>JARFIW010000394.1:2080000-4480000 GCA_036346225.1 Platerodrilus igneus
GTGTATATGTATGTATGTATGTGTGTATATATGTATGTGTGTGTATGTGTATGTATGTATGTGTATATATGTGTACATGTATGTGTGAACATGCCTATATAGGTAAATTATTTTACGTATATAAATATATATCTCATTGAAAATGTATTTATGTGTATGAGTATACATATATGTATATTAGTGCATATACATTTACATAATGTTCAGATATACATATATGTATATGACACCGTTTATTTGCACATGTACGTTTCTCTTTTATTCTAATTCTTTAACAAAATCAACCTTTCCGCCTATTCATTAGAATTCTGTCAAAATTTTATTTATGTCAAGCCAATATTTTATTTATACTTAAATTTTTTTTTATTCAATTCAATTTTATAACGTTATATAAAGGAACCTAGTTTAAATTTTATTTATGGAAGCTAATTTTTATTAACCTCAATGTAAGTAACGCTTATTAACACCAGTGTCTTTATTATTGTTGTATTACTTTTTTAGTTATTGCCTTTGAGAAAGCATTAAATAAATGCGAAAATTTAGGCCATAAAAAAGAGTTTTCTTTTACCCCAGCAGACCTAATACCCGCTAACATAATTATAATCAATTATATATATTTATATATATATATATATATATATATATATTTCTGTGATATACGAGCCCCACAACATTCTAGAATTTCACTGTTAACAAATATTTATTATTCGCGTAAATATTTGGCAGTTTCAAGTATAGTCACTGCCCAGTTTCAAAGTATACTCTTCTAATATCTATAATTATATGTTTCTGTTACTTGGGAGTTTCCTTTGCTTATTCTACGACCCTAATGACTTAACCTACCCCTAAATTAACCCTATAATTACAGCATTAAATATATATATATATATATATATATATAGACATTTTTTGAAGCATGGGGAACATTTCATTTAACATTCCATTACACCAAATGCATTTTAAATATAATAAAACTATTTCTAAAGATCCCGAACAGGCTGGGAACTCAAAACCGCAAATATATAATGCGCCATAACCTACTTAATTCTACAAAAAACCGTCTCCTAGGATATTTATTAACATAAAATTGCTGTGTAGTCAAATGAGGCGCAACAAGTAAGGTTACTTTCTTACCTGAATGATGAAAATCTTCAACTGATAAAATTGTGTACATCAGAAATATATTTTAAGAAATCAGTATACGTGGACATATATGTTTTCCACTTCTCTAAATTCATGTCCTATAAATTTCTTTATCGATACATAAATGACACTTTTTACTATGAATGACAGATTCTTTACACGGACACTGGTAATTGATCCCATAAAATTCTATAATGTATTTTTGTAATTATTGCAGTTGTAATGCTTTGTTTGTTACGTTATGTAATAAAGAAAGAGATTAGAGATTAAATTATGATAAAATAAATAAAACTGCAAGACCACGCCCCCGTTGTTTTAAAATAATATGGATGAAGTTAATAAACTGACATTCTAGAGAAAATTTTAATTATATTAAACTTTATTTTGATATTCTCACACAGAATTGCGACATTAACGTATATTGGTAACATGTGCATACGTTTAGATTAGAAGTGAATACAATTAGACTATCACAAGTTCGCCAAGTATGTATGAGAGGAATAAATAAAGTATATTTCAGGTCGCTCAATGTATGTGGAAACGGTCTACTGTTTTGGATTCGTAGGAAGAGGTATCAGAAAAACTATAAATGTAAGCAACTGTCGTTTCTTAATCAAATACATTAATATATTATATTGTGCAAGTTATTAAACTGTTTAGGACAACGACATATTGTCAACATCAAGATTAAATCAGTTAAAAAGAATGTTGGTACAGATAATAATTAGACGAGACTAAATTTTCTCTTAAGTCGGTGGTATTAAATCATATTTTAAAACGTTTTAAAGTATCCGGTGAAAAATATAAAGAGAACCAGCCCAAAAATGCTTTTTATACGTGATGCTGAAAAAAAAATCATTAAATGAGAGTTTATACCTATAATCATCGAGATTTTTATTAAACCCTAAATGCGTGTCTGATGCGATACTTCCTAATGGACAAAGCGGTTTATTTATTGCTCCATCGCATCTTATAAATGTAGAAGAGGTAGATAATAACAAAGATTCCGAACCTTACATAAACCTAGCAATAACTGTCCTTTACATAGAAGCAATACTGCCAATTAACATTCTTCGTTTTCTTATGACCTTCCTCGATAATCGTAGAAAACGTACATGTCGAAATGAAACATCCATGTTGTTTCAATACCTAGAATATACAGAGAATGTATCTTGTCAATCTTTTGTATATTATCTAAAGTTAAAAATAGATTTTCAATTCTTTAACCGTCGTCGGTATTGAACAACTTGCAGCGAGTGCATCAAGATAATAATAAACTTCAACGTACTTTGAAATTAATGGTATTTTTTCTACATCACATAATATAGATACAAATTGTTGTGGAGTAGGTTTTGGTTAATTTTTAGGACATTTAACACATATTATGATCGGGAAAATATGAGCGTTTTAACCCCTAATTACTACTGTGTCTTCAAACTGAGTATTTACCTTCGGCAGGTTGTTTACAACCCCAAAATTAAAATATTAATAAACTATGTCTGTAAAATTTTTGAATTTCTAATACGTACAAAAAGACAAACGTCATGATATTATTGCAAAAGAACTGCGTTTTAACAAAATAAAAACGTATCAGCATTTAATGACTAATAAAAGCACCATGCTATTATTCCTTTTCCAATTCAATTGCCAATTATCCATGAAAAAATGCATTATGGATAAAGCGAATGAAAAATGGATTTTCCGACTGTAATGAGCCATTCCATTCCAAGCAACTTTTCTAAATGTCACCAACTGATTTCCCATCATTGATAAAAATCGAATTAGCGTTTTAAAAACTTTTGAATCCAATGTCGTCACCTTATCGTTTTCAAAAAAACTGACACGTGAAACCCCATACAAGTTACATTTCCCAGCTGAAAACTATTAAATATTAAATTCTGTTTCTTCGGATCAAGATTTCTCCCGGTTGCAGTTGACTAATTGAATCCCATCAAAAACCGTTTGTAAAATCTACTCTAGGTCTATCACTGTGAAAAGTTTTATTTTAATTCATTAAATGATTTTGTAGTCTAAGGGTCATTCGACCAAATGTCCAAAAACACAAAAATGCCCGATGTTTCTGAACCGAAATAGCTTTTGAAGTTACCTAGGATGTCAAAACATCCTAAGCATACTGTCTACCAATCCTGCGAACTATAAAGTCTTCATTTTTATTTGTTCTCACAATATCTTTATTTATTGATGTTTCTCAGTTTAAAAAAAAAGATATTTCCGGAACTACGAATCAATTTTCAAAAGTATTTTGAAGTTCGGTGTGGATCATAGGGGATTATTGCTAAATAAAAAATTTCTGAGTTTTAGACGGACTGGCCGTTTTCCGATTCACCTGAAACTAGAAAGGATAACGAGAGAGCAAGTTAAAAAATGTAAAACTGGCGGTTGAACGGTTTCTCTATTTCCTTAGAGGAGATCTAGCAACTCAAAAATCAAAAATTGTTACGTACAGTTTTGACCTTAGAAAATTTATCCGGTAATTCACAGAAAAACTCTGTGAAGTGATCCGTTAAAAATCCTGTTTGAGTAAAGTACCGAAAATTTCGACTACTAACAAAAATGCTTTCCGACTAACTCACTGGAACGGGTGGTATAAGTTTTTGCAGAGGATCTCGAAATGCTAACGTGTGTGAAATATGTATTGATCGGGAAGTTTCTTGGACGCCGCCTAATCTTGCACGATTTCTAGGGAAAAGCCCCAGGAAGAATAACGAGAGTGTGCTAAAGCCTGAGATCAAGAGAGTGATTCTGACCTAAAATTCACATAAAAAATCATTAAGTACACTATTGTTAAAGTAAACATAAAACAAACATTAATCATGAGAACACTAATGGTTAGCTGTTCCTAAAATAAAATGTTAGATGACCTGAATTTTAATCACGCTTCTAGGTAATTACAAAATAATTTATTACAACAGAGCGGGAACTGTTACTTTTACATGCGAAAAACACAAATAAAAAAAAATCTTTACACCATTACAGGAGTATGTTTTCATTACGCATACATACATAAAATTATTATATACGTTCTTAACCTAATAACAAAAACCTACTGTGGTACGTTTGTGAATTTCATCCAATCTATTAAAAATGTTCATTTACAATTTTTTCTAGGTTATAGTTTTGGGGGTTTTCATAAATACCTGATGAGCGCTTTTGCATGTAGATAACTCGGGCACTACTAAAAGCGTCTATCTGCAGGGAACTTCAGAAGAAACTAGATCTTTTTAATATGCTTATGTCCAACGTGAAGTTGTTACTTTAATGAAACCAAGGTGTTCCTGAAATTAAAAACAACCAACCTGGTAGGATACTATGCGAACTTTATTGACTACTATCAGTCTGTTCGATGCCTTTTCTTCAATGTAACTAATCTACTCAAGCTGCATGTTGTTTCTTTGGATATTAATCATGAAGTGCTCTATAAGAAATTGATATTCCCTGCATAAGATAATTCAAGACATCTTCGGCAAACTTCGGAATTAGACGACAAATTGATATTTTGTGTTGCTTTACTCTATCTAATATATATGTGAAATTAAATAACGGAAAGGTTAACTAGAGCCAATGATAGCGATTTTTTTTATATTCTGTATCAGCATAAATTGCATGTGAACCTTCTTTGATGTTCAGACGATAAGGTCATAGACGACGATATGATACATTATTAATCAAAACAAATGAATCATAGAACTGTAATACTTTTGAGTACAAAATTAGGATTGATATTATTTCCAGCCTTTTAAAATCGCTATAATGAAGTTGACAGCCTTTGAGTATGAACAATGTATGATAGAAATGATTCTTCGTTAGATCAAAAATGCATGTAATTAAAAAATAATATTCTTGAATGAAAATAACCTAATTCTGCTGGTAGTATTTACTAATAGAGAAACTATTATAATATGATTATAACTATTTCAAAGGAATTTCTTAGAATAGACGTAAATTCGACATCTATAAAAGTCCGGGATTTTGAAACCCTAAAAATTGGTTCGTTTTACACAAACCTTGAAAAGTTCAATTTGAGCACACTTTTTTGCACACTGTGAGGTTTACAGATGTTTCTGGAACAAGTTCGTTATGTAGACACTGACTTTTTGTTTACTCTTTTGAAAGACGTTGCATATTTGGCGTTGAGACAATTCTACATTTGTAGAGGTACCTTTTTTCCCAAGCAATTTTTGGTCTATTCACAAGGTTCTCTTGAAAGATGTGGTAAAACAATTCTTTTTCTGATGTACTTACGTATTGAATTTTATCCGGGTTTTTGGATTATGGCAGGCTATTTTATTTTCATAGTTAATCGTCCTTCGTTTTACGTGTCTATTGACTGTAACAATATCAATTATAGCAGCCCATATAAGGACTAAGGGTACTTTTAGCGCGTATATCTTCCGTACAGTGAACATTATAGGTCTAGAGCATCAAAACCTAAACTTGGAAGATCGACTCATTAGTGATACTCAAATATATAAGTGAACACAAGCTTACAAGGTCTGATTTCCACATTTGAACACGTTTCGTTTTCGAAATGTTTGGTATTGACCAATCTGCTTTTAACACAAGGCCGTAGACCAATAACACATCAAACATAAAATTGGTTCCACAGTTAAAGGCTAAATAAACAAATAAAGAACGGTAGTTTAGTTTCTTTCAGTTCTACCTAAAATAATTAAAAGAAGCAGCAATTTGTTACAATATACTGTGCGGACAACGAAGAGAGCAACGAAAGCGACGTAATTAGTCCGCAACGCTTACCACAACAAGAAAAGAATCGGAAAATTGCCGTGTTAACTAACTAGCCAAGGGAGGAGGGGGAGCATAGAAAAAAAACAAGTGAGAAAAATATCAAAACCGATACGCTCCGGGAGATTTTACATAGTAGTTCAAGTTGAAGTTTGTCATATTTTTCACCCCCGAAAATTTATCTTAATGTTCAACTTTTTTAATTATAGTATTTTGTGGTTGACTCTATCTTCAATGAAGTCTTTCGTTGTGTAAAAAAATCAGAACATCTTCATTTTTTGTAGAGTTGCTGCCCAGACGCCGATGAGGTAGCAGCTCACGTATTTCGAACACCGCCTTCGGGCGATCATAGGTGGGCAGCGGAACGGTGACGTCCTGAGGGAGTTCTCCAGCTATGCGGGGTGCCGAGAAATGGGTACACAAGTAAAGTCGTCGGAGATGCACATCCGTCAGTCCTGTGTAGACGAGCTACATGACGATGGAGCGGCCTGTGGCGAGTAGCCAGTCCTGTTAGGCGTAAACCACACGCCAGTGGACCCAGGATCCGGAATACTGTGTAGTTGGGGGACAACTAAGGGGAAGATCCGGGAAACTGCCCACTGCAGAAAATCCAGAGGATTCCAGGAGTAGGCTTTTGGAATCCAGTCCAATATAATATTTATTTATTTAGGAACATCAACTGTCAGTAACACGACAACAACTCAAGAAATTCAAGAAACAAAATATCATCAAGCCAAAAAACTCCAGAGTTATAAGGTACTTTTAACGACGCTGAGAGCGTCGCGTCAAGCTTCTGTAGTGTCATTCTTTGTTATAAAATAAATGTCATGTATATAAACGTAAACAAAATAATCACTTTCTTGCCATAGTAATATCCACCCACCATTGTACAACGTTGTTCTTCATTTCGTGTTGTCTGTTATTGTAATATTAAAACAACTTGATCACACTGGTCATCGGTCATACATCACTTAAAGTTGTTTTTATGTTTTTAACACCAAACGAACACTAGTTTATCAAAAGATCACTAACATTGTCGGTGAGCATTAATATAAACAAACGGTTGAGAAAAATGCCATCCTTGATTTTAAAAGTGAACGACAACTTTAACTAAAAATGCCCGAACTTTTTTTTAAAATCCAACACTATTAGAATTCCAAAAAAACCCATTTCGGATCGCGCACAATTCGTCAAGTTTACGTGTCAGATAATGGGCTAGCAAGTGTACCAAAAACCTGTATAGGTACGAGATAAGAAATGTAGACAATGGAACTCGTGGATTAAATGAAGAACGCAGTATAGTTAGTTGCCCATCCACACGGATTGACTTCATAGAAGTATAGAAAACGCGAATTAAATGATTGGGAATGAATGGTGTTTTTAAAGTAATGAAGCATTAATTTTTTTAACATGAAATAGAACGTAACAAATTCCCCCAGTAAAATTAAAGGTCAGGGTAAGAAACAGAAATAACGGACCAAGCAATACACTAACAGGACAAATTACAAGAAAATTCGTTTCAGAAGAAAAAGAGATTTTCATTCAGCTCAAAAACTCAATATACCGGACAAAGCAAAAAAATTGTAGAAAACTATAGAAAAACGCAAGGTATAGAGTAGCAATCTACGAGACAAATATAGAATGGCATTAATACTGCAAAAGTTGTCGAAGGACGGGCACTTCTAATAAAGAAACGGTAAAGTTTTCAAACCTCAGGAAAAGAATTAGTTTTTCGAGAAAAAGCCAATAGTAAGAAAAGAAACAAGGGAGAAAATTAGCAGTAAAAACCATAACACGACCATAACTTGTCGATTGTCAAAGTATGCAAGGGAATGTCAAGAACGCTGGATAAAAGAAATGGATGTACTTCAAACTATGGTAACAAAGAATCGTATCAAACAGACACCAGAAGAAAAGAATAGTTAAATAGACCAAAGAGTTGACTAAGTCGTAGTTTCCGAAGAAAACAAGAAAGGTCTAGAAAGCGTATACCACAAGAAGAGGATCGAAAATTAAATAAAGTCCGTGTAAGGACTGACTACAAGAAAAACCAGCCAAACGAAAGGGAGAGGAATATGAAACGAAAGGAACAAAGAAGTAAAACTAAAATTCAAAAACACTAAGAAACAGCACAGATTCTGTAGTAAGAAGGAAGAAGATAAGAAACAAAACCGAGTGTAGTTACGGTTAAGCACGCGTGTGCGTGTGTGCGCGTGTGTGTATGTGTATGGAGTGCGCGTGTGTGTGTGTGTGTGGAGGGCGTGTGTGTTTTACGAAGAGTGTGTCGAGAGAGTGTGTTGGATCGCTTTAGACGACTGTTATTACAGACAGGTCATACCGTAGAGCTATTCTAGTCCGGGCCCACTTGTGGATGGGAACGAGGAGCGAAACGAAAGAAAAGAAAAACAAACAAAAATGTGTGTGTGTGTATGTATGTGAATGTGGAGTGTAGTGTGTGTTGTGTATGTGTGTGTGTATATGTGGAGTGTGGTGTGTGTTGTGTATGTGTGCGTGGATGTGTGTACAAAGAGTGCATTGAGTAAGTGTATAGACCGCTTTATTCGCCTCTTACGACAGGCAGGCCATACCGCGGGGCTATTCTAATCCAAACCCACTCGGGGATGAGAGCGAAACGAAAAAAAAGGCAAAACAAGAAAATTATTTCGAAGCGAGTACAGAATGTGAGAACCAAATATTAAAGGAAGGCAGAGTCGGCATATGAATTTGGAACGCGAGGACTAAGGAGGGGGTTTACGTCGTTTGCGTCACCAGAAGGCAAACAGCGAGATCCGAAGTATCAGGACGGTTGGGCTGGGCAGGTTTAAAGTCTTTGACGCACCAGATGCTCGTGGCACCAGAAAATTTATCGAGAAACAACTTTACTGATAGGGAAAGAACCGAGAAATTTAGGTGCCAGTTTAGTATTAAAATAACGTGAAGCGTCTGACAAAACAAAATTACGGAACTAAACAGAATCGCCTAATTGAAAAGAAACAGGACGCCGGCGGAGACTGTAACAATTATGAGTGTTACGGTAGGCAGCGGGAAGTTTGTTTAGAATATGGGAACGAATGTCGTCCAGGATGGTTCGAAACTTTTTGGACCATAGAAGTGGGACAGGGATCAGGAGTAGGAAAGGTAATTTCGGGATAAGAAATGGCTGAAAGAGAGATGGGTTCCAGGATAGGAACAGAACGAGAAAGAATATAAGGAACGACGTGATCTTTGCCGTTACGAGTCCACGTTGGATGTCAAAAATATGTTACCGTGCGGACAAGGAAGAGAGCAATGAAGGCAACGAAATTAGTCCGCAGCGCTTACCGCATTAAAAAAACTGGAAGAATGCTGTACTGACTAACTAGTCGTAGATTAGAGGGTCGTAGGAAAGAAAAAAAGGAGAAAAGCTCAAGACCAATTTGCCCCGGAGGATTTTACATAGTAGTTTAAGTTGAAGTTTGTTACATTTTTCATCGGGGAATTCATCTTAATGTTCAACCTTTTCAATTATAGTATTTTGCGGTTGATTCAGTCTTCAATGCAGCTTCTCGTTAAAAAATTTATACAAAAAAAATCCCTACACCTGGGCTCAGTAGAATAGTCTTAGGGGATCCACTGTTTATTGTAAGAGGTGCTAACTAACAGGAAACGCGGTTCAAAAAAAAATAATACATATTTACATCGCAAATGGATAGAGGCATAGTTACACAGTCCTTGTCTACCCATTCCTATTCGAATTCTACGGAAGGAAAAAAACATTGGAGAAGAGAGAAAGGAAACGACGCCCTAAGCAGGAAGACTGCTCTACGAATAGAAGCGAAGAACGTCCAGAGGTTTTTGATGGTAGGGTAGTTAGAGAATTAGAATCTAGAAATTGCTCGCTCAAAACCAGATTTGGCAGGGCTTAAAGAAGCTAAGAGACTGATATGTGTACTTTTGGCAGGTGTGGGTTTTATTATAAATTATAAAACAAGAAAAGAAGCAAATGTTCTACAGGTTAAATTATCAGAGCATGAGGATTAGGAGATTATAAGAACGTATGGTCAAATTAGAAATGTTATTTAAACCGTTAAAAGTGAGAGGTGCTGTTGGGCATAGGAAATTTTTATGCAGCTGCAGGTCAAAAGGGTAGTGCATGAGTTCGATTTGGGAGTGAGAAATGAACGAGGTGATAAGCTCTAAGACTGCTGCAAATTAATTGAACTAATGTAATGTTTAAAACTCATAAACCCCTTGTAACAATTTTTTGGCTGTATAAAAAATTTGTTTTTGGAACAACATAGAGGTATTAAGGCAATAGAAAAAAAATTAAAAAATTAGCCAAATATATTTATTTGCAAATTTAGATGGATTTCCAAATTGTTAATAAGACCTTGGTCTCATATGGAAAACAACATGCGATCTGTTATTTTTTAGTCTGGGTAAATTGTAAGGCTAAGTTCAATATTTTGTACCCACAGTCATATAGAAAACAATTCAGGTGTTTTGAAACCCGGTTTGATAAGTCGTAAATAGCAATATAATCTTTCAAAGTCCGTGTAAACATCTTATTGTTAACAATATACCCCAAGGTTTTAAACTTGTTTCATACATTCGACGCGTGGACACGAAACATTTGTTCTGATAAGATTTCCCTCGGTTGATTTGTCTTTGTAAGTTGTTTTCTCAATACACTCACTTCCACATCTTCAAGTCAAGCAGGATTGGGAGTCGTTGATGGTGAAAATTAGTGGTGAAAAATTTAAGTGCCCTAATTTGTATTTATCTCAACGCATATTCCGTCGAGCCAGCAAATTCCTTCGAGCCGATAAATATCTTAGGGCCAACAAAAAGCCTTCGAGCCAATAAACACTTTTGAGCCAACAACTACCTTCGAGCTAACAAACACCCACTTAGCCAATATGTACCCTTGAGCCTACTCGCATCGTTGATGTCCAAGCATTCTTGAGCCTATAATCACCCTCGAGTTCACCTGTCACGTACTTTGAGATCAGTCTGGAACCATTGTCTTTATCACCGCAACTAACCATCTGGAACTTAGATCCAACCAATCTAAGGGTAGCAGCCACCGACCAATGGTTAAGGGTGAGTTATTTTTGCCGAATCTCGAAACGGATTTGTTTCACAACCTCTTTTTCCACAAGCGGCTAAATTTCAAACCGCGAAAACCTCCATCGTTCCTGTCTGTGAGACCGGTATCCAACTGAATAGACTTTTTGTTGATCAGTTAATATTTTATTACGAACGTATATTTTCTCGAAAGTAACATCTTCGTTCAAATTTTGTTATATTTGAAACTCTCACTCGTAACCATTTTAAGATCACTTGAATTACTGTTTTAAATTAAAATTATACGTGATTATCAGATCTAATGCTCATTTAAACACTAAGCAACGCAATTTTATTCAACTAATTTTTTTATGACTAAAATATGTGAAATTATTTATTTCTTTTGTTAAATATTGTTATTGGGTACAAATTATTTATTATAGAATAGAAGCATTTTGATTCTAATGTCGTCAATTTTACAAAAGGTTAAATCGAAAATTTTAAAATTATCTGCTCCGAATGAGTTTCTGTATCTATCCTAAAATTATAAGCATTTCTTGATACTTGCTTTCTTTTGTTTCTTGTTTTGCAAAGAATATTTCAATTCAGTACATCTCCAACTCACTCTTGGGATAATAGACAAGTTAACCGTCGGCATGACAGTTTTTCTTTACCTTTCGATCTCATACGAGTAAAAGTTTTAAGACCCTTTGAAGATCTCATGTGTATTATTATTTTAAACGTGTTCCTTATTCTAATTAAAAATTTGGAATCGAATTGTTGCTCTATCTCATCCCTTGGGGCAATGTCTCAATATGTGTTTACTATAAATAACAAAAAAAACTGTTACATCCTGTTACACACCTATAAAAAACCCTGATAATAAAGTATGTTTTAAGAAAAGATTAAAAATTTTTGGTTAAAGAAAAAAAAACTATCCAGTGCAGATACAGATACTGACCAAAGGTTAGCGGTAGTTAAATGTAATTTAAAATTAACGAGAATAAGAAGCAATAAAAGATCATCTTAATTGGACATAGCTAAATCAAACAATGTCAAAATCAGGGACGGATATAAAAAACGATATACAATAAAATGGCACAAATTGGCAAAAACATTGAAAAAACTGTAACGGGAAGCATACTTTATGTTGGGATTCAAAGAGCGTATAGCTAGGAAAGAGTGACAAAAGCGGAAAATCCTATGTTTACTAGAAGAAAGATGGAAATATTACAACGTAGGAGGGTAGGCGTAAATATAAAAGATTCGGGAATAACATGAATTGAATGTGAAAGCAGTCTAGCTAAACCGAAGTAACTGTGGGGTAAGTTTTTATTAGATGGTTTTGGATTTTTCATTTTCATCAACAGCAATACCAATCACGGTATTTCTTTTAGGGGTAACCAAACTTAGCACCCTTTTCTGGAAGGATATGCAGGGTATAGCTCTAGACTACGACACTACTTCTACTCCCAGCACCATTTACAATCTTTCTCCACATCCCTCGGTCCCCGTACACACTTCCTTTGCCTCTGCAACATTCATACATTGCTTTTGGAATGCTCTTTTGTTCCTCAGACTTCTCGCCTGTCTTTCTTTCAGAACTTCATCTACTACATCCAACCATCATAACGTGAATTGAATGTAAAGGCAGTCTAGCTAAACCAAAATAACTGCGAGGTAAGTTTTTATTTGATGGCTTTGGATTTTTCATTTTCAACAACAACAACAACAGCACCAATCACGGTATTTCTTTTAAAGGTAACCAAACCTAGCACCTTTTTCTGGAAGGATATGCAGAGTATAGCTCTAGACTACTACACTACTTCTACTCCCAGCACCATTCACAATCTTTCTCCACCTCCCTCGGTCCCTACACATTTCCTTTGCCTCTGCAAAATTCATACATTGCATTTGGTATGCTATTTTGTTCCTCAGACTTCTCGTCTGTCTTTCTTTCAGAACCTCATCTACTACATCCAACCATCTTTTACGCCGTCTGCTCCTTGCAGTCCTACCAGTCATCTTACTTGCATATATGCGTTTAGTAGGTCTATCCTCATTCATTCTTTCCACATGTCCAAACCATCTAAGTGTGCTTTGCCCGCTCAACTCTTTAAGAGTCACTTGCACTCCACACTCTGCTCTAACCCATTCATTTGACACCTTGTCTCTCAATGTTTTTCCGCACACACTTCTTAGAAACCTCATTCATGATTCGCACCTCGGTCCCTACACATTTCCTTTGCCTCTGCAAAATTCATACATTGCATTTGGCATGCTATTCTGTTCCTCAGACTTCTCACCTGTCTTTTGTTCAGAACCTCATCTACTACATCCAACCTTTTACGCAGTCTGCCCCTTGCAGCCTGTTACATGCCAAAATGGCATGTAGCATGTTCTAGTTTAGTTATAATTTATAAGGTAATTTCCGCGTATTTTTTAAATTAAAAATGTCAATTTACGTCGTCCCCGAGTCCCGCCTGCGCAGAGTGAATGGCGGTGGTGCGTTTTGTAGGTCTATCCCCATTCATTCTTTCCACATGTCCAAACCATCTAAGTATGCTTCGCCCGCTCAACTCCTTTAAAGTCACTTTCACTCCACACTCTGCTATGGCCCATTCAGTTAACAACTTGTCTCTCAATGTTTTTCCGCACACACTTTTTAAGAACCTCATTCATGATTCGCTCCCATACAGAACGGTTGGCACAAACACACTGTTGTAAATGACCAGCTTTACTCAATTCTTCATTCCTGTTCACTGCCTACATACTTCCAGACACTTTTCTTCCAGCATTTGCCCTTCTTTCTATTTCACGATCCAGCTTTTCATTACTTTCTATTAAGGTACACGATGTCATTCACTTTTTCTATCGTGTCATTGTCCATTCTAAATAGAAAGTCATCAATTCTGCCATCTCTGTCAAAAATCATTGCTTTTGTCTTATTTACATTCATTTTCAATTGCATATTTTCACAAGCTTCCGACAGCCTGTCAAGCATTCGTTGCAAATCTTGTAACGATTCAGCCAACAACACTGCATCATCCGCATACAACGGTATACTGACATTTGTTTAACCAATTTTCACTTCTGCCATTCCTTCGTAAGCCTGCCTGATACATTTATCTATAAATACATTAAACAGTCATGGAGGCATCACACAGCACTTTCTTACACCTTCCACAATGACAAAGTATTGCCCCATGTTACCCTTCACACGTATACGCTCCCTATCGTCTACGTACATCGGTCTGATAGATTTTATCAGGCATTGGCTTACACCGTATTTGTTTAATGCGCGGGGGTCTTATACATTTGTATATCGACTTACCTCTGCGTTGTTTTATTGTTCTAAGGTGTAGTTCCTACTCTTCAACTAAGTGGACTGTAGGCGAATTATTGTACGTGTTACACTTGCATTTTCACTGTGTTTTTAGGGATTTATCGATAAATTCACATTCGGCGGCACTATTGACTGACTTACTTTACCGAACGAACAACCTATTCGCTCCATTAGAGAGTGTGTCACTACCCCTTTTTTCAACTTAATTTACACAAGCACAAAGGAGGTTTCATGACAGGATATAACGGGACAAGGGATGACAGCTTTACTATTAGATTTACAACTATGAATTTACGATGACTTAAAATTAACCACGAAAACGTGCGACAAAGAGACCAAACAGTATTCATGCAACGTTTTCCATAATTCACTTCTGTTCACAGAGTCATGCGCTTTCTCTAGATCTACAAATGTTGCATACATTTTCTTTCTGGCATGCATACATTTTTCGATAATTTGTTGCATTGCCAACATCTCCGCACATCCTCTTCTAGGCATTGAACGTCCCATATCTTGCTCTGCGTTCTTTTGCGAACTCTCTCGATCACAATTTTTCCATACACTTTACTGGATGCACTCAACATACTTATCCTACGATAATTTTTGCATTCATACTTGCTGCCTTAACCTTTGTGCAGAGAGATAATGATGGTACTCTTCCAATCATCGAACACCTATCAGTTTGGACAAACATTCAATCAGCACCCTGGACTTATACTTAAGCATTTTACTTGTTATTCCATCTACACCTGCCGCTTTGCCATTCTTGAGAGATCGCCGCCCTCCATACCTCATCTACACTGCATTCAAACTTTATACTGTTATCTACGTTTTCGACCAGTACATTACTGCTTCCTTCATCAGTCACACTGTCATCTGTATCCTTCTTGTTACTACCAAACAGCGTTTTAAAATACTCCTTCCAACAGTTTCTCACACTCGTTTCGTCCCAAACAATGTTATGGCCACAATTATTCCGATAAAGAATTCCTATTCTATATACCAATCAAATTTCGCTGTTTTACGACTATCATTTAATGACGTTTTTAATATTTTGACAAATAAGAATCCAGATTTTAAATAAGTAAATAAAATTCTACAACATTATATAACTAATAAAAATGCGGGTGGCGTCTACATATCCAAACCGATCACAAAATTTATATTTTAATAAACATACATTCTTCTGTTATTATTGGGAGTTTTTCATTTAATGTAATAAAATGAGTACAAATCGTTATGGCGATGCTTCTGAAGTACCAATCGCGGACGCGATTAAAAAGGGTTAGCCTGAATATAGAACGCCTACTAAAAACTCTATTCGGAAGGAATTTGAAAACTTTCGCAAGCAACGCCAATCTGTTTTACAGTTAAAAGAATAAATACAAAGATCGGACTTTTCGACTATTGGTAATTAAAAAAAAACACAAATAACAAAACAAATTTGTCCGTGGATTAGTAAATAACATTGGTACGTTCATTTACGGCCGATGAATTAAAAACAATATCGATTCCGTTTCTACTCTTCCATACGTCAATAACATCCTATATATTTTACCTGTTTATAATAAATACACTTGCGTATAATTTTCAATTTCAATCTATCTACTCTAAAACGACGAGTTTACACTATAAATTCTATAATTGTCACCTTGTTTTGAGTATCCGTTAACTGGCTACACATTACTATAGCTTAAAATTATTCGATATACTGCTACGACCGAAAGGCTCGTTGAAATAGTGTATTCTATTATTTCATAAAGCTTGAGTCGAGTTTTTTAATCTCATTTTTGGTATATTGCTAACGAGAGGATTGAAGCTCGAATTCTTGTTATTTAAAACTTTTTTCAATTTGATTCTGCAGTTCGTCCTCATATGTATTTTTCTAAACTATTCGTTCTATTACTCTAAGAGCGATGCACGTTTTTTTTTATGAGAAGTGTTGATTTTTATTAATACTAGTAAAACTCTTTCTAGCTCTTAGCTAGAGGCCAAATTGTTGTACGCAGGCCGATTATTCTTCTTATATAGAACCGGATGCGCTGGTATGTGTTCCGCTGTTGCAGGGAGTGTCGCAGCGCTCAACATCTGTCAACCGTGGTGACGCTACATCTGAACCCCAGCACCCGGACGCTTCGCTGACTTACCTCCAGGGATGCAATGGGCACACGATAATAGCTGGCAGTTGAAGGTATGTTGTATTAGTGTTCCCATTATATCGGGAGCATCTCTTTTCTTCCTACTTTTGTTGGTCGTGCGTCGCTGGTACTCCATAGTACTTCACTACATGATTATTAGAATTCCTTCGACCGTAAATAACATTCTTTTTTACTTTAACACTTTGGTATTATGAGCAAGCAAAAGCAGTAATTTTTCTTTTCTTTCTTTTATTTATGAATACTAAATGTCAAACGAAATGAGCACTTCGTACGTAAATTTCTAAAATTTGTTCTTTATAACACAACTATTTATTTATTTTTTGTTGATGCAAACTGAATCCTTTTTTTTATTAATGTTTAATGTAAATAGAAAATCGATGACGATGTATTTTTTGTGTTGCTAGGAATCCCCCCTCTCCGCAATGGTAGTTAACCCGGTATTTCTACGTTTCTTGTGTTCTGTTTTGTAATCGTGATTCGTGCGGGTCCGCACTTTAAATATCCTTTCTTTTTCTATATGACCCGTACGCTGCATAACGTAGCAAGATGGAAATGGAAATCTTTTTCATAACTAACAGAACGTGTATCTTCTATAATAACAGTACAGATATACTATAACAACATTAAATATTCTGAAATTAATTTTGTCAGATTTATTGAATCTTAAAACTGTTGCGCCTTTTGGCTGCTCCAAATTTTGTTTTAATATTTAGTTTTAGGGGGTTTCTGAATCCTGCATGGGAAAACACTTTTCCTGTGCTTAATTTACATATGCAAATATGAAGTTCATGAATAGAGGTCCCTACCAATCCGAGGACAATCACTCCATGATATATGGCATGTAGACCGCATACGCTTACTATCGGCGATCGAAGAGATCGGACGTGTGTGCTGCGCGTGATTCCTCTCGTGTCCTTGCACCTTCTCTCAACCTAAAAAAACTATCTCATGTTCCTCCACAATGCAGACACGTTCACTTCGCCGCTATTAGTCCACACAAAAGAAGCCGTCCGGAAACAATCTTGACCTAAAAAGCTGGAGTCGGTCTTGGCTTCCAGTAAAAACCAGATATGCTCCTGGCTTGTTCGTTAATGTGTTGGCTTTATCCGTGACGAAATATTTGCAGCCGAATTTGGAAACTTTACGCCCAGGGTATTTCAGTGATTGGCGACGCGGGGAAAGCTTAAATATATTTTAATTTATATTATTGTTACAAAATCAGTCGAATTTTGGTTCTGGGTGATATCAACTTTTACACTGCCGTCCTCCTTAACGGCCACAAAATTTACACCTCCTATTAATTAATCTTGAAGTGTAAAAACATTTCTCCGGACTACATTAGGTATAAATAAACTAAAAAGCTTTTAGTCCGTTTAGTATTTATACTATTAGGCAAAACACAATACAAACATGTTTGAATCGGCAATTTGCTAAATATGTCAGAACTTAAACAATTAATCACATATCAAAACGCATCTTCAACGTGAAACAAGTTGTATTCATCACGTTTCTACACAGGGAATGTTAATGTGACACGTTTTTATGAATAACATCGTCCTGCAATGTTGATTTAACATTATTCCTATGGTATATAAAGTTTCAGAAAGTTTTCAACCATTACGACCTTCCAAGGATAATACCTTATAATTATCTCATCACGCCGACTGTATTTTTATTAAGAGAAATTCTTTAGAAATTCTTAATTATATTTTCCCATACGAAAGGACCATTATTCATTCTTTAATAATATATTAATAATAATTACGGAACATGAATATTTCAAGCAAGGATGTTTATTATGAGAGATGTTTACAAAAATATTAATTAGCTACTCCTTGAAAGATATATTAATTACGTTGGGAATTGAGATTCTACTAATTCTTACAAAGAAAACTATGTTCCTTCTTAATAAGTTTTAATAATATCGCTGTATCGGTATAAAGAAACGAACGGTTATGGCATTTTCGGGTTTGGTAATCTCAAGGTATTAATATCTAGATGTTTGGTGTTACGAGAACAAAATAATAACAGCCCGTGTAGTTAAAAGCTTGTTTAAATTTATTATAACCATAATAACCGGTTATTAGTCATGAATGTCGATTACAAAATTGCGACTTTAATAAGCCAAAGGGTTTCTTCATTAAAGATTTTCAATTGATTATTACTGGAAACACTGCTGTACATAAAGCATGCTCAAGATTTTGGTTAATGTTTATTACCTTCAGATGCAAAATGTTAAAATGTATTTATAAGTACTGCAAGCTCTGATATTTTTGTACTACAACAAAAATATGTTACAGATTTATAAAGTTACGTTTTATGACCAGTGCTTTAATTGGCAATAAACATGGGTTTAAAATTAACTCGTAATGAACTACCGTTGCCATTTAGCAACACTAATGTTCATCATAAAATTCAAGCTATCAAATCGAGCTATTTATTTATAGAAAATTCTTTTTGTATTGAATGCGTAATCGTATTCTATGTAATTATATAAAATTTCGTCATTTTATGTTCCCATTCCGTAGCTCGCGCGTCGGTTTTTACGAATTTTGTACTCGCCCTAGTTAAATCTCAGAAAATTTCCACACGGCACGCAACGTCTGAGAATACCTAATTAAATTTTATACAGAAATGTTATTTCTACCTCTCAATTTTGCCTTTTACTTTCAACCAATCGCAACCCCATGACGTTGCTCTACTCACGCCTTTTTACTATATGTGTCTCGGTCTTGCGCATATTATCTATCTCTATCTACCCTGTTCTTATTAGTGCAAATTGATATTCCTTATTATCGATTATTTTAGTCCATGTGGACTATCTGGGTTAAATAACCCTGTATCGCACCTTCTCGTGAATATTAAGCCACGGTTTCTCCAAGATTCTTTGAAACCATTTGTTATCTACAAAATTTTCGCCGAATGAGCTTTTTAAACTACGCAGGTGTTCAAACATACTATTAATTCTCAGAGCCTTATTCCGTGGTATTTTAATCTTGGATTTTCACAGACTTTTATGCTTATTATTAATAATGGTTTAATTAACTCCAATTAAAATTGACTTCTATCCTTTCATTTTTAGCGAATACAAATTAAATATTAATTATTATGTGTACACTTTGTTTAATACCGGTTACTTAAAATAGGGTTAATTAATATAAATTTTGCACGTAATTTCCATTTGTTTCTTTCTTAGGAATAATTAAATTACACGTAGAGCTTTTTAATACTGTTTCTTTTGATATAAAGCGTCTTGTACATGATTTAAATCTCTTATTTTTACTGAAACTAATAAATTTTTATGCTTCACGGTTTTAATAACGCGTATTATTTAATAATATTCATTATACACGGTGATGAAAATTATTTGATGTGATTATTTAATTTTCTACCCTGGTCTAAATATGAGTAATATATATATATATATATATATATATATATATATATATATATATATATATATATATATTAAACAATATTTTAATTTCTTGACCATCTGTATTAGATATAACATTGTAATTTCTTGGACGTTGGTCAATGTATACCTATAGTTATTTTAAAAGTAGGTAGAATAACTATAACAATTTGTAATTGCGTTTATTATTTTTATTTTAAGACGCGTTTCGGTCATCAGGACCATTATCAATTATGTTCTACAAAACATTACCTATAGAATATGAAAATATTTTAATAATTACATACCTAAAACTGAATTGTAGATTGTGTATCTAAGCTAAAGTAAAACATTTAAACATTTGTCACGAATATAAAATTTGCTAAAATTGTCACTTAATAAAAATAAAATGATGTTTTACATTTAAAAATACAAGAACGAGAACACTTAAATTATACGAATGTAATAACATTAATTATTTAGTATAAACTGTTAAATAATATAAATTGTAGTGTGTGGTGATAAGTAAACTTGTTTAATAGTGGTGGTATATATATGAAATATGTGCAATAGGATATTTATAACAAAGTGCACTTAGGCTATTAAATTTTGGTAAAAATGTGTGAAATTGTCTTGATCGTTTTTTGAATTTATTGCTTGTGAGTTTCTTTGGATTTGTATAGTTTCTAAAATCCTCTTTAATATCTTTCATTTCAGTACCTAAAATTTCTACATTATTGAAATCAAATTTGTGTAAATGTTCTAAGGCATGGGTTGCTAGAGCGGTGCATTTTTTGTTGTTAGTTTTTATTGAATATTTATGTTCGTATATTCGTTTATGGAGGTATTGTTTGGAATTTCCTATATACACGCCGGGACAATCGCTGCAATTTATTTTGTATATGGTGTGTGTTTGTATTTTGCTCTATTTCTGGTTTTAATTTTGTAAAAAAGGTTTTTGTAAAATTGTTTGGTTTGTGTACAACTTGAATATTATGACTCTGTAAACATTTTTTTAGTTTTTCAGATAGTCCCGGGGTGTAGTCGATACTAATCCTGTTGTCTATTACGTTTGATTTTTTATTATCATAGTTGTTAAATATATTGTGTATTTTTGTTTTTATAACTGGCTCGAAGAAGCTTATTGGGTAGTCGTTATTCTTTAAAATATTTTTAACTTTTTTAAGATTTTTTGGCTTATGTTTATTATGTGAAAAATGCATTGCTCGGTCGACAAGGTTGTTAATCATATTTTTCTTATACATCATAGGGGTGTTAGATTTGTAATTAAGATATCTACCACTCCAGGTTGTTTTGTTGAACCAGTTGGTAGTGGTTTCTCCTTTATCATTGTAAGTAATTAGTAAATCAAGGAAGGATATGGTGTTGTTAACATCTTTCTCTATTGTGAATTGTAAACGGGGGTGGTAGGAATTAAATTTGTTTAGCGTTTCGTCGATTTTGTTATCTGGAAGGCACATTATACAGTCATCAACATACCTCTTAAAAAATACGGGTTTGTAGCTAAGCTGTTTTATAATTTCTTCTTCTAGATCCTCCAGTACTAGGTTAGCTATGGTAGAAGATATTGGAGAGCCCATTGCTATGCCAAAAATTTGACTGTATATTTTGTTCTCGAACTTAAAATAAGTAGCATTTAAACACATTTTGGTAGCCTGTAAGAATTCATTAAAAGGTAAATTAGTGAAATGTGCTATTAAAGGCCATTTTTTTGTGATTGTTTTTAGTGCTAGGTCAATAGGTATATTAGTAAAAAGTGATTTAGCATCTAATGAAATTATTACATGGTTTTTTGGAATATTTTGCTTTATAATAAATTTATGGAAGCTCCAACTATCTTTGACAAAATATTCGTTTTGTCCAGTTATATTTTTTAAAACCTCTACTAAAAATTTTGATAGTTTATAAGTTGGTGAATTTATATTGCTAACTATGGGTCTTAGTGGAACGTTCGGTTTATGGACTTTTGGTAAGCCATACAAATAAGGAGCGTGCCCGTTATGGCAAATTAATTGGTTTTTTATCAGTTGATTAATATATCCTTTTTTATTCCATGAATTGATTAGAGAATTTAAGGCATTTTGTATTTGTAGTGTTGGATCGATTTTTTTAACAATGTAGGTCGTTTTATCCATTAACATTTCATTCATTTTATTTAGATATTCATTTTTATACATTATTACGGTAGTCTTACATTTGTCAGCTTGTAGAACGTATAAATCCTTATTCTTTTTCAGAAAATTTTTTGTTAATTTTATGTGTTTATTGAAAATGTTGTTATCTTTTTTAAGGGTGTTTGTATTTTTATATTTATGGTTAGTAAGAATATTACAAATTTTATTTCGGATTTCAATTTTTTCGTTAATTGGTTTTGTTTTTATAGCACTTTCAATATTGGCTATAACCTGTTCATATTTTATGCTTTTTAATTTCAAAGAAAATTTGTTGCCTAAACTTAATAAATAATTTACTTGTGGAGGAATTATAGTTTTAGTGAGGTTTACAAGCCATTTTGTATTGTTTATTTTGTTTAGATTTTTGTGTATATTTTGTTGCTTTATACATAAGTGGTTGATTTTTTTTATATGTCTTTGTTTAATTTTTTGAAAAACTTCGTTATACCAGAAATAGAGCAAAAATACAAAACACACACCATATACAAAATAAATTGCAGCGATTGTCCCGGCGTGTATATAGGAAATTCCAAACAATACCTCCATAAACGAATATACGAACATAAATATTCAATAAAAACTAACAACAAAAAATGCACCGCTCTAGCAACCCATGCCTTAGAACATTTACACAAATTTGATTTCAATAATGTAGAAATTTTAGGTACTGAAATGAAAGATATTAAAAGAGGATTTTTAGAAACTATACAAATCCAAAGAAACTCACAAGCAATAAATTCAAAAAACGATCAAGACAATTTCACACATTTTTACCAAAATTTAATAGCCTAAGTGCACTTTGTTATAAATATCCTATTGCACATATTTCATATATATACCACCACTATTAAACAAGTTTACTTATCACCACATACTACAATTTATATTATTTAACAGTTTATACTAAATAATTAATGTTATTACATTCGTATAATTTAAGTGTTCTCGTTCTTGTATATTTAAATGTAAAACATCATTTTATTTTTATTAAGTGACAATTTTTAGCAAATTTTATATTCGTGACAAATGTTTAAATGTTTTACTTTAGCTTAGATACACAATCTACAATTCAGTTTTAGGTATGTAATTATTAAAAATATTTTTCATATTCTATAGGTAATGTTTTGTAGAACATAATTGATAATGGTCCTGATGACCGAAACGCGTCTTAAAAATAAAAATAATAAACGCAATTACAAATTCTTATAGTTATTCTACCTACTTTTTGAAATAACTATAGGTATACATTGACCAACGTCCAAGAAATTACAATGTTATATATATATATATATATATATATATATATATATTGCCGTGGTTCCATCACAAAAATTCGTGCCCATGCTTGGCCCAACATAAAATTTTCTGAAAAAATATATAAAAAAATTTTTGTACACTACCTTTTTGAACGCCTCCTTATTCTGCTCACCTTGGCTAGCTCAGCAATCGGCCTCTTCTTGAATACTTACCATTTTAAGTACATACCTTTCTCACACATACACAGTTAAATGAAATTACCTATCAAATAATACAACAACCATACAACCTTTTTATTTACACATATTAACAAGTTTCCATTATTACTAAAATATTTACACCTTGGTACAGACAGTTTTTTACAACTGTTACCAGCTCAATCATTAAATACTTTAAAGTTCTTGGTTTTAATATATTTCAACAAATTCTATATAATACGAGTAGATGGGCCCCACATGCAACCCTAGTTTGACTTTATTCTGGTCTATTTTGAGCTCATTATAATCCAGTTTCTGTAAATGCTTTTACACCTTGCATTTTTATTAAAAACAAATTTAACGACCCATTTACTCCTTACAACAACGTTTTATAGCATGAATACACCTTTATATATCATCAATAAACCCTTTTTTAATAATCAAAATTAATTGTCCTGCACATATACCCCTTTAAACAAGTAAATACGCCCCCAATAAGTCAAAACACACAAACACAAAAATATCAACACAAATGTTTATATAAAAACAGGAAATTAAGTTTCTTTACCCGGAGTCGCCTTCGTTCCTCGTCACCGCTGAAGATGGTTACCACAAACCCTCGTCGTTGTGTCCATATACTTCGATTATGCCTGGATCCAACTGATCCCCACCTATCCAAATTTCGGCCACCACCACTATTCTTCTACCCAGATATTAGCTTTATCTCAAACGTAACATTCAATACCAAATATACTTCATGCATACAAGTTTAGGTTTAGGCTTCGCTTACCCAAGCGCCATCCCTTTATTTAATAGAGTCGTTGTAGTAACGGCACCTTTTATCTAAACAACAGCACCAACTCGTGCAATATCACATTTACAACTTTTGCGGTACGCTACTACAGCTTTACATTGTAACAATTTTTTTGACGACTGCAAAGCACCAATAATTTATTAGTTAAATACATCTTTTTGTCTGTTCCATTAAACACGTAAACGTCGACATTTAAATAAATATCCGTATTAGGATCATGTAGCCCAACCACAATACAGATATGCTAGTTTGGTTGCTAACAACAGGCGCTAACTATTTGAATAAACATTTCAATGCCAAACAACTTTTATATATTGTGCGCAATGTGTCAACGGTGATTCTGGCTGGAGCACTTGACACGAAGGCATCATGGAGAACCTTAGAGTTCTAGCCAGTAATTTACGTGTGGCTTTACTCCTATGTGTTTAGCTCAAAATGTAATGAGCACTTGAAGTGGTGTTTTTAATAATGCGCTCTTTTCCAGTCTTATCCTGTCTCATCCTGTTTTATCTTGTCTTATAATAATTATCCTGTTTAATTCTTGTCTTGTATGATCATATGTGATCTTTTATTTTCGTTTATGCTCATCTAGTTTACCATTTAATGTGAGCATTTATCAATTTGACTGTAATATTCTGAATTTAACAAGAAAGTATTTCAATGTGGCGATGATACATTTTGGTTTAATATGAACATCCTTCAACTTTACCGTAATACTAGGATTTAATAAAATGTTCTGCTATGAAACTGTAATATTTGAGATTTAACCGGAATGTTCTTCAATTAGATAGCAATTCTTTTGTTTCAATCTAAACGTTCCATAATTAACACTTAGGATATTTTTTAAATTGCTATGAATAATTTACAAGTAACAATGTGGATAATTACACTCGAGATAATTGTTTGGATAACGAACTAAATGCAGTAATTGATCGAAGCTTTGCATTTTTTTGATAACTGTTTGAATGGATTTTGCTTTGTTCCGTTATTGAGTAGAGGAAATACGCTGTAACCGCGTATAATTGGGTCCGAGAGAAACGCAGTTGATTGGTTTCAGTACAATATGAGAAGGCGACGTCATTTGTTTGTCCAGGAACAGTATGTATACACATCTGGTTTAATACAATGTAACGCTGTCACACAAACAAGAACCTGTTGAAACGAGGTAAGCGCTCTTTGCTACTTTTACATGACGTCCGCATTTGGCCAACATTGATTCAAGACAACATCTGAAATTACATTGTGATGACCTATAAATAGTGTTTTGCTTAACAAACTATAAAGGACTTTTGATGTTTTTTATTGTCAATATTAAATCCAGCGTAGTAACCGTTATTATTATTAGCGAAATTAAGCAACTTCATTGAGTTCTGATTAAAGTTTCATTTATGTGTAATTATAGTTAAAGCTATTGAACGTTGAATTATTAGATTTTTGATATTTTCATATAAACTTGTAAGCCTAATAACAGATCTGATATTTTGGGTATTGATTTGAGTTAATTTTATAGTAAATGAAACACCTAAGGTATTTGATATTTCATTCGAATTTATAATTTTACATCTATGTAGAAGAAATTATAGTACCATTTTTGATATGTAAATGTTTTACATACGAGTTTTATCATGAAGCAGCATTTAATTAAAGAATCACCATTTAACTCATTTAATTAATTGTTTTATTTTGAACAAGTGAGTTCAAAAATAGGGTAATTAGATCAAGGAACAAAAGGCATAAATACCTTCGAGATAATGATATTTGTAGCTTCTATTTAACAAAGAAGCTCTGATAGCTCTTTCAGAATTTGATGCCTAATATTTGTGTCTATAAAATTGTGTGCATATTTAATCTTTTCGACATTTTTTTATTATAAGGTAGCAAGAGTATACTTTTTGTGTCCTCACTTTGTTAATTTAATTCAATTTTCTTTACAGCTCCTGCGTAAGCAGTTAATACAATATTCCTCTCTAAGGACTCCCAAGTCTCCCTTAGGGAAACTCTGTGTTTAAAATTTAATGACTTAATGGCGCCTTTCCTAAACCCTTATTTTGGTATGAATTAAGCCATAGTAAGTAAATAATGTTTTGTAAAAAGAACCACGACCAATCCTCATAAGATCTACCCGAGGAATAGACCCCTAACATAGTGGGAAGATATTTGCGTTCCATCATTTTAAGGAAATCCTTCCTTAAAGTTCACTGGTTCCATCAGAGAATATTAAAGAACTCACGGGTTACTTTAATTATTCAATCAACCAATTAACCAGCAACGACAAATTTTTGTAAGAACATAATTTCAAAACAGGATGTTATATGCAACTTTCCTGAATACACAATAATTAATACCCGTAAGAGCATTTACTATTATTACGTTGCAGATCTCAGATCTAAAGGGAAAGAGGGACCTCAATATCTTTCTCCGTGTATTTATATGATTTTCAAAATCCCCTATGGAACCTTATTTTCTAAACTGATTCTTAAAATTTCGAACATAACAAACTCAAACTTTTGAAAAATCCCCCGTTCGTCGTGCTGTTACATAGAATTTTGTTCGATACCCTCTACGGACGCGGGCTTCTTGAAAACTGCTAGCCATCGACCAATGATATAATTTTCCCTCGTCACAACACTCCACCTATCAGCTATTTATCTGCGTTCCACGTATATTTGTTGTCTCCTTTAGAACCCCTCTTAAGTTACAGAAAATCGATATTGTAGTTGGCCTTCACATTTACCCGTGTATTTTGTACGTGACTTGTACCCAACGCTCTCTTTATACGTAAGTCTTACATTATCGATCGTTTATGCCACTCAGTCTTCAAGACACTTGTTATTGTAGCAGCTTATACACTGACCGTTGCAAACAAAATTTTATAGAGTTTTGTGCTAACGTTCGTTTAAGATTCCACGAACCTGACATTTAATGAACAGGTGTTCTTCGAAGCAACCGACCATTTAAAAAAACAATTCCTAGTTTCTTTCCTTCTTAGTATTTGTATAAACGAACGTTGGCTTTTATGTAAATGGACATATTTGCGTTTAAAATTATTGATTTTTATACATGCACGCTCCCTTTTTGCTTCCAAGCGTTTGATTTAAAATTAATTACTTATGCGTATCCTTGAGTTCTTATGTACTTAAAAGCTTCATCCCTTATGCAATTTTAACATCCCAATTTAAAAATATAAAAATATCTTAATAACCGTCCGTTTTCACTATATAAATTAATTAATTTGGCGCGTAAATAATTTGCTCCTATTTTCTATATACACAGTTGATAAAATTTTATTGTCTACACCTATTTAACCTATAATTCCACGTCAATATATACATAGTTATTAAAAAGAAAATTAGAATGTTGAAGATTTAAACAAATAAGAGCCGTGGAACCAGGGTCGTTATCTGGGGAGATTTGTGGTGAAAATTTATCGACGAAACTAATAGCGCATATGTAGGCATTATATTTTTATGTAAATGTGTATATGTGAATACCCAAGTATTAAGTAAGCGATCACAAAATGGTGTCCAAAAAATGCCCACTAATGCAGAAAACTTGCAGACAACCACAACCGTGCGGAAGTCCCCCCCGCGTTGTGGTTGTCTGCAAATTTAGAGCCCTGCGTGGAACAATAACACATGACACCAGGAAGTACCTATAAGATTGAAAATAACTGGCGGACAAGCATCTATCGCATACTCCAAAAATCATTAGGAAGCAAAATGAGAAATTTTCAATAAATGTATTTGTCTTAAATTCGATGTATTTGAAGGGGAGATTTGTATTTCGACAGATTTTAATATATTTCGCGTAGAATTTAAATTCAATAGAATCCAGCTTACTAAAGAAATTTATTATGCGTTCCGAATGGACCTGCACCTTGAAGAAGCTTTAGATTACTAGAAAGGATGAAACGGCTTACGTACTCCAGTGAACTAAAGAGCCGTACTAAAGGTTTAAGCAAATTAGTGGAATGTTTAGTAAGGAACCGGACTAAAACAGGTCCGCGAAAGAGGGCAACAGCTATTTCAGTACTTAGAGTGGCAGAAGCCATAGGGATCGGTATGTCATTCTAAGACACACTACTGCAATGTGGAAGGCAATATGAAACCACCATATTACCTCCCAAGTACACAGCGTACGTAAATTATAATTTAAGATGATGGTATCCTCTGGTGTAAAGGATTCCGGAGTTAGTCCCCATTCGGATTTCCAGAAGGGCACTATTTAGGAGGATGTGATGGGAAACTATAAAGCAAGAGCCGGGTAAGTAGGTAAACTAGAGAACTTGAAAATTGAAATGGATTAGACATAGTAGGGATTAGCGAAGTCCGTTGGCCAGAGACAGAAGATTTTTGGAGCGTAGACTTAGGGTAATTCATACAGGATCAGAAGAAGAGAATTCGGGCATTGGTATAAGTATGCGAAAAAGATAGGACACTGTGTAAAAAACTACCTACAAGGAACCAAGGAGTACTCATGGTTAGATTAGACTTGAAATTCGTAAATACAGTAACAATACAAGTGTACATGCTCACCTCTAGCTACAGTGACGAAGAGGTAAAAGCAATTTACAAAGATAAGAAGATATATTAAGATGCGTAAAGGGACTTAAAATTTTAATAATTAGGGAGGATTTTAGTGCGGTGGTAGGTGAGGGTAGGGAAGAATCGGTAGTAGGTTAATTTGGATTAGGCAAGAGAGACGACAGGGGAAATAGCTGGTAGAATTCTGCGACAAAGACAATTTAACCATCACAAACACATTACTTCAACATCTTGCTAAAAGACGATACACGTGGAAGATGCCATGATATGTAGGAAGATATCAAATAGATTGCATTCTTGTTAAACAACGGTTTAGGAATCAAGTAAAAAACTGTAGAAGCTACCCAGAAGCAAATATAGACACTATTCACAATGTTGTGATTATGAAGGCAGCGCTTAAATTTAAAAATGTGAAAAAAAAGAACGTAAAAAGGCACTTTGATATTGAGAAGCTAAAAGATGATGATATCAGCGAAAGATTTGAAAAACCGTCAAACGAATTTCTGAAAGACATCGAGAAAATTTCTATTACGAAGGAAGTATAAACAGAATGGAATAACATTAAATCCAGCTTAGACATAACGGCCATAAACATTCTGGGATATACACAAATAGAAAATAAGACACCATGGATAACAAAGGATATCCTGAATTTAATAAAACAAAGACGAAAATACAAAAACAGATCAGACAAAACAGGAAAACAGGGAAATTATCCGCAAATGCAGGAAGCTAAAGAAGAATGGATTGATGAAAAGTGCAAAGAAGTACAATATAAGATGGATATAGGAAAGACAGACAAAGCATACAAATTAGTTAGAATAAATTTTAGGGATATAAAACCGTATAGCAAAAATATAAGGGGCGTGGAAAGAGACATCATCATAGAAAATGCAGAGAGAGTGGTTAGATGGCAAGAATATATAGGAAATTTATATGCAGAACAGGAACTAGCAGCACTAGAACAGGAATCAGTCACTAAAAAAGATGACTTGGGATATCCTAGACTTCGAGGTGAGTTTGAATTAGCATTAAATGGTTTACGTGTGAATGGCTACATGGGGCAATGCTTTGACATTGTGGAAGGTGTAATGTCACCACGACTGTTCAATGTATTTATGGTTAAATGTATCAGGCAGGCTTGCGAAGGAACGGAAGGGCACGTTCTAAGGCAATTGAGGAATAGTGCGAGTTACATATCCCCAAATCAATATATATGTTTATTTAAATGGAATTATTAAGATTTCAGAATTATTGTTACATTGTATAATTGAAGGTCACAGGTTACAGTAGACAATAAGACAGTAATTATTAGAATTATGATTAATAAAATGTAATACTTTGGATTGTATAAAGAAATAGCAGACATGAGATCTGCAGTTCCCACAAGCAATGTGAGGGGCATGGCATAAATACTTTCAGGAGCCCAAAATGGCCAGTCAGTCTCGAGCTTCACAACTTTTACATTGTTGGTTGTTCAAGCTACTCATTTTAGTTTTAATTAATTAATTAGTGAAAGTAACTTTGATTAATTTTGATTTAAACGTTAATGAACATAACGTAACCATTTGTTAAATTCACTTCTAATTTCTGTATAAATTAAAATACTCTTGATAAGAGGCCCAAAAACCTATCTTGCGGGATATATTACAAACAGAAATAGGAATAAAGATAGCTAAAGGTAGACCTAGATCAGACTATTGCACACAGATAGAGAAAAATGTGGACTGTGGGAATTTCAGGGAAACGTGTATGTTAGCTCAGAATATGAAACAACAGAGGTATGCGTCTAGTCAGTGCCGGGACTGAAGTCCTAATGATATCACTAATAAAAAAGGAAACCCGAGCGAGTACCAGATTATTGCATTAAATGTGAAATACCCATCCACATACTAGTATGATCACATACAACTCATTGACTTTCATTGATTTCAATTTGAAAAATGTACTGAACCCTTGTTGTGTAAACCACAGGGCTTACTGCATTGAAAGATCTACACTTAATTAAATATAGTGGATTTTGTGGGTGTGATTTTGAAATCACCTATAACTGCCCACGGTTCTTCGCTATTCCTAATTCAGCTTTGTGACTATGCTGTATGTAGATTGCTAATGAGATATGACACTTTTAGCCCTAGAGGGTGCTCCAAAGATAACATTAATGGAGATAGTTGAAACACCTGTTTGGAAGTACTGTTCATTGTACTTAAACCTGATGATTATTATAAGCAATTACAGGTGTTGGCTTTGCATTGTTTTCAAATAATGTTGATTGTGTGAAGGGATTTATTAGAAAACAGTTAATTCTGCAAATGTGTAAGTGTTGACGATCTTGGTAGTGTTAGGTTGAATAACCCCCTTCATATACCACTGAATAGCTGTGAAATATGGTATATAATTAGAAAACAATAGAGGGAGAACAGAGCTGTATTTAGGCTATAGGAATTTCAGGGAAATGTGTAGGTTAGCTCAGAATATTAAACAATGAACGTACGCGTCTAACATTTCTAAGACTGAAGATCTAACGTTGATGATGACGGTCTAAGTTTCCCTGTTTAACTGTTACCATGAGTTACTACTTAGGTATACCAGGACAAACATAATACTCTTATAAATGCAGCCAGTACCAGATTTTGGAGAAATGTATCCGGTGAAACTTAAGAGGGACATGGTTCGTAATGAATAGGCAATAAATGCTTATGGTTTTGAAAACAATACCAACAGATTAGAATAAAAGAAGAACGCTGTGATTATTTGATCAGGTAGAAAGAATGAGTGAAGAGCGTTTAGTGAAAAAAGTGACAGGGGATAGCTAAGTTGATCTAAAGGAAAAGCTAAGCAACGAATGACGTAGCTGGACGTAATGGATGAAAGTGTAAAAAGAAGGGAGTGAAATGTGTCAAGAATAAAAAGGACTTCATAAAGCAAAGCGTAGATTCTAATGAAGCAAGAGAAGTGTGTCAGGATGAGAGTATGAAAGGAGCTATTTAACACTCTGAAGATTCAAATTAAATATTGATATTAAAAAACAAAGGATAATTGTGTATGTATGTAGTAGATATGTATGTAGGTATGTGTGTATATATTAATCAGACTGAAAAAGTAGGCTAGGTCATTTTACTACAATTTTGTGTTTGCAGTATTGTTGTAATTATTATTAAATTTTTAACTCGTAGAAAAATAATAACTTGAATATTGGAAAGATAGCATTGTAATTTTTCATATAAATTTGTATCTAAAACATTGTAGTAAAATCACTATTTTATTATCAATTTCTTACAAGAGAAACAGATAATGGAGAATAGAGAAAAGGAATGGCGCTCAATGCAATAAGAATGCTCTACGAATTGGGGTGGAGAACGTTTGGAAACCTTTGATGGTAGTGTAGTTAAAGAATTTGAAAAATGGTTCGGTTAGAACAAGATTTGGTAGGGTTTAGAGATGTTAGGAGGCTGATACTTTTGGCAGAACTATTTAGAATCCTCCACACAGCCCCAGATAATGATCATTCGGTGAAGCAACCTCACTGTACTAATTCAACTAATCCATTTTCCCTTATTTCATATCTACTACGTTTAATAGAATATTATGTCTTTTCCCAACAGTACATTGAGGAGCATTGTTGGTTGCATGCTTGTATTCTATCGGCATACACCATTCGTACATAAACGTATTGTTAATTTCAGATTCCATCAATCGTAGGTTATACGGCTTGTTCGTTATCAGTTCGAGTTCAGTCGACCCGGACAGAGTAATAGGAAGATGTGTGGTGGAAAACGAAATGTTGCCGTTTCCTTGGCCAGCTTATCTACCATGTTGTTTCCTTGATTGCCGCCATGCGACCTTCAAATCCTGGATCTCGAGTGCGGTACACACTCTCTTCCAGACGTCCCTTTGGAGATCCGGCGAAGTGTTCATATTCACCAGAGCAGTTAAAACTAATTTTCTATCGCCGATAATAGAGTACTCATTGCTACCTAAGTGGTTAATAACTTACACTAAAGCTTTCCTTATAGCTAACTCACACTGAAAGATGAAGCTCCAATCCTCAAGCTTAGTTTGGTATCGGAACCTTCTCTTCCCTTCCTTTTTGTATACGACAAACGCTGCCTGTCCATCGTCCATTTTGAGCAATCCGTATAAATCCTGACCCCGCCGCGTTTTTAATTTTTATTGCCTTGGACAAACTCGATCCCCTTGACATCAACCGGATGTCCTAATTCAGGAGTAAGGATTTTATTCTTAACCTCTCTAGTTTCAAAATTAAGACTTTCGACGACTTCTCACTTTTTCCCAATATTTACAAATCTCCGATCTCTAACCCTCCGACGACGAATTCGATTGCGAGCACTCTACTAATTACCAAGACCGCCTCCATAAGTGTGGTTCTGTATACCGCATTGACCGCTGTTTTGCGCTGAACGCTCGTCAATTGCCGGACTCCCCTGAATGTATTTCCGCCCAAACAACTGCCGCATACAACATCATCGGTTCGATTGTTCCTGCGTAAACCGTGCTTAAGGAGTAGCTTCTGAATCACCAGTTTATCTTTGCTACCGTCACCATTCTGTTCAATACCTCGATGCTCTTACTTTTGACAAACTGCACGTGTGTCTTCCATTCAATTAGTTATCTAACTTGACGTCAATGCATCTGATTACTTCCTTGAACAGGGTCTTCCCTTCCTAGCTCCAGTCTAGGTGGACGCTGTCCCGGAAACGCCTCCTACTTCGACGTGTTGAATTTCAACTTGACCTCCCGTGACCATTCGTACAACCTGCTCAACGGCTCGTTCGGTTTCGTTCGCATCTGCATTAACAATATTGACTTGATAACCAAAAGCGTATCATCTGCAAATTTAAGAGTAGCGCGTCTTTTGGACAATTTGACCCTAAAATGCTCTCATATAACAACTTCAAGAATGTAGGACCAGAGCATGATCCTTGCAGTTATCCCCATTTCTACTGCTGGTGGTACAATTTCCCCCGAAGTTTCGACCTGTGTCAATCGCTCCGAGACATAAATCGTGACAAATGGCATCAGGTTCCACGGACAATCCCTGCGTTCTTACTCCTACTATAGATGGCCACCAGACAGGTTCAAATATTACTGAAATGTCCATAGCCAACGACGCAATGCTCCTTTGTTTTCCTCGTCTGCTTGATTTCTTCGACTACGAATTCTAACGCGTTAATAGTCGACTTACTCTCCACAAATACAAATTGTCGCTGGATATACACTCTTCTTCAAACAAAGATTAAACAACACGGTAAAGACACACGAGACCAATAAATCTACGTCTGAGGGAATTTCATCGTGCTCCGATGCTTTCTTAGGTTCATTCTCCAAAGAGACCTTACGACCTCGTGATCGAGAATTGCTTTATCGGCACCTGTTCCTTACGCCTTGCGCCCAACGTATCATGTTGTGCAGCTCCTCGTCCTCCTCTGGATCATCCGATGGGAAAGATTTTACCAACAAATAGTTCGTCATCATTTTAAATTCCTTCATATATTCCCCACTACTTTTTTGACGTTGCCGAACGCAATCTTCCGTTGTTTACCCCTTATTGCACGATACAAAGTCTCCCAAAAGAACTTTTTCAGAGCTGCGCGTACAGAATTTGTGGGTAATGGGTTTTTATTATATTTAACATTTACGAAGGTTATTACTAGTTTCCCTACTATACTCGTCGTCTCTAATACTAATCTTACTGTTAGATTGCTTTCTTAGTTTCACTGTTCCTTCTAAATTCCATACGACCCTCTGCTAATTCTTGCTCTATTGTATTTTATTTTAGTTACTATCTTTGAATAACCAGCGAATCAACAAGACTAAAATATATGCAATCTTATGCCCTATGGAGGCATTGCTGATCTACTTTGGCAAAGTCCAAAAGTAGTTTTATTACATCGATACTATTTATCAGTTTACATAATGTACGATGATAGTTTATCAGAAACACGTTTAATCAGCGTAGCCATGATTTCGCATTTATGCCAACGGAATTCATTTGTTCATAATGTTTGTGTAAGTAGTACTGACGCATCTATGAAAAATATATGTAGCTTATTTTTTTCTAAATGTTGTGACTAACTTAAAAATAGCTTCTACGATAGAAAATTCATCCAAAGATAATCTGCGGGCCATTATTCAGTGTTTGGCCGCTGTAGGGTGTCAACCAATGGGCATTTCTAAGAAAATGAAAGCTGTGTATGATGACTATAATTATTCGCATACGGTAGTGGTTGAATAGTGCAATAAATTTTGACAGAGAAGAGAATCTGCTAAAGATTTTGCCCGTCCCGGACCCCCACATATTGCAGCATCAGATGAAAGTGTGAGACAGCTGGAAACTACATTGTGTGCAAGTAGACGCATCAAAGTTAGAGAACTTTCTCAAATGTTGAATATCAACGTAGAAACTGTTCATTCCATCATTCACAGTCTTGACCATCGCAAAGTTGCCGTTTAGTGAATCACACGATTGCTTACTAATGCGCAGAAGAATTTGCGCTCGGTCTTATCAATACAACATTTCATGCGATATCAACAAGGTAATGCTTTTCTACTGCCGGCGATGAGTCTTGGTGTTATCACTACGAACCTGAATCAGCGTATGCAGTAGAAGAGTGCACAATCCCCGAAGGCGAAAAAATTTCTGTTCAGCGCGAGGGGTCTTATAAATTTGTATATCGACTTACCTCCGCGGGTTTTTGATGTTCTAAGGTGTAGTTCCTTACTCTTCAGGTAAGTGGACTGTATTCGAGACTATAGTACGTGTTACTTTGCACTTGCACTGTGTTTTTCAGGGGTTTATCGATAAAGTCTGCGGCACTGTTGACAAACTCACGTTACCGAACGAAGAACTCACTGTCTGCTTCGATATCGATGGGAGAGTGTTTTTTCACTACCCCTTTTTCAACTTATTTACACATGCACAAGGAATTTTTACGACAGAATATAAGGGAACAAGGGATGACAGTTTTACTATTTGATTTACAACTACAAATTTAAAATAACTTAAAATTAACCACGCGAACGTGCGACAAAAAGACCTAACATCCCGCCCACTAAAATAAGTATGAACTAACTTATTTTATATTTAAAAATAATTAGAGCTATTAACTAAGAAACCTAACCGACAAACTTATATAAGTGAATATATGTGTACATACCATAAAATATTGAGTAATTGGCAGTAAACATAGCTTCACCAGAGGACGTTTAACTAACCCTTGGGATGTCTTGACTGTAGCGACCCGAACGATACCGTCCCTACCAGGTTGAATATCTACTACTCTTCCTACACGCCACTGTAAAGGGGGGTTATTTTCTTCCTTTAAGAGGACAAGCGAATCAATAGGTAGGGTAGCGGAATTCCTCAACCAATTACCTTTCGGCTGCAACGTGTGCAGGTATTCAGCACTCCATTTTTTCCAAAACCCTTGTTGCATTTGCTGCAACAGTTGCCAGCGATTCAAACGAGATGGGTTGATGGACAACAAATCCGAATCTGGTAACACCGAGACTGGTTCAACATTAAGAAAATGACCCGGGGTCAAATACGAAAAGTCATGCGGTTCGCAACTCAGTGCGCATAGTGGACGTGTGTTGAGAATCGCTTCGATTTGAATCAATACCGTCGAAAATTCTTCAAACTACAAAATTTTTTCACCGATAATTCTTTTTAAATGGGATTTTACGCATTTAATCCCGGCCTCCCACAACCCACCAAAATGAGAAGCAGCAGGAGGATTAAACACAAATTCGATTCCCTCAACGCCTGCCGAATGGCGCATCAATTGAGAGATTTCACGAGAGGCCCCAACGAAATTAGTACCATTATCACAATGGATTTGAATACATTTGCCTCTTCGATCAATAAATCGACGTAAAATACCCAAGAAAGCGTCTGTCGACAAGTTAGACACTAGTTCCAAATGGATGGCTTTAGTGCTGAAACAAATAAATAAGCAAATGTACGCTTTCAATGATTTTGCGCCACGACATCGATTCATCGTGACAGAGAAAGGTCCACCAAAGTCGACTCCCGTATGTAAAAACGCCTTACCTGGAGTTAACCTAGAAGCTGGTAAATCCCCCATAGGGGGCCATAAAGCCACGGGGTTTACACGAAAACAACGAATGCAGGATTTCAAACATTGCCGAATAGCCCTCTTTGCGGACAAGATACAATAATTTTGCGTTAATAAAAATTGAATTGTTCGATTTCCAGGATGTAAATGTCTTTCATGACAATCTAATATAATAATTTCAGTCAATCGATGCGACCGAGGAAGCAAAATTGGAAATTTTGCATCATGCGACAACTCAGAATTACGTAGGCGACCGCCCACCCTCAACAAATCACGACTATCTAGAAACGGACTAAGGCTACGAAGTTGTTTACTAACAAGTTTACCAGTTTTAATATTTGCGATGTCTTGAGCAAAAACATTTGTTTAAACTCTTTTAATCAATTATTGTACAGCCTCTTGCTGATGAGCTAGAGACAAACCATCAGAATATTTTAAACGCAAATCTGCCGGACATTGAACATTACGAATGAAATGACGAATACATGTAATAATCCTACAAATTATCTGCAGTTTTGAAAATTTATCCAACAACAAATCTAAGAAATTCTCAGACATAACGACTGTTAACGACAAAGTACGATATTCGATGTCCATCTGAGATGAGTCGATAAGTTTTGGCTGCAATGTTACTGGCCATTCTTCATTACGACGCACTAACCAGGAAGGTCCCGTCCACCATAATGGATGATGCACCAACTCTGAAGCCAAAAGTCCACGTGAGGCACAATTCGCAGGGTTGTCCTGGGACTTAACACGAAACCATGAAGATGGAGGAATAAGTTCTTGAATATGCGAAATGCGATTTCTAACGAATGCCTTCCACTTATGCGAGTAAGACCGAATCCAAGACAAAACAACAGTAGAATCTGAACACGCGAAAATATTACTAAAGGATAAAATATCTGTATAAGTATTTTTGACGAAATCTACTAAATCTGCCAAGAGTACGGCAGCACACAATTGAAAACGGGGAAATGAAACGCGATTAGTAGGAGCAACCTTCGATTTTGCGGATACTAATGACATGGTAATATTACCTTCTAAATCGAACGAACGAAAATAAATGACAGCTGCATATCTCGCTTCAGAAGCATCACAGAACCCATGCAACTCCACCTTTTTAAAATTATGACATACAATGCGACGCGAAATTTCAATATTCGAAACCGCTGGCAATTTACCCAAAGAATGTTTCCATTTTTCTACGACTTTCAATGGCGGCTTTTGATCCCAACCGATACCTAAAAGCCAAAGATCTTAAACTAAACGTTTAGCGAAAAGTACTAAAGGCGCTATCAAACCGAGAAAATAAAAAATTTTTGCGATAGCCGACAAAATATTACGCTTAGTGCAAGTGCGCTCTTCAACGTCTAAGTTGTTTAAAAATGCATCTGTAAGAGCACGCCACGAAAAGCCCAAAATTTTTATTGAACCACTATCTTTATCTTGAACAGTAATTGCGTCCGAACTGGACAGGGACTCCCTCAAGTTGGACATCACTTCCGGGCAATTACTACTCCATTTTCTTAACTGAAAACCACCACTAGTGCAAATACTATTCAATTCACCAATTAATTGATTAGCAGCTTCAATCGAGTTGCCTCCAGTGACTAAGTCATCAACATAGGTATCGCTCGCCAATACCGATTACTCGAAATGAAAATTAATCGATTCTAACCTTGCTAATTCTTGAACAGTACGCAAGGCCAAAAAAGGCGACGACGAAACTCCATAAGTCACAGTATTTAATTTAAAGTCCATACTAGGATCCGAGGGAGAAAACCTCCAGACGATACGTGGATAAACACGATGAGTATCTTTAACCAAAATCTGACGATACATTTGTTTGATGTCAGCTGTAATTACGATAGGATGTACACGAAAGTGCAGTAACAAAACTGCAATGTCCTTTTGCAGAACAGGACCAATAGCCAAGCTATCATTTAACGAATTTCCAGATTGATCCGGACACGAAGCATCGAAAACCACATGCAATTTGGTGGTAGTGCTATCACGCTTATGTACTGCATGATGGGGAATGTAATACATTTTCTCATGAACCGACGAATTTTCAGGCGATTTCACTTGAACCATGTGACCGCTTTCCAAATAATCCTCCATAAATTTTTATAATCCAAATACAATTCAGGATTTTTTAGCAAACGACGTTCTAGCGACAAAAATCTTTTAATACAAATCGATCTCGTACCCACAAATGAGGGTTCAGAAATTTTAAAGGGCAAGGACACTACAAAACGACCGTCCTTGTTACGTTTATAATTTTCCACAAATTGATTTTCACACTTTTCTTCTTCAAGAGAAATGTGTTTCTTGAAGGGAATATTTTCTAATTCCCAAAATCGACGAATGTCGCTGTCTAAGGGCTCAACGAAAGCACACAACGACGTAATAGAACTATTCGGGGAAACGACCTTTCCCGTTCAAACCCAACCAAAGGTTGTTTTAATAGCTACTGGCTCGTTAGCGACACCCCAACGAGACTCGTTCAACAAAACCTGAGCAAAGATTTCCGCTCCGAGTAGCATGTCAATTTTACCAGGAATATGTAAATTAGGATCAGCTAAGACCAAACCTCGAGTATGCGACCATTCCTTGACCCCTATCGACGACGAAGGTAATTGATTACAAGTGTTAGGTAAAATATAACACTCAAGTTCATATGCTGGAGACCGTGCTCCTGAGGGGCTGACTACATACGATAGTGCACCAGACACCAACGACGAATTCAAGCCAAATCCTTGAACAGTGACATTGGCTCTCTGTTTCCGTTTATCGATAAAGTCGGCGGCACTATTGACAAATGCACTGTGTGCTGTTCTCCAATTTAATGAATACGGCTTACGTGCCAGCATCAAAAGTATACGTCCCCGGATGCTCGCAAATGATATCATTCTTCTACAAGTAGTCCAAACCATTTAAGATTTACCTTATCAGACGAAATGGGAAGTTTTACAACGTCCAACTTCGACTTACTCCCATGTGATTTTCAGATGTTTGGCCCATTAAAACAATCATTAAAAGGACGGCGGTTCAACTCAAATGCTGAAGTAGAGATTGCTGTTATAGAATGGTTCTGAACATCTGCGAGAATTTTACCAGCAGAAATTCTATAGACCAATCCACCAGTGGGACTCATGCCTTAATGTCAAGGGGCACTTTTTTTAAATTCGTTGAATAAACACTACTTTCTGCCTCTACACATATTTCCATTGGACTATTCACAGTCTGTCCACTGTATCTAATTAATTCTATTAGAATCGGTCTATTATCACGATTTTTCCCTACTTCAGTAGGTTCTGGGCTTCTTTGCTTTTCCTTTTAACATTTTTAACCCTGTTTTTGTCCAAGGCTTTCAAGTGAACTAAATTGTATTAACTGGAAAAATATCTTTTTACGAGTCTTTTGTTTTTTAGCTGCTGCGACATGTGTAAATGCTAATCGTAGTTATTGAACCATAAGCAATAAATAGTTCAGTTTAGATATGACCTTTCAAGCATTTTCAAAAGTAATTACTTTAATTGTGCTCATGCGTATATCTTAAACTCTTTTAATAAATTGTCAGATTTGTCAGACTTCTCCCCATATTAACATTATTATTGACCTGCTTGGTCAATCCCTAGCAATATTAAATAAAAATTAATAAGTAGGAAGGGTCGGTTTATGAATTAGGTATTATCGTACCATCTCGCTGGATTAAACTAAAGTCTAATTAAAAATGAGTACTCGTGTTCACGATTCTGTTCTCGTAATCGATTATGTATCAAGGGGCGTTCTATTGTTCAGTTTTAGTTGCATATTCTTTGTTCTTAGGCAAACTTTCAGATTTTATAAATATAATGTATACATTTAAATTAAAAGACTTGCACTGGTCTTTATAACTAAAAATCGTTTCCTTGGAATTGCAAGTTTGATCAGTATGGAAAACTTGTCATACGTTCTGATTTTTAATTTCAAAACCGCGCACTCCTGTCTGATAACGAAGCTTTTGAAAATAGGTTTTGATAGCTTTCACAGTGCTATTGGAAACAAACTATAATGTCAAACAAATACAATCCTCTATGCTGTTTACCTAGAGGCTATAATAATAAAGATGGCTGGTTAGGAAATGCTTCGTAATTTTGTAGGATTATTTTACGACATGAAATTCGTAAGAGGGTGGGTTACAATTTGCTAACTTAGTAAAAAAGAGAAAATAAATGCACTCAAAGTATACTAAGTCGATCGACAATATATATAGTAAAGTTAAAAATGCAAGTCGTTGTACAGTTGAACAAACAAACAGAGGCTCAAAAAATATTTTGTATCTGCTGCAGTAAAAGAGCAAGGACTGAAAGTTTTTTACACCAGTTTCACCTTTTATGTTGTTATACAAATCCACTTACGAATAAAACGAGAAGTAATTGTATTTAACACCGAAATCACCTTTTTAGTAGAACGCAACCGTTCGCCATTTTCTAAAGCGTTTTCTTTGCTTTGTACACAAAATTGCACAAGAAATAAAGAGAAAAAGGGCGTGAAAGGGCGAGGGAAGGAAGGGTGAAGGGAAGCGGAAAAGGGAGAGAGAGAGAGAGAGAAGAGAGCGAGGGAGAGAAAGCGAGAGAGAAAAAGCGTGAGAGAGAGAGAGAGAGGGAGAAAGAAGCGAGAGAGAGGGGGGGAGAGACGTTGTTACTCACGACAGAGCATTGATAATAATTGAGCGGGAGCACGATAGCAACAATTTTACGAAGTTTAGTACTTAAGAGGCAGCAAGAATCGTGGACAAAAGAACTTTATTCTTTAGATCAGCTGTTACGGTATTCCGTGCAGGCGAGAAATAAAGCAGTAAAGTAAGTAACGAAAATCGCCTACACCGAATACCGCAACAAAACAGGGACTGAATGGTAAAATAGAAATCCACAAGTCTTAGATTTTGGGCTAGCTAAAAAGCGTCGTAGAGTGGGATGGGTGATATAGAGAGAAAAATTGAAAACCACAGTAAAAAGCTATATTACAACCTGTAAGTGAAACATTCAGTCCCAAAAGAATACTTACAAACGTCCAAAAAAACACATTTACGTAATCGTTCGCTATAACGTGATGTAAACAAAGTGTAAATTTACATATACAGTATAACCTAAACATTTGAAAATATCGAAAATAAAATCTTATTATCTAAATAATAGGTACATATATAGATGCAAAAATACTTACCAGTCCTAAATATGTACAAGAAGAAATTACACAAAATACATATATTGTTCCGTTTATATTGTAAATTTTACTGCCAATTTTATTAATACATCGAATTTGTTGATTATTTTAAATTCGTCGCGGTATGTTTAAATTTATTAGAGTGGAATTTTCTTGGTTTACTGAAGCACGCGCCAACAAGTGCCGCGAGTGATAAACGACTATTCCGCATGTGCAAGAACCCAGTGTATTGGCTGGAAAATCCACGAAGCTCAGCAGTAGAGAATCGATTTGTCTGTCGAACGGGCCGCATCGCTATGTTACACGTTTTACATAGAACCAATTAATTACACGAACCGCTTGTTTTTAAAACACCGTTATCGCTATAAATGTGCTTCGCAATACCAGCCAAAGAGAAGAGTAGTTTTTGGATACATCGTTTTTTTCGTCGGCACGGATGCATAATTAACAAGGTGAGTGCTTTCAAGTAAACTCTTTGATTTGATGAAAACACATTAATTATTTGTTGTTTGTTTAATATCACTAAATTTTATACAGTCCACTTTTTATCCTAATTAGCTATTCGAAATTTACCGCAATATTTTACATATATCTATAATAATTTTTACCTGCTTTGGGAAGTGCACCACGTAAAATTTAAGAGCGTAACCTTAAATTTTAAATAACGTAATCAAGTATTAACTAGCAAGTTGTTGATGTTAACATAATTGTACACAGGAAAGCAAACAGTAAAAAGTGCTTTAACTCAAGCTTTAAAAATAATTGCATAATCGTTCTGCATTGTGAGCGTGCTTTTGGTAACGCACAGTCTGCAATTTATTGCGGAATCAACCAAAAAAGTGTCTATTTTCCAAAACAGCAACACAAGAAATGCAAAGAGAAAAACTGTACCTTAAGTTATCGGCTACTCTATGGACCATCTTAGGATGCGAAAATGTAGGCTGCATTTGTCTACGGCCGGGTGCTTGATCAACCAACTTAACTATACTAGCACACTATGTACAAAAACACATTTCTAAATCGCCACTTTAAAACGCTCAAAGGACGTTGTATAGCATTAGAATCGGATACATAAGAGAAGAGACGAATAAGTAAAAGAGTTTAACTTGTATATATATATATATATATATACAACTTGTAGAACGACGGAGGTGAGTAACGAAGAACCATACCCACCGATATCGGTGTAAAATATTCACTGAAAGCAAGCAAAAATATACTCTAAGCAACAACGGCGAAACATTCCCAGAATGCAAGCAATAAAGAAGGCAAAATGCTACAATTCATTCCATTGAATTTCGTTCTTGCAACGGGAAAGCAAAATATATTTTAAAACATTCAAGCGTGTATGCAATTTTGCATACTGCTAAAGACAACGCAACGTATTACCGATTGCCTCACTTTTAGAAATAAAGAGATGTTTGTATTATTATCGATTTGCGCTATGGAGAATCCACGAAAGACTTAATTGGGAAACCGATTTTATAACCCATAAAACTTGAGCAGCCGAACTCGTGCAAAGTAAAAGGCTTTTATATTTGTACGAAGCAGTTGTTTCAAACATGTTTCGTAGTGTAAACTATTGGAAATAACAAGCAACTGTACGAATGTGTTACAAGGAATTGATGAAGCGAGCGAACTTCTAGTCTTTTAGAAGTGATTTAACAATAGCATTACTTCAAGAAATTTATAAACTGTTGTAGGGTATATTCCACGTACTTCTACAGTGAGGGAAATTTTTAACAGAACGGTCTAATACGTATTTATTGAACTTGCTAAGATTGTATAATTTGAGAATAACATAAAAAGGGAATAGATTAGCGTTTTTAGGAGGCGTTAAATTAAGGTAGTAGAAAACCAATGCAGAATCACTCCATTTCAAAAAGTTAACGTAACAGAGACTTGCATTCAACTTGGAGTACTAAACTACTGAATTGGAATAAAGCTTGAAGTACCGAATAACTGAATTTGAATAGCACTGCGTCAAAACCCGATAAAGTCTAAAAATAAAGTATAACCATGCTAAGCTCAATTGCTGAGTTCACTTAATAGGAAGATACTTGCAGGCGTCAGTAAATTCACAAAAAGGGAACGTATACTATAAAAAGCAGTTGTCTAAACGTTTTATTAGAATTCAAATAAGCGATGACAATTAATTAAGGAAAGTCCATAATACGACCGATTTTATTGCAGTTAATTTGACGATTATACGATATGCGCGCCTTTATCAGAGGCTTGAAATGCGATAAAACCTTTTTCATTCAAGAAACGATTTTTTCGTTTTAGAAAACGCGTAGACAGTTGCCATTTTTATAGAAACACAATAGACATGTTCATAGCCAATTAGATGAATTTAAGTATTTTATTCTTTATAGATGCTTTGAAACCACCAGACATCGTTAACATTTGTAGCTTTTAACCGAATTCCTTTTGTATGAAAAGATAAGTTTATGTTGTTTGAAAATTAAATGTAAAATAAGAAGTAATTTGAAATTAGGTACGTTATACGAAATTTAAACAATTAGCATGAGGCAATTTAAATTTTTCTTTATGTAATTTCGCATATTGCTGGTAGAATTGTTAGTTATAATGAATATTAAAATGCTGTGTGCTTCTAAATATCCTAAAGTCAGTTCTACAGGTGTAAAATTAATTCTATTATTGATCCATTAGAGAGTATGTTAATCAAAAAAATTGGCTGTCACTAAACAGCATCAGGTCTAAGCTGTACCATCCCTGGTTCAGTAGTCAAATAATCAAAGATCTAAAACGGATAAATAAATTGAATTAATTTTAATGTAGGGAATTCTGCTATTTGAGATCAATTGGTGAGGTTAAGAACCAAGTTAAAAGTTCGCATTGAACTATCGCATGAGCATAACCAATGCAATGCAAACATAGATAATATCATTTGTTTTGAAGTTTTATACGAACAAAAGGTAATAGAATGTTTTTGGGCAGGGTGAGTATACGAATGGCCCTGACATGACTATACATTTGCTTTAATTTTTGAATCGTTAAATAACAAAAATGATATTAAAATCGAGCTTAATGAATTTGTTTTCACTACAAATTTAAAATCCGTTTGTTTATTCAGTGATCAGGACGGTACCTCAACATTTGGTTCAAACTAGCTCAATGAGTCTAAAGAATTTTAGCAAATTTGAATAAGCCTCTTCTTCCTGGTGGTCTTCAGAATTTCAGAGAGGGTGCCGCATGTGGTTTTCCGCAGAAAAATAATTAGGGGATGGGGATTTTTAGTTAACATATTTTTCATGAAGGTATTCAGTTGTAGAGGAGTAATATGTGGTTAGAATCCGTAAAACTTGCACCTGTTGATATTCATGATAGGAAGTTTTTAAACTATTGAATGCATATAAGATTATCGATTCTATCATATCAACAAGAAGGGATGTAACTTTACATTATTGTAACGGAAACCTCTTTGCAATAACAAGCTTCGTTTATTTTCAAATTAATTATACAAGCTTTTTCAAAAAGTTACAATGGAATTTGCTAAACAGCTCTCACAATTATTCAGTTTCCAAACTAATCGCTTACAGTACAAATATTATCTTCTAAAACTACAATTCTACCCTCTTAGTTACTATAGAAGCACTACAGTTAATTATCCAAGCACTAACTATTAAATTATATTACCACTACAATAATTTATATCATCATAGAGTCATTTATATCGAGTACATAATAGTTTTTATCATATCTTTCAAAGTTTTAAATTAGAACATTTCGTAATCAAAGCTTTAATCTGAACTGATATTACAATCAGAATTGCAATTAGAATTGAACTCAAATACTCACGGCGGCAAAAATCTCTAGATAATTCGGAAACATACCAGAAATTATGCAAATAATATTCCCGAACCTACTTTTTGTAATTTAAATAACTCTTAAATACGAAACCCTTGCATCCGTCAATTAAAGTCATTCCAAAGGTGTAACGTCGCAGTGGGCAATCAATCATCCTTTTTGCACAAACGCATCGTTTACGTTCTAATGTAATTATTCCGGCCACAGGCAAACCGATAGGCACTACGCTGCATTCTATTAAATCTGTTCTGTCCCAGAACACTCTGTGACCCGGATTTTGGAAGTCCCTGTGGCGATAAGGACAACCGAATTTATTTCTGCAGTTCCCATGTAGCAGCAACCAACACTTAACATAGCAGGTGCCGTATTATTTGAATTGTAACCCACATCAAAATCTAGACCCCGGTTTTCTGGAGCAGTACCTTTAGCGTATTTCGTATCACTCTCCAATCCAACCCATCGACCCCAAAACTGATCGTGGGTATTGCCAACTTCTTGTCTTAAACTTCGATCAACTGACCCTTGAGGTCCACTAACACCTTCCACATATCCTGGTACTTCGTTTTACCAGAAGGCTGTTGCTTGGTCATCAAGTAGTAGATGCCCCTTGGTCGATCCATTAGGCTTATTGCCTTTCCAACCACTCGTTAATGTCGGCGAAGTTGATACAGACCACCAGATTTATTTTAAACGTAGCTGTTTGTCTCACTGCATGCCGTTCTTCGACATTACCGGCGTCATCACTATCATAGGGTGCTAACCGCATAACGTTGATCCTTTTTACAATTTCGTTTGGACCCTCCCAATGTCTTTGTCACTTTGGCGACAATCCACGCCCCCATCTGGGGTTGCATAGCTAGACGCGGTCGGCCTTATGAAAATCCGACTCCTACGCCTTGATGTCATATCCGATTTTTATTTAATCGCTTGCGATCTGGATATCTTTCCTAACGTCACTATAGGTGCCAGGCATCTTGCGTTTGAGCTTCTTGACGCAGCTGCCGCTGTGTTGGGAGAGTATCTTGGAAAGGGGCTAAGGTGCGGTCCATGCGCTCTATAATACCATTTGGTTGCGGGTACAATGGTGTTGTTCCGAGTCTTCCTATTCCCCAGCAACCGGCAAAATTTTTGGGATAACGTTAACTCAACATTTTTGTCTTGATCGACGTGCAACTCCAAAATGGCATAACAGTTCCTTTATCAACACCTCAGCGACGGTTGTAACCTCTTGGTTTGCTATACCATACGCTTCGGTCTACTTTGTAAAAAGGTTCATGGCTATCAAGATGTATTTGTTCCCGGAATTCATATCGGGAAATGGACCGGCAGTATTGATTGCCACTCTTTCAAAGCGGATCTCTGCGTTGTATTGTCTCATTAGAACTTTGAAGTTTCCCAACAGTGCACGCAGCTGACACTTGCGCCACTACACCTTTACATCGTCCTTACAGCCTACCCAATAAAGCCTTGTTCGGACTTTCACCAGAGTCTTCGTAGCGCTGAAGTGTTCTTCCGAGGTCCCGTTACGCAGATATCCTTAAACTTCCGACACTCAGCTTTAAGGAACCACCACCTAAAGCGTACTTAAATATCATCTCCATTCTTCAAGGATCCGCCCAAGATCCCATTGTGTCCAGTACGACTTCGGGTGCTACTAAACGCGCTGATGACGCAGAATGACGCCTAGATTTTTGTCATTCTCCTGTTCCGTTCGCATCCGTATAGACTGCGAATCGTCATTGATCACGGTACCGACTAAGTACACTTCGTTTTTCTAAATTTGCAATAACAAGTGTCCTTTATTTTCAAACTAATTATACAAGCCTTTTCAACAACTCGTAGTTACAATGGAATTTGTTATAAGCTCTCATAACTATTCACTTTCCGAACTAATCGCTAACAGTACAAGTGTTATCTTTTAAAACTACGATGTTATCTTCTTAATTTGTACATGATTATCAGATCTGATGCTTATCTAGATTCTAAGGAACGAAATGTTGTTAACTTATGATTTTTATATGACTAACACATATGAAATTATGTATTTCTTTTAATAATTATTATTGGATACAAATTATTTCTTATATAATAGGTACCTTATGATTTAATATGTTCAATTTTTTAAAAAAGAGTAAATTAAAAATTTTTGAACTATCTACTCCGATAGGGTTTCTGCATCTACACTAAAACATCTTTTTAATACTTGCTATATACAGTGGCGTCCAACTTCACCCCAAACCATGCTATAAACTTTTACGATAGACTTTGTCATACAGCATAAACATTATATCGGAAATCACCCACCAAGGAATTTCAATTAGAGCATGCGGTGGGTAGCCTTATTATTTTTATACGTACCTTGAAGACATCCGTTTCTATTTCAGTTTTAAAATTTTTTTGCGTAAATGCCAATCTATGGCCCATTCTGAAGCATCATGTTCGGTCTCTTTGTCGCACGTTCGCGTGGTTAATTTTAAGTTATTTAAATTTGTAGTCGTAAATCTAATAGTAAAACTGTCATCCCTTGTTCCCTTATATCCTGCCATAAAAATTCCTTCTGCATGTGTGAATAAGGTGGACAGAGTAGTGAACAAACACTTTCTTATGGATATTGAAGCAGAACAGTTGTCGGTTTCTTCGTTCGGTACCCGTAAGTTAGTCAAGTGCCGCAGACTTTAGTTGTTAAACCCCCTAAAAAACACAGTGCAAGTGTAACGTAACATAGACTCAACTCGCATACAGTCCACTTGGTTGAAAGAATAGGAACTGCAGCTTAGAAAAACACAAAACACCGCGGAGGTAAGTCGATGTATAAATTTATAAGACCCCCCGCGCGTGAACAAAAATTGGCCTTCATCACCGGATCTTTAATTAAATAATTAGTTCCTATCCTTTAAATTTATAAAATTGTCGTAGTTTTTATTATGGTTAAACGTGTTACACAGAAAAGAACATCTTGCTTGCAAATTGAATGATAAATACATCTGGTTATAACGGTAGATTTTACAATACATTCCTTATCATTTGTGGCAAAGATTAGGGTCGTCGTCGGTATCTTTTTATGTAAACTATTTATGAGGGTTATTGTATCCTAAATCTTTACCTCACTTCAAGTTGGAGCACCCATTCGGGTTCATGCAACTTGTATAACAAAGGGGTTATTGGTATTTATTTGAAACCTTAAAAGCTTTGTTGGGCGAGCACTGTAGTTAGTTGCATTTTTCTATTAATAATTTAATTTCGTAGATGAATTAGTAATTTAGCCTATTCGAGTCACGCATTGTTTTTACATTAATTTTTATTGTCGTTCATTAATCATTAATTAAATATGGTTATATCAATTGATAAAGCTATTCTTGAAGCTAAATTTGTAGTTAAAAGGTTGGATCACATATACAGCAAAATCAACCAACCGGAAAACGTATCGATTGCTTTAATTAGAGCGTCGATTAAAACTGTCGAACAGATTGAAACGCTTTTCAAATCCTTTTGCAAGGATATTTTCTTTGATATATTCATAAAGCTAGATTGGTAGTTAAAAAGTTGGATCATATGTACAGTAAGATTATTCAACCGGAAAATGTATCGATTGCTTTAATTAGAGCATCGATTAAAAGTGTCGAGCAAATTGAAACTCATTTCAAGAGTTTTTGCAAGGATATTTTCTTTGATGAGGAAAGCGAACAATTGAATGAATTTTCGGCTCTTAGGGTGAAAATCGATGATTATCTATTAGATATTCGTATTATCGCTGAACAATGCGAATTAGATCGGGTAGAAAATAAGCCAAAGGTGGAAAATATGAATAATTCCTTTTCGTCAAACTGTGCAATTCGCTTGAAACATCTTTCAGTCCCCCGCTTCTCCGGACGCATTTCAGATTTTGAGAGTTACAATGCAATTTATAAGCGGTTGATTCATGATAATGTCAGTTTGTCACCCGTTGAAAAATTTTGCCATCTCGTTGATACATTAGATGATTCGTCGCGTGCTTGCCATTAAATGATTATGCATACGAGGAAGCCTATAAAATCATTACTAATCGTTTTCAGTCCAAGAGGTTATTACTTTCAACATATTTTAATGCTCTCGAAAAATGCCCTAAGGTCAGTTCCTCAGACTCGCATGCGGAACTCCGGCAATTAATTAGTTGTTTTGATGAAAATATATTCGCGTTAAGGCAGATGGAAATAGATTTATTAGATTTCATGTTGTTTAATCTGTTATCGAAAAAATTAGACACAAACATTTTAAAGCGTTTCGAATTAAGAAATAATGACGAAATTCCCTCGTTCAAAGATTTAAGGTCGTACATTGAAAAACAATGTAAAGTGTTGGAAATAAATGACATTGCTTCAGGAACATGCTTAAAATCTCGAGATTCCGTTAAAGAAAGAGAAAAAGGGAAGGTTTGTTAGCACTTCGGCTAAAACTTCTTTAGTTGGTACCACCAATGATGTTAAAAATTGTAGTTTCTGTCAAGCTGTGCATCCTATTTATAGATGTAAGCAGTTTCTCGATAAAACCCCTCAAGAAAGATTTGAGGTGGTAAAGCTTAAAAATCTTTGTATCAAATGCTTAAATACTTCACATTCGATGAAAAATTGTACGTTAGATTGGTCGTGTAGGAAATGTCATCAGTCGCACAATTCGTTGCTTCACTTCGATAAACAAGAAAAATCGGTGTCGCCACGCCGACAAACCCATCGTCAAAGGTCAGCGTCTCCTCGGAGAGCGGCGCCTAGACTTACTTCTACTAGTAGACCTAGTGAAGACAATCTGTCGTCGTCGGTTGTGCATGAAGAACCTGTCACTAGTTCGTTGATTTCGACGTCATTAGAACACACAACCACGCTATTAGCTACGGCAATGGTGTCTGTGCTTGATTATACAGGAACATTGCAATCTGTTCGTGTAATTTTAGATAACGGATCCATGGAAAGTTTTATGACTGAAAGGTGCCGTCAGAAATTAGGTTTAAGGAAACGGAGAGCCAATGTCACTGTTCAAGGACTTGGCTTGAATTCGTCGTTGGTGTCTGGTGCACTATCGTGTGTAGTCAGCCCCTCGGGAGCACGGTCTCCAGCATATGGAATTGATTGTTATATTTTAGTTAACATTTGTAATCAATTACCTTCGTCGTCGATAGGGGTCAAGGAATGGTCGCATACTCGAGGTTTGGCCTTTGCTGATCCTAATTTTAATGTTCCTGCTAAAATTGACATGCTACTCGGAGCGGAAATCTTTGCTCAGGTTTTGTTGAACGAGTCTCGTTGGGGTGTCGCTAACGAGCCAGTTGCTATTAAAACAACCTTTGGTTGGGTTTTAACGGAAAAGGTCGTTTTCCCAAATAGTTCTATTACGTCGTTGTGTGCTTTCGTTGAGCCCTTAGACAGTGACATTCGTCGATTTTGGGAATTAGAAAATATTCCCTTCAAAAAGCACATTTCTCCTGAAGAAGAAAGGTGTGAAAATTAATTTGTGGAAAATTATAGACGTAACAAGGACGGTCGTTTTGTAGTGTCCTTGCCCTTTAAAATTTCGGAACCCTCATTCATGGGTATGAGATCAATTTGTATTAAAAGATTTTTGTCGTTAGAACGTCGTTTGTTAAAAAATCCTGAATTGTATTCAGATTATAAAAAATTTATGGAGGATTATTTGACAAGCGGGCACATGGTTCAAGTGAAATCGCTTGAAAATTCGTCGGGTCATGAGAAAATGTACTACATTCCCCATCATGCTGTACATAAGCGTGACAGCACTACCACCAAATTGCGGGTGGTTTTCGATGCTTCGTGTCAGGATTAATCTGGAAAGTCGTTAAATGATAGCTTGGCTATTGGCCCTGCTTTGCAAAAGGACATTGCAGTTTTGTTATTACACTTTCGTGTACATCCTATCGTAATTACGGCTGACATTAAACAAATGTATCGGCAGATTTTGGTTAAAGAGACTCTTCGTGATTATCAACGTATCGTCTGGAGATTTTCTCCGTCAGATCCTATTATGGACTTTAAGTTAAATACTGTGACTTATGGAGTTTCGTCGTCGCCTTTTTTGGCCTTGCGTACTGTTCAAGAATTGGCAAGGTTAGAGTCGATTAATTTTCCTTTCGCGTCATCGGTATTGGCGAGCGATACCTATGTTGATGACTTAGTCACTGGATGTAATTCGATTGAAGCTGCTAATCAATTAATTGGTGAATTGAATAGTATTTGCTCTAATGGTGGTTTTCAATTAAGAAAATGGTGTAGTAATTGCCCGGAAGTGATGTCCAACTTGAGGGAGTCCCTGTCCAGTTCGGACGCAATTACATTTCAAGATAAAGATAGTGGTTCAATAAAAATTTTGGGCCTTTCGTGGCGTGCTCTTACAGATGCATTTTTATACAACTTAGACGTTGAAGAGCGCACTTGCACTAAGCGTAATATTTTGTCGGCTATCGCAAAAATGTTTGATCCTCTCGGGTTGATGGCACCTGTAGTACTGTTCGCTAAACGTTTAGTTCAAGATCTTTGGCTTTTAGGTCTCGGGTGGGACCAAGAGCCTCCATTGGAAGTCATACAAAAATGGAAACATTGTTTAGTTCAAGATCTTTGGCTTTTAGGTCTCGGGTGGGACCAAGAGCCTCCATTGGAAGTCATACAAAAATGGAAACATTGTTTGATTGAATTGCCAGCGGTTTCGAATGTTGAGATTTCGCGTCGCATCGTATGTCATAATTTTAAAAGGGTGGAGTTGCATGGATTCTGTGATGCTTCTGAAGCCGGGTATGCAGCTGTCATCTATTTCCGTTCGTTCGATCTAGAAGATAATACTACCATATCATTAGTATGCGCAAAATCGAAGGTTGCTCCTACTAATCGCGTTTCATTGCCCCGTCTCGAATTGTGTGCTGCCGTACTCTTGGCAGATTTAGTAGATTTTGTCAAAAATACTTATACAGATATTTTATCCTTTAGTAATATTTTCGCGTGGTCAGATTCTACTGTTGTTTTGTCTTGGATTCGGTCTTCCTCGCATAAGTGGAAGACATTCGTTAGCAATCGCATTTCGCAGATTCAAGAACGTATTCCTCCATCTTCGTGGTTTCATGTTAAGTCCCAGGAAAATCCTGCGGATTGTGCCTCACGTAGACTTTTGGCTTCAGAGTTGGTTCATCATCCATTATGGTGGACAGGACCTTCCTGGTTAGTGCGTCGTAATGAAGAATGGCCAGTAACATCGCTGCCAAAACTTATCGACTCATCTCAGATGGACGTCGAATATCGTACTCTGTCGTTAACAGTCGTTATGCCTGACAATTTCTTAGATATGTTGTTGGATAAATTTTCAAACCTGCAGAAAATTTGTAGGATTATTACATGTATTCGGCATTTCATTCGTAATGTTCAATGTCCGGCAGATTTGCGTTCAAAATATTCTGATAGTTTGTTTCTAGCTCAACAGCAATAGGCTATACAGTTATTGATTAAACGAGTTCAAACAAATGTTTTTTCCCAAGACATTGCTAATATTAAAACTGGAAAACTTGTTAGTAAACAACTTCGTAGCCTTAGTCCGTTTCTAGATAGTCGTGATTTGTTGAGGGTGGGCGGTCGCCTACGTAATTCTGACTTGTCGCATGATGCAAAATTTCCAATTTTGCTTCCTCGGTCGCATCGGTTGACTGAAATTATTATCTTAGATTGCCATGAAAGATATTTACATGCTGGTAGGGACGGTATCGTTCGGATACCTACCATCAAGACAGCCCAAGGGTTAGTTAAACGTCCTCTGGTGAAACTATGTTTACTGCCAGTTACTTGATATTTAATGGTATGTACACATATATTCACTTATATAAGTTTGTCGGTTAGGTTTCTTAGTTAATAGCTCTACTTAGTTTTAAATATAAAATAAGTTAGTTCATACTTATTTTGGTGGGCGGGATGTTTGGTCTCTTTGTCGCACGTTCGCGTGGTTAATTTTAAGTTATTTAAATTTGTAGTCGTAAATCTAATAGTAAAACTGTCATCCCTTGTTCCCTTATATCCTGCCATAAAAATTCCTTCTGCATGTGTGAATAAGGTGGACAGAGTAGTGAACAAACACTTTCTTATGGATATTGAAGCAGAGCGGTCGTCGGTTTCTTCGTTCGGTACCCGTAAGTTAGTCAAGTGCCGCAGACTTTAGTTGTTAAACCCCCTAAAAACACAGTGCAAGTGTAACGTAACATAGACTCAACTCGCATACAGTCCACTTGGTTGAAAGAATAGGAACTGCAGCTTAGAAAAACACAAAACACCGCGGAGGTAAGTCGATGTATAAATTTATAAGACCCCCCGCGCGTGAACACATCAGTTAAAATATTTCTATTAAGTTGTGAGTTACATATCCCCCATATTAAAATACATATAAGAATAAATATAATTATTATGTCTTAGTAATAGTATGTTACATTGTATTAAATAAAGGTTATAATTAAAGGTTAATCAGAGTTCATGTCAGAAATAAGAAAGGAAACTTTGTATTCCAGACGCAACCTGATACTGCAGGTGCAGAAACAATGAACTGCAATAAAACAGTCTTAATTAAAACATTACTTAGAATAAGACATTGTATGTGTTCGGTCTCTTTGTCGCACGTTTGCGTGGTTAATTTTTAGTTATTTTAAATTCATAATTGTAAATCAAATCCTAAAGCTGTCATCCCTTATCCCGTTACATCCTGTCGTAAAACCTCCTTTGTGCATGTGAAAATTAAGTAGAAAAGGGGTAGTGACAAAATACTCTTTCATGAACATCGAAGCGGAACAGTTGTTGGTTCGGTTCGGTAAAGTGAGTTAGTCAATAGTGCCGCCGAATTTATTTGATAAACCCCTAAAAAACTCAGTGAAAGTGCAAAATAACACGTACTATAATCTCGAATACAGTCCACTTAGTTGAAGAGTAAGGAACTGCAGCTTAGAACAACAAAAAACGCCCCCCGCAAATAAACAGTATGATTCTTGAAAACCTGCAGACAGAAAGATCTGCACTTTCCCACAAGATGAAGTGAGGTCAGAGGCTTCATAAATACTGTAAGGAGCTCTTGATCGCCAGTCAGTCTTCGAACTTCATAACTTTAACGTTGTTGATAGTTTAAGCTACCCATTGGTAACTGTTAAAATATTAACTTTGATTATTTTTCTTATCAATTAAATTAAGTCAGGTTAATAAATATAACGTACAAGTTATAGAAGAAATAAACCAATTTTGTAATTACCGTATTAAAATAAATTTGATAGGAGTGTTTTTGGAAATAAATGTTTTTCCAAAGAAGCTCCCAAAAGCCCAAAACTTATCTTGTGAATCACCCTAAAATAGTACTAATTACCATTGTTTTATGCTCTTGAATGCGTACGTGAAATTGACTAGTTGCTATGTAAAGTAATTTGAATTTTTACTGATTAAACTCAAAACCGTGTATTTGTGAGCCAATTTAGAAACATTTTTTAAGAACTCGTGTATTAAATTAATATGATTACAATACGCACGTCGCACATTCTTGAAATTCTCACATTGTATACCATTAATTACCAACATTGCAATTTTTTAAAACATGTATTAGAAATTCTCTGCATGCAACATTTAACTAATTAGAATTTTTGCTATTTAAACTCAGAACCTAGTTGAGAGCGAATTCATGCTCATAGATTTAAGTAAGTTTTTAGAAAACAGTTTTAGGGTTTGTGCATAAGTTGCAACAGTGTTTGAAATAATTAATTTATCATCGAAACGCATTTATAACTTACAGAAAATATAATTAATTTGGTTTTATCACTACAAGTAGACATAAGGACTTATATGACTACACACTATAAAAATAATTAATCCACTCTGTCGTTTATACGTCTCGTTTAAGTGACTTCCTCCAAACATTTTATCCAAACAATAAATGGTATTGATATTTCCTTTGTGTGAAATAAAGTTTAGTGGAGGTTGGACATGGGCATTAATAAGAACGTAGTCATATCTACGATCATATGATATAAAATCCTGTTCCTGACAGGATATTTGAAATTTGTCAATATAGGATGCGGACACATGTTTACGATCTCGAACCCTCCGCTTTACGATGGTCGCCAAAATTTGATTGCTAATACCGGCATTTATTGCATACTGCAATAAATCTTTTACCCCCATATGAATAAACAGTGGCGTACTGCAATTTACATATGGAATGACTGCAATATTCTCCTACTAAGTATTGTTTGTCGATATGGGTTAGTGTGTCATTAAACTCCACCGAGGGTGACAATATACACCATTAATTCAAAGCGTAACTCTTATTATTGTTTGTGTATGAATTTATATTTAAGAATTGCTTCGTCGATTTATTTATTATATACGGATAGAACATTTATTTTCCAGATTACATAAAATCTACGCCTGTGGCGTTTTACGTGTGAATGCCCCTTAGGTTACATATTATATCCATGAATGGTATTTCTCAGCAGGAAGGTATAATCCGCGACAGTATATTGCATTAGATTCCAATATATGATTTGCTCAAGTTCTATTGTTGGAGGTTTGAATAACAAAACGTTTTTGGTAAATTGAACAGCCGGATTATATCCAGTGCATTTTTATAGACATCATAAAATGTAACGATGCTTCACTTGCACCCTAGGAATAGATCCTTTATACGTTTTATTTCGTTCCATCTCACCTCACTGTTCTATTTGAATTCAGTCTCCGATACGAGAATATAGCATTCCCAATTTGTTTCAATGGTACGAAAAATGTCCAAATTGGATAATCCAGCAATTAGATAATAAAGTCAATAAATTAATTGAAAGCTGCTATGATTTATTTAGGGGACGCTAATTCAAACTCGAAACGACCCGTGCATTAAGGGCGAGGGTTAGCTAGCTAGCTATATTACATTAGGGTTGTAACTTGTGGTAAACCTAAGTGTAAGTAACCCTCAGTAAAAGTAATATAAAAACTATTTCCTCGTTCATCGAATTCCGCGTTGTGAATAAATGTATAATACGCAGGAGTCTTGAAATCTGTACCTGTACGTTACGTTTATACATAAAATTAATGGGAACGTATTTATTTACGTACTAAACCATTATATTATTTGAAAACCCTCTGGTGTACATGCTCATCATGAACCACCTCGAAGTAACAACACAGCTGAATTGAATAGAACATGCACTTCATCTTTCCTTGCCTGAAGCCTTCCGCAACTAAGAGTATCGACCGAGAAAATAAAAGACAAAGATTGTTCTTCTGTTAACATAAACACAAACGACTAACGCTTATCATATAAAATATTTGGATCAAAGGGACAAAATGGAGACAAACTTTAAATCTTATAGAAAATGACTGAAATAAACAATGAATTAGTTCAAAATGGATAGAATTAATAAAAATTAAATTCAAACCACGAATTTATGTTATTAATTAACCCAGCAATTGAGTGGTGAGATTTTCATAAGAACTGCATGTGGTGTGTTATTACATCGTGTACTTTTTACTTACCTGAACATACGGACAGAAAGAATCAAAAACTGCAGAGTTCTCCACGATGAACACCCCCTCGTCGACAACACAATGTGAATAGAGTTGCCACAATGTAGAGGTGGCAGTGGATAAAAGTATAACAGACCCAGACACTACTCATTAACTAACTCAAACTATACACACTGTTAAACACCACAGAGAACAAACTGGAGAAAATCCGTACCAATTTGGGTTTCAGAAAGTACTATCCACTGAGGACGTGATTAACCATCTATTGGAAACAGTTAGACTCACTGTTTAATGCGCGGGGGTCTTATAATTTTATATATGGACCTACCTCCGCGTTGTTTTATTGTTCTTAGGTGTAGTTCCTGCTCTTCAACTAAGTGGACTGTATGCGAATTATAGTACGTGTTACGTTTGCACTTTCACTGCTTTTTAGGGGTTTATCGATAAAGTCACATTCGGCGGCACTAATGACAAACTCCTTTACCGAACGAGCAATGGTTTCGCTCCGATATCAATGAGAGAGTGTTTCTGACACTACCCCTTTTTCAACTTAATTTTCACACGCACAAAGGAAGTATCACGGCAGGATATAACGGGAAAGGGATGACCTTTACTATTTGATTTACAACTATGAATTTACGATAACTTAAAATTAACCACGAAAACGTGTGACAAAAAGACCGAACCCCCCGCCCACCAAAATAAGTATGAACTAACTTATTTTATATTTAAAAATAATTAGATCTATTAACTAAGAAACCTAAACCGACAAACTTATATAAGTGAATATATGTATACATACCATTAAATATTAAGTAATTGGCAGTAAACATAGTTTTACTAGATGACGTTTAACTAACTCTTGAGCTGTCTTGACTGTAGCTACCCGAATGATACCGTCCCTACCAGGATGAACATCCACTACTCTTCCTAAACGCCACTGTAGATGGGGTTTTTTAAGAGGACAAGCGAATCAATAGGCAGGGTAGCGAAATTCCTCAACCACTTAGCTTTCTGTTGCAACGTTTGCAGGTATTCAGCACTCCATTTTTTCCAAAACACTTTTGCATTTGGAGCAACAGTTGCCAGCGATTCAAACGAGAGGGGTTTATGGACAACAAATCCGGATCTGATAACACCGAAAGTCATGCGGTTTGCAACTCAGTGCGTATAGTGGACGTGAGTTGAGAATCGCTTCGATTTGAATCAACATCCTTCAAACGACAAAATTTGTTCGCCGATAATTCTTTTTACATGGGATTTTACTGATTTAATCCCGGCCTCCCACAACTCACCAAAATGAGAAGCTGCAGGAGGATTAAACACAAATTCGATTCCCTCAACGCCTGCCGAATGGCGCATCAATTGAGAGATTTTACGAGTGGCCCCCAACGAAATTAGTTCCATTGTCTCAATGGATTTGAAAGCATTTGCCTCTTCGAGCAATAATTCGACGTAAAGCACCCAAGAAAGCGTCTGTCGACAAGTTAGACACTAGTTCCAAATGGATGGTTTTAGTGCTGAAACAAATAAACAAACAAATGTACGCTTTCAATGATTTTGCGCCACGACATCGATTCATCGTGACAGAGATAGGTCCACCAAAGTCGACTACCGTATGTAAAAACGGAGTTAATCTAGAAGCTGGTAAATCCCCCATAGGGGGGCGTATAGCCACGGGGTTTATACGAAAACAACGAATGCAGGATTTCAAACATCGCCGAATAGCCTTCTTTGCGGACAAGATCCAATAATTTTGAGTTAATAAAAATTGAGTTGTTCGATTTCCAGGGTGTAAATGTCTTTCATGACAATCTAATATAACAATTTCAGTCAACCGATGCGAGCGAGGAAGCAAAATTGGAAATTTTTGCATCATGCGATAACTATGAATTACGCAGGCGACCGCCCACACTCAACAAATCACGACTATCTAGAAACGGAATAAGGCTACGAAGTTGTTTACTAACAAGTTTTCCAGTTTTAATATTTGCGATATCTTGGGCAAAAACATTTGTTTAAACTCTTTTAATCAATTATTGTACAGCCTGTTGCTGATGAGCTAGAGACAAACCATCAGAATATTTTAAACGCAAATCTGCCAGACATTGAACATTACGAATGAAATGACGAATACATGTAATAATCCTACAAATTTTCTGCAGTTTTGAAAATTTATCCAACAACAAATCTAAGAAATTCTTAGACATAACGACTGTTAACGACAGAGTACGATATTCGACGTTCATCTGAGATGAGTCGATAAGTTTTGGCAGTGAAATTACTGGCCATTCTTCGCTACGACGCACTAACCAGGAAGGCCTTGTCCACCATAATGGATGATGAACCAACTCTGAAGTCAAAAGTCCACGTGAGGCACAATTCGCAGGGTTATCCTGGGACTTAACATGAAACCACGAAGATGGAGGAATACGTTCTTGAATATGCGAAATGCGATTGCTAACGGATGTCTTCCACTTATGCGAGGAAGACCGAATCCAAGACAAAACAACAATAGAATCTGACCACGTGAAAATATTACTAAATGATAAACTATATGTATAAGTATTTTTGACGAAATCTACTAAATCTGTCAAGAGTACGGCAGCACACAATTCGAGATTGGGCAATGAATCGCGATTAGTAGGAGCAAACTTCGATTTTGCGCATACTAATGACATGATAATATTACCTTCTGAATCGAACGAACGAAAATAGACGAAAGCTGCATACCCAGCTTCAGAAGCATCACAGAATCCATGCAACTCCACCTTTTTAAAATTATTACATATGATGCGACCAATCTCAATATTCGAAACAGCCGGCAATTCACCAAAAAAATGTTTCCATTTCTGTACGACTTCTAATGGCGGCTCTTGGTCCCAACCTAGGCCTAAAAGCCAAAAATCTTTAACTAAACGTTTAGCGAACAGTAGTAAATGCGCTATCTTGAAACGGTGTTTTTTTTCTTATTATTATGTCTTGCACCACGTTGTGTGCCAGTGAAACGTATTTTTCGAATGGGCGCCAGTGAAGCGTATTTTTCTAATTTATATCTGACTCTAGACGTTGGGCGCTAGTGAAACGAAGTCTTCCGACATAACTAGGGGTCTATTCCTTGGGTAGAGCTATGAGAAATGGGGGGGGGGGGGTAAGTCGAAATCTGTTTGTATGTGAAACTCAATCTCAGACAAATAGGCGCCACCAAGTCCGGACTTATTCACGATAATGGCATGGCATATTTCTAAGGGCGGACGTGGAGACCCAAAGAAAGAAAGATCGCCTTCGATGACAAAAACCTGTCTTAATAAAATAAGACGATGTTCCTGTAAGAAATTATAATAGTTAGGTTAATAAAAAAAAGGTGGAACACTATTTGTGTCCCGCAAATATACATAACGAAATAGTGAAAAGGTATTTTCTATATAAAGTTGGCATCAAATTTCTACTCTTAAAGATGTTAGCTTTCTGTGGTTAGGTTTGATCATATTTGATCAAAACAAAAAACTTTAATCTTGAACCAATAATTTACTAAAAAGAATTTCTTTTAAAATAAAATGCAATGCAACAAAATTTAATAAATAATTGAATTACTTCGTGAATTTTAAATTAAAGTTTATCAAAATTATTCAAAATCAAACATTTTACAGTATATTGTAAACTTGTTACACAAAGATACTCCAACCCGTGCAGATCTGTTCAGGCAGGTTACATTAAAAATGTTACTATTCAAGTTTTCCTTTTTAAGTTAAATGTACTAGTTTTAGTTTCCAAAAAATGATCACAAAAATATTCTTATTTACATAAGATGTGCTAAAGCTGTTCGAAGCATTTGCTTTCAAGAACGCATCTGTCAGCAGTATACTACAGAAAAATAAGTGACGTCAGTAACACCTGTTGTTGTAACTAACGGTTTCTTAGAACATCAAATTAGTGAATTTTTAATTTTGACACTGGAAATTCCAGCTCAGCAATAGTTGAAACATATATCATATTCGTGCTTTTACACATAAGAACAAATTAGCGTGTTTCTAATTTGAAACACGAAAAATTACTTAAAGCTAACTACGAACCAAAAACTGCTTTTCTCGCCTAGATGACGTACTTGTTATATCATGCGATGTTTACTGCATATAGTATAAACCCAGCTCATCCTAAACAGCTTCTACCACATGGAGTTGTTCCAGGTGTAGAATTAAATACGGTCACAATACATTCGTCAGCTGCTGCAATATGTTGAATCACGCTGCCTTACCAAAGTAACATCTTTACGCTGTATAACAAAGTGGTCTTCTTTAAATTGATTAAACTTTCCATCTTCTAAGTTGCATTTTACACGTCGTATAACAAAGTGGTTTTAACAAAAGGGATTGAATTTCCTATCTTCTAAGTTGCATTATTCATGTCGTTCGTGTCGTTCGTGCGCTAAATAAAATATCTCAATTAAACAAATTAATAACGTTCATACGATACCAACCGCTATTCAAAGATGTGTCCCGACTCCTCAAAATTTATACGCAAATTGCCGGCCTGAAGTTTCTGGTACATCTTATCTCTGCTTCCACGTATGGCCGACTGATTATCAAACTCGCTCGGGCGACCGGAGCGTCCAAGGAGGAGGTTGTCAAACCGAAACGCGCCTGCGAATAGCTGTAGAAGACACAGATATTCAACCACAAATAGAATACCAGATAAAGATGCTGCTCTAACGTATTACCTTAGTTGTTAAATGTATTTTACCATTATTTTAATAAAAGTGTTTTATTATTCTCGCACTTTGATGAAGGGATTTATTAATCAAAAATAAAATTGTTACAATCTAACCGAGAGGATCAAAAATTTTTGCGGTAGCTGACAAAATATTATGCTTAGTGCAAGTGCGCTCTTCGGCGTTTAAGTTGAATAAAAATACATCTGTAAGAGCGCGCCACGAAAGGCCCAAATCTTAAAATGTAATTGCTTTCGAACTGGACAGGGACTCCTTCAAGTTGGACATCACTTCCGGGGAATTACTATTCCATTTTCTTAATTGAAAACCACAACTAGGGCAAATACTATTCAACTCACCAATTAATTGATTAGTAGCTTGAATCGAATTACATCCAGTGACTAAGTCATCAACATAGGTATCGCTCGCCAATACCGATGACGCGAAAGGAAAATTAATCGATTCTAATCTTGCTAATTCTTGAACAGTACGCAAGGCCAAAAAAGGCGACGACGAAACTCCATAAGTCACAGTATTTAATTTAAAGTCCATAATAGGATCCGACGGAGAAAATCTCCAGACGATACGTGGATAATCACGATGAGTATCTTTAACCAAAATCTGTCGATACATTTGTTTGATGTCAGCTGTAATTACGATAGGACGTACACGAAAGTGCAGTAACAAAACTGCAATGTCCTTTTGCAGAACAGAGCCAATAGCCAAGCTATCATTTAACGAATTTCCAGATTGATCCTGACACGACGCATCGAAAACCACACGCAGTTTGATGGTAGTGCTATCATGCTTATGCACAGTATGTAATACATTTTCTCATGAACCGACGAATTTTCAGGCAATTCCTCCATAAATTTTTATAATCCGAATACAATTTAGGATATTTTAGCAAACGACGTTCTAATGACAAAAATCTTTTAATACAAATCGATCTCGTACCCACAAACGAGGGTTCAGAAATTTTAAAGGGCAAGGACACTACAAAACGACCGTCCTTGTTACGTCTATAATTTTCCACAAATTCCTTTTCACACCTTTCTTCTTTAGGAGAAATGTGTTTCTTGAAGGGAATATTTTTTAATTCCCAAAATCGACGAATGTCGCCGTCTAAGGGCTCAACGAAAGCAGGCAACGACGTAATAGAATTATTCGGGGAAACGACCTTTCCCGTTAAAACCCAACCGAAGGTTGTTTTAATAGCAACTGGCTCGTTAGCGACACCCCAACAAGATTCGTTCAACAAAAACTGAGCAAAGATTTCCGCTCCGAGTAGCATGCCAATCTTACCAGAAATATTAAAATTAGGATCAGCCAAGGTCAAACCTCGAGTATGCGACCATTCCTTGACCCCTATCGACGACGAAGGTAATTGATTACAAATGTTAGGTAAAATATAACAATCAATTTCATATGCTGGAGATCTTGCTCCCGAGGAGCTGACTACACACGATAGTGTACCAGACACCAACGACGAATTCAAGCAAACTCCTTGAACAGTGACATTGGCTCTCCGTTTCTTTAAACCTAATTTCTGACGGCACCTTTCAGTCATAAAACTTTCCATGGATCCGTTATCTAAAATTACAAGAACAAGTTGCAATTTTCCTGTATAATCAGGCACCGACACCATTGCCATAGCTAACAGCGCCGTTGTATGTTCTAATGACGTCGAAATTAACCAGCTATTAGCAGGTTGTTCACGCACAACCACCGATGACAGATTGTCTTCACTGGGTCTAGTAGTAGAAGTAAGTATAGGCGCCGCTCTCCGAGGAAATGCTGACCTTTGACAATGAGTTTGTCTGCGTGGAGATACCGATTTTTCTCGTTTGTCGAAGTGAAGTAACGCATTGTGCGACTGTTGACATTTTCTACACGACCAATCTAACTTAAAATTTTTCATCGAATGTGAAGTATTTAAACATTAATACAAAGATTTTTAACCTTTACCACCTCAAATCTTTTTTGAGGGGTTTTATCGAGAAACTGCTTACATCTATAAATAGGATGCACAGCTTGACATAGACTACAATTTTTACCATCATTAGTGGTACCAACTAAAGAAGTTATAGCCAAAGTGCTAACGAACTTTCCGTTTTCCTTTTGTTTCGCGGAATCTCCAGATTTTAAGCATGTTCCTGAAGCAATGCCATTTATTTCCAACACTTTACATTGTTTTTCAATGTAGGACCTTAAACTTTTAAACGAATGAATCTCGTCACTATTTTTTAATTCGAAACGCTTTAAAATGTTTGTATCTAATTTTTTTGATAACAGATTGAACAACATGAAATCTAATAAATCTATTTCCATCTGCTTTAACGCGAATATATTTTCATCAAAACAACTAATTAATTGCCGGAGTTCCGTGTGCGAGTCTGAGGAATTGACCTTAGGGCATTTTTAGAGAGCATTAAAATATGTTGAAAGTAATAACCTCTTTGACTGAAAACGATTAGTAATGATTATATAGGCTTCATCGTATGCACAATCGTTTAATGGCAAATGTTTTATTAACGCACGTGGCGACTCATCTAGCGTATCAACAAGATAACAAAATTTTTCAACGGGTGACAAACTGACAGTATCATGAATCAATGGCTTATAAATTGCATGATAACTTTCAAAGTCCGAAATACGTGCTGAAAAGCGCGGAACTGAAAGATGTTTGAAGCAAATACCACTATTTATCGACAAAGGATTATTCAAATAGTCCATCTGCGGCTTATTTTCTACGCTATCTAAATCACACTGTTCAGCGATAATACGAATATCTAATAGATAATCATCGATTTTCACCCTAAGAGCCGAAAATTCATTTAATTGTTCGCTTTCCTCATCAAAGAAAATATCCTTGCAAAAACTCTTGAAATGAGTTTCAATTTGCTCGACACTTTTAATGATGCTCTAATTAAAGCAATCGATACATTTTCCGGTTGAATAATCTTACTGTACATATGATCCAACCTTTTAACTACCAATCTAGTTTTAAGAATAGCTTTATCTATTGATATAACCATATCTGATTAATGATTAATGAACGACAATAAAAATTAATGTAAAAACAATGCGTAACTCACATACGCTAGGACAACTAATTAATCTACAAAATTAAATTATTAATAGAATAATGCAACTAATTACAGTGCTCGCCCGACAAAACGTTTCACATAAATACCAACCCGTATGTTATACTAAGTTGGATGAACCCGAGTGGTTCCACAAACTTGACGACGAAAAACAAGGTAAGGATTTAAAATACAATAACCCTCATAAATTTAGTTTACATAAAGTAAACCGACCAACTACTACTCTTTATGACAAAGGACAAGGGATATATTGTAAAATCTACCGTTACGACTAAATGTTTCTATACTATTGAATGTACAAACAAAATGTTAGTCTCTTTATAAGACGCTCAAATATATCAAAAACTACGACAATTATTAAATTAAGGTATAAATTTGTATATCAACTTACCTTCGCTTTGTTTTATTGTTCTAAGGTGTAGCTCCTACTCTTCATCTAAGTGGACTGTATGCGAATTATAGTACGTGTTACGTTTGCACTTTCACTGTTTTTTTAGGGGTTTATCGATAAAGTCACATTCGGTGGCACTAATGACTAACTCACTTACCGAACGAACAACCGTTTCGCTCCGATATCGATGAGAGAGTGTTTCTGTCACTACTTAATTTTCACACGCACAAAGGAGGTATTACGGCAGAATATAACGGGACAAGAGACGACAGCTTTACTTATTGATTTACAACTATGAGTTTACGATAACTTAAAATTAACCACAAAAACGTGCGACAAAGAGACCGAACACTCACTGAAGAGAAATACTGTATAGCGATATTCATAGATATAAATAATTCAATTACGGTCTTCCCATTTAAGAAGATTACAAGCGAGAAAATATCCAAAACTGTTATATAAGAGCGTAAGTAACTACTGTCTACCAACACGCTATGCATACACTAAATGTGATAACGGCATCTTTAAAATATAAATAACCAAAGGTTGCACGCGCGGATCAATCTGCGGGCCCTTGCTGTGAGATACTACTATAGTAGAACTACTCCATAAATATGAATTAACAATTACTGCATAGGGTACTGCATATGCAGACGACATAACCGTAGCAATCAGAGGTAACTTCATACAGCAATTCACAATAAGAGCTACAAACATTTTTTATTAACGCCCGGGTCTAATAATTTTATACATCGACATACCTCAGGCGTATTCTATTGTTTTAAGTGTCATTCCTACTTTTTAACGTAGTGGACTGTAAGGCGATTTATTGGACGTGTTACGTTTGCACTATCACTTGTGTTTTTAGGGGTTATCACAAAAAATCACATTTGACGACACTAATAACTCAACTTACGAACCGACAACCGTTTCTTTTCGATGTCCATGAGCAAGTGTCTATCACTACCCCTTTAGTTCAACTTAATTTCCATCGGCACAAAGGAGGTTTATTGCAGGATATAACGGGACAAGGGATGACAGCTTTACTATTTGATTTACAACTACGAATTTACAAAGACTTAAAATTAACCACGAAAACATGCGGCAAAGAGACCAAACAAACATAATGAACTAAGGTAATAACTGGTGTTAATTAAGCAAACTACAGATGCCGACCGATAAAATGCTAAAAGGAGATATAAAGCACAGTTCATACTTTAAAATCAATGGAGTTACGGTTAAACGGAAGACAATTACCAAGTAGGTAGGAGTGTATATACACGGGAAAAAAACTTCCAAGAGTATGTCGAACAAAAGTACAACAATGCAATGATAGTCATGAATACAATCGCTAGCCTAGCATACAAAGATTATAAGATCCCACTTGCTATTATGACGACAATGATCTCACGCGCAGCCAGTTTGTGGGCCCATTGGCTTAGCACAACAAAAGAAAAGCGCAAATCAAGCGCAAAGGACAGTGGCGATTCGTTTATCCGCGGCATACAGGACGACATCGTTCGACGCGCTCGTGGAGTACTGGGCAAAAAGCCGCTACACCTGCATATTAAATACAAAGCAGCAAACTAAAGCCTGAACACAAATACGCTAACAACCTTGTGAATGGAGAAAACAGAACCACAAAAGACCTGTACAGAAGCACAATCCATACACTGCAAGACCGATGGAACACTGCAATATGCGGAAGAAAAAAATACACATTCCTTCCCAATACAGGAAAAAAACTGAAAAGTGCACACCTAAATTCCACAGAAAGTGTTACGTGCCACAATTTGGCACTAGACTTTTTGTTTAGTTTTGATATGCGGGAGTTTTGCGCCTTAAATTTGAAAGGCTTGGTGCGCGTATTTCCGTTACGTCAAAAGTGCGTTGGACGAACTTCGCGTCGACGCGAGTTATGTATCCCCCAATTACATATATATATTGATATATTGAATCTAATAGGAATTATTAGAAATTATTAAGTAAAAGTATAAGTTCAATGCAACATTGTAACACAAGGATAACCCAGAGAGGTTATCGACAGTTCATGAGAACGGAATGCAACTTTGCATCCGTGAGGGCAGTGATACTGCAGGTGACAGGTCACAGGCGGTCAACAGACCGCAATTACTTAGAATTAAGTTGTAACATTGTAATAAAGTGTACAATTAAGAGAAACGCAGACATGAGATCTGCAAGTTCCCACAGCCGTGTGGAGGGCAGGTTATTATAAAAAGCCCGGGAGCTCAAGGACCCGGCAGTCAGTCTTCAATCTCCATACTTCGTTGTTTGAGCTACTCACCAGTACAATTAATTATTTTTTTATTAAAGTTATTATGAACCAGCTATTCCAAATTTCTTGTAATTTCTGTTTAACTTATTAAATAAAAAATTGTTAAAGTATTGACGTTTTTTAAAAAACCAGCTCCAAAGGCCCGAACTTTAACTGGCGCAGTCGTAACGAATGTCAAAAGGGCACTGAGAATCCAAAAATCGGAAGATTGGTGACCAAGAATTTTAATTCGAAATTTTGGCAGAACCCAAATCAAGTTGGAGGAAGAACAAGCATAGTCTAAATCCAGCAACAAACCAAGTTGGACAAAGAACAAGAATCGTCTAAGGCCAACAAACAAACCAAGGTGGACAAGATACAGAATCGATCGAACCCACCAAAGAAACAGATGAAATTAATGTAAGTTCATTTCCATAATTTTTTTTAACCAAAAACTATAATTGATATATGCTAGTATTATTTTATTATTATTGTTTTATGAATTTATTTTATGAATATTTTTTTTTGAAAATAGTTCAAAGAGAATTATTTTCAAAACGAGAAAGTATTAACTTATGAGACGAATGTTAAAGAGATATTTTTTTTCTTTAAAAAGCAAATGAGACTTGAATTTTAAAAGAGATTTTCTTTTAAAGTAAATAAGAATTGAATTTAAAAAGAGATTCTTACCATAATTATTAAAAACAAACTCAAAATAATCCAAAAATAAACAGGCGCACATTCACTAACACCAAAATAAGAAACATTAACTACCGCGATTCAAACCACGCTATAAACCGGTAAACTAACGCAATTTAATTTCAAAGCTAATTCGAACAAACAGTACGGAACGATTATTAAAACCATTGACCTTATAAAATTATAGCAAAACACTCTGTTACAGTAACCTAAAACCACCTAAGATAAGCGAAATACGCGAAGAAAACAAAGCTCGCATCCTTTATTATACAATTAAAACTCAGAGAAAATCGCTTTCAGTATAACTTCAACAACGCAAAATCATTATTACCTTAAAGAAATAACTTTCAACTTTCAGTACTAAAGCAATTTGCATCATAAGTATTAAATCCATCACGGAATAAATAAAGCAACGCAGTTTTTGCATTTAATACCTACAAGTAATTAATCCATGAAAGCGCATGAAAATCACACCACAAAGAGCTATAAATAAATTGCAGTACAAACACGGTATAAAATCTAAACGTCTTTCAATTAATTAATCAGCATTTATAAAGTGCAGTAAAACAGTCATCATAAGAAGCTTTAATTAAAACGCTGAAAACTAACATAACGGAGAGTTCAATTACAAGTCGTGAACACCGAGATATTTAAAAATAAAACTAGACGTAACACTTTTCGCAAAGCATTAGCAAGTAAATTAGTAATTCCTATAAATTGAAATAACACCGGTAAGTGCAATTACCTCAACGTACGTGACAAAGTAACAAAGATTACATCCTTTAGTATTCAATTTCAACAATAAGGTGCAGACGTAATTAACCTCAGGTCATAATTACGCAACTCAGTAAAACCCACGGAAAGATTATTAGTTACGAGTTAACAGAACTAAAACAACGCTAAACGAGAATAAATCCATCCATTTAAGATTCCTTAAGAAGCAGGAACTCAAGACAAATTAAAAGCTGCATAAAAACAATTAATCCAAGACTACGGTAATAAATTCAACATTATTGAATACAGATCTCACAAGTACACCACCGCACTGTGTAATTAAATAGAAATAACAGCGACTACGATTTTAAAAATAACTCGACGCAATCCAAACCAAAAATTAATACTACAAGTACGAAATTAATCTCAATTTTTTTACCACATTTTTATTTCCTCAATCTAAACTGAAAATTAACAATTCCAAACCAAAAATAACGCTGAAAAATAGCATAATAAGTCTCGACCTCTACAAAATTTGAAATTACCTAATCTAATTGAAAAATTAATAAAACCAAAGCAAAGTTAACATCACAAATAGCAAAACCAACCCCAGTTTTTACAAAATTCGAAATTACTTAATCCAAAAGAAAAATTAATAAAACCAAAGCAAAGTTAACATCACAAATAGCAAAACCAACCCCAATTTTTACAAAATTCGAAATTACTTAATCCAAAAGAAAAATTAATACATCCAAAGCATAATTAACGTTACAAATAGAAAATCAACCCCAATTTTTACAAAATTTGAAATTTCACAACCCAAACGGAAAATTAGTAAATCCGAAGCGGAAAAGTAACAATACAAATAGCGAAATAAACCTCAATTCAAAAAAAAAAAATTTTTTTTAAATTTCCCAAAAATCGGAAACAACCCTTAACCAACATGAGTAACACAGACTTGCGTCTCTATTTAGAGACATTTGATGGCACGCAGGCCCATCTCTCAAATTTCATTGGAGCATGCGAAATGTTCCTAAAAACCTTCTACAAACCCGGAGATGACCAAAGAAATTCATTGCTTATACGCTTGGTAATAAGTAAGCTAGCCGGAAGGGCACTAACCTTAATCGCCAGTAGGGACGATTTACAGGAATGGGAACAGTTTAAACAACTACTAATTGCATATTTTGGGGACCAACGTAATATAAAATGCCTGGTACGAGACCTAATAAACCTTAGAATGGAACACAATCAATCCCCCTACCAATTCGGAATGAAATGCCAAGACGTGAGAAGTTTAATTTTAACAAAATTAAAAATCGAAGAACCCGATCAAAACGTTAGACATTTAAAACAAAATGTATCACGAAATGGCACTAGACACATACATAAACGCTTTACCAGAACGACTATCGGATAAAATCAGATTCCAACGACCCCAAAATCTAGAAGAAGCTATGAGCCTAGTAATAGAAGAAGAAAATGTAATGTATTACCGCAACAGACTATACAATCCCAACGCGAATAAAAGTTATTCACCAATAAAACTATACAAGCTACAAGACAAACAATCCTCAACAAAATTCACACCCTTTAACGCACAAACAAATCAACCGCGAAGTAACAACCCAAGTTTTAACAGTACAAATTTTAATAATCAATATAAAAATTTTTCAAGACCAACATTCAACCCAACTTTTACGAAACCCGCATTCCAACCAAGATTTAATCAAAACTTAAACCAACCAAGACCAGCATTCAACGCAAACCCCAATAGAAATACACCAATGACTAATAATAATAACAATCCTAATAATTATTACAAACCAACGCCAATGGATACCTCATCTGGTAACACCAGACAAAATACAAAAATAACACATATCCGACCAAACCCTCATCAGAAACGTAATTTTACATCGGAAGAATTATTCCATCAAGAAATAGAAAAATTTGACACTGACCAGAATAATGACATTGAGACACCTACAAACAATGAATCAAACCATGTAGAAACTTATGAACGTGACGAACAATACGAAACTTACGAGGAGTACGACGACGAAAACTCGAACTCAAATTTTCTAATGGACCCATTCATAACCGACCAAACTTAATAAACCTAAATAATATAAATCACTTAGTATTACCATACATAGAAATACCCCACGCCAAATTCCAACTATTAATCGACACCGGATCATCTAAAACATTAATTAGCCCCAGAACCGTACAAAAACATTATTTAGATTATGTAGAAAGAGAACCATTCAAAATCAAAACAGCTCATCAAACAACACTACACAAATTCGTAGCCAATATACCCTTACCAAGAACATTTAATGTTAAAATGAAACATAAATTTTGTGTATTCGAATTTAACGACAAATATGACGGATTAATCGGAATGGACCTTCTAAGAAAATTAGGAGCCAACATTGACATTAAAAATCGCTTATTAAGGACAAAATACGGAAAAATCCCAATTAAATTTCAAAACACACAAATTGAACAAAAATACACTATAGAACCCCGAACGGAAAGAAAAATAAAAATCCCAGTAAAATCTAACAAAAATTTAGGAATAATAAATCATATGACATTTCAGCAAGTAGTAGAAACCCCAACCGCCTTAGTGCAAATAAAAGATAATTATGCAACCACAACAATATTAAATTCAAACGACTACCCCGTAGAATTATCACTGACAGACCCAATTAACGTAGAGGAACTAAATTTTAACGAAATGGAAATAGACGAAAATTTAGAAAATAATTACAACCCAATAGAACATGACGAAATGTTAAGAGAAAATTTAACTAACATCCGCTTTAACACCGATATCAATCAAGAAGAAGAAAGAGCAATTAAGAACTTATGTTTCGAATACCGCGACATATTCCATTGCGAAGGAATACCATTAACATTCACCAACACAGTAAAACATAATATCGAGTTAACAGGCAATAAACCAATCTTTACAAAAGCATATAGACTACCTCATGCAAGCCAAGAAGAAGCTGACAGACAAGTAGCAGACTTATTAGACCAAGACATAATCCAGCACTCCAACTCACCATGGAGCAGCCCCGTGTTAATAGTACCTAAGAAATTAGACGCAACCGGAAAGAGAAAGTACAGAATGGTAATGGATTATAGAAAGTTAAATGAAAAAACGGTAGATGACAAATACCCACTACCAAATATAACCGAAATTTTAGACAAATTAGGCAAATGCCAATATTTTACAACATTAGACCTAGCATCAGGATACCATCAGGTAGAGATGGAAGAAAAGACATATCAAAACAGCCTTCAGCACACCTAGAGGACATTACGAATACAAACGAATGCCATTTGGACTAAAGAACGCACCCGCTACTTTCCAGAGAGTCATGGACAATATACTACGAGGAATACACAATGAAAAATGCCTTGTATACCTTGACGACATCATAGTTTATTCCACATCATTGGTAGAACACATAGAAAGATTGAAAGAAGTATTCGAAAGACTTAGACAAGCACATTTTAAAGTACAATTAGACAAAAGTGAATTTTTACAAAAGAAGTATCATTTTAGGACATGTAATAACACCCCAAGAAGTAATGCCAAATCCAGACAAGACAAATGCAGTTCTAAATTACCCATTACCAAAAACAACTAAAGAAATTAAAGGATTTCTAGGACTTAGTGGTTACTACCGCAAATTCATTAAAGGTTACGCTCAGATAACCAAACCCCTGACAAACTGTTTAAAAAAGGGAAACAAAATTGAACACACCCCGGAATTCATTAAAGCCGTAGACAAAATTAAAAACACATTAACAAATCACCCTGTATTAGAATACCCAGACTTTACAAAACCATTTATACTGACGACAGACGCATCGAATGTAGCATTAGGCGCAGTATTGAGCCAAGGAAAAGTAGGTAGCGATAAACCCATCAGCTACGCATCCAGAACCCTGAATGAAACCGAACAAAAATATAGTACCATAGAAAAAGAATTATTAGCCATAATTTGGGCAACAAAATATTTTAGACCTTATTTATACGGAAGAAAATTTTACATATACACTGATCATAGACCACTAGTATGGCTATGCAAACTGAAAGAACCAAATTCAAAATTACAAAGATGGAGAATCAGACTCGAAGAGTATGATTACGAAATTATATATAAAAAGGGAATTTATAACAACAACGCAGACGCTTTAAGCCGAATCCAACTCAATGCATTAGAAACGGAATCCATTATAGGAAACGTAGACGAAGAAGAAATAAGGGAAGATCCAGACGAGATCGACACGATACATTCGACACAAAACGAAGAACCAAAAAACGCGATTAAAATTTTAAACGAAGCAACCGATATGAAACCCAACCAATTTATAATAACCGAAGTTTTAAATAACCCCAATCCAGTAAAATATACAAAAGTAGATAACAAAAAAATATACCAAATTCAAATAACTAAAGATGATAATGAGGAACAAATAATTAAAATTCTAAAAGAATACACCCCCGAGAAAAAACGATTTTATTTATATTTCAACACCGAACATTTATACCAAAGATTTTCAGAATTATACATTAAATTATTTAATAACTCTGGCCCTGAACTCATCAGATGTACTAGAAAACTAATAACACTAGACGACCCTGACGAAATAAACGATGTAATTAGAAATCAACACGAAGGAAAAACCAACCATCGTGGAATTAACGAAACTATAAAGCAACTTGTAAGACGTTATTATTTTAAAGACATGAAGGAATTGACCACAGATTTTATTAACCAATGCGAACTATGTGACAGAGCGAAATACGATAGGAAACCCCCAAAGATACCCTTAATGTTAACCAAAACACCCGACAAACCATTTCAAAAACTACATGCCGATACTCTAGTAGTAGAAGCTCAAAACTATCTAACAATTGTAGACGCATTTACAAAAATAGGCCAAGCAATACCAATCACATCCAAAAATAGCATTGACGTGACCCAAGGATTTTTACAATATTTCACATTTTACGGAACACCCGAATCAATCACTTTAGACAATGGTAGCGAATTTAAAAATGAGACAATTCAAAACACTTTAGAACTACACAAGATAAACATTCATTTCATAACGGAAAACCACCCTGAATCAAACGGACTAATTGAACGATTACATTTAACCCTGTTAGAACAAATTCGATTATTAAGAATAAATTATAAAAAGGAACATATAACCAATTTAATGTCATACGCACTAATCGCCTATAATAACACAATTCACTCATCAACAAATTTTACACCCTTAGAATTAACCTTAGGACATTCAGATTCACGAAATCCCTATGACATACACTACAATAAAGAAGTATATCAACAATATGCGAAAGACCACAAACAAAAACTAAAAATAACTTATGACAAGGTAAAAGATAAATTAGAAAACGATAAAGAACGTATCACCACAACCCGAAACAAAAATACCGACTCAAATAAATTTTCTATAGGACAAACCGTATATGAGAAAAACTTTCAAAGCAAGCGACATAAAACAGCACCCAGAAATTTACGACCATTTAAAATTAAGAAAATATCAGATAAAAATATAGCAATAGTAGACAACGGTAAAATAACAAAATACATTCATTTGAAAAACCTAAGACACCCTGTAATTTCAGATGGACAATCATCACCCTTACCGTCAACCTCCACCCAGGTAGAACGGACAACCAAGTAACAATAACATATAAAAACAACCCCGGTATACTGCCAATAAACTAGGCAGTATACAAAATACAATATTTACTCAATAATATCCAACCTTACTTTAACGCAACAACTTTTAGCAACATTAAGAATAACGAAATAATATTTTTAATAGAAATCCCGATAGTAGAAAGTAACAATTATCAATATTATCATTTATTTGCTTTTCCAACGAAAGTTACTAGCACATACCAAGTAATCATACCCAAAACCAAATTCCTATCCCTAAATGAACTGAGATATGGTTATACAAACGAAAAATGTACTGAAGTAACACCAAACCAATACTTATGTCAATCGATGACGACAACAACCATTAAGGAAGACAGCCCTTGTGAAGTACAATTATTAAAATTCTCAAATCATTACGAAAACTGTGAAACCAAACAAGTGCAAATAACTAACATGAAAATTCAAAAAGTTACAGATAACAAATGGATAGCAATTTTCCCAACAGAAGTAATAGCAACCATCCACTGCAACCAAGATGAAAATAACCAAGCATTAATCGGAAGCAAACTAATTACCCTCAAAGAAGATTGTTATGTGAAATTGAAAGATGAAGTAATCAGAGTTTATCAAGATCCCATAGCAACAAAGAAACTCGCAAACCTACCGGAACTACAATTCAAGATGCAACAAGAAGACGAAGAAATAATTAAGAAACCTATGAAGCTAGAGCATCTAGACTTAGAAGACCTCAACCACGCCGTGAAATTAGTGGAAAGTTATAAAGAACAATTAAATGAACTCAAAACGCCAAAGTTACATTATAATAATATAAGTGTGTGGACAATTGTATTAATCATTTTAATAATTTTTGTAATCATGTATGTATTATACAAAATGTACCTTAGATATAAGAATGAAGGAAACAGTTCTAGATTTAAGGAAACAAAGAAAAATAAAGAAACGACAAGTATACCTTTAGAAATAATGAATTTTAAATGAAATTAAATTATGTATTTTATGTATTTAAAAATTAAGAAAAACCTTAATTTTTCATTTACGGTAGGAGGAGTTATGTATCCCCCAATTACCTATATATATTGATATATTGAATCTAATAGGAATTATTAGAAATTATTAAGTAAAAGTATAAGTTCAATGCAACATTGTAACACAAGGATAACCCAGAGAGGTTATCGACAGTTCATGAGAACGGAATGCAACTTTGCATCCGTGAGGGCAGTGATACTGCAGGTGGCAGGTCACAGGCGGTCAACAGACCGCAATTACTTAGAATTAAGTTGTAACATTGTAATAAAGTGTACAATTAAGAGAAACGCAGACATGAGATCTGCAAGTTCCCACAGCCGTGTGGAGGGCAGGTTATTATAAAAAGCCCGGGAGCTCAAGGACCCGGCAGTCAGTCTTCAAACTCCATACTTCGTTGTTTGAGCTACTCACCAGTACAATTAATTATTTTTTTATTAAAGTTATTATGAACCAGCTATTCCAAATTTCTTGTAATTTCTGTTTAACTTATTAAATAAAAAATTGTTAAAGTTTCGACGTTTTTTAAAAAACCAGCTCCAAAGGCCCGAACTTTAACTCGCGTGTGAAGGAAAAAGTGAGGAAGTTTCCGGGAAACGCTGAAACGTGGCTTTTTGCCTTTGAACTTCGAGTAGAGTGGTCGTGTCTGGTATCGTATCTTTATTTTAATTACGTAGATTCCCTTCTTGTTTATCTTTGATTGTTGACCTTATAAACCTGTTCCTTATCGTTCCGCTACATAGGTAAAAGAAGATTAATTTGGATACAACCTGGGAGCAGCCCACGACCGCCGTCGCTAGCCGGAGCAATCCCGATGGTCGTTGCAGACGCCATCTTTAACTTATCATGAAGGAAGCTATCCTGTGAGACGCTTATATATTCACGTAAGTTCCCCGTGTGTGGGATCTTTTATAATTCATTTTTATATATTTCGTCATTACGCGTAATAATTTGCATATTGTGTGACGTCATTGACAGATGGGCGCGCTAAAATCTGTATTAAAGATTAGCGTTACCAACTGACTTTGCGTCTAGTATACCGCGTTTGCGGGACTGTAAGAATTACGCGTAAACGTAAGAAAAGAATGGTCCAGTTTCTCACGGGCCACGGATCATTTGACACAAACAAAACCTGCTCGAGGACAAAGACAAAATGACAATTATGAATGGGAACATCAATGAACGTTAGAACACATAATTTATGAATGCTAAATCTTCGTCAGAGAGTCCAGAGAATTAATAGAGATACCACGAAACGCCATATACAATACCATAAGAACAAAACAAATTTCAACATTCTAAATATTTGAAAAGCCTAAGCAAAAGACAAAATATCTGAACAATAATAAATAGAGAGAATAAAATCACCAAAATGCACTAAAAACACTTTTCTGGAAATACCAGGAGTTTCCCCTAATACCAGAAACGCCACCCAATAAGCACATACAGCCTAGAATGATGATCTAGGACATAATTATGAAAAATTATACCAACAAACAATACACTAACGAAAAAAATCCAATTACACAACTTAAACAAAACCATACTGAGCAAGAACAATACGTAGTTTAGTAACCTAACTTTTAGAGACGGGAACAACACCACACACAAACAGTACACGTAAATTCAAGCTCAGAACACAAAATGTGTTATAACCCCGCGTCGCGTACAGCTCCACTCCTACAGTTGGCAACACTGGTACTATCCACGTTCACATTATTGCACAACAAAGATATTACGACATAATTAAGTGTCAAATTGTATCACATGCCAAATACGTTTATAATGATACAAGTTTCACCTTAAAAAGATACAAAGTGCTCACTTAAAAATATGGAACTCTTCACGATTTTGCGGGTCATCCCTGCACAGGGGCCATGCTAATTTCAGGGTATTTCGTTTTGGTGTGAGTTACGTCATGCCATCGTTGAAACCAGATTTCACGTCTTCCCTCTTCTTCGTTCGTAGGTAGGACGAAGGAAATTTACATTCTAAAAGAGAAAACACCAAAGAACGACACAGGCAAACGTCACCGTTCGACGTCTCGTTGGCTAATAATCCTCTCGTGTCCAAACCGCGAATTAACGCCACTCCGCGCCCGCGCATTCTTTTGCGCCGACGCAACTGTCCGAAATGACGGAAAGGAACAAGTCTATTTTAAAAATAATGGCGGGAATTCACTCACAAATTTAAAAGTGTACATCTCCAAATTTGGAATGTAACAAATGGTTATGATAACATATGATATGGGATAAAGGTAGGTTCAATTTTGGTGCTGGGTAATACTGTAAGGTAAAGTTAGGAGTAGCTTTTAAGTAGATTAGGGCAAGTTAGTGTAAAAATAATCTGAGGCATTGAAAACCAGTTTTAAATTGTGTTATACCTATAGTTTGGACAAATACGGCCTGTAGTAGATTGCTAGATTGCAGGGTTATATAGGGTACGCAATGGAAAGAAAAATGACTAACTCAAACTGGACAGCGTATAAAACTGGGTTATGAGTACGAATCCTTATAGCCGCTTCAAACAGTATAAAATAGGAGGAAATAGTACAGGGTTATTCTAAATGATGGACCCATTTTTAAAAATTCGTATTTATTAAAGTACAAATCCAAAATGAACAATCGTTATACCAATGGAAAGAGGAAGTTTCAAAGTTTTTTTTAATACATTATAAATGTTTAATGTGTCCACCGTTTGCTGCACGGCAAACATCTACGCGGTAGCTAAACTCATTCCACACACAAGAAGGCGTATCTGCTGTTACTAAGTACACGACAGCAGCGAAACAGTGCCACATACCAATGAAAAGAGGAGGGCGGGCGATTATGATTGCAGAAACGGCCGGTAGAGTTCGCGCGACAAGAGGCCGTCATTTGGTTTCACTGTCAGTTGTGAGTAAGATGGTTACTGTTGAGCACATGGTTTTCTGCATTCTTGAGGTATTTCGTACCAAATTCGGTACTGAACCACCAACTAGAAAAAGCATTAGCCGATGGTTTAAGCAATTACGACAGACTGGAAGTGTGTATAAAGGAAAAAGCATAAGCCGATCGCGTGTGTCAGAGGATGATGTCAGACAGATTGAAGAAAGTTTTGTTCGCAGTCCACATAAGTCTAGCAATAGAACTGGTAGAGAACTTGGAATATCCCAACCAACTGTATGGAGAGTTCTGAAATGGCGTTTGCTGTACAAGCCCTACCGATTACCTTCTGCAGGCTCTCAAGCCTAATGACAAAGAGAAGCGTCTGGAATTTTGTGGTTATGTGATACAAATGATGGAGGATGAGGCGTTTCTGCGGTGTATCGCAAGGGAAATGAAGGCCTGGCTCTAAACTTCTGGCCTCCAAGATCTCCTGATCTCGCCCCATATGTCTACTTCTTATGTAGTTATATTAAGGATGCTGTTTACGTGTCGCCTCTACCAACAACTCTGAACGATTTGCGGAACTGAATCCATGCTGCCAGCACTCAGTAACAGCAGTTACGCTTTTCGTGTGTGGGATGAGTTTAGCTACCGCGCAGATGTTTGCCGTGCTGCAAAGGGTGGACACATTGAACATTTATGAAGTATTTAAAAAAACTTTGAAACATCCACTGTTCATTGGTATAACGATTTATTTGTTTAGAATAACCCTGTATTTTGCGTTCAAACTGTGTACGTTCGATTTTTAACTTATATAATAAATTATTCCATTGGTGTCAAGCTTTAGAATTTTCTTCCTACTTAGTTTCAATTTGATACCTCTGTCTTCAATGATATTATTCTTTCTTAAATACTTCCTTACATCAGCATGTTCTCTTTTTTAATATTATTTTCTTGTGGACTTCAATCGTTTGCTAAAATAGGTTGCTTAATGCTTGTATTTCTCTAAGGTGTTTTTCAAGTTATTTTAAAGTTATGCTTCTCTTTACATATATAATTCTTTAATGTGTAAAAACTGCAGTTATTAGTTTAATAATTCCATTTGTGTTTTGTAATAATATTTCTTCAACGATTTCAAAGCGGTTTCTGAATTATTAATTTGAAATTTTTCGTCAACTTAAGTTCTATCGATTCTTCATATCTTGATGTTTTCAAAAATTTCTATTCCACAGAGGCTGAATGAATTGTTTGTTTTTGTTTTTGTTTTCTTCTGCCGACTTAAAGTTCTTGAACAGCAGTATTTATTTTGCTGGTTTGTGCATAACAAACATGTTATTTGATCCTTAACATGATACGCAAGATAGACTGCGACGCTGTTTATACAAAATTAATCATCTTTAAGATTAAATAACCCACTTTTAAAGAAGTTAAAATACAAGCGTTAGCACTTTTTTCTCGACTCCCTTTGATTTTTTGATGTTTTTGCGTTTTTTAACTTGTTTGTTATTTTGATTGTTTGTTTGCTGTTTAGATGAAAACCTTTAGCTTGCCGTGTACTAAATAGTGGCCATTGTATTACTCCAAGAGGTGTATTTTGCCGACCAACCGAAAATAGCCAAATAATCCCGAGATGAATCTAAATTTTGGCCAAGGCACTTTTTGAAAATACAACGTAAATATGTGCAAGAAGAAAGTTAACATTCGTAAGGCATTTGGTTTGTTAGTAGCTGCTTGTCGTTCGTCACAGCCACTCGCTCCTATTGCTGGTCCAAAGAATTGACGTTAATCAAATGGTGCACTGAAGAGTTGGGTGTGTATAAGAATACACCAGTCGATTGGAACAATGCATGCGAGAATCGGTTACTAAACAGGTGAGGCAGGGGTTACAGCAAAAGACTTAGTTGGTTAGAGTGTGACTACTAAGTCCAAGGTACTGGATTCGATTCCCGACATGGACCGCTTGAAAAATGTTAGGTGAGCATTTTCACAAAAACACGCCGTCGTTCGGATGAGAGATAAAATGTAGGTTCCGCGTGTGAGCGTTGTCATGCACATTAGAGATTCCTAGCTTGTGTGGGACAGCAAGGGTTCGGCAAAATTCGATATTTCCAATTAAAAACTCACGTCCTGGCTAATGTAGTAAGCGATAGCAAATCGGTCCTGATTGCTCCGGCAAATATGAACACGTCGACAGATCTTCAAGTGGTCGTCTGGAGAAAAGCGCACACGGCACTTGGATTTCGGGATTTGAAGTTTTTTTGGGATTAGGTCGCATGACGGTAATCTTGGAAACAACAGAGCAGTTGAACTGGTCAAAGAAGTCGCAACAGGGGAGTGTCTTATATTGTATTCATAGATGCCGAGGAGGCTAATTAAGAAAAAGCTACGAGAAAAGTCAATCCAACAGTGGGAGAGAGGTGGAGCAACGCTGACATGGGCAGGTTGACACACAAATTTATATATAGCATAGAAGCTAAAGATAGGAAGGAGGTGAAGTTCGATCATAAGATGGCGCAGCTAGTAACAGGGCACGGGCACGAAAGCCTATCTGCAAAGATTCAGATTAACCGAGAACGACCGCTGCGAATACGGCGAAGGCGCAGAAAATGCTGAACACGCGCTATTTGATGCACACTCGAGATGACTAACAGAGCGTTGGTGGACAGGAAACTAGCTGTCGAGGGGATTGGTCGAGAGATTGGACGCCGAGAACTGGGTGTTAACCGAGGGGGGTGGCTTGAAATTTAGAGGAAGAGGTAGTTTAGGCTTGGCATAATGTTATTTTGTGGCACTATATAACTTAATTTATAAAAATTTTAAAAAGCAAGAAAAGTATTTAAAAAAAGCAAAACAAAACAAAACTCTCAAATATCTAAATATGCACGATGAATTTCACACTAAATCAATCACTGTCTTACCGAACAAACATCGGGCTAATAAATAACAAAACTAAATCAGATTTCCTAATTAACTTCAACCAATCATTAATTAAACTAAGAAACCGCGAATCCCCACAGGGCTTAAAAGTGATAGTGATTGTGATCCTCCAAGGCATTTAGTGCATGCCCACCAGTACTTTAACAGTGCATATCCATCTCCTCTTATCGTAGGAGATAATTAGGTATAGGTAGACGAACATATTTTCAGATCCTGGAGAAATTTATACTCTAGGTATTTATAAATATCGTGGTGGCCGTACTCGCATAAACATTGATTTGTATTATAAGTAAATTTTGCAGTTAATTTTGAACGATCACGTTTTAGTGTGATGACGCTGGCCGATATCACGGCTATGCAAGTGCACCTGATAATTTGAGAGATTCTTCTTTGTTATTTAATGCACTTTTATAGGCTTATTGCTTTATTTAGATATTTATGTATTTACATTTTATACTTGTATTGTATATTTATATTTTATTGTTTTGTCGTTTGATTTGTTTTATTTGGTGTTATGTTTGTGTTTGGTGGTAGTATCTACAGAAAGGAAGACTGAACTTAGAATAAGTCAGTTAGGGAACGTTGAGGACGGATTTAGGCTGCAGTCGGAAGAAATTACTTAGACTAGGGCAGACGATATTGAAAATTGTTAACGTGGGAACATATTGTTGAATCCGTTATTAATAAATTTGGCGTATGTTTAGAAATTCGAATATTAGTAAATACTAATTTAGCCAGATTTGAATAGTTTTATGTCGAACCTTCGGGTCGCGCCGGCAAGCAGAGTCGGCGGCTACTATTTGGTATTACGGATCCCTCCCCTTTTACTTTCTGCTGGTGTCTGGTTCATAAAACACTACAAAGTCGACACTATGGGTACCACTATTTAAACCTTATTTAGTTTTAGTTTATAAATTATATTAATCGATTAATTAATTTTGAGGTCAGATTTATATAAGGTACGTAATTTCTCGCGTTAAACCCAAGTAGTATCTTAGGGTGGACCATAACGATGTAACCGCAAATGTAGCGGTTCTTACTCAAATTATACAACCAATGTAGTATCATCGGATGGAGCATTGGAAAGTCAAATGTACGATTACAGCAAAAAATCGGCAACGAGGACAAGATTATAGCAATTGATGAGTCAGCGTTTACCAAACGCAAAATCAATGCTGGTCGTGTGTTGCCTCAACAATGAATCTTTGGAGGCATCTGCTGTGGGACTGGTGCTTTCTTGTTCAAGTTCGAGACCGAGGCGCAAAAACTGTAATGAAGGAGCATATCAAGAAAAGAACGACTATCTACTCAGATAGTTGGCAAGCTTACAGGACTCAAGAACACGAGAAGTTAAGTTTTGAGCATTTAAAAGTCAATCATAAGTACAACTTTGTCAACTCAACAACAAGAGCTCACACTTAGTCAGTTGAACGAATATAAGAATCTTTTTAATTTGTGGTGTATATATATATATATATATATATATATATATATATATACACACCACAAATTAAAAAGATTCCTAATATATTGCAATGTATAATCCTGGAATCGTGCCCCAATGTTGGGCTGTCATAAAAATTGTTGTGGTTTTATATAAAAACAAATGAAGTTAACACCTACAAAATTTAAAAAAAAAATTGTAATTCCCAAAATCTCTTGAAAAGCTCCCCCAAATCAGCATACCACGGCTAGCTCTGCTTCCAGCTTCTTCTCTATCACTTAGACTACCAATAAAAATCACCAATCAAAGAATTCAACTAAACATACAATCTTTTTATTCATGCAAATCAAAAATTACGTCACACCAGCTCAATATTTACAAAATGGATATAAACATCTCCATAAATTTTCACAGTATCAACAATTACATCTTTTAAATTTCCTAAATTTAATTTATTTCAACACTTCTTTATATTCATTTCAAGTAGATGGACCTATCTTGACACCTTAAATTGAAATTTACCCTGGTCTATGGTGAGCTCAGCTTCTTACTCTGAATGCATAAACAAATTGCATTTTGTTTTAAACTACTCAAAAGATCCGTTTACTCTTTACGTCAAAATTATACGTCATGTATTTATACCTTCAAATAATAAAATCAAATTGTCTATTCATATAACCCTCAAAATAAATTTTATGTTCATAAAATATTCACCAAATATGTCAAGTCACTCTAACACAAAATACCAGCACAAAATGTTCAAAGAATAATAAAGAAACAGATTTCTTTACCTTGAACAATCACCTCTGTAGACGTCGTCCACCAAATCCTCGTCGTTGAATTACATGAAACTTCTCTGTTACATGTACAGCAAACTCATTTCCACTCGTTCATCCAATTCTAAGGAGACGCCTTCAATACATCTACCCATATAATCGTCCAAATATGTTAGTCGGCTTCTGAATATACCATACAACCAGCACCCTCGTTCCGAAAAATAACTTAGCTCGCCTACCTTTGTAACATCTTTTGTTCTCTATGCGTATTTAACTTACAGCCCCGTTTATAAAATAGCACCTACTCGTGCTTTTAAACACTTGTAATTTAAATTAACCGGACTGCACTTTCACCGATCTACAAATTTTCAACTTAGATGTTACACCATGTAGGTCTGAAGCGAACAGAAGAAATAAGAGAGCCTCACTACGTCTCCTAGTGTATTTATAAGCGTCTCAGCCTACCACCTGTAATCTATTTTCAGCGAAATTAACCTTTACCTTAACCGATTCTTAAAATTTAAAACACAATTATCTTTGAAAACTAAGAAATTTCTCATCCCATCGTCGCTTTAGTCCGAAATACGGATTAGCGTGCTCAACAGTCGCAATACTCTGAGAAAAGTTTCTCACTCCAATCGCAATCAACCAATCAAAAACATTTCCCCTGTTGTAGGTCTATCGTCCAAATATGTTATCCTCGTCTAACTCATATTTGCTGTCTTAGTTAAAATCCCACTATCGCAAATTAAAATCAATATTGTCGTTAGCCTCTACAAATTATCGCGTGCTTTAAATGGCTGTTTTGTACAACGTCTGTTATCTTTCATCCTCCTTTACCCTGTGCTATTTATTTTCTGTCTCCGCTTTGTTTTAAAACCACCTGATGTTTCTCAACCTTTAATTCGGCCGTTAGCTCAAATTTCTAAAGAATTATGTTTCAACGTACATTCTGATTTCTCGAATTGTTTATTTGTCTGTAAGTTCTTTCTATGAACTGTTTGCCAGTTTAAAATTGTATTTTCCCAAGTTGTTTCGCCTGTAGACTTCCTACGATTTGTTTTTAAGAAACGCTTTGTTAGTTAAATAAATATACGCGTTTACATTATCGATTTTATATACTCTGTACACAAAAGCTTTCCTCTTATTATTTGATGTGCTCGATTTACAAACTTAGAATATTAAAGCTAATTGTCCTCGCATTATTCATGAATTTTTTTATGCACTGCAAAGATTTCACGATATGCACTTTTAAAATTACAATTTATTGATTCACATGTATGCTATTATACGTTGTTTTAAAGTCAAAATTAATTAATTTGAAGCGTAAATAATGTATTCCTGTTTTCTACATACACGGTCCTCACAAAATTACTTTCTTGACTATTTATCCCTTTTGACATATAACCTACATGATATAATTCCCTTATTTTAATTCAATGAACAACTCCTCGGGTTTTCCTTGAATTCAAATACAAAGACTAATACCTACTAACTAATCTTATATAATATTTATACACACCTATCTATTTATCTTACGCTACCTATACCTATCTATTCAACCTATCACTTTTTATTTAACCTATCCCTGCCTATTTATATCTATCGCTGATTATTTCTATTAACTACACCTATCTTTATTTATAATTATCTATCCACACCTATCCCTATTATTGACTATCTATTTCTATCTATCACTATCTCTTCGCCTATCACTATTTATTTACATTTATTTCTATCTATGCCTCTATACTTATCTCTCCTTATTTATCCTATTCCTAATTCTACTTCTCTACCTACACCTATCTCTATCCCTATTTATTTAAATCTGACTCTCTTCTATCAACCTATCTCTATGTTTTCATCTAAGTGTCATTTTCCTCATTTGGTCGTTCCTCTGGTGAATATGGAAACAGCAGGCTCACATGGAATTTTCCCCTCTCTGTTTGTGTCTCCACATCTCTCAATACGTAAGTACACTCACCTACGACCTCCCCAATCTAAAATGGTCCTTCATAGGGCAAATGTAGCTAAGCACAAGTAATTATTTCTCGCCTGCTACTCTCAAACTCCTTACTATTACCAAGTCTCCAATTTTGAATTTCGCCCTTTTACGGATTCGGGCATTCATCTTTTGTACATACCTTTTAGCTCGTCTTCTTAATTTGTCTCTGACATTAATCAATAGTTGTTGAAATTCATCTTCTCGAGGCACAATCTGCCAAGGTCTATCAGGGTATTGTTGTTAAATCAGCTTTATGGGACTCGTTTCATTGATAAATGATTCGACCTTAAACAAATTGTCCTTCCATAATCGATGATCTTTGTATGATGCCAGAACTTCACTGTTTCTTGAATATATCTCTCAGCTGGGTACGGCTGAGGATGTCTTATGCTGCAGAATATCACCTTAACGTTTTGTTGATCCCAATAATTAATTGTAACCTATTAAATTCCTCAAAAAGAAAATAATGTCTTCTCTACCATACAGGCGGCAGAGCCTCGATAGATTACGAGGGGTTCCTGTTTGACGGTCAAGCCCAGGGTAAAAAGGATGTTGAATGGCTTTGAGAGAAAAGGGTCCCTTTAAAGAGATCTTCCAGCCAGCTAAGCTTCTTCAACTTAGGGCAGAGCTATGAGCTAGGGTCGTAGGATGGTATACGATAAAACAAAAGAAATTTTATTGGACGCCACCGTATCTTAATGAGTGTTTGATAAAAAACTATCCGAAGATCAGATACGGAAATCTTCGAAAGAAAAAAATTTAAGACGAGCAACATAAACAAAAATACTTACTTTGGTCTCTGCAATCTGGAATGGGAACGACGATCTTGTGCTATCTGAAAATTTAACCACACCTGAACATGTTCAAACTAGGGCTTCGTTATCACAAAAAAATGATAAATAAATCCACTAGTCAAAATTATACTTTCAAAAAAAAACTTTTAATTTTAACACCAATAATACCTTTCTTCAATACTAAAATTTCATATTTGTAAACAGTTTGCTTCTGTAGGACAATTACTGCTGACTTCAAAGAAAGAAAATTTTATGACAACTTAATATTTTTCTATTGATTTTTTAAAAAAAAATATGTATATATACATCGTTTATATAAACTTATCTATACGGAGACTTTCAAAACAGTTCCGTTATTACGATTTACTATTAATCTCTAAGCATTCGTGGAATATTTTTTTTATTGCATAAATTACTTCAATTCTCTATAAGAAATATATGACTTTCATTTTATGTTACAGTGACTTCATGCTACTTGAATAGGATCCTGTTCAGTGTACAAGAAACAAATTACATATTCAAAAAAAATTTCGCTGGTTATGGCTCTATATTTTTAATAGCTATCTTTAATAAAATCAAAGGTCAAAGAAAAATACTTATTGTCGATATTGAGCTATACTTCAGGTGTACTATCACAATGTGTTATACACAATAAGTTGTCAAACAATTCTTATCATATCACATGTTTAGTAAAGCAAACCTTTTAATACAACTTTGTAACTTCAAACATAATCTTACAAAAATACTTTGAAAATATTTAGGTCAATTATGCCTTATCCAAATATTAAATTTTCAAACTAAATTTTACGTGAAACAAATTAATTGATCTATGAACTTTCGCAAAATTTCGAGAATTAATTTTAAACAAACTTATGCATAGCTTCTTCGAAAATTATTTGTGCATTTTAAATGAAAGTTCCTTAAAAAGAATATAGGTATAAAAAAATGGAGGATGACTCACCGCTGGCTATCTGTTTGGCGGCCGGTTTTCCTTCTTTTAAATTTTTTTTTAAACATCTGCGTCCTTACTCTTATAGTTGAGCGTGGCTGACGCAGGGGTCCGGATTTGACCTTCATACAAACCAATCACATGTGGGGGTTTCCACTTTCCTGCTTAGCAACAATTAAAGCTGCCTTTCAGTATAGTGCTTGCCTTATGGTTAACGATTGTTTTTTTTATAATACTTAATTTCCATTGCTTCATTACGTGTAACTTGAATTTAATATTTTAAAACTCGGAAATAAAGTTGTCTTCATATTCAATAATTGGTATTTTAATCTTAAAACTCTAAACTTAAAAAAAACTTGCGCTGAAATCAAACGAGAGAATAGAATTTAGAGGTAAGCTTGCGAAATATTTTCTTACCGTAAAAATATATTTACAACCATCTTAGGTCGATGCTACCACCAAAACTAAACTCATGGTATACGTTGACTCCACTTGACTATTTGTTGGGGCGACATGTTTAATTAAAAACCTGCAGGCCCTGGATAATACTGGTATTCGGATTATATCTGATATCAAAATGGCTTTTTCCGCGAGGCAATATTAGCTATACAAGCATCTAATTTCTTATTAGTTTCTGCCGTGCTACACTCTTTAGTCGGGTATAATTTTGTAAATTTTAAAAAAATGTCTATAATTATTAGTACATGTTGATGACCCTTCTTACTCCTAACCAAATTACTCAAGTAATCAATCGCAATTAAGTCCAGTAGGTTTTGTACTCGTATGCTCTATATTACATCCTGACTAGTGTGATTTTTGTACTTGCCCAATGTACATAGATGACATGACTTGATTACTGACTTTACGATACCAATGTCTTTAACCGCAAAAAATGTTTCCCTAAATATTAGTCAAAGTTTCCTAATGCCTATGTGTCCATACCTAACATGAAGATTTTTCACAATCAGTTTAGCTTATACCCTATCTACTACATATAACTCAAGAGTCTGCACTCTCTTGCACAAAAATCCATCTATCATCCGATAGTTCTTAAACTCCAGTTTGGTTTCTAATCTTCTTTTGATGAGTGTTAGCTCTTCACTTCGCTCCTGATTCCTCAGTATCTCCTCCTGTCCATATATGGATCCATCTTGCAGCAGAATATTCATTGCGATCATTATGTCACACGGCGTTTTGTTTTCGTTGTCTCTGCTCTGACTGAACGCATCCGCTATAAAATTATTTTCGCCTTTAATGTATCTTATCTTAAAGTCAAACTCTCGTAGCAACAATCCCCATCGATACACTCTATTGTTCGAAAATCGTGTATTTATTAGTGCACACAACGCTCGAATGGTCCGTTTCAATGACAAAATGCCGACGTATGAGATAAAATTTCAGTTTGCTTACACCAAAAACCACTGCTTCCATCTCCCTTTCACTAATTGTGTAATTTAATTCATTTGGCTGCAGTGTCCTTGAAACAAATGATATGGGAACCTCTTCGCCATCCTGAATCTGATACAGTTCTTCTGCTAAGGCACAATCCGATGTAATCAAAATTAGTTGTTCGTGAAACTGCTCCAACAGGGTTAAATATGCTGGCTCTTGACTAACTGATCATTTCCATTTGACTCCTTTCTTTAAAAGTTTGAACAGCGGCCCTGCCTTCTCTAAAAATGCTGGTACAAACTTCTTGTAAAAATTGAGAACTCCCAAAAATGCCTGTAATTTTCTTATATTATTTGGTCTCGGATATTTTAAAATTTCCGACAATCCTTCCTTGTCTATACACATACCCTCATGATTTACTACATATCCTAAAAATTTAACTGTCTTTGAAAAGAACTCACTTTTGTCAATGTTTAACCTTAATCCTGCTAACTTCATCTCTAGTAAAACCCTCTCTAAATGAGAATAATGTTACTTTTCAGTTTCGCTAAAAATCAAAATATCATCGACGTAGTGTATACAAAACTGCTCATACGCCCCTAGAATTGTCTGCATAGCCTTAATTAATGCTGCACTTGACGTTGACAAACCATACGGTACTACTTTAAAGTTGTACACTTTACCCTCCACGGAAAACCCCGTATACCTTCTAGATTCTTTATGTAGTGGAATTAGCCAGAAAGAAATCCTTAAATCTAATTTGCTAAATATAAATTTGTCACGTAATCTCGTTAAAAGTGTGTCCATGGACGGTGGACAATGAAATTGTGGTTTCGTCCGCTGATTAATCTTCCTTGCAGCCAAACATAAACGAATACTATTATCCTTTTTCTTAACCACAACTAATGGATTTAAAAAATACGTGTTTGAGAACTCAATTATGCCATCATTCAACATCTCCATCATCCTGATTCACCTGATCTCTATATGCTGCTGGTATCGGATATACTTTTACATTAAATGGTTCAGAATTGTCTACCTCCAAAACATGTTCATAATTTAACGCTGTGCTTGCCTCTACTCCTACTAATTCCGAATGTTTTTTCAATAATAACTGTACCTTTTCTAATTTTTCGTCAGGACATTTAATTGTGTCGATCTCTTTCACCTGTCCCTCATCTAACTCCATAACATTAATACACAACCCCGTGTCATCCTCTGTGACCTCATAACTTGCCTTCCAGGGCAATATCCTATCCCTAATCCTAACAATCTTCTTTTCCATATCTATAATTAATCCTTACTTTACCATACAATCGACCCCTAAAATCCCTTTAAATTTCAATCCAGGTACAATTATAAATTCCTGCTCACAGCATACTGAACCTAACTCTACTTTCAATACTACTACGCTATTCACTACAGCAAATCGCTTTTTATTCGGCGCTACCAGATGACTTCTTTTTATAGGCATAATCCTGTCACACATCTTTTCCTTAATTTCGTTGACGAATTCCTTCGATACGAAACTCGCCTCTGCTCCAGAATCCAGCAACGATCCTAAATTTTAATCAAAAATTTTAACGTCTATTATTGGCAAACAAATTTTTTCTTTAATTTCTGGTTCAATTTCTTTTTCAATTTTTAAAAATCCCTAGTATATTCGTATTTGTACACAAGTAAATCTAGTGGTTTGTCCTTGTTTAAAAATCCCGTCCTTGTCTACTCTTCCTACTAGGTCCTTGTCCTTCAACTACTTCAGCATATGTCCTTGGCGTCTCTACCCTATTTGTCCTCTCATTTTCTCTAACTGTTGAAAAAGGGGTAGTGACAGAAACACTCTCACATCGACATCGAAGCGAAACGGTTGTTTGTTCGGTAAAGTGAGTTAGTCAATAGCGCCGCCGAATGTGAATTTATCGATAAACCCCTAAAAAACACAGTGGAAGTGCAAACGTAACACGGACTATAATTCGCATACAGTCCACTTAGTTCAGTGGTGTTGTGCTAATTTTTTTTTTACCGGAACGCGTATATATAATTATATAGACAGGGCGGATCCTGGGTAGGCGGCCGCTCTGTGCGGTCTCATATCCCAGATTTAACGACGGGGGGATTATCCATGATAATCCTGGCGGCAACTTTCTTTTTTTAGGTCTCATGTCCCAAATTTGACAACGGGTGGGGGGGGGGGGATTTCCCCAATTTTCGTCCGTCGTCAGGATCGACCCTGTATATAGCATAAAAAAGAAAGGAAACGAAAATCATTACGAAACCCATTTTGTGTATATGTATCAAACCCTTGTTTATAATAATACATATAAAAATTCGTCAAAAATTAGAGAAAAAAATCAGCAATTTTTTTAAATTTTTTTGAATACGTCAGCCAATTCTCGTTATCAGAAATCATCTTTAGTTCCGGAACGCGTTCCTGTCCAAAAAGAAAGTACCGGAACGACGTTCCGGAGCGTTCTGACTCGACAACACCACTGACTTAGTTGAAGAGTAGGAACTACATCTTAGAACAATAAAACAACGCGGTGGTAAGTCGATATACAAATTTATAAGACGGCCCGCCCCGCACCGTAAACGGGTTCTACGAAGTGCGCATTTCGTCGCTAACAAGTAATACATCTAGTCAAAAAAAATAATACTAAAACGATCGTATAAGCAAGTGCGTTAAGTAACAAAAAAAACTATTAAATTTAAAAAAAAACATCGTTAGTAAAAAGAAAATTTTAGCATAACAAGGAACACTAGCACAGCTAATTCCAGAGTGGGTCTTTATTAAACAAAAAAAAGTGCTTCGTTCATACGTCAATGCAAGTTGGGTTTATCACTTGGTATGTACAAAAAAAAGAAACAAGTCACATACCTCTATGGATCGGGATATATATCTTGTAAGTCGTTGGAGGTGGATCAATACAACAACGCCACAGTAATCTGTAACATCCACGCAGCTATCGTAATTGTATCGGCGGTCTACATTCCAGAGCAGCAGTACGTCAAAGATTAGTCGGGCCATTCATAAAAAGCAATCTGGCCTAACGCAGGAAATTTATTAGGCCTCCGTCAAAGAATAGTCAGGTCATTCATAAAAAGCGATCTGGTCTAACGTAGGAAAGTCATTTGGCCTCCGTCAAAGAGCTAAAAAGGGAATCTTATTAGTGTTGATAAGCGCGAAAGAGCTTACCGATGCACCCCATATATCCATTTCTTGTCAACAACAAATGTGCATCACTCTTGTAGTAATAAAACGAGCAACCCAGAAAATATACCAAAAGCACGAGCTGCAGAATCAAATGGAAATTGTTTTTCGCAAGAATTAAATCCAATCCCGGCGTTATCCAACACACAGGTGATATTAGAAACTCGAAACAACCTTTATCAAATACGTACGATCCATTATTTCAACGTGTCTTTAGGATTGAGTATTTTAAGACGTAATTATACGCTATGGTAATATGTATCAAGCCAACGGATACCTCAAACAAGGTACCGACTATTTAAATTATAGAAGAACTCTTCATTTCGCAGCAAATAGGTTTAAATGAAATTGTAGTAAAGCGTACTTATTGTAGGAATGTCTAATATACAGGAGGGTGTTTGAGTATTGGAAGCAGAATCCATGCGAATGAGTAATGACATAAAAGGGCGTAAGGTTTAATACACTGTTGGAAGGTAAACGTAACAATGTGTCATGTTGTGTTTATATCTATTTATATCTATTTACAAATATATCTCGGCTTAAAAGTCGCCTAAAAATAAAAATACTTACTTTCAATATTTTGTTTCAGAATCCGATATCTTGGATGGATAACGAGAAATTTTCTTACCTATACTGTTATATTTCCGTTTTAAGCAGTCTCGCCAACCGAAAGCATTTTTGAAACTTTAAATGCTCACTCATTCAAAGTATTCTTTAGGATAATACAATAAAGAAATTTTAACATTATTTTTTTTTCAAAATTTGAAATTTGCAATTTACACTTCTTTGTTTGTACCTAGTTTCAACCGCATCATGGAACAGTAAATTCCACTCCTTCCTGCAAATTCAATCAAACTTTTATTTTTTTTATGCACTTGCACCTCGCGAAAAATTATTTCTAAAAACACGTGAAAAATTAGGTACTGTCACGTGATAGGGTCTAACATCTTGCAGTCCATAACAGCTTCCTTGGGGATAATTTCAAAACAGGGTTGGTGTTTATATTCCATTTCTAACAGCTGCTTTATTGAATCTAGTATTAGTAGGATATACGTACACCAATATAATAAAGTATCCATAAAGCCTAAATGAACAGGAAGCTTATAGAAGAGCGAAGGCAATTCAGCTACCATTTACAGCCAAAAGCATTGAGTTACTGCAGATAAAATATTTACTAGGTCTGTATAAAATTAATGGGATTCATTACAAGACGAACGAACGACAGAAGCTGTTTTGTTATACGATGATATATACACGAGGACGCACGCATTGAATTGGTTTCAGTTACATCAGTTCTCGTCTTTACTCTTCCGAGTAATACCCGAGAAATAGTGATCGACGAAGATGGAGCTTATATTATAGTAAGCTACTTTGTACGTTTATACGCGGCACTATTAACAACACGAAAGAAACGCTATTAAGTTTGAATCACCTAACGAAGATATAAATTGTTTATGATACTGCTTGCTCCTAAGCCCCAACTTTATGGGATAATATTAAGATTGGATGGGTCTGTCAGAGGCATATATGTTGTTGGTAAAGGTTAATGCAAAGCATAAAATGTACAGGTATAAAATTGTGTCGACCGAACGGAAGCAACCTTTACTTTTATCCTTATGTCGGGTACCTACATAGGATTATAAATTCCGTAAATGTTTTTGAAAGTTTAAAATAAAGAAGTTCGTTGGAGTAATGCACAAAACTACAGTAGCTAACTTTCTGACGAGATACCTAAATGTCAGACTGCAGCTGGGAGGTTCACCATCGTAATAAGAATGTAAATTAATTTTACGCTATGTTTGTATATTTCTCCGTACCAAGATATGGAAACAATTTCGAAAGCTGTAGAAACGGCAGTTCCCACTAAAAAACTTCCGATTTTTAAAAGACAATCTTTTGTGTATTTAATTGCACAATTGTGCACAGTGCACCAACGTATACCACCCCAATCTAAACTATACCGAAATTAATTTTTGGACGACAACAGAAACTAAAGACTTGTTTTTAAGCGGTTGTGTGTGAACCTGGACTAAACTATGACCAGAGTACAAATATTTAGGCACTTCCCCATATAGTAATCAATTTTGTTACGTTCAATTTTTGTACTACTAATTTTTCCTGCAGAATTGTAAATAAGTTCTTCAATTATTATTTTTGGGTATTCTAAATTCGTAATACGAGAGGTACTCACTATGTATCGGGAACAAGTAGCAAAAACAAAGTTTAAGGTGTGAAAACTTCTTTTCAAAATATTTTCCACGATGATTGATACACTTTTCCATACGTTGGAACCAATTTTCATAGCATTTTTTCCATTCCGATTGAGATATCTCCAAAACATGGGTTTTGAACGTATCAACCGTCTCTTCTGGTGTCGAAAATCGTTGTCCAAGCAGTTTGTTCTTCACGTGTGGGAATAAAAAGAAATCATTAGGTACCAAATCACGACTATACGGCGGATGACCCATCAGTTCGATGTTTTGAGTTCTCAGTCACTTGTTTGAGCCGATGTGTGAGAAGTGAGAGCTCACATTTTTATGATGGAGAATGATTTAGCGTAGTCGGTTTATTTTTTTTATTTCTCCGAAAACTTGTGGCAAACAAATGGTTGTATACCAAGTAGAATTAACTTTTCTACGATCTTCTAAAGCAACGGTCGTGACATGTCCATTTATTCCGAAATAACAGGCAACCATTTTCTTCCAAGTGCTTCGAGTGCGGACAACTTTTGTTGGATTATAAATCCAAGATTCATCGCCTGTGTAGATGTTATACACTGGATTTGATACACCGCAACCGCATTTTTGGGCATTTCTTTGCACCAATCGACACGAGTTCTTTTTTGAGCGATTGTCAAATTATGCGAGATCCAAAGCGCAAATAGCTTTTTGACAGCTAAATGTTGATATATATCGAATGCCTAGGGATGTCTGAATCCCAGATGTCACATGAGGATCTTGCATTATCAATTCGCGCACAGCATCGATGTTTTCTGGCACAACAGCCGATTTTGGACGACCTTCTTTAAATTCATCCGCTAGCGAATTACGGCCACGACTGAATTCACTATACTAACGATATAGAGTGGTTTTAGTTGGAGCTTCTTCCCTAAAAGTCGAAACAAGTCGATTCAATCACTGATGTGGATATAATCCACGCGGGAAATCATAAAAAATTATCGCACGAAAATGTTTTTGGCCGAGACGAAATTTTCAACTCAATCAAAACGAAACAAATAGTGTTCATATGGCAAAATGTTATAAGTATGTATAATGTCAAAAATACCAAACTTTAGATTGAAACGTCAAATGACACCTAGCAACACTCATGTTGTCAGTTCCCGATACATATCGAGCACCCCACGTACTTCTAAACTAGGCAACACACTTTACTCCGCATTCTTTCGGTATTTGAAGTCTGACTTTCATTCATCAAATCATATTTGGTAGCTTAATGCTAATACAAATCCTATATCTTACACCTGTTTTGTATTCAAGTATGAAAAAATGCTTTGTTTAGCACGGTAATTCTAATGAAAGCTTACAAAGGTGGGTTCTTTAGGGTAGATACGGTGACTTATTGTACCTCGTTTAATAAAGACTTTTCTGTAGGGGTGGATCTTGGTTCCTGCAACTAGGTCGTTAAGAACCCAAACAGACCTACAAGTAAATACAGTATAAAAGGCACCAGAGACTTGATTAAAATGCCGAAAGAATTACGAAACCCCAAGTTCCAATGGTTTCGGATAATATCATGCCTAAAGAGCAAAATAACTATAACCACGGTAGCTACTACAATCGTATAACTATATTTAAAATAACTGAATTACAAGCCCGAGAAAATTATCTGGAATTAAGTACACACCACAGCGGCATGCAAATATAAACGTATTTTAATAATACACATAAAGGATCATATAAACCGGTATCCTACTAAAACAATGAATTTAAAGTATCTTTCGCCTGTTGGCGAGTACAAATTGACATTAAACTAGCCGCAAAATGTTTCTCGCCAGTAAGTAAATTTCAAAAACACCTAGGAAAAAAGCCTTACAATAATACACACAAATGGCCTTTCACCTTTAGCGATAAATATTAATTAATGTAAATGATTACTCACCAGAAAGCGACATAAATTAAGCATACCTGGACGATGCAATCACTAGCTAGTGGATCGCTGTGCTCCAGTGCTGGCCTGTAACTGAGTAAACACACGAAAAGCTGGTGACAGGATACCAAGAGTTTGATATAGTTTACCAATAACGACACATTAATATAATCAGCATGCCGCTAATTACACGGATTCAATCGAGAGTAAACAATAATTACGCCAATACTTGCATAACGCAACACACAACAAATACAGCAATATTACTAACTTCTACGTATTCAACCTGGGGTCTGGTTCACAAATCAATGCTTTCCGCTTCCAACGATTCTTCAGTATCTAAACCACTGAATGAAGTAATATTTAATCTCGAATTTTACAGGAATCCAAACGGGTGATTAGTACAGAATTGAAGTGGGCTCACAAGGAGCACCCAAGAGCTGGTATAAGGATCTGTTTCTGGATCACTTATACATGGAACTGTATTTAAAAATCAAATTGAATAATATAAGATTAAAACCAGGATTGAGGCCAGGCTTAATACCAAGATTAAAACCCTGAAATAAGTAATATTAGTGCTAAAATTTCTAGAAGTTATACTTTACCACAGAAGTGGGTTTCAATGAATTAATAGCTAACAAACAGCAACTTTGATAAATAATTAATATCAAAAAACATAAAACAAAAAAAAAAGTGATTCACCTAATATACGTAAAAGCAGGAAATATCCACAAGGCGGTATTGTGAGTAGAAAATAAACGTATAAACCAATTTCGTACCAAAATCTAGTCCACAAATATATTATTTAATACATCCAAAACCGCTATAAGGCGAGATTAAGATGGATGCATCAAAAGACTGCTTGCCAAAAGCGGCATTCGTTGAAAGAAGAACAATGTCTTTATCAACAAATAGGTTCTTATCAACAATCTCCAAATTGAAGTTATCAATTTAGCCAACATAAAAGGTATTACAGACCATGAAGATCTGAACACGGAAATAATACCAAATTACTATGAATAATGGGACATGTAGAAACTACAAAACCAACCGTTTCGTGTTTTAGAAATGAATACAGAATTATTTTTTAGTAACATTGTTACAACTAATTTTTTCAATGTAACTACTCCACCTTATAGGCGGCAGAGTAATTAGAAACTAGAGGGAGTTTCTGTCTAAAATTCAAGCCCAGGGTAAAATGTATGGTAAGCGGCTTTTTGTATAAAAGGACCCTCAACTAAAATCTTTTAGCCAGCTAAGTTTCTTCAGCTTAGGGCAGAGCTATGAGCTAGGGTCGTAGGATGGTATATGATAAAAAAGGGAATATTATGGACACCACCGTATCTTTCTAATAACTGTAATATCTAACAATCAGAAGATAAGATACGGAAATCTTCGAAAAGAAAAAAAAACCCCTTCTGAACATTCAAAACGTATAAACATAATACTTACTTACATTTAACACTGCAAGATTGAATTGGAACGATGATCTCGTACTGTCTGAAAATATAACCACTTCAAGAAATTCTTAGAACTAGGGCTTCACTAGAGCGTAGTCAAATTATCACAAAAAATCTCAAAAATTAGTAATTCAAAAATATAACTCTAAATTATCTTACCGATAGAATGTTGGTGGCCTTTCTTTCTATACTCATGAATTTTATAAATTTGTTTGTACCAAATGTAAGAAAATTTTATCAACTTCAATAAAAATAAGATTTAGAATAACATGTCCATTTTCTAGTGTGTCAAAGAAATATATACACATCGTATATACAACTTTACATGCATTAATGTTTTTTCAGCAATCAAACTATAAAAGTATTTATACGTTATCTCTTATTCATTTTATGTATTTCGAAAATCTTAATTTATTAAAATCCTTTAAGGAAGATATTGTATCTTTAAAAATACGTAACAACTTTTAATTATTACCGAAAAAGAATCCTGTTTTGGTTTACAAGTGAATAAGTAAAAGAATGGAACTTATTTCATGTACGGTTGAGTATAGATATTTATAAAAATTTATTCCTTAAACGAAAAGTCAAATAGCCTTATGACAAGAATAATCTGTATACTATTATACTATCGAGTAAAAAACTGAATTATAAAATGTGACAAACAAGCACTAAGATGTTACCTGTTAAGTTACAAACAAATTCTTGTTTAACCTTTTAAATTCTTAGAAAGTTATCTTTAAATTTTCTACGTTCCTACTAACCTTTATACAAAATCAAACGATTACATATTGAACAAAAAATACTTACACCAATTTAAACTACTATATAAATTTACAAAAAAAGTCGCTATATTTCCTGTAATTTTTGGTGTAACGAGAACTGAATAAAGAAAACACTTACCACAAAAGTTTGCATGACATCTATATGATTTCGGTAACAATTATTATTTACCAATTTATTCGACAATGAACTTTGCATTATCGCCCATCAATTCTCGTGTACAAATCGAACAACAGCTGCGCGTCCTTTACATATACCTTGCATTACAAACTTGATTTCCATTCGAAAAGGAACGCTTAAATTTTGTTGTTCACGACAAGGGCATCTTTACATTTCAACTTGAAATACTTAATAACCAAAAGCTTTGCAATACTTATTAGTAACTGAAACTTTACAATACTCAATAACTAAAACTTGTACTACGAAGTCAAAAAGCATTAATTTAAATTCAAAATGAAAATAATTACATACCGTGATGATGTTATTTCAAAACCATATCCTATAAATCATCTTAAGGGTGGACTGACTAAAGAAGGATACTAACCAAAAAGTTCTCCTTGATTCCCTAGCATGTACCCCAGTGATGGTTTCTACTACAAAGACCAAAGGAATTCTTCTACACCAGGCCACATTCCTGTCGGATTTCATGATTTCAAAAATCTGCTCGACCACGCGTTGAAAACCTGTCTATCTAATTACATCCTCTTATTAAAACAGACTAAAGCAATAAAGTGTTTTACTACGCGAGCAAGCGCAGTGGACCGAATTCTTGCATCAACACGTTAACAAATATTAGGGAAGCCAAAATGATACATTAAACTTATAAACACAGATGGAGTTCCATATGATAACGAATAAATATTATATTAATGAAATAGAAATTTACGCTTTCAATACCGTTAAGGATGTTTCTAGATTAATAATTATACAAAGGCGTAAATTAATTGGAAACGAAATCATATTCGTTACAACATTTTCTGAAAAATTTCAAAAGAGCAAGTTACGTAAATACTTTTTTTAAAAGAATTCCTCCTGATGTAACTATAGTATGCATACGCGATGGTAAAGCTCTCTAACACATTCCTATACAGCTCTTTTATCCTATGATTAAATTATGGGCTGTATGTCTTTCTACGTATGAGTCCATAATTTGGCAGAGAACTAAGTGTTCCATTATTCCTGTCGTAAATGTGGTCAATGGTGATGTCATTTGAATCACAAGCAGCTACGCAGCTGATTTTTAGGGAAGTACTTCACCAAAGCGGCTCCATGCTTTGGTAGGTTCGCGTGAAGCCCAAGGTCCTAGGTTCGATTTCTGACACCAACCGCTTGAAAAATGTTAAGCGAACATTTTTCACAAAAGAATCCTTTTGTTCAGTCGAGAGATAAAATGTAGGTACTGTGTGTGGGTGTTGTCACGCACGTTAAAGATCACCTTTCTTGTAATAGCAAGGGTTCGGCAAAATTCAAAATTTTCAAGTAAAAAAAGCTCGTTTTGTTTCCAATGTAGTATCTTTGGTTGCAGTATTGGAAAAAAACAAATATAAGGAATATTTCAAAAGTCGGTTCTGTAGCTTAGGTGGTTCGCGTGTAACTATTAAGCCCAAGGTACCGGGTTTGATTCTCAGCGCGAACCGTTTGAAAAATGTTAGATCAGCTCCCGTGTGTGATTGTTGTCACGCACATTAAAGATACTTATCTATCTTGAAATAGTAAAGTTTCGACAAAATTCAAAATTTTCAGGTTAACAAAACTCGCTTCTTGGCCAATGTAGTAACAGCAGCTTCGTGACTTAGTTGGTTCTGCGTGCGATTCCCGTCACGGACCGCATGAAAAATGTTAGGCGAGCATTTTTCACAAATATTTGCTCTCGTTCGGATGAGAGGTAAAATGTAGATTCCGTTGTGAGTATTCTAACGCACGTTAAAAATCCCTATCTTGCTTGGATCAGCAAGAGTTCGACAAAATTCAAAATTTTCAGGTTAAAAAATTCGTTCTTGGCCAATGTAGTAACGGCGGCTCCGTGACTTAGTTGGTTCCGGGTTCGATTTCCGACACGGTCCGTTGAAAAATGTTACGAGCATTTTTCATAAAAATACGCCCTCGTTACGGATGAGAGGTACAATGTAGGTACCGTATACGAGTGTTGTCACGCACGTTAAGGACTCCTGCCTTGCTTGAAACAGCAAGGGTTCACCAAAATTCAAAACTTTCAGGTAAGAAAAACTTGCTTTCCGACCAATGTAGTGCCTTTGGGTGGTGCATTAGAAAGTCAAATGTAGTGCTCATGTAGTACCTTCGGGTGGAACATTGGTAAATCAACTGCGGGGAGTACTTCACTAAGTGGATTACCGACTAGATTTTCTAAGACCAAAACTGTGCGTAACAACTTTTAATAAAATGCCTAACGTATACACGTACTTATTTACCACAACATATACAGGGTCTTGCAACAGTGCGTTGTTTTTTTATAGCTCTTATACCAAACATGTTAGGAATTTCGTTCTTTTACAGAGGTTTAGTGTTCTCCGGGTTGCTTTTCAGGAAAATATATTCATTTATACAGTGTGGCCCAAAAAAGTGTGTCAGTTTCGTTTTTTGATTTTGTAAATGAAATGCCATTTTTTTTTTGGTTCTCCCGAGATTCTTTAAATATTCCTAGATTATTATTAAAATCGCTTCAATATTCTCACAGAAAAAATAATATTAAAAAAACCATTTTGTACTACTGAGTTTGAAAATCTTTAAAAATATCAGATATATTTTGAAATCGAAACTGGGTAGGAAATTAATTTGAGAAGGTCTCTAGTTGTCGTTGATCTAAGTATCTCAGATTTAGGTTTCACAGGGTGTCCAGAATTAAGTGCTATTTTTTTCGCAATTCAAAGCAAATTGTCTCCGCTTTTTCAAATAGACCGTCGAGTATATTTTTTGACATGTCGATCGAGTATTAAAAACGAACATTTTTGGTTCTAAACACTTTTTTAATATTCTTAATGGTTTCGTAGAAATGTGCCAAAACAAGAAAATGCTTTGGATTCAAAAAAACGTAGCTATTTAAAAAAAATTGATTTGTTGTGTTATTAAGTGTCAATTCAGAAATTCAACATTTACCTATCAACTTCACCAAAGTCTAACCGATATTGATTTTCAGAGACGTGTCGAATTTTGCAATTGGGCAAGGCTAGAGCTGTAAGAGAACATTTTGTTTTTCACGGAAATTTTATTTTCTGATGAAGCTACTTTCCACAGGAGTGGATGTGTTAACCGTCACAATTTCCATTATTATTCAATGTAAAATCTCCGGTGAATAAAGAAAATTGACCATCAACATCAATGGCCACTGAATGTATGAGGAAGAATTATGAGAAATGAAACAGTAATTGGCCCCATTTTTAACGGTCATTTTACCGGGCAAATGTATTTAAATTTTTTGCGAAATGATTTACCTGACTTGCTTATAAACGTGCCAAGACATATTAGGATCCAAATGTGGCTACAACAAGAAGAAACACCGGTACATTTTTCGTTAGAAGTAAGGGGATATCTTAATACTATATTCCCTGAGCGATGGATTGGAAAAATGGACCTGTCAATTGGCCTGCCAGATCCCCAGACATGACTAAGATTGATTTCCTTCTATGAGGTTATGTAAAAGAAGTTGTGTACAAAGACCCACCTGCTACTGTAGAAAACATGAGACAAAAAATTATAAATGCATTTGCTAATATTGACAGTTCTGCGTAGTGTTGATGAATTCTTTAGAGCACGAGTAGAGAAATGTCTAAATCAAGGTGGAAGAAATTTTGAACATTTATTATGATAATGTTGTTGTTTTAGCATTGTTATTTGTAATTTTGTTCAGTATTATTTGTTGTTTAGTTGTTTAGTATTGTATTTTTTTTCGATAGTGTTTTGAATAAGTTTGCTGTGTACAAAAATAGAAATAAATAGTGAGTTTTTGACAAATAACTACCAAATCATTAGAAATATTAAAAAAGCGTTAAGAACAAAATACGTTGGTTTTTTAATACCTGGTTTATATGCGAAAAAATATACTTGGTGTTCCATTTGAAAAATGGAGAAAATTTGCTTTGAATTTGCGAAAAAAATATCACTTAATTCTGGACACCCTGTGAAACCTAAATGTGAGATACTTAGATTAACAGCAACTAGAAACCTTCTCAAATAAATTTCCCACACAGTTTCGATTTCAAAATATTTCTCATGTTTTTTAAAGATTTTCAAACTCAGTAGTACAAAAATTTTTTTTTGAATATTATCTTTTTTCCCCGAGAATAATGAACTGACTTTAATAATACTCTAGAAATATTTAAGGATCTCGGGGAATCCAAAAAACAAAACAATATACAGGGCATCGTTTAAAAAAAAGAAAAATCGAAAGTGGTACGCTTTTTGTGTCACACTGTATAAGTGAAAATATTTTCCTGAGAAGCAGTCTTGGAAATAGCAGTTTGCTATAAGAGCTGTTAACGCGAGAGGGTCTTATAATTTTATATATCCACTTACCTCAGCCGCATTCTATTGTTCCAAGTGTCGTTTCTACTCTTCAACGAAGTGGACTGTATGGCTATTTATTGGACGTGTTACGTACGCACTATCACATTCGGAGACACCAATGACTCGCTTTACCGAACCAACAACCGTTTTTTTTATGTCTATGAGCAAGTGTCGATCACTACTCTTTTAGTCCAACTTAATTTCCACATGCATAAAGAAGGTTTTATGACAGGATATAACGGGACAAGGGATGACAGCTTTGCTATTTTATTTACAACTACGGATTTACGACTTAAAATTAAACACGAAAACGTGCGACACAGAGACCAAACAAGAGCTACAAAAGAACCACGCACTGTTGCAGGACCCGGCATTTTACAAACCGATAAATAAATTAGCAAAGTACATACACAAACAATAAACGGATGTTTCTAATTAATTTTCTCCCAACAATCACTAGGGCAGGCTTGCAATGATACGGACAAGAGGTCAAATGTGATTGAAATTGTGAGATAAGATATTCGTTTTCCAGCTCAGAAAATTTATTGTTCGTTGGTGAAAAATTGAACTGTAAATTGCGTGTTTTAAATTTTAATTACAATATTTATAAATAGCCTTATCCACCATCAAATTTAACTAATAAAGTGTACGGGAATTTGACGTTTAATTTTTTTTAACAAAATAGAAACCCAGAGGTTAACATTTTTATAAAACCGATTCCTAGTACTGTTCTTTTTATAAACAATGCTAAAAACTTTATCCCGAAATATTGAAAAACAAAGTTTTGAAAGGTTTAATTTAATGGATGAAATCCCATATAAAATAGTATACGCATTGGTCTGCTTTAAGGGTTGAACATGAAGAGCCATAGGTACCCATTGATTATATTTATTGTTAACAACAAACTTAATTTTTACTACCAAAATAGATTTCTAATAAGAATATAAAATTATGAATCTCGTCTGTGAAGTGCTCTTTCTTACTGCAGTGCAAACACACATAATCAAAGTAAAATGCACCCAACTGCTTAACTTATGCTTTAAGGATGTAATTTGTTTAAAACGTTTAAAAACGCGTTGAAGTGCTCATTAATAAACCGCAAAATTTTTCGCTTGCAATGGCAATGAAAAGTTATCCTCACTACACCAAACCACCAACAACTTTCATAAATTATAAGGAGATTAATGTCAGTTTTTCTGCCTTTTTACACAATGGTTAAGGTAAAAACAAGATTACAGTATGGCTTTCGTGTATAACATATACATCTTACAGGCAGATTATAATTTTATAGGTGTACTTTATAGTTATAAAACAAAACGTAAAACTTGGCACATAAGAAAATCCATGCCTCATAAAATTAATTACTTGCAGCAGCAAGCCATAACTATATGTTAGAAACCAAACGTACTTTTATAAACAACTATACGATCGCATCCATTGACATGTTCTATCATAAAAATATCATTTTATTGAACGTATAAGTAATCGAACGTTTTTAGCCAAGCAACAGATTTTACTAATATTGTTTCGTTTCTGATAGATTTCCAACCTCGATATATTTTGCTAAATGTTATAAGCATTACATTTCAAAATGAAAAATTCGTGCAATACTTCAATGAGAAAAAGTTGTGAATTATATCTACATCGAAAACGTTATAAGATTAGAAATAATTTTAAAGTTTTCAAGAGTCGATAAAAGATATAACTTAGAGAAAGTTAGTTTAAGCAACTTTGTTGATAACATAATTCAATCAGGAACAAATGCTGAATCGCTCTTGGTTGTAAATGACGAAGAATCCGCAAATGTATACAATTAAAGCTTTAATGATGTAAACGATAAAGGCACAGTTTAATGTATTTTTAATGCATTATTTTCCAATTAATTTTATTTCCACATTTTTAACCACATTTTTAAAACATCAATATTATTTAAATCAGTTTCTAGGAAATCTTAAAATTTATTAGTTAATAGCCAGTCCGCTCCTTTATTCGTAATTAAGATAGCGTTACAGACCTGTTTGAAACTTCGACATCACGGAAAGTAAAGTAATCCATAAGCGGCCTAGTTCAAGCCGGCGAGAGGTGAGTAGGGTAAAAACCGCGGCTTGGGGTTTCCTAACATCCTTAAAACGGATCTTATTTCAAGACGTAAATTCGTGAAGAAAGTTCAAAAATCGGGTGGAAACCAGAAGTAATATAGGAACGCTCGATATAAATGGGAGAATCTCGTTACTGGTTGAAATACTTTAAAAATCTCAGTAATTGACATAAAGAAATTCACAGTGTCGAATGAAGTAATCAACCCTACTAACAAATTCCTCAAAACATAAATAATACACCTCAATAATGGATACTTAGCTCTAGTCACAACTATCCACCGAATATATATATATATATATATATATATATTGCTGTAATTATGGGGTTAATTTAGGGGTAGGTTAAGTCATTGGGGTCGTAGAATAAACAAGGGAAACTCCCAAGCAACAGAAGCACAAAATTATAGATATTAGGAGAGTAAATAGGTTATTATAAAAATTATTAGTTGCGGGCACACTGTATATAGCAGTACAAACAATTAAAACACATCCAAGTGTAGCTACTAGCAGAGATTACAATTTAAAAAGGTAACGAAACGCATTAAAATTAAATCAGTAAAAAACCTGCATGAAGTGGCTAGATAAACATTCATAAAGTGTGTAAAGATATTATCGTAAACGCTCGCAGAAATTATGCTTTATTTAAAAGCGTACGTAATCTAAGAGAATCACAGTTGTTCGAAAATCCAATTTATTGGGAAATAAACAAATACCAAATTTATTCAATTTAGATTAGAATAAAGCTAACAAACAAGACTACGTGCTCGATATGTACGAAGTTCCTGGGATTCCTGAAGTAAATATAAGGTATGACAATTTTGAATTACGTGACTTCAAGTACCGCGTCACACAATTAAAATACATACAATTGGTAAATTTTCCCAAACATAACAAGTGATAACATACTTGACCTCGCCTAGCACGTGAAGCCAGCGAATTACAAACAAGAATGGGACGATCTTATAATTATCTGGAGAACTGAATATCAAGTGAGTATACTTTGAAACTGGGCAGTGACTATAATTGAAAGTGCCAAATATTGTGAAAATTATGCCGTATTTCTGAGACGGCTCTGAAAGTCGATCTGAATGTCGATCTAAATTCCTCTCTGAATGTCGATCTGGATGTCGATCTAAATTCCTCTCTGAATGTCGATCTGAATGTCGATCTGAATGTCGATCTAATGAATGTCGATATAAATTCCTCTCTGAAGGTTGATCTAAATTCCTCTCGGAATGTAAATCTGAATTTACCATCTCAACTACCATCGGAATGACCATCTCAATTACGCTATAAATTACAATCATAAATTACAAGTAAAATAATGTTACGATTCCTGTAGAACTTCAAATTACGAGACGCTACGATCAAAACACAATTTTGGAGAATGCTGCCTGGTCAAGCAAATTGATGATAAATAAACGCTCCAATAACGATTTGGATATCGACTTTAATTCTTAGGAGCACCGATGCATATAATTCAGGTTAGAGATTTTGATATGACTTATTTTTGGAAACTGTTTTATTTCAAATATTTTTGATATGATTTATTTTTTAACTGTTTTATCTCAATCATAATTTAAAGTGTAAACGCTGACAAATTGGGGGTTTCTTGCAAAAGTTTTATTAAAAGTTACAGACAGCTTGAAACGTTTCAATAAGTCTTAAAAGGTAATAAAAAGCTCGTTTTGCTGGCTTGATTTTGTAATAATTTGACAGATACAAAAAGGGGAGAAGATAGTTAAAAGTGTTGTAAATATTTAATCATTATACCATGTATTATAGAAGTACTTTATTTAATTGAATCAGCTAGTCGAGGCAAAAGAAAATTATAAATTTACATTTGCACAAGTGTTTGAGTGGTGAAAGGGGCTGTGAGAGAATAACAGGGCTTAACACAGCATTTTATAGCACCCAATTGTAAGGGGAGGCGAGTATCACAGCATAATTATGGCAGCCAAAACCGTGGGGCCCGATATAAGGGATATAACTAAGGTATATTATTTTTCCTACAGGAAGTATCACAGCAATATATATATATATATATATATATATATATATATATATATTATGATTTGCCCCACGATTGGGCATGCCATTTTATTTGCTAAATTCCTTTATGCCCCACGATTGGGCGTTATTTTCATTGCTGTGCTATCGCCCTTGTATTGGGCGTAATTATTAAAATTGCTATAATATTCCCCTTTTTAGGATTTCAGCCACTACGATGGGTGCCATTTTCATTACTGTGAAATCCCCTTACAAGCTCCACGATTGGTGCGCAATTTTCATTTGCTATGGTATAGCTTTTTTGATTGACATCATTAAAAATTTTAGTGAAATTCTTACGAATTATATCCCTATTTAACTCCTCTATTTACACTAGTTTGTACACTTGCTTCTTATTCCCTGTCCATTATCAAAAGTTTTTTATCTGCAATTATTATATCCTTCTTCTTTCCAATACTGACCATTTTTACAAAATTATTTCCTAAAATTAACTTGTTAATTGCATTATTTTTCCCCCTAATATATCCTATTTCATATCCCAAAAATTAAATCTCCCCCTGAAAGAATTTACACTTCTTCCTATTTACTTTTCTCCTCGCTAAACTTAACTCTAACAAAATCCTTTTGAAAAGTTGCTCTTTATCTTCGTTAAAATTCAAAATATCACTCCCATAATGAATACCAAATTCCTCATACGGTCCCCATATCTTCTGCATAGCCTTTACTATCGCATCTTTACTTAAAAACAAACCAAAAGGAACCACTTTAAATTGATAAATCTGCCCTTTTATATAAAAACCTGCATATCTTCTTGATTTGCGTTCTAGTGGAATTATGTTAAACGGCTCCGGTTCACAATTTTTAATTTATGCACATACCCTGTTGCTATTCTGGATTCTGATCCTATTAATTCGGAATGCTTGATCAATAATGCCTTCACCCTACCTTTCATTTGTCACGGTAAAACCTACGGGTCAGGAAGGAAATGAAGCAAAGGCAGGAAAGGAACTTTCTACCCGGGTCCCTTACCGAAACAAAACAGGATGCTACGGCTAGCCGTCGTAGATTAGGGGTGGGGAGTAGGGTCAACGTAGCCAGGTAAAAGAATACCGCTGGAATATACGTTGGGTTAGTACCTCGACAGGAAGAAAAAAAAAATAGAGACACAAATGATGCCAGACCATTAGTCGGTCTAATATTAGCATCAGTGAAATACCAGGACAGTGACAGTTCTAAGGACTCCTTAGGGAGGTCGTTGTTCCGGAAATGCACTCCCGTAGATACAGGCATATAAATACTTACAGGAATTGTTAGTATCCTAGGGGGCGGATACTGAACCCTCAGTAACTCTCGTCTGGAATGCACCACAGGCCAAGCTAAGTAAGGAGGGAGAAAACTAAAATAATTTCCACTTTAACAGGACTAGAGTTTTTATTTAAGCCACTTCGTTGGCGGCTAATCAATATCAGATAAGTATAAATCGGAGCTAGCAATGATATATGGTAAGTTCACATAAACGGATATAACTTAATCTACCTATGGTGGAGGTGTTTATATTACATAACGCACTATACTATAACAACCTAGCGAGCTCGGGTTCCGCAAAGCTAATGGCATTCAAGCAACCAATCAAATATTTTATCACTACGGCACCATCCGCGCCAGGCGTTTTATGCTTAATACTAGTAAGTACCCAGGTTTATGTAGACTATTGCGTACAAAAGGTAAGTTTTTAAATCAACAACCAAAACAGTAAACACTATTCATTTCGCAACACTCAGTATGTATATCCTGCTAGATCACGCAGTCAATGGCATGAAAAGTATCTCCAGAGGATATAGGAGGTAAACAATATAAAGGGTAAAAGGATACTTCGTGGAACTTACTTACGTATCATCTTTAATTTGGGAACTTAGCTCTGTAGTAAATCCAACACGAAATGTTCCTAACTTGATGGGAGACAAATTACTTTTTGTCGGCTACTCCAGAAAGTTTCCTCAACGTTCCAGGTGAATTCTTAGGTGGACCTATATTTCGGAGTATGACGTTGTGAGTCGAGTACCATGAGCACCATTCGCTAACAGCATTCCGGAACTATTTGAAACCCAGCCCAAGTAAGCGAGCCAGCGTTCAACCCGGATGAGACCAGGACGTAGTAAGATGACGGAAAGGAAACAGCTACAAAATTATATCGGCATTAGCCAAAGTATAACACTAACGAATCGAGTGCAAAAATTATTCGTAACTTACCACGAGTATAACTGCAATTGTCCGAATTTAGACTTATACTTCGTGCTGTATCCTCGAAGAAGTAGAGAATTACTTATAATTTGTCGGATCGCATCCCTTTAACCCACGGGACACGCTAGAATTGCAAAACCATCCCCGTAAATTAATTCCATTCCAATGAATAGCAAAACGTCACAAATTATTTATTATGTCAACTTTCAAAAATTTTCAGAACCGCTATCTAGATATACAGAAGACAGGAGTAGTATAGGTTGCTTAGTTTAAATGCATTATGAATTTAGAATCGGCGAAATAGAAACAACGTTATATTTAATTATATTTGTGTGGATTTAGTAACATGCTTTAAATTGAACGTAACACATTTCTTCTGGACATTTTATTTCATCATTTATATCCCCCCTTGCATCTACTTCACCCTCAAATTGATTAATATTCAAACAGTCCCCTTCGACTTCAACACTATCCTCATCATCCCATTTAATATATTCTCCCTTTACATCTATTACTTTTCCTTCGGCATTTATCTTTAATCCCAACTTATCAATTATATCCATACCAAATATCACATCTATCCTTAACCCCGGTACTACTATAAATTCGTTTTCAAACTTCATCTTTTTCCACTTCACATTCCAGAATTATCATCTTATTCACACTTGCAAATCGCTTGCTATTCGGTGCTATTAAATTAAACTTCCTAACAGGCATCATTCTCTCCATTAACCTTTCCCGTTTAACAAAATCTTCAGACACTAACGACGCTTCTGCTCCCGTATCAATGAGTATTTTACTTCTATTATCGGTAATAAGCTTTTATTTAAATCGTCTTCCATTTCACATTTTATATATTCGCGCTGATGTTCGTGTCCATTAATTCTTAAGGGCTACTTGGTTTATCCTCATTCGAAAATCCTGATTCGACGTAGATGGTGTTGTTTGGCTCAAAAATTCTGCATAGGTTCGGTTTGTTCTGCTTGGTTGTGCCGTTTGTTCCCTATATTGTTGTTGACGTGCATATTGACTTATGTTCCTGTCGTGGTAGGTTTGCTCCGCTTCTCTCTTTGGCGTGTTTCCTGTATTCCAATTTCGTCTAAAATTATTGTAGTTACTAAAATTGTTTCTATTAAAATATCCCCTATAATTTCCACTATTTCTTTTATAATTTAGTCTATTATTTTCAGTGATCCTTTGTAGTTTAACCACATTTACTTGTTGCCTTTGCATTCTACTTTCCACCACACGACTTTGTCCCAACTCATCACAACGTTGTAAATATTCCAGGAATATCTCTATCCACTATATTTTGAATCGTAGTATAATGTCTTACCTCTTCTCCAAAATGTCCTGCTAAGTACTGCATAATTTGTCTTCCAATGGAGGATCTAATTGCTGTGCTACACTAAATTTTTGAATGGCGTATAACTCTCGTGTCATTCCTAAATTCTGATTATATTTTCCCATAATTAAATTATTTCTCGCTTTGTCCCTTTGTCCCTCCCAAAAGTGTCTTAAAAATCTAACTTCAAATTCCTGAAATGCTCCTATCTCATTTTTTATCAAGTCAAACCAAATTTCCGCGCCTCCTTTCAACATTGACCTACGAAGTTTAAATTGTACTTTTAATCCGTTGATCCTTGTATTAATTTTCTTATATTGTTTAAAAATATTTTTGGATTCATCTTGTTGTCTCCGTAAAATTTCGAATATTGCTCCACTGATATTTCCAGTCTATTTATCCTAATGTATTGCCTCTTATTTCTACCAAAATTTTCGAAGTCTGATTTTAAATTACCTAATTCTCTATTTACATCATTAAATCCTATCTCACAATTTCCTTGAATTGCCTGCATCTGTATACCTAAATCTGTAATCCTATCGCTAGTTTCCTTTTCGCACGTTTCCTGATCTAATTTAACTATCCAAACTTCGTCCCTAACTTTATCTATACCGTCTATGATTCTAATAAATTTATTTTGAAATTGTACCTGCATTTCCGCGATTGTTTGATCCGTCGCTCATATTTTTTATTTTGGCACCTAACCTTTCTCCATTTTCATTAATCTGCATCTTGATGGCTTCTTCGCTTTCGTCCATTTTTTAGTTAACGCTAGTAAAATTGACACGATTTCGGATTGTTGTGATATGTGCTGTTCTTCATTTTGACTTCGCGTTAATTCTCGCCCTTGTATTTCCGTCGGTGTATCATGTAAAATTACGCTTTCTTGCGACCCTATTTCTACCCCTTCATTCCTTAGTGCTTCTCTAGTTTCTCTTATTTGTTTATCCATTTTTATTTGAATTCTAAATTTTTAATAGTTTAAATTCCTTCCTACCTAATGCAAATTTTAACTTTCTAACCCTTTTGGATTGCTAAATTTTCTACAATTTTCTGGGATCTAAATTTCTATGTTATTCTCACCCCTATAATTTTTAATTTCTTTTTGGTGTTCTCTCCCCCACGATTTTTAAATTTTTTAATTTCTTTTGTGGTGTTCTCGCCCCTACGATTTTTTCAAATTTCTCAATTTTCTTTTGCAGTCTTCTCGCCCCTACAATTTGGGTCGCCATTATAATTGCTATGATCTGCCCCACGACTGGGCATGACATTTTATTTGCTATGGTATAGACTTTAATACCTTTATGCCCCACGATTGGGCGTTATTTTATTGCTGTGCTATCGCCCATGTATTGGGCGTAATTATTAAAATTGCTGTAATATTCCCCTTTTTAGAATTTCAGCCACCACGATGGGTGCCATTTTCATTGCTGTGAAATCCCCTTACAAGCCCCACGATTGGTGCGCAATTTTCATTTGCTATGGTATAGCCTTTTTGATTGGTGTCATTAAAAATTTTAATGAAATTCTTACGAATGTTTCTTCCTTAATTTTGCTGTGAACTCCTTTAAATTTTCTATAATTTGTTCTGCCTTGGTTAGCTCAAAACACAACATGCCCTACTTCACGACAATAAAGATTGTTTAACCCCTTTTCTTTCTATCTGTTGAAATAATTTAAATGAAGCAATCCAAAATTCCACAGTATAACGCTTGATAATATGTACAGTTTTATGTCCATTTAAAAATTAGTCCTTGAATAAATTATTCACATTCACCAAATTTAATTTTCCTGAAAGCCAGCAAAAATATCTTTGGAATTACTCTAAAGCACCTTTCGAACTTTCAAAGATGCTTTTCCTATTTTCAAATTCTCAAATGATCTTTTTGTTGACTCGTACAGATATATAGAATATTTAGCAAATATTAAAATTGAAACAGTCTTTAATAAAAATTTTAAGATCTCCAACCTGCGTTTTCCTTGCTCGTCACTGGAATTGCCTCAGAGTGTCTGTGGTTAGCACCCCTTGGTTGATTCGGCTCCACCTGCTTCACTTGATTTACCAGAATGATGAATTATGGTTGCTTGTATTTTTCTCCTTGGATTTCTGGAGTAACTTTGAGTATCTTCACGTAATTTCAGACGTACATTTACATATGCCTTTAGAGTATTTATCCAGAAGGATCCCTTTTTCTGATCTCTATTTAAATACGTTTACTTGGATGTTTACTCGAATACTTTTCTTGGATCTTTATTCGAAGCCGTTTACTTTTCTTGGATGTTTACTCGAAGCCCTAAATTTGTTAAATATTTAAAATAAAATACAATTAATAGTTTATCTTACGTTTTACGCGTAAAAACGGCCTATTCTTAGTTGCACATATTGGCACTTTCAAATTTTTACTTTAAATAAGTTATTTACTTTCACTAATTTTACTGGTACGTAATTTTCACTTTAAATCGACGTGATTCGTGCATTTGTTGAAGATATACTGTCTATTTTCGAGTTTCATATTCTATTTATAAGCTCCACCTTCTAACGTTCTAATTGGCGCGCATCGCGTGTTTATTGATAAACGTTTGTAATTTCCACCTATCTCTGTAGTACCTTGGGATTTATCAAATTCCCTGGTTTTAATTGTTGTACTTTCATTCGATTCCGCACGTCGACATTCAATATATCATAGCATCTTCTTAGAATTTCCAAATATCTATTACAATTTTGTCACGTATTCATTATTTGTGTCATTTATAGTTCAAGGCTTATCGTGTCGAACCGCCTGTTGTTTATTGTTTGTTATTCAAAATATGTTGGATTTTCATGTAAATATAATTCCTAGTCACGTATTTATTTACTAATAATGACGTATTATGATGCGTTTACTTATTCATGCGTTCACATTTTTGGCGAAATTAGTAAATATCTAGAATGCCGGTCCATCTATCTTTCCCGATAATGTGTTTATATTGATGCATTTCTTGCTTTTAGAACCTTATCTTTTACTCGTTTCTATTTAATTCTGGACTTATAAATTTAACTGAAAATATATTATACGACGTTCACATTCTTATTTTAGTTATATTATCTAATTATTGAAATTGAACTTTTTTCTTATGCATTAAATTAAATATAATTTATATACAGTGTGCTCGCTATTGACCTTTTGTAAAATAGTCGATTTACTCCTATAATTGGTGCAATTATTTGTTTTTCTTAACGTTAAAATTATTTATATTTATTCTACAATCCCCATGACTTAATCTACCATTAAACTACCCTCTTATATGATATGATAACGCTGTACTCGGTGTAATAAACGTTTTACTGAACGCCACCGCTCTGTGTTTCTCACTTTAATTAATCTTTTATTATTATGCCACAGACTAGCCTTTTTTAATCTACACATAGTGCACAACGTTACGATGATCAATTTTCTTTCACCCCTTTATGATTACTTGTTTGAATTGATAAAACAAGGTCAATCAACATTCATATAATGAAAGGAAATAATCAATTAATAACATATGGAGTGTTTATCCCAAAATTTATATACTTTTAATTCAATATAAAGTCATCAAAAACTATACCTTTACAAAAAAATCTGGAACGTTCGAGACCTCTTTATAATTTATAACGTAAGTTTAAACGTATGCAATGTTTCTTGTTGACTCTTTACAAGTTTTGGATAAATTGAATAAATTCAGTATTAAAATTTAAATTGAAAAAATACCTTAAAATTAAGTAGATCTGACCTGTGATCTCCTGATATGTTGTTTCGTGTTGCGGATCAACACCCCCTTGTTGTCTTCAATCGAATACCAATACTCTGCTTTGTCGAACCAATATTTAAGTACAGTTACCCATTGTTTTCCAAAAATCACCTTGTGTTTTGTTCTAGATTTCTCTGCATATGCTTTGAATCTCCTCCCTTAAATACCACTTGAAATCATGGGTTACTTAGTATTATGAATTATCCCAGAAATAGTCCAGCATTTGACTGGAAGCCGATTAGAATTGTACCAGAATTATACCAGAATTGTACCAGAAGTCCGTTAGAAACCCTATATGATTATAAATATTTAGTTAAAATTAATTACCCAATTTCTATTCACGTTTTCTAAAAAAAACGGCAAAATTCTTCATGTATACTTAACGTAATTGTTGCACAGCACTATTTTCACAATAACATAAATTTTACGTGAGTTATGTATCCCCCAATTTATATATATATATATATATATATATATATTATGCTGTGATAAGGGTGTACTTTATAGTAAAGGTCGTTTAGAAATGAGAAATCATCATAGGAAGCAGAAAACTGCATTTATTTAGTAAAAGAATTGAGAAATGGAGACAGTTTGTAAATAGGAAACAGTCAACACCCTGTATATAAAGTATAAGTAGTATTAAGCGACGCATATACACACAGGAAGGCGCATAGTTAGCGTAGAAACCAGGAACACATGCATTAGGTAAATAGTAAATATTTAATACCCTGTAGATAAAGTTTTAGTTAATTTAGGTAAGGCAGATAATAATATTTTTCAGTGGAAGCAAGCGTATTCTATGAGTAAACATAATAAAGTGTAATTAAAGACGCATTGAAAAGACTTCCAAACAATTAGGTTAACACAGAGATAAGAAATAGAGCTTCAGGATGCATAGTAAATGCTTACAAAATAGTTAACCATTTTTGATAAGAAAGAAGATTAAAAATTGCGTTAATAACATGCAGATATGAAAATTAAAAGTAGAATTGCATCAGTTGTTCATGGAAAAGCGATTAGATTCATCAAAACACCGCATGTTTGATAACGAATACAGCTGCGACCAGGTCACAATTATTGGAAAACATAGAAAATTACATCAGACACTACTTTAAATGCAAATATTTGATTGGTTAAAATAAGCGACGAGTTTGTAGACCATACCCACTGACGGAGTGGGAACTCAATGATATATTAGCAGGTACAGTGATACCGAAGTCAGTTTTGAACTCAACAAAGGCCGAAGTGCGCCACTATGAAATAAAGTGATACGTAATAATAATTCAAAGTGAAAAATTGTATAAGTGTAAAATGAAAATTACGATTACCGATTAATCGTAAGTAGATTTAAGGGAATTTTATTTTAAATTAAAACTTAATAATAATAGGGCTTCCGAGTACGTGGAGAATAATAATACAATATTCTGAGAGTAGATGGTATTCTAAAGCCGGGGAGAAAAATACAATTTCCGAGTCCGTGGAGAATAAATGTAACTTCGAGTCAGGGGACAATGATAATAAGAATTCTATTCTGAAGCCGGGGAAAAAATACAATTTCCGAGTCCGTGGAGAATAAATGTAACTTCGAGTCAGGGGACAATGATAATAAGAATTCTTCTTAATATTCTTTGGGTATTAAACCACTCATAGTTTTTAAAATTATCTTTATTAACGTTTCGATCCATAACCTAGGATCGTTTTCAAAATAATAAAAACTTCAAGTTTGACATTTATGACACAAATTGAAGGTGACTTTGATTTATTGATGTTTGAAATATTTGGTTTGAGTACACTACAAAATTTTTAAAGTTTAAATGAATAATTTCCTTCAATTTGTGTTACGGCCTGGGACCGACTTTTTAGGTAGCCAATACGCTTAACGTGAAATCAGCTGATTAATTTTATTGTAAAATTCAATAACTTGGGAATTGGAAAACATTTTTAACATGTTTCTATTTATACAATTTAGAGAATGGTTATTAAAGAAGTGTGCAATTGCATTATTAAAAGACTTAAGTAGTCGTTTTTTATATTTATTTTGAAGGGGAAATCAGTATGATTTAGGCTACCTCTTTGGTAGATTTTAACATTGTTCTGAGGTAACCTTATGGTGGGTTTACATTTGTCAGATACCAATGTTGTTCTATGAAGGTTGTATATGGATCTGAGGCGACCCTATGGCGGGTTTACACTTGTCAGATACCAATACTGTTTAACGGAGATTGTATATGGTTGTGAGGTAACCTTATTGCGGGTTTACACTTGTCAGATACCAATGCTGTTTTTACAGGGGTTGTTAATATGCTTCATCATCATCTTCATTGGATCTTCATCTCAAAACTGGTTGGATACGTACCTGCACTTATTTATATTCTGAGCTAGCTTCTCTTCTATTGTTTTCTAATTTTATGTTTTATTTCACCGTGATTCAGTGAAGGGGGTTAAGTTTTGAACTCAACAAAGGCCGAAGTGCGCCACTATGAAATAAAGTGATACGTAATAATAATTCAAAGTGAAAAATTGTATAAGTGTAAAATGAAAATTACGATTACCGATTAATCGTAAGTAGATTTAAGGGAATTTTATTTTAAACTAAAACATAATAATAATAGGGCTTCCGAGTACGTAGAGGATAATAATACAATATTCTGAGAGTAGATGGTATTCTAAAGCCGGGGAGAAAAATACAATTTCCGAGTCCGTGGAGAATAAATGTAACTTCGAGTCAGGGGACAATGATAATAAGAATTAATTAATTAATTAATTAACCCCCTTCACTGAATCACGGTGAAATAAAACATAAAATTAGAAAACAATAGAAGGGAAGCTAGCTCAGAATATAAATAAGTGCAGGTACGTATCCAACCAGTTTTGAGATGAAGATTCAATGAAGATGATGATGAAGCATATTAACAACCCCTGTAAAAACAGCATTGGTATCTGACAAGTGTAAACCCGCAATAAGGTTACCTCACAACCATATACAATCTCCGTTAAACAGTATTGGTATCTGACAAGTGTAAACCCGCCATAGGGTCGCCTCAGATCCATATACAACCTTCATAGAACAACATTGGTATCTGACAAATGTAAACCCACCATAAGGTTACCTCAGAACAATGTTAAAATCTACCAAAGAGGTAGCCTAAATCATAATGATTTCCCCTTCAAAATAAATATAAAAAAACGACTACTTAAGTCTTTTAATAATGCAATTGCACACTTCTTTAATAACCATTCTCTAAATTGTATAAATAGAAACATGTTAAAAATGTTTTCCAATTCCCAAGTTATTGAATTTTTACAATAAAAATTAATCAGCTGATTTCACGTTAAGCGTATTGGCTACCTAAAAAAGTCGGTCCCAGGCCGTAACACAAATTGAAGGCAATTCATTTAAACTTTAACAATTTTGCTTAGTGTACTCAAACCAAATATTTCAAACATCAATAAATCAAAGTCACCTTCAATTTGTGTCATAAATGTCAAACTTGAAGTTTTTATTATTTTGAAAACGATCCTAGGTTATAGATCGAAACGTTAATAAAGATAATTTTAAAAACTATGAGTGGTTTAATACCCAAAGAATATTAAGAAAAATACTAAACAAACCACAACAAACATACAGGGAGTATTTAATAAGAATTCTATTCTGAAGCCGGGGATAAAAATACAATTTCTGAGTCCGTGGAGAATAAATGTAATTCCAAGTTCCGGAGGGAGAATTATATAATTTCTAAGTCAAGGAAAAATAAATGATGATAATCCAATTCTAAGTTTGGGGAAATTGATAAGAAGTAATTCTAAGTCTGAAATGAGACGACAATAAATTGGGGTGCATAAGTATAAGTTAATAATGGTAGTCCAGAAGATGATGGCAATGATTTAAATGAAATGGTTCAAGCGTGTGGATAGATAATATTTCAAATGGGCATGTAATAATCCTGAATTGGGGGAAGATAATTTTTATTCAAATGGATGCGTCGATGCGAAGAAAATAGACCAGGTCAGATTTTAGTTGTAAGACATTGTTTTTCTATATTTTTATTTGAATATTGAATTTGCTTAATATAAATTAATATGACGAAGTTCACCAAAACAAAGAATTTGAATCGTATAAAGTGCGTGATATGATAAGAGGTTTCGAACGTTCTGCACTTCTTTTATAAAGATAATAGGTTTTTTGGTGACTTTGGTTTTTGATTAAAAGTATATGATTTTGATAAATGAGATTTACAATATTAACTAATTGAAAAGTGTATTATAAATAATTTACAAAAACTGTACATAATATGTATTTCATTATATAGAATCGAATTAACTGAATTTTATAATTCCAAATAAATGCTAGTCGAGGTCATAAGATAAAGTTAATGGGAGTGATTTGATAATTTAAATAGTTCAAGGAGAAGCTATAAGTTGAATACGAAATTGATAACAAGTAAGGCGGTAACGTATCAAATTTTGCTATTGGTAGACAAGGTTGGTTCAAGATAAAATCCAATTAAGTTTCTGGAGGGAATTTATAGCAATATTAATAAGACGGTCCAACGTCGGAGGAGATAATTACAATTCTTGTTTATTCATAGCAATATTAATACAACAGCCCAACGACGGGGCACGATAATTCCAGTAGTTCATAGCAATATATATATATATATATATATATATATATATATTAAATAATAGAATAATAGAATCTAATAGGAACTTATTAGAAATTGTTAAAGAAATCATAAGTCAATTACAACAATGTAATTCAAGGATAGATATAAAAAGGTTATTAACAGTTCATGAGAACGGATGCAATACAATGTATTCCAGACGATAGAGACACTGCAGGTGGCAGGTCACAGACGGTTAAGATACGCAATTATCTAGAAAGTAAGATTGAAACAATGTAACAATGAATAGAATTAAGAATAAGCTGACATGAGCTCTGCAAGTTCTCACAGCCATGTGAGGGGGTAGGGACATTATAAATAGCCCGGTAGCCCCAGTAGTCAGCAGTCAGTCTGAGTATTACAGCTTTTGCATTGTTGTTTATCTAGGCTACTCGCCCTAATATTAGTTCAATTAATTAATTCATTTTCGACTTAAAGTTTTTAACCAGTTTGTCAAAATTCCATTATAATTTCTGTTTAAGTTAAAACCAATAAATTGTTACGAAGACTTGGAAACAGTTTTTAGAAACACCGCTCCCAAGGTCCGAAACGTAATTCGTGTTGTAGAAACACGAAATTGGCGGTGATTTTTCGTGGCTTTCTGCTCTTTAATAAATTAAAGAAAATCTATCGTTAAATTAATCTTAGTGTTCATTTTAGGTGGTTGATAAAAGCATAAAAATGTTTGTAAGACAAAGATTTATTTGATCTATTTTGTTATTTATTCATGTTAGACGTTTTCTTCGCTCACGAGGTCTTTTGGCGAACATTGTTAGTACAAGACTCTACTTAATTACTAACAGGATGATTAAACACATTCAATTTAATTTGCAACCCTCCCTTTCTGAAATATGAGCAGTTTTCATATAATCAATTAAGTATAATTTAATATTTCTTCTGTTAACCCATCGAATAAAAAAGGTACTTCTTTATTAGTATTGCATACCCCCTAGTTGAAAAGGTAACCTTTTGTGTATGAAATAATATACGGTTGTACTTCTATTAATAAAAAACGTCAATCAAACATTATACTAAATCATAATATGAAAGCATCAAGCATTCTTTCATTGAGGTTTGAATTTCTCTCATAGTTTGACAGCTGATGTTCCCACTGAAGCTTTATACTACTTTAAAAATCCAAGTACGCTTCAGAAATTCTAAATGTATACAAACCTTTATGTTTTTAGCACTAAATTCTGGACGGATATGCTTTTAAAAACGAATTAGAGGTTAGATGTACAAGCATAGTTGATAGAATTAACCAAATCTGTAACTTTGTTTGAATAAGTGCGTGTTGATGGATGATGCGTTGAAAGATGTACTTACCCAGACATTACATAAACATCATATGCTTCATCAGAATATTCGGGTTTCTGATGTTATAAGTAAAACGGTATCGTGTAAAAAAAGATGCTAATAATATGCTATTGAATTTTTGTATATGAATAAAAGGTTAGACGATGGAGAAGCTTATGTAATCCAATGGATTTGAACTAGTGACTATTCCAACTCTTTTACATATTATTTTTTAGATCTGTCGATTATTTTACGAGGAAAAACAATCCTCCATTTCATAAATTTTAATGTATCGAACATTTATTGTACCTGTTAGTTAGGGGGTAAACCCAGGTCAAATGCTTAAAATTGCGTCTTTTGAGTTAAATATGACGTAAGAAATAAGACAATCAACTCCACATATGAGAAAATATACATCTCGAGTAAGTAAGTTTATAGTATATATTTAAATATGGACGATTTGAAGAATTATGGGTTTCATGGTTTTATATGCATAAGATTGAAATTTAATTTTTAATGAACATAAATGGAGAATGTATCAGATAGCGACCTCTCCTCTGCTATCAAAATTTTGTAGTCCGGTGAAACATCAGGATATGACAACGATACATTTGAAAATTACTAAAACATCCAAAAGCGCCATTTCGACCTATAATCCAAATTTTGAGACTTATACAAATTTAATTACTTTTGACAAAGGTGTACTTTCAGCAGTGAATTCTTTTAAAACCAGCCCAGTTGGTGGCTTGAACTCTCTTCAACCTTCTCACTTACAAGATCTTTTAAGTTTTTCTACAGGCATTCTGCACAAAAGCTTTTGAAATCGATAACATCGCTATGCAATTTAATGCTATCTAGAAATATAATAAATGACATGTCCGATTTTATACGGAGTAGCAGCATTATGCGCCATCACCAAAAAAAAATGGCGGAATTAGACCGATTGCGATAGGCGCACTGCCTTGCGACGGTTTACGGCTAAAATATACTGTAAAAGTATAAAGGAAAATTTAGGATAATTGTACAGTTCAGGCCTTTACAGTTTGGTTTTGCAACCTCAAATGACCGTGAAAGTGCAGCGTATGCTGCAAGGATGTATATAAATAATTTTTCAGAAGACAAAGTATTACTAAAGATATATTTCAAAAATGCATTCGACTATTTACACCGACACATAATTTTTAACAAAATTATCAACCGCATTCCAAACTTGTCTTCTTATGTACAACATTGTTATGCAAACCCTTCTTTTCTTTCATTTGATAGTAATATCATCCGTTCAGAAAAAGAACTACAACAAAGAAATCCATTAGGATCACATCTATTCTACTTAGCTTTTAATTATCTAAATAAATGTATTGACACGGAGTTCAATGTTTGGCACCTGGATGATGACTGCATCGGTGGTAATGTTGTATAGGTTTTTGAGAATTTTAAAAAAGTTATTGAAATATCTGAATCCATAGACTTAGAAATTAATAATAAAAATGCAACTTGTTATATATTTCATCAAAGAAAATAAAAATATTCAAAATCTGTTTAACTCCATTGCCCCAGATATTAGCATCATCATCATTAGGTCTTCAGTCTTGAAACTGGTTAGACGCGTACCGTCATTGTTTCCTATTCTGATCTAATCTACACATTTCCCTGAAATTTGCACAGTCTGCATCTATCACTATCTGATCTAGGTCTACATCTACCTCCTTTTTCCTATCTCTGCTTGTAATATATCCTATACTATTCCCCAAAAATGCCTTAGAACGTATTCTGTCCTTATATTTCTCCTATTTTTTTCCACAGATATATTTATTCCTCTACTATTTCCATAACCTATTTGTTATTAACTTTGTCTGCCCATGCTATCATCCTCATACATCTGAAGCACAGCATTCCAAAAGGCTGCTACCGTTTTTCTGTTTGCTTTTCCTACTGGCCGCATTTCATAGCTTTCAACAATTTTCTTCTTGTTTCTATGTTTGTTGTCTTTCATCATAGGCGCTGTTCTTTCTTGTTAGATGCAGTTCGATCCCTTCTATTGTTTTACAATTATATACCATATTTCTACGACATTCAATGGTTGTGAAGGGGGGTAAGCAGCCTGTAGCTGCCAAGTTTCCCCAGCACTTGAACACTTGCCGATTTAATATATTTTCCAATATATCTTTTCGCACAGTCAACATTAGTTGCAGATATTTCACAACCAACACCTGTAGTTGTTTATAATAATCATAAAATTTATTTGCGCTTATTTTTTCGTCATTAGGTTTTCCGTCTCAAAACTGGTTAGACACGTACCTGCACTTATTTATATTCTGAGCTAACCTACTCAATTCCCTGAAATTCTCACACAGCCTGTATACAGCTCGGTTGCCCTTCTATTGTTTTATAATTTTATGCCCTATTTCACCGAGATTCAGTGAAGGGGGTTAAGCAGCCTGTGACTGGCAAGATCCCCCAACAATTAGATATTTGCCAAAATAATAGTTTTCCAGTAGATCCTTTCACACAATTAAAATTATTCGAGAATATTACACAACCAATACTTGTAGTTGCTTATAATAATTATCATGTATAAGTACAGTTACTTTTTTCGTCATTAATTTATCCATTTTGGGATGGCTGGATGTGTACCTCCATTGATTTCTATTCTGAGCTAGCCTACACATTTCCCTGAAGCTCCTACATTGTACATCTTTCACTATCTGTGTGCAGTAGTCTAATCTAGGTCTACCTTTTCTTCTTTTTTTTCCTATCTCTGCTTCTAATAAATTCCCCACTTTTCCCTCATGCCGTAGTATGTGGCCTATCATCCTACCTCCTATTTTTTACCGTTTTCCACATATTTCTTTCTTCTCCTACCATTTTCAATACTTCTTCGTTCTTAACTTTGTCTGTCCATGATATCTTCATCATACGTCTGTAGCACCACATTTTAAAAGCTTCTACCTTTTTCTTATCCGCTTCTCCTACCGTCCAGGCTTCACAGCCGTACAGTGCTGTGCCTCACACATGTTTTAAACAATCTATTCCTTGTTTCTATGTTTGTTATGTTTAAACACAGTAGTTGCTTTTTCTTGTTAAATGTAGCACGACCTTGTGCTAATGTTTGTTTTATATCTTTTGTGCTTTTCCCATCTTGCGTTATTTGGCTTCCTAGGTAGCAGTAATCCTTAACCTCTTGTAAGTTCGTGTTACCTATTTGTATTCTTGTTTTTGATTTATTTTTCCCTCCTTTGCATACTAGAACTTTGGTTTTAGTTTTGTTAATTTTCATACCGTATCTCTCTGTTAGAACCGTTTCCATTTCATTAAAAGCAGCTTCTAATTCTTCCTTGCTAGATGCTTGCAAATCTAAGCATATCAATTTTTTGTCCCTGCATAGTAATTTCAAATGTCTTCCTGCATTTGAGAGTATTAATTGCCTCTTCAATTCCTGTGTCACTCCTTCCCTAATGTTTACTTCTCTACGTTCCTGCTCTAATTCTATTACTGCTGTTTGCTCTTTGTATGAGCTATGTACTATTCGTCTATATCCATAACTTATTCCAATCTTTTTGAGTATTTCGGAAATTTTTCCATTTTACATTGTCGAATGTTTTTTCCAGATCTACAAACCCTATATACATGTTTTCCCCTCTTTCTATTGTTTTCTCCATTATCACTCTCAGAGCTAAAATGGCCTCCCGTGTTCCCCTGTTTCGTCTAAATTGAAATTGGTCTTCTCCTAGTATTTCTTCGGCCCATTTTTCCATTCGTCTTTGTACAATTCTAGTATATTTTTGGTACGTGTGATGTCAAACTTATTGTTCTAAAATTTTTACATCTATCCGCGCCTTTCTTTTTTGGTATAGTTACTATGATGTTACGTTTGAAATCTTTGGGTATCTCGCCTGTCTCATACATATAGCTTATAAGTTGGAAGAGATTTTCTGTTACTGCTTGCCCAGCGGCTTTTAGAGTTTCTGCTTGCACCTTATCTGTACCCGGCGTCATACCATTTTTCAGACCCTTCAATGCTAATTCAAATTCATCTCTAAGAATAGGATATCCCAAGAAATGATTTCCAATGTCTGATTCCTCTTCTAATGCAGTTAGTTCCTCTCCTGCATATGAATTCTCTATATATTCTTGCCATCTACCCACTTTCTCTACATTTTGTATAATGACGTTTCTTCCCGTGTTTCTTATATTTTTGATATACGGAGTAATATCCCAAAAATTGTTTCTAATTAGTTTGTATGCTTCATCTGTCTTTCCTACTTCCATGTTGGTTTCTATCTTTTTGCACTTTTCATCAGTCCATTGTTCTTTAGCTTTCCCGCATTTGTCTCTTGTTTGGTCTGATTTATTTTTGTATTTTCGTCTTCTATTAAATTCAGGATATCGTTTGTTATCTATGGTTTCTTATTTTCTTTTTGTGTATACCCCAGAATATCTCTGGATTTAATGTTATTCCACTCTGTTTCTACTTCCTTAGTATCAGATATTTTCTCGATATCTTTGAGATATTCATTTGACTTTTTTTCGAATCTCTCTTGAATATCCTTATCTTTTAGTTTCTCTAAGTCCAAGTGCCTTTTTCCGTTTTTTTTCATATTTTTAAATTTAAGTGCGGTCTTCATAATTACGATGTTGTAGTCACTGTCTATATCTGGTTCTGGGTAGCTTCTACAGTCTTCTACTTGATTCCTAAACCGTTGTCTAACAAGAATGTAATCTATTTGATATCCTCCTATATCTTCTGGCATCTTCCACGCATATAGTCTTTTAGCATGATGTTGAAATAATGTGTTTGTGATGATTAAATTGTTCTTGTCGCAAAATTCCACCAGCCTATTTCTCCTGTCGTTTCTCGTGCCTAAACCAAATAAACTTACTACCGCTCCTTTCCTACTCTCACCTACCACTGCATTAAAATCCACCGTAATTATTAAATTTTCATGTCCTTTTACGTATCTTAATATGTCTTCGATATCTTTGTAGATCGCTTCTACCTCTTCGTCACTATAGGTAGAGGTGGGTATGTATACTTGTATTATTACTGTGTTTACCGGTTTAGAATCTCATCTAATCATGAGTACTCTTTCGTTCTTTTGTAAGCAATTTTCTACACAGTATCCGCATAACTTATATATGTATATGGATACAATACTCTTATTTTGATGCGATATACCGGGTGTTTGACAAAGAACTCCCTAGTTTTAAGTATAAGTTTAATGTTGAAATCAATGAAAACTACATCAACGAGTGCATACAATAAAACACCAACATAGCAAATGTAACTGTCCCAACCGACGATTCTTTCGCGTAAATGATCGATGTCTTGGATCTTTTCACTGTACACAACATTTTTTATGTGACCCCAAGTCCAGTGGGGTTAAGTCCGGGCTTCGCGGTAACCAAGAGATTGGGCCAGTTCTCCCTATCCACCTTTCCGGAAAGCTAGTGTCTAGAGCCGCGTGCACGTGGTTACTGTAATAAGGAGGGGCGCTATCTTGTTGGAAAAACACAAGCCCTTTTTCCGCCTTAATATGATCCATTTGTAGAAAAACATACTCTGTCAACATGGCGTAGTAATTGTCCCCGTTTATTGTTCATTCTACAAAAATGAAAGCACCAATTACATAATCTTCTATCAAGCCACACCAAACATTAACTTTGGGAGAGTCACGTTATGCTGAATAAATGCATGTGGATGCTCTGATCCCCAAATTCTGCAGTTGTGACGATTTACTGTTCCTCTAACATGAACTGTAGCCTCATCAGAAAAGGAAACATTTTTCAAGAATTTGTCATCATCATCAATTTTGTTTAGAAAGTCAACAGCAAACTCTAACCTTTTGATTTTATCAGTAGATTTTATTTCATGTAACGGTTGCAATTTGTAGGCACGCAAATGAAGTCTTTTACGCATGACATCATATAATGTACCTTTGGGCATTCCTAATTGGAGATTACGTCTGGCCAATGAATTCTTTGGGTTCCGAACACAGTCAATACGGATCTGTTCAACAACATCTTCAGAAGTTCTCGGTCTACCTGGCGATTTCCCTTTTAAAACACTACCGGTGTCATTGAAAGGATGTCGCCAATGACGGATAGTTTTTGCTGTAGGAAGCTCAAGACAATCGTGACGTCTAAAATTACGTTGCACTGTCATAACAGATTCAGTTTGCATAAGCCAAATAACACACTGCGCTTTTTGTTGCGGAATAGACATTCCACTGCACTGCTCGTCTGAACTGAATTAAGCGAACTGAACCCTGGCGCCGTCTCAAGGTCAAGCAGACGTGCCAGTTGCCGGGAAGCAAAACTTGGACAGTTGATGAATCAAACACCACAAACTAGAATAGCATGTATCACTTTGAACAGTTGCTATGACACAACAAAACTAGGGAGTTCTTTTCCAAACACGCTGAATTTTTCTCAACATACTTTCTTGCTTCTTTTACCGCTTACAATAGTAATCTACATAAAATGTATATTGTGATGTACAAAGATACTTCGTACCATATGTACATTACAATGTACATCCTGAAAAATACTCTGAAAATTAAAAAAATTAAATTCATGATTGAATATTCTATTTAAATGTTTATTAATTCATATCCATACAAATTAATTTTTTTACCTTACATAAGATATTTCAGGTTTGAAAGCGCATTGATGCTAAATATGTATGTAATACAGCTGCAGGGTGTTCGTGTTATTAATAAATGCACGTTAAATTAATAAACTAACTATACAATACATAATGAGGGTACTTACAATATTAATAAAAAGTTTAATTTGACAATAATACAATATTTATTGTGTTGTTTTGTTTTTGAACTTACTTAAGGTCGGTTTGACGCAACTCTAAATGCTTTTTTATTCTGAGCTAGTCTAAAAAGGTCCACATACCCTTCACAACCTAAATCTCTAATAATTTGACTGATATACCTTTGTCTAGGTCTTCCTATCCCTATAGTAGGGGACAAAGAATACTACTATAGTAAGTCTGCTTATCGTGAAAGGCGATTAAAAGGCGCAGCAAGAAGCAGCAGCCTTGCTGGCTAAAAGTCGGTTGGTCTCGGGCGATCCTCAATAATTTATAAGGTTTTTGGGGGTTGATTGTGACAGATGCGGCTTTTTGCTATCTTTAAAACTGCGTTGTGAAAAGATATGGGAACCTACCACAATATTTCCTAGGCATGCGGGGCCTAAAACACGAACTATGTATGATGGGAGCTCACAAGTAAAATTCTTGTCTGGAGGTAAAATACCCCCCTCATTCGGATCTTCAGGAGGAGGTACTTGTGGTTCGTCATCGTAAGAATTTAAAACAACGGTTCGATTTAGTGACAGGGACTTGGAACGAATTTATTAGTCGAAATGAGAAAAGGAAAGCTGGACATTTAAGGTATTAGTGAGGTGAGATGGCCAGATTTGGAAAGATAATTATAGAATAATTACAACCTCTTCAACCAATGGACAGGCAGGGGTAGGAATAGTGTTGAGTAAAAGATTAGGATGTAAAGTTAAAGAGTACTTGCAATTTAGTGATAGAATAATTATGGTTAGATTAAGTACGAAACCCACAGTCACTGTTATAGTACAGGTTTACATGCCAACAACTCAGTACAAGGATGAGGAAGTAGAAAAGGTATACGAGGATATAAATAGTATACTAAGAAAAGTAAAGGGAGATGTGAATTTAATAGTTATGGGCGATTTTAATGTGTCAGTGGGAGAACGTAGTGAGAGAAAAATGGTAGGAAAATTTGGGTATGGTAGACGAAATGATAGAGGAGAAAGGTGAGTTGGGTTTTGCCAGGAACATAGATTAGTAATTGTAAACACCTTATTCGAACAACATGTTATACCTAGTAAGCGTTAGGTGATAGGGCTAGATACCAAATAGATTACATTTAAGTTAAACAAAAATTTAGAAACCAAGTTAAGAACTGTCGTAGTTATCCAGGGGTGACATACGAGGGTGGTTTGAAAAGTTCGCGAAACGAAGGGGGAAATGAAAAAATTTGTTTTTAAAATATAGTCAAGTTGAATACACTTCATCCAGCGATGTTCCAAACCCATTATGCCATCACGAAAGTGCGATTTTTCAAAACCTCCAAAATAGTTGTCGACAACTGCTTTTACTTCTTCGTCCGTGAAAAATCGTTTTCCCCCAAGGAAAACTTTTAGTCGAGGGAATAGGTGGAAGTCATAAGGAGCTAAATCAAGCGAATAAAGTGGATGTTGCAACAGATCGTACTTCAGATCATTCAATTTTTACATTGCTACTGCACTTGTGTGTGGACGTGCATTATACTGATGAAAAATAATCTTCTTCTTACGCAATGCAGGTCTTTTTCAGGAATATTTTTATCCAGTTGGCCTAGAAGTTTAGCGTAATATTCAGCGTTTATTGTTTGACCCTTGGGAAGATAGTCAATTAGTAGGACACTTATAGCATCCCAAAAAACTGATGCCATAACTTTTCCAGCCGACTTCACGGACATTGCTTTCTTTGGTGGTGGAGAACCCCTATGTCTCCAATGTTTAGATTGTTGCTTGGTTTCAGGGGTATAATAGTGAACCCAAGTTTCATCTGTCGTAACAAATCGTCTGACGAAATTGGGTTTATTGGAGTTAAGGCGGTCTAAACTCTGTTGGCAAATTCTCTTCCTCTGAAGGTTTTGATCAATTGTCAATATGCGCGGCATTCATATGAAATGCTCTTTCATCTGAGATACCTGCATCATTAGCAATTTCGGAGATCTTTAATCGACGATCCTGCGTAACCATATCATTACTTTTTCGACGATTTCAGGCCTGGTGGTAGTTTTTGGTCGTCCGCTGCGCGGGTCATCATCTATGCTTTCACGACCACGTTTAAATTTCGTCACTCACTTGTGCACAGCTATAAATGATGGAGCGGAGTCTCCTAATGTATCCTGCATATCTTTATGTATTTCTGTTGCTTTCCAATCCTTTCTTACAAAATATTTGATAACAGCGCGCGTTTCAGTTTTATCCATTTTGAAAAACTCACAAAACTAACTTAACTTCATATAGCACCAAATTAATACTACTTGACACAAGAATGTCAAATTTAACATCTGCGCACTATATAGTTGAATTCATCAATTGAATATATTTTATTCGAACTGTGCCGTCATCTGTGCTCTATTTCGCGAACTTTTCAAACCACCTCATAGATAGCGATCATAACTTAGTTAAAATAAAGTGTAATCTAAAATTCAAAAAATTGATAAAGGCTAAAAGAGAATGATGGGATCTAGGTAAGCTTAATAATAGTGAGGTAAAAGAGGAATATAAACAGGTATTAGATAATAAGATCAAAGAGATAGCTATAGTAGGGAACGTAGAAAATAGATGGAAAGAAATAAAAACGGCTGTATATAATACAGCAACACAGACGATAGGTAAGAAAAAAGTAGAAGCGAGAAGACTCTGGGTAACAAAAGCGATATTAGATTTAATAGAAAATAGAAGAAAGCTTAAACCTTTCAGAGAATTGGATAATAAAGTAAGCAAAAATATAATAGAGCTAGAAATAAGATAGTACATGAGTGTAGAAAAGCTAGAAATAAATGGATGGAGGAGAACTGTAAGGGAATACAAGATGATTTGAGAGTAGGTAAGACAGACAGGGCTTACAGGGCAGTTAAAAAGTTTTTCGGGGAAGATAAGAAAAAATATAATCGTATTAAAGATGAGAATAATGAGCTTCTAATAAATAAAGTTGAAGTAGCAGATAGATAGAAAAGATATTTAGAAGATTTATATAAGTGAGACTATATGGATGAGTTAGAGAACGACCAAAAAGGGGATGTAGAAATAGGGTTCTCAATATTAAAAGAGGAACTTGATAAAGTTGCAAGGGATCTTAAACTAAATAAAGCGCCGGGGATAGACAATATATTAGCAGAATTAATAAAATATGCAAGTCAGAAAACGTTAGACAGATTATATGAACTAGCAAAAGTAATATACGACACAGGTGAGGTCCCAATAAATTTAGAAAAAAATATTATTATCTCAATTTCAAAAAAGTCAGAAGCTGATAGGTGTGAGAATTGTAGAACGGTTAGTTTAGCTTCCCACGCTTCCAAAATACTAACAATAATAATTAAAAATAGAGTAGAAGCTTTGACTGAGAATTATTTAGGCAAAGACCAATATGGTTTTGGTAAAGACAGAGGGACTAGAGAACCGATACTAATGATTAAGGTAATTATTGAAAAAGCGTTCCAAAAAAATATAAAAACTCATTTCGCGTTTGTTTAGAAAAAGCAATTGATAGGGTTAATTGGATTGTTATGTTCAGGGTTTTGCGGAAAATAGGAATAGGGATAGAAAAATTATTTACAGTCTATATAAAAACCAAAGCGTAGTAATTAGATTTGATGAAATAGAAAAGGAAGCTAAGATTAGAAATGCTGTTAGACAGGGCTGTATACTATCTTCTTTGATTTTTAATGTTCATATTGAGGAAGCTTTAAACTTAGCTAAAGAGAGGAAAGGTATAGGTATTAGTATACAGGGACAGAAAATAGACCTGTTATGTTTTGCAGATGATATAGCCATTATAGCAGAGTCTAAAAAAGAGTTAGGAGAGTTTTTAAATATTTTACATGAGATACTATAGAGTAACTATAGTATGAGAGTTAACTCAGGAAAGACAAAGATAATGACAAATGAGTTACAGTTTAGTTCTAAACCAATATTAAAAATAGGTAATACCGAGTTAGAGGAGGTAAATGAATTTTGCTATTCAGGTAGTAAAATTAGAAAGGACGGACGTAGCAGAAGGGATATAGTAGCTAGAATACGTCAAGCTAAAAAATGTTTTTAAAAAGAAAGACTCACTAATAGCTAATAGTAATAGTTTAGATAATAGAAAAAGTTTCTTAAAGTCGTACGTATGGAGCGTTCTATTATACGGTAGTGAGACAATTAAAGGGGTAGATAAGAAAAAGATAGAAGCTTTTGAAACTTGGTGTTATAGGAGAATGTTAAAGATTGGATAGGTAGAGTAACAAATGAGGAAGTTTATAGAAGGATAGGTGAAGAACACTGTATGGGAAAACAATTAAAGGTCAGGGGAGATAGAATGATAGGGCACCAGTTAAGACATGAAGGACTATTTAGTAAGGTCTTAGATTATAGACTACTAAATAAAAATAGAGTAGGAACCTAGACAAAACTATATTAGTCCAATTATTAGAGATTTACACTGTGAAGGGTATGTAGATCTTTTTAGACTAGATCAGAATAGAAAAGAATTTAGAGCTGCGTCAAACCGACCCTAAGTAAGTTCGAAAACAAAACAAAAAAAAATAAAAATTAATTAACTAAATGTCACTATGACATAACTCACAATTAGTTAGCGGTCTGGCATGTTGGCAGCGATTCGTTGCTTAAATTTTATCATAACATATAATTTAACACTGTTCCTTTTTTGGTGGAGATAACCAGGTAATATTTCATTTCCTTATAAATGGGAATCATGTAAACATGTTGGAGTTCTTTAACAACCATCAGGTTGCTAATATCTATGTAGAGCCAGGTAGATAAGAAAAAGATAGAAGAGTATAGGAAGACCTAGACTATGCTATATTAGTCAAATTATTAGAAATTTAGGTTGTGAAGAATATGTAGAACTTTTTAGATTAGCACAGAATAGAAAAGAAGTTGAGTTGCGTCAACTCGACCTTAACTAAGGTCGAAAACAAAATGATGATGAGGTTTTCCTACTCTATTGTTATTTGGTAGTCTATAATCTAAGACCTTACTAAATAGTCCCTCATGTCTTAGCTGGTGCCCTATCATTCTATCTCTCTTGACCTTTTTTGTTTCTCGCCTATTCTTTTATAAACTTTTTCATTTGTTACACTATCTGTCCAACTAATCTTTAACATTCTCCTATAACACCAAGTTTCAAACACTTCTATCTTTTTCTTATCTACCTCTTTAATTGTCCAAGTCTCACTACCGTATAATAGAACGCTCTATACGTACAACTTTAAGAAACTTTTTCTATTATCTAAACTAATACTATTAGTTATTAGTAACTCTTTCTTTTTTAAAAACATTTATCTAGCTTGAGCTATTCTAGTTACTATATCCCTTCTGTTACGTTCGTAATTATACTACCTAAATAGCAAAATTTATCTACCTCGTCTTACCCGGTATTACCTATTCTTAATTTTGGTTTAGAACTAGGTTGTAACTCACTTGTCATTATCTTTGCCTTTCCTGAGTTAATTTTCATACTATAGTTACTCTGTAGTATCTCATCTAAAATATTTAAAAACTCTACTAACTCTTTTCTAGACTCTGCTATAACGGCTGTATCATCTGAAAAACGTAACATGCTAACATGCTAAGTTTAAAGCTTGCTCAATACAAACATTAAAAATCAAGGGAGGTTGTATACAGCCCGGTCTAACACCATTTCTAACCTTAACTTCCTTTTCTATTTCATTAAACCTAATTACTACGTTTTGGTTTTTATACCGGATGTAACAAAATAAGTGTAAAACATTTCAGGGGGTGAATCCTCATCGTAAAAGAGATAGGGTCTTTTATATAAAAAAACTTTATTGGAGCATCCCTTGTTAAGATACAGCCCCTTAAAGGGGGTACATAAAATTTGTTTTTCTTTTTTTTTTACAAACACTAAAAAGTTACAAAATTGAAATTAATGTGACATTTTTTACTATTAACAATACACTTACTTAGTAATTTATTTGATTTGTCCCATGGTTGTAAAGGGTGGAAAACGCAACTCCAAAAATTCATTTCCGATGTAACTTTTTGTCGTATTATTTGTTTGCCATTTAAAAATTTATTTCCAATAGCTTATTTCATTCTAAACAAAAAATGTCTCTCGAATTTTTTACCCAAAATTAACCTGTTCGCAGAAAAAATTTATTTTTAAACAACTACAGAGATACATCGTCATAAGACGAAAATGCGAAACTAATTTATCTAGTAGGCCGCTATTAGTGATAGTGACAATTAAATTGTTATCACGCTGTCAGTTTGTAAATTTTTTAAATTGAATTAATAATTATGTGTCATTGTTCTGTTCTTAATTTGTTAGTTTAATAATTCACTCGTTATTAAAATGGCATACACAAATGCGGAAATGGCTGATATGCATTACGTTTACGGTTTGTCGCAGGATAATGGGTTAGAAGCTTGTAGAAGGTATGCTGAAATGTATCCTCAACAGCAGCTTCCTTCACATAGAATATTTGCCCAACTTCATCAACGATTACGAGAATATGGTTCATTCGTAAAAGAACGCAGAATTGTGATCGCCATCGAGAAGTTAGAACACCACAGCTTGAAGAAGCAGTACTTAATTTGGTTGAAGAACAACCCACTAGCAGTACTAGAAAGATTGCTTTCGAGTTAAATGTTGATCATATGACGGTATTTCGAATTTTAAAGGAACAACTCTTATACCCCTACCATCTACAACGAGTACAGGTACTGTTACCGCGAGATTTTCCGAACCGTCTTGAATTTTCCAATTGAATGCTGGAAATGATTAGAAGAAATCCTGACTTTCTGAAGACGATCGAATTTACAGACGAATGTATTTTTTCTCGGGACAAGATTATTAATTTTCATAATAACCGCACATGGGCTGATGAAAACGCTCACATTATTGTCTAAGCTAACCATCAAGAACATTTTTGTCTTAATGTGTGGGTTGGAGTTATTGGGAATTATTTAATTGGCCCTCATTTTCTACCTCCTCGATTAAATGGTAAGGCATACACTCAATTTTTAAGAGAAGTGCATCCAGTACTGCTGGAAGAAGTTCCTTGTGGTATCAGAAGGGTTATGTTTTTTATGTATGATGGGGCTCCCGCCCATTTTAGTCAAGCAGCACGTCAGCATTTAACTCAAACATATCCAAATCATTGGATAGGTCGAGGAGGACTACAGAATTGGCCCGCTCGATCCTGGATTTGAATCCTCTCGATTTCTCTACTTGGGGCCATTTACAGAGTTTGGTTTATCCTACTCCTGTTCGCGATGTAGAAGACTTAAGAAACCGCATCATCGATGCGTGCAGGGTAATTAGAGAGACTCCAGGAATATTTGAGCGAATACGTGGCTCAATGCGCCGACGCCTAGACGCATGTGTAATGACTGAAGGTGGACATATTGAACATTTACTATGATTTCTACATGTATGTTTTGTTATTAATAAATTAGTTTTGTTTATTCATCTTTAATCATACTTTGATGCAGGTAGTAAGTACAAAATAACAATAATAATCCAGTTCGCATTTATGACGATGTATCTCTGTAGTTGTTTGTAAAAATTTTTTTTTCTGCGAACTGGTTAATTTTGGGCAAAAAATTCAAGAGACATTTTTTTTTAGAATGAAATAAACTATTGGAAATAAATCTTTAAATGGCAAACAAATAATAAGACAAAAAGTTACATTGGAAATAAATTTTAGAGGTTGCGTTTTCCGCCCCTTACAACGATGGGGTAAACCAAATACATTACAGAGTAAGTGTATTTTTGATTGGAAAAAATCTCACCTTAATTTAATTTTATAACTTTTTTAGTGTTTGTAAAAAAATGAAAAACAAATTTTATGTACCACCTTTAAGGGGCTGTATCTAAACAAGGGATGCTCCAATGAAGTTTCTTTATATGAAAGACCCTATCTCTTTTACGATGAGGAATCACCCTCTGAAATGTTTTACACTTATTTTGTTACACCCTGTATAGACTAAATAATTTTTCTATCCCTATGAGAGATTCCTATTTTTTGCAAAACCCTGAACATAACAATTCAATTAACCCTATTAAATGATTTTTTTAAATATTTACTGAGACAACGAAATTTTTTTATACATATTTACGTACGTGTTTGATTAATTTATTGAAATTAATTGTAGTATTGGACTGAATTCTGTGTAAGAAATTCCTGAAGTTACAGTGTACTTAAAACGATTTATTAACAGTTTACTTTATTAAACCGATTTCTAATTTATTTCATTTTAAAAAAACGGTGTACTGCCAAAGAAAAAGTATTTATTCATGAGGAAGATACTATTTTCTTGTAGATTTACGACGTTGTTACTTGTTAATTGGAAAAATATTTTGTTGAAATAAACATTTTTTTCTGTAAGCGTATGAAGATTTCAAATGCCCTGAAATTAAAAAGATTCCTTTTAAAAGAAAGTTATCACAAATAGCTATCTCATCAAACGGCAGTAAAACATTCAAGCATAATAATTAATTGAATTAATCCACATTCAATTTCTAAATATTTGCATAAAGCAAACAAAGATAATTACACCGTAATTCAACAAGGAATTGCTGATGTTTTATGTTTATTACGAACCCAATTAACATCCAGAAAATCCTTCACTCATTTGCCTATCTATACGTTAGCATTCGGTTCGAAGATTTACACTAACTGAAATTTTTAAGATAGAAACCGTATAATTGGTTACTCCGATAGCTGCAATTAAGCAGAAATACTAAGTCTATTGACTTTTTACTACCGTTCGAGAGTGAGATATATACGAGCAGGAACGATTTCCTAAGGGAATTGAAAGCGTTTTATTCGACTAACAAGTCTTATCCATCAGTTATGCACCCGGCGCCGGTTAATTTGAATAATGTGTTTATAATGAGAACCGTTTTATCACATCTTGCCCATACTCACCTGTATAGATATATACTACAAGTAGATATAAACAACTCTTCAGCTTCTTTATTTAATCCAGCTTTTTTTATTTCCAGTCGCGTGATGATGCACAATAAATAGGAATACCTTGGGTGTAACAGGTTAAAACGTAGAATAAAAAGGTTGTGTCTCTTAATAGCAGCAACATTTGTTTTTCATTTTGAACATATAGTTCAAGATTTACGATATTTCAAACGTCTTGTTTGCACTTCGTTATAGATTTACGAGTTTCTGGAACTAAACAAGGGATTTTACGTAAGTGAAGATCAACAGTTTGCTTGGACAATGCTATTATTAGTGTATGCAAATAAAACATAGCAAATCGTTATTAACGTGTCAGCATCAATCAAATCGTATATATTGGCATGCTCGTACTTAAAGCTTGATAGCTTATGACGCAAGACATAGCGTGCATAGAGGAATCGTCTAAAAGTAAAATGAATAAAGTAGGTAATTGTGACATGATATTTAGCGTCAAAGTTACACTAATGAGAAATATCACATTCCGAGTAGCAAGGAACTGGAACGCGAAAAAGATGTGAATCGTCATAGTTTCTTATATACTATAGAAAACATGAACGTTTACAGATATGTCATCGATTGATTGTATTTATAGGAATTACTATCAAAATCTCAAGTCAATGAAACTTGCCTTATCATAACCCATCTTTAATACGCGGTGGCGTCTTATAAATTTGTATATCGACTTAACTCCGCGCTTGTTTTATTGTTCTAAGATGTAGTTCCTACTCTTCAACTAAGTGGACTGTATGCGATTATAGTACGTGTTACTTTTGCACGTTCACTGTGTTTTTTAGAGGTTTATCGACAAATTTACATTCAGCGGCACTAATGACTAACTCACGTACCAAACGAACGACCTTTTCGCTCCGATATCGATGAGAGAGTGTTTTTGTCACTACCCTTAGTCCAACTTAATTTCCACAAGCACGAAGGAGGTTTTATGACAGGATATAACGGGACAAAGGATGACAGCTTTACTATTTGATTTACAACTATGAATTTACGACTTAAAATTAACCACGACAACGTGCGACAAAAAGACCTAACTCCCCCCCCCACCAAAATAAGTATGAACTAACTTATTTTATATTTAAAAATAATTAGAGCTATTAACTAAGAAACCTAACCCGACAACTTATATAAGTGAATATATGTATACATACCATTAAATATTAAGTAATTGGCAGTAAACATAGTTTCACTAGAGGACGTTTAACTAGCCCTTGGGCTGTCTTGACTGTAGCTACCCGAACGATACCGTCCCTACCAGGATGTAAATGTCTTTCATGGCAATCTAATATAATAATTTCAGTCAACCGATGCGACCGAGGAAGCAAAATTGGAAATTTTGAATCATGCGATAACTCTGAATTACGTAGGCGACCGCCCACCCTCAACAAATCACAACTATCTAGAAACGGACTAAGGCTACGAAGTTGTTTACTAACAAGCTTTCCAGTTTTAATATTTGCAATGTCTTGAGCAAAAACATTTGTTTGAACTCTTTTAATCAATTAATGTATAGCCTCTTGCTACTGAGCTAGAGACAGACCATCAGAATATTTTGAACGCAAATCTGCCGAACATTGAACATTACGAATGAAATGACAAATACATGTAATAATCCTACAAATTTTCTGCAGTTTTGAAAATTTATCCAACAACAAATCTAAGAAATTCTCAGACATAACGACTGTTAACGACAAAGTACGATATTCGACGTCTATCTGAGACGAGTCGATAAGTTTTGGCAGCGACGTTCCTGGCCATTCTTCGCTACGACGCACTAACCAGGAGGGCCCTGTCCACCATAATGGATGATGAACCAACTCTGAAGCCAAAAGTCCACGTGAGGCACAATCCGCAGGGTTATCCTGGGACTTAACATGAAACCACGAAGATAGAGGAATACGTTCTTGAATATGCGAAATAAGATTGCTAGCGAATGTTTTCCACTTATGCGAGGAAAACCGAATCCAAGACAAAACAATAGTAGAATCTGACCACGCAAAAATATTACTAAATGATAAACTATCTGTATAAGTATTTTTGACGAAATCTTCTAAATCTGCCAAGAGTACGGCAGCATACAATTCGAGACGGGGCAATGAAACGCGATTAGTAGGAGCAACCTTCGCATTTGCGCATACTAATGACAATATTACCTTCTAAATCGAACGAACGGAAATAGATGACAGCCGCATACGCGGCTTCAGAAGCATCGCAGAACCCATGCAACTCCACCTTTTTAAAATTATCACATACGATGCGACGCGAAATCTCAATATTAAAAACCGCTGGCAATTCACCCAAAAAATGTTTCCATTTTTGTACGACTTCCAATGGCGGCTCTAGATCCCAACCGAGGCCTAAAAGTCAAAGATTTTGAACTAAACGTTTAGCGAACAGTGCTAAAGGTGCTATCAAACCGAGGGGATCAAAAATTTTTGCGGTAGCTGACAAATATATTATGCTTAATGCAAGTGTGCTCTTCAGCGTTTAAGTTGAATAAAAATACATCTGTAAGAGCGCGCCACGAAAGGCCCAAAATTTTTATAGAACCACTATCTTTATCTTGAAATGTAATTGCTTCCAGACTGGACAGGGACTCCTTCAAATTGGACATCACTTCCGGGCAATTACTATTCTATTTTCTTAATTAAAAACCAGCACTAGTGCAAATACTATTCAACTCACCAATTAATTGATTTGCAACTTCATACGAATTATATCCAGTGACTAAGTCATCAACATAGGTATCGCTCGCCAATACCGATGACGCGAAAGGAAAATTAATCGATTCAAACCTTGCCAATTCTTGAACAGTACGCAAAGACAAAAAAGGCGACGACGAAACTCCATAAGTCACAGTATTTAATTTAAAGTCCATAATAGGATCCGACAAAGAAAATCTCCAGACGATACGTTGATAATCACGATGAGTATCTTTAACCAAAATCTGCCGATACATTTGTTTAATATCAGCTGTAATTACGATAGGATGTACACGAAAGTACAATAACAAAACTGCAATGTCTTTTTGCAAAGCAGGGCCAATAGCCAAGCTATCATTTAACGAATTTCCAGATTGATCCGGACACCAAGCATCGAAAACCACACACAATTTGGTGGTAGTGCTATCACGCTTATGTACAGCATGATGGGGAATGTAATACATTTTCTCATGAACCGACGAAAGGCGATTCCACTTGAACCATGTGACCGCTTTTCAAATAATCCTCCATAATTTTTTTATAATTCGAATACAATTCAGGATTTTTTAGTAAACAACGTTCTAATGACAAAAATCTTTTAATAAAAATCGATCTCGTACCCACGAATGAAGGTTCAGAAATTTTAAAAGGCTAGGACACTACAAAACGACCGTCCTTGTTACGTCTATAATTTTCCACAAATTCCTTTTCACACTTTTCTTCTTCAGGAGAAATGTGTTACGTGAAGGGAATATTTTCCAATTCCCAAGAGCTCAACAAAAGCACACAACGACGTAATAGAATTATTCGGGGAAACGACCTTTCCCGTTAAAACCCAACCAAAGGTTGTTTTAATAGCAACTGGCTCGTTAGCGACACCAACGAGACTCATTCAACAAAACTTGAGCAAAGATTTCCGCTCCGAGTAGCATGTCAATCTTATCAGAAATATTAAAATTAGGATCAGCCAACCAAATCTCGATTATGCGACCATTCCTTGACCCCTATAGACGACGATGGTAATTGATTACAAATGTTAGGTAAAATATAACAATCAATTTCATATGCTGGAGACCTTGCTCCCGAGGGGCTGACTACACACGATAGTGCACTAGACACCAACGACGAATTCAAGCCAAGTCCTTGTACAGTGACATTGGCTCTCCGTTTCTTCAAACCTAATTTCTGACGGCACCTTTCAGTCATAAAACTTTCCATGGATCCGTTATCTAAAATTACACGAACAGGTTGCAATTTTCCTGTATAATCTAGCACCGACACCGTTGCCGTAGCTAACAGCGTGGTTATATGTTCTAATGACGTCGAAATTAACGAGCTAGTGGCAGGTTGTTTATGCACAACCGCCGACGACAGATTATCTTCACTAGGTCTACTAGTAGAAGCAAGTCTATGCGCCACTTTTCGAGGAGACGCTGACCTTCGACGATGAGTTTGTCCGCGTGGTGACACCGATTTTTCTCGTTTATCGAAGTGAAGTAAAGAAGTGTGTGCCTGATGACATTTTCTACACGACCAATCTAACTTATAATTTTTCATCGAATGTGAAGTATTTAAACATTTGATACAAAGGTTTTTAAGCTTTACCACCTCAAATCTTTCTTGAGGGGTTTTATCGAGAAACTGCTTACATCTATAAATAGGATGCACAGCTTGACATAAACTACAATTTTTACCATCATTGGTGGTACCAACTAATGAAGTTTTAGCCGAAGAGCTAACGAACTTTTTTTTTCCTTTTGTTTCACGGAATCTCGAGATTTCAAGCATGTTTCTGAAGCAATGTCATTTATTTCCAACACTTTACATTGTTTTTCAATGTACGACCTTAAATCTTTGAACGAAGGAATCTCGTCACTATTTCCTAATTCGAAACGCTTTAAAATGTTTGTATCTAATTTCTTCCATAACAGATTAAACAACATGAAATCTAATAAATCTATTTCCATCTGCTTCAACGCGAATATATTTTCATCAACACAACTAATTAATTGCCGGAGTTCCGTGTGCGAGTCTGAGGAACTCACCTTAGGGCATTTTTCGAGAGCATTAAAATATGTTGAAAGTAATAACTTCTTGGACTGAAAACGATTAGTAATGATTTTATAGGCTTCATCGTATGCACAATCGTTTAACGGCAAATGTTTTATTAATGCACGCGACGACTCATCTAGTGTATCAACGAGATAGCAAAATTTTTCCACAGGGGACAAACCGACATTATCATGAATCAATCGCTTATAAATTGCATGATAACTCTCAAAATCCGAAATGCGTCCCGAGAACCGCTAAACAGAAAGATGTTTCAAGCAAACCCCACTATTTATCGACAAAGAATTATTCATATTATTCACCTGCGGCTTATTTTCTACGCGATCTAATTCGCATTGTTCAGCGATAATACGAATATCTGATAGATAATCATCGATTTTTACCCTAAGGGCCGAGAATTCATCCAATTGTTCACTCTCTTCTTCAAAGAAACTATCCTTACAAAAAGACTTGAAATGAGTTTCAATTTGCTCGACATTTTTAATCGATACTCTAATTAAAACAATCGATACATTTTCCGGTTGATTAATTTTACTGTATATATGATCCAACCTCTTAACTACAAATCTAGCTTTAAGAATAGCTTTATCAATTGATATAACCATATCTGATTAATGATTAATGAACGAAAATAAAAATTAATGTAAAAACAATGCGTACCCCAAATACGCTACAACTAATTAATCTACGAAATTAAATTATTAATGGAGAAATGCAGCTAATTACAGTGCTCGCCTGACAAAGCGTTTAACGTTTCCCATAAATTCCAACCCATTTGTTATACTAAGTTAACTGAACCCGAGTGGTTCTCAAACTTGACGACGAAAAATAAGGTAAGGATTTAAAAATACAATAACCCTCATAACTTTAGTTTACCTAAAGTAAACTGTCCGACCACTAATCTTTGCGACAAAGGAAGGGATATATTGTAAAATCTACCGTTACGACCAAATGTTTCTACCATTAAATGTGTAAGCAGGATGATAGTCTCATTGTAACACGTTCAAACATAATCAAAACTACTACAATTATCAAACCAAAGTATAATTAAGGATCGAATGGAATAGGAACTAATTAATTAATTAAATAATCCGGCGTACGAAGGCCATGTTTAATGCGAGGGGCGTCTTATAAATTTGTATATCGACTTACCTCCGCGTTTGTTTTATTGATCTAAGATGTAGTTTCTACTCTTCAACTAAGTGGACTGTATGCGATTATAGTACGTGTTACTTTTGCATTTTCACTGTGTTTTTAGGGGTTTATCGACAAATTTACATTCAGCGGCACTAATGACTAACTCACGTACCGAACGAACGACCTTTTCGCTCCGATATCGATGAGAGAGTGTTTTTGTCACTACCCTTAGTCCAACTTAATTTCCACAAGCACACAGGAGGTTTTATGACACGATATACAGGGGCAAGGTATGACAGCTTTACTATTTGATTTACAACTATGAATTTAACCACGACAACGTGCGACAAAGAGACCGAACAACCCATTTACTCGACAGAAAGTCGTTTATTTTGCAATTTCTATGAATCACTAACGGCACACATTGTACAATTTAGTAATTTCTCACAAACTTATTTAGAACTTCAAAATATAGCATTCAGAATGGTATTTGAATATATAAAAAATTACATTTTTCACTTCGGCATTCTCAAGTACCTCGCAAGAAAGAAAGCCCGCTCGCTTCTTTTTGGAACAGGACGTTACATTAGAGATTACACCATACCATTCCTCTAGTCCAATGCATTCGCTACATCATCTAATTGTTGTTTTGCGATTTTGTCCGATTTCTGTGACTCAAAATCGAACATCAGAAGATAAGTCTTTGGGTAATTCATACTTTGTAATTTGCTACATAATTTTCTGTTTACTTCTTCAACGGCAATAATTTTTGCTTTTGGTTAATATTTTTATTTTTTATGTTTCTTTTCGTTTTAACTTTTAGCATTCAAATTTGCGCGCACTACGACTTTTCTTAAAAATTTTTGGTGACGTTTGTTACGTTCCATTTCATATTTGTAAATATACTGCCACCTTAATTTGAAAATCATTTCAATTTCTACTTGTTTGAGTATACTGGTGCGCTGCACTTTTATTATGTCAAGTTAGCGCAGTTAGGCAACCAACGTTAGTCGTCTCTTATTGAATTCACAAGTCCGCGTGTTTATATGACACTTTCTAGTTTCCTATCTAGACATGTAGTTGATAACAATTTCCTTAATGTTGCTAGTTCAATTGTAACTAGATAAAATGGCTGTGTGTTATTTTTAAAAGAAATATAAACAAACTTATTTCTATCCTATATGGAATTTCCGTAATTATTCTTTAGAAAACAATTTTTACTATTAAATTTTTGAATGAGTTCGCTATATTTATATCCTTGTTTGCGTTGTTTCTTCTATGATAAATAGTATCAGCCCAATCGGGCAACCACAAAAACTTTATGGTGGAAACTCACTTCTGTTTACATGGCTGATAGGTAATTGAAAGATGTTCCTTTAATACACATGTTAATATTTTCAGCCCGGTTTGTAACCAATATTCTTCGGATTTTAGCACACATTCTGAGTCGTATATTTTACTCACACATTGCTAGGTTCCTTGAACTAATGCTTACTAGGTCGTACTACAGAAATTTCACATTGCCAATACCTTACTTTTGTTTGGCTGCCGTTGTATGAAGATAAAGTTATGATGAGATATTGACCTTGTAGTTACCTAAGACCCTCAAAAAACAAAGTGGGTCGTGTGTGCTGTTATTTCGTTCTTTAGACTCCTCCTCGAATCTCCGACTGTATTTAGCGCGGCATTTGTTTTTTTTCCTTCCTTTGTTACACGTAATTCGAACGAGCATTCCGTTACTGATTTGGTTCTTTTCTTACTCGCCCGCTCGTCTTACTGGTAACAAATAATTTGGCGTCCAGCGTGCCACCGATCTTTTTGCACATACAGCCTTTCGTCCCGATAATAATTTTTGTTGTGTCCGTTTCTTTGTACCTTTTCCGTTACATGGGGATTTTTCTTAGATTTTTATTTCACGTTGAATTATCGCAGAGAAGGTTAAAATCTCTGACGCCCAAATTCTCGTCTACTTCTATTACGTCCAATTCTTAGTAATTTGCAATTTTTATTTTTAGACATATTTCTGGTCTTGTCTCCGAGCTGACGTCGCTCGCTACATCCGACGTTGTCCTGTTTGTGCTACTCACAAAGTTGAATTGTTACTTCCTCCTGGTTTCTTTGCTTCTAGGGCCAAACCATCCTAATTTTAAAAAGTGATCTCTCGTGGCCTTGTCGGTTCTCTTCCCCGTTCCACCAAAGGTAATACCTATATCCTTTTAGTGGCTTATTATTTCACTAAATCTCACCTTTTCTTTTCTTTGCGCAGTGCCGCTGTAGTTTCTGTTTCAAAGATCCTCGAAGAACAAGTCTTCCTACTTTTGTATGTCCCACAATAGCTCATCGCTGATAACGATGTACAATTCCGCAGTCGTCAATTCACTTCCTTTTGTGCACGTTATCATACTTGAATGCTTTTTATCGTCCGTTATCAAGCTAAGCCTGCTGAATGTGTCAATCGCTCCTTCAAAACCATGCTTGCTTCCTATATCCGTGACAACCAGCGTCACTGGAATGTGTACCTTCCTAAAATTTCCTATGCCATCCGGAAGTCCAAACACGAAATCACTGGTTGTGCTCCCTTCCGTGCCTTGTTTGGGCAAGAATATATCCTCTCTGGCGATTATTTCGGACAATTCTCCTAGATAAGCGACATGTATAATCCTGATCTTGAACATTCTTCTCCTATCCCTGAACATTTGAAAAATATTCGTTTTCATATTCTAAAGGAACTTTCCGCTGCTTACCGCCGGCGTCCCTTTTCTTTTTAATTAGACGATTCTGTGTGGCGCCTTATTTTTCCGCTGTACGACACTTTACGTCATTTTAATGCCAAACTCACTCCTAAATATCTGTAAAGTTATTTCTCCCTAGATCTATGAACTCGTCGATTATTCCGACACAGCCTCGGGTATTTGGCACGTCAAAACCATATACCTGCCCATCCTAAAAATCCTGATGTCCCTGATATCGTTTCGTTTTCTTTCTAACGATGTAAACGTCGTAAAATCCGTTCTTAGTCTTCGTGTCCTAAATTCATATGTTAACTCCGCCTTACTTTAATATTTGCTTCTCAAATTTTGTGCTCGTTTCTAAATAATTTTCTAGTTTTTGTTTCTTTTTCGTTTCACTCCTCATACTCATCCCCGAGTGGGCCCCGATAAGAATAACCTTACGCTACGACCTGCCTGTCATAAGAGGTGACTAAATCGGTCCAACACACTTTCCATGCACACGCGGGCACGCGCAAGCGCGCGCGCATGCCCAACCATAATTACACTCGCTTTTGTTTTTGCTTTATTCTTTCAGATCTTGTGCTGGTTGTTAGTATTTTTTTGAGTTTTGGATTTTGCTTATTCGTTCCTTTCATTTCACATTCCTTTCCCTTTCCTTTGGGTGGTTTTACTTAGTGTCAATTCTCACACTGACTTTGTTTAATTTTCGATCTTCTTCGATCAAGAAAACCAAACATTTAATTCATAAAATTTACATAATTCGTTCATTACGCAAAAGCAAATACAAATCACTCTGTATAAAATCAAGAACAAGCTACAATTAATAAAAGGAAGCTCATTCGATAATAACTTAACCACATTTGGTAAAATAAATAATTGCGGGCGCAACCCAACCCAATTTAAAACAGTCATAAACTCAAAATAAATACAATTTAGGCATAATTAAAGTAAAATAAACGTGAAATGAAATCTCTTTCAAACTCGATGCATTTGTGTACGAAATAGAAGTCGATAAAACGCATATAATTTGTGCCAGTTCGTAATAAACAAACTTTTGTAAAACAAACATATTTTATAACGCAATAAGGAATAGATATTGAAAAGCGTACGTGACATTTGAAATGTAGAAATTGCCACATTTAACAAAACCCAACTTAAATAAACAAGATATGGAGACTAAAAATTACACCTACGCGCAAATTGAAATGTACGAAGTACCACTTGGGGATAAATTCCATAATACAAAGCTTTTGTCTACATGCTAATTCAAACGTCTAAAGAGTATGCAATATCGAATAAAACCCAACAGGTTGCTGATAGCGCATAAATGTGAAACGCCTGTCCATGGACTAATAACAAAAGGTGGGAACAAATTTGTCTATAAAAGAAACCTGAGGAAATAAAGGAGGGGTAATCCATAAACAACGGGCTGACTGTAATAGTCCAGCCAATTTTAATACGTAAAACTGAAATTGAATGAAAGTTGAAGTGGTATAAAATAAAATAATTAAAATTAAAGAATTTCAAGTGAAGTAAACAGTAAAAGTGCGCGTTGAAATACGTAAAACCATGCCGTTGGTACAAAACGTAAGTCTAGATTTAATTAAAACAGTGGGAGAAGCGGACAAGAAAAAGGTAGAAGCCTTTGAAATGTGGTGCTACAGACGTATGATGAAGATATCGTGGACAGACAAAGTTAAGAACGAAGAGGTACTCAAAATGGTAGGGGAAGAAAGAAATATGTGGAAAACGCTAAAAAAATAGGAGAGATAGGATGATAGGCCACATACTACGGCATGAAGGAATAGTGCGGAATATACTAGAAGCAGAGATAGGAAAAAAGAGAAGAAGAGGTAGACCTAGGTTAGACTACTGCACACAGATAGTGAAAGATGTAGGCTGTAGGAGTTTCAGGAAAATGTGTAGGCTAGCTCAGAAGAGAAATCAATGGAGGTACGCATCCAACCAATCACAAGATGGATAAATTAATGACGAAGAAAGTAGCTGCACTTAAACATGATATTTATTATAAGCAACTACAAGCATTGGAGGGGCAATATTCTCGAATAATGGTAATTGCGTGAAAGCATTTACTGGAAAACTATTATTTCGGCAAATGTCTAAGTGTTGTAAGTGTTGGGGGATCTTGGCAGCCACAGGTTGCTTAACCCCCTTCAATAAATCTCTGTGAAATAGGGCATAATATTAGAAAACAATATAAGGGGAACCGAGCTGTATTGCTGTGTGAGAATTTCAGAGAACCATGTAGGTTAGTTTAGAAAATAAATAAGTGCAGATACATGTCCAACCAGTTTTGAGATGGGAAACCCAATGACGAAAAAATAAGCGCAGACAAATCTGATGATTATTATAAACAACTAGTTGTTTGTTGTGAAATATCTGCAACTAATGTTGACTGTGCGAAAAGACATATTGGAAAAAATATTAAATCAGTAAATGTTCAAGTGCTGGGGAAGCTTGGCAGCCGCAGGCTGCTTACCCCCTTTCGCAACCACTGAATGTCGGAGAAATAGGGTATATAATTGTAAAACAATAGAAGGTGACCGAACTGCATCTAACAAGAAAGAACGGCGCCTATGATGAAAGACAACAAACATAGAACAAAAAGTTGTTGAAAGCGTATGTGTGGAGCACAGTACAGACAATATGCCTACGAAATACGAGCAGTCTGAAAAGCAGACAGAAGAACAGTAGCGGCCTTTGAAATGCCGTGCTTCATATGTTTGAGGATGGACAGACAAAGGTAATAACAAATAGGTTATAGAAACAGTAAGGGAACAAGGATATCTTTGGGGAAAAAATATGAGAAATAGAAGGGCAGAATACGTTCTAAGGCATTTTTGGGGAATAGTATGGGATATATGACAAGCAGAGATAAGAAAAAAGAGGTGGATGTAGACCTAGATCAGATAGTGATAGATGCAGACTGTGCAAATTTCGGGGAAATCTGTAGGTTAGTTCAGAATAGGAAACAATGATGGTACGCGTCTAACCAGTTTCAGGACTGAAGACCCATGATGATGATGATGAAGTAAAATCTTTACAACTTATTAATTTAAGGCTCTAACTAATAAGTCAAAAAGCATCTAAGTAATCATTTAAGAAATCATCTAAGTAATCTCTAAGTAATCTTTAAGAAATATCTAAGAAATCAATTAAGAAATCAACTTAATTAAACTGAACTAAGATTAAATTACGACGTTAAGACATTAAATTACTGGAAAACTGTTCGAAATACTTAGTTACAAGCTAAGCTACAAGTCAGCAACTTGAAACCACTGAACTAGCAACTGATTTGGAGTAGCAAGCTCCAATAAGAAGCCGCAGAAAGAATAAAATGTCAGAATTAAATTTTTTAATTTTTTTAATTCATAGTATGCTATATGCATTATCTTAAATATTTGGTGAGTTTAAAAATTGTTTGTAATTTGAATATCTCGTGTAAAAAGTAGGCAACAATTTAGTTGGTGCGTGATAGTACGTTTAAAAAGGGGAATAATTCTTTGAACGTTCAACGAAACATTGATAGTAATATACAAATTTTTTTGCTGGCTTTAATTGCTATAAAAGGTTTAAAAAGGGTTATAGCTTTGGTAATGAACAAATTTGGTAATAATATTAATTTTAATTTTGATTTAAAAGCTTTTTAAATAGTAAATGATATTTAAAAGGACATAGAGTTGTAAATTGTACATTTTGTCAGCTAATTATAACAATTTTTGTGAATCTCGCTTGTCCTATTCAGGTATATGAAGTGTTAGAAGGGAGTGGGTAAAAATTCTCTGTTATCATATCGTCGCGTTCACTCTGTGCGGGGTATCACTGAGCTAGTCGGTGCATTAATTTAATTGTGTTAATTATAAATCATTTTAAAAAGGCACAGAGAGGTAGCGATCAGCAGGCAATTGGTCGATGTACATCTGACGAGCGGCGATATCGTAGCAATATATATATATATATATATATATATATATATATATATATATTGCTATATCGGCGATATCGTAGCAATATATATTGCTACGATATCGCCGCTCGTCAGATGTACATCGACCAATTGCCTGCTGATCGCTACCTCTCTGTGCCTTTTAAAATGATTTATAATTAACACAATTAAATTAATGCACCGACTAGCTCAGTGATACCCCGCACAGAGTGAACGCGACGATATATATATATATATATATATATATATATATATATATATATATATATATATATATATATATATATTGCTACGATATCGCCGCTCGTCAGATGTACATCGACCAATTGCCAATATATATTCTACATTAATTGTTTAAAAAGCCGCATTGTGATTTATTTCATTTATACGTATGACTACAGAATTGGGCAATCTAAAAATTACTTAGGAAATAATATTTAATTTAGAAAAGATATAGAAACTATCAAAATTTCTTAAAATTTTCGTATGAAATCAAATTACACATAGCATACGATCAATTTCTTGAAAGCAAATTGATCTATGTTCAAATTTAAACAGTAAGTAAATTCAGTACTTACTTTCTTTGAAGGTGATTTCCAAGTTGCGCTCTTTAACACACATTCAAATATTGATCAAAAATTAGAACAGATTAGTAGAATTCCAAACAGGAAGTTTAGCGTTGATGCGTACTTTTTCGCAAAAACTTTGGAGTATTAATAAACGTTCTACGATATTTATTAAACAGTCTATGTAATTCAATAACTAATTTAAAAATAATAAACGTTGAATTCGTGTAGATTTTATAACTCTTGAACACCTACTAACTAAAACAAATTAAGGAATGTGCCTAAAGCCGAACAATTTAATAATTGTTTTCTAAAATTATTCTACATACACAGATGTCCTCGTTATTTTGTTAAATAAAACAAGGGCGATCTAGACCCTATCATTGGGGTGCATTTTTTAATGGTTGTACTTCTCGTCCCATTGGTTTGAAAAATGTCCATTGTTCTTTAATTGTGTACTCACAAAAGCCTTATTATGTGTACTTTCGTTCATACTAATTGTATTCAACAACTAATCAACATTTCCAGCTCTTTGTAATGGCCAATCGGGCTCACTTATGAATTGAGCTAAAATGGCGGATTTCTTTGTTATTTCCTGCAATTAGCCCTCAAACTCGCGAGTTTATTGTTTCGCTTTGAAAAGTTTTCATAACAGCTCTTGTAGTCGAGATCTTTTGAGCAAGTATGCTGCACATACCATAATGGTGGATTTGGTTCACTTACCTACATATACGCACAGTGCGTTCAAATGAACGAACACATTAGTCTCTGTATATTCGTTATGCAATGATGGTAAACCCTCAACGTAACAAGCCGGTAGTTATTTTTGTCTTTGTTCGTTACTAATTACCACTCCTACCTTTAATTCATGCAAATGCTACATTATGACTATTCAGGTTTATAGCACGCAAATAGGAATATAGTTAATATTTTTGCAGCATGTAAATTTTTTTTAGTGTTAGTAATATGTTAAAAGAAAATTTACAACTTAGGGAACGTCAAGCTGTATTATCACTAAATTATTTAGATTTATGGTTAAAGCAACACTACTACTAGCCAAAAGCAATTAAATATTGTGTATAAGTCTAGGATTACAGTGTTAATGTGTTTATAACTTAATTGTCTACATATTACAAATTATTTATTGTGGAGTAAGACCGCCAATAGTGCACCAGCTCCAAAATAACACCACTGTTGATGAACAGAAAACTGTTTGTCACATTTTGCCGCTGAATACCTATTTTGAGAAGTAGATGGTAATTCCAAACCTTATAATGAATACCAATACCATTCCATGCAATCAGTCGTTTGCTATCAATGCCAATTAACGTACATATAGTTTGTATATATATTTAGGGTGCTTCAAATTCGAAGGCAACCATGAGGATCTCGTTTAATAGAAGTGTTAGCGGAAAGGTTTAAATTTAGTTCTTTCGCAGAATCACGTGTTTAATAAAATATCGCAAAGAAATTTCACCCATCTGCATTCGTTTCCGTATTATGGTAAAAAAACCAAACAAAAATTGATTTTCGTTTTTTATTTCATCATCATCATTAGGTCTTCAACCCTGGAACTGGTTAGACGCGACCTCCGTTGTTTCCTATTCTGAGCTAACCTACACATTTCCCTGAAATTCCCACAGTCTACATCTTTCACTATCTGCGTGCAATAGTCTGATCTGGGTCTACCTCTATCTCCTTCTTTGCCTATTTCTGCTTGTAATATATCCCGCACTATTCCGCAAATGCCTTAGAACGTGTCCTGTCTTTTTAGTTCTCCTATTTTTTGTTCTCCACACATATCTTTCTTCCCCTATTATTTCTAGAACCTCTTTTTTATTAACTTTGTCTGTACATGCTACCATCATCATACATCTGAAGCACAACATTCCAAAATGCTTTAACTTTTTTCTGTCTGCCTGTTCTACTGTCCCTATTTCATACCCGTACAGTGCTGTGTTCCACACATATGCTTTCAATAATTTTTTTTTGTTTCAGTGTTTGTTGTCTTCGAAGAAATCCGTTGCTCTTTCTTGTTAGATACAGCTCAATTCCCCTTCTATTGTTTTCTAAATAAATACCCTATTTCACCTATATTCAGTGATATGTAGAGGAGGTTACATAAATTGCGGCTACCAAGAACCCCTAACACTTACACATTTGTCAAATTAATAGTCTTCTAGTAAATCCCATTCGCACAATTAACATTAGTTGAGAATATTGCAAAACCAACACCTGTAGTTGCTTATAATAAACATCAGATTTAAGTACAATTATTTCTGTTGTCATTAAGTTTCCGTCTTGGAACTAGTTGGACACATATCTTCATTGATTTCTATTCTGAGCTAGCAAATGCATTTTCCCGAAATTTTCATTTTCAATCTGTGTACAATAGTCTAGCTTAGGTCTACCTCTACCTCTCTTTTTTTATCTCTGCCTCTAATATATTCCGCACTATTTCCTCGTGTCTTAGAACGTGTTCTATCATCCTATCTCTCCCCTTTTTACTGTTTTGCACATACATCTTTCTTCCCTTGCCATTTATAGGTCGTTCTAGTTCTAGCCTTAACTTTGTGTGTCCATAATATCGTCATCATACGTATGTAGCACAACATTTTAAAGGCTTCGATTTTTTCCTGTCTGCATCTTCTACTGTCCACGTTTCACAACCGTACAATGCTGTGCTGCAGACATATGCTTTCAGCAGTCTTTTCCTTGTTTCCATGATTGTTTTCTTTTAACATAGTAGTTGCTTTTTTTTGTTAAAGCAACAAGACCTTGTGCTAATCTTTGTTTTATATCTTTTGTACTTTTCCCATATTGCGTTATTTGACTTCTTAGGTAACATAAATGCTTAACTTCTTACAAGCTTTCGTTTCCTATTTGTATTCTTATTTTACCCTCTCTCTACATACTAATACTTTAGTTTTTATTTTTGTTAATTTTCATACTGTATCTGTTAATACTGTTTCCACTTCATTAAGAGCACCTTCTTACTCTTTCATGCTAGATACTAATACCGCTAATCGTCTGCGAATCTGAGCATTTCAATCGTGTGTCCCTGCATAATAATTCCAAATGTCCTTCTGCATTTGACAGTATTAATTGCCTTTTCGATATACAAATTAAAAATTAATGGGGATAGCGCACCACCCTGTCGCGCCGCTTTCCTATTATTTACTTCTCTAAGATCTAGCTCAAATTCTATTACCGCTGTTTACCCTTTGTATAAGCTATGTACTATCTGCCTATCCCTAAAATTCATTCCCATCTTTGTTAGTATTTCGAACATTTTATCCCGTTTCACATTGTCGATTTTTTTTCCAGCTCTACAAAACCTCATATGCACGTTTTTGCCTATTTCTATTATTTTCTCTATTATCACCCTTGAAGTTAAAATGACCTTCCGTGCTCCTTTGTTTCTCCTAAACCCAAATTGATATTCTCCTATTATTTCTTCAGCCATTTCCCATCCATCTGTGTACAATTCTAGTTAATATTCTTGATACGTGTGCTATTAAACTTATTGTTCGAAAATTTTTACATGTACTCGAACCTTTCTTTTTTGGTATAGCGACTATAATTGTTATATCTGAAATCTTTGTTGGACATACGTTCTGTTACTGCTTTCGTAGCAGCTTTTATTGTTTCTGTTTTCATCTCATCTGTACCCTGCCGCCTTATAACTTTTTAGATTCTTTAATGCCAGTTCAAACTCGTGTCTAAGTATAGGATATCCAAAATCATCTTTTCCAACGTCTATTTCCTGTTATAATGCTTCTAGTTCCGGTTCTGAATATAAATTTCCTACATATTCTTGCCATCAATCCACTTTCTCTACATTTTCTATAATGATGTCTCTTTCAACGCCCCTTACATTTTTGCTATATGGTTTTATATCTATCAAATACATTCTAATTAGTTTGTATGTGTCACGTGTCTTTCCTATTTCCATCTTAGTTTGTATATCTTAGCATTCTTCGTCAATTCACTATACTGTAGTCGTCTGTTTTTCCAATTTCCATTTTTGTTTGTACCCCTTTGCAATTTCCCTCATTCCACTGTTTTTTAGTTTTCCTGCATTTGTGAATAATTTCTTTGATGGTTTTGTAGCTTTATTCCTCTGATTCCTCTGGTGTGCTTTTGTATTTTCGCCTTTCTTCTATTAAATTTAGAATATCCTTTGCTACTTATGGTTTCTTACTTTCTCTTAGTTTGTGCCCTAGAATATCTCTGACCGCAATGTCTAGGTTGAATTTAGTGTTGTTCCATCCTACTTCCCCTTCTTTAGTATCAGAAATTTTCTCCATATCCTTCAACAATTCGTTTGACTTTTTCAGATCTTTTGTGAGTAACTTTATCTTTAGTTTCTCAAGGGCCAAGTGCCTTTTTCCTTTCCAATTTTTTAATTTAAGCGCGGCGTTCATAATTACTATATTGTGGTCAGTGTCACATCTCCTTCCGAATAGTTGCTACAATCGTTTACTTGATTTTTATACCGTTGTCTAACTGTATGTAATTTATTTGGTATCCCCCTATATCTCTTGACATTTTCCACGTGAATCAACTTCTAGCATGATGTTGAAATAGTGCATTTGTGATGGTTAAATTGTTTTTGTCACAAATTTCTACCAACCTATTTCACCTGTCGCTTCTCGTTCCTAAACCTACTATCGCTTCTTCCCTATCTTCACCTATCGCTACACTAAAATCTTTCATAATTATTAAATTTTCATCCCTTCTTACGAATCATAGTGTCTTCGATATCTTCGCAGATTGCTTCTACTACCTCTTCAACACTGTAGCTAGAGGTGGGCATGTTTAGTTGTATTATTACCATATTCACCGATTTAGATCCTAATCTAACCAATAAATAGCACTCATTCGTTCTTTTGTAAGTAGTTTTGTACACAATTTTCTACCTTTTTCCGCATAACTATCTCCACATCCGCATTTCCTTCCTCGGATTATGTATAAATTATCCTAAAACCTCCGTGTTAAAATCTCCTGCCTCTGGTTACCGAACTTCGCTAATCCCTACTATGTCCGATACTAAACTATCCATTTCAAATTTCAGATTCTCTAGCTTACCTACTTGCTTCGTGCTTCTAACATTCCACGCCCCGACTCGCAAAATGTTCCCGGTTTTTTTTAAAACTTGCTGAGCACATCCTCTGAAGTAGGCCCCTCCCCGAAATCCAAATGGGAGACTATTTTAACTCCAGAACCTTTTACCCCAGAGGATGCCATCACATTAAAGACAATTTTAAAACGCTGTGTATTTGGGGTTGTTTCCCGTTGCTTTCCACATCGCAGTAGTGTCTTAGAATGCCACAGCGACCACTATGGTCTCTGCCACTCTAAGTACCAAAAGAGCTGCTGCCCTCTTTCGAGGACCTGTCTTAGTCTGATTCTTCACTAAAGACCACACTAATCTGGTTAAACCTATAGTTCGGCTCTTAAGTTCACTGAAACACGCAATCCATTCTACCCGCTCTAGTATTCTAGAACTTCTTCAAGGTACAGGTCCATTTAGAATGGCTCTAGCATTCAGAGCTATTAATATTCTTTATAAAAAGCCCCGTTTCTATTGAAGCATCACCAACTTTCTTACTTCTTACGGGTGCCGTACTAGATTCTATGCCGTTGTTTAGAGAATTTTTTCTAATTTCAAAAATATATAATATCCCCACATTATTATTACTAGCAAATCCTTTATTCTCAACAAAACCTCTTGTGCACAATTAAGATCCCGTCATAAAAGGAAAACAACAGTACAACAAGTGCTATAGTTATTGCCATTTAACTTATAAATTCTGTTAGCTAGCAATTAAAATGCGCTTTTCTAATGAAGAACAGTTTGATATGCTACAAGTTTATTACGCATGCAACAAAACAGCAAAAACCTTTTTTTAGACTATTTTTAGTATAGTTCGTTTCCTATTTTGTAAAATATTAAAATAAATAAATATTTGACAGTCGCTTTACTGTTTCTTTTTCCAGGGATTTCTTGACTATATACAAAGAAATAAGAAAGTTGATGATGGTTGAAAACAAACGAAACGTTTTATAAAAAAACCTATAGCTTCGGAAAACAAGTATCACCCTTACCAACCAACAATTGTGCAAGGTTTAAGTAATAATGACTATCACCGAAGATTACAGTTTAGCAGGTGGTATTTTCAAAATGTAAATATGACGCTAATTATCCTATGAAAATACTATAAACTGATGAAACACGATCTATCAATTGTGAAGTATTCAATAGGAATAACTATCATTATTGGTCTACTGAAAATCCACATTTGGTGAATCAAAGAATATTTCAAGTTCGATTTGGTTTTAAGGTCTGATGAGGTTTAATTGGTATGAAATTTTGTTTACATTTTTATTGTTTTTTAAGTTTTTTCTTCGTTTTAGATAATCACTTAATAAGCCCTGTCGTCTTTGATTACAATTTAACTGGTAACTGATATTTGAAGCTACCAACAAACGAGATGACGCCTTCTTTGAGGCAAATTATTAATCCCCAGAACATGCAAAACATCTCGGTCCAGAAAGATGGTTGCCCGTCCTGTATCACTCGTAATGTGCAAAAATTTTTGAGAGAAAACTTTAATGAGAGAGTGTTTTTAAATAATGGACCAGTGCAGTGGCCTAATAGAGCCCCCGACCTTAACCCATTGACTTTTATTTATGAAGTGCCACTAAAACAGCGAATTTCATTTTGAACTACCAGTCATTCGGAAAGTTTAGAACAAAGAGTACTCCATGTGCTACGATCAGTAGACGAAAACCCGCTACGTAAAATTTCTGACTCTGTTAGAACAAGGTGTCAAAAGTGTGTGGAACAGAGTGGTCGTCATATTGAACAATTTCGTTAAGTGAGTTTGAGCTTTAAGTAACGTTCCTTTACTTTTTATTTCAATGATATTTTACCATTTCTTTGTTTTACAGTATTACTTGGAATATCTTTTCACTTTCATTTGTCATTAGTGTTTAATTTCATAGCCTACTAATTTCATATTAAAGGAGGAATAATGAAATCGGGTAATTTTCAATTTTTCAAAATATTTTAAAATTAAAATTAAAAAGTTCGGTTAAATTTGAAATAATATTGACTGCGAGTACTGAATTCTGTAAAACATTCCTCATTTAAGCGCTGCTCTATGTCTTCTAATAACCAAGATACCAATGGTTAGCATCGAAATTTGGACACACGGTATATATATATATATATATATATATATATATATATATATATATATATATACAGGGTGCCCTATTTCTTACACGTTGTATGGGTAACTCTGTTATTTGTGACATTAGCGAAAAGGTTAAATAGGGAAAGTAGTGCAGTTTTTAATGCCGAGTTCAGCCATGAAGAGATAATTAACATACAGGGTGTAGCAAAAGCGTTATACCCAAATAACGAAATTTTGATCTTTTTTGTTTTGCTTCGTGGTTCATTTATTGTGATAGATACAGTAAAACGTTGTAGATGTTTTTTTACATTATTTTAAAAGGAGAATAAGATAAACTTATATGTTTTTACATGGCTTTGGTCATGTTCGAGTAAATAAGTGAGGTTATGTTTTTTTTAATGGAAACCATAATTGGCGGTAGTTCTGATAGAAAGGCATTTTTTTCTCTTTTTAGTGATGTACTACAGTGTACATGTTCAACATAAAAATTTTTGAAAAAATTTTGTTTCTATGAAATACGAAACTTGGTACGTTTAAAACAGTGCTTCTTTATTCATTGCAGCTATTAAACTACAATATGTTTACTACATATTTCACTTCACATAGCAACAGCTTGCGCATTTTAACTAAAATAACATTTCGTGCTCTAATGAATGAAATCGAATGAGTGAATCCTTATTTGATAAGCGCTTCTTTATATACAAATTATGATCTAAGGTTCTCGGAAACTTCAATTAGCGTCTAAAATCGTCGAGTTTCATGACCTAATTATCTGGTTCCAGTTATCTGTGACGCGGGCTTTTGTCCTTGTTTCACACATACTATTATTGTGGCGTATCTCTTCTCTCCAACAGTTAATGCGAAATCATAAATAATTATTGTCGGTTATTCCCGGGATTTTGCAGCTTTTTTGTGTTTCAGCCGTTTCTAAAAATAAAATGTGTATTCATTAATGATATTTACGTCGTTCTAAAATACCGATGAATAACCCTTGTAGATTCTAGAAAATTCTTTATTTAGAATGAATTGCTGTTATCCACGGAGTAATTAATTTAAACTTTAATTGTGTTTTTAATGCAGAGGGGTTTTCAATACACGTTGATTGTAGTCTCTTAAACTAAAATGTTAAAGCGCGTTCTATTTACAGCAACTCAAATGCATTTTTATCAAGAATGTTTTGATAATTAATAAGTAAAACAAATGGCTTTGTATTTATTTAAAAACGATTGATCTATACGTTTGCATTTAATGCGTTTTAGGGCATCTTACAATTAATTAAATTTTACAACTTACGTTACTTGCTATGTATTTACAATATGCTTATATCATAAAGGGCGATTATGTATACACGCACAAATTACGTGTTTGCATTGTACTACAATGAATAAAGGTACGCTTGTATTATACAGGGCCAAACCATGAATTTACGGAAAACTCAATTTTTCCGGATTGTATTATATTTTGGTGAGATTTATTTTTAGAAATAGGGTTTCAGTGACCTCTAGAGACCCCTTATCACGTCCAATATATATATATATATATATATATATATATATATATATATATATATACACTATACTACACAATGTATAGTTCTTGGGCGTGCGCATGCGCGGGTGTGTATGTACGTATATATGTATGTATATTTACTGTACTGCAAATGACTCACCGCAGTTCAGTATTAGTTGAAAAATAACCTGTTTGTACAATTTTATAAGGAAGAAGTTGTATTTAAATTGTACAGAAAAAAAACATTTAACTGAATTTAGCAAACCCATAGAAACAAATTAAAATACAGCCCTTTTTGGAATGAACTAATTGGATGTCACGTGCTCAGTTTATACTAAACGTTCATACAGTTATGTTTGTAGAAGATGGATGTTTTGTTTGTAACGTCAGGCCTTTTAAAAATAAAATTAAAGAATTCGAGGATGGGTCTCTGGTTTTTATTTGCTCTTTCCTTTAATCTACTCTTCTCGAGTTTTATTAAGGATATTGTGCTCTAGTAATATTTTCAGTTAAACTAGCTTTTGGCTAATTGAGTAATAAAAGTAAAGTTTTTAACAATGCAGTTTGTGATACAAACGACATAAAAAATGAAGGTTCTTTAAGCAACCAATTGAAAGATGAAAAAATTGTGTTATTAATGAAGGAGATTTTGAATGGAATGGGCAGAACGACAATTGATTATAATAGAATGAAAACTAGAAACGACTAGTCTACAAAACACAGTTAATTTGAGAGTATTTTACGTTTTGTATATTTGTTAAAGCAAGGATGTTCAATCCTAGATTTTAATTTTTACTTAAATTAAAATTTATTTAACTAAGGTATTTTATTTTCAGATGTGACAAAGATAAATTATTTATCCTTGGGGTATTTTATAATGGTGAGAGTTAATTAAATACAGGTTATTTATGATTTATTCTGTAGTCCTTATTTTTATAGTTGATCAAATATATAAAGAAATGCGGGGATTTCTATCCTTCAAGAAAGAAAATGTAAAATATTTATTAACAGTATAGAAAGAAAATAATTTTTGATTCGATAAACACAATTTCTGATTTTGTAAAGAATAATTTTTGTTTTTGTAAATAATAATATTTGAAATTGTACAATTTTCAAAATTTGTAAGATTTTTTTTGTTTGTATGTATTTCAGCAGATATTAGATATATAAAGTTACAAATAAATAACGCATCATCAAGGTCCATTTTGCCTGTATATATCTTGGAGTTTCATATGCTTGGTTATGGAGGTGGATGAGAAATTTTTAGGTTCTTTTTGGGGATTTCATCCATGGCACTGAACTCAAACCCGGCATGTTGAGAATCGTTTCAAGTCGAACTAGTAATTGAATGAAGGAAAATATAAAATAAGATTAGAACCTGTAACCGTTCAATTTGTACTTGAACGCTTTCCAATTGAGTCACCGAGACCGGTGGTTAAATTTAAGCCGTGTACGCAGCTATATATTAGCCTAAATTTCAATTGAAGTTTGTTGAAATAACAATAATAATTGCTGGGTGGAACTTCAAACTCTTTTCTTCCTAAGATTGCGATGCAATTTGTATAACTTAGTGACGACTTCTTGGGTATTTGGGCATGCAATATTGTAAGTTAGTAAATATATTTTATGTCAATTTGTACATAAGCATGTAATAGTAATAAAAAACGGGGGTAATTAAAAACTTTTTGTAAGTTTATTACCCTTTATCCTCGTGACTATCAGCTATATACTAAAACTCTCTATTTTAATCTGATGTCACTAGGTCGAGATTTTCTTCTTTAGACTCCAAGCCCAGGGTAATGTCAGATGGAAAACGGCTTTAGACAAAGAAAACTCTTAGGGATTAAACGGCTAGTAGAGTGTTAGCTCTGGGTAGATCATGAGCATGGGTCATGGGTGGATAATCGACCAAAAATATTTTTAATAGGCGCCACCGTATTTTTAATACAAGTGCCAACAAAATTTAACTGTGTTTGTATAAGGGAATGCGGAAACCTTATCTTAACACCACTATCATAGCCATAAAATTTGAATTTCACTCTTTATCACACACTTACTAAAACCTCAACCACCAGATGTCAAACAGTTGTCTCAGCTTTACCTGTGAACAAACAAAACACCACATGGACACTATTTGTGTCTTCAAAAGCATATGCCAAAAATAGAATAAATGAATTTAAACATCTGTGAAATACTAAAGGGATTTATTTTCATTATTCTGTCTTTTTACTTAATGAGGGTTTGCTCTAGTTTTCTTTTTCTTAATTTAAATGTAGAATAATAAAACTTCATTCAAATGAAACAAAATGAATTCTATTCATATGTAGAAATCGGATATATATACATGTGACTGCAATATATATGCTTACTATCTTGTCATTAATTTTTTTTTTATAAAAAGAATTTTAGTGAAGTTTAACCTTCTAAATAAATATTTATAAATTAATCATTTCTATAAAATTTTAGTTTAAGCAAACATATCATAATTTATTTGTTCATATCACAAGATTTTATTTTTACTATAATCATTGAAGCGCTTCCTTGACCATTTACAACAAAGATTGATCATCAGAAAAATAACGATCATAAAATGCAACTATTCAAATTTAACTGTTGTCTACACAAAAAATATACACGAATATCAGTACCAATAAAAAGCTTTTACATGACCTTAATTGTTTTTAAGCAAAATGTGAAAATTAAATCAAAACTGCATCTGGCGTCTAGATTAGGAAACAGAATCTATACTATTTTTTATCTGACACAAGTTGTCATTCTAAATATCTTGACACACATTGAATGCGTGTACAAATAACTGACAAACTAAATATTTATTCGGTGTGTTATTAACTTTAAAAAACTACTTTAAATTTGTGTTATTCTAATAATCAACGTAGGAGATCTTATAATAATTTATAATACTTTCAAAGTTACGGAAAGTTTCAAACACTCACGTGTATCCAAATAAATTGCAGGTGCAAAATCATGACGTCAGCTGTTGTATTTTTCCAGCGTATTAATCATCTGTAAGTTTGAAGTACCAAGATTCTTTGTTGAATAAACCATTTCTATGCGGCGTATTAAATAGATAGAACGAAACCATAACTGCCTGCTTTAAATTATTGCGACGAAAATTTATTATAATTTAACATTGAAAATTGTTGTTGTAGATATGTCCATTAGATATTGCACTAAAGTGAAATATATTAGTTTAGTTTATAATATTAATCTATACCAACTGTCTTAAATGATGTATATTATTGTTCCATGTTCTCAACTCAAGTTCTTCTTTCTGACTCTATTAGACGCCTCGTGTTTTAGTCGAGCCATCTTGACTTTTATCTCTAGTCTACAAAAAGCGACTTGATTCTTCGACGTTGGAAACAAAAGTGCTCATAATTAACTGGACTACGCTTGGCAACAAGCCACAGAATATAAATCTCCTAGATTCTATGTGTTATTGGGAATATTATACTTTACTTTTTATTGGCTGAATATTTACGAATTAAATGCTTTAAAATTTATCTGTTTTATTATTAATTTATTAGGCTTGGTGTAACAAGAAAAAAAATACGTTACAAGCATGCAATGAATGGTAATGGAAAACAATCAATTTCAGTGCAGAAATAGCTACCTTGTGTCCGAACGTTGATGGAATAATATCGTTTCAAGTACTCTAAATGTGTGAGAAACCGGAATCGACACCATATAATTTATAAAATAAATACTTGGTTCATTTATGTCAAATTTGTGCCGGGCAATGCCAAAAATACCCCATTTACGCTGATTTAAAATGGCCAATCCAACTTCACAGGTAGCAGGAATAAACACGATACGGAATTAGAAATGTTTAATTTTTTTATTCCCTTTGTTTGTGCTCTGTTTATGTCAGGTAATCTCCAAAATTCAACGTTTGTGCTCAAAAATTACGCAAGTTACACGTGATTTTAAATCACCAGTCAGTCCTACTCAGCAGGAAATGTAATTAATATCAAAAGAATTGAAGATTTTGTAGCTTCTTTATTTCCATCGTTTATGCTTCGTTGGTGCCGGGAATGCCAAAAATTACGCGCTTGTGCTCAAAAATTGTGCAATACACGTAATTTAAAGTTATCAATCAAGCTTAACAAGAAGCTGAAATGAGCACAATGAGAAATTAAAAATTTGTAGCTTTCGTTATTTCTTTCATTGCTACTGTGATTATGTCGGGTAATGTCAAATATGCAGCGATTGTGCTCACAATTTGTGGATTATACGTATTTAAAATGGCTAATTCAATTTCGCTGGAATGGACAACGTGAGGAATTGAAATTTTTCTAACTTTCTTTACGTTTATCATTTGTGTATGACATTTTATATAACATACCGACCCACGGTTGATAGAGATTATAGATTCAGAATTATAGGCGAGTAGGAATAATGAATTTTATAAAAGCAACCAATAATACACCTCTATACTTAAGATGTCTTCTTATGAAGCACCGTATTTTGAACTTACAGCAACAAACTGAAGCGGCGTTTCACTTTCTTATAGTTTTGGATTTTACATGGCAAGTAAATTGTATCATTTTGAGCTCAAACGTTGAGTTATTGTCTCTTGACCACGTAAACGAATAAAGAACGAAAGTAGTAAAGAAAGTGAAAAAAAAATTTAGTTCTACACGATGTCTACCCCAGCTTTGTGCAAAATTGGAAAGCCCACTTTAAATCATACATACTGCCCCAATTTTTAAGCACAAGTGCTGAATTTTTGGTAGTGACCCGTCACACAAACGAATGAAGAATTTTAAAAACGTTTAATTCTTCGTGGTATGTATTTCAGCTTTCTGAGAAGTTTAATTGTCCACCTTAAATTACGTGTAACCTAAATAGACGCGATAAGTCGGTACTGACCACTACCACCACCCTCCTCAGTATCTCATACCTCACACCTCCTCCACATCCCTCCTTCTTCGCATCCCCCCCCCACACACCCTACCCCCCATCACCAACAACCACTTTGATTCAACTGCCACATCTTCACACCATCTTGGTATAACTTGTAGACTCATCCTGTACATTTTTATTAGCAAGCACTCATTTCGCGTACGTGGATTGAGTGGAGGAAAATGAAAGTGATAAACAAATTTTGCATTTCAACACGCAAGTTCAATAAAATATCGTATTTAATACACTTTGTACGAGTTATCTGTATTCTTGTACGTTTTGAAAGCCCTCTAACAAATTTTCTAATTAACGTCTGTTAGTTGCACCGTACACGAAACATATATGGAATGCGTATACGTCTGGTTAATATTTCCAACCATTCTGTCTAATAACCTGTTTACACTCACATGTTTTAACTTTTACGCCGTGTCTTACAGGTATAAATGTTCGAGAACTTACCGCACAGACTAATATTAAAGATCTTACACATCTTTCTATCTTAACAAGTAGTTTACCGTCATTCTTATTTTATAATTTAGATATATTTTCTTCTTGTAGTTTCGATTATAACCAATAATTGGTTCTGTACACCGCGTCTTGATTATCGAATTAGAGAATATAACGCACACTGTTTCTGTGCTCTACTTTTTTAATTCTAACAATAACAAGTTGTGTTCCTTAATCGATTTGCTCCAACCTTCGATACTTCGTATTATGTACACACCCTCTTACTCACTTCTTTAGATTCGTCCACTTATTATACCTTTTTGAGTATAAAGGATACATACTCCATTTTTTTCTAGACATCCGAAAGTAACCTTAAGCCCTCTACTTTCGAAAATGACTGATCGCCACAAGTAATATACCGCCCCAGGTTTTAAGAAAAAAAAAACCAATACATAAAACAAACTTTTACCGTACGCTATAAAAGCAGTAGAACTCGTGTCGACTGTTTATATATTATCAATTAAAAAAATAAAACTAGAATTACAAGAAGTCAATTTAAAAAGAAGAAAGATAGAGTACGAGGCAAAGAGAATCGCATTAAAGCATCTAGTAGAAAAATAATACAAGATGGTACAATTGAAGGAGAGGTTAATAAATCATTTTAAAACCCACTGGAAAAATTTTAATACATCTGGCGTATAGGATGCTTTTACATTTACAGTTAATAACCGAGAAACGTATTCCTATGTCGGAGTTCTTGCAGAGGAAGCTGGGCATAGGAATGTGTATTTTTTTAAAGTTTACTAAGTTTACTAAGATGTACGACAAGGACACGTATTAATATGCGTTTAACGGAATGGATTTGATTTGCCTGCCTACAAAAGAGCATTTTGCAACCTATAGATCTAATGGTATTGCGACATATAATGGTTACTCACCGTCGAAAGTAGATGGCTTAAGGCTTTTTTTCGGATGTCTAGAAAAGCATGGAGAATGCATCTTGTACACAAAAAAAAGTAGAACAAGTTTACGAAATCTAATGCAGTAAATAAGAAAGTGTGTACATATTACGAAGTGTCGAACACTAGCAAATAGATGGAGGGTTAGAACTTGTTATTGTTGAAGTTAAAAAATAGAGCCCGGAAACAATGTGCGTTATATTCTACAATTAAAAAATCAAGACGATGCGTATCCAATTATTAGTTACAAAAGGAAATACAAAAAAGAAAATATGGATCTAAATTACAAAATAGAAAATATTGTAAATTTCTTGTTAATGTAGAGCGATATGCAAAATCGTTAATAGAAGTCTGCGGCGGAAGTTTTCAAAAATCTGCATCTGTCAGACATGGCGTAAAAGCACGTGTATGCAAACAAGTTATTGGACAGAACGGTTGGGAATATTAATGAGAAGTATACACATTCCATATATGTTTCATGTTAGGTGCAACTAGGGACGTTAATTACAGACTTTGTTAGAGGACCTATCGAAAATGCACAAGTTCGGATATAGAACTCTGGTATTAAGTGTATTCAATACGATATTTTGTTGTGCTTGCGTGTCTACATGCAAAACTTGTTTACCACTTAAGTTTTTCCCCCTCTCAATCCACGTACGCGCTATGAGTGCTCGCTAATACAAATATACAAGGTGAATATACAAATTGTACCAGGATGACGTGAGAAAAGTGAGAGTTGGATCAAAATGATCGTAAGAAATGGGGTGTGAGAAGTGGGATGTGAAGCTGGTGGAAGCTGGAAGAGATGTGAGGTGGAGGAGGTGAGGAGATTGGTGGTTGGTGGTTCTAGGACCGGCTTATCGCACCTACTAACCTGCGCAGTTTTTTGAGGACAAGTGTGAGATTTTTAGAATCTGCACAGCATAAACAGAGCAGAAACGAAACACATTTATCTTTGGAAAATTGTATGGTGTCCAATCTAGCTCCACACATATGTACCTCGACTATTAAATTTATACAATGAAACTTCACACAATTTGTTTGAGGTTAAAAGCTACCTATCGCAGACTCGTTTATAGTTCAAATATATTATGATAGCATAACAAAGCTGTTCACGTTCGGGTTTCTTGGTAAGCTTTCCACCAATACTATAAATTCTTTTAAAAAATGAAATATTTTCTTATTTCATGAAAGTACGTGTAAAGCAACTGAGAATTGAGCGTGTTATTTCCCACTATGGAGTTTCTTTAGATCGTTGTTTAAAGCAAGCAGTGAGTATTTGTGACCATATAAAAGGGACAGATCAGGGTAAAAACTGATGATGCTATTGTCAAGGGACAAGTTTGGCGCGATCACCCACCTGAGACCAAAGTCAAATAATAATATCTTTAAGACTGTCTACATAGCGTCTGCTCTAAAATTGCACTTGTAGAATCAATAGTTAGTTTGCTAACGCCTTTAAAATTTTAGTTATTTGAAAACTTATATAATTATTATTTGTTGCAGGCAGCTGGGACTACCGTCATCATTTACTAATTCTGTCGATTTATCACCGCTTTCTTATAAGGATCGTTGCTACAAGTTGGATTATCTAGTAAATCGCCAAAAAGAGTTGTGTGCACAAAGCGACAAAGTTTTAACTGTAAGTTTACTAAGCTTCGACTTGTATTATTAATATTTATGCTTTAGGTTATTGGAAGTGGGGCGAAATTGGCGATTGAAGAATGTCAATTCCAGTTTCGTTTTAGTAGATGGAATTGCACGACGGTTTTGGATGGGCAAACAGTATTTGGAAGCGTCCTTTCAGTTAGTGAGTTTATTTCTTAAAGGTTCTTGTAATAGCTCTGATAAATATAATTAGTAAGAGAGGCGTGGAAAAGTTGTACGCGCAATCGAGTTCCTGCCCAAAGCTCGAAAATGAATTTCAATAATTGATTTAATTTTAAGGAACCGATTTATATAGTTTGCATTGCAGACTACAACTATTTATTGTATATCGTTACGTCTTTTCGTTTGTTCGTTTATTTTTAGAAATGGTAAAGTTGGCTTACCTGAGAAACTGAGTTATAGAAGTTTTAAGAATGATTTAAGCAACGATTAATGTTATTGTTGAAAATATGCGACTGGTGCGTAAAGTCAAGTTTTGGGTGAGTGTGGCTTTGCAAAATCTCGAGTCGCTTCAGGTTCGTACTTGTGAGTAGTGGTGGAAAGAATTTTGACGAGTCGCAAAGTACCGACGGTGGATGCATAATAGAGTGTATCGTATTGAGGCTTACCATTCGTTGATCTGCAAACCTTTTAAATCTGAGCATGTGCTGACATTTCACAAGAAAGGTAAACCTACTAGAAAACACCTAAAGGTAGAACAAACTTCACATCAAGCTCTCCAAGTCACACGCTGTGCGAACAAAGCTTGATACAAGGACTACCAAATGAGCTAACCGTCCTTTAAGAGAAAGAGAAAGAGTAAGGGAAAGTGAAAAGGAAAGGGAAAGGGAAAGGGAAAGGGAAAGGGAAAGCGTACGGGGAAGGGAAAGAGAAAGGGAAAGCGAAAGGGAAAGCAAAAAAGAAAGTGAGAATAACTTATTCTTTCAAAAATATTTTTATTCCTTTTAAGTATTACTCAGCCCTGTTTTTCTCTCTTAATAATTGTTTATCAACATACCCGCACTTCTCTCAATAATTCAGAAACGTCAAAAGTGTTCCGTTGATGTATTTTAACTAGTTATTGAACTATTAGGACGACCATTAATAAAACAATAACTGTGTTGATAGTAATTTGGTATAATGAATTTTCCTTGAAGATAGTTAGTATCGAAAAGCCATAGTTGATGGTGTGGTTATGTGTGCCAATCGATTCCCCAATCGCCGTCATCCCCAAAGGTCACAACTTTACAAATGTTACAAAATAGATTTGTGGCAACAGATAGTGTTGGCTACGTTCAAAAGACAATGTCAATGATAATTAATTGTTTGCTGTAAAAAACAATCCCATCTAGTCAGAGAGAAGTTGCTGAAGTGCTAGAGTAAGTCAACGTCCAGTTGACGGAATTCTGCGAAAGCACCAACGTCATCCATACTATATCCCCTTAAAGCAAGAATTCGACTGAGGAAGCCGCTTTTAAAATAATGGCATATTAGGCAGGCATAAAATGCATTATTACGACACTGTAAATTTTCAGTGGATGAAAGAAAGAGACAATCAACAAATGTGGTCATTAAACGTATGGGGAGACATTGTAGACGACCATGTGATAAGACCGTTTTTCTCTTATGAACATTTCGGGATGAAATGTATCTAAATTAAGTAATTACCCTGTTCAAAAATTTCATCACAACATTGAAATGTCCTTCATCTAAGAACGACCATCTGCGTCTTGTTTATACACGAATTTCAAATTTCGCATGATCAAAACCAAATGATCTTGTCGAAGTTAGAGTTCTCAAAGTTCTTGAATAGTTTTTAATAATTTTTAATAAATTTCTAATGATTGTCTAATCGTTTAATTATTTAATTGTCGCATTGTTGAATTGTTACACATTGAGAAGTTTCGTCTGTTGATGTAGACCAGGTCATTGTTTCAACTCGACTTGAATAAGCGAATCTATGCTTCCATGCTATGGACTTATTTCCTCCCGACATGTTGTCCCGCCTAATCCTAGCACGAAAGTCCACGAATATATTAGAATTAAAGATTATCAAACGCGTTACATGTGCATAAGGCAAATGACCAGTTCATATACTAGATCAATGATGCTAATGGACAGATTTAATAAATCTAATAGTTTTGAAACCAATCTAATATTATCGAACAAAAGTAAATGTGTTAGTGTATTAATGCGAATTGAACAACCTTGTGCAATCATAATAGGAATTTAATGTGGATAATCAAGGAATATTACGATGAAGTAAATCTTTCAAAGGAAAACTAAACTCAGAATATATCATTTATGTAAATTATACAGAGTTATGATGAGCGGAATTTATTTCTGTTACAATACGCAGAAGCGGTAGCTGGATCTACGTCGACGTTCGCTGTCCGTGTTGAGGTCAAGCCGGGCCAGAAGGCGGACGTGATGAACACCCTTAAGAAGAAGGTCGATCGTGCTTGCGATGGGTTTGTTGATATTGGAGTTCGTAGGCCTCGTAGAAAGGGGTATTGTTGTCGAGTGTGCTGGTCATGAGGATGCGAAGAAGTTGCAGTCCAAGTCGACAGTGACTGCAAGGAGCTTTCGGTGAAAGCAATTGAAAAACGCAACCTAAGTTAGTTCTCTCAGGGGAATGGAAACAAATTAGCTAGTACGACTGGTTGCCAGCCGGGATTCTCGGTTCGGCGATTTGAAACTGCAAAACCGCATCAATGAGAAGGTCAGCTTTGGCGGAAAGGGCCCTAGGGATCCGTTCGCCAACGTAGTCTTCGAAGTGACCCCTACACTTCGAAGGCGAATATTAGCTGATGTTATTTACCTCAAGATGCGAAGAGTATGACCCAGAGACCATTTCTCGATGACGCTTGTGCTACGAGTACTGCCATAGATGGATGGATTGCAGGGAGATGGTACAGTGATGCGGTAACTGTGTCAAGATTGGGCATAAATTCAAGAATTACCGGAAGGGGATCCCCTGCTGTATGATGTGCGCAAGGGCAAATGACAGGATGAGCGGTGGTGCGAAGGCCGATCCGCGCCATAACGCCAAGTCGAGCAGGAGCCCAATGATGCTACGACTGAAGAACGCCATCATACGTAACATCGATTATGGATTGTAAAGCCCATACAAATATCGAAAGAAGTAAGAATATTACATGTGTCCAATTAAACTTAGGGAGAGGTACAGGGGTAACTAACAGTTTTGATAACTATTTACGAAGCGAAGATCGACATCGGGCTTATACGGGGACCACAGCTGCATAACCATAAAGTAACAGGTTTTGGGAAGGGGTCACCGTTTTACAAGCAAACAGCGACCGGCCACGTAACGGTATAATAATAAATAATGAGACGTGCGCGAGAATAATTTTTTTAGATAACTTATCGGCGACTTTTTACCGACGGCCGAAATAAAAACCGGGACAAATGCTTTTTACAGTATAAGCGCGTACCTTCCGATAGACGACAGCAAGGGGTCTCAAAACGCTGATTTATTAAAGGAATGGGATTTGAGCATTTGAACCAACAACCATTCGCTGACGTTCGAAAGGCAGCAGTTTGGTCGATATCATTGCAGTCTGGCACACAATGTTGGTGGTCGTTTGTAATTAGGAATTCAGGTCGGACAAGGTAACCCTCACTAAGCATAAATTAATAATTTGGGATGTTAATATCGGAACTCGCGTAAACGAGCAACTACCGTCCCGCAGTTTGTAATAAAAAAGCAAATTGGGAATGGTTTAAACAACAATTTAGCGAAAGCATTCCTGCGCTCGAGAATGAATTAGTAAACTGCCAAGAGGTTATTCAAATGGAAATACTCGCGCAAAAGTTAAACGACGCGATAGTAGACGAGTCGGCGCACTCCATGCCGCGGAAGGATAGCGTACCTTGGTGAGCCTGAGAGCTAACTACCAAGCGTGGAAAAACGCGCAATCTAATGAGCTGTTATCAACGCGCCACATGTGAAATTAGAGAACAAAGGAAAACTGAGTATAATCAAAGGTACCGAGAATAAAACGCTAATTGAAGAAATGCGAACGAATACATTTAAAGAATTATAAAAATGAACCTGTGACGGAGCATCGAGAGTTACGTTTCGGGTCTTGCAAGCGGCCTTTTTAAAAACTTCTTCTGAAACTTCTTGTAACAATTTATTTGGTTAAACAGAAATTACAATTGAATTTTGACAAACTGTTTCAAAATACTCTAAGTCGAAAATTAAATAATAATTGGAGTTTAACAAGGGCGAGTAGCCTAAGCAGACGGCAATGTTAAAGCTGAAATACTCAAGACTGACTGATGGTCTTGGGGCTCCCGGGTATTTATGTTGTCCCTGCCCCTCACATGTCGGTGCGAGCTTGCAGAGTTCATGTTTGCTTATATCTTAACTTTATTCATTATACAATGCAACAATCTTAATATCTAAGAAATTGCGGTTTCTTAACCGTCTGTGACCTGCACCTGCAGTATCACTTACTGTCTGGAATACAATGTATTGCATCCGTTCTCACAACTTGCTTGTGAACTGGTAATAACCTTTTTATATTTATCCTTGAATTTACATTATTGCATATACTTAAGTTTCTTTAACAATTTCTAATAATTCCTATTAAATTCTATTTTGTTATACATATATAAATTGGGAATAAATACATAACTCGCATAATAAGGGGTAAGCAACGTCAAAAAAGATAATGGGGAATACACGAAGGGATTTAAAACGACGGCGGAATATTTTTATTATCGAACGATTTAGAGTTGTACGATATGATACGTCAGGGAGACACCGAAACGCAAAAAATAGGTGCCGATAAGGCAATTTTCGGTCATGAAGTTGTAATCGGACTTAGAAGGTACGGGGCATGGTAGAATCACGTCGGGCGCAGTGCCTGTTGGCCCCGTTTGTCTTTACCACGTTGTTCCCTAGTTGTTGGAAAGTCCAAAATGTTAAAATTATTCCCAGACCAAAAAAGGCGGATGTGTCAGATCCGGGCAGCTAACGTCCAATTAACTTGTTGCTAGTACTTGGGAAATTTTTGGATCGAGTTATGACCACCCGAGTTGAGCACGCTGTACAAGACAGCGGCGGTTTTAATAGTAGACAATTTGGGAAAGTCGCGTTAGAGATCATAGTTGAAGAAATCAAGCAGGTGAGGGAAGCAAAAGAGTATTGCGTCGCCGTGGCGTTGGACATCTCAAGAGCATTTGATGCTGCTTGGTGGCCATCTATTATTAAGGCGGCTCCATGGCGTAGTTGGTATGTGTGTGACTACTACGCCCAAGGTCCCGGGTTCGAATCCCGACACGGTCCGCTTGAAAAATGTTAGGCGAGCATTTTTCACAAAAATACACCCCCGTTCGGATGAGAGGTAAAATGGAGGTCCCGTGTGTGAGTGTTGTCACGCACGTTAAAGATCCCTACCTTTCTTGGAACAGCAAGGGTTCAGCAAAATTCCAAATTTTCCATGTAAAAAACTCGCTTACTGGTCAATGTAGTACCTTCGGGTGGTGCATTGGAAAATCACATGTAGGGCCATCTATTATTGAGAGTTGTAACAAAGGGATTGTCCGCAAAACTTGATGTCATTGGTCAAGAGCTATTTTTTGCGATACACAGGTTCAAATTCCGGGCGAAGTTGTGTGCGAAAGGTGGAAGGGAGCTGCCAGCAGGTGTCAACTAATAAAGATAGACCGAGGTACTCTGAATTGAACTAAATACAATAATAAGATTTTACTTAGTGTTAAACAAGCACTTATTTCAATTGTAGGATGAGTTTTATAGGAACAAATCGATCTTTTAAATTATAAAGCGTGATCAGGGACGTCTACTATAACAGGTGGTAATATTTAAACAGAATCATAAATCAAATGAAAATATTTAACAGGATACAATTGAACGTAATACCTGGAGAAATTTATATTCGAAGTATTTATAAATACTGTGGCGGCTTTTTGTATCAATTAGTCAATTTTGTAGTTAATTTTGAAGGAGCACGTTTAGTGTGATTGCTCTAGCCGACATAATGCGTATGCAAGTGCAGCTGATAATTTAAGAGATGTTTCTTTGCTATTTTATGCACTGCTATATCCTTATATGCTTAATGTTTTATTTGGATATTCATATTTTTATATCTGTATTGTACATTTATTTATTTTATGGCTTGCTTTGTTTTGTTTGACGTTTTGCTTATTTATGGTATTAGTATTTACGGAAAAGAAGATTGAAATTACAATAAGTCAGTTAGGGAACGTTAGGGATGAATTTAAGCTGAAGTTAGTATAAATTACTTAGACTAGGGCGGACGATATTGTAAATTTATAGAGTAGGAACCAATATCTGGATTCGCTATCAATAAATTTGATGTATGCTTAGAAATTCGAATCCATTAGTAAATGCTAATTTAGCTAGATTTGAATAGTTTTAAGTCGGTCCTTCAAGTCACGTCGGTAACCAGAGCAGACAGCTGCTATCCGGTATTACTAATTCCTCCCCTTTTACTTTTTGCTAGTGTCATGTTGATCAGTCATACTCCAAAGTCAACGCTATGGATATATTATTTAAACCCTAATTTTAGGTTTAGCTTATAAATTATATTTAACGATTATTTAATTTTGAAGTCAGATTTATATGAAGCACGTCATTATTCGCGGTTGAACCCAATGTAGTACCTTCGGATGGAACAAACCTTACTGCCGCCAAAGGTTAATACTTTCTGATAATTCTCTAAATTTTGACTACTCAAATTAAACAAAAATTGAACCACCAATATAGGCATAAGACACATCTTGCAAACAATTCAAGCTTAAAAACACATTACGTCATTATATGATAACAAGATTACGGGTTTCATATTGTGCTGCGCCAGTAGTTGTAGTATATAATATTCCTTTTAACACTAGTTTCAACCACTCTTGTTTAGTATGACGCCCTGTCATTAGTATAAGATGTGTAGGACAGAGGAGTAATCGATTTTTAATCGAGTCCCACACGTTTTGCAAGTATTGTTAAGTAGTTATGAAGGGACGGCGAAGCGTGTCGTTTGGTTTTCAATGTAGTGAGTTGAAGCACGTTTTAAAAGTAAGCAAGTCTGTTGTGAATAATGTAAGTGCAAACGAAATTGTGTTTAACAATGCAGTCTAGTGGTGAAGCTTGCTGAAATCTTCCCTGAAGGACAGTTTGTCTACGATATAAGGTAGGATCAATCCTAATTAGTATTTTCATTGTTTTAAGTGCATGTCGACATCGCTCGAAATATTAGAATCACTTAACCGGACTCATAGATACCTGGTTTTGTGCGACGTAAACATTCAGCACGCTGGATCGTATGCAAAGTCGAGGTTTTAACATTCCAGAGAGTTCAACGTTTGCAAGGAAAGAAAGGAACCGCTTGTAGACCTAATATATTTTAGTACAGGTCACTCATGTTACGTTTAGATATTCGGACTTAGTTTATTTAAGAACAATGATAATCAATATCTACCATTTCGCTATGAACTATAATTAGTTTTCGTGTGTAGGGTTGATTTAGTTATACAAGTTTGTTTCATTAGTTGTTTTATACCATTTACTAAAAATTATTGCATTAAAGGATTATGCAGAAGCATAACTGTTATTATTCACTGTCAATCACGTAAAAGAACCATATTTGAGGGAAAGTCTCAATATCAAGAAAATTAACACTAATTTGAATTGTTTTCGACAAATAAACTCAAGGACTTGAAATGTATTGCACTTTCAAACAAACAGCAGATGGCGGAAAAAAGTAAGCCACAATAAATGATTTTAGAGAATATGTCTATCATGCGTTTTCTTTTTTTTTGTTTTTAGATGTTGATCAACATCTATATTTTTGTTCTATGCGATAGGAAAACACTCCAAATAACGTATTCGGTTTGCATCATTGCTTTCATCATGATTTCGTAATTAATTCTGGTTATTTTCATAAAAATATAAATGTCAAACAGCTGAAAGAAGAACAATTTCAGATAGCAATTAATTAAATTTGCATAAGTGCGTGTCGTGATAAATCTGCTTCAAGGAAGGAAAGAGATGTTTACTAGAACCAAAATACTGTATCTAATTTCTGCTAAAAGTTAAATGAAGAATTATGTTTTATAAAACTTTTTTTTTTACTTGTTATTACTATAGAAGTAGAATAAAATATATTTTATGTTCTTACTTTATCTTATGCGCCACAAAAATAATTGTTAGTTTTATTGCAAACCTAATATTTAATTATTTACAAAACTATGATCCATATACTCTTACACGAAACCAATAGGATTTAAATTTATTTGTATAAATTCAGAAGCAAATACCTCTGAGAATTTTTTTGCATTTTTTTTTGTTTTACAATTTTTTACATGAAATTTGTTAGTGTTGTAATTTTTTGGTATATTATATTATTCAAAATTTAGAATTGCATATTTTATCTGTGCAGTCTCGTATAACAATAGCAAGGTCAGAGAAATAAGTTTTTCGTACTTACCTGTTTATTTTTACTTACGTCTAATTATAATCTCTGCCAGTTGAGGATATCAAATCTCGGAGTGGACATTGGGTTTATCCGTCGTGGCTGCACTAACCAACAAGACATACATCAAATACGTTAAAAACCACCTCGTTAGTACGTTACTTACAAATACCTAGCAATCTAATCTTTAACTCCTTCTGCAGCCTTACCTATCAACACATTTTATTCTTCTAATGGCATACGGCGTAGCCAAGCTAAAGCTTTCAAAACACAAGCTGTCTGACCAAGGGCTTCCACTTTAAAGAAAACAAAATCCTTTTATTTTCTGTTTTTGGTTCCAATGGGATAAGGATGAGAAGAACTAACTTATAAACTTATTTTTTCTTATTTAAACGAACAAACGAATACGTTAAAGATAAATGAATACTTACAAAACCCTACAAAAAGGGATTATAATTTCATACGATGTACGACTACCGTGATGTGTGTAGGTGTCAGATTTTTAAAAAGTTCTCACATAATGCACAATGTGAAATTTTATCACTCTCTTTGTTACAGAAAGTCGAGAATCAGCTTATATTTATGCAATATCAGCTGCAAGTGTCACATTTGCTATTACAAGAGCATGCTCTAAAGGTGAATTAACAGAATGTTCTTGTGATAATCGCGTAAGACAAAAAAAGCATCGAAACTGGCAGTGGGGTGGATGTTCAGAAGATGTTCAATATGGGGAGCGTTTCAGCAGAGATTTTCTAGACTCTCGTGAAGACGCCAATACAGCACATGGTCTGATGAATCTTCATAATAATGAAGCAGGAAGAAGAGTTTGTAGCAATTCTATTTGTTCTTTTATTTATAAATGTAATTTATTTTATAGACCATAAGGCAAAAAATGCAGAGGGTTTGTAAATGTCATGGAATGTCTGGATCCTGCAGTATGAGGGTATGTTGGAGACGTCTACCTCCATTTAGACAAGTTGGTGAAACTCTCTTTCAACGCTACGAAGGGGCTTCACACGTGAAATTTGTTGAAAGACGGAGGAAGAAACTTAAAGCTGTGAGTGCTGATTTGAAGAAACCTGGTAAAACTGATCTTGTATTTCTAGAGGACTCGCCAGATTATTGTGAGAAAAATGAAACGTAAGTTGTTGATTATTTAAAGAACTATAATAATTAATTTTTAAATAGACTGAACGTGTTGGGAACTAGGGGAAGATTATGTAACAGAACTAGCCATGGTCTTGATGGTTGTCGTCTTCTATGCTGCGGAAGAGGCTATCAAACAAGAGTTCGTGAAGTTGAAGAAAAATGCAAATGTCAGTTTGTTTGGTGTTGTAACGTCGTATGCGAAATCTGTCGATATAAAAAAGAGGAACATATTTGCAATTAAAATTGTTTAAGAACAAAAACGTGTCATTCCCAAACGAAGTGATTTTTGTTTAAAGAAAGCAATGACTGATAATTCTGAATAGTAGTATGTTCTAATTGTAAGGTAATGAGTCATCAACTATACTTGTAAAATATAATCTGTGTATTTATTTATTTATTTATTCGAGATTTTTATATTCGCATAGAAAAGTCTCTATTAAGCTGCCTGTGTAGAGTTGTACATAATTTTTAGATATTGAGATAATTGTACTTAGAACCATACTTCTAATTTGTATTTTGTAAGTAATTGTAAATATACTATATACTTAGTAATTAATACATTATATGATACAGCGGTTATGGCAAATAAGGATAATAATATTATTGCACTTTACTCAAAATTCTTATAAGGTTTTTATAATTTTCTAATTGTGCCATATTGCTTAATCATCTTGTACTTAATATCGCAACAAATTGAAACAAATGTTTGTTCAATAATAATCCCTTTTTGTAAAAAGTCAGTATTAAAAGCATACAAAATAATATATCTTAATTTATTTGTATGTGTGTATGTGTTGTGTGTGTATATATATATATATATATATATATACTTATATAGATACGTACATATATATATATATATATATATATATATATATATATATATATTACTGTGAAGTTACCCGTATGAAACGTCTCACACCCCACTGTTGGGCTGACATAATACTGTGTGGTTATTCTCGATCCTTGCCCTCGGCTGCTCCCAATAACTCCTATTAACTCAAATTTCCTAAATTAATATTGACACCTACCTGTTACATACAAAAACTTCCTCTCAATATCCCCATGCTGAAACCTAAATAGAAATTCACACCAATCACACACTCAAAAATAATTTAATTAACCAAATACATCACACTCTATTTAAATTAGATCCATAGTACATTTTAAAACACCATTCCTTTAGGAACCATTCATAAAGGTAAATAATTTTATAATAATAATCATGCAAATTGATAACCTTTTAAACACATATTTTTATTAAAGTAGGAGGGCGTTCCTCATACCTTATTTTACCCTTTGTCTTAGTATGAACTCATAGTAAAACTTTACAACTGTGCATATAAATTTCCTGCACTACCAAATATCAATAAGCTCTCTATACCTCTTTACAACATCTGGTTATCTGTAAATTCATTAATTTTCAAAAATCAATTTTCTTTTAAAATCCCATAAATGTCTCTTCTAAATGTGCTCCATTACCTAGCTCCTTGGAGATGCTGCCGTCTAGTAGATTCCCAGTCCATCAGCTAACTTCCGGTCAAATTACTATATCTGCCATGCATCCCGCTGTATACAATTTCCAATCCAAAAATTCTAATCTCCAAAATTAACTTTTATTATTCAAACATCGCTTTTTTCCATCATCCAAACAATTTCAAATTCCAATACTTCCGTGCATTCCAATACTAAAATAATAAGCTTTGTACTTTCATACCACTTCAACGTTTAAACAAATAGATGCGCTATTAGTTTCTACATACATTTGTGTTAAATTGCACTACTTCACTAGAAAGTAACTATTATCACGAATGATGGATGAAATCAAAGAGAAAGAGAGCTCGGCCCCTCTCTGCCAGTGATTAAATAAGTAAAATTCGTCCCCTCCCCCTATTTCAAATTGGTACGTACGTTTGTATATCCGTTCCTATAATTCTTGAAATTTCTTTTCCAACCGTCTGTTGTTTCAGCGAAAAACCCCTAACGAACCTCGGTTTCTCGCGAAGTTGTATAACGAACACAACAATACTAGGTAAATCGCTTTAAAACTATCAACCGCCGTTCTACTTTAGCCTCTACATTTCCATTTGTCTACGCCACCAACTCGGATAAACATCTATTATCCTCCTTGTATTTATAGCTTTATCTCACACATATGCCTCCATCCGTTGGATCTCTGCCCATCTTGTACAATTTACACCAATCACCTTGCTTGGCTCCATTCTCCCACCTTTTAACAGACGCTTGCTTGCTTTTAAATAGCCTTGAAATTATTGATTTTATTTAAGTCTCCCTACTATACTGTCTCCAAATTAAGTATATGCATCTCTCTTGTACGCAATACGTTTTTATTCTATCTTGCTCTTTTGTTGGTCCTCTCCTATACTACCTTCAAGATTCAAATCAATATTTAACCAACAAACCGCGTTTACATTAATTCCAACGGCTGCCCTTTTCCAATAACCCATTAAAGTTTGTTTGTTGCCAAGCTTACCGAGAAATATTATCTCCCCTCGTTGTTTTGTTTTAATAGTGTTGGATTTTACGTTTGAAAATAGAAATGTTATTTTAACACCTGCTCCACGCTTTTAGATTGTCATATAATACTTTACTACAATTTTAATAGGTTAAAATTATTTTACGCTAATTATTATTTATTATGCCCTATATTTACACAAGTATTATGTTACGTTATTCCAAGCTAATTTAAATTGAACCTACATTATTATACACTACTTAGACTAAAAAAATAATTGTTAAAAAAATAATCTAACTCCCTAACTAAATAAATTTATTTTATCTTATCCAATAGCTCTCAACCTATGAGTTTACTTGTGCCCTTATATATCCTAATGACCCATTAATTACACGATAATATATATATATATATATATATATATATATATATATATATAAATGAAAACTAATTGCTTATAGCAAATTTAATAAATAAAACAGTATATACGATGTATAAATAAACATTTATGGCTATGCAAAAAAAGTTAGGTTTACATATGGTACTGTACACGATTTAGATTTGTAAATTTCCCAATTATAGCCATCGGCCTCGGTAGCGTAATTGGTAAACGCACAGTTCCAGCAAAACTGAGATGCAGGTTCAAATCCTGTCCAAGGCCTTATATTTTCCTTCTTTCAATTACTAGCTCGATTTGAAATGATCATTTGGGCTTTACTTAAAAAAGTCTAGGTTATCATTTCATCTTATTAATTGCAACACGTTAGTATATATATATATATATATATATATATATATATATATATATATATAAAGTAAGATGTATATGTAAACAAACTCTTATGAAAATAATAAGAGCCATTGACAAATACAAATCGGGCTGGTAGTTATATAGCCATTAACAAAACATTAGCTTTATTAATTCATAGGGGAGGAAACATCTACTGACCAATGGTTTCGGCTTGTTAGCCTCATCAGAGTGGACTGTTCCCAAGAACCCTATGAAGTAATCGAAGCTATTATAATGATATAACTGAAACAATCACTGTACTATGGCAAAAGTAAATAAAACCGCCATCAGGTGATAAAACACCAACACTACTAAAGTGTGGAAGTACAGAATTGAACCGAAACTACATAATAAATTTTGAAAATGACTATAAAAGTACGTTGGGCCTTTGAGATTTGCGGAATGTTACAGCAAAATTTATTTGCTAACGTAACAAACCTTCTCGTGGCGACACCCGGGTTCATGCCCCAAAGGCAATTCAAATAAACAAAGACAAGTTATTTGCAGTCCGCAATAAGAAAATAGTATATAAAGTAAGATGTATATGTAAACAAACTCTTATGAAAATAATAAGAGCCATTGACAAATACAAATCGGGCTGGTAGTTATATAGCCATTAACAAAACATTAGCTTTATTAATTCATAGGGGAGGAAACATCCACTGACCAATGGTTTCGGCTTGTTAGCCTCATCAGAGTGGACTGTTCCCAAGAACCCTATGAAGTAATCGAAGCTATTATAATGATATAATTTCGAAACAATCACTGTACTATGTATGGTATGCTTTTGGATTTTGTTGTTTATCCATTGGTTGTTGTTTTCTAGTAATTGTAATAAAGGATTGGTGGCTGATTTGATGTGGTTTGGAAGGACATTTTCTCTGCGACATTTTTCTAAAAATATTCTACGATTAAGTAATTTGGCTGTCTTTTCTGTGTTATTTGCATATAGTTTCAGTTTTCTCATTGTAATTTCACCATAATTTCTTCGTATGTAGTCGTAGAATCCCATATTATTTGTATTTGTAATATTAATTTTCTTGACCAATTATACTTTATATAATAAGGGTTTTTTTGTGTTTTGGGATATTTTAGGTCAAATAAAAACAATCGTCTTTAAATTCTTCTAATTACTTGACGTTTCGGTCGGGTTTCTGACCTTAATAATAACAATATCCAAGAATTAAAGAAAGTTTTCATAAATAATGGATACCCAATACAATTAATCAATCAAATGCTAAACACCAACACAACTTACAATACCACAAAAAATGCAGATACTATATACAAAAAATTACCCTATATACAAAACTTAACACCACTACTTGCTCGAACACTAAGAAGACCCAACATAGTCATCACATACTACTACAACAGATCAATAAAAAACATTTTCACCCATCTCAAAGACAAGACTGAAACCATTATGTGCAACAACACAGTATACAAGATTCGTTGCAGTTGCAATTATTTCTACATTGGACAGTCAAGTCAATGGCTTCGAGACAGGTTAACTCAACACCGCAGTGACACAAAACTTGGAAAAAATAACTGCGCTCTTGCCATACATGCACATACCACAAAACACAAACCGGCTTTCGACGAAACACAAATTTTAGAAATAGAACAGAACTACTACAAACGTTTATTCTTAGAATCATTTTATATACAAAAAGAACTAAACTGCATTAATAATAAACAAGACCAAAAAAGTTTAGGCATCATTTACTCCCAACTTTATAAACACTAGAAAGTATTCCAATAGTTTTGTAACACATTCCATCTTACTACAACAACCTATATTTTTGAAATACATGTAACGTTCCCATAGTTATAGTACCTTTTCACTGTCTTCATGATGTATGTCATTTATTAAAACCTAATGTCATAGTCTAATTCTAATTTAAATATTTCTATGTAAGTAATTTTAACAACATTGTAATCTTTTTATTTTATAAAACAAACCATATTTTCAGACTTACGATTAAGGTCAGAAACCCGACCGAAACGTCAAGTAATTAGAAGAATTTAAAGACGATTGTTTTTATTTGACCTAAAATATCCCAAAACACAAAAAAACCCTTATATATATATATATATATATATATATATATATATATATATATATATGTATGCAACTTGCGTGTTTGACTAAACACATTTTGACGCCAATTTAATTACTGTTGACGGTATCGGCAGCTATCTCCTCTGGTGCATCCACCACGTCGTTAGAAATAACAGTCAACACTCTTTGCTTTATCTTGGTAGGCAACCGGTTGATAACAACAAACAAGAACCTGAATGTTGATTCCCTGGAAAATTACTTCTAGCATATTTAGAACTATTCTCCAATTTAAGCGATCCAGTCCACAGCCTAGCTTGAGCATCGCTAGTCTCGTTACTCCATTTTCCATCATCTGAGCCTTAACACTCAGCAAAGCCTCCCATAGATGTCCATAACTAGGTCTCTGCCATGAAAAATTTTTGGTCACCAGATAATAAACATAACAATTTCCATCCTGAATAACCAAGGCTTTTCCTACAGTTGGTTGCTGTCGTACTAATTTATCCACACATTCAAACTTTTTCTTGGAAACATCAGCTATTCTTCTTGACATTTGCATATCTTGAGCTACTTAATGTGCAAGAGAATACCCTTCTGGTGCTCTAAACAGATCTTACCATTTTTTAACAACAACGCCAAATCTCCCCTTAGTGGAACCACCATACGCCGCCCTGAAACTTTCAAAATCTACTTTTGGCTCACGATTAATAACTCTTCGAGAGTTCTTTTCACGCCAAAGTGCCCTCCGGAGATACCATCGTACAAGTGCTGTAACACTTCTGGCACTCTGCTTCTTGGCACTACCACTTGCAGCCGTCTCTCAATGCCATCTTCACACGCCAGACGTAGTTTCAAGATTCTATTTTCAGTCACCAAGGAGTCCTACTGTGCCCAGTATGCCTTCAGGCTCCTACTTGAAATACTAATTTCTTTCCAAGCTGGTCGTCATCATCTACTCTTCCACTTCGGCGTCAATATCCTGATCTTCTCGTATTCTTTCGGGTTGCCAAGTATCATCAGCTACCATCATTCTATGGATGACACTTATTTTCTCTTCCATTTTGGAGCAATGATTGCAGTCCAGCAGACACGGTCTTCTTGATAAAGCGTCTGCATTCCGATGGCTAGTTCCTACACGATGTTCTATGTCAAAGTTATATTCCTGCAGCCGTTCTATCCACCTTGCAACTTGCCCTTCAGGATTTCGAAAATGCAGTAACCATTTTAGTGCAGCATGGTGTGTTCTTAACAGGAATTTATGGCCATATAAGTACTTATAAAAATGCTCTACGGATTTGACGACGGCTAACAGCTCCCTTCTTGTCACACAATAGTTCTTTTCAGGCCGCGACAAGACCTTGTTGAAATACCCAATAACTTTTTTTTGACCATCCTGCACCTGAGAAAGAACGCCTCCTATAACTGTGTTGCTGGCATCGGTATCTAACACAAATTTACCCTCCATTTGTGGATAACTCAGAATCGGCGCTGTAACTAGTAGCCGTTTCAGTTGTTCAAATGCGCTGTGGCAGTCGTCATTCCAATTATATTCTTGTCCATCTTCGGTTAATTCGTCAACGGTTTGGCAATGTTCGCAAACCCTAGTATAAAACGTAGGTAGTGTGTTTTTTTTAATTTATTCTAACATTACAATTAGTCTGCTACCTAAAAATTACAGCAAACCTGTTACTCCTAAGAAATCTAACAGAATTATTTGCTACCTTAAATTATATTAGTTAGTTTTATGTTATTTGCGTTTGGAAATACTCGTGTGTGTGTGTGTTTGTGTCTGTGCGCGCGTGTGGGTGCGTGAGTGTGTGTGTGTGTTTCTGTCTGTGGTAATGTCCTTGGGACTGCTTTCCTTCCCAGCTTCCGACCGTCGGCAGCCGGAAATCAGAAACCGAGAAGTTCGCATTACTGTACGTGTCCTGGCCGTCGGCAGCCGGAAACCAGGGAGACCACGTACAGTCCCTGGTGTGTATGTGTATGTGTGCGCGTGTGTGTGTGTGTTTGGGTCTGTGCGCGCGTGAGGGTGCGTATGTGTGTTTCTGTCTGTGGTGTTGTCCTTGGGATTGCTGTCCTTCCCAGCTTCCGACCGCCGGCAGCCGGAAATCAGAAACCGAGAAGTTCGCATTCCTGTACGTGTGCTGGCCGTCGGCAGCCGGAAACCAGGGGAACCACGTACAGTCCCTGGTGTGTATGTGTGCGCGTGTGCGTATATATCTGTGTCGTATGCGTGTGCGTGCAGGTACGTGTACGTGCGTGTTTGTGTGTTTTGGTGTGTGTATGTGTGTGTTTTGTCGTGCCAGTGTGCTATAATGGTGTGTGTGTTTATTGTTTTCATGTTTGTGTGTGCGTGTGCTTATGTCTGTGGTGAGGTCCTTGGGACTGTTTCCCTCTCCCGGTTTCCAACCGCCGGTAGCCGGAAATCAGAAACCGAGAAGTACGCGTTCCTGTACGTGTCCTGGCTATCGGCAGCCGGAAACCAGGGAGGCCACGTACAGTCTCTGTTGTGTGTGTGTGTGTGCTTGTGCGTGTGCGTGTTTGTGTGTATTTTGTCGTGCCGATGTGTTGTAATTATGTTGTCAGAATATTTCCCCTGTAGTAATTTTTAGTTGCGCTACAACATTGGATATATTAACATTACGTTACTGAAGCTAAGGTTAGATTTCTTAAAGCAATTACGAATTTGGTTAGTATTTTCTCTTGTTTATTTTAGTTAGTTGTATTTTTTATTTTAGATGGTTAGTATTGAGGCCTTATCCTACTAGTGTTAGTATTCTAATGCTAATAAGTGTTCTGGGGGAAACTTGTGTTTGAGGTACGTTTGCCGCACTTTTGCCGTTTTCACTATTTTCACTTCGTTGTCACTGGTATCACTCCCGGTCGTCAGGATTCACGAGCCTTCTGGTAGATCTTCAGGAGACACGTGGTTCCTGGTATGTCCTTGGGAGATTCCGCTTGTTTGTTGTCGGTTCCCATGTGTGTTGGGTGGATTGTGCTTTTGTATTGCACGTTCGATGCGTTACGTCAAACTTCTGTGTTTCGTGTGATCTGTGTTTGTGGTATTTGTGATGTGTGGGGTTTGTATGGTGTTTGTGTGTGTCCTGTCAGAGTCCGTTTGTGTACCTTTGGTGTAGTATAGTAGTAGTTTGGTGAGTGATTCTGTTTAGGTAAAGAAATACCCCGAGAGGGGTATGTCCCGTAGGATTGTCCTGTCCATTCCTAGGTCCTGTTGCAGTTCGGTGCAGTGGAACACCAGATGTTCCGGTGTCCCCACCTCACCACATGTGCAGTTGTTGTTGTCTTGGAAGTCGAAGCGGTTCCTGTAGGTTGGATAAGGACCATGCCCCGTGAGAAAATGAATGAGATCTTGTGAGGGGACCAAGTGGTGACAGTTTAGTCTGCCTCGGATGTTTGCGACTAGTGCGTATACCCTCCTCCCATTTGTGCTCTGGTTCCATATATCTTACCACTCGGTTAGTATTGTGTCCTGAATTTCCTTTTTTATCCGAATTTCTGATGTTACTTTTAGAATTTTCCGGACTTTTTCTGGTTCGTTGTTTTTTAACCAGTATGTCGCCGCTCTCTTCCTGATATACAGATCAAGAGGGAGACTCCTTATACCACATAGAGGGCGTCGTGTGATACGGTCCGGTATGCTCCAGTAAGTCTTATTAGTACCCCCCTTTGGATACTGTTGACTTTTTGTTTGGGTTTACTAGATGTAATCTGGTTGCCCAGGCGCTCGCTGCATGGCTTATTATTGCTGCATGTACGCTGGATATGTATAATCTTACACAGTTTAGGGAATATTGTACGTACGTTGTGCAAGAGTTGCTATGCATTGCATAGCTTTAATGGCACCTGCAGTCACTGTGGCAATGTGTTTTTCGTAGTTTAGTTTTTCATCAGGGGTTAGCCCTAGGTATTTGGCCTCCCGTGTTCTTCGTATTCCGCCTCTGTTCAGTTTAATGATAGGGTCTCTTTCTAGAGAACCTTTAACTATCATATAAGTTGTTTTGTCATGTGCTATCGTCATCTTATTTGTGTTGCACCATTCTAGGACTTTGTTCAATGCGGTGTTTGCATTGTGCTGTAGTTCATTTCTGAAACCTCCTTCCACCACCAACAAGATGTCGTCCGCATAAGCTACTACGGACCTCACCTCATTTGCGGTTTCCAGCTGCTCCAAAAGCTCCTCAGTCGCAATGTCCCAAAATATCGGACCGCAGACTGACCCCTGTGGGCATCCTTTGGTGATTGATTTTGTGATGTTTTTAGTACCAGACAATGTTACAAATCTATCCTGGCAATAGCTTCTGAAGGTATGATGTAGTTGTTTTGGACATTGTATTTCGATTAGCCTATGGAACAGTGTCGGACACCATAAGTTGTTGAAGGCTCCTTCTATGTCTATCATGATTAGGGCCACGTATTTTTTATTTGAAGTGGTTGCAGAGTTTATGGCTTTGTTTACGGCGTCTTCGGTTGATCGTCCTTGTCTAAATCCGTACTGCGCCGGGTGCATGCCTTTCGTCTTCCGATGTTCTTGCATTCTCGTACACAGTAGTCGCTCGAAAGTTTTCCCGAGCGAGTCTAGAAGGCAGATGGGGCGATACGAACCCGGATTTTTCGGGTCTTTTTCTCGGTTTTTAGAGAGTATGATTACGTCTGCTTGCTTCCAGCAGTTTGGAAACTTTGTTTGTCTTAGACATTCGTTGTACAGTTTAGTAAGTTTCGGTGTGAGTTTGGTGTCTAGTGCCTTTGTGATTTCTGCCTGGATCCCGTCTGGCCCAGGAGCTTTTTGTTTTTACTTGAACGAATAGCTTGTCTAATCTCGTCCTCAGTAAAAGGTGTTACGTCGTCCTGTGTTCTATTCCATGGTGTATTCCCATTCGCGTTTTGTTCGGTGATTCTTTGTAGTTTGCGCATTTGTTCTTGTGTGTCCTCTTCCCAGTTGTCATCAGGGAGGAGTGTATGTAGTAGTAATGTCGCGGTTTCAATCCAGTCTTTGGTTTCTGTTCCGTCGGGTTTGGTTAAAGTCGAGTACGTTGTCGGTGGTGCAATTTTTCCTGATACTATCTTGTACGGTACCCCCCAAGCATCTGTCTGCAAATGTCTTTCGACGAAAGTGTCCCAGGATTTTCGTTTCATGTTGTATAGTTCCTGTTCGTATGTCGCCTTGCGTTGTCTGTAGTTGGTCATCTGGAAGGCCTTTTCTGCCGGTGTTAGGGCGGCTTGATAGCGTCTCTTTGCCTTGCGAGCTTTGCTTTTCAGTATCTGGACCTCTGTGGTCCATTTTAGTGGTTTTTGCGGCGCAGTTTGTCTTACTGTTTTTATGTTTGTTTCATAGTGTCTTTAATTGTTCTTGTTAGGGCTTGGGCGTAAGCGTGTACGCTGTCGTTGCGTTGGATATCAGGAGGCGGATTGAAGTTGTCCAGTAGTCTTTGCCAGTTAGTATTTTGTATATTGTATTTTAGTCTTTTTTGCCAGTTACCGCATGTAATGGTATGTTATCCTTGTTTATGACAAAAGTTATGAGGTTGTGATTGCTTATTGTTAAGTTGTCATGTACCTTCCAGTTTTGTATGTGGGGGTGCGTTAGTCGGTTTGCTATTGTGACGTCAATGTTACTCTCTGCTCCTGCCCGATGGTTTCTGTGGGTGGGTGGATTGAAGGGACAGTTCATCACTTCAAGCTGTAGCTCGTTGATCATGTCCTCTACTCTCTCCCCACGCGCATCACTGTTGCTACAGTGCCACATTGGAGATTTTCCGTTTACATCTGCCATAAAAAGTGCGGGCTGATTTGAGTATGTACGTGCAATGTTTTTAATGTTGGTGATGTATGGATCGGGGTCCAACCGAAATTGGAAGTATGTGTTGGTCAGTATCCAGTTGTGTATGTTTTGTCCGGATATTTCTAGACAGACGTTGTGTTCGTTCGTGTATCTTTGTATTGTGGTTGCTTGTATGTTAGGGTTGAATATTATAGTGGCAGTCATTGGTCTGTCTCCCTTACATATCTGTCTGACTGTCGTTGGCATTCCCGGTAATTTTCCGTTTTTGCAGTATGGTTCTTGTATGCAGATTATATCTAGTCGTTGTGTTTCGGCCAGGTGTCTGATTTCCTGTGTTACGGTGGCGCTACGCATGGCGTTTAGCTGTCCAATTTTAATTGTGGTTTCCCTATGCGTCTCAGTTTTTGTTGTTCCGTTTCTCGTGTTTGCAATCGGTATTGTTGTTTGGGATTGAGCGTCGATCTCAGCTGTCCGTGTTTCCAGTAGGTATGTCTTAGTTTGGATTCCTCGATAATTGTTGGTTGTGTGTGTGTTATGGTCCATAATCGGTTTTGTGTATAAGTCTGTCTGGGTAGTATATTCACAATCCCAGAAAATTACGTAGTTGGTGTATATCTGCTGGTGTAGGCCACTCTTGCACCGTTTTTATCTTGTTAGGGTCGGCTCTTATTCCGGTCTCCGAAACAACATGTTCTAGGTATTTCACCTCTTTTCCAAATAGGTGATATTTCTTAGGGCTCAAGGTAAGGTTTGCCCCGCGTAATCTTTGGACTATCCCCTTTAGGTTCGTAAGATGTTCTTCAAAAGATCCGCCTAACACTATCATATCGTCTAGGTACACCAGACATGTTTTTCAGGGTAGTCCACGTAGTATCGACTCCATCAAACGTTCAAAAGTAGCAGGAGCACTGCATAATCCAAAGGGCATTACCTTGAGCTGCCATAATCCAGTTCCAATTGTAAACGCAGTTTCTCTTTATCGTTTGGCTCCAAGCTTACCTACCAGTACCCGGTTTTCAAGCCTAAGTTCAAAAACCAATTAGATTTGGATAGAGTATCCAAGGTGTCATCAATTCTGGGCAAAGGATAGCTGTCTTTCTTTGTGGCATTGTTTAGTCGCTGGTAGTCTACACAAAACCTTGTCAACCCATCCTTTTTCTTGACAAGCACTACCGGGGATGCCCCTGGACTATTCGGGGGCTCGATCACTCCGTTTCTCCATGTCTGTGATAATTTGCTCGGCTTCCTTACGTTTTGCCAAAGGAAGCCGCCTGGGATGTTGTTGTATCGGTTGCGCATCTCCAGTATTGATCTTGTGTTGCACCACATTCGTCCTTCCTTTCTCACTATCATCCAGTGCGAACACACCTCGATATCATCCGACCAGTTCTTTTACCTTGTCCAGTTGGTCGCAGCAATTACTGTGAGCAACTGTTGGCTGGTTTATCTTTTGTGTCGTTCACACAACGTTTAATGTGGCATACTGGAATGCAACTTCCCGCAATCATGTTTTTCTGCAGGGCGGCCGTATGCGGATTAATGTTTAGCACCTTTATTGGTATCGTATTTCGAGACTTTACCAGTGTTCTTCCAATCAGTAATTTCTCCTGACCCATTTCCGATTCAGTTGCTTTCATCATGCTAACTTGTCCTTCTTGGAGAGTACCATTCGGGCGTCCCATCACGATCATTTCCGTCTTCTCGGGTATTCTCATATCACAAATCATTCGAACTTGAATCGTCTGGTTACTCGTCCCTTGAAATAGAATCTCATCATCACCTATCTGAAGCACATTTTCTTTCTTGGTCACATGAAACCCATATTCTTTCATGAAATCCATTCTCAGGATAACTTTTTCTGTAATTTAGGGCCAACAACACCCGATGATTAATTAGTTTGTCTCCAATTCCCAACGTTACGGCAATCTCGCCTTGAGTGAAGATTTTCTCACCACTAGCCGTTTGAAGACATACCAATGCAGGTAGCACTTTTTCACAACCAACCAAACCTGGTCTCGCAATAGTCCTTATCGCTCCTGTATCCACAAGTAATCGGACAACCCTACCATTAATTCTACCATCAATATAAATGCTGTCCAGACTTCTCATCGACGATGTGGCACGGATGATAATCTTCGAGGCACTACATTGTGCAGTCAATGTTCGCCCCCTTACGTCGGCTTGCTTTAGTTTTCCCTGCTGCTCAACCGATTGTTTTTTGTTGAGTACAGCGTGTCTGTATATGACTAACTTCATCGCAGTTCCAGCATCGCAGACCCTATTTCCGCGATCGTTGTCTTTCCAGTCTTTCCGCCTTTTGTGTTTCAAATACACGGTTGATTATTTCTTCTATTCTGTTCTGCGATTGACCAGGTTCTTCTAAGGTAGACTGAACTTTGTGACTTACTCTGTGTGATGTTTGCTTAGCTGCTTCAAATTCAAGTGCATGAGCCAGTGCGTCATCCAACACTTTGCCCGTGCCAGTCTTAGAGCTTGCTGTATTTCGCCATCTTTAACGCCATCCACAAATGTTTGAACAGCCAGTTGTTCGAGGAAACTATGTGGTGCCGTTGAGTATGCCAATCTAAATAATCTGGCAATGTCATCTTCGAATTCTTGTAGACCTTCATTTGTCTTTTGGCGGTGCATGGTAAACCTGTTGAAGGCGAGCGTCTCCAAATCTCATCTCAAGCCTCGATGTTAAGAAACCTTAATCATTCTGTTGGTGATCGGGAATCGTTTACAAGATGTTAAGAGCTTCCCCCCGTAGGGCCACTATTAAAGAGATAGCCTTCTCTTTGTTGCATCAACCGTTGGCTATTGCAGCAGTTTCAAATTGATTCCAAATGTCAGCCAAAGTATTTTACCATCAAATGTGGGTGGTTTCGCTTTAAATTTTGACGATATTGACTCGCTTCTTTCCATGCTTCTTATTTCAGGTGTGTTATGATTTACAACTTGTTTTGCTAATTCTTGTGGCTGCGTTGTTAGTGAAATCATTTGTTCTTACAGCCTCATCACATCTTCTTCCATTTTTATCAATTTACTGTCCAACTTTTGCTCAACTGTTTTTACCTGTTCCGTGAAATCTTCTTTCAATGCAATGGAGCATTCCATTAATCTTGGTTCTAGTGTGGCTGTATTTTCATTCAACTTTTCTACCATTTTCGCAGCATTTCCACGAAGTGTCACTTCTAGTTTAGCCGACCTCTCTTCTATACCGGATTTAAAATTCTTAAGGATATTCATTAAAGTTTCTGCGTCCATTTTACTTTGGCTTGTTGCAAGAGGCATATACAAACTACTCAAATGTCTTTAGACGTGTTTTTTCTTTATAGTTTGGCTCCTTAGCTCGTTGAAACACGCAATCCATTCTATCCGTTCTAGTATTCTAGAACTTCTTCAAGTTGCAGGTCGGTTCAAGATGGCATATTTCTAGTATGATGTTGTAATGTATAACCTTCAATATTTTGCAGTGTTGTGTTTATTGCATGGGCGTCCAAAGCGATTCTGTACCTGATTAATCACATCTAAAATTGTTTGTTTTTAAACTTCTATGCATTTATATATCGCTACTAGTTTAACTAGTTTTAACATTTAGGGTCGGTTGTACAATCCAAAATTTAGCTCAAGCTCAAACTTAACTAAACTCCTTCTAAATTTAAACCCCAGCTTAGATCAGTAACCGTTTTACGATTCAAAATCACTACAAGCTTAGCTGGGCTTTAGAGTCGATACTTTTTTCAACAGTTGGTAGTAAAACGCAAGTGCATAACACATGTTTGTGATTTTTGACGATTCAATAATCAAATAATTATAACCGTTGTTACTTATTGCTTTCCCGCTTGTCCTTTGTGTTTCAATAGTGTGTTTTGAAAGTGTTTGAGACCAACCCTAAAAAGAGATCATCCAATTTTGATTAGAAAGAAGAGCAGAAATGAATAATACTTGTTAACGCTACAAATCTATAGAATGCAAGTTGTCTACTGCAAACAGCAAAAATAAAAAATCATTTCATTTACCGTAATGATTTTCTTTTTTCCTAAAAACTTTTTGGATCCTATGAGGTTCAACTAAATCAATTACTACTGTAAACTCCGTCATCAGTCAAATGATCGTTAAGATTCTCCATTACATAGGAAAGCTATTAGGTGTACACAATTAATAAAATTCTTGCGGAATATTGTTGAAGTTGTTACGTTAATTCGAGGCAGCCACGTTGGGCGCCAAATTTCTGCTACGTTGGCTCGTAGCCGTGCGTAACCCAAAGAAAATCAAAGAATGACCGGGCTCAATTGGAGATTAGGGGGGTTGTAGAAAGCAGACTGACATATGATGTATGCGGCGGAGTTAGTAACCGTACCTGCAATAAAAGAAATTAGAATAGCAAACCTGCAATAAAAAAGATTAGTCCTGCAAACCTGAAATAAAGAAAAAGCATAGCAGCAATGCAAAGTCCAAGCCATTCAGCACTTTGTAGAATGTAAATAAAACTGTTTAGATAAACTATATAATTTAATCACGATAAAAGCATTACAAAAATTTTTATCACAAAGTGAGGTAATATTGGGGAGTAGCAGAAACGTTTCCTCACACACCAATTAAACATAAATCAGACAACATGTTAACAAAAGATAAATAGGTAAGACACAATTGATATGAGTAATTCAGTAGTATTGATTTTTTTTTCTTTCTTTTTTTCTTCTTAATCGCAGGCAAGTCTATTGTAAAAGGTATCAGAACGACGAAGATATGGCAAAACAACGGATAGATATTTAGAGTAATAATAAGTAGGAAATAGTTCAACTTACATAAAGTCCTTCAGTAACGCTTCCTTGCAATTGAAGTGTGGGATTCACAATGTCCTGCACTAACGAAGCACTTCACCCTTGACTGTGAGGGTGTTGATGGAATTTCTTACACTTTACACTAATCACACCTACGTATTTCACTGGTGTTAGCAGCAGACATTATCAGGCTGATGGAACTATGTAGCATTGATAAATTTATTGTTAATTCTATTTCCTGAGACAATAATGTCGAAATATTTTGTAACACAAATTGAAAAAAAAATGGTAATAAAAATTTAGAATCACGGGCTTTCAAGGCACGATGTAATGCATTAAACTAACAGTAACGTGAGGTGTTTTATTTGCTACCTATGGTAACAAAGAAAAATCTAAGGCTTTTGAATAACGAAAGCTTAAAACTGTGTTTGGATAATCCAAAGTATGCACTACTCTGATAGAAAAAGGGACCACGAAAACTAGATCGCACACACAGTTCAAATATAAAAAGACAAATCAACTAAAAAAACACAATCAGTAAAGCACGTGTATCACTAAAGTAAGTCCGTCAAAATGTTCCGTAGAACACGCGTGCATTGACCAAACACGTTCGCCTATAAAACATACTATTTCAATCGGAATTAGCACTACGCTCTGTACAGTTAATAAACAACTTTTACTTGACAAGAAAATTCAACTAAAAACACAATTAGTAAAGCAACAAGGAAACAGTATTTTTAACGTAATATCATATATAGGAACGAAGCACAAACTCCAAGTACTCCAATCTGTTTATAACAACTCGTTGCTATTACAACCGCTTATCGACTATTCTCTAAACTTGTATATCCACATAAGGAACATCCAATAAATGAATGCGGCCATCCTATCTACTCATTAATTACGAGCTGTTTATCTTTTCGATAAGTTGGAAAGTAATTTACGAATAATCCATTTAACATTCGTTCCTTGCAATTTATTTATTAATTGAAAATCAAACTTCAATTTATCTATCTTTAAATAATACACACGAGTTAAATTGCACTTCTGAATTATTCTGAAGTATTTACTTTATACTAATAAAAATAAAATATAGAACTAGTAGTTGCAGAAAGGTATTTACGAATTGAGAAAAAGCGTAATATGTTAAACGATTAAAAATGCACGTTACAAAGTGCATATGAAATAAAACAAAAGGAGCTTGTAGAAATCAAGTTGTTTTTGGGAAAATGTTTTAGTGTGTTACAAGAGTTACGTCAATTCTTAGATTGTGTCAGATGTGTTTTTGGAAATAAAGTTCTTTCCTTTTTTCTAAACCTGTGTCTTAAGTCCTTACCTCAGATCATTCATTCCATATTTAATAACCATTAGCTCTAAAACAACAGGTTATGGGCCCAGGAAGTTAAATAAATTATAGAGTGTTGATTCTATATACATAAAGTTTAATAAGTTGCAAACATGTTCGATCATCAGTCACATACAATTAAGAAATTGAAAGGCCGTGAAAACTATGATGCCTGGAAGTTTGCCGTTCAAACTTATCTGGAACTTGAAGAACTATGAGATGCCGTATTGGATACTGAAAAGGATGATAAAAAGGTTACAAAAAACACAATCCAAAATAATATTGCTTGTGGGGCCTATCAATTTTGTGCATGTACAGTCATCAAAAACTGCCAAAGAAGTCTCGGAAAGTCTGGCGAATGCTTTTCAGGACACTGGTTGGACAAGACGAGTGGGTTTATTACGTATTTTGATTACTACTCAGTTAGAAAATAGTAGTTAAGTAGAAAACTATATAAATACAATTATAGCAACTGCACACAAGCTTTCAAGTATTGGGTTAAAAGTCAGTGATGAGCGGGTAGGCACTATCTTACTAGCAGGTCTATCAGAATGTTATAAACCCATGATTATGGGGATTGAAAACTTTGGCACTCCAATTACAGCTGATGCAATTAAAACCAAACTTCTGCAGGTCATTTCAGTAGGCAGTAGCTCCAGAACTGTTAAAAATAAAAGGAAACCTTCACACAAAAGCAAAGCAAAAGTACGTTGTTACAACTGTAATAATTACGGATATTTCGCTAATGAATATGAAAAAAAGGAAAACAAGAAAAACAAAAATAAAAGTATTAATGTTTCATTGTATTCCGCCTTTACAGTGCAAGAGAAAATAAAAGTGTATGGTACTTGGACTCTGGTTGTTTAGCTCATATGACAGCAAGTCGAGATATACTGCACGCAGAAAGGAAATCGAAGAAATTGATCATTACCACAGCTAATAATCAAGAAATGGCGACGGATACTTTAGGCAATGTAAATTTATCCATTTCAGTTAATAAGAAAACTTCTGATACAAAAGTTTGTGACGTCTATTATGTTCCCTCATCTGAATGTGAATTTGTTGTCTGTTAGTCAAATTGTTAAAAGAGGCAACAGTGTTGTTTTTGACTCTAAATGCGCAAAAATTTTAATTCTTCTTAACAGTTAATTGCTTCGACCACTCATAAAAATAGTCTGTTTAAACTAGATACAACTACAATAACAGTTAATAGTTGTGCGATACTGAATGTATCTTTAGAAAAACAGTCAGATTTGTGGCATCGTCACCTAGCACATGTAAATATAAATGATCTTAAGAAGTTAAAAGGTGGATTGGTTGATGACATTGACTTTTCTGATAAAGTTCCCTGTGATTTTGCATGTGAAACATGCATATTGGGCAAAAGGCACCGCCTACCATTTAAACCAAGTGAAACACAATCATCAAGACCGTTAGAGTTGTTACTTGCCGAAAATCGGCTATGTAAACATTTCTGATTTTAGTTTTAAATATGTGACTGAAATCGCGCCAATATTTTAAAAAATAGACTTGCGCGTGCATTTCGTCACTTTAGACAGTTGCGTCGGCGCCAAAGAATGCGCAGACGCGGAGTGTAGAAGGAAGTGCGCGTTTTTCGTCACGACAGGGACTAGTCAACGAGACGTCGAAATGTGAGTTTATCTGTGTCTTTTTGTCTTCTCTTTAGGTAATGTAGGTTTCCTTTTATCTCTACCTAATATCGTTGCCTTGACCTTATTCCTATCGTACCGCTACAAACAGGAAGAGGGAAGACTAATCAAGTTGGTTTCGACGAGGGCGAAGGCCGACCCACGCCCAACTTACGCCGAGATCCTGCCGCCAGAATAGCGGCAATGTTTTGAAAAGCTCCACATTATACGTGAGTACATTTTATATCTTTCTTTGTATGTGATACAAATTTGAGACGCAAGAATGACGTAATACCTTGTTGCGCAATATTATGCACGTGTTTATTATGTTGCCAACTGTCGTAGTGGCTCTTGTCAATTACGCGCGGGACTTTAACAGTATACCTTAGAGTAGAATAACAGGCGTAAAGTATAACAGAGTTAATACATTCAGATTTGTGTGGTCCAATTCAAGAAAACTCATTGTCAGGCTCACGATATGTACTCACTTTGCTGGATGATTTCAGTCACAAAATATTCGTTTATTTTCTGAAGAAGAGAAGTAAAGCTTTTGATCATTTTAAAACATTTATGAGGTTTGTTTAATACCAAACTAGTCGAAGGATTCAGTGTTTCAGAACAGTTAGCGGTCTGGCATGTTGGCAGCGATTCGTTGCTTAAGCCTTACCATAACATATAATTTAACACTTTTCCTCTTTTGGAGCGGATAACAAGGTAATGTCATTTCCTTATAAATGGGAATCATGTAAACATGTTGGAGTTTTTTAACAACCATCAGATTGCTAATATCTATGTAGAGCCAGGTAGATAGGAAAAAAATAGAAGAGTATAGGAAGAACTAGACCAAGCTATATTAGTTAAATTATTAGAAATTTAGGTTTGTGAAGAGTATGTAGAACTTTTTAGATTAGCACAGAATAGAAAAGAAGTTAGAGCTGCGTCAAACCAACCTTAAGTAAGGTCGCACACATAATGATGATGAATGGTGGAGAGTATTGTGGCAAAGACACTATAGATCTACTTAAAGCTGCAGGAATACAACATCAGTTGTCTGCTCGGTATGCATCGGAACAGAATGGTAAAGCAGGGAGACTCAATCGCTCAATTATGGAAAAGGCTTGTTTTTTAATTGATTCTGAATTACCAAATGCATTTTGAATTTAAAAGTAAAAAGGTTAACAGTTGTAAAATAATTTGTTACTGTGATGCAGACTAGGCCAATGATCAGGAAGATAGGAAATCTGTCACTGGTTACATTTTCTTTAAGAATGAATCACCGATTTTTTGGAATAGCAGAAAGCAGCTGTTATCGTCGGGGTTGGCAGTGTCTAAAAGTGGGAAGACTTAGCACTGTTATCTTTAATGTTTACAAACAAAAAAAAATAAAGAAGGTTCATAAGTACACAAATATACAAGTAAAAAATCAAAATGAACAGTTTATGCATATTGACTTTGGAAGTCTTCAGCAATTTTCGGAAGGCTTCGTGGTTGCTCGTGGAACCACGTAGGAGCTTAAATACTAAGTAGACAGGTATATACAGTGTTCGGAGTGGTCCGAAGGCCTTCGGTAGTCTTAGGACTTCTTCGGTAATCTTCTGAATTGCTTGGTGAAGCCGAGTGAGAGCTTGAATAACGAAATTAAGGAAGTATTTATTGTTTGACGAGGTGCAGACGTCTTCGGAGGTCTTCGGGACTCTTCGGGAGTCTTTGTGGTTTACTTGTGGAACAACGCGGAATTATAAAGAATACTGATATACATATAAAAGCTATACATTGACTATATACACAATATTGAGAGGTTCGGAAGTCTTCGGTAGGCTTCGGAAATCTTCGAGTTTTACTCGTGAGGCTGAGTAAGAGCTTGGGTGACGAAAATAAGAAAGTATTTATTGGTTGAAGAGATCCAGGCGTCTTCGGGAGTTTTCGTGGTTCACTTGTGGAACAACGCGGGGTTATAACGAATAATGATATACATACAAAACTATACATTGACTATATACACAATATTGAGGGGTTCAGAAGTCTTCGGTAGGCTTCGGAAGTCTTCGAAAATCCTCGGGTTTTACTCGTGAGGCTGAGTAAGAACTTGGATGACGAAAATAAGAAAGTATTTATTGGTTGAAGAGGTCCAGACGTCTTTGGAGGTCTTCGGGGCTCTTCAAGAGTCTTCGTGGTTCACTTGTGGAACAACGCGGGGTTATAAAGAATAATGATATACATGCAAAACTATACATTGACTATATACACAATGCTGAGAGGTTCGGAAGTCTTCGGTAGGCTTCGGAAGTCTTCGAAAATCCTCGGGTTTTACTCGTGAGACTGAGTAAGAGCTTGGCTGACAAAAATAAGGAAGTATTTATTGGTTGAAGAGGTCCAGACGTCTTCGGAGGAGTTCGGGACTCTTCGGAAGTCGTTGTGCTTTAGGTCTCGTCGAGCATGTGGCCACTGAATTCCATGGAGGTGCTTTCTCTGAGGTACAGTGCACAGATACAATCGTGCTGCAGCTGCTCTGGTGACGGCGGCAGGGGTGACAACAGTTTCGGCAGCGGTAGGCTGTCTCGGAAGGCACGCCGGAGAGCGTTCTATAATTGCTTCCGGTAAACCTGGTGGTTCGAATGGGATTTCCTGCCCATCCGAAATGGATTATTATAGACAACAGAATGCGGCGTGCCCCAGGTACGGCGCCGGGCAACGTAACTGGTCAGGTATTAAGCAGGCTAAGGAGAGCACTGCTATACGAGCCCCAGGTACGGCGTCGGGCAGCGTAGCGGGTCAGAATTTTAAGCAGGTTATGGAGAGCACTGCGGTACGTACCCCAGATGTAGCGGCGGGCAGCGTAGTTAGTCCGATTCTTTAGCAGGCTATGGGGAGCACTGCTGGTTGAGGTAGTTCACAGGGTATGATGAGCACTGTAGTTGAGTCCTCAGGCTGTGGTGAGCACTAAGGGTACTGAATTTTGTAGGATTCGCAATCATATTTATATGCTTTCTTCCCCTATGCAAGGTATGTTGAAAAAAAGGTTAGTGGAATGGGCATCCAATAGATTCGCTACTTTTAGGGTAGCACAAAAAATGAGTTGGAGATCCCAATTTTCTGGCCTTTGTTCTATGTTCGGCACGTGTACTTTGATATAGGATAACACAGCAAACAGTTGCGCTTTCTACAACAGAGGCGGAATATATGTTCTTGTCATCTGCAGCCCAGGAAGCTTTATGGTTGCGTGGATTGAACCGACAATAAAGTGCAAATTTGGAACCGACTGTGTTAAGTGTTGATAATCAAAGTGCATAGAAATTAGTTTTGAATGGATCATACCAAGCCCGTACAAAGCATATTGATGTGCGTCATCATTTTTTGAAAGAAAAAATTGATGATGGATTTTTATGCCTAAAATATGTTCCAACTCAATCCATGCTGGCTGATTCATTTACAAAGCCTTTCGTTAGAGTTAGGTTCTTAAAATGTTTAAGGGGCCAGGGACTTATTTCAAACAGGGAGGGTGTTGAAGTGCATTTGAAATAAACCAAGAGGAGCTTGTAAAGCTCAAGTTGTTTTTGGGACATTGTTTTAGAGTGTTACAATGTCAATTTAAGCCAGTATCGTACAACGCAGTTTTGTATCGCATTCCGTTTAAGCTCGAACTTAACTTTAAACCAGTGTTAAGCCTGTATTGTGCAACCGGCCCATAATCATGTTCATTCATAATGAAAATATGTTTATCATTCATTCTTTAAAATATAGGGATGAACAGAATGCTATGTTTAAGATTTAATTATAATGGGTTTCTGTTATTAGGCTTGAACCTGTATATTTCAAAAAAAAAATACAAAACTAGAATAACTTCACTATTTTTATTGTTTTTTAGCTATTCTAATTAATAATTATCTTAAAATAATAGATTATAATCAATAAATAAACCTCATTCAAACTCAACACCTCCATAACACAACGGAAAAGGCTTTTGAGATTAAAGTGACTTACACATATTCTTGGCTCTTGTCTATATACCCAACTAACTAGTCCATTATTTAAATTATATTATATCTACGTTTTAATTTAAACAAGGTAAATATTTTACCTGTTAACCGTCTTGCTAGACGACGTCAAAATTGAAGTAAATAAAGATTTCTGGCAAACAAAGCAACATGTGTGGCGTCAGCACTGTACATACATTCGGAGTAAAAATTATTTTTGTGGGAAATTTAAATATTTCATAGGTTATGTTGATAATAATTTGATGGATTTATTCTAATAATTATTTGAAATTTAAGTATTTTATTATAAAAGATTTCGAAACTGGTGTTGGTTACAGCTCTGAAAATTACTTTCTTTTAAATTATAGAAGTTGCTGCGGTGAAGCAGAAATTTGACATTAATTGTTATTATAAGCTATATACAATCGAAAAATACTCATTCCAAAACGTAATACACACTTTAGACATAGCACCAGCAAAATAATCCTTAACAAAGCCTTATTATAGCTACACATACTTTGAATATGAAACTAATCTGTACAATTTGAATATATACCAACCTTTGAAGCAAACTGAAAGTTTCTTCTCGTACTGTTGAACAACCATAACTTAATGTTAAAGTAAACAAATACGCGATAGTAAAAACTAGTGCTTGGAAACGAACATGGCGAGCATGCATTAAATAAATGTGTAATACACGCATAAAGTAGATTACTATTAATAACTAACTCGATATTTTTAAGCGTCGTTTCGATTATTAATTTAACGCTATGCTGAAAAATTAACTTATGATACGCAATGTACTTTCTATTCCATCAGTGATTTGATTTGCTACATATGTTGATGACGCGTTTAGTTCGTATATTTTCCGAAGCGTTTGTTTGCTCGGGAATTCTACAATACGTTACAGAATTAGAGGTTAGTTGATAGTTTTGGTTTGCGATTTTCCAGCTAACGTAATTGGAAGTGCATATATTGTCGCTTTATATTAAAATGGCTTTAAATTTTGGGGCATCCAAAGTTGCTACAGGTTTTACATTACCGACTTCAACTGCTGCAGGTAGATAAGCATATTTCTGTTCCTATTCTTAATGCAATATTTTAGCAACAACATCACAACCTACTTTTGGTGCTGGCGGAGAACCTGCACAGTCTAAACCACTATTTGGTGTTCAAGCAACATCTACAGTTACTACGTCCGCTTTTAGTTTTGGAACAAATACCACTTCTACGACTGGTACTGCTTCATCAACATTTGCTTATAGTGCACCAGGTATATTCTTAAACATTTAAGTTATAAGCAAGCTCTTACTTAAAATAGGAACAACTATTGCTGGGACATCGAACTTTTCTGCTCCTACCACCACTACAGCTGCAGGAGGATTTCCTCTAACTTCGACAACATTCTCTGTAGGCACAACGAGTACTCCAAGTACAACCCAAACAACTTTTGGATTGTTAGGATCAACAGCTAAATCATCCTCTCCTGTAGCTACAGGTCCTTCATTATCTACTTTCTCGTTGTAATTTTTAATTCTTTTGTGTTTTTAATATATTACATAGTTATTGAATTTAAGGCCAACTAGCACCGCTCCAACAACTTCTATTCTTCCTTCTACAGCAGCACTAACTTATGCACAGTTGGAGGATGCTATTAACAAGTGGACTTTGGAGCTGGAGGAACAAGGAAAAGTATTTGCTAACCAAGCAAAACACCTAAACGCCTGGGATAGACTTTTAATTGGCAATGGAGAGAAGGTAAGATAGTAGATATTTATTATTGTAGTTAGAATTTGTGTGCAAGAGAAATGTATATGAAATACATCTGGGGCGTATTCTCAATGGAAGCTAGGGAATCGCAGCTTTCCTTCATAAAAAACTACAAAATAAATATTTTAGGTTATAATTATTATTTAAAATCCACTTCGCAACCTACGAGTTCAAAACATGTTCCACATGCCAAATTGCGCAAGGAACTTCAATTGGTAGCTAAATCATAGGCATATGTGGGATTGAAGCAGCTTACAGTAAATAATGTAAGTTGCGTTGCCGTAGCTATAAACAAAGCATATCGTGCTCTGTTAATTCTTATACATTTAACTTAATATAGAGTATTTTACACTTTTAGTGTTACATTTACACGAGGGGTAAACCGCTGGTTGTATTAGGTGTACAAGGCGTTTGTATAACTTTGTGTTACACTGTATTACATTGAATTACATGTAGTGGTCTGAATTGTGTAGTATTGCCATGTATTACAGTGAATTACTTTGTATTGCAAGGAATTTCACTGCATTACGTTATATTAAGCAGTATTATTTGTTTATATTCAGCACAGGAAGTCTATTTTCTTGAATTTTGCTGCATCAGTTCGTTTTTTTATGTTCGTTCAGCCAGATTAGAGTACTAATTCCCTTCTTGCATTCAGTACGTTGCTAGTGAATGCAAGAGTGACAAAGTGATGTTAAAAAAACAATAGGTCCTGTCTGTGTGTTTCATTAGAAAACTGATGTAACTGCACACGAGGTAAGTATGATTACGACAGTGTATTAGGTACCTTTATTTAAAATTTAAAAGCGCACATTAGGATATTCTGGTAAACGTTCTCCGTAAAAAATTGTAATTCTAAAATGACGCCTTGCAGTAAATAGTTTAACAGAATTAATTGTCCTTAATATTGCCATGTAAAGTAAACTCTTTTGTTGATTCACATAAATATCGTGCACATATAAAAAAATATTATTCCCTATATGACCCAAGTTAATTTATGTATTTGAATGAATAACCAAAAAGAGCACAATATGCATCGTTCATTATTTTATTTTAATAATACTGTACTGTCCGCCCCTACTTCTTTTGTGAATTATATTTTTATTTATTTTCACGAAGCCACGAATTTTTGTAGTTTCTAAATATTGTCTGTCAACTTTGACGTTTCACCTTCTATTTTTGTTAGTTTTGGTTCGTGCCCCCTTGCTGTTTTTTAAACCACGGCTACCTCCAATGAGTACTCTTATTTTAGGGCTCTGACTTAGGCCTCTGCTTCTACCTTGGCGTGTCGAGGGTTCAGTACCACACCCAAGGATTGATTTTGTAGTTAAGCCACAACATATCAAATTAAAATCACTGAGCTTACTTAGCTCGATCCCAATGAACAAGTTTTAACTATACTTAAAAATCTTGACAGATACCTTGTCACCTTTACTTTTGTTTTACAATGTGTGGTTATGTATCCTTTAACCTTTTCTATTCCGTGAATACAGTACAACAAATAAATAAATATCAAATACGAGCAAGTTATCCAAAATAGTGACTTACCTAAAATCTTTTCTCTGGGAAAGACTTTACAATAATTACTTATGCTAAATTCGCCTTCCCGTGGATCCTTCCAATCAGCCGACAACTCTGCCTCTTCTCTAACCTGTGCCACTTTACCTCTTACTTCACATGCCATGCTTCCCCGGTACACAAATAACTCTTTTGCTTCTAATCCAAATTTTTATTTAAACAAATAAATACTTTCGGTGCTCAACCTTTTACACCGAATACAACGAACCAGAACCTTTCCCAATGGCTCAACTCAATAAATGTAAACTCGGACTCTTTCACTCGCCTCTTTGGGCTTACAAGCACTTATATATTTTGATAGTTCTATTTCTCCTACTGGAGTATGCCATTTTAACATATAATACTTCTTTTTTTACCCCGTACCGAAATATACGACTATCTTAGGTAAAGTTCGTATTCAGAATCCTTTTTGTCAAATTATCTGTCATTTTGTACATAACAACCACTTTTACCAAGACAACCCTGTGCCTTCTATTTTTATACTGGTAAAACAATTATTGTCCAATAACTATACAATATTATATCCTCTACATACAAACTTGTCCGAGTTTACAACAACAATTAATAATACTAATAACAATACCTGAAAATAATGGATAACAACTATACAATAATAATAATACATAACAATAACAAACAACACAGAAATAAAACGTTTAGAATGCCAGTTACAAAAATCTTTATACAATTTAGCCACTCCCAGCCAAAGATCGGTTTATAATAAAATTTCTAAAGTATTTTTGAAATAAACATTGCTTATACTTTTGATACTCTTGTCATACCGCGTTCACATCGGTTCTAAACAATTTTTCCCCAGGTCCGAAACATCCCCCTTTTGGTTACGTGCGTCTTTTACTCCCTATACTATCCATCACAATACATATAATATTTAACAGCTTTTTGCAGAACGTATTGTTTCATTATTTCCTTCGCACATACAGTATGTTTCACTTTTGATGAGGGAACCAAAATAACTATTTTATTTTGAAAGTATCGATATAAAAATTTTTATCAGTTGTGTAGGCCACAAAGCCATGACAATACATCTTTTTGTAAAAATAGGGTTTTTTATAAGTTAACATTTAGCCAACTAAACCAGATTGCAATAGAAAGTAGCGTTAAATTTTTTAAGTAAACTCATAGTAGCAATTAAGATAGAGCCAAAAAGTAAAGAAAAGATGTTACAAAACACTCAATACTCCCCAAATAACAAATTTTTACCGATAAGCTTTCAGTTATAAATTTTTCAACATTTCGATGCCGTCAGCAGATAATGCTTGTACATAAATGTCGTTACGCATAACTTGCATTTAGCATAAAAACGCAAATACGACACATAATTTTTGAGAGGCATAAATTCATTTCCATAATCCTCACCGCACTGAACTTGCAATGTGCATAATAAATATGTACCTAAAATATACTACACATAAATAAAATGCGACATAAATTCATTGCACATAAAATAATCTTTCATAATACGGGAGTTCTTTTACCGATCATTTTAATTTATGTATTTGCTGTTAGATGGCGGGGCAAACAAAATATTAAGATTAGGCATTGTTGTCATGTGTTCATTCATTTATAATAACAGTAAGAGGATGAAAATTACATTCCAAAAGAAAGGAAATTAAGCTTTGGTTTTTGGGGCAACAAGTTTCAAGTGACTATAGATGTGAAATTAAACTATACAAACGATATCTGTATACAAATTAGTTTCTTCCTTTTAGTGCGTTTCTATCATGTAGAAGCGTTCATTTTAAAAACTAATTTATATATATATATATATATATATATATATATATATATATATAATTGTTCGTGTAGATAACGACCAAGGATTTAATTATAATAAATGCAATAACAGGTTTATTGGTCCAATTTTTTAAATCTTTATCAGGGTCCTATATAAGAGAAGTTACGAACATCAACTATACTAAGAAATTACAAATACGTACAAAACATGAGTACTAAATAGATTATAAATAAATAAATATACATTTAGCAGATTTAGGGTTTAGCTGACACATTTATGATACAACACTACAATTCCTACATTTAAAACTTTTTAACAAACATTTAACGGCCATCATTAAAGTAAAACAAGGTATGTTAGACACATTTGTCACAGAATAAATTGTCACGTACCAGTTCCACATGAACCAGGCCTACTGTATAATTGGGAAATAAATAATTTAAATTATAAATTCAATAGATTCGACACGTTTTTAAACAATTAATGAAAACCAACAAAAGAAAAACTACAACGAATAATATATACTATCCAGTCACTCGCGTTGAGCAAATCGAATTATTGTTACTGTTGTTGAGGACTCTAAAATTTAACAAATACGAATATATAGAGTTTAAATTATTCGTATCAGACTTAAAATTAAGGACATCTTTGGATGTATTAATGTGAGCCATTTCTAGGAAAAACCTGCCTTTGTACCTGACTTCTTTGTCTAAAATAGTTACTCCTCCAAATTTAGGTATGTGACCAGTTTGTTTGGTATGGAGCGCTAAAGCACAGGAATTTTTAGAAATTTTACAGTCACTTTTATGCTGAACACTTCTACTCCGCAGCCATAGTGAGGTGTGGCGTATGTAGATTTGGTTACAATCTCCACATGGAATGGAGTATACTACATTAGAATTGTTCAGCATTGGAGTTATGTCTTTTAATTTAGAGAAAAGTGTTCCTACCGTAAATGGATTATACCGAGTTATAGTGATAGACCGATTCGCTAATATATTAACTATTTTATTAGTTAGGTTTTTGACTAGAGGAAGTTTTTTGAAGATTGTGCTTTGTGTTTGGATAGTCACGTTTTTTGTTATGTTATTGGAATGAAAAATAAGTTTATTTATTAGTGTTTATCATTATTTTAGCTAATATATTAAAAAATTTTAAATGAAACGAAGGATGTGACAATTGTTTTATTCTATTTTTTAAATTAATAATTACATTTATTTTTTGGTGGATACTATGATTTGAGTGGAAGTTAAAATATCTACCAGAATTTGTTGGTTTCCTGTACCAATCTAATATAATAGTGTTATCACTGCTTCTAGTGACTTTCATATCTAAAAACGAAATGCTGCGGTCTTGTTCCTGTTCCAATGTGAACTGTATATGTTCATTAAATTTATTAATGCCTTTGTGAAAAATAATAATATAAACAAATTTGACAAGTTAAAAACAGAAACCCACCAGACTAAACTTACGAATCACAATGAAAATTGGTTAGTCAACTTAACAAATAAGACTATTCCTAAAGATGTTGAGAATCTATTATCATTAGGACCAAAATTTGCTATAAGTTGTAATTCTAGTAACCTAAACATAAATAAATTGTTAGTTGATGTGGAATCAGTAATCGATGTACTACCACAGAATAATAAAAACGACATTAAGAGAGCTAGGGTAACTAATGTAATCACGAATTTCTTAAGAAATCGCGGGAAACCACAAGGATTGATGGATATTTCTGTTAAAAATTGCACTCAATTCTTAAAAAATAATCTTGACATTTTAGTAACAACGGCGGATAAAGGTTCAACGACAGTGATCATGTATAAAACACAATACATTAGTAAAGGCAATGAATTAGTAAATGACAAAAAAATCTATAAACCACTACAATGTGATCCCACCTTCACTATCCAAAAAAACAATAATGATTTGGTCAAAAGGCTTCATAATAATAATTGTTTTGAAACTGAAACAAAAAAGGAACTAATTATAAATAATTCAGTAGCACCAAAATTTTATGGCTTACCTAAGCTGCACAAAAACAACATACCCTTAAGACCAATTGTAGCATCTATCAATACTCCCATGCATAAATTGTCGAGCTATATAGCAGAGATTCTTACCAAATCCTTTCATAATACTAATATTTATAACGTTAAATACTCCCTGAGCTTTGCGAAAGATTTTCAAGGTACAGTGATTCCAGTGGGATTTGTACTTATTTCATTGGATGTTGTGTCCCTGTTTACCAGTATCCCGATTGATTTGGTAAGCCACATTATAATACAGAAGTGGGGCCGGATTGAGATTAATTGTAATTTTACTCTAGATTTGTTCTTAGAAACTTTAAATTTTATTTTTCACAATACTTACTTCTCGTTCAATAGTAAATTTTACCTCCAAATTTTTGGAACACCGATGGGGTCTCCCCTCAGCCCCATTATTGCTACCATAATTATGGATTTTCTATTTGATAATGTTATCCCTTTATTGCCTACACCGCCAGCCTTTATCAAGAAATTTGTTGATAATGTAATTTGCTCTGTACCTACCAACGAAGTTAATATCGTTTTAGAACTTTTTAATAAATTTAATGAACATATACAGTTCACATTGGAACAGGAACAAGACCGCAGCATTTCGTTTTTAGATATGAAATTCATTAGAAGCAGTGATAACACTATTATATTAGATTGGTACAGGAAACCAATAAATTCTGGTAGATATATTAACTTCCACTCAAATCATAGTATCCACCAAAAAATAAATGTAATTATTAATTTAAAAAATAGAATAAAACAATTGTCACATCCTTCGTTTTATTTAAAAAATTTTAATATATTAGCTAAAATAATGATAAACAATGGGTACCCAAAACCACTAATAAGTAAACTGATTTTTCATTCCAATAACATAACAAAAAACGTGACTATCGAAACACAAAGCACAATCTTCAAAAAACTTCCTCTAGTCAAAAACCTAACTAATAAAATAGTTAATATATTAGCGGACCGGTCTATCACTATAACTCGGTATAATCCATTTACGGTAGGAACACTTTTCTCTAAATTAAAAGACATAACTCCAATGCTGAACAATTCTAATGTAGTATACTCCATTCTATGTGGAGATTGTAACCAAATCTACATAGGCCACACCTCACTATGGCTGCGGAGTAGAAGTGTTCAGCATAAAAGTGACTGTAAAATTTCTAAAAATTCCTGTGCTTTAGCGCTCCATACCAAACAAACTGGTCACATACCTAAATTTGGAGGAGTAACTATTTTAGACAAAGAAGTCAGGTACAAAGGCAGGTTTTTCCTAGAAATGGCTCACATTAATACATCTAAAGATGTCCTTAATTTTAAGTCTGATACGAATAATTTAAACTCTATATATTCGTATTTGTTAAATTTTAGAGTCCTCAACAACAGTAACAATAATTCGATTTGATCAACGCGAGTGACTGGGTTGTATATTATTCTTTATAGTTTTTCTTTTGTTGGTTTTTATTAATTGTTTAAAGAGCGTGTCGGATCTATTAAATTTATAATTTAAATTATTATTTCCCAATTTTACAGTAGGCCTAGTTCATGTTGAACTGATACGTGTAATTTATTCTGTGACAAATGTGTCTAACATACCTTGTTTTACTTTAATGATGGCCGTTAAATGTTTGTTAAAAAGTTTTAAATGTAGGAATTGTAGTGTTGTATCATAAATGTGTCAGCTAAACCCTAAATCTGCTAAATGTATATTTATTTATTTATAATCTATTTAGTATTCATGTTTTGTAAGTATTTGTAATTTCTTAGTATAGTTGATGTTCGTAACTTCTCTTATATAGGACCCTGATGAAGATTTAAAAAATAAATCGAAAGCTTGGCGAAAAACAAAGAGTTTGATTTAAAAAATGGGACCAATAAACCTGTTATTGCATTTATATATATACAGTGTGTCCCAAAAAGTTTTATACAAATGGAGAAAAAGTTTATTTTACATTTCACAAAAAAAATTATTCTTGATAAAACGCTCTGCATGACTTTTAGATCCATAATTAAGTACAAGATTTTTAAAACATTGTCTGGAATACAGGGAAAATCAAAATCATGATTTAAAGTGATAGTGAAATACACTGAAATTGTATTGGAGAGCAAAATGTTCATTTAAATTTTTATTAAATAGCATTAAATTATGCTCACTTTGTAAATTTGTGATTTTCCCAGAAAAAAATTACAAGATATTATTAATTAGATTATTTATTGAATAAAGGAATAAGACACGATAAACCTCCTATCAATTTATCAACAATGAATAATCACAACTAATAAATTCTATTGAAAGCATGTAAAATTACTTAAATACTACGGAACTTCAACGTATTCACCGTTCCTTTCTAAACAGGTGATTGTTCATTGACTAAATTCATTTATAACATTTCTAACCACATCTGGAGTTAAGCTTCACATGTATCTTTAATGATTCTTTCAAGATGATCAACATCTTGAAATGGCCTCTGAAGGTATACTTTTTCTTTTAAGTAGCCCCACAAAAAGAAGTCTAGAGGGGTTTATGTCTGGCGGACCTTGGTGGCCAAAGAAACTCCATGTCCCTTCTGATCACTTTACCGTTAAAAGTATGGACGAGAAAATCCCTAATAGTTCTCTTACAGTGATATGGTGCTCCATCCTGTTGGTACCATATTTTTTCTCGTTCATCTAGCGGTAGTTCATCAAGAAAGTCTGACAACTGATTATTTAAAAATTGTAGGTATCTTTCTCCATTCATGATAATTCGAAAAATGAATGCTCCAATAATTCTGTCTTTGTAAATGCCACACCATACATTGGCTTTAAATGAATATTGCTCTTTGGTTTGGACATGGAAATTGGGAATAACATCGCTCCACCATCGACAATTTTGCGAATTTACTGTACCATTAGACGTAAACGTTGCTTCGTCAGAGAACAGTACTTGTTGTGTCATAAATCTGTTATTTTCCAATTCTCCTTGCATACGAGCACGAAATTCAAACCTTCGTACAATATCTCCTTCTTTTAGAGTATGGGTAAATTGGGGTTTGTATGGTTCAAATTTATTTGACTTTAAAATTCGTGCAACTGTATTTTTACTTACATTCAATAAATTGGACCTTCTTCGAAGTGAATATTTTGGATTTTGCACAAACAATAGCATCACAGCAGTTTCAATTTCTTCATTTCGAACCCATGGTCGATGTTTTTTTCTAAATTTATTTTTAACACTTTCAGAACTCGTGATATTATTTATTACATATCTGACCATTCTGAAATGTATTATTTAATCAGGGTGTCGATTACTAAAGATTTCTTCTGCCTCCCTACATGTTTTATAATTTTCTCCAACAATGAGAACAATTTCAATTTTATCTTTAATACTCAATTTTACTGGCATTTCTAATTATTGCAAACACTCGCTTATGTAACAATTGACATTTGTTGACAGTTCTTAGATATTCCAAAGCACTCTATCAAGAACGTGTGTAAAAAGAATGAGTAACATAAAATCAGGCGCTTATTATGAACGGGATCTTACGATGTTTCGTACTGCGCATTAATTTAGCAATTGCTCATGTGTTTATTGAATGTCTTTTAATTTTTATCTACAAAGTGGGCATAATTTATTGCTATTTAATAAAAATTTTAATGAACATTTTGCTCTCAAATACAATTTGAGCGTATTTTACTATCACTCCAAATCATGATTTTGATTTTCCCTGTATTCCAGCCAATGTTTCAAAAATTTTGTACTTAATTATGGATCTACAGGTTATGCAGAGCTTTTTATCAAGAATTTTTTTTTTGTAAAATGTAAGATAAACTTTTTCTCCATTTGTATAAAACTTTTTGGAACACACTGTGTATATTGCTGTGATATCCCCTTTATATTATGTCCCACGTTGGGCATATCATAAAATGCTGTGATATTTCTTCCCACGATTGTGCGTACTATAAAATGCTGTGTTATTTGTCCCGGCACTATTGGGTGTAATATAAAATTGCTGTGATATTAATCCCAACGTTAAACCATCATAAATTTTATTGTGAAATTTGCCCCTAATAATCAAGCACCTATGATGTGAAATGTTAAGTTATGGTTTTTGCCCCAATTAGCTGATTAAATAAAGCAATTCTACAATACACAATATAATGATTAAATATTTATAACTTTTAAAATCTTCCCCTTTTCAGAATATTTACATATACCAGATTTATGAAATTGAAGCCAGCAAAACTAGCCTATTTGCTTATATTTAGGGACCTTTGAAACGTTCCAAGATACATTGAAACACTTTTCGCCTCCACTCGTTGGATACAAGTGAAGCTTTATCCTTTTTATTGTTCGCGGCTAATTCAGTATTGGAATCCAATTTTAAAATCGGTATGAGAACAACTTCGATGTAGATATTAAAATCCCATTTATGTAGATATTTAGACCATTTCAATAATTTAAAATCTCATTTAAAAGCCAGTATTAAGATACCAGTAATAAAATAATACCATTATTAAGATCCAATTTAAATATCAGTAATAGAATATTTTCATGTCGGTATTAAAAGCCCTGTTTTATTAATGTTAGAAATGTATTTTCAATTAAGTCGTTATTTACTTATGTCTACAATAGATCGGCTTATTCGTTGCACAATTCGTACACTTTTTCAAAATATTTTTACTTTAGTTTTTGTTTGACTGGTTACGTAAAATAATTAGCACTACAGAATATAGTCGTAGTCCAGTTTAAATGTATACTAAACTTGTCGCTACATTCTTATCGTATTTAAAGCTGTACCTCTACCTGCTTTTCATTCGTTCATTCACGTGTTGGGATGACACCATTTACCTTTATCTTTGTGTACTTCGGGATTTTCACCAATTATCTAGTCCAAATATTCGAATGGATGCCTGGCTCGTCACGTAATACACTCACATATCATGGTATTATTTGAGAAATCCTAACAATTTCCTTTTATTAAATAACGTATTTAGTGTTTGTTATTTATTATAATCTAAACCGAAATAATCTGGTGCTTGTTTATTTCCTAACTAATATTGGATTTTTGAACAAATGTGATTTTTTATGTCACGTACGATTTTCTAATGATGCATAATTTAGATTGCATGTACGATGATATTTTTAACGCAATTGTTAAATATTTGTAAAGCCAATTCATATAGGTTTCCTGTTGATTTAATTTTGATGCATTTTGTTGCGTTTTCAAATCTTATCTTAACTTGCGAACTACTCTTGGATATTTCTATATTCTTATGCATATATATATATATATATATATATATATATATATATATATATATATATCATCGGTAACTTTTATACGCAACACTATTTGTTGATTGCTGGTTCTTTTGACATTCTTTATTGCTGCTCGAACTGAATATCAATTTATTTACGAGCGATTTTGGATAACCATTATTTACCATGGTGTTTGATAGAGGTGTCAAATTTTTTCTATGAAATGAAGGATCTGAAATTCTTGTAATTCTGTTTTTTAAACATAACAGCGTGTTTATTTTGTAATTTATACTGTGATCCGAATAATAGTTAATGTACCTACCTGAACTGGCAGGTTTCTGGAACCAGTCCAGCAGGAGCTTGTTTTTGGGGCTTCTTATTATTTTAGTATCCAAAAATGGAATACTGCTGTTATGTTCTATTTCCAATGTAAATTGGATGCGTTTGTTATATTTGTTAAAGCTGTTTAAAATCTTATCAACTTTATTTTTAGGTACGGCACAAATTACATCATCAACAAATTTTTTAATGAAAGCTGGGGGAGTCGATAAAGTGGGAATGACATTGTCAAACAGAAAATCCATTACTATGGTAGCAATAATAGGACTTAAGGGGGAACCCATAGGAGTACCAAAAATTTGTGCATAAAATCTATTGTTTAATAAAAAATAAGAGTTATGAAAGATGAAATTTAAGGTTTCTGTTAATAATTCCAAAGAAAAGTTGTAATTTAGTTGAATAATATCCCATTTTTGGTTAATTATTTCTAGTACTAAGTTAATGGGGATATTGGTAGATAGAGAAATTACATCAAGAGATATTAAGACAAAATCATCAGGTATAAAATAATCCTTTATTTCCTCTGCAAATGTAAAAGAGTCTTCGGTATTGTAATTGTTAGTATTACTAAAAGATTTGGTTAAGATATCTGCAATAAATTTAGATAATTTGTATGTGGGAGAATTATTTGATGCAACTATGGGTCTTAAGGGGATTCCATTCTTATGAATTTTTGGTAATCTATAAAGTTTTGGTGCTACCGAATTTGTTATACACAATCGTTTTTTGTCATCTTCGTTAATACAGTTTTGTTTATAAAGTCTATTAACTAAGTCATTGTTCTTTTTTGGGTTGTAAATGTGGGGTCACATTTTAGTAATTTATACACAGTTTTGTCATTCACTAATTCTTCTTTAGTCAAGTAACCTTATTTATACATAATTACTGTAGCCGAACCTTTATCGGATTTAGTCACACTGATATTAGGGTTATCTTTTAGAAAACGCAAAGTTGTATTGAAAACGCGTTTATTACTTGCTTGATTGTGAACAGTACTGTTTAGATAATTACTTACTACATTGGTAACACGAGCTCGTTTTTCGTCCTTGATATCACTAGGTAGTATTGTTAATATAGCTTCAATATCCAGTAAAAGTTTATTAATGTTTATAGTTTCTGGTGTAGGCGATATACCAAATTTAAGCCCTAAGGACAGCAAGTTCGATACATCCTCAGGAATGACCTCTTTGGTTAAATTGTGTAACCATTTATCGTTGTTAATAAACATTTTGCATTTAACAGTGTTGGATTTTAAATTCTCAAACTTTTTATGTTATTATTCTTTACAAAGTAAACATTCTCTTAAAAGCTTTATCAGTTTTATTAGTAAAGTCTGTAAAGACCTGTTCGGAGAGTAAACATCTAACAGATTGTATAGTCTCACTAATAGCATCATTAATTTCTTTAATTTCTGCAACCGTTTTTTAATTTCTAAATTTAAAATTGTTTTACTTAATCTATTCTTAAAAGTATCAATCTTTCTTTGCAAATACTTGTCATTAGTGCACATAAGGTTGATTAGACTCTTCCAGTTTTGTGAGATATGAGTTGGAATAATGTTGAATCTTCGACATTTTAATAAAAAGTAACGTCGATTTAGTTTAGAGGCCAGCTTCCTTGTCAATGATGCCCAGAGTTTTAGCAGCTTAGTGGTATTAGTGCCATAAGTAGTTGTTGTATCTCGATAAAACCCCATCGTTTAGATAACAATTAGTTAAAAGTGACGACCAGCAGTGTATACAATTAATAATTACAGGTTATTTGGTCTTCTAGTAATAGAGTTTTATTACTAGAGTTTTATTACTAGAAGACCAAATAACCTGTAATTATTAATTGTATACACTGCTGGTCGTCACTTTTAACTAATTGTTATCTAAACGATGGGGTTTTATCGAGAAACAACAACTGCTTATGGTGCTAATACCACTAAGCTGCTAAAACTCTGGGCATCATTGACAAAGAAGCTGGCCTCTAAACTAAATCGACGTTATTTTTATTAAAATGTCAAGATTCAACATTATTCCAACTCATATCTCACAAAACTGGAAGAGTCTAATCAACCTTATGTGCACTCATGACAAGTATTTGCAAAGAAAGATTAATACTTTTAAGAATAGATTAAGTAAAACAATTTTAAATTTAGAAATTAAAATAACGGTTGCAGAAATTAAAGAAATTAATGATGCTATTAGTAGACTATACAATCTGTTAGATGTTTACTCCCCGAACAGGTCTTTACAGACTTTACTAATAAAACTGATAAAGCTTTTAAGAGAATGTTTACTTTTGTAAAGAATAATAACATAAAAAAGTTTGAGAATTTAAAATCCAACACTGTTAAATGCAAAATGTTTATTAACAACGACAAATGGTTACACAATTTAACCAATTGATGGATCCAACTATCTAGTGCGCAAATGTTAAATTTAACATTATTCTGTCAACTAGTATTAATTTGGTGCTATATGAAGTAAAGTTAATTTTGTTTTTCAAAATGAATGAAACCGAAACGCGCACTGTTATCAAATATTTTGTAAAAAAAGGGTTGGAAAGCAACAGAAATACATAAAGATATACAGGACACATTAGGAGACTCCGCTCCATCAGTTACAACTGTGCACAAGTGGGTGACGGAATTTAAACGTGGTCATGAGAGCCTAGAAGATGACCCACGCAGCGGACGACCAACAACTGTCACCACGCCTGAAATCTTCCAAAAAGTTAATGATAAGTTTATGCAGGATTGTCGATTAAAGGTCTTCGAAATTGCTAAGGATGCCGGTATCTCAGATGAAAGAGCATTTTGTATCTTACCTGTGGAATTAGGTATGAAAAAGTTTTCAGCAAGATGGGTGCCACGCATATTGACAATTGATCAAAACCTTCAGAGGAAGAGTTTAGACCGCCTTAACTCCAATAAAACCTATTTTGTCTGACGATTTGTTACGACGGATGAAACTTGGGTTCACCATTATACCCCTGAGACCAAGCAACAATGTAGACATAAAGGTTGTCCGCCACCAAAGATGGCAATGTCCGTGAGGTCGGCTGGATAAGTTATGGCATCAGTTTTTTGGGATGCTAAAGGTGTCCTGCTAATTGACTATTTTCCCAGGGACCAAGCAATAAACGGTGAATATTACGCTAAACTTCTAGGCCAACTGAATAAAAATATTCATGAAAAAAGACCTGCATTGCGTAAGAAGAAGATCATTTTCCAATCAGGATAATGCACGTCCACACACAAGTGCAGTAGCAATGCAAAAATTGAATGATCTGAAGTATGATCTGTTGCAACGTCCACCTCATTCGTCTGATTTGACTCCTTCTGACTTCCACCTATTTCCACGACTAAAAGTTTTTTTTGGAGACAAATGATTTTCCACGGACGAAGAAGTAAAAGCAGCTGTCGACGACTATTTTGGAGGCCTTGAAGATTCGCACTTTCGTGATGGCATAATGGGTTTGGAACATCGCTGAGTGAACTGTATTCAACTTGACGGAGATTATGTTGAAAAAGAAACTATATTTTAAAAACAAATTTTTTCATTTTCTCCTTCGTTTCGCGAACTTTTCAAATCACCCTCGTAACTATTCCTATGTATGCCATGAATTAGACTTCCATACTTGAAAATTATTTAATTTTTGCAATTTTAAAACGAACTAAAAGCTGATTATTGCATTGTTATCGGAAACCCCGTCGGAAACAAATAATTGTGCGGCATCTATGGCATCGGGAAGTTGGTTAAAAATTGATAACTTGACAACGTTTTGTTCGTAATGACCTTGTAAATATTATTGAAGATACTGATTATCCAAAATATTACGCGATTTATTCAAAAATAACACAGTTATTACAATTTCTTATAGGACACTGGACAATTATTAATATGTTAATAAAGTATTGCATAGATAAAATTACTCAAGTTGAAACGGCACGATATCAATATATATCTGAGCTAAAACTATGTTATAGTCCCGCTGTCCGTATTCAACGCTACTGATACAGTTGGCAACACTGATACGATCCACGTTCACAATATTGCACAATAATGACAAAATTACTTGTCAAATTGTATCACATACCAAATATGTTTACAATGATACAATGTGCTCCTTAAAAAGGTAAATAAAGTGAAGTACTCACTTAAAATGCACCATGCAGTTAATCTCAGGGTATTTTCTTGTTTCTGGGTGGGTTGCGTCACACCCTTATTGATCCAAATTTATTTGTGTTCCTCTTTCGTTTGTAGGGGAGCGGCAGTGATACAGGTAGAGGCAATGATAGAAGGTAGAGATAAAAGGAAACCTACATCCTGAAAAGAGAAAAGACAAAAAACACGACACAGGCAAACGTTACCGTTCGACGTCTCGTGGCTAATAATACTCATGTCCTGTCGTGTCGCAAAATCGCTCACTTCCCCATCACTCTGCGCCTGCGCATTCTTTTTCGCAAACGCAACTGTCCGAAATGATGTCAATGAACAAGTCTATTTTAAAATAGTAGCGGGAATTCACTCACATATTTATACTTAATCTAAATGTGATACATAGCCGATTTTCGGCATGTAACAACTACTTGGTCAATCAAAATTAAAATACCACACTTCTGATGCTTTAAACACTTATGGTACGGGTTCTGGTGCAGAATCATCTGAGTGTTCGATGGTATTAAGTCAGAGGTCAACCTTCAATTTTGTGTCAGAAAATTTAATAATACTAAAAAATTTTTAAATCTTGAACTAAAAGCAAAGTTACTTCCGAACAATAGATATTCTTTAATCAGACATTTGACAGAATTCTAATTAACACATCGGAAACCAGAAATAATCAATTGATATGCACTGGGAAAACCCAGGAAAAACTTGCAATGGTACCTAGATATCGTGGGCATTTGATTTTCATTTGTAATGAAATCGATTGCTTACTGAAGGTTGTGGATTTGTTTGCTACACAGTTATTCTTATGTAGGGTTATATAAGCAGCTTCTTTGATTTTGCGTTTTTGGTGATTTTCTTCTTTGTCGATAATTTTTACGTCTTCCCATTTTATTTTATGACTGGAGTCCCATGCATGTTGTGGCAAAGCATGGATTTTTCAAATTTTCTATTTTTTATATATGATTTATGTTTTTTTAATTGGACTTCAAATAGTCTGGAACTTTCCCCTATGTAAAACTTGTTACATTCGCACGGCAATTGTTATCGAAAACTACTTTAAAACTGCTTATAAAGCCACCTATGCATTTGTTATAGTGGCTCAGCCACTGTCACTTGGTTAGCAATTTTTTTTGCCTAGCAACTATAGTGACATTGTGGAACGGTGGAAATATATAAACTTGACAACAAAAACCTATGAAATTACTGTGTTAGGATACTCTGCAGATGGAGATTCCCTATTTTAAAGCAATAAGAATTAATTCAGGTTTTTTAGCACTGAAGTTGAAAACTAACAAATATCTATAAATAACAAGTTGAAAATGCAAGGCATTGTCCCAACGAACTTCCAAATGTAGACTTACTTTAAAACAATTTAAAGAAATTAAAATTATTATGTTGTAATAATTATAAGTATTCAGATAAAATACAAAAATTTATAAACAACAAAAGAGACATTTTAATATATTTTATTTTATTGAATAAATATTTTAAAAGCTATATATTAGTTCTCATCAATAAGATAAGAAATTTTTTTATATTTTTTTTTTATATGAATCTAATTATTTTCGGTAATCAAAATTTAAGTTTAAACAATGTCTATAATATTGGAATAATTGGCATGAATTGCCATAAATTGTTCAAATATGTGTCGCATATTGATTTTAAACTTATTTAAAATTTTAATTATCCCTGTGGATTTTCCCGGGGGGCTCGGCGTCCCCGTGGCCCGATTTTAACTGACATCAAAACTTAAGCTCTGGACACCGAGCTGAATCGATTGATGTATCACACATTGATGTCCGACCATTAAAAAGGCCTCGGACACACAGACAGACAGACAAATAGATTTCATATACGAAATAAGTTTGTTGAAAATGGAAGTGGTTTCATGCCATACTCAACAATAATGAGTATTATGTGCATGACACCGTTCAAATTTTGACTAAATTACAAGTGAGGATTTTAAACCCAAAAATAAAACTACAAATAGGCACTATAGTTGCAACTGCAGAACATTTTCATGAATTGGTCAGGTCTGTCGGTAAAAATAAATTTTACTTACTTCGTGTGACTTAAAAGCTGATGATAAAATGAATTACGCATTGGCAGAGAAAATGTGTTCTCCTTCTGTCATAAGTTATTTAGAGAATATTCCCAATACCGATGGTACTCTTAAGTTATTTAATAACCATGAATGCCCATACCGACCCCTATGGTCTCTGCCACTCTAAGTACCAAAAGAGCTGCTGCCCTCTTTCGGGGACCTGTCTTAGTCTGGTTCCTCACTAAAGACCCCGGTAATTTGGTTAAACCTATAGTTCGACTCTTTGGATCACTGGAATTCGCAAGCCATTCTTCCAATTCTTATAATCTAGAACTTCAAGGTACAGCTCCATTCAGAACGGAGATGAAGTAAGTATACAGCAATATTATACAAGAAACAAGAATGTAAAGAAAAGTTAAAAGGGGAAGCTTTATCAATGTTCCTTGATCAGTGGTCAAATATACACAATGAGCCACTAGTTTTGCAGCTCTGTTGTTAATGATTATGGTGGGTTCCTAGTTAAAACTGTAGACACGTCTGGTGATGTTCATACCGCTGAATATCTAAGATGTGTAGCTTTATAGGCCACAAATTGCTCAGAAGAATTTTATGGGGTTAAAATAAAACGGTTTGTAACTGACAACACAGGTGTAAACGATTCAATCATGCATGTGATAAAATAATTTAGAAACAAACATTTCTCAGTTATCTTGTACAAAGCAGCAAAATGTAATAAGCTCATAATGCCTCAACAGGTGAAATGGAACACCATTACTGATTCGTTGAAATCCTACCTTAATAATAGAGGAATACTAGTTCAAGTGTGATCACAAAGAACAATTTAAGAAAGCTGTTTTCAGAATTTCCAATGATAGGTATAACTATTAATGCAAAAGACTTTTTAGAGGGGCAGAGGCTGGTTGCAATAGCACTTGTAGAATGCAACGAGTTGGATCTACAATTGCCATTGCTGTAAAAATTTGGAAACGATTATAACATCTTTGTGCAGAGCCATATATTGTCCTACCTAAAACATTTCAATACACGTAGACAAATGGCATTAACCGGTGCTCATTATTTAGCTCTTGTGTGTGACCACAGATTTAACTGACAGCCAGGAACAATTAATATTCGATTATTTGTAAACAATCCCAATTTATTCCAATTGTCATTGCATTACATCTAAACCCTTTCCATCGTATTTGCTTGCAAACAGTTTGATACTACATGGTGGAAGTATATATAGCGTATAGATGCTGAACAATAATTAGCTGCTGCTTCAAAAACGATTTTTAAATCTTTGTTATCAACTATTGACTGCAGTGGCTGCTACCGCAAAAATAGAAAGAATTTTCTCAAGCTTTGGTCTGGTGCAGTCACAACTAAGAAAGAGTTAGGTATTGAAAACATTTATATTACCTTAACACATTCACTCCCAATCACGTGCTAGCGCGTGATGATGCTATTTAAGCCAATGCCGATCACGCGCTAGCACGTGCTTTACTCTATGTGTTATATATTACGTTTGATTTAGCGTGGCGATGGAATTGAACACGGTATGTAGTGTAGGCATTGACCTAAGATATTTAACAGTTTTAATGCACGTGGTTTCTAGTTTTGTTTTTTTTTTAAATTGCATTGGGATCAAAGAAAGATTAATTATGATGGATAGTAGAGATCAGCAAGCTAGCCCCTCTAGATGTAAAAGGATAAAATGTGACTGTATTCAACCATTATCTACACAAGAACTTTAAAAGTTTGCGGCTCTAGGTTTATCGGGTTTTTCAGACGATGAACAGGTTTTTGTGGTAGTGATACTGAAGATGAGTATTTGTCATCGGGGTAACGTTTCAGTTCCAGAAAGTAGCAAAAATGAAGGCAAAAACGAGGATGAAAATGAATTAATTTCTAATACAGCCATCAATAGGTGTCCTTGTACAAAATCCAGTAAAAGCTCATTGTATTATGTGGGAAGATGATGCAAGCTGGATGAAATTTATGTCCAATACCAATCACGCGCTGGTGCGTGAAATTTTGAAATGTTCAAAACAAGCCAAAAATTTATTAGTGATTCATAACGAAGTGAATTAGAAGCTAATTTAACAATTTTTTAAATACTAATTGTGAAAAATATAATTTGGTTTCTGGTGAAAGTTGCTTTTCAATGTTAGCAGCGAACGTGTTAATCAAAACTGTGCAACAAGCAAAGTACATTTATCCTGGGTCTTCGAGACTGAAAAGTCATTAGATATCATATATAATATATAATAAATAAATAAATTCCTGCATTTCAAAAAGAAGCACAACCCATAGATTCAGATACGGATGATGAATAGCAGATATCGCTGGCAAAGCTAAGGCGAATAGATTAGTTTTCATACAAAACTTAATTCTTTTTATTTTTAAATTTAATTTCAGTTGGTTCGTTTTTATAATTTTGTATTAATAATAATACATTAAATATAATATTAATATTTTTCATTATATAAAAATATAAAGAAGGAAAAATTTTTAATTTTTTTATAAATATCCGATATTTAACTTTTTTTCATATTTATTATAAATATAATGATATTTACCAACCCTGCTTATGATGAACTTCTATATAGTTTTATATGTAATTGAACTACCCTTTTAACCGTTTTGTTTCATTTACATAACAAAGATTTTTATTTTTGTTTTAGATACTAAATGTCAGTAGTGGAATTGAAAGAGTGAAGCAGCAACAACAAAAATTAGATCAAGATTTAGATTTTGTATTGGCTCAACAAAATGAACTGGAAGATTGTATTGTTCCTTTAGAAAAGGAACTTCAAGATGTTCCTATTGCTGATACTGAAAGAAATCAAACCTACAAATTGGCAGAAAGCATTGATGTCCAACTAAAACAAATGTCCGATGATCTAAAAGAAATTATTGAGCATTTAAATGAATCGAATAAAGCACAGGAAGCATCAGATCCGGTAAATATGTTATTAAATTAAGTTAGAATTAATATTTTCCACAAATAGTTTGAGAGATCGTAAATCGTATAATTTTTTTATAGTATTATCTAAGATTATCAAACTCAAACAACCAACATGTCTACGAAAAAATATCTAGGACAATTATAAATGTTAAATGTGTTGTAGCAAAGTATTATAATTTAATAGAATCCATCAGACTGGTGTGAGCATGAAACAATTTAATAGTAAACTGAAATTTTACAATACACAAGGCACTATTTATTCTAAGTACCATAAAGGTATGTGTAGATACTGAATGTATACCATCAATGTGCACTATTCCACAATGTGATGCGTAACACTAACACCTGTAACCTTCTTATGCATATCGGAAACTACGGGAGAGTTGACTGTCATATGACCACAGCACACTAAAGAGTTAGAAATAGAAATTCGTTATGGCACGCCCCAAATCCAACATGTGCAATTTAGCAATGTTACAGGAACACTAAAAGTCAATCTAATAGATAAAATATGGTCAAAGCTATACTCTTCTGCCATGATAACAGTTTCTTATTTGATCTATAATATTTATTCAAGAGCAAACTTAGTGCCAAATAAATCGAAACTGATAAAATTGACCCTATTTTCACATAGTGGGTTATGATTTTTAAAAATGTTCACCAAGCGGATATTACTATCATTTCTAGAATTGTGAAAAACTTAAGTAGTAAAGAAAAACTAGGATTTGCTATATTTTTATTTATAATTCGCCTCAACTAAAATTAAATTGTATGATAACATAATGTTAAGCAGTATGATATTTAAGCTGTTTAACTACTTGTCAATTACAGAAGCTACTTAAACACTGAAGATGATTTTAAAATAAATCGAAAGCGCTCTGTATGTAGTACATATTATTTTTGCACGATAACGCCACCACAATCTTACTTCATAATATTTAAGCTGTTTGTAAAATAGATGGCGGTTCTTATGGATGGAATCTTTTAAATGTTCCAGAGTGTTAAATTTAGATTTTACAATTTTTAGAGGCCATTCATACAGCTGCTCAGGATTTGTGTTAATTTGAACCTTTCTCCTGCATTGAAATAGTTTTGACAAAATTTGCGAATGCCTTATTTTATAGAAAACTTGTGTATCAAAGTGCCCGAATATCTTCTACAATTGGGCCTCTAACTTTCTTAGCAGATATCTTCCTCCACAGAAGCACAACCACTCACCACATCGTCAACGTAGGTATCTGATGCTAACACTTCAGCAGCACGAGGAAATGTAGCCGACTCCACTTGAGCTAATTCCTGAATGACCCTTAATGCTAAAAATGGAGAGGAGGTCATTCCATACATGACGTTCAACTGATAATCCCTGATAGGATCCGAAGAATTAAATCTCCAAATTATTTTTTGATATTGAGGATGATCTGGCGCAACCAAAACCTGCCTGTACATCTATTTGATGTTAGCAGGGAATACCACAGCATGTTTACGTAAAGTGCAGTAACAAAACTATAATGTCTTTCTGCAACGGAGGCCCAACTAACAAATGTTCATTTAACGAACCACCAATAGGCGCAGAAGCCGAAGCATCAAAAACCATTCTGAATTTGGTTGTTGCGCTCTCTGGTTTGACAACAGCATGATGAGGTATGTAGTATTCTGACGAACCATCTATTGAATTTTGACCCGATTTTGAACAATGTAATCTTGCATAAAATCACGATATGAAGTATTGACAAATACATGCTCTGGGCCTTTGAACGGCATCCGGACCACAAAACAACCACCAACCTCTAGCATGAGTCTCAACGAAATGCTTTTTTCACGCTTCTTCTGCCGAGCTCACTCTAGACGAGTCTGGAATGTTTTCTAATTCCCAAAAGCGACGTAAATTAGAATCCAATGGTTCCACAATTGCACATAACGAAGTGCATGAAGAAACAGGAAAAACAAGATTTCCTGTCAGTATCCAACCCAATGTTGTTTTTATAGCGACAGGTTCCTCCAGCGAACCAACACGAGATTTATTCATCAACACATGAGCCAAAATATTTGCACCTGCAACATTTCTATTTTGCCGCGTTTATCAAAATCTTCGTCGGCTAATTTTAAGTCATACGTATGCGGCCAATTATTTGATGGCAACTGTACTGTAGGTAATTTTCCACAAATCTCCAGGAGAACAAAAACATCCACATCATATTGAGGATTACTTTATTCTCTAGGACGAATTTTACATGACAATGTAGCCGAAACCTGAGCCACCGATAGTCCCAGTGCTTCCACCTTTACCGAAACTTTTGTCAAAGCCAAACGTTGACGACATGAGTCGATCATGAAACTCTCCATGCTGCCATTATCCAATAAACCTCTTACAGTTTGAACTCTCCAAACCCATCATAAACGGATACTTAGCTGTAGCTAACAAAGTGACTGTATTTGATGATCTTGCCGAAAATAAACTACTACTGGCAGTGTAGCTAGCTTCCAATTGAGGGGTTGATGAAGACGACAAAATTGTTGACGATGATACCACAGGCACTGAAGAGGTAACATCCTCAGTCTGCACTGCTGAATTTCCAAAATGCAACAAAGTATTGTGGGGTTTTGAACACCTTTTGCACAACTTTTTTTATTTACAATTGCTAGCATGATGTGAGTCCATGCAACAATTAATGCACAACCCTTTTCATTTAACAAAAGTATAACGTTTCTGTGGTGACTTCCCGAGAAACATTTTAGATTGATATAAATAACGTGTCGCATCACACAATAATCATTTATTTATATTTGACTTAGTCACTAAAGATGTATGAGATTGTGATTTTTGAACACGCATTTGGCATTTTTCCTAGTCTATATTCTCACTTGACGATTTGAGATGTTTATCTGCTAGTACTATAACTGCTGATTTCTAGCGCCTTACAGTGTTTTTCAACAAATTACTTCAATTGTTTGGATGTTGGAATATCCTGAGTATTTTCCAACTAGAAAGTTTTTAGCAAATCGATCTCCAATTTTTTTGATAACATTGAAAAGAATCAAATCCAACAAATCAATTTTTTTTTGAGGCAAGCTAGCCAAATTTTCTACAAAGCAATTTAGTAACGCTATTAATTCTACATGTGCGTTAGATTGAGCTTTAGAAATTTTTTTTAATTCTGAAAAGTATGTTTTTGCCAATAAACGATGACACTCGTAATGCTGAACGATAATTGAATAAGCGGTTTCAAAATTTTCATTTTTGACAGCCAGATGACAAATAAGATTTTTCGAATTCGAATCCAGAGAATCCGGTAAAAAGAAATATTTTTCAATGGATAATAAATTCTGGTTATCGTAAACTAAATTTTTGAACATGCTGTGATAAGCGTTAAAATCACATAACTTTCCAGTGAATTTACTTATTGATACTCTCGGCAATCGAATATTGGTAACACCACTAATACCAGTAGGCGATCAGACCTATTTTCAAATGAATTTTGAGGTTTAATGTCCAACGAATCAAACATGCTTACAAACTGAGCATTACTAATTTTTTAACGACAGTACATTTTATCTAATTCGATGCGAAGCGTACCAATTTCCTGAATGCCTTCTGCATTTTCTTCATCGAAGATATGTGCATGATAAGACACATCAACTTCTTGTCTGATATCCATGGCGGCTTTTGTAAACAATTTTATTGCCACCAAATTTTCGAGAGTCTTTTCCAATTTCCCACTACTAACCAATAATTCTGAAATCCTATTGACAGCATGTCTAAAATTAGACGATCCATAGAAATTCTAAATTGGTCATTATGCTGAATGATACGACCCCAATTTAAATACCAATAACCAAGACCTTGCAACACTGCTGATGTAGAATTGCCTTTAATACAATTCTAAACAAAACTTTCTAACAAGGAACATACCTGAGAACCAAACCAACCAGTAAAAATATGTTCACCTCGTTAAAAGCTCCAAAATAGCAAGATATGAATTTTACAACCAATGCGATTTGTTTGTCTGGTGCCAATGCAATTATAAAGCCACAAACCCCTCAACAGCTACCTAAGTAAGAATTAACTTTATGTACCCAAAACATTTTTTCAAAACAGGCAAAATAAAAACTAGGCATTTATTTAAAATATCCCGTTATTTCCAAGGGACAAACTGTGTTCATAACAAAGTTTTAAAGCTTTCAGTTTGTAGTAAATACTAATACATTAACTTTGATTGAATGAATATAATTATTATTAATTGAATGAATGAAGTGATAGCTACACTAAGCATTAGTAGTTATCAAAGCTAACCACGAAAATGTAACGAAACAATGAGGATCAAAACACGATAAATGATTAGAATTAATTAAAAGGAAAATTCATGAATTGAGTAATCACATTATAAAGGATAAGCTATCCGCTCGAAGGACCAATAATGTTCTATATACTTACTGTTTTATCTGTTACCATGACATGTACCATAGGTCATGACCATTCCGAACGTGTGTATAGAGGACTGTATAATGATGATATGCAATGTTTTGTTTCACACACACTATGAGAAAACTGCGAACGCACGTTCTTTGACTGCGATGCATTTGCGGTTTGACCAAAGTATTGAACACCACTCTCGTGACTGTTACTGTTCCATACCGCACCTTGCACTATACCAGGTGTAACAAAATTAATGTAAAACATTTCAGAGGATGATTCCTCATCGTAAAAGAGATAGGGTCTTTCATATAAAGAAACTTCATTGGTGCATCCTTTGTTAAGATACAGCCCCTTAAAGGGGGTACATAAAATTTGTTTTTCATTTTTTTACAAACACTAAAAAGTTACAAAATTGAAATTAAGGTGACATTTTTTACTTTCAAAAATACACTTACTCAGTAATTCATTTGGTTTACCCCATGGTTGTAAGGGGTGGAAAACGCAACCCCTAAAATTTATTTCCAATGTAACTTTTTGTCTTATTATTTGTTTGCCATTTAAAAATTTATTTCCCAATAGCTTATTTCATTTTAAACAAAAAATGTCTTTTGAATTTTTTGCCCAAAATTAACCAGTTCGCAGAAAAAATTTATTTTACAAACAACTACAGAGATACATCGTCATAAATGCAAACTGGATTGTTATTGTTATTTTGTAGTTAATACCTGCATCAAAGTATGATTAAAGATGAATAAACAAAACTAATTTATTAATAACAAAACATAAACATGTAGAAATCATAGTAAATGTTCAATATGTCCACCTTCAGTCATTACACATGTGTCTAGACATTGACGCATTGAGCCACGTATTTGCTCAAATATTCCTAAAGTCCTCTACATCGCGAACAGGAGTAGGATAAACCAAACTCTGTAAATGGCCCTAAGTAGAGAAACCGAGAGGATTCAAATCTGGGGATTGAGCGGGCCAATTATGTGGTCCTCCTCGACCTATCCAATGATTTGGATATGTGTGAGTTAAATGCTAACGTGCTCCTTGACTAAAATGAGCGGGAGCCCCATCATGCATAACAAACATAACCTTCTGATACCACAAGGAACTTCCTCCAGCAATACTGGATGCACTTCTCTTAAAAATTGAGTGTATGCCTCACCATTTAATCGAGGAGGTAGAAAATGAGGGCTAATTAAATAATCCTCAATAATTCAGACCCACACGTTCAGATAAAAATGTTCTTGATGGTTAGCTTGGATAATAGCATGAGGGTTTTCATCAGCCCATGTGTGGTTATTATGAAAATTAATAATCTTGTCCCGAGAAAAAGTACATTTGTCTGTGAATTCGATCGTCTTCAGAAAATCAGGATTTATTCTGATTATTTCCACCATCCAATTGGAAAATTCAAGACGGTTTGGAAAATCTTGCGGTAACAGTGCCTGTACTCATTGTAGATGGTAGGGGTATAAGAGTTTTTTCTTTAAAATTCGAAATATCGTTATATGATCAACATTTAACTCGAAAGCAATCTTTCTAGTACTGCTATTGGGTTGTTCTTCGACCAGATTAACTACTGCTTCTTCAAGCTGTGGTGTTCTAACTTTTCGATGGCGATCACAATCCTGCGTTCTTTTTTCGAATGTACCATATTCTCGTAATCGTTGATGAAGTTGGGCAAATATTCTATGCGAAGGAAGCTGTCGTTGAAGATACATTTCAGCATACCTTCTACAAGCTTCTAACCCATTACCCTGCGACAGACCGTAAACGTAAAGCATATCAGCCATTTCTGCATTTGTGTATGCCATTTTAATAACAAGTAAATTATTAAACTAACAAATTAAGAACAGAACAACGACACACAATTATTAATTCAATTTCAAAAATTTACAAACTGGCAGCATGATAACAATTTAATTGTTACTATCACTAATAGCGGCCTACTAGAGAAATTAGTTTCGCATTTTCGTCTTATGACGATGTATCTCTGTAGTTGTTTGTAAAATAATTTTTTTCTGCGAACTGGTTAACTTTGGGCAAAAAATTCAAGAGACATTTTTTGTTTAGAATGAAATAAGCTACTGGAAATAAATTTTTAAATGGCAAACAAATAATATGACAAAAAGTTACATTGGAAATAAATTTTAGGGGTTGCGTTTTTCACCTCTTACATCATGGGATAAACCAAATAAATTACTGAGTAAGTGTATTTTTGATAGTAAAAAATGTCACTTAATTTCAATTTTATAACTTTTTTAGAGTTTGTAAAAAAACTTGATAAACAAATTTTATGTACCCCCTTTAAGGAGCTGTATCTTAACAAGGGATGCTCCATTGAATTTCTTTATATGAAAGACCCTATCTCTTTTACGATGAGGAATCACTTTCTGAAATGTTTTACACTTATTTTGTTACACCCGGTCTATAGGAAAGGTGCAGGTAAGCGGATACAAGGAATGCTGAAGGGTTAACTGTAAAAGCAGCCTTAACATTGTGCATCTATCAGAAGCGATAACAATTCTGTCAATATGTTGATTTTTATTAAAGAAATCAATAATGCAGTGGACAATTTCATTGACTAATATCATAAACTTTTATGCCATGCATAACAATGTACATTTATGTTTTTATCAAAATAGATAGTAAAATTATGAATTTGAAGTTTCTGCTTATAATACTCCTTGGAAATCTATAATTTTGGGTAAAAGAGTACTCTCTGTACACCCATTGTAATTGTTGAATTAGCTCAGATACTTTATATAATGCAATTTATAATGTTAGTTGGTCTATACTATGTTAGTAAGATCATAGTATCTTATTATTCTTTTGATTAATGTGTTTCTATCAATGTCTAGTTTTTAGCGAGACGGCAACCGTTTTGTTTATAACACATGTTAGGGAATGTACTGGAAAATGTAAATGTAAACAGAAAGTATTGTTTGCACTTGACTCAAGTGTATCTGAATATATGGTAAATTCTAAGGAATATTTCAGCAAGAAAATTCTGTGAAAATTGTTGTAGCTAGGGCAGAACAGTCCATGGAAACTATAAAAATGGGGAATATAGAGGTCAAAAATGTAATGCCGAATATAAAATGCATCCTTAATAATGCTTTAATTACTAAAAATTTAGAATGCAATTTACTTTTAGTCAGGAAAATGGAAATAGCAGGTCTTAAAATTATTTTTAAAGTTGGTGATGTCAAAATTTTTAAAAACTTTAAACTTTCAAAACGGCATAACAAATTTTATGAGATAAAATTCGATTGTGTTACAAATGTAGTTAATGATACAGAAGTATTAGATGATAGCCAAAATTCACTAAAATTATGGCATCAAAATTTGGACGAAATATTTAGTATTAGTTTTTAGTAAATTGTTAAATTCTGAAGGTGGAGTTTGGTGTCTGTCAACCCTGTATTCAAGAAAAACAAACCAACCTATCCCATAATAGGGAAAGAAGGTCATCTCTATAGTGGTTGAATTATGTGTCTAAAGTACAGCTATGACACTTTATAGTCCATAATGAAGATCTTACAATTTAAAAGTCAATCATACAGTTAAAAGTCGATAATACAGTTAAAAGTAGTTCATAAATACATCGCGCAAGCGCAATGAATAAGATAGCGAGCAACACCCCTGGCGGATGGCAACGACAACCTTATTACAGATTCCGCGTTGCCAACTTCCAATGACGTCACCAATGCACAATTTATATTGCGTAATAATCGGAAAATTTATAAAAAGTTAAATCAACAGGTGTTACATAATTTACTCACATGATAGGTCCAGATTTCCTCGAAGTACGCCTATCGTCCTTCCGGATAGATAAAGATGGTATGCCCGACGCTCTTCCAAGGCGTTCGGACCAGCTCCAGCAATCCTGAGCTCGTTCTCCCAGGTCGTGCAGTACGGTTCGCCTCGGTGGCTTCAAATTTATTCCTACCTATGCAGGGAAAGACGGGAACATGGTAAAGGTCGACAACAAAGACAATTAGGCAAAGGAAATCTACATAGATAAGATAAGCACGATACGATACCTTATACGTCCACTCCACTCGAAAGATCATGCAAAACAGCCACGTTATAGAGAGAACCGGAAACTTGTCCCCACTTTTTGTCTTTTTTCACGTCGGCGCGAAGTTATTCGTCCAACCCTCTCGCGTCGCGCGATCTGCGCAAACGCACTGTGACGTATCGGAAGTACGCGCCTAGTCTTTTAAAATTCCGCGCACCGCGTCTTTTGAAAATATGGCGCGAAACCTCCGCACATCAAACTTAAGCTAAACATGTTTAAGGGCCACTTTGGCACGTAACAATCGCGACAAAGCCACAAACGAAAAAACTTTAAAAAAAGAAAAAGTGTGTTAGCACAGTAACAGCTTAAAATCTAAGTCCTAACTACCCTACATAAAACCTAACTTAAAACCTACAAAATGTTGATATAAGGCGCCACCTGGTTTTTTGACCGATAACACGTCTACCGAAGTACCAGGAAACGGAAAATGTAGCCCAATAGTCTTTGACTACACTAATTATCGACAGCACAAATTTGTCGGGGAGCATGAAACACTACTTAAACTAAAACAGATGCGACAAGTCGCCTAAACCTATCTAACTAAAGCTAACATTAACGTTCTTATGTGCAAACACACATGAGTGTTGTATCAAAACTATTCTTCTTTTGGCAAGAAGTGCCCAAATTTAAAAATGTTCATGGAGTGCGTCACTCTGCACTCTAGCAAATTTTGTTACTGGTACTTTGGTTTTCTAACAATGCACATTTAAAACTTGTCCATGACAACAAATTTACCAAAAGTACCACCCTACTAAATCCTTATGTTGCTAACCTAACAATTTACATTTCTATATCAGGCTAGCTTTTTCACTCAAATTTCAAGAAAAATAATTCCCACGTCTGGTCATAGATACCACACGTTAGGAAGGTAAAAAGATAAGACAAGATCTCAAATTGTTGTTAAAGATAAGAGATAAGATAACGATATTAAGCTTAAATTGTTATCCTCAAAGGTAATAAACAACATAACGGTATTAAGCTTTGGTTATTATTTGAGATACTAGATAAGATAACGCGATATTAAGCTAAAGTGATTATTAGAGATAGTAGGTAAGGTAACACGAAATTAAACAAAAGTTATTACTAAAGATAACAGGTAAGATAACGCGAAATTAACTAAAGTTATTGCTAACGGTAGTCGGTAAGATAACGAGAAATTAAACCAAAATTATTACTAACGGTAGTCGGTAAGATAACGATATTTAACTAAAGTTATTATTAAAGGTAAACGATAAGATAACGATATTAAAACTAAGGGTATTATCAAAGATAATAAACAAGACAAAGGTTTTGGCCTAGTTATTACCCAAGACAATGGATAAAGTAAAGATAGAGTGACTCCGTGGAGTCGTTAAATGGGCATTTCTCGTACCCTCTAAAAAGAGAAACCGGTGAAGCAGGTCTGTTTACAATAAACGGTACGAGGGACCGGTAAAGACATTTGGGTGCATTCCTGCACCCGGCGATAATTGATATCGGTGATACAATCACCCGATACCCACACGGTATATAACGATATCTATATACACATCCACTCACACATTCACACACTCATACATACCTTCACTGCCAGAGCCCATGCGCTGACAGCGGCACCGCATGACCTCACGAAAGATTCGCAGAGACGGGGTCCAGGTGTCTATGAAAACCTCCCGCGCAACCACACGGTGACTAACGGAAATGAAAAGGCAGAGAAACAGGAACGGTAAAAAGAAGGAGGTAGGTTATTTGGAATGCATAAGAGGCACTTCCAGGTAGAAGAAAGTAGAGGAAGGGCTCGCATTGAGCAAAAGAGACAGAGAAAGGTGGATAGCAAAGCGCCACTCAACCAGCCAATGTGGTCAGTAGCTCGGAGTGAGGGAACATTACTCTTATGTGGCAGACGGGTGTTCCGGGACAAGAACAGGTCCACCGAAAGAAGAATAAGGCATAGCGGAGACAGCGGGATAAGAAAAAGTATAGTTTTTGGACAAGCGTCCGACAGAAGGTAGAGAGTTGTCCCTGTTAAACACAGCGCAGTCTGAAGGACCACCTGCGATATTAATCCGACAAGATAAGATATATCATAAGTTGACATTCACTAGGCTCCTAAGAGAACTAGTACGATCATTTTCCTAACGAGTGCATCCACTACGATAAGAAAATCAGACAAAAGTTGACACGACAACTTAAAAGTATCATTACGGATACATTCACACAAAAACAAACTGTTTTAAGGTAGTTTTTCAAAACGGTAGCACCCTAAACACACAAAAATGCCCAATTATAAGCAGTTAAATACAGATACACTGTCCCCATATGCTAAAACAACCGAGAATTTAATAAGATAACAATAAGAAGCAACAGCATCTCACCACAAAGTTCAATAAAAAACAATGAAAAAAATGTTTATAAGTTATGTTGATTTAATAGAAAAAGAAGGAAATAATGATGTAGTATAATGTGGGCGACTGCAATAATTCAGAAGAAAAACACATGGAATAGATAATCCTAGTTTTTTGCAACTGCGAATATGAACTATTTCTTACAATGGCATAGGTCATGACTCCTATGTTGGCCCAAAGAAAAAATCATCCACTCAACATCAGCTAAAACCAATCATAAAAATTCAATGAGTTATTTCAACAAAAGTTACGACAATTACCACACAAAATTAAATGACGTAAGAAAAAATACTAAAAACCACATAATATGCAGTAGGAAAAGTTCTAGGATTAATTAAATGAAACGACAGAGTTATATTGGGGGGTGTAGAGAATGAAGTGATATATAAGTAACGGTATGGTCAAGGAAAAGTCAACCAAAAGAAAAAGATAGCTAATTTAAGGGAAGTAAAGTTAAACGTGTAAGAGATTATATACTGTATGAGAGAGGGAATAGGTAATTAAAGTTAACTAATTGATGGTGAGAACAAAAATATTAGGTAAATAGTGAGGAGAATAGAACGTGAAAACTTAACTAACATTTGGATCAGCAGAGAATGGCTTAAGGTCTTTAATATGCCACCTGCCTTGGCGTTTTCCTTCGGCATCCTGAAGTTCGTAGATAAGGGGACTAATGACACGAGTGACCTTACAAAGAATGAATTTAGGGGCTAATTTTGAAGAGAATTTCTTAGATGCATCCGATAAGACACAATTCTTTTTCCAAACTTGTTCGCCCAAGGCGAAGGAAATATTTCGTTTACGTAGATTATAATGGTCCTTACTCTTTTCGTAAACTTTTAACAAATTTTTTCTAACGTCGTTAAAGATAGAAGATAATGACTGTTGGTCTTTGTCCCAGCGTACTTTATCGTCAAATTCAATTACGTTAGTATCGTCAGGCACAAAACCATAGTAACTCCCATCGATTGGGGTATATCTTCCAAAACAAGAAAAGACGGAGTGAATTGGATTGCTTCGTGTTTAGATGTACGCAAAGCTTGAGCAATTTTAAAGATATGTTCATCCCATGTAGTATGGTCTGAATCAATATAGGAAGAGATAGCGGTAATTAAGACTCGATTTACTCTTTTGGTAGGGTTTACTTGGGGATGGTATTTTGCGTTAAACCAAATTTTTTGTACTTTGTAACTTTTAACGAAATTCTGAAAATCTTTAGAGATAAATTGTGCCCCATTGTCGCAAAGGATAATCTGAGGGACACCAAAGATAAGAAAGACATTTTGTTCTAGGAATTTAATTATAGCAGCGGATGTAGCTTTACGTAAGGGTTGCACCATAACAAATTTAGAAAACCAATCGGTGACAACTAAAAGATATTGGTTACCTCTTTTCGATCGGGGGAGAGGTCCTAATAAGTCAAGCGAAATTAATTGAAAGGGATAAGATACACGTTTAAAGTTACCCATTAAACCAGGGCGAGCATCTTGTGAACTCTTATGGGAACCACAAATTTTACAGTTCTTAATATAGCGACAAACAGATTGCTTAAGTGTGGGCCAGTAATATAATTCAGATATTTTAGCGAGAGTTTTTGTAACACCAAGGTGTGCAGCTATGGGATCATCGTGACATAATTTAAGCACCTCACTACGGTTAGCAGTGGGCACGACCAGTTTCCATTCAGGGATATTCGATATTTTATGTGGAGACGAAGATACAAATTTATATAGTCTATTATTAGTTACACGAAAGGTAGGGAATTTATCGGGATTATCGGAAACTTTTTTAATCATATTGAGGTACCAGGTATCAGGAATTAAATTTGGAAGGTTAAGAGAAACAACATCACGAGATAAGGCATCAGGTACGATATTTAATTTGCCAGGCCTATGCCTAACGTCAAAAGTGAATTGAGATATACGCAAGTTCCATCTTGCCAAACGACCTGCGGGCTGTTTTAAGTTATTAAGCCAAGTGAGGGCTGCACAATCAGTGATTACGGTAAAGTGTGTACCTTCAACATATCCTCTAAATTTCTCAATGCCAAAGATAACGCCCAATAATTCTCGTTCGGTAGCAGAATATTTTTGTTCGGCAGAAGTTAAGGCACGACTTGCATAAGCGATTGGATGTTCTAAACCATTGCTTACCTGGAACAACATTGCACCTAAACCAGTAAGCGAGGCATCGGTTTGTATATAAAACTTTTCATCGAAATTGGGTGAAATTAAGATAGGTGCTGAAGTGATTAACGTTTTAATTTGCTTCGAAAGCCTGTTGGGATTCTAAATTCCACTCGATAGTTTGGGATTTCTTTTATTTTAATTAAAGCGGTAATGGGTGCAGATATAGATAAAAGATTGGGTAGAAAAATGCGATAGTAGCTAATCATTCCAATTAAACGTTTGATTTCGGTAACGGTTTTAGGTGTTTTGAATTTAGTAATAGCGTCGACTTTAGCAGGATCTGCTCGTAGGCCAGTTCCATCGATAATAAAACCGAGGAATGTAAGGGACGAACAACAAAATTGACACTTTTCCCAGTTTATCTTAAAACCTGCTGCATTTAAACGTTCTGCAACCTCATTTAATGTGGCGATATGTTCATCGAAAGAACTTGAGATAACTAAAATATCATCCAAAAACACAAAGGCACGTTCCTGATGTAAGATAGGACCTAACGTTTGATCCATTGTACGTTGTAAGGTTTATGGAGCGTTACAGAGACCAAATGGCAAAAAAATATATTCGAAAAGACCTCTGCCTGGAACACAAAAAGCAGTTTTTTGACGAGAAGATAGGTCGAGAGGTATCTGATAAAAAGCTTGTCTAAGGTCGATAGATGAGATAAATTTTGCGTTTCGAAGTCGGCTTAAAATAGAGTCAGTTCTTGGTAAAGGATAAGCATCAGAAACAGTCACGGAATTCAACTTTCTGCCATCGAAACAGACACGCCTTTCGTCATTCTTCTTACGAACTAGTAATACGGGAGACGTCCAGGGTGAATTTGAGGGAGAGATAACACCAGATTCTAACATTTTATCTATTTCAGCATGTAAATGCTTTTGTGATGCAGGCGATAACGGATATTGACGTTGCTTAAAAGGAAGGGCATCACCTGTAGAGATAACGTGTGTTGCAGTCGTAACGCAACCAAGTTCGGAGGTATTAAGTTTACAAAATTTGTCAATTGTAGCGTTAAGAGTTACATTTTGGGAATCAGTAAGAGAAATTTTGTTAGATATTCCTGTAGATGCACAGGAATTCGTTTTAAGAGAGGTTTGCCATGAAAAATCCTGGAAATAAAGTGACAGATTAAAAAGTTTACAGAAATCCACACCTAGTAGAAAAGGATAAGCTAATGCAGGGACAATCAAAAATGAAACATCACGTTCAAGTGATTCTACTTGAATTTTTAACTTAAGGGAACCCGTTACATATATTTGATTATCGTCAGCTAAATTTATGGAAGTTTTTTCGGGAATAATTTGAATTTTAATATTTTGTTTAGATAATTCATGTAAACCTTCGTTGTTTATAAGGGAGCAAGAGGAACCTGTGTCCAATAAAGCAATTACATTTAAGGAACCAATCGAAATGGGCAAGTGTAGACGATTATCAAAGGGTTTCTTAACAAGTTGTAGAGCGGCAGACTTTTTATGATAAAAGGAATTGACGGTTTGTAACCAATTAGACCACTCGGATGGAGTAGTATAACATAATTCTTCTAATGAAGGTAAGGCATTTTGTACATTAACAATAGCGGTATTATTATTAGATAAATTTAATGACGGTACGGCATTGGAGGTAGTTTTATGATTTGAACTTATTGACGTCTGGGTCCGTTGAATGATTGGTGTTGAGGACGATTTTGATTCCTTGAGATATTCACGCCCTGATTTGGAATATCTCGACGGGAGTTTCCCGATACATTAGGATTACAGTTGGTGCAGTTAGATTTGTAAATATTTGAGCGGCCACAACCATAACAAAAAATATTTCTGGGGTATGTGCAGACATTATAGTTATGTCCACTTCTCTTACAGTTCCAACAGGTAAGTGAGTTATTAGTTACGGTAGAAGGAACATTAAGGGTAGATACTTTATTGGAAGATCGAACTTGACAAGCTAAATCGGGTTCTAAAAGACCAGATTGTTTCTCTGGGGGCGGGCGGTATTTATCAATTCTTAACTTCACTTCCTGAAGAGAACGACATAGATCTTTAAAGTGGGCTAAGGAAGAGATGTGTTGTAAGGCCAGACGTTCAGAGAAATACGGGTTTAAATTCCTAAGTAACTGATCGATAATTTCGGATTCTGAAGGTTTTTTGTCGAGTCTGCTATATAAAGCTTCTAATGAGGTAATGAAGGAAACAACATTTTCGTCAGGACCTTGGGTTCGATTACGTATCTCGTTCCAAAGGTCGGTAATATAACCATGCGGAAGAAAATCACGTTTCAAACACGCAACTAACTTCTCCCAGGTAGAATTTTGGTCTCGGATGTTTCTGTACCATATCAACGCGGAGTCTGAAAACAAGTCACCTGCTGAAATAAATAAATCTTGGTCTGTACACTGCCGAGAAATTTTGAAATCGTTAATACGGTCAAGAAAAGATGATAGAGAGACTTGCGGTCAAACCCTTGAAGAGTGAGACCCCATTTGTATACAGGTATGGATTTTCCTACTGGTTGAGGTGAAGCAAGTACGAGATTTGAAAAGGGTAACGATATATCTACGTCTGCATTTGGATTAAGTCTTTCCAGAACAATTCCTTCAAGTAATAATACATCTGACAATAAACTTTGTTTAGCTTGGGTCGCTTGTTCGTCGTCATATAGGGATAATAATTCGATACGTTGTTTAACATGCGTTATTCTTGAAACCAATCGTCTTAGCTCGGTATCGCTGGGACTAGAATCTATTCTATTTATTATACCAGATATGTCATTCAAAGACAGTTTAATTTCAGATATGTTGTGAGGCCAATCGGAAACGATTTTCTTTAAGACAGCGGCGCCTTACATTTCTTGGGCTAAAATGGCCATAAGTTGTGAACGACGATCATTCTGATTATGAGCGGGAATAATATTCCTACACTCAATCTCGTAAATTAGCTCGAGAGTTCTTAGGTGTGAAACATTCATTTTGAATTTATGTTTAAGACACGATATATATATATATATATATATATATATATATATATATAAGGTATACAATACTGCGGTAAATCAGAAGGTAAAAACGGTATAACTACTTCGGGTCTGTACGATAAAGGTATTTAACGGTGGAAACTTGCTATGAACGTCACTCGTAAAGAATAATATTCAAATTTTACCACGTTAATTAATCAAAACACTAAAGAAACACATTTAGACTGTATGGGAGCAAAATTAATGTTTAATTAAATAATTATTTCATTGATAAACTACAAAAAGGCACTCCAAATTAGAAAAACACGTAGGTAATTTATGTATGGTTTTTTTTTTTAAAAAAACAGGAAGAGTTGTTTTAATCTGATATAAGGTAGATAATTTTCGTAATAAAGGCATGCATTACTTATTGATTGATTTAATATTTGTATACTTACGAATAAAAAGTAGGGTTAAACACGATCGATTTGTCCCGAAAGTTCGTATATGAATCCAAAAATAAACCAATCACACAATACAAATAAAGTGAACTACCACATCTCACATTGAAAATTAGGAAAACATTATACTAAACACATTTTATAATCAAGTTATATTTTAATTTCAAAATAACGGTATATCTTTAATACCAAGCAACTGTTTTTGACATCTAAAAGAATGAAGCGTGTTCCAAAACACGTATATTAGATTCAAGGTTAACAGATATTAGATAATCGATATTTTTTAGTGAGAAAGCTATTAGTTAATACATTGTATCTTTAAAAAGGAAATTATTATAACCTAAAAACAAAGAAAAAAAAACCCTAAGTTCACCATTTCCACGTTGATAAGGGCGCCATTTCTTACAATTTAAAAGTCGATAATACAGTTAAAAGTCGATAATACAGTTAAAAGTAGTTCATAAATACATCGCGCAAGCGCAATGAATAAGATAGCGAGCAACGCCCCTGGCGGATGGCAACGACAACCTTATTACAGATTCCGCGTTGCCAACTTCCAATGACGTCACCAATGCACAATTTATATTGCGTAATAATCGGAAAATTTATAAAAAGTTAAATCAACAGGTATTACATAATTTACTCACATGATAGGTCCAGATTTCCACGAAGTACGCCTATTGTCCTTCCGGATAGATAAAGATGGTATGCCCGACGCTCTTCCAAGGCGTTCGGACCAGCTCCAGCAATCCTGAGCTCGTTCTCCCAGGTCGTGCAGTACGGTTCGCCTCGGTGGCTTCAAATTTATTCCTACCTATGCAGGGAAAGACGGGAACATGGTAAAGGTCGACAACAAAGACAATTAGGCAAAGGAAATCTACATAGATAAGATAAGCACGATACGATACCTCAAACGTCCACTCCACTCGAAAGATCAGGCAAAACAGCCACATTATAGAGAGAACCGGAAACTTGTCCCCACTTCTTGTCTTTTTTCACGTCGGCGCGAAGTTATTCGTCCAACCCTCTCGCGTCGCGCGGTCTGCGCAAACGCACTGTGACGTATCGGAAGTACGCGCCTAGTCTTTTAATATTCCGCGCACCGCGTCTTTTGAAAATATGGCGCGAAACCTCCGCACATCAAACTTAACCTAAACATGTTTAAGGGCCACTTTGGCACGTAACAATGAATAGTCTATATAATGTATTTTTCTATTATAGAGTGAGATAGCAATATATCAGTGGAAAAATACATGAGAATCCTTGTCATTTTTTTTTATATAAAAAATGTTTTTGCTATTTTTGACTTAAATAAAATAAATATAATCTTGGTAGAGTTGTTACTCTATCTTGAATAAAACTAATTTTGGTTCCTTAACTCTACTCAACAAAATAATGATAGGTTATGCATGTTTTTTACCAATTAGTAGCAGTGCACAAAAGCAAAATGGATCACTTATGATCTGTTGTCACTAATATAGACAAGCTTGAAGGTCAGAGTAATTGGAGCGATTGGAAATTTCAGATAAAAATCCAGCTTCAGGTGAACAATGATTTTGAAGTGGTACAAAAGGGACTTGAAATACCCGAAAAGAAAATTTAAGAAACTGTTACGGAGAAAGAGATGAAGGAACACGAAAAGATCATTTCAGCAAAATGTATGACCGAGTTCATAGCTCAAAATATCATAGCAATCTCACTTACACTTCAGGTTAGACAGTTGATAAATATGTGTTCATCTGCGAAGGAGATGTATAAGCTACATTCGATTTATGAGCTACGAACTGAACAGCGGCAAGATAGGTTATTCAACGAATTCTTTGGAACAAAAGAAAAATATGCTAATGACAGCATTGTCAAACATATTGCAAAGCTAGAAAAGTTATGGACAGAACTCCAAGACGAAACCTGGAAGGTTGTAGACGACCACGTAAGAAAAGTATTCACATACCTTTGAAGTTAAAAAACCAAGTATGTCAAGTAATTAGGGATTTTCAAGCTTTAGTGGAAAATCAAACCAGCAAAAGAATTAAAATTCTTCGTACAGACAATGGAATGGAATACGTGAATGATGAACTCAAAAATCATTTAAGAAGGTGTGGAATACACCATCAGCTTACAATTCCTTATAGTCCAGAACAAAATGGACTAGCGGAGCGAACACATACGACTTTAACGGAAAAGGCAAGATGTATGATGAAAACTGCAAATTGCAATGAATGGATGTGGGCCGAAGCGGTGAATACAGCAACTTATTTTGCTAATAGACCTCCACATTGAGCAATAAAAGAAAGAACTCTAGAAGTTTGGACTGGAAAAGATATAGACTTAAACCACCTAAGATTTTTGGATCTGTAGCTTATGCTCACCTTCCAAAACAGAGCGTAGAAAAATGGGACACTTAAGGTTCACCATATATATTTGTAGGATACTGTGAAGACAGCAAAGGTTACAGAAGTTGATAACTATAAGAAAACCTGGAAAGATTGTTAGATCGAGAGGTGTAGTATTCCTTGAAAATAAGTTTTCACTCGACGAAATAGAGAATATTTCATAGGGTAGTCAACATCAGGTAATTGGCAACCCAACTTTTTCTTCAACTAATAATGATGAAGAAAATGACAATACTTCAGAAATAAATTTACCAGTTGATGAAACAGCTTTAAACTCTCCACGTCATGATTATTCTGATAATGAAGATATGATGGAGAGTTGCACCACTGCTGAATAATCAGTAACACAGCAGACAGTGCGAGAAAGGAAGCTGCCCTCGAAATACTCTGACTTTATACTTTACCAGTCGTCTATTTCAGAAGATGAAGATGTTCCATTGAAATGTATTATAAATTGTTTCTATCTTTATAATTCATTATTAACTTTATCCTCGTGACTATCAGCTAAAAAATTACACCCCCAAATTTCCTAAACCTTAACCTGATATCACAAGGTCGAGAATTTCTTCTTATTAATGTAATTCCAAGGTAATGTTGGATGGAGAATGGCTTGAGATAGAGAAAAACTCTTAAGACATAAACGGCTAGTCGAGTGTTAGCTCTGGGTAGATCATGAGCTTGGGTCATGGGTTGATAAAAGACCAAAAATATATTTAATGAGCGCCACCGTATTTTTCAATACAATAACCAACAAAATTTAACTGTGCTTGTATAAGCGGAATGCGGAAACCTTATCTTAACACCACTAACATAGTCATAAAACCTGAATTTCACTCTTTAGGACACACTTACCAAGACCTCAAACACCAGATGTCATACAGATGTATCGGCTTTACCTGTGAACAAACAAAAGTACAACATGGACACCATTTGTGTTCTCAAAAATATTTGCCAAAAATAAAATAATAGAATTTAGGCTTCTAAAATATATACTGAGGGAATTTGTTTTCTTTACACACAATTTCTAATCCGGGATGACTTGCAATTTTTTTTTGAATTTTAAATAATAAAAATTCATTCAAAAACAAAATAGATTCTATTTGGATAAATTTCTGAATATATATATATATATATATATATATATATATATATATATATATATATAACTACAATATTTAAGTTTGTATCTTTATAAAATTTTCTCATAATAATTTTCTAGAACAGAAATAGACTAGTGAAGTTTTGCATTCAAAATTAAGAAGATCTCTGAATGGATCTTTTCTATAAAATTTAATTAGATTGACGTGGAATTTCTAAGTTACTCATAATACATAAATTTCTTTCAATCAACGAAGTACTTCCTTGATATTCACAATAACATTTAATTATCAAAGTGCTGATATTGTAGAATGTAATTATTCTAATTTATTTTTATTCAACAATAAGTACGCAAATTTCATATGTCGATGAAAAATGCAAGTTCATGACCTCAAAATCTTTAAACATATTTTTAAATTAAATTAAGACAGCATATGACGTCTTGATAGGAAAACTGAATCTATGTTTTTTTATATCTGACATAGGATGTCATTCACAACTTTATTAAATATACTATTTGCGTACATGTGCAAACATTCTGACAAGCAATTGACATATTATTTAATTCGCTGATTCCTCGTACTACTATTTTCTTTTTACGTTACTCCAATATTTAATGTTAGATAATTTATAGTAATTTAATGTATGTTCAAAGTTATTAAATCCTAAAGAACTCTCACGTGCTACGAAACTGCTCTGAACGAAAAATACTGGACCTTGACCTCAGCTGTCGGAAATTTCCATAAGTATCAAAGATCTTCAGAATACAGCGATTATATAACAAAACCAACCATAATATCCTTATTTGATGTTATTTATTGGAGAAGTTGAAATATACGGAACACATGTGAAATCACCTTTAACGTTACTGCATTTTATATTAAATAGGACGTAACCATATATTCTTGCTTTAAAATATTGCCTTAAGAAATTGTCTTAAGTTATTATCGGAGATATTGCCTTACGATATTGCACTAAGATGAAAAATATTAGTATAATCTATTTAATTAATATATACCAACTGTATTAATGATGTCAAAAGGGGCGTCCATCTTCTTAGGCCTGTAGGGATCCACTGAACTGCTCGGAGCGACCGCTGTTAGGCTCGACCTCCAGACACCAAGAATTTATCAATTATTTACTTCTTTCTAACTTTGTTAGAAACCACGTGCTTACATACGGCCATCTTGACTTCACTTATTCTGAAGAGCAGCCTGCCCGTTCGAACGCTGATAATGAAGTGCACAAATTGACAACTTGACAGGGCTTAGTAACGAACTTTAGAGCATAAACGTAAAAGAATCTATGTGTTATTATGAATTTTATATATTAATTTCTATTGGACGGTAATTCACAAATTAAATATTTTAAATTATAGCTGTTTTATTTTTATTTTAAAGAACGAAGTGTAACTAGAAAAAAAATACGTTACACCATCATAAGGTTTTCAGTCCTGGAACTGGTTAGATGCATACCTTCATTGTTTCCTATTCTGAACTAACCTATACATGTCCCTGAAATTTGCAGTCTGTACCTTTCACTATCTGATTCAGGTCTACATTTACCACCTTTTTCCTATCTCTACTTGTAATATATCCCATACTATTCCCCAAAAATGCCTTAGAATGCATTCTACCCCTCTATTTCTCCTATTTTTCCACACATATATTTTATTCCCCTACTATTTCTGCAACCTGTGTTATTAACTTTGTCTGTCCATGCTATCATCCTCATACATCTGAAGCACAACATTACAAAAGGCTGTTACCGTGTTTCTGTCTGCTTTTCCTACTGCTTGTATTTCATAGGCATACTGTGCTGTTCTTTTTTGTTAGATGCAGTTCGATCCCCTTCTATTGTTATACATTTATATACCCTATTTCTTCGACATTTAGTGGATGGAGGGGGGGGAGGCTCTGTGGCATAGTTGGTATGCGTGTGACTACTATGCCCAAGGTCCCGGGCACAGATTATTCACCTCTTACAGATGCGAAGGTTTTGTCGGATTGTTTGAAGTTTGTAGGGCATAATTCTATAACCTTGAATGCAATCCGCCATTACATAAGAGGTTTTTGTGGGAAATTTGAATGTAAATAATAAAATCTACTATAATGTTTTTAACAGTAACCTAACCTCAACACTATATTCGCATATCAGAATACATACAAACTAAGATGACTAACACTTTTTTAGCAGTAAATCATTTCTAACAGTAACTTACCCTCAACATTTTTAGGTACACCATCGAAATACACGTTCAAGATCTGTGAATTTATCAATTCCATCAGTGCAGTAGTTACCTACATATTTTTTTATATCAATAGGTCAAACTCTTCGTGATACGCACTATTTTGTTTAGTTTTTATACTGAATCGAAATCTGAAATTGAATTTTCTAAGATACCTTTATCTACACAGAATAGAAATGGTCCTAAATAACTATTTTGGTTGTGCCTTTTACTTGAAGCTAGCATAAAGATTTGTCCTTTCATCAGTTTAAAACGAATTTAAAAAGATTTTTGTCAGAAAATGCTTTTTCTAGTATATCTGATTTTTTAGCTTTTCTGTTGTGGTTCTTTTAGGTTGTCCTTTAGAGATTTATGATATACTTCTCTATTCTATTTTTGTTGTTTGTTTTAAATTATGTACATTGCTTAAGGAAAATTCTAAGGTTCCCACACATTTTTATTTCAAACGACGTGTTTTGTTATGTATCATCATTAAATCTTCAGTCCTGGAACTGGTTAGACCCGTACCTCCATTGTGTCTTATTCTGAGTAAACCTACATGACATTTCCTGAAAATTCTCATATTCTGCATCTTTCACTATCTGCGTGCAATATTCTGATCTACGTCTATATATACCTCTCTATTCCTAATCAGCATGTAATATAGCCTGCACTATTGCCCAAAAATGCCCTTTTATTTTTTTGTTTCAGACATATCTATTCCCCAACTACTACTATAAACTCTTTGTTATTGACTTTATCTGTCCATGTTGAAGCATATTATTTCAACGGCTTCTTGCTTTTTTTGTCCCTATTTCATATATTGAAAGTTAGGTTTATATATGGTACTGTACACGATTTGGATTTGTAAATTTCTCAATTATAGCCATCGGCCTTGGTAGCGTAATTGGTAAACGCACAGTTCCGGCAAAACTGAGATGCAGGTTCAAATCCTGTCCAAGGCCTTATATTTTCCTTCTTTCAATTACTAGCTCCATTTGAAATGATCATTTGGGCTTTACTTAAAAAGTCTAGGTTATTATTTCATCTTATTAATTGCAATACGTTAGTATTTATCAACTTACCTTGTGTAAAGAACTACTTATAATATATATAAATATATATATTTATATATATATATATATATATATATATATATATATTACTCATATTTAGACCAGGGTAGAAAATTAATTAATTACATCAAATAATTTTCAGCACCGTGTATAAGGAATTTTATTAGATAATACGCTTTATTAAAAAAAAACCGTGGAGAATAAAAATTCATTCGTTTCATTAAAAATAAGGGAGTTAAATTATTTACAAGTCGCTTTCTATAAAAAGAAGCAGTATTAAAATGCTCAACGTGTAATTTAATTATTCCGAGTAAAGAAACAAATGGAAATTACATGCAAAATTTATATTAATTGATTCAAGTTTGGGTAACGAGTATTAAACAAAATGTACAGATAATAATTGAATATTTGATTAGGATTCACTAAAAATTAAAGGGTATTATTTTAATTGGAGTTAATTGAACCATTAGTAACATATAATATGCATAAAAGCTTGTAAAAACCCAATAATATTCAAATAGTAGAAGTGTTATTTAGAAGTAGGACGATTGAACACCTGCGTATTTTTAAAAGTCTCGTTCTGCGTAAATTTTGCAGATAACAAATGGTTACAGAGAATGTTGGAGAAACCGTCGCTTAATATTTACGGGAAATGCTAATAAGGTGGGTTATTTCACAGTCCACGTGGATTGAAAATAACCGATACTAAAGAATATCGATTAGTACCACTCAGAACAGGGTAGATAGAGACGGATAATATGCGCAAGACAGAGACACATATAGTAAAAGGCGTGATTTGAGCAACGTCACTGGGTTGCGATTGGTTGAAAATAAGAGGCAAACATGAGAGGTAAAATAACATTTCTGTATAAAATTAATTAGTTATTCTCAGGCGTTGCGAGCCGTGTCGAAATTTCATAGATTTTAAACTTGGACGTGTGCAAATTTTGTGGAAGCTGTGCCGAGCGATCGAAAAGGGAACATAGAATGACGAAATTCTAGAAACTGTCCGTTTTGGGGACAAAAGCGACGTATAGGCTAGCGATTATATATACCCGTGTTAATATGAGTTGAGCTCTCTTAGTTTTCCGATTTTGATTGAATAATGTAAACAGTTTGCTCGTATATTTTGGTGATTTAAAACAGTTTGTTCTTTACGTGCTACAATGAAAGTAATTTAGTGCACTTAGAAAAGAAGATGCAAGGTAATAAAGTCTAGTTATAATTGCGAGTACTGTACCAATTAGTCAAATTTGCAACGACAAATGAATACACAAAAGTAGGCAGTTTTGGCATATAGCGTGAAAGAAGTATGAATTTCTTTGCTATTTTCGGGGGTGTTAAATGATTAAGTGGTTCGTGGACGTGACTGGATCCACAAAACAAGATACAGATATACACAGATGAGTTCCGGAAAAGCACTGAAACAACTTTAGATGAATGGTGGTGTAGAAAATTTTAAAGGCGACCAGTAATCCGAGGACCTAAACATAACCCAGTTGGAATGGTGTGATTAACAGAGGATGATGTACATTGGAGCCACGAGTGCATTAACCTTCAGGTAACTTATGCTTTGTTGTTCGATTTTTGATGTTTTGGTGTGTGTTGAATAACTTTATAATTTATTTACTTAAAATGGACAGTAGTGAAATTGTACTAACAACAAATTTTTAATTTTAAGGCGAAATTTTCTTGTTTAAGTAGAAAGGGGTATTTAGTATTTATGTTCTTGATTATGATGAAAATTTGGGTATGTCTTTGAGCTCAATTAGACGAACCTGGTTAATTAACATAAAGGGGTGGGAGATGCTCCCTTTGTACTCAGACTCAGGTCTGCATATATTGTTATATTAATTAGTAGGCATCCTACAAGGACTTTAATTCTGGATGCACATTAAAATGATAAACAATTTAATCTTGAAGTTTTCTGATACTGAAATTTCTGCTGAAATTTAATTTTGAAATTTTAATGTATTATGAATATTGATGTAAATAGAGTTAACGTTGGTGTTTGTGGTAGGAATGTATTTGTTTTTTTTTTTTGAATGAGGATGAAAGTTTTAACTAGGTGAGCAGCCGAGGCGGAAAAGAGTAAAGAGGCGATTAACAGAAGAAAGTCAACGGGCCAGATTCACAGATTAAAAAATATATATTACAAAATATTTTACATATACGTTAGAAAAAATATATATATTTCGGTATTTATTATAGACAAACGGCGCGTCATACCCTTCTATTGTTTTGCAAATATATACTCTATTTCAACGATATTCAGTGGATGTGAAGGAGGTTCAGCAGCCTGTAACTACCAAGATTCCCCAACATTTGAACATTTGTCAAATTAATAGTTTTCCAATAAATCCCTCTGCACAATCAAGATTAGTTGAAAATATTGCAAAACCAACAACTGTAGTTGTAAATAATAACAATCAGGTTTAAGTGCAATTATTTTTTGTCATTAGGTTTCCGTCTTCGAACTGGTTGGACGCGTACCTCCACTGATTTCTATTCTTAGCTAACCAACACAGTTCCCTGAAATTCCCATTATCTATATACAGCTGGGTTCCCCTCTCATTGTTTTGTAAATAGATACCCTATTTCACTGATACTCAGTGGTATGTGATAATTGCTATAAAATTACTGTACTGATCATTTATACAGGGTGCCCTATTTCTTACACGTTGTATGGGTAACTCTGTTATTTGTGACATTAGAGAAAAGGAAATTAGGGAAAATAGTGCAGTTTTTAATGTTGAGTTCAGCCATGAAGAGATAATTAATATACAGGGAGTAGCAAAAGCGTTATACCAAAATAACGAAATTTTGATCTTTTTTGTTTTGCTTCGTGGTTCATTTATTGTGATAGATACAGTAAAACGTTGTAGATGTTTTTTACATTATTTTAAAAGGAAAATAAGATAAACTTATTTGTTTTTACATGGCTTTGGTCAGGTTCGAGTAAATAAGTGAGGTTATGTTTTTTTTAAATGGAAACTATAATTGGCGGTAGTTCCGATAGAAAGGCATTTTTTTTCTCTTTTCAGTGAGGTACTACAGTGTACATGTTCAACATAAAAATTTTTGAAAAATTTTTGTTTTTATGAAATACGAAACTTGGTATTAAATAATATGTGAATGTTTAACCTGATTTTAAGAATCAAGTAGGCATATGACACATAACAATAGATTTCACTTGTTTGAATAACAGAAATTAGATAGTACTGTTATTTTGTGTTTATACGTACATTATTTTCTTCTAATAGTTAGAATGTCCTATACAAATGAACAAGAAAATGGCACGCTCTTTTGCTACTATTCTTCGAATCGTAACTCACGTGCAGCAGCAGATTTGTACTTTGAAAGATACATGGAACGTAAACAACCACACTGTCGGATATTTAGCACACTTGAAAATAATCTTAAGGTATATGGTGTATTTACCAAACCTAAATTCTTACGAAAATATAAAGAAGCTGTTGAAACGAATGTGTCGGCGTTTGTTAACTATAAACCAGAATCATCTACTGCCGAAATTGCAAACCACTGGGCAACTTCTAAGGAAACTGTGAGGTGTATTCTGAAAAGTCGGAAATATTATCCCTATCACTATTCTATTTCGAATACATTGTATCCAGTGGATAATCAAAGACGGATAACATATTGTCGTTGGTACCTTAATAAATGTGAAGAGGATTCATATTTTTGGAGAACCATTATGTTTACTAACGAGACTAAATTTTACAAATAACGGAATCTTTAATCGGCATAACAAAGTATTTTATTCTCAAGAGAATCCTAAACTTGTGCGTGAATCCAGAGATCAACATCAATTTGGTATTAATTGTTGTTGTGTAATATTTTGTGGAAAAATTATTGGACATTTTTTTATAATGACAATTTGACCGCTGCAAATTACTTAAATTTCTTAAAACACCAACTGGAAGATTATTTGGATGAATTATCTCTTATCATCCATTACAGACTAAAGTATTTCCAACACGATGGTGCCCTTGCACACGGTGGTATATCAGTGAAGCAATATTTAACTGATCGTTTTGAGCACGTGATTAGTAACAAAATGGAAATTGATTGGCCTGCTCGTTCACCAAAACTTATGCCATTAGATTTTTATTTGTGGGGTAATTTAAAAAATAAAGTGTATTCTACTACTCCTCAAACGCTTGAGGATTTAATAGCTAGAATCCAACCAGCAATTGCAAGCATTGATGCACGAACAATAGAAAAAGCACTTCGTAATGTTAAAAAACGACGTGAGTTGTGCCTTCAACAAAATGGTGGGCACTTTGAACACGTTATGAAGTGATATTATATTTAAAATTTTTAACATAATTTGTTTTTGATATTTTTGTTACGTCATGCATAAGTATTTTATTATTTAATACCAAGTTTCGTATTTCATAAAAACAAAATTTTTTTCAAAAAATTTTTATGTTGAACATGTACAGTGTAGTACATTACTGAAAAGAGAACAAAATGCCTTTCTATCAGAACTACCGCCAATTATGGTTTCTATTTTAAAAAACATAACCTCACTTATTTACTCGAACATGACCAAAGCCATGTAAAAACAAATAAGTTTATCTTATTCTCCTTTTAAAATAATGTAAAAACATGTACAACGTTTTACTGTATCTATCACAATAAATGAACCACGAAGCAAAACAAAAAAGATCAAAATTCCGTTATCTTAGTATAACGCGTGTGCTGCACCCTGTATATTAATTATCTCTTCATGGCTGAACTCGGCATTAAAAACCACTACTTTCGCTATTTAACCTTTTCTCTAATGTCACAAATAACAGAGTTACTCATGTATAAGTAGTTTCAATCCAGTGATCTGTCTAATGCTGCATGGCAGGATGTTATATTTTTGAAAAAATAATAAAAACTACCGATAACGCAAAATCAAGATGTCTTTCAAAACCATTTGAATTATATTGACGATACAAAAAATGTTAAAATTGTGCTTCGTTTACTACTTGAAAATGATGTAATCGATCAATGAAATGTCTTAGTGAATTTTGTATCATTTGTGGCGTGATACGATTAAATTCTTAAACTACTCGTTCTTGTAATTGTTGTAGATTAAATAATCAAGAACATTGTGCACATAATGTGGATGCTCTTACTAATTTGGTGATCCGAGTGAATATTATTAAATAAAGTGCGAACCTTTTAAAAAAAAACCTTAATGCCATACCCACGCATCATCAAAATCTCAATCCGCACTCAGATTCTGATAATTTCATTGCCATTTTCAAAGTGTATAGTAAAGCAATTACATAGTGACAACAATAATTTGTGAAACAATTGCAATCTGACAGGTTACAATAAAATCAACTGTTCTCAAGGACATCTTGATTTTACATTATTGGTAGTTTTTATTATTTTATGTAATGCATTCTTAAAAATGAAAAATATGTTATTATTTCTGAAGGCAGTTTTTATTCTGCATCCGAAAATCTAAAAATACGTCTCATTAAAAAAAAGTGAAAGGCATTTTCGGTTAAACAGGAAGTGACACGAAATTGAAAATAGCATAAATAAATCCACTAATTTTAACCACATATCCATACAAAATTTCGAAAAATTGCACTTTAAATAAAAAAGTTATTTGACCGTTCCGGGACCTTATACTGACCTGATATAATAGCACAGTTCGTTCCACAAAATCTAAAATTTAATGTAAAACACTTCTTGGCTTCTTATTTTCTTTAGATGATTCAGAGCTTGGCGAAGACGAATTGAATGGTGTTATGCAATAGAGATCCAACACACAACAATATTTTGAGAAAATGGCGATTAATGTTTGGATTTTTCCTTTACTGTTGAGAGCACTATTTTTTAATGTTTGGAATATTTTTTATGTCTAATATAGATCCAATTGTATTTGTTTATATATTTGTGACTTAAATCTCTACTATTTGCATTACAATAAGATAAAAATGTGGGTTGGATCTTTATTGCAAAATAAATAACCACCTATAAATAAAACAATGTATTGAGTTTTTTTTATGCATAAAAATTACTTTAAAAAGAAAACTAAGGTTCAAATTCAGTAAAATATTTTTTTTCTAGAAACGATAATATAAATAATCAGGACCATAAACTACTTTCTAGTAAATACAAAATAAAACAATATTATGGTTCTTCCAAGTCAAAGTCTAAGGAATGACTAAATCTTTCTAAATAATCATCATCAATATTCCTGTCTGGTACAAAGTTATTGTAAAATTCTTTTGCATCATCTGGTATAAGAGGAAAGAGTGGCTTTCAAAGCAATTTTTGCCTCTGAAATGGGTTTACGCTGTGGCCAGAGTGGAACTAGGCATGGGGTTGCAACAACTTTTCTCCTGACTTTTTTTAGATATATCTATTATATTTAGTTGTGAGTTCCTATCATAGATTTTTCTTGTGTATAGAAGATTTGCTTGGTCTTTCTGTAAACAAATCTCCTTCATTTTAAGCCAGTTGATTTTGTTTCGTATAGCAAGTATATTATTAATTTTTATAGTTAACAAATAACAATGTTTACCTGACGTGTCTTTTTTCTGTTCGTAATATTTTTCTCCAAGTTGCTGGTACTCATGAAATCCAAACTCTCTGGTCTATACACATGAAGCTTATTTTTTCTCCTACAGGTTTGCACAACATTCATATACTCTTCCGGAGTATATATTCATTGCCGATTTTTCAACGTTTTCTTAATATCTGACAAAACTGCATTATTTAGTAAAAATGTATGATCAGATATAAGAAAGTTGAGGCTAATATTTTTCAGAGAACGGTGGTTTTGTAGTATTGACCGAAGCATCAGAACCTAATAAATACTTTTTTGCAAACATAAATAATGAAGCAAATTAAGATATTACCAGTTTTATATTCCTGTTTTGACCTCCACAAGAGTCAGACCACAGTCTTAACTCTTCAACTCCAGTTCTTATGTTGGCAAATATATATTTTCTCAAACAAGATCCAACTCTTGCGTACCCCTACCAGCTTCACCCTCAACCCAAACCATACAGTTGCCTTTCTTTTCTTTGCTCGAGTGAATACCCAGATTGTATATCCATAGTTGCCTTTTATAAAAAACTATGTGAGAGGGTATCCTAGACAATGGAAGTGTTTTCTCCAAATCGAATGTCAATGTTTCAATGGAATCTTCATTTTCGGCTTCCCTCGCGTCATTTTTCAATTGAATTCTGGCCTTACTAGCTAAATCTTGGTGATTTTCTGATTAATTTTTCAATTTGTTTATATTTTCTTCGTCAGTCTCATTTTGTAATTTAGCATTACTAGTATCACAAAAGTTGCAAGTGTCTTTTTTCGGAGGTTTAAAACTGAGATTGAAATTATCATAAAGAATTTGCTTATACTGTGAAAATGAAGCTTTCATGCCAACAAAACTTGCTTTGTATAATTCATATAATTTTGTCAAATTTAGTTGTGGTGACAAATACTGCCTATTTCCTGTTAGTGATTTTCTATAGTAGTGTGATTTGTATTTTGGGAAACTTTCAATGTGGTTTATAATAGACTCTATACAAACGGGATTGAGTTTCCTCTATTATCAATAAACGAACTCGATTGCATTTTTAGCAAAGCGGTATTAATGCGCTTAGTAAACCATAAGTATTTATAAACACGTTGCGGTATACTACTTGTTTTTTATGTGTAGCACCTACAAAAGTTCCTTGTGGACTCTGACATGACTTTATATCTCCTTTTAACTGGCTTTTCTTGAACACATGTTGCAATATATGCATTTTGAGCTGTATAGTCAGTAAGTTCCCAAAATTTTTGAAACTCTTTTTCTCATTCTTCAACCGAATGGCGTTTATTTGGACAACAGCAATTATTATCGTTCAAAAACTTTTTAGCTAGGATTTGGTTTTCTCTTGAATTAATATTGTCCATGTTAGAATTTTCCAAAATTTTTTTAACACGGCGGTCTTGTGATGGAAATTTGCGTTTTCTCCTTTTATTAGGCCTTTCATTTTCTGTACTTTCCTTATTCTCATTCGATGAGTTTTTAGTTTGTACCTCATCTCCGCCTTTAGTAAGTGAATCATTTCTGTCACTTCCACTGAAACTGGGCTCAGATATTGAGTTATCTGCACTTTCCTATCATCCGCAATCTTAATAACACTGGCTTCTTCTTCTAATCCGTTTATGAAATGGCTTTGTTTTGAAATTGAATGTTCAGACTGACCAGAATTATTTTTAGGTAACAAAGGAATACTTGTTATGCCTCTCTCCATATTAATTATTTTGCTATTGACGGGCAGTCTTCTAAGATTATCTCAATATTTTCGATATCAAATAAATTATTGACAAATGTTGCATCGCCAATATTATTATTTAATTATTCTGCTCCACTAGATTCAGTGATTACGTTATTTCCATTATTGTCAGAAGTATTTTCATCTTCTGATGATTGCAATACCTTATCGTCATTACTTCCCTTGGTGACCGAAAGCCTTGCTTTGTTATTGTTCCTCGTACTATTAACAATTTTTTCGTTGGTTATATTTTTTTGTATGTTCCCTGCATTCTCATACTAAAAACAAAAATATATCATACACAGTTTAGGGTGCTTAAAATATATAAAATGCTTCATTATATAAGGCAAAATAAATAAAAATGTAAAACATAAAAACTAACGACATTTTTGAATTCTCTAACCCAACAACCTTTTAAATAATGATATACGACATATTTTAAAATTTATTCTATCTTGCCCCACTTCCTACCTCTTTAAATAATCAAACAAAAACAGTTTTAAATAATTTTAGACTTTTTTTTATTTCTCTACCCTGTGATATAGACAAAAGAATGCTAGCAGAATAATCTTGTATCAGTAAATGTACATACCTGCTTTGTAACTAGCTGCAAAATCCTGGCACTTCTGGCAGATATTTTTGTAAATATTATTAAATTTAACGGGCTTACTATTACAGATTGATCACATACGCAACTTACTATACACTGCGAGGAAGACCAACAGTGACCGTTATTAATTTTTTGGCATTGGATCTTTGATTGAGGAATCAACGATTGGATCGTAATTCTGGTGCAAAACACAAGCAATCAGTAACGTAAAAGAGATTCAAACCTCTTGGATCCTTCTTGTAAAACTAAATATCATATTTAAAGCGCAATGCAATAAGGAATCATGCAGGTTGGTTCTTTGTTTCAGAAATGTCAATACTGGATAATAATTAACTGAGTAGTTCCAAGCCACTTGGATCTTTATTTTAATTTTCTTAATTTCGCAAATAAAATATGGTTGATCTAAACAGCATGGGTCGATCTTTATTAATTGAGGGTATGGTTTTGCATGCCAAGATGCTTGGAACTTTATTGCATAATATTGAAAACCGTTTGTTGGAGGAATATTGTTTATTTTAGTCTCCAATTTTTAAATCTAGATAACTACAAAATAACATAAGGTATATTGTAAAGATGGCAGCACACGTATATTAAAGTAAAAATGTGTTTATCTTAAAATTGTCCGTATTGTGGGTTGGATCCTTCTTGCATGATTCAATTAATGCTCTATGTATCACCAGGCGTCCCACTTTCAGATTCACTCATCAGTACCTGTTTACAACAATTTATTAGTTGGATTTGTTTCCAAGATCACTATAACAATATTAATTTACCTCGAAAATTATAGCCGATTTTTTCACATTGTTGCCTGTCATTTTTAACTATATAAGTTCCCAAATTTGAATAAACAATGCAGATTGCAAAATAAAATAGCAAATTAATAATATTAGGATGGAAAATATAAATTAGGTCAGTAGAATGACTAAAATGCATTTCGCAATCAGTACATTTTAGGTAGAATAAATGCTTTATTTTTTAACTAATATACTTTACATAGTTGTAGAGGAAAGTGTTTTAATTTTTGACTTGCGCACAACGTTAACTATTGCAGTGCCTTTTCGACATATGGCACAATAACAAAAGTGACAACTTGTAGTACTATCAAATATTGATAGTGAGCATCCCATGGTTTAAATTATTACAAACTTGCAAATCGGACTGCAGAAGCAGCCATGATGGCATCCCGACTTTTAAAGCCAATCACTTTATTCCACCATTACAAGAAGCATGCCATTGACCAATAATGTGCACCAAATTTTAAATTTAAATTATTAAATAATTTAAAACATTGAATTTGAAAAGGTGAATAATACATTAATATTTACATAACTAAATAAACGAATATTTACTGGTGAGTGATACTAAATAGATCAAAATTCTATCATTATTGATTTATTTCTTTTTTGAAAAATATCAAGTGATTAACACGTTATTCCATTTATGTAACGAAATCATTAGAGTATAGTGTTTTTAATTAATTTTTGTATTTTAACATTTGGATGCACAGTCTTTTGATTATTGAAAAATAGCACAATTCTATTACCTCAACGATACATGTATATCTGCAAGTCATTAAGTTATTTGTAATTAAAAATAAAAATATTCGTTTACATTTAAACTCATAAATTCTAATTTGTACTGGAGAATTTTATAGTGCAGGTTAGTAAACACAGATATTGTTATAACCTTTTTTTTTATTAGTTACAACAAAATTCTGTCGTATCTGACAAATAGATAAACTTTGTTAAAGAGTTAGAAAGTTGCTCCCATAATTAACTAAAAATGGTATACTTTATTTTTAGCATTGTGTATTTATTGACTGCATTTTAATTTTGCTGCTACGAGAGGTTGTACAACAAGTACAAGCTGTCTTTATATAACTAAGTACTTGTTTATGATGAATAATTATGTATATTGATTTAGTTTCAAAACTTTATGGTTTTGTTTTATAGGTTGTTCAAATTGGACGTATATTAAGTGCACACATGAACTCTTTACAGTGGATCGATAGAAGTACGACACAAATAAGTTCACAATTGGATGAAATTTCAAAAATGCAAGATTTAAATAAAAAGTAGTTTGATTCGATAATGCAGCAAAAATATAATTTATAGGAAATGTAATCGTACTTATGTATCTTTTTTTTCAATAAAGTGTACAATAGTAACTAGTGTACTTAAGTCAAGTCCATTTCCAAAAAATGCAAACATGTGTGTTTGACTGAAATAAATTAGTTTAAAAATACAGAAGTTATAAAGTTTTTCAAGCGCTGTTAACTGGCAAATGTTAAAGTTAATTTACATTTAAAACTAATACATGCAGAATATTTACAAGCATGCATTCGTTTTTGGTTCTAAACTGCTGTTAAAAAGTTTAGGTATTCAGCATACTTAGAATTATTTTGGAATATGTTTCGTGCACATTTATACATCTTTTGAGTAAACTTAATAGTTGAAGCAGTAATGTTTTTCAGACTTAGAGGTCATCATCCTTTTAAGTGATTTGTCCTCGACGTTTACCAACTCTTGTATCTGGTTAGAAGAGTCATATTTGGGTAGGTGTCAGTTACAGAATAATTTATTGTACTGTAGAACTTATATATTAGTTGGCTTTGTAGCTTAGTTAGTTTGCATGTGATAATCTCAAGTTTCTATGTTTGATTCCTGACATAGTGCCTGAAAAATGCTGGCAAACATTTTTCAAAAAAATATGCTCTTTTATCTCATATCATAGTTGGAATCAAAATTTAACTGAAATTCCACCACTATTTGAAAGTTGGGTATATTTGATATGGTTTACATATAACAATATACAAATAATGCGTCATAAGCTGGATCCCTGCTTGCGTTTAACATAGTTTTTGTTCATCATCATTAGGTCTTCAGTCCAGGAACTGGTTAGATGCATACCCTCATTGTTTCCTATTCTGAACTAACCTTCACATTTCCCTGAAATTTGCACAGTCTGCATCTATCTGATCTAGGTCTACATGTACCTCTTTTTTCCTATCTCTGCTTGTAATATATTCCATATTATTCCCCAAAAATGCCTTAGAACGTATTCTGCTCTTCTATTTCTCCTACTTTTTTCCACAGATATTTTTATTCCCCTACTATTGCTATAACCTATTTGTTATTAACTTTGTCTGTCCATACTATCATCCTCATACTTCTGAAATACAACATTCCAAAAGGCTGCTACCGTTTTTCTGTCTGCTTTTCCTACTGCCCGTATTTTATAGGCTTACCGTACTGTGCTCCACACATATGCTTTCAACAATTTTCTTCTTGTTTCTGTTTGTTGTATTTGATCAGAGGCGCTGTTCTTTTTTGTTAGATGCAGTTCAGTCCCCTTCTATTATTTTACAATTATATACCCTATTTCTTCGACACTCTGTGGTTGTGAAGGGGGGTAAGCAGCCTGTGACTGTCAAGTTCCCCCAGCACTTGAACATTTGCTGATTTAATATTTTTTTCAATATATCTTTTCGCACCGTTAACATTAGTTTCAGATATTTCACAACCAACCCCTGTAGTTATTTACAATAATCATCAGATTTATCTGCACTTATTTTTCGGTCCTTAGGTTCCTGTCTCAAAACTGGTTGGACAAGTACCTCCACTTATTTCTATTCTGAGCTAGCCCACACAGTTTCCTGAAATTCTCACACAGCCTATATACAGCTCGGATCCCTTTCTATTATTTTCTAATTATATGTCCTATTTCACCGAGATTCAGTGGTATGTGAAGGGTGCGGCGGCTCCGTGGCATAGTGGTATGTGTGTGACTACTACGTCCAAGGTCCCGGGTTCGGATCCCGACACGGTCCGCTTGAAAAATGTTAGGCGAGCATTTTTCACAAAAATACACCCTCGTTCAGATGAGAGGTAAAATGGAGGTCCCGTGTGTGAGTGTTGTCACACACGTTAAAGATCCCTACCTTGCTTGGAACAGCAAGGGTTCGGCAAAATTTCAAATTTTTCAGGTAAAAAAAAAACTCGCTTCCTGGCCAATGTAGTACCTTCGGGTGGAGCATTGGAAAATCACATGTAAGGTATGTGAAGGGTTTTAAGCAACCTATGGCTGCCAAGATCCCCCAACACTTAGACATTTGCCAAATTAATACTTTTCCAGTAAATTCACACAATTAACATTATTCGAAAATATTGCACAACCAATACCTGTAGTTCCTTATAATAATCATCATTTTTCTTAATCTTCTTTGGGAATTAAACCACTCATAGTTTTTAAAATCATTTTATTTACATTTCGATCTATGACCTAGGTTCGTTGTCAAAATAATAAAAAACTTCAAGTTTAACATTTATAATATAAATTGAAAATGACTTTGATTTATTGATGTTGGATATATTTGGTTCGAGTACATTAAGTGAAAATTTTAAAGTTTAAAAGAATGATTGCCTTCAATTTGTATTGTGGCCTGGGACCGACTTTTTAGGTAGCCAATATGCTAAACGTGAAATCAGCTGATTGATTTTTATTGTTAATTTCAAATAAATTTAATAATTTGAAGTTTGGAAAACATTTTTAACATGTTTCTATTTATACGGTTGAGAGGATGGTTATTAAAGAAGTGTGTGATTACGTTACCGTAAGGCTTAAGCAGCCAGGAGCTACTAATATGCTTATTGTTAGTAATTAGTTGTATGTATAATAGAAATCAAGTACATAAGCTGTATTTCATGTTAAAATTGCAAGGAAAGCCCAGGAAAAACTTGCAATGCTACCTAGATATTGTGGGCATTTGATTTTCATTTGTTATTTTTTTTAGTAATGGAATCCATTGCTTACTAAAAGTCATGGATTCGTTTGCTACGCAGTTATTTTTATGTAGGGTTATATAAGCCGCTTCTTTGATTTTGCGTTTTTGGTGGTTTTCTTCTTTGTCGATAATTTTTGCGTCTTCCCATTTTATTTTATGACTGGAGTCTCATGTATGTTGGCATATCATGGATTTTTCAAAATTTCTATTATTTATATATGATTTATGTTCTTTTAATCGAACTTCAGATGGTCTGGAACTTCCCCCTATATAAAAATTGTTACATTCGCACGGTATTTTGTAGATACAGCTTCTTGAACTATGTTTTGGGTTTTGTTTTTGTTAAATGTGCTCTTAGTGTATTATTGGTTCTAAATACTGTTTTAATTCTGAATTTGTATCCTATTCTTTGGATTTTTTCAGAGAATCTTTTTATGTATCGTATTGAGAGCATTTTTTGGTGCGTATCGTTGTTTTTGTTTTATTTTTCTTTATTTTTTGGCACTATTCATTTTTTTCTCTATTATTCTTTTAGGATACTTGTTTTCTATTAGTGTACATCTGATTAGATCTTTCTCTTTCTTTAAAATTTCTTCGTTTGATGATATTAATTTTACTCTATCATACATGGTTTTGATAATTCCTCGTTTGACACAGTGTGGATGGTTTGAATCGAAATTTAAGTATCTGTTTGTGTGCGTTGGTTTTCTGTATATCGATGTATTAATTGTTGTATCGTTTTTGTTAACTAAAATATCTAAAAACGGAAGTTTTACTTATTCTAATTCATATGTGAATTTAATAGTTAGTTCTATTTTATTAATTGACTCTACAAAGTTATTAATTAGTTCTGTATTATGAGACCAAATAGCATAGACATCATCTACGTATCTCCACCAGATTAGTGGTTTCAATTCTTGTGTGAATATTACATCTTTTTCGAATTCCTCCATGAATATATTACTAAAGATTGGTGATAGTGGACTTCCCATCGCCATTCCGAAGCTCTGCAGAATTGGTCACTTATTTGAAAATATGTGGTATTAACGCATAAATCAAGTAATTCCATAATCGATTATGTACTTAGTTTTATTCTTTCTTTAAGTTGTCATCTTTTTCTAGTTTGTTCTTCTATAATATTAAGCGTTTTGTTTACAGGAACATTTGTGAAGAGATTTACTACATCAAAACCTACCATTGTGTGTGTATTTTCAATTTTTATGTTTGATAATTTTTCTAAAAAATGTTGGTTGTTTTTTATGAAAGAGCCTGTTTTGCCTGCTGCTGGATTTATAATTGAAAATAAAATATATAAAACTCTATATAAATTCACGTTAAGCGTGTTGGCTACCTAAAAAGTCGGTCCCAGGCCACAACACAAATTGAAGGCAAACATTCTTTTAAACTTTAAAATTTTCATCTAATGTCATCATCATTAGGTTTTCAGTCCCAGAACTGGTTAGACGCGTACCATCATTGTTTCCTATTCTGAACTAACCTACAGATTTCCCTGAAATTTGCACAATTTGCATCTATAACTATCTCATCTAAGTCTACATCTACCTCTTTTTTCCTATCTCTGCTTGTAATATATCCCATACTATTCCCCAAAATGCCTTAGAACGTATTCCGCCCCTACTATTTCTATAAATTATTTGTTATTATCTTTGTGTGTCCATGCTATCGTCGTCATACATCTGAAGCACAGCATTTCAAAAGGCTGCTACCTTTTTTCTGTCTGCGTTTCAGACTGCCCGTATTTCATAGGCATACTGTGATTTGCTCCACACATATGCTTTCAACAATTTTCTTCTTGTTCTATGTTTGTTGCCTTTCCTCATAGGCGCTGTTCTTTCTTGTTAGATGCAGGTCGATCAACTTCTATTGTTTTGCATTTATACGCCCTATTTCTCCGACCTATAGTGATTGTGAAGGGAGGTAAGCAACCTGTGGCTGCCAAGTCCCCCCAACACTTAACCATTTAACGATTTAATATATTTTCCAATTTATCTTTTCGCACAGCCAACATTAGTTGGAGATATTTCGCAACCAACAACTAGTTGTTTATACTAATCATCAGATTTATCTGCGCTTATTTTTTCGTCATTAGGTTTTCCGTCTCAAAACTGGTTGGACACGTGCCTGCACTTATTTGTATTCTGAGCTAGTCTACATAGTTCCCTGAAATTCTTACACAGCATGTGTATTCAGCTCGTTCCCCTTCTATTGTTTTCTAATTTTATGCCCTATTTTACCGAGATTTAGTGAAGGAGGTTAAGCAACCTGTGACTACCAAGATCCCCCAACACTTAGACATTTGCCGAAATAATGGTTTTCCAGTAAATCCTTTCACACACTTAACATTATTCGAGAATATTGCCCAACCAATTCTTGTAGTTACTTATAATAATCATCATGTTTAAGCACAGTTATCTTTTCGTCATTAGTTTATCCATCTTGGGATTGGTTGGATGCGTACCTCCATTGATTTCTATTCTGGGCTAGCCTACACATCTCCCTGAAACCCCTACAGCCTACATCTTTTACTATCTGTGTGCAGTAGTCTAACCTAGGTCTGCCTCTTCTTCTCTTTTTTCCTATCTCTGCTTCTAATATATTCCGCACTATTCCCTCATGCCGTAGTATGTGGTCTATCATCCTATCTCTCCTATTTTTTACCGTTTTCCACATACTTCTTTTTTCCCCTACCATTTTTAGTACCTCTTCGTTCTTAACTTTGTCTGTCCATGATATCTTCATCATACGTCTGTAGCACCACATTTCAAAAACTTCTCTACCTTTTTCTTGTCCGCTTCTCCTACTGTCCAGGGTTTACAGACGTACAGAGCTGTGCTCCACACATTTGTTTTAAGCAATCTTTTCCTTGTTTCTATATTTGTTGTCATTGAACACAGTAGTTGGTTTTTCTTGTTAAATGTAGCACGACCTTGTGCTAATCTTTGTTTTATATCTTTTGCGCTTTCTCCATCTTGCGTTATTTGGCTTCCTAGGCAGCAGATATCCGTAACATTCCGTAAGTTCTCGTTGTTTATATGTATCCTTGTTTTTTATTTATTTTCTTCTTCTTGGCATACTAGTACTTCCGTTTTATTTTTGTTAATTTTCATATCGTATCTCTCTGTTAGAACCGTTTCCATTTCATTAAGAGCAGCTTCTAACTTTTCCTTGCTAGATGCTAATACTGCTATATCATCTGCAAATCTAAGCACATCAATTTTTTGTCTCTGCATAGTAATTTCAAATATCTTCCTGCATTTGACAGTATTCATTGCCTCTTCAATGTACAAGTTAAAAATTAATGCGGATAAGGCACAATCGTGTTTCACGCCTTTCCTAATATTTACTTCTCTACGTTCCTGCTCTAATTCTATTACTGCCGTTTGCTCTGTATAAGGGTACTAACGGGAGTGGGTTTCACTGGAAATGACATTTAAACAATCCAATTGAATTAATCAGATCAACGGCTTCCTCAGAGCAAGGGCCCAAGGTTTCAATGGCAAATGCTACGAAGAAATAGTTCTTTTCAATACTCCCATATTTGGCGTGTTTCTTTCTCGCTGCAAATTCAGCTGCACTGCCAAAGGTAGAATTATTGGTTGGAAGATTCCTTTTGTGAGTGAGTCAACATAGGCGGCATCCTAGACAAGAACGTGTCCTTTTGCCCAGGGAATAAGGGTCATTCCATATGGCCGTTTTTCATCCTCTTTAAAAAGGCTATTCGGTTCTAAGCGTGAGCTCACATGAACGGATGCGAGTGACTTTTGAATTAAATTATTCAGTTCAGAATGACGGAAGATTCTGCCAGAGTTCTTCCTGCAAGATAACCTGTGGCGACCTAGAGAATCCACGGTAGCTCCACAGTTATAAAAGTCGGGTCTGGAAATTGGCATTCCAAGATGAAGACTGGTGCAAACGCAAAGCATTTCATTTGATATACTAAAAACCACGAAAGAAGATATCTACGTCACAGGTGCTAGTGCAATTCACAACATACCTTTAAGATTCTTTTAAAGCTTTACCAATGGATACGAGAAAGATAGCAATATGATTTCTATGTGTTTTTAAGTAAAGACACGTGAGCAGGTTTATTTAAGATAATAACAGAGAGAGTTATGTGGACGTATGTTTGTATCCTGCCAAATCGATATATTTATTTTAATATACTTGCATTTATATTAATTGAATTTATTAAACTTTAAAGTATTAAGACGACAATTTCAAAGTAGGAAAAGCAACTACTTATGTCAAAATGAAATAATTTTTTACAACTAATATTAATTTGGTATTTATGAACTAGATGCTACATTGATGTGAAATTTTCAACTTAATTCATACGGTTACAAGTCATGACACAGATATCTTCTTTCGTGGTTTCTACTATAGGAAGGTATCAATGTTAGGACTTGGAATCGCATCTAGTCATACGTTGGAGAAAAGATTTAGTAGGGGTTTGAACCTCTACTCCTCAGTTTTAGAAGAAACTGATAGATAATCCACGATTCTATTTATGTTTAAATTGTCCCAATTGCTTTGGTCGGAAAAGTGCTGGGGAGTCAAGTCAGTATTAATGTTTTCTCAGCAGGTGTGTTGCTTTCACTGCAAAACTAATTAACTTTCCTTGGTGTGAACTACTGTCCTAAGTCCTTCACTCTTTTTAGGTATATCAACTTTCCCTCGTTATTTTTGGTTACCAGTTTACTATTTAGCTGTCCTGTATATTCCACTAATATGGTGTTGTTTCTCCCTAGAAAATCAAAACGATTAATAAATTGAAATATATTACTGACACTTAATTTTGATAAGCCCAAAATTTAAGTATACAATCTTGTAGATTGATGTAAGGACGAATATAGGTGTCAGTTGATTTAATATTTTCACGGGATTTAAACATACGACTACCAAAATTAACTTTAATTATGTAAACATGATGACCTTCCTGGACTACATACATTAAATTAAAATGACGATACTTTCCTTGAGGTTTCTCCTTTTTATGTGCTAGATGTGTGTTGCTGATTAGATAGCTCAGAAGAATGGACTGTAATTATTTTTTTATTGGAGTATATAATTCAATGACTTTTAATACAAAAACTACATTTATTAGTGAACTGATAAACATTGACAAAATTTCTACTGTATATATAAGAATTATCATCTACACTTGTCTACTTGATACATAAAAAATAACTGTAAATACAAATTGTAATATGCATTCTAAACAATGTGCTTGGCTTCTAATGTGAATCATCTTCCTCTTGGCTTTGTTTAATTCTATGGACAGGAATTGATAATATTTTCGTCTATATCTTCTTTTATATATGATGTATTTCGAGAGACAATAAAACGCTTTTTTTTGACAGAAAGTTTGAATAAATTTTCAGCAGTTGTCAATACTTTTTCTCTCATTTTTATAAACAGTTTCTAAGTACAAATGGTGACTTCTTATAGTTTTCGTTTTCTAATCAACATGAACTTCTTTTTAATTATTTAAATCTACAAAATATCTAAGAGGGAACTCTTTTACTCTCCTCTTTCACCTACAGAACTTTCCATTAATAGTATATTGTATATCTATTACTAAACGTAGTACATTCCCGGACGACAATGCAAATTGTTGACCGAGGCGCTAGCCGAGACCAACAAGCATTGAGAGTCTGGGAACGTACTTTTACAATGAGGTGTACATACTATTTTTCTCAAATCGCATTCAATATTTTTGAAAATGTGAGAACTATTAGTGAATCAGTTTGTGAAAGGCTGCATTACATTTTTGCATTAAAATCTAGTTGCTTATGAAATCGTTTCCATTACAATCAAGACAAACAAATGCAGTTTATATATTGTGATAAAAGTCGAATTTAGAATTTATTGCTAGTGCAAATTTTATATCAATAAAAAGTAAAATGGACAGTAATGAAATGCCGACGTGCTTAAGACACCACTAAACTTGGTAGATTCTGCTAAAAATGTAGTATTGCACCTATTGCCCAGTAAATCCAAAGAAAAATATGAATTCGCGTAGAAATGTTGTAAAGATTTTTGCAACGAAAACCATCTCGATTCGAAAATGTAATGCTTGTATACTTTTCCAAATTATGTACCAAGTTTTAAGCTTCTATGCTGTGGTCAAATTATTCTATGCTGAAAGCAACCCTTACTGATAAAGAGTACATTGATATATCCGAGTATTGCAAATTACGTGCATTTTTAAAACGTCAAAGTGACGGTTACAAACCTACAGTGTCTAAGATTTTGTCGATGGAACAAATTGAAACTTTTATTACTGAAGCACCAGATGACATATACTTAATAAATAAGGTACGTTATGAAGTGGACCCTTTTAAAATGAACAGCTATTCTTCTAGGTCACCCTAATATTTTATGTTGCTGTTACATATCGTCGTGAAGAGTTATGCCAATTAAATTTGACCGACATAGAAGATTTGGGGTCCAAGCTTCTGATTAGAATACCAGATCATAAATGAAAAAAACAAGATTATTTGTGATAAACAAAACTTACATGCCTTTGTATTGGAAATATGTTGCTCATCGTCCACACAACTTTGAAAGTTGCCGTTTCCTTTTTAAATATTTAACAACCAAAGATTGTAAGCAAGTAGTGGGTATACATCAGTTTGGAAAAATGCATCAAATTGTAGCAAACTTTTTAAATTTATCCAGTGCTAATGATTACACAGGGCACTGCTTCCATAGGTCCTCTGCAACAATTTTTGTCAACGCTGGGGCAGATTAAATTGCATTAAAGCTGCATGGAGAGTGGAAATCTTCAAACGTTGCTGAAGGATATATAAAGGGATCCTATACAAATAAGTAGATCATCATCATCATTATTAGGTCTTCAATCCTAGAACTGGTTGGACACATACCCTCATTGTTTCCTAGTCTGAACCAACCTACACATTTCCCTGAAATTTGCACAGTCTGCATCTATCACTATCTGTGTGCTAAAGCCTGATCTCGGTCTACCTTTACCTCTCTTTTCCTATCTCTGCTTGTAGTATATCCCGTACTATCCCCCAGAAATGCCTTAGAACGTATCCTGTCCTATTTCTCCTATTTTTCATTTTCCACAGATATCTTTATTCCTCTACTATTTCTACAATCTATTTGTTATTAATTTGTCTGTCCATGCCACCATCTTCATACATCTGAAGCACACCATTCCAGAAGGCTTCTATCTCTTTCTGTCTGATTTTCCTACTGCCCCTATTTCATAGATGTACTGTGCTGTGCTCCACACTATGCTTTGAACAGTTTTCTTCTTGTATCTATGTTTGTTGTCTTTGAACATAGCTGCTGTTCTTTCTTGTTTGATGCAGTTTGGTCACCTTCTTTTGTTTTACAGTTATATACCCTATTTCCCTGATATTCAGAGGTATATGAAGGGGGGTAAGCAGTCTTTGGCTGTCAAGTTTCTCCAGCACCTGAACCTTTGCCGAATTAATAGTTTTTCCAATTTATCCTTTTGTATTCTGAGCTAGCGTACACATTTCTCTGAAATTCTTACAGCCTACATCTTTCACTATCGGTGTGCAATAGTTTCACCTAGGTCTATCTCTACTTCTCTTTTTTCTTATCTCTGCTTCTAATATATTCCGCACTATTCCCTCATGCCTTAGTATGTGGCCTATCATCCTATTTCTCCTATTTTTTACTGTTTTCCACATAGTTCTTTCTTCCCCTACCATTTCCATTGCTAGTACCCCTTTGTCCTTAACTTTGTCCATGGTATCTTCATCATACGTCTGTAGCACCACATTTCAAAGGCTTCCACCTTTTTCTTGTCTGCTTCTCCTACTGTCCAGGCTTCATAGCCATACAGTGCTGTGCTCCACACATATGTTTTAAGCAATCTTTTCCTTGTTTCTATGTTTGTGGTCTTTGAACACAGTAGTTGTTTTTCTTGTTAAATGTAGCACGACCTTGTGCTAATCTTTGTTTTATATCTTTTGTGCTTTTCCCATCTTGCGTTATTTGACTTCCTAGGTAGCAGAAATCCTTAACCTATTGTAAGTTCTCGTTACCTATTTGTATTTTTGTTTTTAATTTATTATCTCTTTTGCATACTAGAACTTTAGTTTTATTTTTGTTAATTTTCATACCATATCGCTCTGTTAGAACTCTTCCATTTCATTAAGAGCAGCTTCAAACTCTTCTTTGCTAAATGCTAATACTGCTATATCATCTGTAATTCTAAGCATATCAATCTTTTGTCCCTGCATATTAATTCCAAATTTTTTCCTGCATTTGACAGTATTCATTGCCTCTTCTATGTACAAGTAAAAAATTATTGGGGATAGGGCACATCCCTGTCTCAACCCTTTCCTAATGTTTATTTCTCTAATTTCTTGCTCTAATTCTATTACTGCTGTTTGTTCTTTGCATAAGCTATGTACTATTCGTCTATCCCTATAACTCATTCCAATCTTTTTGAGTATTTCGAACATTTTATTCCATTTTATATTGTTGAATGCTTTTTCCAGATCTACAAACCCTGTATATACGCTTCCCCCTTTTCTATTGTTTTCTCCATTATCACCCTCAAAGCTAAAATAGCCTCCCGTGTTCCCCTGTTTTGCCTAAACCTAAATTGATCTTCTCCCAGTATTTCTTCGGCTCGTTTTTCTATTCGTCTTTGTACAATTTTAGTTAATATTTTTGAAACGTGTGCTGTCAAGCTTATTGTTCGAAAATTTTCACATCTATCCGTGCCTCTTTTTTGGTATAGTTACTATGAACTTATGTTTGAAATCTTTGGGTATCTTGTCTGTCTCATACATATAGCTTACAAGTCGGAAGAGACGTTCTGTTACTGCTTATCCAGCGGCTTTTAGAGTTTCTGCTTGCACCTTATCTGTACCCGGTGTCTGTAATGCAATAAACACCATCAAGTTTACAGAAATTTTTATTTAAATATAAATCCAGCTAAGCGACTACACATCATGAAAGCTTCTTACGTTCTTTTATATCTCTGAACAACAAGTTACAGTAACCCCTTACGTACTCCTTCTACAACCCTTAGGTCTATCGACGCACGCAGAAGGCCTGGAATATTTTACACATCCTTCGGCGCGGCGGCACAACTTAGTTTATTTCTTACTTCTAAAGGATACAATAATTGTATTGGGCGCCTAATTACGGTGCCATTCGCAATCTTAACGTAACAGGCACGCACTTTGCCATCACGGCCGTTTATCACGTCTGTCACCAACCCTAATTTCCACAATAACCGTCGCTTATCATTTCCATGTATTAATACGACATCCCCTTGCTTAATCGCACACTCACGTGCATTCACGTTGTGATGAGCTCTTCTTAATAATTGTAAATATTCTGCACTCCATCTTTTCCAAAAATAGTATATAACGTTTGTTCTCTACTTCCATAGCCTACGAATCTCATCTCCATTAATAACACGGTCAACAAAAGGAATAGTAGCCAAAGCGGGTCCCAATAAAAACGGCATTAAATCTATAGGTTCACTACCTAGGTATGTGAGCGGGCGGGCGTTTATTGTTGCTTCAACCTCGGTAACGAGTGTATTTAGTTGATCTAAATTTAGTAAAGAACATCCTATCGTAGCCCTAAGAGCGTCTTTTACACTTTTTACAAGTCGCTCGTAAAATTTTCCATGCCAAGCCGCTCGCTCTACTATGAACTTCCATTTAATTTGGTGACTGTTCACGAACTCGATCGATTCTGTACTCGCCATCATTTTGTTTAAGGTGGATATTTCACGTGATATTCTTTTAAATGTTTTAGCGTTATCTGAGTAAATGACCTTATGAATCCCTCTACGGGCAAAGAACCGTTTACATGCACTGATTGTAGACGCAACATCCATTTTCAAAACAATCTCTAGATGAAATTCTCGTATAACAGCGCAGGTAAATAAAAGCACATAACATAGGTGTGAGTGATAACTATCTTTAAAATACAACTGTCCGGAGAAGTCTAAACCTGTCACTTCAAAGAACGTTGTTTGCTGTATTCGATCTCTAGGTAACGGCGCGAAGGGATGCGACCCTGACTTTCCACGAAGTCGTTTACAGATAACACATCTTGCTAAAACGGACTTTATTAATTGCCTTCCTCGTACAATTCAAAATCGTTTACGTTTCATAGTATTGCATTTACACCACTATTATGAAGAGTTTTATGAAACTTCATTATTAATGATTTACTTAAGTGTGCATTTTTCGATAGAATAATGGAATGCTTGAGGTCGAAATCTTCTCTTAAATTATGAAGACATCCACCCAAACACAGCAATTCATGTTTATCTAAGAAAGGGCTTAAAGTTGAAATACTCGATTTCCGTTCAATGCCCTTACCCTTTTTTAAACTGTTAACCTCCGAATAATAAACTTCCCGCTGCGCTTGCCTAGGTAAACATATTTCGGCCCTTTCAAATTCGTTTACGGTTAAGCTCTTCATTTCTTAATTATTTCTGGTTTTTAAATTTCCTATAAATCGTAAAACATACGCCGTTATCCGCACTAAACGATCAAAATTACTATATCTGGAGGAATCTATAAATTGATTGCTACCTTTTATAGTGTCCTTAATTAGTAAAGACATTTTCGATACTATATCTATCGTTGATCTAGCTTTCTCTATCGTATTATCTGGCCACGTTTGTTCACTTTCTAGCAACCACCTAGGACCGTGTAACCAAGTCTCGGAATTTATTAAAGTACTTGAACTTATTTCGCGGGTTAATAAGTCCGCAGGGTTCTCGCGACCCGGACAATGTCTCCATGTTATATCTTTCGATATGGTCTGAATTTCTTTAACACGGTTAGCCACATATGGTTTCCACTTTAACGCATCACTTTTAATCCAATGCAACGCGATCAGAGAATCTGTGCAACACACTACCTTATCGATCTTAATTAATACATTAGTTTTTATAAATACCTGTAACCTAGCTGCTAATAACGTGGCAGTTAGTTCCAAGCGCGGCAAGTTTAGCATTTTATCGCTACAAGCCTTTAGGGGTGCAACGCAATTTTTTGAATACAGTAACTGCACACCAATTTTCCCGTTACGATCGTTTTGTCTTAGATATGCAGTCACCCCGTATGCTCGTAAAGATGCGTCCGAAAAAACATGTAATTGCGATTTGTTCGGATGGTTCGACACACCTACATAACGCGGTATATATATAAAAAAATCCACTAATTTCATCAATTGTTGACTACATTCCTGCCATTCATTTTGCATACCTTGCGGTAACAAATCGTCCCAACCAATTTTTTCAACCCATATGTTCTGAAACAAAATTTTAAGATTTATTATACATGGTGCAAGAAGCCCTATCGGATCATACACACGAGCAATTGTCTATAACACGTGCCTTTTTTTCACCATCTTAACGAAATGCATGTACTCTGTCACACTACTCAAATCGACACTAATTATATCGTTCTGATTGCACCAGTTAATTCCTAACACCTTTTGAATTTGTGTTATTTGTGATTCAACCTTGCTGTTTACTTCGAGATTGTTAATCGTCCATTTGCGTAAATTCATGAAGGCTTTTTGAAAAAGCTTACTTGAAAAGTCTTTTAAATGTTCTGCAACATTTCAATTGTTTACACTAACCACTAGATCGTCTACATAAAATCCCCTTTCTAAGATTCAATAAATTCAGGGTTTTGTTTTCGATTATTGATTAAATGTGTTCGTATCACCGAATTTAAAAGAAACGGGCTACATGTAACTCCGAATGTTACTCTATTTATACGGTACGTTTCCAGTTCATTGTCGTTATTGTACCATAAGAATCCATGTGTGTCTTTATCGTCGGAATGTAAATAAATTTGTAAAAAAGCTTTTCCAAAGTCAGCCGTAATTCCGATCTCGCCTACACGAAAATTAAGCAAAATCTTAATTAAATCTGGACCTAAATTAAGCCTCTTTTCTAATAAGTCATTTAACGATTTTTGTCCCGGGGCATGTGAAGAGGCATCGAAAACCACCCGCCAACGCGTTGTTTGTTTATTTTCTCTAAATACAGGCCTGTGGGGCATGTAGTAAACACGATCGCAATTTCTTGTTTCAGCATCACCGCGGGAAATTAACTCGGCATAATTATTATCCAACATTCCTTTGATAGCAGCGTTATATTCACATATATTGTTAATATTGGTCAATTTAAACTTAGCCTCTAAGCACAAACTCGCCCACTAATTAAATTATCATCTTCAATCACTGCATTCTCATTCTTCCACGGTAACGCTACTAAATATCGATCATCACATTTATGAACGTTATTTTTTAAAAAATTATCGAAAAATCTCTTGTCGTCGTCTGCTTCTTTGGTTATACCTATTGTTTCCAAATCCCACATATTTTTGATTTCGGCTTCTGTCTTTATAACTGTCGCATGTAACACTGTCTGCAGATTTACTCCTATTGTTGTAGCATCAACTGGCATGGGACCATGCAAAGCATAACCAAATTTTGTGTCCACTGCTACTAAACCTTCGTTAAGACGAATATTTTTTCCTGTCACTACTGCCCAGTAATTGTCCGCCCCTATAAGTATATTAATTTCATCAACAATTAACGCTCGATCTATATTAAACGGGATATTGTCAGCAAGCTGTAGGTTTTGATACTCTACCACGCTTTCTTTAGGTATATGTAAATTATCCATGCAAATTTCTGGAACTTCCACAGCCTCAATCGTTAAAATTTCATCTGTATATTGTCCCTTCAAAGTAATTAAAACGCGGTTGTAGAGTTTAGACGGTATTGATACACTAGTTCCAAACGCGGCAATACGAACCCTATGTTGTCCAATAACAGATAAATTTAACACCCTTGATAGATTTTCCTTAATAAATAAAAGTTGAGTACCGCCGTCCATTACTAATCTAATCAACTTCTTTGAATTTTCGCCAAAAGCATAAACACAAGCCGTTTGCAATAGCACATTTTTGTTTATGTTTGTCATCAAACTGGACACCTACGGCGCCGAAGTGTTCATTTAACTCTCGCCTTTCGTTAATTTTACTGTAATACCTGTCGTCTCAGCGTTGTGTTTATCTTTACCTGGCTTAAAGTTTGGGTCGCACGTTGTTGTTACGTGCCTACCTTTGCATTCTTTACATCTTAAGAATCTATTTTTACAATATTTAGCACTATGGTTATTTCTCGTACAACAGTAACAATTTCATGCTGCCTTTAGATTTTCTCTCTTTCTCGCCAAAGGTACATCTGCGTCACACATTTCGGTTTTATGTTCTTTCTTGCAGAAAGCACAGCATTCAAGACGTTTGTTTGGGGTGACTAATAAACTAGAGGCAGTTCCTTTGTAATGCGTTCTCTTCTCTGTTGGGAGCATCTTTTCTTTACCATCTGCATCCGGTTTTAAAGCTTGTTCCAACGACTCGAGTTCGTTTTTAAAAAACTGCAACAAATCCTTTACCTGGCGATCTGCATTTTCCTCTGACCTTGATGATGAACTTTCTAAATTATTCGTAGTAATTTCTAGATGATTGGATGATTTCATTTTCATTTGTTGATAAAATCCTAAACGCAATTCCGTTGGCAACGACTTCATGAGAGTCGACTTTACGATTATGTTATACTGAGAACTAGATACTTCTAAGATTTCAAGAGCACGCATAGCTGAAGTGATTAGATTGTAATTCTTCCTTAAAGTGCTTACGTCATTTTGGGATTTTACAGGTTCGATTTTCATAATGCTATCGATATATTGTTCAATTAGCCGTTCTCCATTTCCAAATTGATTTTTTAATATATTCAAAGCTTCTTCATAGAATTCTCCAGATGGAGGAAATCCCTCAATTGTTTCAGCGGCCCTTCCCGTGACATACATTCGCAGGTAGTTGAATCGATATCCGTTCGTTAATTGTTGATTGTCGTGGATCATACTTCTGAATTGTTCCCAGAAAGGAAGCCAGCCCTTTGCAGTACCATCATTCTTTGCTAACTGTACACGTTGAAGTTTCACTGACATAAAGGACGGCTTTTTTGCTTCGTTACTTACTGGTACCGTATTCGTTAAATTCGAGTCAAGCTCTATCTGCGATCTTTCTGGGAGTTTTAATCTAAATTCCAACTTAGACATCGTAGTTACAGCAACCTCTTCATATTCATACCTTTTCATTAACTCGTCCTCTAGATTTTCCTTAAGCAGAGGTTCAATTTGCTTATCAATCTCTTTCAGATTGTCACTTGCAAGCTTTAACTTTGACATAGCTGTATAAATGTCTTCGACACTGAAACTATTTTCTAGCATAGAATTTATATTATTAACTGTTTTAGTTAAGTGCGTTCTACAGATTGTCCGTTTTACTTGTTACATCACGAAGCCTCGATAGTATAGCCGTCTGTTAAATATTCGCGTTCACGTTTCCTTATTCCGAATATTCACGTTATAGCTCGTTTATATTTATTACCAGATCTTCCCGGGTTTCGGCACCAAAATTATTGTAATGCAATAAACAACATCAAGCTTAAAGAAAGGTATATTTAAATATAAATCAAGCTAAGCGACTACACATCATGAAAGCTTCTTACGTTTTTCTATATCTCTGAACAAGTTACAGTGACCCCTTACTTACTCCCTCTACTACCCTTAGGTCTATCGACGCACGCAGAAAGCCTGAAATGTTTTACATAGTGCCTTACCATTTTTCAGACTCTTTAATGCTAATTCAAACTCATCTCTAAGTATAGGATATCCCAAGTCATCCTTTTCAATGTCTGATTCCTGTTCTAGTGCTGTTAATTCCTCTCCTGAATATAAATTTCCTATATATTCCTGCCATCTATCTACTTTCTCTACATTTTCTATAATGACGTTTCCTCCCGTATCCCTTAAATTTTTGCTATATGGTTTTATATACCTAAAATTCATTCTAATTAATTTGTATGCTTCGTCTGTCTTTCCTATTTCCATCTTAGTTTGTACCTCGTTGCACTTTTTATCAATCCATTGTTCTTTAGCTTTCCTGCATTTGTGAATAATTTCGCATTTTATGGCTTTGCATCTCTGTTTTCCTATTTTGTCTGATATATTTTTGTATTTTCGTCTTTCTTCTATTAAATTCAGGATGTCCTTTGTTAACCATGGTTTTTTATTTTACTTTTGTGAATACCCCAGAATATCTCTGGCCGCCATGTCTAAGCTGGATTTAATGTTATTCCATTCTGTTTCTACTTCTTTAGTATAAGAAATTTTCTCGATATCTTTCAGCAGTTCATTCGACTTTTTTCAAATCTTTCGCGGATATCTTTATCTTTTAGCTTCTCAAAGTCAAAGTGCCTTTTTCGTTCCTCTTTTTCAGATTTTTAAATTTAAGTGCGGTCTTCATAATTACGATGTTGTGGTCAGTGTCTATATCTGCTTCCAGGTAGCTTCTACAGTCTTTTACTTGATTTCTAAACCATTGTTTAACAATAATCTAATCTATTTAATATCTTTCTATATCTCCTGGCATCTTCCATGTGTATCGTCTTCTAGCATGATGTTGAAATAATGTATTTGTGATGGTTAAGTTGTTCTTGTCACAAAATTGTAGCAGCCTATTTCCCCTGTCATTTCTTGTGCCTAAACCAAATTAACCTACTATCGGTCTTTTCCTACCCTCACCTACCACTGCATTAAAATCCTCCGTAATTATTAAATTTTCATGTCCTTAGTATGTCTTCGATATCTTTGTAGATCACCTCTACCTCTTCCTTAGTGTAGCTAGAGGTGGGCATGTATACTTGTATTATTACTGTATTTACTGGTTTAGATTCAAATCTAACCATGAGTACTCTTTCGTTCTTTTGTAGGTAGTTTTTACACGTCATCTTATCTTTTTTTTTTTTTTCTCATAACTATCCCCACACCCGAATTTCCTTCCTCTGATCCTGTATGAATTACCCTGAAGTCTCCAATCCAAAAATCCCCTGCCACTGGCCAGGGACTTCGCTAATTCCTACTATGTCTAGTGCTTACCTATCCATTTCGAGTTTCAGGTTGTCTAGCTTACCTACTTGTTTCATACTTCTGACATTCCACGCTCCAACTCGCAGAATGTTCACGGATCTTTTTCTTTTTTTTTTTCGGATCACATCCCCGAAGTAGTCCACTCCGGGAGGTCCGAATGGGGAACTATTTTATCTCCGGAATTTTTTTTACCCCAGAGGATGGCATCATGTTTAACAATTTCTGTACGCAGTGTACATAGAAAGTAATGTGGTGGTTTCCCGTTGCCTTCTACATCGCGGCTCCGTGGCGTAGTGGTATGTGTGTGACTACTACGCCCAAGGTCCCGGGTTCGAATCCCGACACGATCCGCTTGAAAAATGTTAGGCGAGCATTTTCACAAAAATACACCCTCGTTCGGATGAGAGGTAAAATGGAGGTCCCGTGTGTGAGTGTTGTCACGCACGTTAAAGATCCCTACCTTGCTTGGAACAGCAAGGGTTCGGCAAAATTCAAAATTTTCCAGGTAAAAAAAAAACTCGCTTCCTGGCCAATGTAGTACCTTCGGTGGAGCATTGGAAAAAAAATTAAATGTAATGCCTTCTACATCGCAGTAGTGTGCCTTAGAATGTCATACCGACCCCTATGGTCTCTGCCACTCTAAGTACCAAAAAAGCTGCTGCCCTCTTTCAATAACCTGTCCTAGTCGGGTTCCTCTCTAAAGATTCCACTAATTTAGTTAAACCTATAGTTTGGCTCTATAGCTCATTGGAACGCGCAAGCCATTCTACCTGTTCTAGTATTTTAGTACATCGTAAAGGTGCAGGTCCTTTCAGAATGGTAGATATAGCAAATAAAATATTTAAAGAAACATCACTGACAAGTGTGCAGAAAAATTACTAACAATAGACAGCAGCAGTGCCTCCAGCTTCTCTAGAGAAGTTCAGCCACTATTCCATGGTTGTACAGATTGCAACATTACTGTAAATATAAATAAATAACAGTTGTTGTACTATACGGTTAAGTAGTATGGATGTAATATTTTTAATAAAACAATTCACTTATGTATACTTTGTGAGATTGCGTGTTGGAGTGCATTATATTGTTTAAAATAAGGATAAAAAACTTTATTGGAAAATACTTTCACATACCGTTTTTGACTTATAATAGAATAGTGTACTTTGACACTTGATTTTCAGCTGACAAGGTAAACATTCTTGATCGATTTCAGAAAAAATTTTGTCTTATAATAATCATATTTTATGCGTCCTTTGCCTTCTTCCCTTTTCTATTTTTTTATCCCAGCCTTCACATGCTCTTAGTCTGTGTTGTCATAATCATTTACATCTATCTTACCTACCCCACTTATAAGATTATATTATAACATTCACAACTTTTAACTAATACTAAATCCACCCCATTTTAAGAGTCTTTTCCTTCCACGTTTTATTGTATAACTACTTCAATTGTCTTTTGGGTTAATGTATGCGAAAAATTTGCCTCCTGAATGAATATCAACTTATCAGAGGGTTTTGTTCTTTTAATAATTTCCCTCATTTTTATATTTGTCCAAATTGTCATTTCTCCCCTATATCGCACTTCAGTACATATCATGCAAGATGCCGCTTATCGGAAACATTAAACAATTTATACCAGGCAATGATATTACTTCATATATGGAACTAATGCAACACTCTTTTTTCGTAAATCAAATTGAAAACAAATTCAAGGTAGCAATGTTTATTACATTAATTGGTCCGGATACGTACGAAATTTAAAAATAAAACGTGCATACCAACAGAGACTGCTACAGAGTTTTGTTGAAGTAACAATAGTTTTAACAAAATATTTTGCACCTGAACGCATCACAATCGCGGATAGATATAAATTATATCTATGGCAGCAGAGGCTTGGTGAATCACTTGCAGATTATGTAGTGGCAGTTAAAGCGTTGTCACAAACTTGTGATTTTGTAACATTTCTGGAGGAACTTATTTGAGAGACTAATTTGCAGTCTTATTTATGATAAGTACATTCACACACATATCAAACATAATCAGCAGTTCAATATGCTACAAGAAAATAAACTACTTTCATAACGGAAAACTAATAATAAGGGAAATGGCATTAAACCAAATTTCAGGTGTTTTAGATGTGGTTTATGGAGACATCCGGCGAAGAATTGTAATACAAAGGCAGTACATAACGAATGCATAGGAAGATACAGCTGATATCGTCACAATTTCCAGAATAGCTTGTAGCAATACAGAGGAACCAATACACTGCGACATGGAAATTGAAAATCATCATAAATATAGAAATCAATAGTGGCACAAGCAGGTCTGTAGCTAATTTTAGTTATTATAAAAAGTATTTTAAGGATATAGAATTATCTAATTGTAATTTATTTATGTAGGCAGTAAATGAATCGGTGAGTGCAGAAACCACTTCAGTCAAAAATCCGAAAACTCGTTTTCGATGAAAATAAGCGTAGAAAGGCAAGATGCGTGTTGGGTGCAAAAACTACGTTAGTCTGTTGAGTAGTTCCGTAAATACAGGACGTTTGTTTCGAGTGTTGAGTGCAGAAATAACATGAGTCAGTGACTGACGTTGTTTTTGCACCCACCGCTAGATCGCGTGACCAGTCTTGTCAGGTACCTTGCCGAGCATGCGCCGTGTGATTAACACCTTAACCTTAAGGTGAGGGTTGTATCGAAGACAGTTCAGTCAAGTGTTTCAACGTGTTCTAAGTTAGTTTTCAACGTCTACTGTCAGTCTTTAGCAATATGTCAGTGAGTCTCACAAGCAGTGAGAGTGATAATGAAACAGCTCCCAAGAAGAGGAGGAGGAATGAAGAGAAGTTTCGAAGAAACGTGATTAGAACATCTAAAGTTCGTGGGGTTGAACACATCAACTGGAAAGGGCATCTCATCCCATCTCGATCAACAGGTGCTGCTTGTAAGTTTAAATTACAATGCTTTACTAACTTTAGCGATGATGAAAAATCTGAATTTGTTGCTAATTTGAATCAGTTCAAATCAAAAGATGAGCAAGATATTTTCTTACAACAACTGATCGAAAAACACGCCATTAAGCACCGTAGGCCTCGTTCTGAACAGCCTAGAGAAACAGCAGCTAGTTTCAAATAATTCTTACTATACAGAAGAGAAAGGAAAAACGTATGTAAAAAAGCGTTTATTTCATTGTACGGCATTACTGAGGGCAGAGTTCGAAGGCTTACTGATCTCCTGATTAAGGGGAAATCACCTCATGATAAACGCGGTAAAAATCCCAAGAAGAACACAATTTCTGCTGAAGTTTGTTCTAAAATACATGAACATATTTCATCATTCCCAACAAAGACTACACACTATGGCACCAAAGATATCAGTTATCTGGATGCCCGCCTTGATGTAAAAAAAATGCATTCCTTGTTTAAAGAAAAGTACCCTGATTTGGATGTAAAATATGAGTTTTATCTTAATTATTTTCATGACAACTTTTCGTTAAGGTTTGGACGTCCGCAGGTAGATACCTGCATAAAATGTGAAGAATGTGATGTAAAAATCAAGAGCTCCTCTCTTGGTGATGCAGCTAAAAGGGCTGCTCGTGCAGAGCTTACTGTTCACAAAAGGAGAGCCAAGAAATTTTACAATAAACTTTAAAAAGTCACAAAGTTGTGTGCGGAACATGAAGACATCGTTGCACTTTCATTTGATTTCATGCAAAATCTCCCCCTTCCAGCGATCCCAGTTCAGGATATTTTTTACTTGAGGCAATTTTGGCTGAACTGTTTTGGAATAAAAAATCTAAAAACTGGGAAATCTGAAATATTCCTATACCACGAAGGCGTAGCCCATAAAGGAGCAAATGATATATGCAGCATGCTACTGAAATACATTGACACTAATATTCCATCAAGTGTAAAAAAACTGTACTTTTCTTCTGATGGTACCTGCGGACAGAATCGAAATCACACCATGATAAGATTCTGCCTTGCTCTTACAGATACAGAACGTTTTGAACAAATTTTCCATTACTTTCCGGTTCGAGGGCATTCATATCTTCCAAACGATCGAGATTTTGGTACTATGAAGAGGATGATACATAAACATGATCGGATATACACACCTGATGAATATGAAGAATTGTGTGCTCAGTCCAGTAACATCTTTCACATCACCAAGCTACTCACTAGTAACATAAAAGATTTTGATGGTTGGTGGAAGGAATATTACACAAAAATCCCCCTAGCCAGAGAATGCCGAGGGAGGAGTGTGCCAAAAGAAGCAAAATTTAAGTTTGCTCCCACCCGATATAAAGAGTTCCGCTATAACTCTGAAAAAAAGAGGGTAATCACAGCATACATTTTCATTGAAGGATTACAAAAGCACAGCTATCAGCTGCTGAGACCTGTTTTCCGTAACGTCGATATTGATTTTCCTTCAAGTATTGCAGCCTACCCATCAGGGAAAGTTCCAATCAACATAAAGAAAATGAAAGACATCCAGAAAATGATTGTTCATATTCCTGAAAACTTCAAAGTTTTTTATGATGAACTATTTACCTGGCCAACCACTGAACATGACAATGATACTATCGTCGAGAATGATCTATTTTAAGAGCGTTTCAGTTTGTTATATTCCTGTCTTATGACTTTGCAATACTGTAACTTCATTTCTCATGTAATATGGAAAAATATACATTTGTAAATTTTTTGTGAAATTAATTAAAATTAATATTATTAACTAAAATCGTAACAAAATTAATAACAAATACAAACTTTTAACGAATAGTTATCTTTTTCCAAGTTTCCTACTGTCTGTAAAAACAGTTGAGTGCAGAAACAGCATTAGTCAAAATCATAGTTTTAATTCTCCCGAGCCTCATTTATGTGGAAATTAGGTAATTTTTTTATAACAGCAACATAAAAGCATGTTATGACAAAGGAAAAAAAAAGTTCTCAAATATTTTAAAATTTGGAGGAGTTATTATGTTTTTTCTCCCTCCTGAAAAATTTGAAATTTGTGACTGACGTTGTTTCTGCACTCACTGATTCAAATGGTGAAAAGATTAGGGTATTGGGTGAATTACCAGCAGTAGTCAGAAGAATTGACAAAGAGAAGCACAATTTAAAATTAATAATTGTGGAAGGTACATTTTCAGTAACACCATTACCGGGGCGAAATTGGCTAAATGCCTGGCAACCATCTTTGCGACAGAATTTTGCATATAAACTAGATGCAGCTTCAAATGTAAGATATAGGGAGGAGAGTGAGAATAATATTATTAGTTTAAGAATGAGGTATCCCAAAGTATTTAATAATTCTCTGAAAGAGACTATAAAAAATTTTGCTACGGAAATTGTTTTAAAAGAGGACTCTGCCAATTTTTTACACAGCCTATAAATTAAGAGATCATGTGAGGTCGGAACTTAATGCATTTAAAGAGCAGGGCATTATTTACTCAGTAAAATGTAGTCTTTATGCAAGCCTTATAGTAGTAGTTGTTGAAAAGAATAATAATTTACGAATTTGCATGGATTTTAAAGTAACATTAAATAAACCATTGCAAATTATTCATTACCCTTTGCCTAGAATAGAAGAGACATTCCAAAAATTGGTAAACTGCTCTCGCTTCTGTACACTAAATTTGAAGGGATCGTACATGCCATTATTTGTACTGGAAAATTGTCAGATATATCTAACCATTTCAACTCATATTGGCCGGTTTTGATACCGTCGGCACCCTTTATATTTCAATTCATTATGGAATTTGTTTTATTAAGTTTAGAGAAGGCGGCATGTTATTTGGTGACGTAATTATAGGAGGCAAAAATCTCGAAATTTTTAGAGATTTTTTACAACATTAAATAGGTTTTACGGACATAATATATGAGTAAATATTGAAGCATGTAAATTTTTACATTCGAGGTGTTACACTAAGGAAATGTATTTTGCAATGAGGGACTGAAACTGCAATCTGAGCTGGTGGAGGCAATAGCAAATGCCCCAACGCCTAGTAATATAACACAGTTAAGGTCCTATTTAAGGATGTTGAATTTCTATAATAAATTTCTTCCAAATATATTAAGCTTATTGATTCCGCTACACAAATTATTAGAAAAAAATTCTACATTTTCTTGGAATAGTGAGTATCAAAAAGTTTTGAAGAAAATCAAGCATTAATGCTCTCTAGTAATTTGTTAACATTATATGATCCTAACAAACTCATTGTTATGATATGTGAGATGTCAGCCCTTATGGCATGGCGTATTAGCTTGAATAATTAAGGAAACCGAGTGCCCGATTATGTTTGTATCTAGCACGTTATCGTAAGCTGAGAAAAATTACCCCAATTGCATAGCAAGCGTTAAGTATTATTTTTTGTTTAAAAAAAATTCACAATTACGTTTATAGTCACGCGTTTACCATTTACAAAGATTGTAAGGCATTGAATGAAATTTTAAATCCTAACAAAAGCACACTTGCTGTCACCATTGCCCAGTTACAAAGATGGGTAATCAAATTAATTATGTACAAGTACCAAAGTAAGTAAGTAAGTAAGTTTATTCATACCCATAATACAATGGTAAAAATTATTCTACAACACATTAAGCAACTTATTTACATTTGCTACTTTAAATATCCCAATATAACAACTATGCGGAGTGCATATAAATGTCAGAGGAAGAAGATTTTTTATCCTCCCCTACAATCTTAAAATTTATATTGTCAATAAAATAATAAACAGATTACTAATAATAGGTCATCAAAAGAACTAAAACAACATATATAAAATGTGTACAAATTAAAAGATCATTTATTAATTAATCATGAATCTTCGAACTTATCCTCTAGAAACTCATCTAATGAATAGTAACCCTGCTTGCGCATGCAACGTGCATAGCCGTAGCCTTAAAAAAACCTAAAAACAAACTGTCTGGGCTCAGCCAGTGAGTGGGCGGGGTTTTAGAAATACCCAAACAAAAGAACGGAGGACCTGAAATAAAAATAAACCAAACACACTCGCACTCATTCAATAAATTAACCACCGACATCCAGAAAACCTTATAATTAACATCAAAGCAATATACAAAATGTATATACAGGAGTACATTAGTATTCCGAACACAGTACAAACAAAGCCAAAGGCTTACATGGCCAGCTGTCGTTTTTAGAACTCTATTCCCTAAATTAGTTAACCAACCAAAGCAAAAAGAAAATTTCCCCGCTAAAAACAACAGCTCTAAAGCATTACCGTAAGCATAAAAAATCTAATACATAAAATATCTGAACATGGTAGTTTACATTTATTATTACCAAAATTTGGTATTTCCAGAATAGTCTGTCTAAATAATATTTAATCCGCACACAAAGAGGAGAAAGCGAAATAGTTTATCAAATTCCAAAAATGTGTATTTAAATTTGGTTGTGATAAAACTGGGGTTTACTACAATTTTAACTCTTAAATAATTTTAGTCACCTAGTTGTTGAAACGAAAAAAACAGGTAGTAAAGAAAATGTGTATACGACCTTAGGGTTCCAATTGTCTTCTAACGAACAGGGGCGGCAGTCCCACAGGTCCCATACATACTGAGCAGTACACCCACAACAGTGCATAGTAGCAGTAGGACCAAAGAAAATCCGACATTTCTAGCCGTTGGGAAACCTCACATTTCAGAATAACCAAACCATATCAAATAAACTGGCGATAACAACCAGAAATAATTTTAAGACGGCATTATTGTACACAACAGAACGCATTTCAAATACACCAGTTTGTTCTATATCTCGTGTTTATCTCAACAGGTTGTTTGGAGCGTTGCTATCAATCTTGCGTTGTATAGCGCAGAGCTTTATCGATGGATGTAATACAGGGAATAACCACAAATAGCAGGCGACTTTGCCCTAACGAAGCGTAGTCTTTAAACACCTAAACGAAAATAAAATATTTTATTGCAGTTTTATTGCCAATTAGCGAAATATTTGAATAGGATTTTAATTAAACGGAATTTATCTAGATGAACAACTAAATTTGGAACGAAAATTATTTTTCGTATTATTTTTAAATAGATGAAAATTTTTAGGACGCGGTTTTGATTAAAACGGACATTATATATTAAGAACGAATATAGTTCGACTGATTTTTTATTAGAAATCAACGTAACACGCAGCAAAGACAATAGAGCAGATATAATTCTGTCAATTTCTTTAAAGATTTGATGTTAATAGGTAGTTTATTAAACAATGTTGGAGCTATGTATATAAACGATTTTTTGATGAGCATAGATGAAGGTCTAGGCCTATATATATCCCCGGCTGATTGTGTAAAATGGTTGTGGAAACTATTGTGAGCATCAAATTTTGTTTGCTTTTTAAAAAACAGTATAAGGGTTTCATAAATAAAAATCGAGGCATAAGTTAGAACATTTAGTTTTATAAATAGAGGTTTGCAATGACAATATCTTGCTGCTTTGGCTATAATTCGTATGGCTTTCTTTTGTAATCTGAAAATTGTCGTTATATTTTCGCTAGTTGAATTACTCCAATAGGCGATACCATATCTTATCCTTGATTCAAATAGTGCATAATTCACATTCATAGTACATTCATTTGATACTGCGTTGGATACAGCCTTAATAGCAAAACAAGCAGAGGATAACTTTGCAGCTAAATCAGTAACGTGTTTCGACCAATTAAGCCCTATTTCAATAATTAGACCTAAAAATTTATTTGATACAACAAGATGCAAAGATAAATTTTTCGGTAATCTCTCTGTAAGAATTTGGTTTTTAAAAACCAATAAGCAAGTTTTCTAGTCATTGACAACCAGCTTATTTATGATAAACCAATTATATGCAGATTTTAAATCTGCACTAATATTATTTTCTAAAGTGGCTATGGAAGCGGCATCCCAACTAAGACTTTTGTCGTCCGCAAAAACAGTGCAATTTGCAAATGTCGTAGACCTGACAAAATCATTTATGAAGAACAAGAACAATAAAAGACCAAGCACAGAACCCTGCGGTACTCCCAGGTTTATATCTAATTTATTAGATAGTCTATTTCCGTCATTGATTCTAACTGACTGTGATCTTTCTTGTAAGAATGACTTAAACCAATTGTTTGGAATTCCTCTGATACCATAATATTATAGTTTGGCTAAAAGTATATCATGATTAACCGATTCGAATGCTTTGCTAATGTCGATGAAGGCTGCCGCTAGTAATGTATTTTTCTTATTTATTGCTTGGTAAATATTGTTTAGAAAATTATGAATTGGATCGTTTGTGGATTTTTTGGCACAAAACCCATATTGAGCAGGAGTTATATTATTATACTTATTAGCACACCTAGTAATACGTGTTTTTACTAAGTGTTCAATTAGTTTTGAGAACACTGACAATAAAAAAATTGGCCTATAATTGTTAACAGATTGAGAACCTCCCTTATGTATAGGAATTACAATTGCATGCTTTAGACATGATGGAAATACCCCTATTTGGAATGATTCATTGATTAGGTCTGCAAGATATTTAATTAATTTTAGAGGTATAGTAGTATTATTATCTCATGGCGGGTGACCTTGAAAAAACCTGCGCGAGGAAGAGCTATATTAATGATCAAAATAAAAAAGTGAGACTAGAAAACATCGACTGCTTGCACGTCCAGTGTTTGCTAGAGCAAAAATTGTCGAGCAACCAAGGAATGTGTTTTAAATAGTTTTATGTTGATTTTTGCTTTTCTATAAAAATGATCTGAGCTTATTGTTAGCTGTGATACCCCAGATTACTGATTGATTGGATCAGTGTACACAAGATATTTTATCACTTATAGTCACTAGTAGAGCAAAAACAATTTGGTAGTACTGCATATTCGTTTTTTTCAAATCAATAGACGTTTTTGTTTACACAATGACACTCATGGTGTTGTAACTAACAAAAACAATTTTTAATTAATACCAAAAGGTTTTTATATCATTTGTTATATTAATATTATTATAAATTGCATATATCTCTTGCAAATTGTTCAGGTTGGAGGCGCCCGAATCTTTTATGCGTTTCAAATATTGAAACACATTAAAAACAATCTGTCGTTCTTGACTATGAATCACCTCCTTCTTATTCATAATATTACTCTAAAAAATATCATAATTAATCATTGAACGAACATTCTTTTGAAATACTTACATTGCTGAAGAAATTAACTATCAGTTAGTTTTGAAAGAAACTGTTTTGATGACTATTACTTGATACAAATATTAAAACGGAAAACTGGAAACAATAAGACCTTGATAAGAGCGAGAATGACAATGACAGTTACGGTTCACATTCGGTATATACAGTATTGGGATCGGCTGAGTATGTGCACTGTTGCCACAGCAAATATTTACGGATAAAGAAACTACGAATCTAGAATTGTTTATAAGTAAAAACAAGTAAAAGCTCCGATATTATATGGAGGTCTGGATTTATTTCATATATTTATGAATTTCTAGATACCTCCAGCATGAACGGGGTCCTTACAAACAATATTTTACTTAACGTAATAAATGGGATATTCGTGACGACGTATTAAAGCCACATTGCTAGCAAGATGTTTGTGGGTTGTACTGTAGCGTTGTGAATCTTGAGGTTTAAGTTTAAATTGAACCTATTGCGTATGTGACGTCACCCGCCATGAGATAATAATACTACTCTAATAACGCTAATATTTTAGCAGGAATTTTGTTCTCGTCAGAGCAATGCTTATTCTTAAACGAACTGAACACGTCTATAATTTCATAGTGGTCTGTAGGGGAGAACATAAAATTATTATGATATGCAAAAGAACTGCATTTTAAAAATCCTGGGATTTCGACATAGGTAAGTCATCGTCGATTAATAGATTCTCAGCAGCTGTAACAAAATGAGCATTTAGGATATCTGCGGTTTTTTCATATAAACAGTTTTGTATATAAAAAGTCGTCTTTTTTCACGTTTCCTGACAGTTACTATACAACTTTCCACGATTCTTTCGATTTGTTTTTAGAATGCCAAATACGATTTGATAAAAATGTAGCTTTAGCCAGTGAAATTGTAGCCTTAAATATTTTTTTGTATCTAACATAATGTCTTAACAAAAGCATTATTACTATAATGTTTATAAATAATATGCAAAAAATTTTTGTTTTTTGCTGAAGATTTTATTCCTTCAGTTAACCAGTGTTTATCTTTTAATTTATTTCGTGTCAATGGGAAGGAAGTATCAAATGCTTCTGATATGTTTTTTACTAAGAGCTGAAAATTACAGTTTAAGTCATTAGAAGTAGCCGGAAGATGTATTAGTTCACATAAAGACTTGAAACGGCCTATGTTTTCCTTTGTAAACTTACGTGCCAAAGATGCCTCCGAATCTATCATTGATTTAAGATAGAATTGAAAAAGGATAAAGCTGTGATCAGACAGGTCATTGCTTATTATTCAGTTGAAATAATGGAGGTATTAGGGATATTTGTAATTATGTAGTCAATACAGGAACTTGTGGCGCCAGTGACTCCTTGTATATGCATTGTCATATTATGTAATTGTAGAATTTGTTTCAGTCTACTTGTGTGCTAGTATTATTGAAATTAATGTTAAAATCCCCCGCTACCACTACCTTACAATAACTTGTCAGTGAGTTTAATATAGTGTCCAGTGAATCTAGAAAATAATCAATGCTACCTGTGGGTGAGCGATAAACTGATAAAATGTGCAAGCTTGCCTTCTCTATTATACACATGCGAAAATTCAAAATCTATTTTCTTTCTAATGAGATGTCTTCCAATTTAAAGTTTACACTGCCGTAAATTGCCGTTCCCCCATGAGAAGAATTCTGTCTGCTGAAGTTACTTACAAGCCTATACCCATCAATATACGCATATTCAAGTGGTTTAAGTCAATGCTTCGTTATACAAATGTTATTAGAGAAACATAAACTTTCTAATAGAATGAATAACTCATTAGTTTTGCTGCGCAAACTCCGCATGTTACACAGTATCATTGAAACTTTGTCTACTTTATTGCTAAAGAAATTTCTGTATCTATGTTCTCCCTTTTTTGTCAAGTTACTAAAAAATTGGCTGAATTTCTTGTGGTATGCTCAATGTTTGTAATAAAGTTGTTGGTTCTTAATATGATGTCAGAGAGCTTTTTACTAACAATTCTTTTTTCTTTTTTTGAGATATAAAAACCATGCTCGGTAAATAACAAATTATCTAACGTTTTATTCATGTTACATTTCAGTTGAATTTCAATGTGAAACGTAAAATTTCAACGAGAAAATCACATGTTTATTATGTTGGAATGTCACAGTTCCAACACGTGTTTTATCAACATCTTTTATGTAATTTGTATATATGAATGATCCGTGTTTTTCAACAACCTTTCAACGAGAATTTTATGTTTATTAAATGTTAATTTGACGTGTTATGTAGGTAAATTTTTAACAAGTATTTCCCACTTATAAAATTGCAATAAAAGCTCAAAATCTCCCCCATGTGATTTTATTTCTAAAAAAAGTTGTTTGTCAGTTGTGCAATGCGACATGTTTCGGTTTAAATCGGAAACATGTCGCATTGCACAAAACTGGTGAACAACTTTTTTTATAAATAAAATCATACGTGAGGAGATTTTGAGCTTTTGTTTCAAATTTATTAATTCATGTTAATGAAAAATCATCAATTCCTATTGAAACAGGTTACTTTAAAATACAGTATTTAGTGATGTTTCGTTCTATGACGTAAGATCCTAGCAAAGATCAAAATGTCAATAGACAGTTTATTGTGAAATAAACTTGTAGTTTATTTACCAAATAAAGAGAAGATCATATTTAAATAACCACAACAAACATACATAGAGTAGAAATTAAATGTAGGTTCACTTCTTAGTCTCTTATTAATATAGAATTTTCCGTAACTGGGTGGTTTTTGAAAATACATGTCAATTCGTAGGTAATTCTCATACTTGGTCCACCCAGTACACCATCATCTTTTTTCAGATTTTACCCCACTCTAGCTAATGTTAAAGAATATCTAGCATTAGTAAGATTTTGTAAATAAGTACTTATATAAGTTGTTTATATTGGCTAAAGCAAGTTGCCCTTAAGTTCGATAATTAAAAAAAAAAGAAACAGGATTTTAGTACCTATATTATTTTTTATTGTAATCTAGGAGCATATTAATATACAGGCGTATTTAACTTACATATAATATGCATATAACATATGTAGCACCACAATGCTTAAAATCCTAGTAAATATATAGTCTTAACAAAATGAAGCAAAAACTAAAAAGTTACTAAGTGCCAGCAGAAAAGTCACTTTGTTGCAAACTTTTTTGCTGGTTACTGTTACGTGACTGCGACTAATACATAATTTATAAAAGAATGCCCAATAAGCAATGATAAAAACTGACTATCAGTAGTAGGTAATATTAAACTTTTATAGCAACGCCCTGTTCATCAAATATCCAGGAACTCAAACTGCTATAACAAATTTGTTACTATAAAAACTGTCCGCTTTTCCGAATTTAAAGAAAGACAAATAAAGTTCAAGATTTATTTGCCAGTTCCCACTACCATTATTCTGTTTTCCATAGTACGAACGATACTACTCCTGGAGTTCAATTTTTGAACTTAAACGTTTACATACGTGTTCGCAAAGTTACGTATGTTTAAAAGCGTATACTTAAGTGTAGACCAATTTTTGACAGGTCTTCGCTTAACAAACATACGCTGTTCGCTTATAAACGAATGTTTAATGTGACAGCGTCGCAGTATTTAATTTGAATATCTTGTAGTTCAGTTTCTTGAACTAAAGCAAAGCAACCTAACCTCTTATAAAATTTTCTCAGTAGATAAAAGTATTTTGCAAGTGTTTGTTTTTTATAGTTTTAATCTAACGAGTTTTGTAGTTATGGAGAGTAAAAAAAAAGGTGTTTTAACTCTACTGGAAAACAAAAACAACTTTTAGTGGAATTTGTGAAAAGTAAGCCGCAATTAATTAGTGGCAAACATTTGTCAAACTATACCGCCAAAGATGCTGCAAAGGATTGGCAAGAAATCACAAACATTTTAAATTCTTTACCCGGTCCCAACAAACAGTGGAAGGAATGGCGTAGGGTGAGCAGATTGTTCATATTTCAAGACTTAGCATTTTAACGAATATTTCGATTTCAGAGACTGTAAATGTAGATCTACCTAATAGCAGCACTGCTCAACGAACACCTATATCAATGGCTTCAGATAATAATAAAATTGAAAAATCATCAAACAATAAAAAATTACCGAAGAAGCTGGACAATTTATTAAGCTCTGCTATGACTGCTACTACTTTTGAAAAAAACTTAAAAGAAAAATTAATTTTAAAAAATACTATTATGATGAAAAATTTAAATTAAAAAAGGAGAGCATAGAAGTGAAGAAGGCAAAAGGACGTTCTCTTCAATCAATCGCAGAATCACTCACCACATTACTTGAACATTTTAAACCCCAATAAATGTCATATGTATATTTAGTTCAAGTGCACAAACTTAGTTGATAATATCATTCTGTATAAGTATTTTATATTATTTTGATAGCCTTACTTTCTTACAATTTAAAAGTGATAGTTCTTACAATTTAAAAGTCGATAATACAGTTAAAAAAAGTTCATAAATATATCGCGCAAGCGCAATGAATAATAAAGCGAGCAACGCCCCTGGCGGATGGTAACGACAACCTTATTACAGATTCCGCGTTGCCAACTTCCAATGACGTCACCAATGCACAATTTATATTGCGTAATAATCGGAAAATTTATAAAAAGTTAAATCAACAGGTATTACATAATTTACTCACATGATAGGTCCAGATTTCCACGAAGTACGCCTATCGTCCTTCCGGATAGATAAAGATGGTATGCCCGACGCTCTTCCAAGGCGTTAGGACCAGCTCCAGCAATCCTGAGCTCGTTCTCCCAGGTCGTGCAGTACGGTTCGCTTCGGTGGCTTCAAATTTATTCCTACCTATGCAGGGAAAGACGGGAACATGGTAAAGGTCGACAACAAAGACAATTAGGCAGGATATCTACATAGGTAAACATAAGCACGATACGATACCTCAAAGTGTCCACACTCCTTGAAGATTCTGGCAAAACAGCCACGTTATAGAGAGAACAGGAAACTTGTCCCCACTTCTTGTCTTTTTTCACGTCGGCGCGAAGTTATTCGTCCAACCCTCTCGCGTCGCCCAATCTGCGCAAACGCACTGTGACGTATCGAAAGTACGCGCCTAGTCTTTTAAAATTCCGCGCACCGCGTCTTTTGAAAATATGGCGCGAAACCTCCGCACATCAAACTTAACCTAAACATGTTTAAGGGCCACTTTGGCACGTAACAACATTTAATTGTTAATACAGTATTGCCCGAAATAAACAGTACTGAAATTGTAATTGTTTTGTATATTTAAAAAATACATATTATTGACACTTTATTATATGTTCTAAATGTGCACCTCCTCGTTCGAGACAGACTTCATAACGATGTTCTAAGTTTCTGGTCATGTTATTGAATAAGGGTTGTCTCAGGGCTGCGAAGAAGACTCTAACGGCATCCTTTAATTCATCGATGGTTTGTGGTGCCCGTTTGAAAACGGCATTTTAGCCATGCCCCAAATGTATGCGTCTGGAGGTGTGAGGTCTGGAGAATGTGAAGGATAAGGAAGTCAGTAAATCGTGATATGAATTTGCTTGGAAAATGTTCTTGAAGAAATTGACGAATTGCGGCAGCAGTATGGCAAGTTGCCCGTCCTGCTGAAAAAATTGGTTTCGAAATGCCAAGTTACGTGCACGACAGAATTGACGTAGATCAGAGATAAATCGTGTTAAAATTTGTCTGTACCTCTGTTGATTAAGTGTGACTTGCCTACCATTCTCTTCGATAAAGTACGGACCAATGATTCCGTGTCCGGAAACAGCACACCAGACACTCACTTTTTCACTATGTAAAGGAACCTCTTGAACCTCATCGGGTCTGGCAAAGCCCAGAAATCGATTTGTGCGACGATTCACATAGCCTGACAAGTGAAAATGTGCTTCGTCTGAAAACCAAACATTTTTCAAAAATTCAGGATTTTCATACTGTAACGCGAGAACTCTGGCGCAATATTCCACTCTACTGCGATAATCCCGAGGATGTAGTTGTTGATGTACCTGAATCACATACGAAAATGTACCCAGCTCCTTCAGGATTCTTTGAAAGGAAGTTCTTTTAAATCAAGTTGTAACGCTGTCCTTGCCTGGCTGACTTTCGGATTTTCTAAGATTTGCTCAAAAACACGTTCATGGTTATTGTTGTTGTTAACTGTCCTGGGACGCCCCGAGTTTCCTTTTCGTTGGCACAATACACTACCTGTATTTCTAAACTTTTCAATAACCTTCAAAATTAGAGCATTACTTGGAGAACGTTTATTAAACCTTTGTGTGAATTGATCAGACACGTATAGCAAACTTGCACCATTACGTCGGCCGATTCCGTATGAACGAAAATAATGCTCTATCAGAAACACTTTCTCCTCTGTACTTAACACCATTTTTAACAATTAGGCCCTACTAATTACTTGTTTGAGGTTTACTTGACAGGTCTATACTAGCTAACTTGAGTGTGACAGCACACGCATAAAAACACCGCCAACATAGTTTCAGTACTGTTTATTTCGGGCAATACTGTTTCTTCATCATCATCATTTTGTTTTCGACCTTACTTAAGGTCGGTTTGGCGCAGCTCTAACTTCTTTTCTATTCTGTGCTAATCTAAAAGCTCTACATACCCTTCACAACCTAAATTTATAATAATTTGACTAATATAGTTTGGTCTAGGTCTTCCTATATTCTTCTATCTTTTTCCTATCCAGCTGACTCTACATAGCAACCTGATGGTTGTTAAAGAACTCTAACATGTTTACCATTTATAAGGAAATGAAATATAACCTGTTTATCCGCTTCAAAAAGGAAAAGTGTTAAATTATATGTTATGGTAAGGCTTAAGCAACGAATCGCTGCCAACATGCCAGACCGCTACCTAATTGTGAGTTATGTCATGGTGACGTTTATTAAATTATATGTTATGGTAAGGCTTAAGCAACGAAACGCTACCAACATGCCAGACCGCTAACTAATTGTGAGTTTGTCATGGTGACATTTAGTTAACTGATTTTTATTTTTTTTCTTTTGTTTTCGAACTTACTTAAAGTCGGTTTGACGCAGCTCTAAATTCTGAGCTAGTCTAAAAAGGTCTACATAGCCGTCACAACCTAAATCTCTAATAATTTGACTAATATAGCTTTGTCTAGGCTTTCCTACTCTATTTTTATTTGGTAGTCTATAATCTAAAACTTTACTAGATAGTCCCTCATGTCTTAACTGGTGCCCTATCATTCTATCTCTCCTGACCTTCAATTGTTTCCACATACAGGGATACTCACCTATCCTTCTATAAACTTCCTCGTTTGTTACTCTATCTGTCCAACTAATCTTTAACATTCTCCTATAACACCAGGTTTCAAAAGCTTCTATCTTTTTCTTATCTACTTCTTTAACTGTCCAAGTCTCACTACCGTATAGTAGAACGCTCCATACGTACGATATAACACCAGGTTTCAAAAGCTTCTATCTTTTTCTTATCTACTTCTTTAACTGTCCAAGTCTCACTACCGTATAGTAGAACGCTCCATACGTACGATATTTTTAATTTTGGTTTAGAACTAGGCTGTAACTCACTTGTCATTATCTTTGTCTTTACTGAATTAATTCTCATACTATAGTTACTTTGTAGTATCTCATCTAAAATATTTAAAAACTCTCCTAACTCTTTTCTCGACTCTGCTATAATGGCTATATCATCTGCAAAACGTAACATGTCTATTTTCTGTCCCTGTACACTAATACCTATCTCTTTTCTCTCTCTAGCTAAGTTTAAAGCTTCCTCAAGATAAACATTAAAAATCAAGGGAGACAGTATACAACCCTGTCTAACACCATTTCTAATCTTAGCTTCCTTTTCTATTTCATCGAATCTAATTACTACACTTTGGTTTTATATAGACTGTAAATAATTTTTCTATCCCTATGAGAGATTCCTATTTTTGCAAAACCCTGAACATAACAATCCAATTAACCCTATCAAATGCTTTTTCTAAATCTACAAACGCGAAATGAGTCTTTTATTTTTTGTAACCTTTTCGATAATTACCTAATCATTAGTATCGGTTCTCTAGTCCCTCTGTCTTTACGAAAACCATATTGGTCTTCGCCTAAATAATTCTTAGTCAAAGCTTCTACTCTATTTTTAATTATTATTGTTAGTATTTTGGAAGCATGATAAGTTAAACTAACCGTTCTAAAATTCTCACACCTATCAGCTCCTGACTTTTTTGGGATTGGAATAATATTTTTTTCGAAATCTTTTAGAACCTCACCTGTGTCATATATTACATTTACTAGTTCATATATTTTGTCTAAAGTTTTCTGACTTGCATATTTTATTAATTCTGCGGGAATATCGTCTATCCCTAGCGCTTTATTTAATTTAAGATTCCGAACAGCTCTATCAAATTCCTCTCTTAATATTGAGAACCCTATTTCTACATCCTCTTCTTGGTCGTACTCTAACTCATCCATATCGTCTCCCTTATATAAATCTTCTAAATATCTTTTCCATCTATCTGCTACCTCAACTTTATTTATTAGAAGCTCATTATTCTCGTCTCTAATACCATTACATATTTTCCTATCTTCCCCAAAAAACTTTTTAACTGCCCTGTAAGCCCTGTCTGTCTTACCTACTCTCAAATCATCTTGTATTCCCTTGTAATTCTTCTCCATCCATTTATTTCTAGCTTTTCTACACTCATGTACTATCTTATTTGTAACTTTATTATATTTTTGCTTACTTTCACTATCCAATTCTCTGAAAGGTTTAAGCTTTCTTCTATTCTCTATTAAATCTAATATCTCCTTTGTTACCCACGGTTTTCTCGCTTCTATTTTTTTCTTACTTATAGTCTGTGTTGCTGTATCATGTACAGTCAGTTTTATTTCTTTCCATCTATTTTCTACATTCCCTCCTACAGCTATCTCTTTGCTCTTATTATCTAATACTTGTTTATATTCCTCTTTTACCCTACTATCATTAAGCTTCCTAGATCCCATCCCTCTCTTTTAGCCTTTCTCAATTTTTTGAATTTTAGTTTACACTTCATTTTAACTAAGTTATGATCGCTATATATGTCAGCCCCTGGATAACTACGACAGTTTTTAACTTGGTTTCTAAATCTTTGTTTAACTAAAATATAATCTATTTGGTATCTAGCCCTATCACCTGGGGCTTTCCAGGTATATCTTCTCCTTACATGTTGTTCGAATAGGGTGTTTACAGTTACTAATCTATGTTCCTGGCAAAACTCAACTAATCTTTCTCCTCTATCATTTCGTCTGCCATATCCAAATTTTTCTACCATTTTTCCCTCACTACCTTCTCCCACTGACGCATTAAAATCGCCCATAACTATTAAATTCTCATCTCCTTTTACTTTTCTCACTATACTATTTATATCCTCGTATACCTTTTCTACTTCCTCATCCTCGTACTGAGTTGTTGGCATGTAAACCTGTACTAAAACAGTGTCTGTGGGTTTTGTACTCAATCTAACCATAATTATTCTATCACTAAATTGTAAGTACTCTTTAACTTTATGCCCTAATCTTTTACCTAACACTATTCCTACACCTGCCTGTCCATTAGTTGAAAAATTTGTAATTATTCTATAATTATCTTTCCAAAAGTCATTACTATCTGGCCATCTCACCTCACTAATACCTAAAATGTCCAGCTTTTCCTTTCTCATTTCGACTAATAAATTCGTTAACTTATCTATTCTAAGTAATGGCCTTACATTCCAAGTCCCTATCACTAAATCGAACTGTTGTTTTATATTCTTACGATGACGAGCCCCAAGTACCCCCTCCCGGAGATCCGAATGAGGGAGTATTTTACCTCCAGACAAGAATTTTACTTGTGAGCTCTCCATCATATGTATTTCGTGTTTTAGGCCACGCACACCTGGGAAATATTGTGGTAGGCTCCCATATCTTTCCACAGCGCAGTTTTTAAAGATTTTAGCAAAAAGCCGTATCCGTCACGGCCAACCCCCAACAAGCTTGTAAATTATTGAGGATCGCCCGAGACCAACCGACCCTCCTCCAATATCTGTTAGCCAGCAAGGTTGCTGCCCCTTGCTGCGCCTTTTAATCGCCTTTTACGATAAGCAGGCTTACTATAGTAGTATTCTTTATCCCCTACTATAGGGTGGAAAATTAGTACAGCTTAAATTTTATTTTTCAGCAAGTATTTTATTTTCAACCAAAATGAGGGGCCCATTTTGAAAGGAAACCACTGCATTTTTATGACGCCCAGAGTGTGGGGAACGATGATTTAGGGCTTCCTTCCCAGGTAACCACTGCATTTTTATGTCGACCCAGCATTGGGGCACGAATTTTGGAACCCTTCCAATGAAAGAAGTTTAGGGCTACTGTCCAAAGAACGCTGCATATATATATATATATATATATATATATATATATATATATAATATCAGAAAACCATATACAAATATATAAACATATTGAAAATTAATAATGTTTGAGCTATTATCTAATTAAAAATTATAATTTACTTAATATCTTATAATAAACATTTCAAATTTTTGTAAACATATGTATTTTAATACAATTTAATTAAAAAAACATCCTTTTTAGAAGCTCTAACAACTACTACATTTTGTTACTATATTACTACAACGTTTCCTTGCTATAAATAAAGTTCAATGATTAATATACTGTTAGAAAAACAAATCAATTTCGTCGATATAAAGAACGAGCTATTTTATTTCTGATTATTTTACCCTCACGTAGCTCAGGATTTACAGTTTGTATTATATTTTGATCATCGCTAATAGCATCTTCATCCATTTCAAAATCAAAATCAGAACAATTCTCATCGACATCATCTATATCAGGAACATTGTGTTCACGACACATATTATGTAGCACGACACAAGCATTTATGATTTTGCATGCTGTTGTTGATTTATAATGAAGTGCTCCATGTTTTAAGAGGCAGCGAAACCTAGATTTCAACACCCCATTGCAACATTCGATTTTTACACGTGTTTTCTGTGTAAATCATTATATACGCCTTCTGGAGAAATATCATTACCTTCTGAAAATGGTGTTAGTAACCAGGCACGTAGTGGATACCCTGAGTCACCTGTAAAATAAAAATGGAAATTACCAAATTGTTGTCCTTTTTTTGATAATTACCTAAAAAAAAAGTCATTATGACCAGCAACATGTAAGTTTCTATGTGCCTGTTGCACATTTGATTGATTCCATATAAAAGCATCATTGGTGCTACCAGGAAATCTGGCATTCACATTTAGGATTTTTAAATCGGCATCACATATCTAAAATATATAATGCTTGCAATAAAGTCGAGAAAATTATATTTATTCATACAAGTTGAACATTAATCGAATGATAATTTTTACGATTTACATATACATGTTCAGGAAATTCATGATCCTCAGTCTTAGGTGGTACTATTGCGACATGCGTGCAGTCTATGCATCCTACAACTCCTGGGAAATTGTGTTGATTATAAAATCTAGAAGTATATATGTATACTATTAATAATCAAAACACATTTGCAAGGATGCTTACTCCATTCGAATTTTGTTCAGTTTCTCTAAATTATTAGGAAAACAAACCCACTCATTAAATATTTCGGGCAAATTTGGGGCTTCTGTAACTTTCTTAACAGATAGACATACAGAAGATTGCGACACATCAACAAATTTGTTAGCACCTACATCGGGCTGATAACTGCCACTTCCATAAAATTTCAATGCTGCTAAAACCTAAAGAATGGATAAAGAGAAATAAGTAAAAAATATGTGCAATGGTAATACATACATACCCTAGTTTGTATACTTAAATCAGTTTCTCGCCTCTGAGGTCGCATATGTGGCTCCAAGCACTCTATTAAATATCTACACAGCTCCTTAGATAATCTAAACATTTGAATGAATTGGTTTTCACTTAATAAAGTAAACGGATCTTTTGGAGTCCTTATATTGTAGGGGCGATTGTACAATTCAGCATTTTCTAAATTCCGTATTGCTAATACGTTCAGCAGATCGTCCATTATTAATTTTTAATATGGGAGTGCTACAAGAACTACTTCAATTCAATTTCCTAACTTTATTTAAATTACAGATTATACCATGAGCCAAAAAAAAAGGAATTTAAATAAACTTTTAATATTTTTACTTAGCTATAACCTCAGTTTCTGAACATTCACGATGATTTTACTGCTCGCACAAAAACGTTCAAATATAGATGCATCTTTACGCACACGTAACTATTCGTCGCGTCAAAAATTGGGAAGTTCAGAATTCGTAACATTACGCATACAAATGGTCAAAAATTGCCCTCCAGTTCGTTTTACATTATTGATCTATGCTTAATGGATATAGGTTTAAAAATTTGTTGGGGTATTTCAACGTAACTTAAACATGTATTAAACTAGTTCTAGATAACTACAAATACTTCATAATTTTCAACGTATTTTACATGTGCCTAGAGTAACCAAAACTTGCGCCAGCATTAAATCATGTCATACTTAGTGCAAAATACGTATATAATAATCACCTCACCAATTCCACACTATATAATTAATTTTTTCAAATATTTAGGTTCTGTAAAGTTACTAAAGAATGTTTTAAAATCGTAGTTTTTCGTTTCCTAGGTGCTAGTAGAATTTCAACCAAAAGAAAACGTTTTAAAAACTTACTGGTTTCTTGCTCTGTTTGCTGGGACAGTATCCAATTTAAATAATAAACTTCACTATTAAACTTCTCATGATCATATCTATAAGGTACTGCAAACAAGCTTAAATTGAAATGCTGGCATTTTTCCATTATATTTTCAAATTTTATGAATAACCGAGCTGTGCTGTTTTCCACATCCCCAATTTCATTAGATCCTCCTATAATAATTACATAATCATTTAAGGTAAAATCCTTAGTAAGTGATTCTAAGTTTTGTACTATGCCATCAAGCTTAATATTGTATTGCTGCAGATATTCTCTCATATAAGCACTTAGGTTTCTTCCATGTGAGTCAGCTAGTATTAAGAGCTTTGGTTGATTTATAGTAGCCTGGGGTTTCATTGGGCCATTTCTGAATTTTGAGTCATTTTCAGCTTTTCCATGCTGTACTTACAACTGTTTTATAGGGGTTTCAGGCAATCCTTCAGATGACCGATAAGCACTAAAAGTTTCATCTTCATTTAAGAGAGATTCAGCATTCTGACTACTACTAGTTTGAGTACCAAACACCAACTTTCTTTCTTTACCTTTTGAATCTGTATTCACAATTTGCTCCAACTTTTCTGTTTCACCATTTGCAGCTGCTATTACATTTAATGAATTTTGTAGTTCAATTTGCAATTCTGAGATTTGCTTTTTAGCAGACAATAGTTCTGCATTCAATTTTTCATTACAAGTAGCATCCAATAATAGATTTTTAATTTCATGTTTTAACTTAATAATATGTTTACCTTTTTATCATTATCAATTAAAGACAGGTCCAGGTGTTCTTTATAGTGGAAGCATGAATTACACTTGTTTTTTCTGTGTCTTCAAATGTATTAAAATCATTTATAGAATCTACACATAATATTTTATTATTTGAAATTAACTTGCCCATTTTAGTTCTAATAAAACAGCTTTTATGAAACAAAGCAAAACATTTTGTGCAGACATCACTTTTTTGATCTTTCTTTATTTATCACAAAAGTTCGGACATGTGTAATGTAGATAGTCTTTCGTATCTTCCGTTAGATAAACCAACAGGAATATATCAGATATCTATTAATTATTTTAATCCTATCTAACGAAAATCCCTTATCTTCATTACAAATAGGTATTCAATAGCAAAAGGATGCTATTTTAGTTAAATTATATAATTCTATTCTAAACAGTTGGCCAAAACCTGGTCAGCTACCAGATGAGTTGAAGCACTTTACAGATTAAAAACTTTTTGTCTATTAATTGTATTTATTTTGGGAATTGAATAGTTATACCGCCAATTTAAAAGAACCCCTTTTAAAATTATTACATCATGGACACCCAGGTATTGCACATACTAAATTATTAAGTATATCTTATGTTTGGTGGCGTACACTAAACAAAGATATCGAAACATTCCAGGGACAGTGTATTGTTTGTCAATAAACTCAAAATAAAAAAAATGAAAAAGTAATAGTTAATTGGAAACCTACAAAGTACCCTTTTGAGCATATACATTTGGATTTGTTGTATTTCTTTAACAAAATATTTTTGATCTTAGTTGACAGCTACTCAAAATGGATAGACATATTGGTTTTGAAATAGTCCAACACGGCTAGCTTAATTAATAAATTAAGGCACACTTTTTCTTGGTTAGAGTTACCTACAATAATAGTAACAGAAAATGATCCACCATTGTTGTAGTAATAGTGAGTAGTAAGGTCCGCTGCCATAAGAGGCATTCGTACATAGAGGAGTAGGGAGCGCGAGTCCAATACAGGCGGCTGGCAGTTCTTAGTAGTTAATCATGAAGTGTAGACGTAAGCTAATCACATGTACTAAATTATAAGTTATGCCAATAAACAATACTAAATATAACATGGCGCTGCGACAAAACCGACAACAGCAAGCATAATTACAGTAATTAACACGCGTTCAACAATTTACTAAGAAAAATGGCGAGTAACGTACTACCCAGGTTAGAATTGAACAATGGTCAAGCTGCAGAACAATGGGCACAATGGAAAAATAGCTTTAACATATATTTAATAGCGACGGAAGAAAAAATTCAAATCGCTCAGTTGCTACATTTTGCAGGACCTGAAATCCAGAAAATTTACGTGACGTTTAAATTCGAAGAGGATGAAGAGGACAAATTAAAGCCAGTAATTGAAAAATTCGATAACCACTTCTCGCCTAGAAAGAATCTAACATTTTGCGATACAAGTTTTTACATCCAAGCAATCAAGTGAAAGGACAATGGAACAATTCATCATTGATCTTAGACGACAAGCGGCAAGTTGTAAATTTGACAAATTAAATGATGATCTTATAAAACTTATGCTAATTTGTGGAACAAATAGTCAAGAAATAAGGCACTGATTACTGCAAGAAGATGAAGCGGATTTGGAAAAAGCAATCCAATTGTGTTCTATAATTGAGCAGTCTAAATCGCAGGCGGCAAGAATGGAAAATTCGTCGCAAATAATCAGGTAAATTCTCAAATTGACAGGATTTCACCCAAACAAAGCTCCATGGGGGGCTAGCAGTCTGGTCCAGGTAGACAGCAGTCAAGCCAACAACGGCGATTTGGCGAGGACAACAAAGGAAGCGCGACATCACCTTTCCGTGGACGAGCCAGATCACAATCGCAAGGTAGGAGGTCGCAAATTAAAAATTGTAAGCGGTGTGGGCTCAATCGCGCAATTAATAGATGTCCGGCATATAAAAAGGTTTGCGGTAAGTGTAAAAAATACAATCACTTTGCAACAGTATGTAGAAGCGAGAAACAAATTAGTAGTTTAACTCAGGAAAATTATAATCAAGAAAATGTAGTTTTTATAGGCACCCTGAATGAAGGGACAGGTAATACAAATTGTAAAAGGGTTCTTGTAAAGGATAAGGCTTGGTGGGTAGACTTAACAATAGGTACAGTTAAGATGTCGTTTAAAATTGACACAGGTGCAATGGTAAACATTTTACCTGTAAAATACTTTATTCGTTTAAATATGCCTTTTGAACAATTAGTAGAGTCAAAGACCCTCTTGAAATCGTACACAGGTGACATTTTGCCACTTATAGGGGAATGTAGAATTGATTGCAAGTATAATAGTAGAGAGCTTGAAATTGCAGTTTTTGTAGTTAATGATGACACTGAACCGATATTAGGGTTAGCAAGCTCAATAAGTCTGAAATTAATTAATCGTATAGAACCAGAAGCTCATTCTATTAAGAGTATTGATCACATTAATAATACTTTCAATTTAAATTATGAACAAATTATACAAATGTTTGGTGAGGTATTTTCAGGTATAGGTTGTATCAACCCACCTTATAAAATGAAAATTGATTCTAGCGCAGTTCCTTGTATCACGCCAATAAGAAAAGTCCCATTTGCACTGATGGACAAATTAAAAGACAATTTGGTAGAATTAGAAAAATTAAATATTATCGAAAAAGTAAACGGCGCTAGTGAGTGGGTACATCCACTAGTATTAATAAGAAAAGAAAATGGTACATTAAGAATTTGTTTAGACCCCTTGCAATTAAATAAAGTACTCAAACGAGAACATTGCAAACTATTAACGTTAGAGGAAATAACGGCGAAATTACATGGGGCACGCATATTTTCTAAGTTAGATGCAAGTCAAGCATTCTATCAGATACCGTTAGACGACGAAAGTAGTAAACTTTGTACAGTAGGTACACCCTATGGTCGCTATCGTTTTCTTCGATTACCGTATGGAATTAAAAGCGGCCCGGAAGTGTTCAATGAAAGGTTCAGGGAACCTTTGAGATGAGTAATGTAGCAGTGTATATAGATGATGTAATTATATGGGGAAAGACAAAAGAAGAACACGATAAAGCACTAATAGAAGTATTAAAAAGGGCAAAAGAACGTAATATTAAATTCAATTCAAAAAAATGTATCTTAGGTGTTTCGAAAGTTAAATTTATGGGGCATTATTTAAGCAGTGAAGGTATAGGATTAGATCCTGACAGGTTAAAAGCCATACAAGAATTCCAGGAACCCAAGGACAAGAAAGACGTTTAGAGGCTGTTAGGTATTATAAACTATATGAGTAAGTATGTTGAAAATTTCTCAGAAAAAACTAAAGCTTTATGTGAACTCTTGAGGAAGGATGTTTATTTTGTATGGTCAGATCAACATAAAGCTGCATTTGAAAAACTTAAACAAATTTTAACAAATAGTCCGGTACTCAGGTATTCCGACCCTTCCAAAGAAATAACTATATCTGTAGATGCAAGTCAGAATGGTTTAGGGGCATGCATGTTACAGGAAAATATACCTTTTCATACGCATCAAAAGCTCTAACGGAATCCCAGGTACAACAAACCCAAATCACAAAAGAGCTATTAGCGATTTATTATGGGTTAACTAAATATCATGATTACGTATTTGCAAGGTCAGTAATCGTTGAAACTGATCACAAGCCTTTGATAACATTAATTAATAAACCGTTAAATAAAGTACCAGCTCGTTTACAGCGCATAATATTATTTTTACAAAGGTACAACTTTAATCTTAAATACAAAAGAGGCAAAGATCTCGTTATAGCGGATGCATTATCGCGAGCTTGTTCTAAAGACACCGCGAGTAATGATTTAGATTTAAAAGATCAAATTTGTGTAGTTGTTGAGGCTAATATTAGTGAAGAATATTTAAATAAAATTAAATCGGCAACTAATGCTGATCCAGAATTACAGCAATTACGAATGGTAATCGATTAGGGCTGGCCAAAAAATAATAAATTATTAAAAAATTGTGTTAGGCCATATCTTAAATATAAAAGCGAATTAATAATTGAAAATGAGATCATTTATAAAAATAACAGTTGTGTAATTCCACTAAGTCTGAGGAAAACAATACTAGAGAAAATTCATTACAGTCACTTAGGGTATACTAAATGTGTAAAGCTAGTACTAGAATCAGTATTTTGGCCAACGATTCGCAACGAAATTAAATCAATGATTGAAAATTGTGCACTTTGCCAAAAATATGCAAATTCACAACCAGCAGAACCATTACAACCGCACGAAATACACTCAATCCAGTGGTATAAAATTGGTTGCGATATATACGAACTTAGAGGAAAATATTATGTAATAGTGTTAGATTATTATTCTAAATTTGTCAAAATTGAAAAATTAAATAATATAACTAGTAAGATTATAATTAACACATTCAAAACCATTTTGCAAGATTTGGAGTTCCCAAATACTTGATTAGTGACGGAGGAACTCAGTTTACCTCAAAGAATTTCAAGATTTTGCAGATGAATGGCAATTTCAACATAGTGTAAGTTCACCGACCCATAGTCAGTCTAATGGAATGAGTGAAAGGCACATACAAACAATTAAAAAAATGATGAAAAAGGTTATTGAAGATGGTAGAGATTTAAATCTTGCACTTCTACAATACCGAAATACGCCTATTTTTGAAAATAACTCACCAAATGAAATATTAATGTCGAGAGCTACTCGTAACCCTTTGCTTCCCACAGCAACCAAAAAATTAAAATCACACTTAGTTAACACGGCTCAGTATAACAGTCACATTAAAATTAATCTAAACAAGCAAATAGAAAATTATAATGAAAAAAGGAGGGCGAAAGAATTGTCAATATTAAAACCAAATACAAACGTGTGGGTACAATTAAAACCTCAATCAATCTGGCAATCAGGTAAAATTTTAAAGAAGCTTGGTAAACGTAGATATAAGGTTTCTGTAAATAATGGAATTTATATAAGAAATAGGAAATTTTTAAGACCATCTGCACTAAAAGACGACCAACACCTCAATATTCCGAAAACGGTGTCATGGTCAAAAGATCAAACTGTAAAAGAGAAAGAAGGTAGAGCAGATGCAAAAGCTTATTATAATAGTATAGGTTTTCCTAAGTTAATTAATTATAGTGATAAGTTAGAACAAGATGTCATTGTAAATAATCAGCAGAGTAATATAATGAGTGACACACCATCATGTTCTAAATTAGCACATAATGACGCGAGTGAAGTGGCGGCAGGTGAAAAGTGTAGTGCAACAGAGACTAATGCAAAGCGAGATCGCACCACGATTACTTCGCGTTACGGTCGAGTAATAGTTACTCCCTCAAGATGGCAACACTAAAATAAGGGTAGGATTAAGATTTATAAAATTGTAAAATATTGCCTTGCGTTAAAAAAGGGAAGATGTTGTAGTAATAGTGAGTACTAAGGTCCGCTGCCATAAGAGGCACTCGTACATAGAGGAGTAGGGAGCGCGAGTCCAATACAGGCGGCTGGCAGTTCTTAGTAGTTAATCATGAAGTGTAGACGTAAGCTAATCACATGTACTAAATTATAAGTTATGCCAATAAACAATACTAAATATAACATGGCGCTGCGACAAAACCGACAACAGCAAGCATAATTACAGTAATTAACACGCGTTCAACAATTTACTAAGAAAAATGGCGAGTAACGTACTACCCAGGTTAGAATTGAACAATGGTCAAGCTGCAGAACAATGGGCACAATGGAAAATAGCTTTAACATATATTTAATAGCGACGGAAGAAAAAATTCAAATCGCTCAGTTGCTACATTTTGCAGGACCTGAAATCCAGAAAATTTACGTGACGTTTAAATTCGAAGAGGATGAAAAGGACAAATTAAAGCCAGTAATTGAAAAATTCGATAACCACTTCTCGCCTAGAAAGAATCTAACATTTTTGCGATACAAGTTTTTTACATCCAAGCAATCAAGTGAAAGGACAATGGAACAATTCATCATTGATCTTAGACGACAAGCGGCAAGTTGTAAATTTGACAAATTAAATGATGATCTTATAAAACTTATGCTAATTTGTGGAACAAATAGTCAAGAAATAAGGCACTGATTACTGCAAGAAGATGAAGCGGATTTGGAAAAAGCAATCCAATTGTGTTCTATAATTGAGCAGTCTAAATCGCAGGCGGCAAGAATGGAAAAATTCGTCGCAAATAATCAGGTAAATTCTCAAATTGACAGGATTTCACCCAAACAAAGCTCCATGGGGGGCTAGCAGTCTGGTCCAGGTAGACAGCAGTCAAGCCAACAACGGCGATTTGGCGAGGACAACAAAGGAAGCGCGACATCACCTTTCCGTGGACGAGCCAGATCACAATCGCAAGGTAGGAGGTCGCAAATTAAAATTGTAAGCGGTGTGGGCTCAATCGCGCAATTAATAGATGTCCGGCATATAAAAGGTTTGCGGTAAGTGTAAAAAATACAATCACTTTGCAACAGTATGTAGAAGCGAGAAAAAAATTAGTAGTTTAACTCAGGAAAATTATAATCAAGAAAATGTAGTTTTTATAGGCACCCTGAATGAAGGGACAGGTAATACAAATTGTAAAAGGGTTCTTGTAAAGGATAAGGCTTGGTGGGTAGACTTAACAATAGGTACAGTTAAGATGTCGTTTAAAATTGACACAGGTGCAATGGTAAACATTTTACCTGTAAAATACTTGATTCGTTTAAATATGCCTTTTGAACAATTAGTAGAGTCAAAGACCCTCTTGAAATCGTACACAGGTGACATTTTGCCACTAATAGGGAATGTAGAATTGATTGCAAGTATAATAGTAGAGAGCTTGAAATTGCAGTTTTTGTAGTTAATGATGACACTGAACCGATATTAGGGTTAGCAAGCTCAATAAGTCTGAAATTAATTAATCGTATAGAACCAGAAGCTCATTCTATTAAGAGTATTGATCACATTAATAATACTTTCAATTTAAATTATGAACAAATTATACAAATGTTTGGTGAGGTATTTTCAGGTATAGGTTGTATCAACCCACCTTATAAAATGAAAATTGATTCTAGCGCAGTTCCTTGTATCACGCCAATAAGAAAAGTCCCATTTGCACTGATGGACAAATTAAAAGACAATTTGGTAGAATTAGAAAAATTAAATATTATCGAAAAAGTAAACGGCGCTAGCGAGTGGGTACATCCACTAGTATTAATAAGAAAAGAAAATGGTACATTAAGAATTTGTTTAGACCCCTTGCAATTAAATAAAGTACTCAAACGAGAACATTGCAAACTATTAACGTTAGAGGAAATAACGGCGAAATTACATGGGGCACGCATATTTTCTAAGTTAGATGCAAGTCAAGCATTCTATCAGATACCGTTAGACGACGAAAGTAGTAAACTTTGTACAGTAGGTACACCCTATGGTCGCTATCGTTTTCTTCGATTACCGTATGGAATTAAAAGCGGCCCGGAAGTGTTCAATGAAAGGTTCAGGGAAATATTTGAGATGAGTAATGTAGCAGTGTATATAGATGATGTAATTATATGGGGAAAGACAAAAGAAGAACACGATAAAGCACTAATAGAAGTATTAAAAAGGGCAAAAGAACGTAATATTAAATTCAATTCAAAAAATGTATCTTAGGTGTTTCGAAAGTTAAATTTATGGGGCATTATTTAAGCAGTGAAGGTATAGGATTAGATCCTGACAGGTTAAAAGCCATACAAGAATTCCAGGAACCCAAGGACAAGAAAGACGTTTAGAGGCTGTTAGGTATTATAAACTATATGAGTAAGTATGTTGAAAATTTCTCAGAAAAACTAAAGCTTTATGTGAACTCTTGAGGAAGGATGTTTATTTTGTATGGTCAGATCAACATAAAGCTGCATTTGAAAAACTTAAACAAATTTTAACAAATAGTCCGGTACTCAGGTATTCCGACCCTTCCAAAGAAATAACTATATCTGTAGATGCAAGTCAGAATGGTTTAGGGCATGCATGTTACAGGAAAATATACCTTTTCATACGCATCAAAAGCTCTAACGGAATCCCAGGTACAACAAACCCAAATCACAAAAGAGCTATTAGCGATTTATTATGGGTTAACTAAATATCATGATTACGTATTTGCAAGGTCAGTAATCGTTGAAACTGATCACAAGCCTTTGATAACATTAATTAATAAACCGTTAAATAAAGTACCAGCTCGTTTACAGCGCATAATATTATTTTACAAAGGTACAACTTTAATCTTAAATACAAAAGAGGCAAAGATCTCGTTATAGCGGATGCATTATCGCGAGCTTGTTCTAAAGACACCGCGAGTAATGATTTAGATTTAAAAGATCAAATTTGTGTAGTTGTTGAGGCTAATATTAGTGAAGAATATTTAAATAAAATTAAATCGGCAACTAATGCTGATCCAGAATTACAGCAATTACGAATGGTAATCGATTAGGGCTGGCCAAAAATAATAAATTATTAAAAATTGTGTTAGGCCATATCTTAAATATAAAAGCGAATTAATAATTGAAAATGAGATCATTTATAAAAATAACAGTTGTGTAATTCCACTAAGTCTGAGGAAAACAATACTAGAGAAAATTCATTACAGTCACTTAGGGTATACTAAATGTGTAAAGCTAGTACTAGAATCAGTATTTTGGCCAACGATTCGCAACGAAATTAAATCAATGATTGAAAATTGTGCACTTTGCCAAAATATGCAAATTCACAACCAGCAGAACCATTACAACATCACGAAATACACTCAATCCAGTGGTATAAAATTGGTTGCGATATATACGAACTTAGAGGAAAATATTATGTAATAGTGTTAGATTATTATTCTAAATTTGTCAAAATTGAAAAATTAAATAATATAACTAGTAAGATTATAATTAACACATTCAAAACCATTTTTGCAAGATTTGGAGTTCCCAAATACTTGATTAGTGACGGAGGAACTCAGTTTACCTCAAAGAATTTCAAGATTTTGCAGATGAATGGCAATTTCAACATAGTGTAAGTTCACCGACCCATAGTCAGTCTAATGGAATGAGTGAAAGGCACATACAAACAATTAAAAATGATGAAAAGGTTATTGAAGATGGTAGAGATTTAAATCTTGCACTTCTACAATACCGAAATACGCCTATTTTTGAAAATAACTCACCAAATGAAATATTAATGTCGAGAGCTACTCGTAACCCTTTGCTTCCCACAGCAACCAAAAATTAAAATCACACTTAGTTAACACGGCTCAGTATAACAGTCACATTAAAATTAATCTAAACAAGCAAATAGAAAATTATAATGAAAAAGGAGGCGAAAGAATTGTCAATATTAAAACCAAATACAAACGTGTGGGTACAATTAAAACCTCAATCAATCTGGCAATCAGGTAAAATTTTAAAGAAGCTTGGTAAACGTAGATATAAGGTTTCTGTAAATAATGGAATTTATATAAGAAATAGGAAATTTTTAAGACCATCTGCACTAAAAGACGACCAACACCTCAATATTCCGAAAACGGTGTCATGGTCAAAAGATCAAACTGTAAAAGAGAAAGAAGGTAGAGCAGATGCAAAAGCTTATTATAATAGTATAGGTTTTCCTAAGTTAATTAATTATAGTGATAAGTTAGAACAAGATGTCATTGTAAATAATCAGCAGAGTAATATAATGAGTGACACACCATCATGTTCTAAATTAGCACATAATGACGCGAGTGAAGTGGCGGCAGGTGAAAAGTGTAGTGCAACAGAGACTAATGCAAAGCGAGATCGCACCACGATTACTTCGCGTTACGGTCGAGTAATAGTTACTCCCTCAAGATGGCAACACTAAAATAAGGGTAGGATTAAGATTTATAAAAATTGTAAAATATTGCCTTGCGTTAAAAAAGGGAAGATGTTGTAGTAATAGTGAGTACTAAGGTCCGCTGCCATAAGAGGCACTCGTACATAGAGGAGTAGGGAGCGCGAGTCCAATACAGGCGGCTGGCAGTTCTTAGTAGTTAATCATGAAGTGTAGACGTAAGCTAATCACATGTACTAAATTATAAGTTATGACAATAAACAATACTAAATATAACAACCATTTAGTTCTGGCGAATTTGATCGCTTTTGTTACATAAACAATATTATTCTTAGCCATTCTCCGCCATTTCACAATGCAAATAACTGTGCTGCTGAATGCTATTTACAAATAGCAAAAAATGGTTGTAAAAAAATTCTATTTGCCAAAATACACAGTGTATTAGACACAGAACAAATAATTGATATTTTTTTATTTTCATATAGAAATATTCCAACTACTGCTATTGAAAAATCACCAGTTACCTTGATTTTTAATTTTAAACCCACAATATTGTTAGACAATTTGTTACAAAAGTTTAAAACGTAGTATGATTCCAACATGAAAATGCCAAATAATATTTTCTCTAATTTTCAAAAACAAATTGATATAAATTTGAGGCAACGAATGAATAAGGAGCGATTTTCTAAATTTAGTTCAGGAGAGAAAGTATTATATAAAAATCAATTCAAAGATCTTGTAAAACACATGCCAGCTATTATAGCTAAACATGAGTGTTGTTACCTATATAATTGTGTTACATGGAGTGAAAGAGTTGTTCATGCAAGTAAAATAAGAAATACGACATTGCACATAAGTTCTTTCGGATCGCAAGTACCCTAGAATTGGCAGTAAAAGAACTAACCAAAACTACTTCTCGACCTAAGCAGACTAGATAAGTTCCTAACAGATTTACATTCCCATATTTGTAATGAACTCAAGCGTTTCGTTGATGGGTATATTAGTTTAGTTTTGTAAAAGCACCTTAAAATCTCTGTTTGTATGTTTTTCAATTTGTTAATGTTGCTAGAGTAGTTTTAAATTTGTTTGGGGAGGGTAATATGTATTATTGATGAGTACTTTTAGTTTATTAAATTGTTATTGTTAATCACATTGGACATAATTGTATGAGAGGGTTATTGATGTTGTACACCGTAGTTGAGTACACAGAGTATGCTGAAACCTCAACGTTAATGCATCTTACTGTACGCGTTTAGGGGTGGCTTCTTGGTATAGTGGTATGTGTGTGACTACTACGCCCAGGGTCCCGGGTTCGAATCCCGACACGGACCACTTGAAAAATGTTAGGCGAGCATTTTGCCCAAAAATACACTCTCGTTCGGATGAGAGGTACAATGGAGGTCCCACGTGTGAGTGTTGTCATGCACGTTAAAGATCACTACCTTGCTTGGAACGGCAAAGGTTTGGCAAAATTCCAAATATTCCAGGTAAAAAAAACTTGCTTCCTGGCCAATGTAGTATCTACCTTCGGGTGGAGCATTGGAAAAATCACATGTAATGTACGTGTTTAGGTATTATATTAATTCGAGTTATTTGTGTAACAAATAAAGACCTTCTCCTGTGTATTACAAGTTTTGTGGTAGTCCCATATTTCGGGCATAATAATAATAATAAAATTGAATATATAAAAAGTGATGTACATATTAGTAACAATACCAATAGGTCAGATAATAGCTAGGAGGAGAATATTAACCAAGGTCATAAGCAATTAAGATTATGTGTCAAGAGCATGTATCTTTGGCATCTCATGGAGTTAAGAGCAGTGCTGAGAATAGTTGTTTTAGTAAGCGGATAATCTTGAAGTGAGTGATTTAAGTAATGGAATGTCCATTTGAGTGATTTCTTTACTTCAACAGTCGATTACATACAGGTTATTCAGGAAACAGCACGGGTTATTTATTTGATGTATATTTCTTATTGCACTTGGGCTTCGGTTTTAGGTTCAGTCGTTTAATGTCTTTTTTACAAGGGTTCATATAATAAATTAGTATGCGGTTATGTTCTCATGTATTAACAACAAAAGACATTTATAGCGCACAAAGTGAAAATATTGTTAAAAATTTACATTGATATTAAATGACTGTTGGAGTCGCACTTGTGTTCGACAATGGTGTCAATATTTAAAACGCCATGATCCAGTACTATGTGTTGCCTATACCTTTAATTTAAGCATCACTGTAAATAAAAATAAAAAACTTAGGGCAATTATACAATAAATGTGGGTACCCATCTTAGCCACTTCAAACATTGCCTTACTGCTGCAGAAAGGATTAAGTCTGTGTAACAGCATGAATTTTCCAAATCTAAAAGTAACACAAAATGTGACCATAAGATAGATTTTGTTTTTTAATAATGCACAGGCTTTTAGTAATTAGAGATTTCTTAAACATTGCAGTAACTAACATACAAAAATGTTCAGAATTTCATGATACAGAGAAATTGTAATAATTGTACATTCATTACTAGTGTAGCTTGTATAAGTATATAAAACTATGGAATTTTTGAGCATTTACTGAGATTGCTAAAACTACCGAATCATTATTGATATTAAAAGAAAACGACATATTTTTACAACCTACAACTAAATCATGTTTCACTCCAAGTTCTAGATATCACTTGAGCCTTCTAACATGGAAAAATAGAAAATACCCGTTCAAGCATATTTTACCAAAGTAAAAACCACTGGCCTGCTAAAAATTCCAATTTTACTCAGTTGCTAGGTACAATCAGAAGATTTAAACATCAAAATGATCAAAAATCCAAATAATAAATTTTCCTAACAGCTAACTCTGCTATTTCCTATTTCAACTCGCTAGATGAGCTATCACACCTTAAATGAGGTGAATTTGAAAACTGTGACAGATTTTTGACCCCACATCCTTGATATTTCTCCCTAGACGGTTCTTATACGATCTGTCAGCAGCTCTTCTATAATTCTAACTTTAATTTTTATTTTATCTTTACACCAAAAATGTTATCAAGAGCTGGATTTTTAACAGGTAAAATTTCATATTTGCTACCAAATATACATTAGATGTATATTGCGGGTAAATGTATATCGTGTTCAATTTTAAAAAATGGATAGGTTTATGTAATCAGTATGTGATTATATATTTTCCAATTTTTTTTTGTGCTCTTTTAGGTCAGAATAGTAAAACCTGGTTAGGATTAGCGCTACGATATTCCTCTACAATACCCGCCAATGTAGCACCTGCAGCCGGTGCTTCACAAGTAGGATTCCAGCGACCTGTAAGTAGCTTGATAGTTTAATGTGTTGTTCTACACATAATTATAACGCATGGAACACTATCAATTTCTTAAAGTGCATTATTTAATATTTAAGTTTCTTCATGTTTATAAAAATTCACTTTTGCATGCCGAATGTGCTAAACGGCGTTTTTTAGGTCACCGGTAAAACGTCGACCGCGACTGTTGGTAACCGGTTACTTTTAGCAGCAACCTAAGTCGCCGCTACCACTAGTTTTTAGTATCATGTAATAGGATCATGATGCTTGGCATTATGGTATATTATAGGAATGAATTTGGTACAATGTCATTAATAACTAAAATACCTATAAAAAGATTTGCTGAACTGGTTTGGTGACATGCACAATTTCTAAGTAAACTACGTGTTTTAATTCTTATATTATATTTACACATCAATTCTAATATAAATATCGAAATTTACAAACCATTAAAAATACTAGAATAAAACTAAAGTGGCCCGCGGTCATATTCATTATAAATTATAGAATGCAACAATGCTGTCGTTTATTATGCCTTTCCGCTCTTTTGGTTACAATATTACTAATTCATTATACCTAAAGATTTACATCGTAACAAAACAATCGGATTTATTCATTCTGTTATTGGATATGTATAATTGCTTTGAAAGTCCATAATCTTATCCATCGTGTATATTTCTACACTGTGAATGAAAACCGAGAATCACGAGAACGATCAATGATTTAATAGTAAGTGGCGTACATGGCTGGTCACTGCCAGTGCGTCGTGCTGATCGGCACTCATCCTGTACTAGCGCTATCAGAATCGTTTAGTTTAGGTAGTGGTAATGATATACTTCATAGAAGCACCAAGCAGCGACTCAGGTTGCTGTAAATTGTATCACCGGGATACCGGTCACCGTTAAAGTCACGGTGATTTCACCAGTATTAAAATATCGCTGATCACAACAATTTAGTATTACATCGATTATGATTAATTCTCTTGATTTAACTCAACAACAAAGGTAGTATCAAGCTGTTTTATTGCTTTATTTCTGGTTGTTCAATGATCTTCGTGAATACTATTAATTTTTAGAGTTCAGTTAATACTTTAACGATTTATGTAACTATTGATTATTGAATTTGTTTAACCATAGATAGTTAGTAAAACTAACTAATTAGGCCGGTGGCACTAAATTAAAATTCTGCAATATAATTTGTAAAATGGTAATCATGTATGCCATAACAAGGAATGTTTGCTCGCATTTTTCTTCTCAATCTTGTTGTATTTGGTGTGTGTGTCTTAGTTGCTGAATCCACAAAGTTAGCAGAATGATTAACTGTTTTGTGTATATAATTATTATAGTGCCATAATAGTATATTCTTGGACGAGCATATAATGATAGTCATTATTCATGAGAATGAAGTTCACGTCACGAGCCGCGCAGCGGCGAGATTGACATGGTCGTTCGAGAGAATAATGGCTATCATTATACGCTCGCCGAAGAATATACTTTCTCTACGACTATAATACAACTTATGCAAGAAATTATACATCTTTGTTTTAAACTTCAACTTTTAATTACTTATATTTTATTAGTCAAAGGAAAACAATAACTTAAATAACACATGTAACAATTCAGAGTAGTAGTTCTAGTTTAAATTTACTTGTTATTAAAATTTATGGTGAAATTACGGCAATTACGTATATTTAATACAGCTGGTGTTGTGTTTTGATCTTGACTTCACTTAAAGTATTAGTATTTGATGTTTGTTATTTATTTTGTTCGACAGACTGTAGTAATTTGTTCGCAGTGTTCATTTTATTTGTCATGGAATCATCCACGTAGCCTTCAGCTACAGACATATTTTTCCAGCGCCCGTGTCGTTTGAGAGCCGTAATATCTCCACCTGCATCAACTAACAGAGTGGCAGAGGACCTACGAAAGCTATGTTCGGTGTACTGATTTGTAAAATATACCAAGAGAACATTCTCGGAAAATGAACTTGCACCATTAATATTTCTTCAATCCATAAAAGCCGTGTATATTTGATGGTATTGTTTTTTTGACTTTTCGGGCAATAGATAATCATTACTGCTTTGGCAAGAAGTGCTGGAGGTGTACATATGTCATCATTATCGCTTTCACTGTTATCAAAATTCATTTTAACAAAACTTACGCAAAAACGTTAATTTTGATATTTAGAATTGTGAAACTTCAAATTTGTTAGACGGTTGCTATGCAACGTGTATATTACAAGGCTATATGATTTATTATTTATGAATCTGAAAGTTTCAGAAGCATTTTTTTTTTGTTGGTTTCCAACTTAATCACAATTACTCTGCTGAACTGAACAAGCTAGTTGTTGAAGTACCCATGAATAATGAAAATACAACAAGTTGATTGGCCGACAGGCCGTGAATTCCAGTTTGGAATTCACAGGGTGAAGAATTGATAGTAGTAGTAGTTTATTTTGTACCCATTCATAATGGTAGTTTACAGTTTTAATACAATTTAGTAAAATCTGATTAAAATTTTATACAATATGATTAAAATATATCACAGTCAAATATCACTAAAAACTAATTTGTATACAATGCAAATCCCAATAGTGCTAACCTAATTCATCGCATTATTCAAATCATCCTGTAGAAATTCATCCACTGAGTAATAGCAGCGTTCACGTAGCAAAGACAACAGACCTGCTTTAAAACCTTTAAATTTTGACGATCTAATACTATTTGGAAGTTTATTATATAGAGTAGGTGCTATGTAAACGAAGGATTTTTTACTAAAGTAGAAATGGGAATGGGTCTATATATATTATCCGCAGAGCGAGTGTTTTGATTATGAAACGTATTGGGAGTAGTGTAGTTGGTTCGGTATCTATAGAATAAAATTAAAGTTTCATATATAAATATTCCAAAATAACTAAGTATCCCGAGCCTTTTAAACAAGGGTTTGCAGTGAGCATTCTTTTCAGCTTTACATATGATCCGAATTGCACGCTTTTGAAGTTTAAAAATAGTTGATGTATTTCCTGAGGTATTACCCCAGAAGGCAATACCATATCTCAGTCTTGAATCAAATAAGGCATAGTATACACTTAATGAGGTTGTCTCAGTTAAGTGCCTGGATACAGATTTTATAGCATAGCAAGCTGACGTTAGTTTATTAGCAAGACTATTGATGTGCTGAGACCAATTCAAACCCTGGTCGATAATCAAGCCCAAATCGGAGTTGAGGTTACAGTATTGAGGAAAATCATTTAAAATACCATCAATCAAATCTTATCCTTTGAATGTAATCATGCAAGTCTTTTTAGTATTTATTTGAAGTCTGTTGATTATGAACCAGTTGAACATACATTTAATATCAGCAGAAATATGCTGCTTAATTGTTGTTATTGAACAAGATTCCCAATTCATACTTATATCGTCAGCAAACAAAGTACAATTTGCATATGAAGTTGAATATATAAAATCATTAATAAAAATTAGGAATAAAATAGGGCCCAGTACAGAGCCCTGCGGAACACCTAAATGTGATACTTGCTTACTAGAAGTCTGATCAACTTGAATTCGTACAGATTGTGATCTGCTTCCTAAGTATGATTTAAACCAATCGTTTGCAACTCCTCGAACTCCATAAAAGTCCAATTTAGACAAAAGGATGTCGTGATTAACAGATTCAAATGCCTTATTAATATCTACAAAAGTGCAGCAGCGATGAATGTTTTTTATTTAGTGCTGAGTACACGGTGTTCAAGAAATTATATAAGGCATCTGTTGTTGATTTATTAGCACAAAACCCAAATTGGGCAGATGAAAGAATTTTGAATTTTACTATAAAATTAACAATTCTGTTTTTTACTAATGTTTCGATCAACTTAGAGAACACTGATAGTAATGAAATGGGCCTATAATTGTTCACCTCAAAGGAACCCCCTTTATGTAGCGGAATGACAATAGCGTGTTTGAGGCATTCTGGAAAGATGCCCGATTGGAAAGATTCATTAATCAGATCAGAAAGATATTTAAATATATCAATAGGTAGTTCAACTAATACTTTTGCTGGGATGTTGTCGTCACCTGCACAGTGTTTATTTTTGAGAGATTTCAGCACTTCTATAAGTTCAAACTCATCAGTAGGGAAGAACATGAAATTGTGAATATTGGATTGCCCATGTTTTTGTAGGAAATCTATTGCTGTAGATGTTGGCGTTTTATTGTTTGCTACAAGTTTGGACGCAGCTGTTACAAAATGTTTGTTTAATACTTCGGCTACATTTTCATCTGAACAGTTATGCAATTTTATGTTTTGGCTTGAGGAGCCGTCCCTTCCCGTTATTTCATTTACTATTTTCCACGATTCCTTTTGTTTGTTCTTAGACAGTTTTATACGGTTTGCTATACAGGTAGCCTTAGCTAGTGATATAACGGATTTAAATATCTTTTTATATGCCCGATAATAAGCGTTTATGAAGTTTTCATTTGGGAAATGTTTACATAGCATATGCAGTGTTTTTGTATTTCTAGCAGCAATCTTGATGCCTGTAGTTAACCAGTTTTTACATTTTTGTTTACTTCTGATACGAGGAAAAGATGTTTCAAATGCTGATGAGATATTTAAGAGTAATGTTTGAAATCTAATATTTAAGTCACCGCTGGTAGAATGAGTATCTATCTGGGAACATAAATCGGAGAATGTTTTTTTATTTTTTTTACTAAAAGCTCGCAGATAAAAGTCCTTTAGAATGCTTGGTACAATCAGGGAAGATTTGAAATAGACAAATTCATGGTCTGAGAGATCGTTATTTATTGTAATAGCCGAGGTAGTTAACGAGGGATTTAAATTAGTTATTATATAGTCTATACGGGAGCTTGAATTGCTTGTAATTCTAGTATCCTGATGTACAAGCATGTACTACACACCATTATTCGTAACTGCATTCAGTAATGAATCCAGTGAGTCAAAGAAATAGTCAATGTTTCCAGTGGGAGACCGGTAAATACATATGATATGGACATTATTTATTCTACTAAAAATATGAGAAAATTCAAAGTTAATTTCTTCACGCAAAAAATAGAAGGTGGAATAGTCTTCAAAATTGGAATTCAGAGCTGAGTAAATTGCTGTGCCGCCATGCTGTTGTCGTTGTCTATGAAATATACTGCAGAGTTTATAATTGTCTATACATATGTATTCTTGTTGTTTTAACCAATGTTCTGTTACACATACAATCCTAGGAAATTTTAAATTGTCTAATAGAAGAAGTAAATTATCAGCTTTGCCACGTAAACATCGCATATTACACAATAGAATTGTTAGATAAGCGGAATTTTCATTTATAAAAAAGGAATGCTGTCGCTGTGGTTATTGCGAACAATTTCTGCGTCATCAATACCTGAAAAACTTTCACAGGACTTGTCAAACACATTATTATTAATTTCTTCATGAATTGAATGGTTCAATATATTATCAGAAGTAGTAATATAAATAAGATTGTTATTACGTGTACAATAGTACAAAGATGTTTTTGTCTTAAAATTGTTGGTAGCACCTATTATGCGCTTTATAAGTTGTTCTTTGCCTCTGTTAGTCATATGTAGACCATGCGTTGTGAAGTGACATGATGATAAAATACTGTTTATGTCGAAGAAAAAGTATGCCGATTGTGATGCAACAAGATGGGCGTATGTTTTTTGATTGATGGAATAAATGAATTTATTTAGAATATCCCTCTTGTTCCAATAAGGTGTAGCTAACCATATAAGATTTGTGCTATCAGCAACATTTTTTAAGATGTGGGATGTAAACCCTGCACTGTTTTAAAAATAAATATCATAGCTAAATAATACAATCTATCTTTAACTGACAACCACTGCAGAATACTTAGCATGTGTGCAATTGATGTATATCGATTACATCTCAAAATAATCCTCATTGATCTATTTTGTAATTTTTGTAATCTATGTATTTGAGTTTGGTTAAAAAGATAATTTATTGTTGCACAGTAATCAAAGTGTGGTTCTATAATACTGTTATATACCAAAATTCTACTATATTTAGATAGTGATTTGGATATTCGTGAAAAAAAGAACAATTTTCTTGATATCTTTTTAACCATGTAATCTAACTGTTTGCCAAATATTAGATGATTATCAATTATAAAACCCAAGTATTTAATATCAGTCACTATTTCTATTCTACTATTATTCATTTCAAGATTAAGTAAACTTGTGTTAAGTCGTTCATATTTTTTGTTTGTTGTTACAATCATAGCCTTGGTTTTTAGTACATTTAGTTTAAGTTTATTGACCTTTAAAAAACATTCAATATTTTTAATGCTATATTAATTTTTTGTACAGCACATTCTAAATGGTAGTGTAACGGGCATTTTTTATAGCTTAACATTTTTACGCTCCCTTTCTGTTAGCGTAAAGAATTGTAAATTGGATTATTCGTAAATTACTTTCCAACTTATTGGAAATGATAAACCGCTGTAATTAATTATTATATATGATTGGGGCATTCACGTTTTGGATGTTCCTTATGTTATTAACAAGTCTAGATAATAGGCGATAAGCGGTGGTAATAGCGACGAGTTGATATAAACAGACGAGGAGAGGAGTTCTGTTCTGTGTTCCGATATATTAAGTACGTTAAAAATACGGCTTCTTTCTGCTTTGGAATAGTGAGAATTACTGCGGTATCAATTCTCGTATTGTTCATGAACAAGCACGCCGTGTTTTTAGTTGATTTTCTGTTGAAAATAAAAGTAGTAGAGCTTGTTAAACTCGAGGCACGTGTGCTTTACGGAACATTTGACGGACGGTTTTATTTCTTACGCGTGCCTTATTAATTGTTTTTAGTTGTTTTTCTTGTGAGATAAATGTTTTAAGGAACATTTGACGGACTTGCTTGAGTGATACACGTGCTTTACCCATTATGGTTCTTTTTAGTTGTTTTGTCTTTTGATATTTAAACTGTGTGTGCGATCTAGTTTTGCGGTCCTTTTCTTTTCAGAGTAGCGCATACTTTGGATTATTTAAATACAGTGATACTGTAGTTTCTGAATTGTCCAACAACAAAGAATCTAAAATAGATCATTGCTTGTGCAAATTTCGTTATTTGTGAAATATAACAGATTACCGGCTTACAAAGGTATTGGTTGAAGTTTCTCACTGCTTTTTGGGATGTTTATGAAAATAATATACCTTTGGTCCCAGTTGAAATTAAACTAGTGCTACAGAATATTTTGAAATTGTCTTAGGAAATAGAATTACCAAGAAATTTATCAAGGCTACATAGTTCCGACACGTGATAATGTCTGCTGCTAACACCAGTGAAATACGTAGGTGTGATTAGTGTAACGAGTGATAAGTTCCATCAACACCCTCACAGTCAAGGGTGAAGTGCTTCGTTAGTGCAGGACATCGTTGAATCCCACACTTCAGTTGCAAGGAAGCGTTGCTGAAGGACTTTTGTAAGTTGAACTATTTCCTACTGGTTATTACTTTAAATATCTATCCGTTGCTTTGCCATATCTTTGTCGTTCTGATACCTTTTACAATAGACTTGCATGCTATTTTAAAACAGAAAAAAAAAGAAAGAAAGAAAAATCAATACTACTAAATTACTCATACCAATTGTGTCTTATCTATTTATCTTTTGTCAACATTTTATCTGATTTATGTTTAATTGGCGTGTGAGGAAACGTTTCTGCTACTCCCCAATATTACCTCACTTTGTACTAAACATTTTTCTGTATTGCTTTTACCGTTGTTATATTATATAGTTTATCTAAACAGTTTCTTTTATTTACATTCTACAAAGTACTGAATAACTTAGACGTTTCATTGCTGCTATGCTTATTCTTTTTTTTTCAAGTTTGCTTAACCAATTTTTCTTGCAGGTATTGTCGCCAACTCCTTACCGCCGCATACATTATATGTCAGTCTGCTTTCTACAACCCCCCCCCTACTCTCCGATTGAGCCCGGTCATTTCTTTGACTTTCTTTGAGTTACGCACGGCCACAATTCCCGTAACATAAATTTGGCGCCCACCGTGGCTGCTACGATAAACGTAACAGTAGTCCGAGACATAAACAAGTGTATCATCAGCAAAAAGATTTATAGAGTGTGGTCCATGAACATAATTAATGTCATTTATATAAATAATAAATAATAAAGGTCCTAACACACTTCCTTGTGGAATTCATATGTTATTAATGATATTATTCGATATTATATCACATATTTTAGTTCTTTGACTTCTATTTGTAAGATAGCTTTTAACAATTGCAGTACTCTCCCACCTATCCCATAATATTGTAGTTTTTGTATTAATGTTTCTCTATTAATAGTTTCAAATGCTCATTGAAAATCAAGAAAAACTGCCACAATATATTCACTATTATCCACAGCATTTTTCCATTCTGTTATTATTAGCTGTAATGCAGTTTCACACGAATGATTTCTTCTGAATCCAGATTGACATCCCAAAAACGAATTATTGTGATTAAAATACTTGATAAGTTGTTCATAAACTACCATTTCAAGAACTTTCTCTAATGCAGGAAGAGTATTTATTGGACGAAAGTTTATTGCTTCATTGGTATTAGATACTTTTGGTATTGGTATTATTGTACTGATTTTAAAAAGTTCAGGAAAAACTGCCTTTGTTAAAGACATATTAACGAGGTTTAATATAAAATGCCCTAATGCTTCAAAGGTTTGTTTTAAAAATTTACTGTTTAGTACATCATGCTTATTCACCTTTTTTAATGAAAAAATTATTTTACGTAACTGTGTCATACTTATTTCTTCAAATTTCTCTATTTTACTAGTTATTAATGGATATTCTACAGGAGACCATTTTCCTGCTATACCTATGCTGTTTGCTATTTCAGATATACTATTTTCAAAATAATTATTAAAACTGTCTGCGATATCAACATAGTTGTTGCAAACTTTTGTTTGATCTTGCACATAGAAAATAATTTTATTGAAATTTGTATTTTTTGGAGGTTTTAAAAGTTGCGTCAAATATTTCCACATCATATTTGAATTACAATGATTATCAACACTTTTCTTTTCATAATATATTCTTTTCTTTGCTTTTAACATATTAACATACTTATTTCGTGCTATTTTATACAGATTCCATTTTTGCTCTCGTGTATAAGTAACACTGTTTTCAAAATTTTTATATGCTAGGTCTTTTTCTTTAGATATGTTCTTTAATTGATCATCATAATATGGAACTTGGTTTGATTTAACGGTTATAGTTTTAAATGGCACAATATTATTTACCACTGAAGTACAATTATTAACGATTTCTTGCAATATTATATTTACATTATCTGTATTTAAGTGTTTTAATTTCTCCATTGCTATTAAAAGTTGCTCATTTATCTTTTCGTATATATCATCATTAAAAATTTGAGTTCTTATACATTTTGCAGTATGTTGCTTATTATTACATTTGAAAATGTTTATTGATATTATAGAATGGTCAGTAATTTTTGGTGTATCATTCACACTAACACTAACACCTTCATAATTAGTAATAACGTAATCAATTATTGTTTGACCAATGATATTTCTTTCCCCCGTTATAACGTTCCACCTCTTAGCTACCTCTTCTCGTTTCACCTATATTTATTGTCTCTTTCAGAACCGGTCTCAAGCTACAGAAAATCGATATTGTTGTTGGCTTTCAAGTCTCCCGTGTATTTTAGACGTGAGTTGTAACCAACGTTTTCTTATACATGTTCTCTATCTTACATTATAGATCTTTTATTTCCCTTAGTCTTCAAAGCACTTGTTATTTTTAGCAGCTTGTCGGACTGACCGTTACAAACAATTTCAACGAAATTCTGTCTCAATGTATAATTTAATTCTTTGAACTCGCCATTTAACTAACAGGTGTTTCTTCTAAGCAACTGTCCGTTTAACATAACAATTCCGAGTTTAACCATTTCTTGGGATTTGTATAATGAACGTTTTCGTTTATTTGAATAGATATATGCGTTTAAATTATTGATTTTCTATACTTGAAAGCTCCGTTTCTGATTCCATGCGCTTGATTTAAACTGTTACAACTAATTTACGCATATCCTTGAGTTTTCATGTACCCTAAAGCTTCCTCCCTTTATGCAATTTTAACATTCTAATTTAATAATACAAAAATCTCTTAATAGCCGTCCGTTTACACTATCTAAGCTGATTGATTTGGCGCGTAAATAAATTGTTCCTATTTTCTATATACACAGTTGGTAAAAATTTATTATCTAGACCTTTTTATCCTATAATAATAGGTTGGCTAAGCTCAGAAACCAGGACTTTTTATTTATTTGAGTCAGCACAATTTACATGTGACGTGTCTTTATGTTCAGACAATGACTTTATTGGCGCACTTGCATATTGCATTATTAATCAAAACTAATTAATCAAAACAAATTAATCATAAAACTGTAATAATTTAGAACAAAATTATGTCGATATCATTTCTAACCTTGAGTATGGACTTTATATACAAAGATAATTCTACCTTAGATCAAAATGCATGTAACCTAAAAATGGTATTTCTTAAAAGAAATAGCTTAACCTTATTGATGGAATTACTAATACAGAAACATTAAAATGAAATATGATTAGAAGTATTTCCAAGGAATGTCACAAACGTCAATAGTTCGACGTTTCAAATTTAACAATAGGTTAACTGTTCAATTCACATATTATTTCTTCGAACATTTAAATACATTTCTATTTATGGTTTAACGTTTAAAAAAAGTTATTTAAGAAATCACAGTGCTAAGATTATGGTTTTGTAGGTGTGTTTTCTACTTGTTTTGTTTGTAGTTCCACCTTTGAGACAACTTTTAGAAACTGGAAAGCAACACGTTAAATAATTATGAATTTGTGAATCTTTTATACATTAAAATATTGTCTCCTTTCAGGTTAGACAAGAACCTGGTAAAGTTCGTTTTGGTTTTCTACCAGAGGAATGGTTTACATTTTTCTACAAAAAGACCGGTGTAACAGGACCGTATGTATTCGGGTTTTCACTTAGTACATACCTAGTAAGTAAAGAATGGTATGTATTGGAACATGAATTTTTCAATGGAATTGCATTGGGTATCGTATGTGTTCTGCTTGTAAAGTATCTTGGTCCTCATGTGGCAAAATATGCAGACAAAGGAGTTGACGCTTATGAAACATCATTAAATGAAGCACGCGATGTGGATAAAAAAGGTTTAGCAGATAGCATAAAGAATGAAAAAACGAATCAATGGAGCTGTGAAGGACAGTTAATTTTGGTTGATGCAAAACGTGAAAATGTTGCATTACAATTAGAAGCAGCTTACAGAGAACGCATCATGACTGTTTATAATGAAGTTACTAAGAGACTGGAATTTCAGTTGGCAAAACAAACTTTAGAGCGACGAATTGCTCAGAAACATATGGTAGATTGGGTTTTGGCACAGGTTAAGAAGGCAATTACATCCGAAGAAGAGAAGAAACAGATTGACAGATGTATAGCTGATCTTGCTATATTAGTAAAAGATCCACACATAAAGTAAATGAGAACATCTTAGAAATATATATGATCAACGGAAAATGTAGTTCTATTATTGTACTTTATATAATTTACAATCAATGCCCTGATATAATTTGTAGATATTTACTGTTTTATTTTTATTCTTTCTTTATGTAATTAAAATGAACTACAAAAACTAGCATCACACCGGATGTCGTTCTTTGTTGTATGTACTTTTTGTTTAATGATATCAATGCATGGTTAGGCAATCGAATGACGATCGAAATCATATGCATCAGTGTGCGTTGCTTGTTCAGTTTTGTTTTGATGTAATATCGTGCATCAACATTGATGGTAATAATTCGAATGCCTAAGTAATAGCATGTCCACTTTGAATGCTTGTTTTGAATAATATTCCGTGCAGAACGATTCCAATTCATGACCAGAACAAAAAAAACTATTAAAGAAACCTCCATATTTTCAATGCACCGTACATTATTTTGTTGCCTTCCACATCACAGTAGTGTGTCAGAATGCCATATTGACCCTTATGGTCTCTGCCGTTCTAAGTACCGAAAGAGCCGCTGTACTCTTGGGGGCTTGTCAATCTAATTCCTAACTAAAGACCCCACTAATTTGATTAAACGTATAGTTCGGTTCACTAAAACATGCAAGCCATTCTTCCTGTTCTAGTATTCTAGAAGTCCTTCTAGATTCAGGTATGTTTGGAATGGTAATCACAAAAATCCTTTATATTTACTGTTGTAAAACAGTTATTGACGCAGAATATTTTTCTATAAGAGCACTAAGCTTGCAACAGTGGGTACACAAGTTTTTAAGTAAAAAAAGCTTTAATCGAATCAGGAATATTGAAAGAACTCTGCAGAGATTTGTGAGGTCCTAAATCTAAATGCGTGTATTCTCATCTACTTGTGAATATAAATAGAGAGGAATATTGCTATTTGAATTTTCTAACTCTCTTGAAACATTGGAACCATAGAAACGACGTATACATATTGATTTGAAACATCTGTATCAACTAATTATCAATTCAAGGGTACGTATTGCAGAGATTAAGGCCCGAATTCTTAGACAATACTTGAGAGACCCTCATACTTACAAGTCACTCAATTCCACTTTCAGAATTCACAGAGCTTATACAGTTTGACTTGAGTGTAAGTAGAGGGAACACTTTACTTAAACTTGAGTCGAATCTGAAGGTGCATTCTGTTTCCCTTAAGTGACACTTTGCCACATATTTTTTATTACAGTTAAAATGGATGGCGATTTTTGGGAATTTGTTCAACATATTGTAGATGATAACAATTATCTACCAATTTCAAGGTAAGTGTGATATAATTCTTTCAATGATCATAACCTCAAATATTTTGTGGAAGCATTAAAAATAAAACTTGTGTATTAATTAAAGTGGTTTTTATTGTTTTAGATATTACATACCTGATATTGAGAATCCGCTAGAAAGGTACTGCAAAACTTAAGGGATTTACCAGCACCACCTGTTATCAAATTATGCTTGGCTTTGCGATTTTACGCAACAGGAATATATTTATTTATTTATTTATTTATTTTACATACACTTATCTTACAGAAATTACTCCACTTACAGGATAGAGCTACAAACAAGGAAGATAAATAAAACATAAGAAGTGAGTGGTATTGTGAAAACAATTCATTTAGCTAATATAATTTCTTTGATATTTTTAATTGAGGTGCAGAAAATGTCTGTGTTTGAATTTTTGAGTAATTAGAACAGATTACATGCAATGGGGAGAATTTAAGAACATTAGTACGAGGTATGACACAATTAAACGTGATAGGGTTACGAGAATTAGGACGGGGTATAGAAAATTGTATCTGATGGAGAATTGTAGGGCAGTGAGATAATGAAAGGATATTATTCAGAAATATTATGGAGTGCAGAAAACGACGGTTTTGTAACAAATGAACATTAAATGCAGCTAGTAAAATGTTATGTGGATATCCAATAGGCGGGTAAATGCCTTGAGTATGCAACATAACTAACTTCAAAAATTTTCTCTGAACATTTTCCAGTAAGTTAATATGTATAGCATAGTAAGGGCACCATATAATTGAAGCATATTCCAGACGAGAACGTATATATGCATTATATAATGTTAGAAAAGTGGAAGGATTTGAGAAAGTTGAATTGCGGATAATGAAACCCATTGTCTTATGTGATCGTTTAACTAGATAGTTAACATGTTCAATGAAGCGCAATTTTCTGTCAAAAATCACTCCCACATCCTTAACATGAGGTGGTCTATGAAGAGTTGTATTATTTAACAAATAATCAAATCTAATCGGATTATCAATTCTAGAGAATGTCATAACGTAATATTTTTAACATTCAGCGGGAGATTACTGATAGTGCACCAAGTAGTTAAAAGATCCAAATTGGTCTGCAAATTTCTACAATCCTCCTCTGAATTTATTTCATTGTAAAGTTTTAGATTGTCTGCATATAGAAGATAGTTTACTTTTAGTACGTCATCAATATATATATTAAGAAGAGAAGTGGCCCTAGAATTGACCCTTGAGGCACTCCTGAAGTAACATTTATGAAATTCGATTTGTGGCCATGATACTGTACGTACTGTAAACGGTTTTCTAGATACGAAGCAAAAAGTAATATTAGATTATCTGAGAAACCAATGCGGTGTAACTTAGCGAGAAGAGTAGAGTGGCAGATGCGATCGAATGCTTTTGAAAAATCAGTATAGACAACGTCAACTTGAGTACGTCGATCCAGAGAATTAGCTATAAACTGCATAATACAAAACAAATTCGTATATATCAAGTACATATAAGCAAAAAACATTTTATAGCTAAATGTTAACAAAATCTATTTTAGAAAGTCTGTGGTGATCTACATGGTATGTCAGACAACTGCTTGTCGCATTATTAAAAACGATTTCAGAGGTTCTGTCTGGAAATTTGGGTCATCATATAAAATTTCCACATGGTCTTAGCACTATAGGTATGGTTCGACAGCAATTCTTTCAACTTGGAAGATTTCCTGGTGTTATTGGTTGTTTAAATTGAACACACATTGAAATAAGAAGTACTGGAGGCCCTATAGCTGAAGTTTATCGAAATCGCAAAAGTTGGATGTCTATAAATGTTCAAGTTGTGGCAGGTCCTAATGCAGAAATTTCCGATATTGTAATTAAATGGCCTGGATCAACACATGACAGTCGAATTTTTAACAGTAGCTCATTAAAACTTTGATTTGAACAACACCGGCTTCACGGTATATTACTAGGCGACAGTGGATATTCAAAATTAGCATATTTATACACACCAATTACAAATCCACAAACTAGAGCCGAAATAAGATGCAATACTGCACAGATTGCCACACGAAATGTTGTAGAAAGGACGTTTGGAAGTGGAAGCAAAGATTTTACTGCCTAAATAAAAGTTTAAATTATAATTTGCGAACAATTCTACGAATAATAGCTGCTACAGCAGTGATACATAACATCGCAATTATGGAGCATGAACTGTTTGTCCCAGATCGATACTTCGTCGATAGATTTGTGCCAGTTGCTGCAGTAGCACAAAATACTCGTGGAAATTTAATTAAGGCTGCTTTTATTGCCAGGCACTTTGTAAATTAGAAAGCTTTTTTTAATATAGGTTGAATAATTGCAATTAGACTGTATTGTAAATATTTAGAATTAAAATTTGATACCAATTTACTAAACATAAAAACGTTGTAGCAATTTTATTTTCCACCTAATACATATATCTGTATAATCAATCCTTTTATTAAATATTAAATAATATAATACATTATAATGTTATCCAATCCACTTAATTTAATAACATCTATTGTCCAATAAAGAACTAGTATTTAGTTCATGTTAAAAGTTAAATTCTACGGAGACAATATAAAAGCTTTTGTTTGGTATCCTTCTTAAAGCCCCCTCTACTCAGGAACCGCTAGGTATCGCTGTTACCAGGCGGCAACAAGCTCGGCCGGCACTTCTAACACAGCTGGGGTTCAAGCAGGTCGATAGTTGTTCTTAGGAGCGATGTCCGTGATTGATTTTTGATGTTGGAAGCGTGCACGATGGAAGATTGCACGTACAAGCCATCTTCAAAAATTGTTTTGGATGGTCTATTTTTTGTTGAAACCAGTCGTGAAGAACGATGAAGTTTTGTTAAAAGACCTTTAGGAACAGTAAGTGAATTTGTTTCTATAACAATATTGATTGAAATTTTCAATGTAACTTTGGGAATAATTTATTTTAAAATATATTGCAACGTAAATTATAAATATGCAACTTTTCTGAATGGTATTCATGCGAAATTAAATGAAAACAATTCTATTCCTGTATAATATGGAATCACATTTATAATTTATTCAAGTTAATTACAAACAACATTTGCTTTCTTGTGGTGTGAATTACGCCTGGAACATCTGTAAATTGAAACGCAGATAATGGAAGCCAAGTGACGTGTTTTTCAGTATGCAGCGCAGCTGTTTGTTTGGAATGGAATTTTCCGTTGTTAATACATACGTCAGCTTTCAAGCAAGTATTTAGGTGCAATTTGGAGTTCTGGTATGTACAAAAATTATATTCGTATGTTGTTTGAACTGTCGACGTAGAAACGAGATAAATTTTACTTTAACCGACTTGTGTTAACTTTGAACAGGTCAAGGACAGACCTCAATTATATTTTTCGTAGTTATACGATATGAATCTGTAATTTGTTCCTACAAATTCTTTTATTAACTCAATGAAACATCAGAAGATGTCACTACTAATTAGATAAAGTAAATTCTTAAAACTTTGAACCTTTAGAAATTAAATTTCTACATTTTATATTTTATGAACAATTATCTGTAATTATTTACTGTGAAATTAAGGTAAATTTACCATAATTAACTCTTTCTATAAATAAGCAATTTTATGCTTTGTCAATCTGTTATATAAACTTCATTAAATAGTAATTGGTACGGATATATTCAGTACCATTGTAATTAACTCTTCCTAATTTAAATTAACTTATAAAGGAAGACATATTTTTGTAAAAATTACTTTATTGGATACCAAAAGAATAGATTCTTATTTTCGGACTAAAGACTATCTTTTATTTAAGAGGAATGAAAATCGATTCTGATTGTATTTAATTATTTTGAGTTTGAATGCACAAACAGTGCTTTTCTTTGTTTAATTTGTTCACAGGTGCAATGGAGGATTGCTAAGGTCAAGGTCGAGCCATAAGGTAAGATACTTTAAAGATTAGGAGGTCTTTAAAAATTATATAGCGGTTATAGAAAAAGGTTTCCGCATTAGCCTTGTACAAGGGACTTGTATTAGGTCTTCTCAGTATAAAAAATATGGTGGCGCCTTATTTTTATTATTAGTGGTTGCAATTACACCCCGACCCACAGCTCATTCTCTACCCAGAGCATATAGTTCGACTAGCCGCTTTGCCTTTGAGATTTCCTCAACTTAGAGCCACCTTCCATCTTAATTTGCCGTGGGCTCCATTTCTAATTATCGGAATTTCTCGTTAAACTAAATCGGAATTTAAAAGGCTTCAAATAGCGCCCAGCGTGTAGGCCTCGATTGATGTACCAATTGTATAAACACATAAAGTATAGGCTTCGATTGACTTTGGTTGTTTACACTTGTGATTCGTAACTCATTTACCCTCAGATTGGTTTAGTCTATTGATGTTGTTGTTTAATTGAGTTTAATTTGTAATTAGTTAGTTAGTCTATCCCATGATGGCTGAGACGTATCAAGTAGTTTATTTGCATAAAGATGAGTTGGATTATGAATTGAAAATTCGTGAAGTGTCAGCAGCAGACCGATGCAGGATAAGAGGAAAATGTTAGGCCGATTATTAGCCAAAGAAACAACATTACCTGATTTTATTTGTCAATTAACTCTAACGGGAATTGATAGTATGTCAACATTAATAAAGTTGTGTAAGAAATTAGAAGAAGCTTTCTTACATGGTAAAATTGTTCGATAGGAATATTATTGTTCTTTTAGTCGCAGCTTGTAGTATTTCAGTGAATAATAATTCACAGTGTAGTTGATAATAGTGATTTGTATTTAGGTTTTCTTCCATTTGTATTAGCTACAATAGTTGTTTGATAAATTTTTTATAGTAGAGATGATAGATGTTTGTAATTTGGTACACTGGTTTTTACTGTCGGTAAACCGTTTCAAGATTGCTCTTGTGCATAGGCACGTTTTGTTTTGATATAATTTATTTTGATAGCAATTTTTGATTTATTTATATCCGCATTGCAACGCAGTATGTTAATTGGTTGTAAGTCTAAGTGAAACTTGACGTCGTGGTTGGTCGGATTAGCAGTATGTCAGTCTAGACGAGACTTAGGAAAAGTCGGTCGCTCAGCATTACATTAGTCTAAACGAGACTCGAGGTAAGTTGTCACTCTAGCAATTTTGGCATCACGATTTTTGAGATTGGTGATGAAGTTATAATTTTTTGTTTATAAGTCTAGGTGAGACTCACAGAGGAGTTTGTCACCCTAGCAAGTTTATGCGTTGTGAAGTACTTTTGTCTATTTTGACAGTTTGATTATGAGTAGTGTAAGAGTGTACTAGAACATTGATTTATTGTTATCCTAGATGGAAGGTTGAGAGTAATCTAAATTATAAATTTATTATGTTTAAAATTGTCATTGTCTGCGAATTTAAAAGAAAAGGTGTTCTTAAAGTTTGAAGTTCATTGGTTTAATGTTTGAAGTCATGTTGATAATTTAGTTGAGATCAAGTTAGATAATGTGGATCCTTGGTATGTGTCTCTTCGAGAAAAATTTTAGCTTCACCTGATGATTACCCCAATGGAAGGTAGAAGATAATTATGTATTTAAATTTCTTTCATCAAATTTACCACTCTTGTCGAATGTAAGGGAATGGAAATATTTAGTCCCTAGATCACAGAAGGAAGAGGTTATTCGGATAAATCATGACCCTTCAGTGGCCGGTCATTTTGGTTTTTTTAAAACATTGGCACGCATACAAGAGAATTTTTATTGGCCAAAAATGCGTATTGATGTGTTGAAATTTTGTAAAAATTGTTTAACGTGTGGTGCACAGAAGGCATCGAATAGAGGACCCCTTGGTTTAATGGGAAAGGAAAAAGAAGTGAAGTTCCCCTTTCAGATTATCGCTATAGACCTTATGGGCCCATTTCCACGGTCCAAGGTTGGACACAAATGGTTATTAGTTATTGGTGATTTGTTCTCAAAATTTACGTTAATGTTTCCGTTACGTAGTGCAAAAGCGCATATAATAGAACGTGTATTGGAGGAACAAGTTTTTTTAGTTTATGGTGTTCCCAAATATATTATTTGTGATAATGGCTCACAATTTAGTGGTAGAAATTTCAAGGCAGTATGTAAAAATATAACGTTCAAAAATTTGGTTTAATGCAGTTTACTCTCCCAATGTAATTTTGTAGAGAGGATAAATAGAACAGTCGGAACAGCTATACGTTTGTATATTAAAGAACATGATACTTGGGACATAGAGTTACCCCAAATTCAGTATGCGATTAATTCTGCAAAACATCATGCCACTGGTTATTCGCCAAATTTCTTAGTTTTTGGTAGACATGTTCCTGTGTCTGGAAAATTTTATGGTCTTGATGTGGAACCCTCAGTTGATATTGATTTTATTTCTAGTGATAGACCTTCGTATGTGTCAGATCATAAAGGACTATTTGATATTTTTATAGACGTACAGAAAAGGTTACATTTAGCTTACATGCAGTCTAGTAATTCATATAATTTAAGGAGACGTAACATTTCTTTCGAAGTAGGTGACAAGGTTTGGAGGTCAAATAAAGTTCTTTCGAAAGCAAGTGATAAGTTTACAGCTAAGCTTGCGCCAAAATATGTTTTGAGCATTGTTAAAAAGAAGGTTTCGAATTTAATTTATGAATTGATTAATGAAAATGGTTCAAGGGCAGGCAGATGGCATGTTAAGGACTTAAAACCTTATTCAGAGTTCTGTGGTGATATTGAAAATGAGAACGTTTCTGAACATTAATGAGTGTTGTTGATATATTTAATGGTTGATAGTAGAAATTATTTCTGTCTTATCTTTTAGTTAAGGATTTAAATATTGTATTGGAATACTGTTTGGTAGTCTAAAAATTTTAGATGTTGGATAAGAAGTATAAAAAGAATTTTTGTAGTGCAGTAAGGTTGATACTAGACTGTGCTGATATTGTTAGTTGCAAGTTATTCATTTGAGTCAAGATAAAAGTTACATGTTTCCGTTTGTCAAATGATTTCATTTGTCGTATGATTCTTTAGTTCAAGGTTATAAAGGAATGTTTAGGTATCTTTATGATTAAAGTGTTTGATAAATAAAGTTGTATATAGTTGGTTATTATTTTCTTTCGGATTTAAGATTAAGGTGTTTGATAATTATAATGGGAATCAAGTAGTTTGAGTCCATATTAAATATTGGTTGGAGGTCAATATTGTTAGTAACTATGATAGTTATGTTTAGTATGAATATTGTGTAAGATGACAATGTTTTATGTTTAATTATGAATATTGCGTGAGATAGCAATGTTCTATGTTTAATTATGAATATTGCGTGAGATAGCAATGTTCTATGTTTGATTATGGATATTGCGTGAGATAGCAATGTTCTATTTTGTTCATTCATGCGTGAGTGAGATTTGTGAGAAGTAAGACGTGGTGACGTTTTACTTGTCTCTTCTGGGAAAGAGATATTTCTACATTTTGGTTGCATATACATGCGGTAGATTGTTGAACGTTAGTGATTTCAAGACTTGTTTGCCGTTTTGAAGTTATGTTTGTCGTGGATCTCAAAAGTAGTGAGAGTCCTTTTCTTCTTTTGTAAATATGTAAATTACGGTTAATATAGTAAAAATATGTTTGTCATGATAATTTGATATTTTCATTAAGGAATTATAATACGGCAGTATTATATATTTTGTTGTTTAAGTTTCGAGTATAAATGAGTGATATAATAACCCCGAATATGATTAAACGATAATGACACCCTACCGATTAAGACTTCCGAATTTGTCCCCTTGTGGCGTATAGTACGCGTAGTTACTCGTCACTCATTTTCAAATATGTTGTATCTTAAGTGGTAATTTTTGTTTCTAGTGTGTAAAAATTAATAATAATAAGTTGTGAATATGTAACAATAAATTCAAAAAATTCTTCGCATTTATTCCAGAATTTTTCTCTTAGAAAGAGGCAGTGTAGCAATTTTATTTTCCACCTAATACATATATCTGTATAATCAATCCTTTTATTAAATATTAAATAATATAATACATTATAATGTTATCCAATCCACTTAATTTAATAACATCTATTGTCCAATAAAGAACTAGTATTTAGTTCATGTTAAAAGTTAAATTCTACGGAGACAATATAAAAGCTTTTGTTTGGTATCCTTCTTAAAGCCCCCTCTACTCAGGAACCGCTAGGTATCGCTGTTACCAGGCGGCAACAAGCTCGGCCGGCACTTCTAACACAGCTGGGGTTCAAGCAGGTCGATAGTTGTTCTTAGGAGCGATGTCCGTGATTGATTTTTGGTGTTGGAAGCGTGCACGATGGAAGATTGCACGTACAAGCCATCTTCAAAAATTGTTTTGGATGGTCCATTTTTTTGTTGAAACCAGTCGTGAAGAACGATGAAGTTTTTGTTAAAAGACCTTTAGGAACAGTAAGTGAATTTGTTTCTATAACAATATTGATTGAAATTTTCAATGTAACTTTGGGAATAATTTATTTTAAAATATATTGCAACGTAAATTATAAATATGCAACTTTTCTGAATGGTATTCATGCGAAATTAAATGAAAACAATTCTATTCCTGTATAATATGGAATCACATTTATAATTTATTCAAGTTAATTACAAACAACATTTGCTTTCTTGTGGTGTGAATTACGCCTGGAACATCTGTAAATTGAAACGCAGATAATGGAAACCAAGTGACGTGTTTTTCAGTATGCAGCGCAGCTGTTTGTTTGGAATGGAATTTTCCGTTGTTAATACATACGTCAGCTTTCAAGCAAGTATTTAGGTGCAATTTGGAGTTCTGGTATGTACAAAATTATATTCGTATGTTGTTTGAACTGTCGACGTAGAAACGAGATAAATTTTACTTTAACCGACTTGTGTTAACTTTGAACAGGTCAAGGACAGACCTCAATTATATTTTTCGTAGTTATACGATATGAATCTGTAATTTGTTCCTACAAATTCTTTTATTAACTCAATGAAACATCAGAAGATGTCACTACTAATTAGATAAAGTAAATTCTTAAAACTTTGAACCTTTAGAAATTAAATTTCTACATTTTATATTTTATGAACAATTATCTGTAATTATTTACTGTGAAATTAAGGTAAATTTACCATAATTAACTCTTTCTATAAATAAGCAATTTTATGCTTTGTCAATCTGTTATATAAACTTCATTAAATAGTAATTGGTACGGATATATTCAGTACCATTGTAATTAACTCTTCCTAATTTAAATTAACTTATAAAGGAAGACATATTTTTTGTAAAAAATTACTTTATTGGATACCAAAAAGAATAGATTCTTATTTTCGGACTAAAGACTATCTTTTATTTAAGAGGAATGAAAATCGATTCTGATTGTATTTAATTATTTTTGAGTTTGAATGCACAAACAGTGCTTTTCTTTGTTTAATTTGTTCACAGGTGCAATGGAGGATTGCTAAGGTCAAGGTCGAGCCATAAGGTAAGATACTTTAAAGATTAGGAGGTCTTTAAAAATTATATAGCGGTTATAGAAAAAAGGTTTCCGCATTAGCCTTGTACAAGGGACTTGTATTAGGTCTTCTCAGTATAAAAAAATACGGTGGCGCCTTATTTTTATTATTAGTGGTTGCAATTACACCCCGACCCACAGCTCATTCTCTACCCAGAGCATATAGTTCGACTAGCCGCTTTGCCTTTGAGATTTCCTCAACTTAGAGCCACCTTCCATCTTAATTTGCCGTGGGCTCCATTTCTAATTATCGGAATTTCTCGTTAAACTAAATCGGAATTTAAAAGGCTTCAACGTGAAGATTCATTTTAGATTCAAAAACAATATTTCTGTAAAATTTGATAACTATACTTATTTTAATTTCTACATAAACAATAAACTATATATACACACACCTAATTTAAATTTATGTGTTCAGTTTTTAATTTTTCATGTTTTAATTGCTCTTGCAAAATTTCCAGCTTAATTTTCTCCTGTTGAAGTTGGATTTTTTGACGTTCCTTATTGAACTCCATTTCCAGCTTTTGGTCCTCTACTTTCAGATCAATTTCATGGACAAGCAGATTGTGAAGTTCCAATTCTTGTTGTTTTAATATTTCGTTCCTTTGTAAGCGCACTTCCAGCTCACGTTCAATCGCGGTCCCTCGAGTTGTAAAGGCACTGGGTCTTATTCGCTTCTTAACAAGTCTATTGGGCTTTTCTTCTACAACAATACTCATTTAATTACTTACATAAATATAATTATATACCTACTACTGGGCTTGTCGTCCAATGGAGTACGACTATAGTTATGGTCCAGGTCTAATGTTCTTGCAGGATCATCCACAGTACCTGTTTTATAAGGTATATAAGATATATATATATATATATATATATATATATATCACAAACGAATGCATTATAAACAAACCTGTATCTCGTTCTTGTAGATTATCTTCATAATTTACCGAACTTGTACTAGGCATATCTAAAACTAGTTTTTAATTAATTTCATGAGTTATGGAATACAGACCTGTACTTCTTAAAATGTTACTTGTACATGGTTTACTTATATCTTGTGATAGCATTACTGTATCGCTGTCGATTGTGTCGAGTAATTCAATGTCGACGCAATTTAGTATGTCGTCAACCATAATATCATCATTTGAATTTGTGTCGGGCTTGTAACTTCCACCTCCCGTAAGCATTCTTTGCCTCTTTTTTTCTGATAATTACTTTTTCCTTCGAACTTTCATATTCTCCCAGCATTTTTTCGGTTGCTCTGTGGTGCGCTACAATTTTAACGATGTATCAGATATTGAAAAAATCAAGATTTTTATATTCACACACTTTGCTGTTTTCAGCTAAACAATTATATTCATTCGTTAACTTCATCCAAGCCTTCTTCTCGGTTAAACTAACGCAGTCACTTTTCTTAATTTCTATAATGTTGTGGTACTTGCCAACAAGTTCTTTTAAATACAGTTTTTCATTGCCCGTGAATACACAACGTTTAATTAAACTCATGTTTTCCGCTGGTTTAATGAACAAAACACACAAATATGTAGCTATTATTTTTTAGAGGATGGCCATAGGTCTGTGGGATGAACAATAATTATAGTGGCTGTAGTACAGTTGCAATACATTGCATGCTAAAGTATAAGCCTTTGCGCATAGTAGTGAGTTGAAATCAACGAAAAAAGCCGACAATTCCACTTAAGGCGACGATAACAAACCCTCACTTTAGGAATTCCAATCGAATGTTTGAGTGTACACTTAGTTCAATTGAGGGAAAGTGAAGTGTTCCTTATACTTGAGCAAGAGTGTGCCTTAAAAATGTCTAAGAATTCGGGCCTAAATCTCACTGGACAACAAATTGTATTCACCATGTCTCAGTTTGCCATGGATTTTCATCGTACGAACTAGGATAAAGGATATATCTTATGACAAATATAGGTATAATGATCAGTTAAAAATACTTAGCTCATCCTATGTAAGATTCAAGAAGTCGTTATGCTTGCATCGAAAGATACAATATTTTGTTTGATTTGTACTTAAGTTCAGTGAAAATTAAAATCTGTTTTTATAGTAGAATTATCCGACATTGATATTAAAAAAAAAAATTATTTAAATAATGAGTTCCCACAGTGTCTCTTCTACAAAGCAATGCCTTTAATAATTTTAATAGAGGAACATTTTAATTTACTAATCAGATATTGTACTTGATGTGAATTCGTTAGCTGTTGGTTTAAATGAATATTAGTTTTAAAGTTTGATAAATAAACAGACCAATACAAATTTGGCCATCGAAAAGCTGAATTTCTGAAAACTGTAAATATGCCAAACTGGACTTATTATCATGGTTCTCTTGATGCAAGTAATATATTATTCTGTGTTCCTTTAATACAGCTAGAAAGACCTTTGAGTGACATCAAACTTTTATAATCAAGTGTTGTTCGGGAAGAATTGCTAATATGTAGTAGTGGATTTCATCAATGATTATTTCAAATTTATTGTGCCAAATGTGGTTAAAAATTGTCAAATACATCAATATGCTGACGACGCACAGTTGTTTATAGCTTGTGTTCCATCCGATATTAATCAAGTAATCTTATTACTTAATGAAGACTTACAGAGCATTAGTGCATGGTCAATAGAAAATGGTTTGCTGCTCAATCCTAAAAAATCAATATGTATGTACATTGGCTTCTAGAGACTATGTGAGCAAAGTGTAAATTCCATAAATCAAAGTATTAAAATTGGCGACGTAGTGATTACAATAAGCAAATATGCTAGAAATCTAGGAGTGTGGTTCGACTCTTATTTAAGTTTTGAAAAACACGTAATATCTCATATCTATGGCATACGCAAAGTTAAAATATATATATGGTTTTAAAAACTTCCTTAGCTCATCGGTTAAATAGAAAATAGTACAGGTTATCATATTATCTACAATATGGTACTGTATGTCAGTATATTATCCACATCTACCCAATGTACTTAAGTCTAAAATTCAAAAGCTACAAAATGCATGCTTTCGTTTTACATACAATATTGACAGACGTACCCACGTAACTCCATTGTACATCAGTTTAGATATTTTGAAAATTGAATATATATATCTGATATATACCTGATTTTTAATGTACTAAAAACCGGCGTTCCTAACTATTTACTAGAGGAGATACAGAAAAGAAGCAGTGCACATACTGTTAATACCCGTACTAAAGAACAGTATAGTATACCAGCACATAATACGAAGAAGTTTGAAAGCTCTTTCTTGTATGTTGCTACTGCGATGCTAAATAAATACATAATATTGTTTAACACCAGTACTACTAAGGCTACCTACAAAAATAATTTTAGAAACTGTTTGTTAGAGATACAAGCACAAAAGTCTAACTTTAACACACTTCATTATAATTAGCTTATGTATCCATATCTTAGTAGGTTGGAGAGGAAGACCAGAGGTAACCTGATCTCCCACCTGGTTGTCGCATGTATTTATTGTGCACAATAAAGTAATATTATTATTATTATCCAAACATTCAGTTTGAGCCAACAAATTATCAGCACTCGTATCTATTCTCCTTTTTTACATAAACAATTTAACTTTTGGTCTATGTTTAGAATAATAACCTTATTGATAAAATTGAAAAAAAACTAATAGCAATTTAATATCATCATCATCATTAGGTCTTCAGTCCTGGAACTGGTTAGATGCATACCATCATTGTTTCCTATTCTGAACTAACCTACGCATTTCCCTGAAATTTGCACAGAATGCATCTATCATCTAGGTCTACATCTACCTCTTTTTTCCTATCTCTGCTTGTAATATATTCCATACTATTCCCCAAAAATGCCTCAGAACGTATTGTGCCCTTTCACTTCTCCTATTCTTTTTCCACAGATATCCTTGTTCTCTTACTATTTCTATAACATATTTGTTATTAACTTTGGCTGTCCATGCTATCATCCTCATAAATCTGAAGCACAGCATTCCAAAAGGCTGCTGCCGTTTTTCTGTCTGCTTTTTCGACTGCCCGTATTTCATAGGCATACTGTGCTGTGCTCCACACATATGCTTTCAACAATTTTCTTCTTGTTTCTATGTTTGTTGTCTCTCATCATAGGCGCTGTTCTTTCTTATTAGATGCAGTTCGGTTCCCTTCTATTGTTTTACAACAATATACCTTATTTCTCCAACATTCAGTGATTGTGAAGGGGGGTAAGCAGCCTGTGGCTGCCAAGTTCCCCTAGCACTTGCACATTTACCGATTTAATATTTTTTCCGATATATCTTTTCGCACAGTCAACATTAGTTGCAGACATTTTACAACCAACACCAGTAGTTGTTTATAATAATCATCGGATTTATCTGCGCTTATTTTTTCATCATTAGGTTTTCTGTCTCAAAATTGGTTGGGCACGTATCTGCACACAGTTCCCTGAAATTCTCACACAACCTTATACAGCTCGGTTCTATTGTTTTCTAATTTTATGCCCTATTTCACCGAGACTCAGTGAAGGGGGTTAAACAGTCTGTGGCTGCCAAGATCCCCCAACACTTAGACATTTGCCGAATTAATAGTTTTCCAGTAAATCCTTTAACTCAATTAACATTATTCGAGAATATTGCCCAACCAATACTTGTAGTTGCTTATAATAATCATCAGGTTTAAGTACAGTTACTTTTTTCGTCATTAATTTATCCATCTTGGGGTTGATTGGATGCATACCTCCATTGATTTCTATTCTGAGCTAGTGATGTGACGTTGTAGGGTTAACTTTATTTACATTGTAGAACTAGCTTTATTTACATGTTAGGACTAAGGTCTGGAGTAGTGGTAGTCGTGCGCGAGAAGTAGAGCATTAATCAATCAACAATGGCCGTGAAGTTACCACAAACCACTTTGTAGTTTGTGTTTGAAGTAAATGATTAATTATATCCATAAATATCTTGCGGGCGTGTTTTATTTATCTACAGGTCACAACAATTTGGCGACAAGGAATAATGGAATAAAGCAGCAGATGTTTTATAATTATTATAAATAGGAAGTTTGAATTTTTAATTTGCTATGACGCACGTGAGTAATCCGTCCCACGCCGTAGCAGTAAATCCTGTTTTTCATGCACAAGTTGGTTCATTACCAGAGTTTAATTATAAAATAGATGATTGGAATCTATTTTATGAGCGACTGGAACAATATTTTATTTGCAACTATATTGATGATGCTCATAAAGTTGCAGTTTTATTAACTATAATTGGACAACAGTTACGCGATTTTAAGGGAATTATGTGATCCTGATCGCCCAGCAACCAAGAATTATATGGAATTATGTTCATTGATGCAGAAACAATTTTCAAAGAAAGTATCTGTTTTTAGGGAACGCACAGTTTTTTATGACTTAAAGCAGGTGAAAACATCAATGCATGGTTTGTTCGTATTAAGCAATCAGCTATGAAATGCAAATTTGGTACGATGCTTGAAGATAAGGTGAAAGATAAATTCGTAACGGGAATGTATCCAGGTCCGGTGCTAGATCGCCTTTGTGAAGAAGGTGAAACGAAGAGTCTAACAGATTTGTTTGAAATTGCATTAAACAAGGAATCGTCTGTAATGGAAAGCCAAACTACCCGAGGTATTTACAAATTACAGGTAAAGGATGACAAATTAAGAAACGAAAGAAATGAGACGCCTCATCAGGTACAACAAGAGAAGTTGCTTTGGTTTGTTTGTGGTAAAGATAACCATAGTTTTAAGTATTGTAAGTTTAGACATAAATTTTTGTATAGTATGTAGGAAAAAGGGCATATTTCTACTCCGCCCAAATGCTCAGGTAAACAAAGTAAAAACAACAATATTCATATGCAAGAACCTGAATTAGATTGAAGTACCGAGTTTAAATGTGAAGAGCTTGTAGAATTTTTTTATAATGATTCTAAAATTAATCCTTTTTATATACAAGCTATTATTGAAAATAAGTCTGTTGATTGTGAGATTGATTCAGGATCTGCAATTTCGGTGTTACCATTAGATTTTTATAAAAGTAATTTCAATTTGAAATTAGAACCTTGTACTTTAAAGTTGAAAACATGATGGAGGCATTATTTACACAGTGGGGAAAGTTTTATTAAAGGTACAGTTAAATGAAATTGTTCACAAGAATGAATTTGTCATTGTTCCTAATGGTGTACGACCGTTAATGGGTCGCGATTTGATGAATAAATTAAATATTTCATTTCAAGTAAACAGTCGGTGTTTACACATGAATGATTCGAATGATTTAAAAATTATTGCTGATCAAATTTGTAAGGAATTTTCTGATTTATTTGATGGTACGTTAGGGACGTACAAGTATGATAAAGTTAAATTAAATTTAAAAGGGGATGCCAGGCCGAAATTTTGTAAACCCCGAAATATTTCGTTTGCTTTCCGTAAAGAAGTGGAAGGGGAGTTACAAAAAATGGAACAGCAGGGTATTATTACAAAAGTTGAAAGTAGTGAATGGGGAACTCCGCTTGTTCCAATTTTAAAGCCGAATGGCAAATTGCGTGTCTGTGCTGACTATAAGGTCACTTTAAATCCATTTTTGGAGGATGTGTTATATCCTATTCCCCGGGTCGATGAAATATTTCAGGAATTGAAAGGGAGAAAGTTGTATTCAAAGCTTGATTTTTTAGCTGCATATAATCAATTAGAGGTGGATGAAGCAGCTAGTTTAATGCTGACATGGAGCACCCACAAAGGGATTTTTAAAGTAAATAGATTACCTTTTGGGACTAAGCCTGCATGCAAATTGTTTCAGAGAGAAGTGGAGAAAGTACTGCAGGGTTGCTAAGGTGCTGTAAACCTGCTAGACGATATTGTAGTTACAGGGGTTTCCTTAGAGGTACATGTTTCTAATTTACGTGAGGTATTAACAAGAGTAAAACTTGCTGGGTTCAAACTAAATCCTAGCAAGTGTGTTTTTTAAGCCCGAAATAAATTATTTGGGCCACGTAATTAGTGCGATGGGTTTAAAAAAGGATCCTTCCAAAGTAGGGGCCATGCTCGAAGTGGCCAAACCCACAAATGTCTTTGAAGTGAGAGCTTTTTGTGGATTAATAAATTATTATGCAAAGTTTATACCTAACTTGGCATCTATTTTACATCCTCTCTATAATTTGCTCAAAAAGGGTGTTCAGTTCAAGTGGGATAAATCTTGCGAGATAGCTTTTAATAGGGCAAAAGAAGCTGTTTTGGCTGATAAAACTTTAACTCATTTTAATCCAGAGTTACCGATAGTAGTAGAAACAGATGCATCGAACGTTGGTATTAGCTGTATATTATTGCATCAAATGCCAGATAATACCGAAAGGCCCGTTTGTTTTGTATCAAGAACACTTAATAAAGCAGAGGCTAAATATGCTGTGATTCACAAAGAAGCTCTAGCCATATATTGAGGTGTGAGAAAATTATATCCCTATCTGGCAGGTCTTAATTTTACTTTAAGATGTGATCATAAGCCTTTGTTAGCCTTGTTAGGTGAAACAAAAGAAATACCGGCTATGGCTGCAGGTAGACTGCAGCGATGGGCTGCATATTTGTCTAGTTTTAACTATACATTAAAATATTTAAAATGGAAAAGTAACGTGGTGGCTGATACTTTGTCACGTTTACCTAACCTAAAACAGATTGAAAAGGAAAGTGATGAGTACGATTACTTAAATTTTGTTGAAGAGTTTGTACCAATAACGGTAAAACAAATACGTGCAGAAACTCGAAAAGAACCTTCTCTATCTAAAGTATTTAATTACATAGAGTATGGGTGGCCTGATCGAACAGAGCCAGAGCTAAAACCCTATTTTACTCGAAAATCTGAACTTTATGTTGACTCAGGTGTTATTATGTGGGGGTACCGAGTGGTAATTCCACAAAAATATCGCGATACGCTCTTGAAAGAATTACACGCTCCTCATTTAGGTACTACTAAGATGAAAACGGTGGCTCGATCCTATTTTTGGTGGCCTTGCTTAGATCAAGCGATAGAGGCAATTACTGGAAAATGTCATGGCTGTGTGATGAATCGGCCTAATCCAGTTAAAACACCAATAACCAAAAGGCCTTTGTGTAAAAAGGTATTTGAACGGGTTCACATAGATTATATGGGACCATTTTTAGGTGAGAATTTTCTTATTTTAACCGATACCTATAGCAAGTGGCCAGAAGTTTTTGTTGTTGATAACATTAATTCGGCCAACACTATCGAAAAACTACGTGAGACATTTGCTAGATATGGTGTCCCATGCACCATAGTGGCCGATAATGGCACGCAATTGGCTTCTGCAGAATTTGCGGAATATTGTAAAAAGAACGGTGTAATACATTTAAGCACACCTACTTACCATCCATCGAGTAATGGAGCAGCAGAGAATTCTGTAAACAGTGTTAAAAGAGCTATTAAAAAATTGCTTATGGATAATAGAAATGAGACAACGACAACTACCATTTCTAGGTATCTGTTCGGTTACAGGACAGCGCCACATTCAACCACTGGTGTCTCTCCTGCCAAACTAATGTTTTCTAGAAACGTTAACACAAAATTTGATTTATTGCAACCTACAAGTATCGAAGGTAATAATAAAAATGTTGAAACATTTTTCGTTTCAAAAGTGTTTGAGATGGGCGATGTGATGTACTTTAGAGACTATAGTCGACCTAACAAAAAGGGTTTGCAAAAAGGAACAATTGATGAAAAATTAGGAACTTCTATATATTTCTGTGTGTCGTTAACTGATGGTCAAATTTACAAGCGCCACCGAGATCAAATAATTAAAGAAGGAGCCTTTTATGAAAGTCACTTCGAGATAAATACAGATGGTCCAGACAAGCTTGTGAACTTGCCCAAGATAACTTGTAATGATAAACCTATTGTAATAATGCCAAGTACCTCCAAGGCGGTGAGTACGACAGCGTTAGATAGTGAGCCGGCTGACAACAGGGATAGTGTTAGTAATAAGTGTGTAACGCTAACTAGTGCTAGTAGTAGTGGTGAAGAAAAGACTATAACGCCATCAATTGTTAATGCGAATAGCTCCCAAGGTACTAGTGTACCAATTGTAACTAGAAGTAAGCGAGCGGTGAGACCGTCTGATCGTTTAAATTTGTAGAGTAACTCTTTATTTGTATTGAATTGTATTTTAAGTTCAGATGGATAGGTCTCCTCTCAGGGCGGAGGTAGTGATGTGACGTCGTAGGGTTAACTTTATTTACATGTTAGGACTAAGGTCTGGAGTAGTGGTAGTCATGCGCGAGAAGTAGAGCATTAATCAATAAACAATGGCCGTGAAGTTACCACGAACTACTTTGTATTTTGTGTTTGAAGTAAATGATTAATTATATTCATAAACATCTTGCTGGCGTGTTTTATTTATCTACAGGTCACAACAGCTAGCCTACACATTTCCCTGAAATTCCTACAGCCTACATCTTTCACTATCTGTGTGCAGTAGTCTAACCTAGGTCTACCTCTTCTCTTTTTTCCTATCACTGCTTGTAATATATTTTGCACTATTCCCTCATGCCGTAGTATGTGGCCTATCATCCTATTTCTACTATTTTTTACAGTTTTACACTTCTTCCCCTACCATTTTTAGGTCCTCTTTGTTCTTAACTTTGTCTGTCCATGATATCTTCATCATACGTCTGTAGCACCACATTTCAAAGACTTTTACCTTTTTTTTTGTCCGCTTCTCCTACTTAAATTTTCACTCCTATCATCCACTAAAATCCAAAATTAACCTAGTACTACAAGTTTGACATTTATGACATAAATTGAAGGTGACTTTGATTTATTGATGTTCGAAATATTTGGTTTTAGTACACTAAGCAAAAATTTTGAAAGTTTAAAAGAATGATTGCCTTTAATTTGTGTTGCGACCTGGGACCGACTTTTTTTAGGTAGCCAAATTATTGAATTTATATAAAATTCACCAATTAAAATTAATCAGCTGATTTCACGTTAATCGTATTGGCTGCCTAAAAAAAGTCGGTCTCAGGCCGCAACATAAATTGATGGCAATCATTCTTTTAAACTTTAAAAATTTTTGCTTAGTGTACTAAAATCAAATATTTTGAACATCAATAAATCAAAGTCACCTTCAATTTATGTCATAAATGTCAAACTTGAAGTTTTTATTATTTTGACAATGATTCCTAGGTCATGAATCGAAACGTAAATAAAGATGATTTTAAAAACTATGAGTGGTTTAATTCCCAAAGAAGATTAAGAATAAAGTAGTAGGGTCGTTAGTGAGGAACCAGACTAAGACAGGTCCCCAAAACAGCGGCACATTCGGTAGGTCAATTGGCAGAGACCATAGGGATCGGTATGGCAGTCTAAGACACGCTACGATGTGGAAGGCAACGGCAAACCACCACATTACCTCCCAAGTACACAGCGTACCTAAATTATAATAAAATGATGGCATTCTCTGGGGCAAAAGATTCTAGAATTAAAATAGTCCCCCATTCGGATCTCCGAGATGGGACTACTTTGGAGGATGTGATTTGAAAGTTCAGAATAAGAGTTGGGAACATTTTGCGAGTCGGAGTGTGGAATGTTAGAAGTATGAAGCAAGTAGGTAAGCTAGAGAACCTAAAAATCGAAATGAATAGGTTATCATTAGACATAGTAGGGATCAGCGAAGTTCGGTGGCCAGAGGCGGGGGATTTTTGGAGTGGAGACTTCAGGGTAATTCATACAGAAGCCGAGGAAGGAAATTTGGGTGTGGGGATAGTTATGTGGAAAAAGATAGGATACTGTGTAGAAAATTACTTACAAAAATAATACTAGTATACATGCCCACCTCTAGCTACAGTGACAAAGAAGTAGATGCGATCTACAAAGATGTCGAAGACATATTAAGATATGTAAAAGGACATGAAAATTTAATAATTACGGTGGATTTAAATGCAGTGGTAAGTGAAGGCAGGGAAGGAGCAGTGGTAGATTTACTTGGTTTAAGCACGAGAAACGACAGTGGAAACAGGCTGGTAGAATTTTGCGACAAAAACCATTTCACCATCGCAAACACATTATTTCAACATCATGCTAGAAGGCGATTTACGTGAAAGATGCCAGGAGATCTATGAAGATATCAAATAGATTACATTCTTGTTAGACAACAGTTTAGGAATCAAGTAAAAGACTGTAGAAGCTACCAAGAAGCAGATATAGACACTGACCACAACATCGTAATTATGAAGGCCGCACTTAAATTTAAAAACTTTGACTTAGAGAAACTAAAAGATAAAGATATTCAAGAAAGATTCGTAAAAGTCAAATGAATAGCCGCAAGATCGGGAAAATATCTGATACTAAGGAAATAGAAACAGAATGGAATAACAGTAAATCCAGCTTGGACATGTTGGCCAGAGATATTTAATAGAGGAAAGACTAAAATACAAAAATATATCAGACCAATTAGGAAAACAGATACAAAGCCAAAAAATGGGAAATTATTCGCAAATGCAAGAAAGCTAAAGACCAACGGATTGATGAAAAGCGCAAAGCGGTAACTAAGAGGGAAGTAGGAAAGATAGATGAAGCATACAAACTAATTACAATCAATTTTAGGGATACAAAACCGTACCGCAAAAATATATGTGATGCGGAAGGAAATGTCATTATAGAAAATGTAGAGAAAGTGGGTAGATGGCAAGAATATATAGGGAATTTGTATGCAGGAGAGGAACTAACTGCATTAGAACAGGAATCAGACATTTTAAAATGACGACCTGGGATATCCTATACTTAGAGATCAATTTGAATTAGCATTAGTGTCTGAAAAATGGTAAGGCGCCGGGTACAGATAAGGTGCAAGCAGAAACTCTTAAAGCCGCTGGTCAAGCAGTAACAGAACGTCTCTTCCAACTTGTAAGCTATATGTATGAGACAGACGAGATACCCAAAGATTTCAAACGTAACATCATAGTCATTATTCAAAAAAAGAAAGGCGCGGATAGATGTGAAATTTTTTTAATAATAAGTTTGATAGCACACATGTCAAAAATATTAATTAGAATTGTACAAAAACGAATGGAAAAACGAGCTGAAGAAATACTAGGAGAATACCAATTTGGGTTTAGGCCGAAACAGGGGAACATGGGAGGCTATGTTAGCTCCGAGAGTGATAATGGAGAAAACAATAGAAAAAGGGGAAACCGTGTATATAGGATTTGTAGATCTGGAAAAAGCATTCGACAATGTAAAATGGAAAAAAATGTACGAAACACTCAAAAAGATTGGAATGAGTTAAAGGGATAGACGAATTGTACATAGCTTATACAAAGAGCAAACAGGAGTAATAGAATTAGAGCACGAATGTAGAAAAGTAAACATTAGGAAAGGGGTGAGACAGGGATGTGCCCTATTCCCATTAATTTTTAACTTGTACATTGAAGAGGCAATGAATACTGTCAAATGCAGGAAGACATTTGGAATTACTATAAAGGGACAAAAGATTGATATGCTTAGATTTGCAGATGATATATCGGTATAAACATCTGATATAGCGGTATTAGCATCTAGCAAAGAAGAGTTAGAAAAGCTGCTCTTAATGAAATGGAAACGGTTCTAACAGAGAGATAAGGTACAAAAATTAACAAAACTAAAACTAAAGTACTAGTATGCAAAGGAGGGGAAAATAAATCAAAAACAAGAATACAAATTGAAACAGTTTAATTTTCTATAAACCCTTGTGAAGCAAAATTGCAACGAATCGATTTTTAGTTTCCGTATTGTCCTCCCAATAAATTATTTTGTGTTATAAATTTGCCCAACACCAAAACTTGTGTAATTCTCATAAAATAAATCTTAATAAGCTCAACAGATCAGAAATCAAAAATTTATTATAACAAAGTTAAATAAAGTCACAGGTTAGATGTGTATCTACCGGTTTTGTAACATGCCTCAGGGTGTTTGTTCTGTTGAACGCCGCTGGCCGCAACGGAAAATCCATCACTTGTCTTCCAAACACCAGCACGCTAAGATGTATTTACTTAGTGCTCTGGCATCAAGTCTACCCATAGCTAATACCATGATCCATCTGAATAATTAATCGAAACCAACTAACTAATGGTTCGTATAATTTCTATACGTGAAATTTAATTAAATATTATTTCAATGTAGCGCAACTACGTTTAAATATAGATTAATTAAAATAAAATTTGATACAACTATGAGAAGCTCTTGTAATTGTAACATATGATGTCACTACGTCTGAGACATGATTAGGCGTTCAAGGCCAATTGCAACAAAATACAGAGTACATGACTTCGATATAATTTATATGACAATAGCCTTTTTATTCAGAATAGATGAAATATGTTACATAATGAAAATGAATTTTATAGAAAAGAAAAATGAGATATAACAACACCGCTTGGCAAGTTGAAAGTTAAGTTCAAACAAAGATGTCGAAATATAATTACCGCATGATGCAGGTCACGAGAAAGTGACGGTGTGCCGGAAACGACCGTGTTGTTTTATTTGTAGAAAGGCAATGAAGCTACTTTCACGTGTTCGTGGATTTTATTGTCACGCCGGTGGAATAAAATCCAAAACGTAATCACAGGATGGTAACTAAATGTAAGGGTTGAAACTTGCGAGTTTACCCGTCTACAAAATGGAATTTGTTATTATTTTATGTGAATTTTTGCTCCAGTGAGAGTGAACCATTTGTGTTCCTGGATCGGCTGATTCAAGCGATGTAAAATAAACTTTCAGTAATTAAACCTTTTTAAATGATGTAGAAATAAATTAGTGACAAATTAGATACGAATTGTAGATGGTTTCTGTTCATTTATAGGAAGGTGGCATAATACTAACAGGACGGCTTTGTTGGATTAATTGAATTGGGATGAGCTAATAAAGTGCTCAGGACTAGAGCATGTTTATTTTAAGTATGCTGGTGTAGAAAATTGAAATTAGAACATTTTGCTAAGGATTAATTAGGAAATACTTGATAATTTTTAAGGTAGGATTTACATATGGGGTAGTGTCAGTAAAGAAGTAAATAACAAGTTGCTAATTGTAAGTGACTATGGAGTATGGACATGAAAAGACGTATCTACTGACGTTTTGTTTATTATTAAGTTGACATTTTTAGAAATAGGATGTTACGTGCCACAATTTGGCACTAGACTTTTTGTTTAGTTTTAAAATGCGGGAGTTTTCGCGCCTTAAATTTGAAAGGCTTGGCGCGTGTATTTCCGTCACGTCAGAGGGCGTTTGCGCCAGATCGCGCTGACGCGATTGGCGGAAGAAAAAAGTGGGGAGTTTCCGGGAGACGCTATAACGTAGCTTTTTGCCTTTGAACTTTGAGAAGAGTAGTTGGATTTTCGGTAACGTATCTTTATCTTTTATTTATGTAGATCCTTGCCTTTGCTTATCTTTGTTTGTCGTCTTTATAAACCTGTTCCTGCCATTTCCCTACATAGGTAGGAGATAATTTGAACGACCTGGGAGCAGTCCACGACCCTAGAACGAACCGGAGTCCATACCTCGCTAGCAGCTAACCGGAGCAGTCACCATCTTTAAATAACCCGGAAGGGGGTCCTAGCATTCCTGAAGGAAGCGGGACTTATTTATGTGAGCATTTAACCTTTACGAACTGTTTGCGAATTGGATATTTATTCCGTTAATTGCGCGTTCAAATTTGCATATTGAGTGACGTCATTGACAGATGGGCGCGTTAATTTCCACTTAATGGATTAGCGTTACCAACTGCCGTTGTGTCACGTATATCGCGTTCACGGGGCGATAATAAGGATTTAGAATGTAACTACAAATATTCATAAAAGTTAGAAAAATCGGGTTGATATGGTAGCATTTAATTTTTTAAGGTATTCTTCGAATTTTAGGAAATAGAGTTCTTTTAGGAAAATATTTGTATCGTTATAGTAATTATTTATTGTCAATAGAGATTAAGTGTAGGTTGAATTTTATTTAGATTTATGTATTAATTAGGTAAAATTAGACAATTATGAAAGGATATCCAACCACCCCAGTGATGGACTTCAATTTGGGAGAGGCACTTTATTTTAAAATTTCTTTGATGTGATAAAGTTTAATTAGTGTTTTTAAGAGATTGTAGAAAAAGGTAAAGTACTATGTGATTAATTTAGGAAATTAAAAGCAAAGGATGACTATCCAGAATAACCGTCTTCCCTGCAACACGTTTTAACCAAGATGTACTTAACTATCGATGCAGTATATTGATCCTGAGAAATCAACACAAGGACACGCTTTAGATGTCATAAACAACTATGCAAGTTGGAGGCCCCGTTTAGGTTACGTTCTTGTAATCAACTTTCTACGTCATGGAAAAGCCAGATTGCGTTGACTGTAATAACGGGTGAGTCGTTTCAAAAACATTTTCTTTGAATTTCAACTGATGGAATATTAAGTGAACTTTATTTAATATTATTGATCTAAATATTTTGTTGAATATTAATTGATGGAAGATCATGTGAAACGTTATTTAAAATTTTGAATTAAAAGTCAAGTATAAAATGAAATTATAATTATTCAAATAAAATTTTGTAATTTTACAAACTATTGAAAAACTAACAAAGTTTTAGTTAGAGTTTTAAAATTTTAATAAACTTTTATCAATCTTAGCAGCGTTATTGGATTTCAATAAATTATTATATATTATACGCATATTCCTTAACTTTTAGAAATTTGCAATATTAGAAAATGATTATTAACATAGCACAGAATTTTAAGTAAATGCAATATATAATGACCTTATGGTCTTAATTGTAAGTCGCAAGACCTTAGATCTGATCACCTTCGATAATTAAATGTTTTTTATTATGAAGTATGAATTCAAAATTAAATTATTATAAATTGATTGATTTTGTGTAACTAAATTTTTCAGTAGAAATAGATGCATTGAGTTGTCTTAAATTTATTCATACAGGTCTATGATTATATAAATTAACGATAGAGAGTGAGAGAGAGAGTTTAAATTATACAGTTATGATCATGAAGGCCGACTCTGAGATTATAAAAACTGGTTCGAGATACCAACTCAATTGTTATAAGAACTATTCGCTTGGTTATCACAAGTAGTGTTAAAAGTAATGCTATTTATTTATCAATAAATCAATTAAAAGTACAAGATAAATAAATAAATTCTTTAAGATACGTTATACACTAGAAGGTTTCTACATTCACTCTGTAGTGTTGTCTTGTAAAATAATTTAAGAAAGTAGTGGCGCCGTAAAATATCCGTAGAATAGGAACCCCCTGATAGTCTCTATAATTAACCGCGGGAGATAGAGTCCCAAGGTAGTCCGGAAGATTCCAAAGGTCATTCTAACTACGGATAAGACTACAACTTTGTCAAGACCTTTGTGAATACATCGGGAGTTGATCATAGTGTATTAACCACCGGAGCCGAGTGTACCGACTTGTCTTTGACTATTATTCCTGGTTGGTATATAGATAGTCAGACACGTCTCAAAAAAGTCAACCGACGAAGATCAGTTACAAAATATGTAACACGAACTTACAAGAGGTTAAAAATTTCTGCTACCTAGGAAGCCAAATAACGCACGATGGGAAAAGTGCAAAAGATATAAAACAAAGATTAGCACAAGGTCGTGCTACATTAAACAAGAAAAAGCAACTACTGTGTTCAAAGACAACAAACATAGAAACAAGAAAAGATTGCTTACAACATATGTATGGAACACAACACTGTACGACTGTGAAGCCTGGACAGTAGGAGAAGCACACAAGAAAAAGGTAAAAACTTATGGTTAAAGAATTAGTTTAAGAAGATATTAGTGCTTGTAAGTAGCATTAGTGTGATAGTGCTTCATTGTTAATTGGACTGAAAACATTTATAAATAAAGCACACACTGTTAATTAGACTTGTGAACAGTGAGTAATAAAGACTTGTCACTACTTGTTTTAAATTGGTGAAACGCGTTAATAGTAACCCGCTACACTGGTGTCAGGCTGTGTGGGGTGGATAGTGATTAATTTAAAAAAAAGCACAAGTCTAAAGACATTTGAGTAGTTTGTATATGCCTGTTACAAGAAGCCAAAGTAAAATGGATGCAAAAACTTTAATAAATTTCCTTAAGGATTTTAAATCCGGTACAGAAGAAAAGTTAAGTGAAAATGCTGAGACGATAGGGTATTTCAGCAAGATCTTGTCGCGGCCAGAAGGGAACTATTGTGTGACAATAAGGGAACTGTTGGCCGTTTTCAAATCCGTAGAGCACTTTTATAAGTACTTATACCGCCGTATATTTCTGTAAAGAACAGACCACGCTGCACTAAAATGGTTACTGCAGTTTCAAAATCCTGAAGGGCAAGTTGCACGGTGGATAAAGCGGTTGTAGGAATTTGACTTTGACACAGAACCTCATGTAAGAACTAGTCACCGGAATGCAGACGCTCTGTCAAGGAAACCTTGTCCGGTAGACTGCAATCATTGCTCCAAGATGGAAGAGAAAATAAGTGTCATTTATAGAATGACGGTATCCAATGATACTTAGCAACCCGAAAGAATACGAGAAGACCAGGAGAATGACGCCGAATTGGGACGTATTATTGAGTGGAAAAGTATAGGACAACGACCAGCTCAGGAAGAAATTAGTATTTCAAGTAGGAGCCTAAAGACATACTGGGCACAGTAGGACTCCTTGGTGATTGAAAATAGAATCTTGAAACGACGCCTGGAATGTGAAGATGTCACTGAGAGACGACTTCAAGTGATAGTGCCGAGAAGCAGAGTGCCGGAAGTGTTGCAGCACTTGCACGGTGGTATTTCCGGAGAGCACTTTGGCGTGAAAAGAACTTTCGAAAGAGTGAGAGAAAGATACTTTTGGGTGAACTGCAAAGAAGATGTGAAAGAGTGGTGTCGGAAATGTAAGTTGTGTGCCTCTGGAAATGGTCCGGTTACAAAACAATAACAGTATAACGTGAGCATTCTTTTCGAGAGGGTTGCCATTGATATAGCTGGTCCGTTTCCTGAACCAGAGATAGGAAATAAATACATCTTGGTTGCAATGGATTATTTTACTAAATGGCCGAAGGCGGATGCTATACCTTACCAAGAAGCCGAGAAGGTTGCAGATGTTCTAATGAGGGAGTTGTTTTGTCGCTTTGGAGTTCCGTTGGAATTGCACTCCGATCAAGGTCGGAACTTCGAATCAGCGTTGTTTCAGAACGTTTGCAAACATCTTGGAGTCAGGAAGACTAGAACCACGCCACTTCATCCTCAATTGGATGGAATCGTTGAAAGAATGACAGGACGTTAGGAAAGTACCTAGCCAAAATTATCTCTGAATATCAACAAGACTGGGATCAATATTTACATTTATTCCTACTGTCGACTGATCTTCGCTACATGACAGCACAGGACACTCTCCCGCTTGCGCGATGTTAGGACGTGAATTGCGTTTATCATGTGATTTTCAGTTTGGATTTAAACCTGGAGAAGAGATCGCAAGTGAAAATTACGTTAGTAATCTTCGTGAGAGATCTAATACCTAGGTAGCACAAAACATATTCTAAACGAATATTGTGTTTGGAGACGAATAGTATGCTTATTTTGATAAAAGTTTTATAAATGTTTAGCAAAGAACGAATTAAATGCAAATACTAACTGAATACCAGAATATTAGATATTCTACAATTGGTTTAATATAAGGATATTTAATCATTTATACAAAAGTTTATAATACAACTATTAGTTGAACAATAGAAAAACAATATTTTTAAATGAATTGGAAAAGCATTTTAAATGTAATTGTGTTACACATTAACATTTTAAATATGTTTTCCTTAAGTATTAAAAAAAGGTATTGAAAACTTCTTCAAAAAGTAGTATTATTTGCATTGTAAATTTGAACAAAAGGAAATTGTTAAAAGCACCAACTACGCGAACATGCTTGTACTAAACATTCACGAAATATATCGACGTACGCCATTAAAAACGCCGTGTACGTTCCCATGATCAATGGTATTCCATATTGCAATTGCAGTTAGATTGTATTAGTTTTCAACGTGATTATATTATAAGCTTTAACTACAAGTTGTGATATGTTTACCACGTGGTTGTCTGTGCTAGTAAATGTTATATTAGTGATTAGTGTCATCGTCATCCATCCATACATATAGGTACGCTTTATTATTTTAAATAAAAGTTGTTTTCTTTATTGTTGCAGAATTGCAGGTAAGTGCAATTTATATACGTTTTATAATAATATTGGATTTCTCTATGTGTATGGAAACTGTTCTTATCCATGTATTTTAATATTGTACAATTTTAGTGAGGTTATAGCGGTTTACTGAATATTTTGTTTGCTAATTAGTATTATTAACTGATAAAAGCAATGTATATCAATGTATCGTTGCCATCCCTATTAACTAAGATTACAAATTTACAATATGACTGATCACTTTAAAGAATATATATTAGAGCAATCTACGGCTTCATGCCTCTCTGAATGTGAAACATGTACTTTTATTATTAAAATGCTGAGTGTTTTTCATTTTATGGTAAAAACTATAACAAGCAATGTTAAAAGTCATGACTTATGCACGTAAAACAATTTATTGGAAATCTACAATATTGTTGCTTGTTAAATTTGACATTCTACTGTTCAACTCATACATGTTATTCTGTAAACATGTTTTTTATATTTAGTTCAACGTTTAACAAAGTTATTTAAAAAGTACAGCCCTAGTGTAAATCTGATTTGGGTTTCAATCAATGAACATGAAATGTCAAACTTTCAATATGCTTTTCTTTACTTATTCTCTGTGAATTGTACTATTTTACATACAAAGACCTGTTGTACTCGAATATTTATTAGGTTTTAAAACAACACTTAAAATCAGTTTCCAAAGTTCAAGTAAAATTTGTTTATCTGGCACTAGCCTAAACCAATTATCGTATAATAAAAAGTTATGAAATTACTACAATAGGTTTTCTATTTTAGCGCAACACTTTAAAGATGTTTAAAAACGACTACACCTCTTTGGAAGTATCGCAAGATATTCATCATAATGAGGTAAGAATGTTTCAAAAATTTATTGTAGCTATGCAGTTTTCTTTATTGAAATAGTAGTGGAGATTCCATATTATAGCATTTATTTTACTATATAATTATTTAAATTCATCTGTATCGGATCGGCAAGCCTTCTGAGTAATCAACAAAACTAGAGCCAGGCCTTTGGACCATCCCATTTGTTTTCCCCTTCCAACAAGTGATTCCTTTTAGTAACACAAAGCGTGTTTTATACTGAGCCTTAAACTATTGAACTTTACTAGAAAGTTGCATTATTAAATATGCAATAAAATACTACAATGGGATTACCTAAACAAGTTTATAAAAATGGATTTGAAATGGTCAGTAGTGGTTTCTTAGAAATTGCCGACTCGGCCAGTTTGACACTGAAATGATCTCTTTAACATCTGGACATATTATCGCACCATTAGTGACTTGAAAAAAGTTCCATAGTACGGTTAAGCACTGCCAGAGGTTAAATTTTTCATTTGCATATCGTTTAACAATACTGTTTGTGAAGTGCTCTTTTTAATATATGCGACTTTGTATCTATTCGATTAGAAAGTCACGATGTAATTTGTCACTTAATTAGAGATTTAAAACTTTTGTTCCGAAGTGACATGTGGGATATTAGCGTGCTACAGGAACAATTGGAACTTTTTTTGAGCGTGTCTTAGTATTGATTTTTCATAAACATAGTTTTTACACAATACCAAAATTCTTTTATTTTAGTTTACTATGAAAAAGCATTCTTACACAAAACGTCATCTGAAACGACTAATCAAAAGAAACGAGAAAGCAGTTGAAGAGAAATGCAGTAAATTAACAGTGTTTAAAAATAATATTTCATTTAAACACAAATGTCAAGATAAATTTCACCTTGAATGTTTAATGGATAGCGATCCTTATAAAAACATTGTAAATATTGACAAAGAGTACTACCAGCACCAGCAAACATGTGATGACCACCTTGAAGAATTTTCAGAGAACCTTGAACGTACAAATAGCAATAATCATGAAACAAGTAACCACAAAGAAAGCACAGTTAAAATATTGCATAGTGAATACCAAAATGAACAGCAAAATGGCGAAGAAAAACTAGACACAAATTTAGCATATGACCAGCAGAGTTTTAACAAGGAACTTGCTTTGTGGGCAATTAAAAGTCATATTCCTCATGACCATTTAAATAAACTGCTAAAAATTTTAAAGGACGAGGGTTTAGATGTTCCATTAAGCAGTAAAACACTTTTAAAAACACCAAGACTGTTTTGTAAGAGCTGTTGGTTTAGGATCATATTACCACTTTGGTATTGAGCAATCACTGCTATATATTTGTAATAATAAAATGGGACAACTTCACAATGACACAATTAAACTGCATGTTAATATTGATGGGTTACCCATATCAGAAACATCTTCAGTTTGGCCTATTTTGGCTTATATACACATACCCGGTTCTTCACGTATTATTTTTTGCATTGGAATTTATCATGGTCAATCAAAACCTAATAATGTTGAAGATTATTTGGAAGATTTCATAAATGAATTTGTTCACTTGCAACTCAATGGAATTATGTTGAAGAATAAGCACTATAGATTGTTATTAAACGCTTTAATTTGCGATGCACCTGCTAAGGCTTTTGCGCTTTGTGTAAAATCACATAATGCTAGCATAAGTTGTAGTAAATGTATGGTGGAAGGTGATATGTCTGATAAACGTACTATGATATATTTAGATAATTATTCAACATTAAGAACTGATAAGAATTTTCGAGATAAAGTTCAAGAAGATTATCATAAAGGAACAACTCCCTTTGAAAAAATTGCTGATTTTGATATTGTATATCAAACACCTCTAGATTACATGCATGTCGTACTGCTTGGTGTTGTTAGAAAATTAATTTTTTTGCTAGAAAAGCGAAATGTGGAATTAGAATGATACCATCTAAACTTGAAACGTTCAATACAATGTATTTATCTTTAACAAATATGATTCCTCTAGAATTTGCCAGGAAACCACAATCAATTTATAAGATTGATCATTGGAAAGCCACCGAATTACGGTTGTTTTTATTATATGTGTCACCATTTGTATTAAAACATGTTTTATCTTTTAACCATCATCATTTTGTTTTCGACCTTACTTAAGGTCGGTTTGACGCAGCTCGAATTTCTTTTCTAATCTGTGCTAATCTAAAAAGCTCTACATACCCTTCACAACCTAAATTTCTAATATTTTGACTAATATAGTTTGGTCTAGGTCTTCCTATATTCTTCTATCTTTTTCCTATCCAGCTGACTACATAGATATTAGCAACCTGATGGTTGTTAAAGAACTCTAACATGTTTACATGATTACCATTTATAAGGAAATGAAATATAACCTGGTTATCCGCTTCAAAAAGGAAATGCGTTAAATTATATGTTATGGTAAGGCTAAGCAACGGATTGCTGCCAACATGCCACACCGCTACCTAATTGTGAGTTATGTCATGGTGATGTTTATTAAATTATATGTTATGGTAAGGCTTAAGCAACGAAACGCTACCAACATGCCAGACCACTAACTAATTGTGAGTTATGTCCTGGTGACATTTAGTAAACTGATTTTTTTTTTGTTTTGTTTTGTTTCCGAACTTACTTAAAGTCGGTTTGACGCAGCTCTAAATTCTTTTCTATTCTGAGCTAGTCTAAAAAGGTCTACATACCCTTCACAACCTAAATCTCTAATAATTTGACTAATATAGTTTTGTCTAGGCCTTCCTACTCTATTTTTATTTGGTAGTCTATAATCTAAGACTTTATTAAATAGTCCCTCATGTCGTAACTGGTGCCCTATCATTCTATCTCTCCTGACCTTTAATTGTTTCCACATACACGGTTCCTCCCCTATCCTTCTATAAACTTCCTCGTTTGTTACTCTATCTGTCCAACTAATCTTTAACATTCTCCTATAACACCAAGTTTCAAAAGCTTCTATCTTTTCTTATCTACTTCTTTAATTGTCCAAGCCTCACTACCGTATAGTAGAACGCTCCATACGTGCGACTTTAAGAAACTTTTCTATTATCTAAACTAATACTATTAGCTATTAGTATGTTTTCTTTTTAAAAACATTTTTCTAGCTTGAGCTATTCTAGCTACTATATCCCTTCTGCTACGTCCATCCTTTGTAATTATACTACCTAAATAGCAAAATTCACATACCTCCTCTAACTCGGTATTACCTATTTTTAATTTTGGTTTAGAACTAGGCTGTAACTCACTTGTCATTATCTTTGTCTTTACCGAGTTAATTCTCATACTATAGTTACTCCGTAGTATCTCATCTAAAATATTTAAAACTCTCCTAACTCTTTTCTAGACTCTGCTATAATGGCTATATAATCTGCAAAACGTAACATGTCTATTTTCTGTCCCTGTACACTAATACCTATCTCTTTCTCTCTCTGGCCAAGTTTAAAGCTTCCTCAATATAAACATTAAAAATCAAGGAGACAGTATACAACCCTGTCTAACACCATTTCTAATCTTAGCTTCCTTTTCTATTTCATCAAATCTAATTACTACGCTTTGGTTTTTATATAGACTGTAAATAATTTTTCTATCCCTATGAGAGATTCCTATTTTTTGCAAAACCCTGAACATAACAATCCAATTAACCCTATCAAATGCTTTTCTAAATCTACAAACGCGAAATGAGTCTTTTATTTTTTGTAACCGTTTTCGATAATTACCCTAATCATTAGTATCGGTTCTCTAGTCCCTCTGTCTTTACGAAAACCATATTGGTCTTCACCTAAATAATTCTCAGTCAAAGCTTCTACTCTATTTTTAATTATTATTGTTAGTATTTTGGAAGCATGAGAAGTTAAACTAACCGTTCTAAAATTCTCACACCTATCAGCTCCTGATTTTTTTGGGATTGGGATAATAATATTTTTTCGAAATCTATTGGAAGCTCACCTGTGTCATATATTACATTTACTAGTTCATATAATCTGTCTAAAGTTTTCTGACTTGCATATTTTATTAATTCTGCGGGAATATCGTCTATCCCTGGCGCTTTATTTAATTTAAGATTCCAACAGCGCTATCAAATTCCTCTCTTAATATTGAGAACCCTATTTCTACATCCTCTTCTTGGTCGTTCTCCAACTCATCCATATCGTCTCCCTTATATAAATCTTCTAAATATCTTTTCCATCTATCAGCTACCTCAACTTTATTTATTAGAAGCTCATTATTCTCGTCTCTAATGCCATTATATTTTTTCCTATCTTCCCCAAAAAACTTTTTAACTGCTCTGTAAGCCCTGTCTGTCTTACCTACTCTCAAATCATCTTGTATTCCCTTACAATTCTCCTCCATCCATTTATTTCTAGCTTTTCTACACTCATGTACTATCTTATTTCTAACTGTATTATATTTTTCCTTACTTTCACTATCCACTTCTCTGAAAGGTTTAAGCTTTCTTCTATTCTCTATTAAATCTAATATATCCTTTGTTACCCACGGTTTTCTCGCTTCTATTTTTTTCTTACCTATAGTCTGTGTTGCTGTATCAAGTAAAGTCAGTTTTATTTCTTTTAACCAATACAACCATATTTTAAAATTACACATGGCTATAAGAATCTTATGTAGTCCATTAGTTTGTCAAAAACCTGAGTATAATATGAATGCTTGTATCCTTTTAAGAGAGTTTATGGAAGAATATGGCACTCATTATAGCATTGAGAATGTAACTTATAATGTTCATGCTTTAATCCATTTATCACAGGATGTTAAATTTTATGGTTACCTGGATAATTTCAGTTCTTTTCCTTTCGAAAATTATATGAGACAAATTAAAAAATGTTTACAGTCTTCTAATTTCCAATTACAACAGATTGCAAATCGCATAGAAGAAAAATTGATTTAATGCACGATAAATTAAATAATAACGCAGTTATAACATCTAGAGTAACTGATGAAGATGAATATGCCTACAACTTTGAACATTTTACTGTAAATGGAATGGTTATTGAAACAGAATTGCCCAATAATGTATATCTCCTACATAATGACACAATTGTTATAGTTGACTCCGTAAGGGGAAACTCTACTGACGACATTCATGTGTTTGGAAGAACATTTTTAAGAAGTTCGTTTGCTTATGAAAAACCACTGGATTCCAGACTGGTTGGAATATTTTTAGTGAATGAATTGTCAGAATCTGAAGAAATAAATTTCTCTAAAATAAAGAACAAGTGTGTATTGATACAAACACAGCCGCATTCTTCATACATTGCAATTACTTTATTGCATCATGAAATATAGACATACGGTTGTAAGTTTTATAATAATTTGTTGAGTGTTGTAGTTTAGATAGGAGAGAAACAGGTGACTAATTTTACAGGTTGCTGTTAAATAATGTACGGGATTAGAAAATTGCCTTTTTTTTTACCCCTTCTAAAACAAAAAATTGTGCTACATTGTCGGTTTTTGCAATTCTATATTGTTTTTGTTTTAGAATTCTTTTTCTGTTGTTCATACAACCAATCAAGATGAAGAATTTTTTGATGCTATTCCAACCAGTTGGCTCATTAACGACAGCACTTGTTATTGGCCCCCAAAACATATGGATGCAAGTAAACTCATCAAAAATATGCAAGGTCCTGGAGATAATTGGAAAGAACACAACTGTCGAATTATAAAACAATATGGTTAAGTACAACAAATTGATAATATACCTTGTGATTTGTTTATGATCAGCCATAGTATATTAATATTTCACAATCACACAATAAATTTGATAATAACATTGAAACAAGTTTTGAACAAGCAGTTATTAATTTTGTTGTTATAATCTGGACATCTTAATATGAATTTTCACAAGTACAAATCATTTTATATTCTTAACCTGATTAGCTAAAAGTATTAAGATTTTATGAAATTTTAACATATAAGGATGTTATCACTTGCTATCAATAAATCACAATGCATGTAATTACTTTCCATGTTGTAGCTTCTTTGACTGATGCAAAACGAAAGTGTCGAAAATTGTTAAACAATGAGGAATCGTCTAATAGTGAAATGGAAATGGGAAAGGGTTGTAGGAAAAAAATTGTTAATCGTTTGCTAGGGAACTCTACTGCTGACTGTGATAATTTAGTGCCTATACCATATACTCCTCCAACAATCAATAAAGCAAAAATATTAACTCATAGCGGAATTCACAAAGAAATGGCCACTACAACTTCTTATCAGATGATCGATATTGATAATGAAGAAAACAATGTTTTGGAATCTAACATTTTTAATTCAAGTAGCAGTGTGGGTGTAGTAGATGATATTCCTATAACAGTTTTAGGAGGTAATATTTGCAGTTTGTTAGCATTATTGTTAATAATTACATTTTACGATTACACCGTGTTTTCCAAAAAAATTGATGAGATGGTTGGGAAGATAGCAGTCCTCACAACTGAAATATGCTCTCTAAAAGTAACTGTCAATAATGTGGTCAATATGGTAGGAGCTGAGCTTGGGTGCCTTAAGATTTCCACATCGACTTTGCTGTTTAACCTACCTATCGACAGCAAGGAAGGATTGGATGAACTTGAGAACAATTTAGCTGATGAGGAATATGAAAAAGAATTAGTAAGTTTTTTTATTATTGTAAGTTATGTCTGAATCCAACAACACTCATTTTTTAGTTTTTAAAACAAAAGCCATTTTTTTAAACAAAAAATTTCTTTTTTGTCATGCCAGTAGATGTATTATTTTAGCTTTTGTTCAAATACAAAGATCAGAATTTTGTATCTTTTTTTATTCTAGAAGAAAATATTGTGTTTGATAAGAGGGGGCCGACCGGAAGATTTTATTAGACGTATGTGTGATAAAATCTATTCTCGTACCTTTGCTGTAAAACTGGCTTGGACTTCAGCCAAAAATAATATTGCAATAGGCAACACAAATGTAACGAAAGTTATGGAAGGTAATGGTAAACTGTACATTTTACATTTTCATAAATTCATAATTTGCAGAGGTTGTCAGAACGTACAGCGATCGCAACTTTTCGAGTATAATTTTTAAGCAGATTGTTTCAAATTGGCTGAGAAATGCCAACATTAGGCTGGCCAAAACAGTTGCTAATTCTAATCAAAAATAACACATTCTTTTTCTAAGAAGTATAGAAATTACTTTTGTTTGTTTTATTGTAATTAACTAATATGTTTGAGGATCATGAATTGAGTAATTTAAAAATAATAGTTTGATTTTGAACTTCAAGAAGGTTCTGTCTAGAAGATTTATAGGTCTTTTACATGTTCAATTTATTATTAACTTGTTCTTAAATATTTAGTAACTATGCCTATTTGTTAACTTTTTAATTTTTTTAATATATATTTTTGTGGGGGTTTGCTAAAACTCCATTTGAAAGTTTAAAATTACAATCGATAAAATGATGTGTTGATGCACTTGTATGTGTAACTATAACAGTAGAATGTATTATAAGTAAAAGTTGGTTAAATACTGTATGTGTTCATGTAAGTGTTATCAATATGTAATATATTTATATATTTAACTAGTATAAGACTTTTTTTGTATTAAGCTATTTAAATGCATTTTATATTAAAAGTTTTGCCTCGTTTGTTTTAGATATTTGATGCTGATCTTATTTGTCACACATCTATTTCATTTCTGTCTGATTTACATATACATATTGGTAAATCGAGCAGGTAATATATCGTATGAAGAGATTATTCCTGTAAACCACTCATTGTTATTAAAAGAAGATTTATTGACGTTTCGATTCATCGCCTAGAATCGTTTTTGAAATACTAATGAATTATTTCTTTTAATAACAATGAGTGGTTTATTTCCCAAAAAATAGAAGGAAGAATATACAGCAAACCACAACAAACTTACAGGGAATATTTATTCCTGTAATTTTTCTCTACTATTGGAAATTTAATTGTATACAATGACACATGCACATAGATCATTCTCAAATCTTGTACATTGATATATGAATGCATCCGAACATTTGTTTTTGTGAATTCCAAATAACTCCAAAATATATTTGATTAACTGAAATTTTGCAAAAGCCTAGAGGAAGTATTGTACAGATATATACTACAATTAATTAGTTTGAAAGTCACTGATGAAATCCACAAACACAATTATTTTGCATTTATAATGGTCAGTGCACGGTATTTCAGGTGTTAAGTGTATATATCAAATCCTCTTATGAAGAGTGCTAAGCTCTTCATGAGGGTTTGATATAGACACATATAACACCTCAAATATCGTACAATGATCGTTATAAATACAAAATAATTGGGTTTGTGGATTTCAAGTGACTCCCAAACTAATTTAATTGCTGTTTGATCTGTACAATACTTCCTCTATACTTTTGCTAAATTTCAGTTAATCAAATATATTTTGGAATCAAATAATATACCAATTGATTAATCATTTATAATTCCAATAATACAGTATTGCCCGAAATAAACAGTACTGAAACTAAATTGGCGGTGTTTTTATGCGTGCGCTGTCACACTCAAGTTAGCTAGTATAGACCTGTCAAGTAAACCTCAAACAAGTAATTAGTAGGGCCTAATTGTTAAAAATGGTGTTAAGTACAGAGGAGAAAGTGTTTCTGGTAGAGCATTATTTTCGTTCATACGGAATCGGCCGACATAATGGTGCAAGTTTGCTATACGTGTCTGATCAATTCACACAAAGGTTTAATAAACGTTCTCCAAGTAATGCTGTAATTTTGAAGGTTATTGAAAAGTTTAGAAATACAGGTAGTGTATTGTGCCAACGAAAAGGAAACTCAGGGCGTCCCAGGACAGTTAACAACAACAATAACCATGAACGTGTTTTTGAGCAAATCTTAGAAAATCCGAAAGTCAGCCAGGCAAGGACAGCGTTACAACTTGATTTAAAAGAACTTCCTTTCAAAGAATCCTGAAGGAGCTGGGTACATTTTCGTATGTGATTCAGGTACATCAACAACTACATCCTCGGATTATCGCAGTAGAGTGGAATATTGCGCCAGAATTCTCGCGTTACAGTATGAAAATCCTGAATTTTTGAAAAATGTTTGGTTTTCAGACGAATCACATTTTCACTTGTCAGGCTATGTGAATCGTCGCACAAATCGATTTCTGGGCTTTGCCAGACCCGATGAGGTTCAAGAGGTTCCTTTACATAGTGAAAAGTGAGTGTCTGGTGTGCTGTTTCCGGACACGGAATCATTGGTCCGTACTTTATCGAAGAGAATGGTAGGCAAGTCACACTTAATCAACAGAGGTACAGACAAATTTTAACACGATTTATCCCTGATATACGTCAATTCTGTCGTGCACGTAACTTGGCATTTCGAAACCAATTTTTTCAGCAGGACGGGGCAACTTGCCATACTGCTGCCGCAATTCGTCAATTTCTTCAAGAACATTTTCCAAGCAAATTCATATCACGATTTACTGACTTCCCTTATCCTTCACATTCTCCAGACCTCACACCTCCAGACGCATACATTTGGGGCATGGCTAAAAATGCCGTTTTGAAACGGGCACCACAAACCATCGATGAATTAAAGGATGCCGTTAGAGTCTTCTTCGCAGCCCTGAGACAACCCTTATTCAATAACATGACCAGAAACTTAGAACATCGTTATGAAGTCTGTCTCGAACGAGGAGGTGCACATTTAGAACATATAATAAAGTGTCAATAATATGTATTTTTTAAATATACAAAACAATTACAATTTCAGTACTGTTTATTTCGGGCAATACTGTATATACATAAAGGTATAATTTTAATATGAAGTATGAATATTGATTATCTATTTTATCATACAAACTGTAAACAAATAATATGCGTTTTGTATAATTATTCTGTTAAAACTAATAGAAGTAGTGACATCGAATATTATACGTAATTACAATGCATCTATTATTCAATTATTATTAATCCTTAAAACTGCTATTAGTAAAATGGGTATATATTTATCAAAAGATAGTTTATACATTTTGATTAGGTGGACATTTCTTACATATTCTTGATGAATTGATCAACTACTATAATACATATGCATTATTTGTTTTTAAATGTATTATGCTTTAATTATAAGTTTAGAATACCTCTCTGCGCTACCTGGGTAGCATTCACGAAAACGTCCGAAATAATATACAGATAGCAAGCGATAGAATGAAATCACTATATGACACGAGAGCACAAGAAGGTGGTTACCAATCTGGAGATTTAGTGTAGTTATATAATCCACAAAGAAAACATGGATTGTCGCCAAAACTACAAAGACAATGGGAAGGTTCGTACGAAGTGTTAAAAAGAATTAATGATGTAGTGTACCGGATCAGAAGATCTCTCCGTGGTAAACCGAAAGTGGTATACTTTGACCGTTTAACATCTTATGGTGGCAACAACCAGGGGGACTTGAGTAATGAAAATGGTGTGCGAAGAGTTATTAATCGTGAGCCAAATGTAGATTTTGAGAGTTTTATGGCGATGTATGGCGGGTCCGCTAAGGCGAGATTTAACAATGTTGTTGAAAAACGGCAAGATCTATTTAGAGCACCAGAAGAGTATTCCCTTGCGAGGCTTTGCTGAATATTAAGGCTCAGATGATGGAAGGAGTAACGAGACTAGCGGTGTCCAAGCTAGGCTGTGAACTGGGTCGCTTAGAATGGAGAATTGTCCGAAATATGCTAGAAGTAATTTTCTAGGAAACCAACGTCCAGGTGCTTGTTTGTTGCTATCAACCGGTTGCCTGCCAAGACCAAGAAAAGAGTGTTGACTGTTATTTCCAACGACGTGGTGGGTGCACCAGAGGAGATAGTTGCAGATACCGTCATCAGTCTTCGAATTAGCGTCAAAATGTTTTTACAGTTACGGGACGTAACGGTTTTAAAGATGGGGCAGTGTTACAAACTACTATTAGGCAACCCGACAAACACACAAGCAAAATAACCCAAGTGCATTCTCCAGGAATCAAGAATGTTCGAGCACATACCAGAGTATGAATCATCTATTTAATTCAGGGTATAAATAAGACCGCTGATGAAATACAGAGTTAGTCTATATCTAAATTTCGAATAATAATTATAGCGTGTAAAGTTGATTAGTTACACTTTTAAAAGTCTAAGAGTAATGAAACTATTCTTTTTATTTTCTCCATTTGTCAAACCATCTTATCAGTGACAGAGAAACATATTTCTAACAAATGTCGTGCAGAAGATGTCGATTTATCCATATTAACACAAACTGACTTTTTGTAAGCTTCCGTACTAACTCTAAACTCTATCTTCAGCGGGTTTTAGAGGTATCAGTGGGGGTCGTTAAATAAATATGGATGAGTCAGGTGCCACTGTACTTATGCAAAGTATAGAAATAAGGAAAATCGCCAAGAAAAATACAGGAACCTCAACGAATATATTCTATTATTGGAATACAAGGTTTTGTATTCATAGATGGTACAAACATTTATCCTGAAATAAAATAAAGTACATAAAAATGCATTGGAGACATTATAATGTAATTAACGGCCGCTATGCTTGCGGCCACGTCACCAATGCTCCACTCAAAGGTACTACATTGGGTTTAAACGCGAAAAGTAAACGTGCCCCAAATTTAATCTAACTTCAGGTTAATCAATACTAAATAAAAATCTAACAAACTGAAACTAAAAATAGGATTTAAAGAATGGTATCCCTTGCGTTGATTCTGGATTCTTATCCATAAGACACACGCAAAAATGAATGGGGAGGGACCCGTAATACCGGATGGCAGCTGCCAACTCTGCTTACCGGTTCGACCTGAAGGGTCGTCTTAAAACTATCTAGATCTAGCTAGCTAATATTAAAAATGGATTCAAATTTTCTAAGCATTCGCCAAATGTCTAATAGTGAATCCAACTATTTTGCCTGTTCTATATATTTACAAATTCATTCTCCCTGGTCTAAGTATTTATTAAAATTTCATTCTGAATTTGTCCCTAGCGTTCCCTATCATTCCCTAACTGACATATTATAAGTATAATCTTTTTTCCTATATATACTGCCACCAAAAATTCGCGGTAAAACGTCTAGCAAATAAAATCAAGCCACAAAACAAAAATACAGGCAAAAATATAAATATAAATATAAAATAAGTATAAATATAATGTAAGTATATAAATAAACATAAAATAAATATATAAATAAATTAATAAATATCTAAATAAGCAAAAGCATGCAACAGTGCATAAATTAGCAAAAGCATCGCCCAAATTATCAGTTGCACTCGCATAAGTATTATGATGACTGGCGCCATTACGCACGAAACATGCTTGTTAGATTATTTCAAAACCTCCTTATTAATACAAGTCAATGCTTATGCGAGTACCGCCGCCACAATTTTAATCCTACCTCGTATATAAATTTCCCAAGCATCCGAAGATCTGGTCGTCTTCTTACGTCTATTGGTATCTTACTTGTAAGGGGAAATGATGCTCTGTTAAAGTTCTGGTGGGTATGCACTAAACGTTCTAGAAGGATCACAATCACTATCACTTTTAAGTCCTGGGGAGATGCACGGTTTCACTCTATTTTATTTTTTTTATTTATTTGCTGCTTTAAGTTAATTAGGGTTTACTGATTTATTTTGTTGTTATTTATTTGTTTAAGTTTATTCCCGATTCCGATTTTTGCGCGCGTATAAGGTGGGACAGTGATTGTTTTAGTGGTGTGGGGTTTGTCGTGCACATTAGATTTTGGTTATTGTATTGGAGACAACAGTTTGCGTATTAAAATAATAAAATCAATAAATCAGACAATTTATATGTGTTTATAGATTTTGCAACTGGCCATTGGTGCATGGGCACTCTACTTACTAAATTTATACACTTTTGGTTCATATAAGATTTATAGAATCCAAAAATATTGGTGAGATAGTATAAACACAACCTCATAAGTTTCTCTTAAAATGTGATTAACCACTTCTAAAGTTATAAAAAAATTAGACTTGTTAGAGAACAAGACATATATTTACTAAAAATAAATTTTGTTTTAAACTGACAGGAATTTACTATAAATTTTGTGAGTGCTTAATTAATTTTAACAAATTCTATTTATGGTCTTGATTATATGAAAGCCTCTAAAGTAAATAGGTATTATATATTTTATTAACAAAATTATTAGTTTTGTAATTTTTTCAGTACTGATCAAACGACGTACATTCTTAATAAATTTCTTATGCAATAGGATCTTTCACTTAGTAATTTTAAGCTTTGTTAAAAAAAGTATCATGTATAAGAAACTACTCAACTGATTGAATAGCGTTGGTACAAGGCAGACTTCTTGTGGGACGCCGGCTGTGACGGGAGTTTCTCATGAAAGGATGTCTTCTACTTTCACTTGCGTCTTGCTGTTGGTCAGGTAACTTCTTACCAATTGGATGTAAGGCGTCGGAAGGTTGTGAATGGTGTAAAACTTAAACAACAGCCTGTTGATCCATACCTTGTCAAAGGCGTTTTTGATATCTAGAGCGATGGCGACCGTGGTTAGTCCTCGGTTGTAGTTGGTAGCTATGTTGTTTATTACCCGGATGGCTTGTAATGTGGTGGAGTGTATGATAAATAATCAACGTGAATAAGCAAATGTTAATAATAAAATCTATTCAGTATGATTCATAACCTAAGTTTTTAAGCAGATCGTTTTCGTTTTAACAATCCTATAAAGCAAGAATTTAATTCAGTGTACAGTTCAAAGGTCTAAATTTTTAAATGTGATTATTAAGGTGTTAGTTTTCAATGGTTTCAGATACAAAGATTACAACTTAACGTTGGATATCTTTTATTTCGACACAAATAACCACTAGCGTTGTACGTCAAACAGACGGTTTTCGTGACAAAGGAAAATCGACTAACCGAACTCGAACGTAGAGTGCAAATTATTACAAACCTTTAAGTTGATAAACTCGAAACATGTGTGCGCCTCTAATACTGCATAATGACAGCAAAAACACGTAGTTCACTTTGTTACGGCAATATCCTGAAGATCAGAACCATAAAAATAAGAAAGTGGAATCCACCTTAGGGGAGAGCCATTGTTGAAATCTCTTAACTGTAGGTTTCCATTCGTATACAATTTTTACGTTATAAATTAGCTGTCACGCATAGCCATTAATAAACCAAAAATTTCTGTGTTAACTAAAAACTTCAATGTTGACTAAAAATTTCAGTGTTGACTAGGAACCTCCGTGTTGATTAGGAACATCCGTGTTGCGCATGATAAACTATCTAACTGTACATAACAATCTCAAGCATGAAAAATATCACGTACAACTAAATTATGGACAATGATTCAAATTTTTCGGTATAACAAAAGTTCCCGCAACCGTGGCGGCTTACTCTTCAGTGTTGGTTCTAGTCCGATCACCAAAGTTAAGCAACGTTGGGCGCAATCAGAACTTGTATGGTTGACAGCTTGTTACGTGCCGAAAATTTCGGCACTAGACATTTAAAAAATAAGTGTTAAAATAAATAAGTGCGGGAATTTCACGCTATAAATTTAAAAGACTTGTTGCGTGTATTTCCGTCACTTCAGAAGTGCGTTGCGCGAGACTTCGCGCCAACGCGTGTGGCGGCAGAAGAAAGTGTGGAATTTCCGGAAGACGCTGAGGGACTTGCCTTTGAAACGTGAATAAGAGTGGTTGGTCTGGTATCGTATCGTATCTTTTTATTATGTAGATTCCCTTTGCCTTTTTTGATTATTATTCCTCAACCCGTTCCTTATCGTTACCTCTACATAGGAAGAAGACCAACGAATCTGGATACAACCTGGTAGAAGATCCACGACCCGAGAAATAACGAGTCCACGGAGCCCCGCAGCCGCTAGCCTGGAGTAATCCTGAAGGAAGCCACGAGTCGCCATCAGGAAGTAATTCTGAAAGAAGCCACAAGCCGCCATCAGGAAGTAATTCTGAAAGAAGCTTTACTTGTTCACGTAAGTACCCCTTAGGGGTTATGTAAAAGGTGCATATATTAAAAATGTATTGTAATAATTTGCATATTGTGTGATGTCATTGACAATTGGCGCGTTAATTTCCACATTAGGGAATATCGTTACCAACTGTCATTTGTGTCGCATGTGCCGCGTCGACGGGACGCTTGAGAACAGCGCGTGTCGTTGTCTTTTTTTTTATAAATTGGCACGTTAGTAGTGTAAACAGCACAATTACAGAAATCGTTTTTTGTTAGTACCAGCCTCGTCTCATAGATGGCAAGTCAGTATTAAGGATATAATTTTGATAATGGATGATTCCTTCTATTCCGTAAGGTATATTCTATGAATAATATAAACAAGATTTCTGTCGTGAGACATGGCAATAGTGCGGATTGGGTGTAAGATTTAACCACTCCTTAAATTATCGGGCTGCCAAGAAAAATTCGATACATTAGTTATAAGTGTTGAATTACACTCCTTTTCTTCAAGAAGTTGTGTAGATATTAATAAATAAATATAACTGCTTAGAAGGAATTATCCTATGACATATACATCAAGTAGTGTTCGGTTAAAGAATTAAATGTCAACGTATCTATCTGAAACCATAGAATAATAATAACAAGAAAAGAAACTCGAGGTTTTCAGAAAGACCAAATTTCTTCGCGGATGTCTAAAATTCGCCATTATTTTCTTGGTATATCCATAGAATCATAATATGCTCACGCTAGCGTAGTATTATTATTCTGTGGTATATCCTTCAACCTTCCTTTAATTTATTGTACTGTTTTTGTTTTAAGTTGTAATTTCACTCCAATCGGTTTCTTAATTATGTTGGAGCCTAAACAATAATCAATTTATATATTTAAAGAAATTTCTAACTCAACTTTTTTAATTTATGAAGTGTCATTTCTTAAAGGTATTATTATTCTATGCTGTAACTTAAAGAATTAAAATATAGCAGTGAATGGCGGTCAACTACAAAAATGGACAGTAGTATAAAGATAAATATATCTCCATCACACGAGAAATCATTTGACGACGTAGATTTCAAGCAGTAACTGTTACTTTTGAAGAGGAACCACTCCTATTGTTCGATTCCAAATCTATCGTGTCATCCATCAACTAGCAAATACCTATGAAATTACTAATGCTTCTGAGTCTTTCAATAAACGCACATTAAAAGATACATATTCAATGGATTATGCCGGTAAAAGTTCAAGAAGGATACTTAAGTGCAGCTTCAAGCCATACCAAAATAATGCAAAGCATACGTTTAAAAATTGTAATACGTAGCTATAATGCATGAACTAAAAGCAGACTTATTCAGCATATGACAAAGCACACGTGTTCTAACCCATTTTCATCTGAAATGGAGAATTTAGAGAACTATAAAAGCACACTTACCCATGATAAACCATTTTCATGTACCATTTGTGATTTCAAAACATCTCTAAGGGGCAACCTAAAAATGCATATGAGGTTTCACCCCGGTGATAAACGATTTTCATGCATGGTTTGTAATTATAAAACATCTCGAAAGAGTCATCTACAAAAACATATAAGAACACATACTGGTGATAAACCATACTCATGTATGGTTTGTAATTACAAAGCAACGCAAAAGAGCACTCTAAAAACACACATGACAACACATACTGGTGATAAACCATATTCATGTACGGATTGTAATTACAAAGCATCCCTAATGAGCAGTCTAAAAAGACATATGAGAACACATACTGGTTATAAGCCATATTCATGTATGGTTTGTAATTACAAAGCATCTGTAATGAGGAATTTAGAGAACCATATAAGAACACATACTGGTGATAGACAATATTCATGTACGGTTTGTAATTATAAAGCATCCCAAATGAGCAGTCTAAAAGGACATATGAGAACACATACTGGTGATAAACCATATTCATGTACGGTTTGTAATTATAAAGCATCTCAAAAGAGCACTCTAAAAAAACATGTGAAAACGCATACTGGTGATAAAGCATATTCATGCACGGATTGTAATTACAAAGCATCCCAAATGAGCAGTCTAAAAAGACATATGAGAACACATACTGGTTATAAGCCATATTCATGTATGGTTTGTAATTATAAAGCATCTGAAATGAGGAATTTAGAGAACCATATAAGAACACATACTGGTGATAAACCATTTTCATGTATGGTTTGTGATTACAAAACATCTGTAAAGAACCATATAAAAAGACATATGCGCACACATACTGGTGATAGACCATTTTCATGTACGCTTTGCAATTATAAAGCATCGGATATGAGCAGTCTAAAAAGTCATATGAGAACACATACCGGTGATAAACCATTTTCATGTACGCTTTGTAATTACAAAGCGTCTCGAATGAGCAGTATAAAAACACATATGAGAAAACATACCGGTTATAAACCATTTTCATGTACGCTTTGTAATTACAAAGCGTCTCGAATGAGCAGTATAAAAACGCATATGGTAACACATACCGGTTATAAACCATATTCATGTGTGAGTTGTAATTATAAAGCATCTCTAATGAGCAGCCTACGAAGACATATAGGAACACATACTGGTGATAAACCATATTCATGTACGGTTTGTAATTATAAAGCATCTCAAAAGAGCACTCTAAAAAAACATGTGAAAACGCATACTGGTGATAAACCATATTCATGCACGGATTGTAATTACAAAGCATCCCAAATGAGCAGTCTAAAAAGACATATGAGAACACATACTGGTTATAAGCCATATTCATGTATGGTTTGTAATTACAAAGCATCTGAAATGAGGAATTTAGAGAACCATATAAGAACACATACTGGTGATAAACCATTTTCATGTATGGTTTGTGATTTCAAAACATCTGTAAAGAACAATCTAAGAAGACATATGCGCACACATACTGGTGATAGACCATTTTCATGTACGCTTTGCAATTATAAAGCATCGGATATGAGCAGTCTAAAAGTCATATGAGAACACATACCAGTGATAAACCATTTTCATGTACGCTTTGTAATTACAAAGCGTCTGGAATGAGCAGTATAAAAACACATATGAGAACACATACCGGTTATAAACCATATTCATGTGTGATTTGTAATTATAAAGCATCTCACATCAGCAGTCTAAAAAGCCATATGAGAACACATACCAGGGATAAACCATTTACATGTATGGTTTGTAATTATAAAGCATCTCAAATGAGCAGCCTAAGAAGACATATAGGAACACATACTGGTGATAAACCATTTTGTGTATGATTTGTGATTTCAAAACATCTCGGAGAGTCAGATTAATAGGACATATGAGTATACATGCTAGTGTTGAACCATATGCATGTATGGTTGATAATTAAGAAGTATCTCCGTTAGACAATTTAAAAACGCAAATGAGGACACATAGTGGTGATAAATTATTTCATCCATTCTAGTGGTTTCCAAACATATCAGAAGGTAAAGTTAAAAGGACATAACTAATATTGTAACAAACTTCTATCATCAAAATTCTAAAATGAAATCAAAATTCTTATATGACTATTATGAATGTAAATTTTTTTTAAAAGAACATGAAGATTTACTAATAGTTAATGCTGATAAAGGTAATGTAGCAGTTGCTATATCAAAAACTAACATTTAGCAGTTTTGAAACAGCTAGCATCAATAGAATCATTTTAAAGAATAGAGGGAGGGGTTTCTTCGGACGATGTAATCGGCAAGTTTAAAAGAAGACCGTGGAGTTGGAGGTTGGAATGTTAGAAGCATGAGGCAAGTAGGTAAGATAGAGAATTTGAAAATTAGACATAGTAGGGATTAGCCAAGTTTGGTGGCCATAGGTGGGGGATTTTTGGAGTGGAGACTAGGATAATTCATACAGGACCTGAGGAAGAAAATGCCGCCTATAAGGTAGAGTAAATACACTATGTATATGATATATATATATATATATATATATATATATATATTAAGATGAATGAAACCAACTTGATTTAAAGTTGAATTACCATTTCAAATCGAACTAGTAATTGAAAACCATTAAAGAACGGCTACAGCAGGATTTGAACCTGCAACCTCTGATTCACCGGATCAGTTTCAACCAATTGAGCTATCTATCCAAATTGTTTAGATGATGTTATACTGTACTACTGAGCTTGGTCTTGTTAACGATTTTCAAATTACGTCTTGCATTTAAGGAAATTGAATCTAGTTATATACATAATTCATGTACTAATAACTTGATCCTCCCATTTTGCAACGTTCGGAATAATACAATTTCCTTAAATGCAAGACGTAATTTGAAAATCGTTAACAAGAGCCAAGCTTCAGTAGTATACAGTATAACATCATCTAAACAATTGGGCTAGATCGCTCAATTGGTTAGAGCACTGATCCGGTGAATCAGAGGTTGCAGGTTCAAATCCTGCTGTAGCCGTTCTTTTAATGGTTTTCAATTACTAGTTCGATTTGAAATGGTAATTCAACTTTAAATACAAAGTTGGGTTTTCATTTCATCTTAATAACTATTAATATATATTAAGCATTCATTTGCATTCCAAATGTGGATTATTCTCTATTATATATATATATATATATATATATATATATATATATATATATATAATTAATAAGATGAAATAATAACTTAGACTTTTTAAGAAAAGCCCAAATGATCATTTCAAATCGAGCTAGTAATTGAAAGAAGGAAAATATAAGGCCTTGGACAGGATTTGAACCCGCATCTCAGTTTTGCCGGAACTGTGCGTTTACCAATTACGTTACCGAGGCCGATGGCTATAATTGGGAAATTTCCAAATCTAAATCGTGTACAGTACCATATATAAACCTAACTTTCAATTACGTTTAGCATTTTTTGTCAATCATATCTGAAATTGTCAAGTTTTCGACTTATGTCAGATATGGACAGGAAGCAACGCTCAAAATCACGGCTATAAGCCAAGTAAAAAACTACTTATTATATATATATATATATATATATATATATATATATATTATAATATGATTGTTTGCGGGTTATAGGTCACTTTTAGAAGATTTATAACGAAAATATCTTTTTATGTTAGTCGCCAATTTATTATAACCTCGCCTTAGTGGGTATACAATATCATTTATTGTTTATTTATCAATTCTGTAATTGTAGTACCTTTGAAAAAGGATTAAAATAATCCGAAAGCTCAGGTTTATAAATAATCCATCCGACCTAAAACCCACAACATTTTTAGAAAATTACACTAAAGGAGGTCGTTATTAGTAATTCAGTGACCTATAACCCGCAAACAATCGTATTAAATTAAAACTAAAGGTCGTTTACAATACAAATTATATATATATATATATATATATATATATATATATATATATATACAGGGTGTCCCATGTTATCGTATACAGGCAATATCTCCCTTATTTGAAAAGATTTTAAAAAAATTAAAAAACAGTTTTTAATGGCACACCAACACCTTTCTACTAACGTATTGAAAAACAACATTTGTTTTTACAACCCCTTGGAAACCATCCCCAACTTTTTATTATTAAATTGCACCCCCTGTATATTTTCATCTAAAATGAATTGGCATTGTATTGTGAATACGATGACATATCACATTTAGTAGTTTTTATTTACTAATACCAAAAAAATTAACCTTTTATGTTTTGTAAATTACATGTATTAACATAATGGAAACAATAACAAAAAATAAAACTCTTTTATTCGTTTTAATAAATTAAAGTAAATGTTCAAAATTATTTCCCGTCGATTTTACGCAGGCTTCAACAATTTCCAAACAGATGGATTGGTACTTATGGATCGATAGCTTGGCCGACCCGATCACCAGACCTCACACCACTGGTCTATTTTTGGTGGGGCTACATAAAAGAATTAGTTTATCAAACCGAACGTGTAGATTTAGATGGTCTTAAAGAACGTATTCGTGAAGTATACCGTAGCATTACGCCAGCCATGATTCACGCTGCATGCACAAGAGCGCTTCTAGGACGTTTTGAAGTCTGCGTAAAATCGACGGGAAATAGTTTTGAACATTTACTTTAATTTATTAAAACGAATAAAAGAGTTTTATTTTTTTGTTATTGTTTAAAACATGTAATTTATAAAAGATAGATTGTTAATTTTTTTTGGTATTAGTAAATAAGAGCTACTAATTGTGATATGTCATCGTATTCACAATACAATGCCAATTCATTTTAGATGAAAATATACAGGGGGTGCAATTTAATAATAAAAAGTTGGGGGTGGTTTCCAAGGGGCTGTAAAAACAAATGTTGTTTTTCAATACGTTAGTAAAAAGGTGTTGGTGTGCCATTGAAAACTGTTTTTTAATTTTTTTAAAATCTTTTCAAATAAAGGAGATATTGCCTGTATACGATAACATGGGACACCCTATATATATATATATATATATATATATATATATATTACTCATATTTAGACCAGGGTAGAAAATTAAATAATCACATCAAATAATTTTAATCACCGTGTATAAGGAATTTTATTAGATAATACGCGTTATTAAAACCGTGAAGCATAAAAATTTATTAGTTTCATTAAACATAAGAGATTTAAATCATGTACAAGACGCTTTATATCAAAAGAAGCAGTATTAAAAAGCTCTGCGTGTAATGTAATTATTCCTAAACAAATGGAAATTACGTGCAAAATTTATCTTAATTAACTCTATTTCAAGTAACCGGTATTGAACAAAACGTACAGATAATATCTATAGAAACTTGTAAAACCCAATAAAATGCAAATCCTAGAAGTGTTAGTTAGAAGTAGGATGTTTGAACACACCTGCGTATTTTAAAAGGCAATTTCAGTTTAATTTGTTTAGATAAACATGTCGATTCTAAGGATATTGAAACGGTCAGATGCTTTAGCACGAAATACAAAACAGGGTTTATTTAAAAGCTCTGAGAAATAATATTATTTTGAACACCTGCGTAGTTTAAATATCACGTACGGCGAAAATTGTGTAGATAACAAATGGTTTCAAAGAATCTTGGAGAAACCGGGGCTTAATATTCACGAGAATGTGCGATACGGGGTTATTTAACCCAGATAGTCCACATGGACTAAAATATAATCGATAATAAAGAATATCAATTTGCACCAATACGAACAGGTTAGAAAAGGAAAGAGAAAATGCGTCAAGCAAAGACACATATAGTAAAAGGCGTGATTTAAGCAACGTCACGAGGGTCACAATTGGTTGAAAATAGGATGCAAATATCAGAGGTAGAAACAACAATTTCTGTACAAAATTAATTAGTTTTTCTCGGACATGTTTGCGTGCCGTGTGAGAATTTCTGAGATTTAAATGGGGCGAGTGAAAATTTCGTAAAACCGACGCGCGAGCGACGGACTGGGAACATAGAATGAGAAATTCTTAAAATTGTCTGTTTTGGGGAACAGACCGACAGACAGGCTTTTGCTATATATACCGGTGGTAATATGAATTTCGGCCTCTTAGACTTTTGACTATTCGATGCGTTAAAAGCTCTTACATCCGCGACTTGATTCAAGATGTTAAACAGTGCATTTTAGTTTGATAAAATAATTTAAAATTTTGCTCGTATATTTTAGTGATTCAAAATAGTTTGTTATTTACGTGCTAACATAAATGTACTTCAGTGCACTTAGATACAAGGTAATAAAATTTAGTATCACTGTACCAATTAGCAAAATTTACAACGACAAATGTATACACAAAAGTAGGCAGTTTTGGCGTATATTGGTGAAAGACGCATGAATTTCTTTGCTATTTTTCGGGGGTGTTAATAATTAAATGGTTCAAATACGTGTCTGGATCCACGAAACAAGGGTCAGATATACACAGATGAGTTCCGGAAAAGCCCAGAAACAACTTTAAATAAATGGTGATGGAGAAAATTTTAAAAGCGTTGAGAATTAGAAGCCGTAAATATAATATTGTTGGAATGGTGTGATTAACTAAAGGGACGATGTACATTGAAGCTTCGAGGACAGTAACCTTCAGGTAAATTATACTATTTTGTTTGACATTTTTGTGTGTGTTGAATAACTTTATAATTGATTTACTTTAAATGGACATTAGTGAAATTGTACTAACCATAAAATTTTAATTTTAAGATGAAATTTGCTTGTTTAAGTAGAAAGGGGTATTTAGTATTGATGTTCGGGAATATGATGAAACTTTGGGTATGTCTTTGAGCTCAATTAGACGAACCTGGTTAATTAACGTAAAGGGGTGGTAGATGCTCCTTTTATACTCAGACTCCGGTCTGCTTATATTGTTATATTAATTAGTAGGCATCCAACAAGGACTTTAATTCTGGATGCACGTTAAAGTGATAATAAAATTAATCTTGAAATTCTTTTTAAAACTGAATTTTATGCTGAAATTTAATTTGAAAATTTAATGTATTCTGAATATTGATGTAAATAGAGTTAACGTTGATGTTTGTGGCAGGAATGTATTTGTTTTTTTTTATAATTGAGGATGAAAGCTATCGAGAGGAGCAGCCGAGGCGATTAACAGAAGAAAATCAACAGACCAGGTAATTCAAGAGGTTTCACAGCATTCTTGACGCCCAATCTGTGGGGCTCGATTCGAAAAGCGGAGTACCCGGATAGTGGAGGTCTCACAGCATTCTATATATATATATATATATATATATATATATATATATATATATATATACAGGGTGAGTTTTAGTGTGGCAACGGTCGATAACTCCGTTATTATAAAAGGTACGTAAACCAAATTTGGAGGCATATTAGGCATGCCTAAAGTGCACATTTTAAAAATATTTGGAAGCATACAGGGTGTTTCATAATTCCAGGGCATATTAAACTTATATTTTTTTAAATGGAACACCCTATATATTATAACATTTTTGAAAAGCCCATAAAAAGCGCTTTAATTTGATATCAAATTGTATCTGTCTATTCCTTTTAGTTTTTGAGATATTCAATTGTTTTTAGAAAAAATGACCCTGATTAGATACATTGCCACTGCACTAATACACATCATCATCATCATCATTGGGTCTTCAGTCCTGAAACTGGTTAGACGCGTACCATCATTGTTTCCTATTCTGAACTAACCTACAGATTTCCCCGAAATTTGCACAGTCTGCATCTATCACTATCTGATCTAGGTCTACATCCACCTCTTTTTTCCTATCTCTGCTTGTCATATATCCCATACTATTCCCCAAAAATGCCTTAGAACGTATTCTGCCCTTCTATTTCTCATATTTTTTTCCCAAAGATATCCTTGTCTCTTACTGTTTCTATAACATATTTGTTATTACCTTTGTCTGTACATCCTCAAACATCTGAAGCACGGCATTTCAAAGGCCGCTACTGTTCTTCTGTCTGCTTTTCAGACTGCTCGTATTTCGTAGGCATACTGTCTGTGCTGTGCTCCACACATACGCTTTCAACAACTTTTTGTTCTGTGTTTGTTGTCTTTCATCATAGGCGCCGTTCTTTCTTGTTAGATGCAGTTCGGTCAGCTTCTATTGTTTTACAATTATATATCCTATTTCTCCGACATTCAGTGGTTGCGAAGGGGGGTAAGCAGCCTGTGGTTGCCAAGTTCCTCCAGCACTTGAACATTTACTGATTTAATATTTTTTCCAATATCTTTTCGCACAGTCAACATTAGTTGCAGATATTTCACAACAAACAACTAGTTGTTTATAATAATCATCAGATTTATCTGCACTTAGTTTTTCGTCATTGGGTTTCCCGTCTCAAAACTGGTTGGACATGTACCTGCACTTATTTCTTTTCTAAACTAACCTACATAGTTCCCTGAAATTCTCACACAGCAATACAGCTCGGTTCCCCTTATATTGTGTTCTAATATTATGCCCTATTTCACTGAGATTTATTGAAAGGGGTTAAGCAACCTGTGGCTGCCAAGATCCCCCAACACTTAGAGATTTGCCGAAATAATAGTTTTCCAGTAAATGCTTTCACCCAATTACCATTATTCGAGAATATTGCTCCTCCAATGCTTGTAGTTGCTTATAATAAATATCATGTTTAAGTGCAGTTACTTTCTTCGTCATTAATTTATCCATCTAGGGACTGGTTGGATGCGTACCTCCATTGATTTCTCTTCTGAGCTAGTCTACACATTTCCCTGAAACTCCTACAGCCTACATCTTTCACTATCTGTGTGTAGTAGTCTAACCTAGGTCTACCTCTTCTTCTCTTTATTCCTATCTCTGCTTCTAGTATGTTCCGCACTATTCCCTCATGCCGTAGTATGTGGCCTATCATCCTATCTCTCCTATTTTTTACCGTTTTCCACATATTTCTTTCTTCCCCTACCATTTTTAGTACCTCATCGTTCTTAACTTTGTCTGTCCATGATATCTTCATCATACGTCTGTAGCACCACATTTCAAAGGCTTCTACCTTTTTCTTGTCCGCTACTCCCACTGTCCAGGCTTCACAGCCATACAGTGCTGTGCTCCACACATATGTTTTGAGCAATCTTTTCCTTGTTTCTATGTTTGTGGTCTTTGAGCACAGTAGTTGCTTTTTCTTGTTAAATGTAGCACGACCTTGTGCTAATCTTTGTTTTATATCTTTTGTGCTTTTCCCATCTTGCGTTATTTGGCTTCCTAGGTAGCAAAAATCCTTAACCTCTTGTAAGTTCGTGTTACATATTTGTATTCTTGTTTTTGATTTATTTTTCCCTCTTTTGCATACTAGTACTTTAGTTAATTTTCATACCGTATCTCTCTGTTAGAACCGTTTCCATTTCATTAAGAGCAGCTTGTAACTCTTCCTTGCTAGATGCTAATACCGCTATATCATCTGCAAATTTAAGCATATCAATTTTTTGTCCCTGCATAGTAATTCCAAATGTTTTCCTGCATTTGACAGTATTCATTGCCTCTTCAATGTACAAGTTAAAAATTAACGGGGATTGGGCACATCCCTGTCTCACCCCTTTCCTGACGTTTACTTCTCTACGTTCCTGCTCTAATTCTATTACTCCTGTTTGCTCTTTGTATAAGCTATGTACTATTCGTCTATCCCTATAACTCATTCCAATCTTTTTGAGTATTTCGAACATTTTTTTCCATTTTACATTGTCAAATGCTTTTTCCAGATCTACAAACCCTATATACACGCTTTCCCCCTTTTTCTATTGTTTTCTCCATTATCACCGTCAGAGCTAAGATAGCCTCCCGTGTTCCCCTGTTTCGCCTAAACCCAAATTGGTCTTCTCCTAGTATTTCTTCAGCCCGTTTTTCCATTTCTCTTTGTACAATTCTAGTTAATATTTTTGATACGTGTGCTGTCAAGCTTATTGTTCGAAAATTTTCACATCTATCTGCGCCTTTTTTTGTTGGTATAGTTACTATGATGTTATGTTTGAAATCTTTGGGTATCTCGCCTGTCTCATACATATAGCTTACAAGTTGGAAGAGACGTTCTGTTACTGCTTGACCAGCGGCTTTTAGAGTCTTCGCTTGCACCTTATCTGTACCCGGCGCCTTACCATTTTTCAGACCCTTTAATGCTATTTCAAATTCTTCTCTAAGTATAGGATATCCCAAGTCATCATTTTCAATGTCTGATTTTTTTCTAATGCAGTTAGTTCTTCTCCTGCATATAAATTCCCTATATATTCTTGCCATCTACTCACTTTCTCTACATTTTTCTCCCGCGGCCCTTATATTTTTGCTATACGTTTCTATATCCCTGAAATTGATTCTAATTAGTTTGTATGCTTCATCTGTCTTTCCTACTTCCATCTTAGTTTGTACCTCTTTGCACTTTTCATCAATCCATTGTTCTTTAGCTTCCCTGCATTTTCGAATAATTTCCCATTTTATGGCTTTGTATCTCTGTTTTCCTGTTTCGTCTGATTTATTTTTGTATTTTCGTCTTTCTTCTATTACATTCAGGATATCCTTTGTTATCCATGGTTTCTTATTTTCTTTTTGTGTATACCCCAGAATATCTCTGGCCGCCATGTCGAGGCTGGATTTAATGTTATTCCATTCTGTTTCTACTTTTTTAGTATCAGATATTTTCCCGATATCTTTGAGCAACTCATTTGACCTTTTTTCGAATCTTTCTTGAATATCTTTCTCTTTTAGTTTCTGTAGGTCCAAGTGCCTTTTTCCGTTTCTTTTTTTCAAATACCCCCGAAAAATAACAAAGAAATTCATACTTCTTTCACCAATATACGCCAAAACTGCCTACTTTTGTGTATTTATTTGTCGTAGTAAATTTTACCAATTGGTACAGTGATACTAAACTTTATTACCTTGTATCTTCTTTTCTAAGTGCACTAACGTACATTCATTGTAGCACGTAAAGAACAAACTGTTTTTTATCACAAAAATATTCGAGCAAACTGTTTAAATTATTTAATCAAAACCGGAAAACTAAAAAGCACTGTTTAACGCGTTGAATCAAGTCGAAGATCTAAGAGAGCTTGTTCATATTCCCCTGGGTATATATAGAGGTTAGCCTGTCTGTCGGTCGAGTCTCCAAAACGGACAATTCTAAAGAATTTCGCCTGCTATGTTCCCATTCCGCAGCCCGGCATGCGATTTTTACGAATTTTGCACTCGCCCCAGTTAAATCTCAGAAATTTCAACACGGCACGCAACGTCTGGAAATAACTAATTGAATTTTATACAGAAATGTTATTTTTACCTCTCAAATTTTGCCTTTTACTTTCAACCAATCGCAACCCCATGACGTTGCTCTACTCACGCCTTTTACTATATGTGCCTCGGTCTTGCGTATATTATCTGTCTCTATCTACCCTGTTCTTATTGGTGCAAATTGATATTCTTTATTATCGATTATTTCAGTCCATGTGGACTGTGAAATAACCACCTTTAGCATTTCTCGTAACTATTAAGCTACGGTTTCTCCAAGATTCTCTGTAACCATTAATTATCTGCAAAATTTACGCAGAATGAGCTTTTTAAAAACACGCAGGTGTTCAACATAATAACACTTCTACGATTTGCCTTTTATTGGGTTTTTTCAAGTTTTTATAGATATTATATGTTACTAATGGTACAATTAACTTCAATTAAAATTAATACCCTTTAATTTTTAGTGAATCCTAATTAAATATTCAATTATTATCAGTACATTTTGTTTAATACCGGTTACTTAAAAATAGAGTTAATTAATATAAATTTTGCACGTAATTTCTCTTTGTTTCTTTACTAGGAATAATTAAATTACACGTAAAGTTTTCTAATACTGCTTCCTTTTATATAAAGCGTCTTATAAATAATTTAAATCTCTTATTTTTAATAAAACGAATGAATTTGTATGCTTCACGCTTTTATTTAATAACGCGTACCTTTTCCCAAAGCTTCTACACGGTGATTAAAATTATTTGATGTGATTATTTAATTTTCTACCCTGGTCTAAATATGAGTAATATATATATATATATATATATATATATATATATATATATATATAGAAAAAATAGTGTAACAATTTTAGAGTAATTCATACCGGACCTGAGGAAGAAAATGTGGGGTGGTGACAATTATTCAGAAAAATGCAGAACATTGTGTAGAAAATTACTTGCAGAAGAACAAAAGAGTATTCACAACTAAATGAGAATTTAAACTGGTAAATACGGCAATAATACAAGTATACATACCCACCTCTAGCTATACTGATGATGAAGAAGGAGCGGTATTAGGTTTAGTTAATTTAGGTATGAGAAACTACAGAAAAAATAGGCTGCTAGAATTTTGTGACAAAAACAACCATCACAAATACATTATTTCAACATGGTGTTTGAAAATGAGAAATGTGGAAATGGCCAGTGGACTGTTACGTGCAGTTCCTGCACTAGAATATTTCCCGTTTATTACCTAAATAAATTTGACGTTTGTTATTGTATCCTTGGTTATTTCACATGTTTATTCGTGGATTCATCTCACTTTCAATGTAAATGATTGTTTATCTCTCATACTGTACGGTTTTACTAAATATTCAGTTGTAGATTTAAAGTTTAAAGTAAAAGTTTTAGGGAGAATGTTGGAAATAAAACTGTCAAATTACGTATCTAGCAGCAGTTCAATGCAGATAATAATAATAAGTTTTTGGTAATGAGTGTGTGCTTTTGTCGCCTCTGACTTTACTACTGTGTAAATCTCATATGTTTTCTATTAAGAAATACATTTTTCATTCATGCTTTCTCGTCTCGACCAATTGCAATATTTAACAATAACAAATTGTATTTTTTTTCGAATTGGATATGTTTAAACTCAGACTTTATAGGATCGTTAGATTTTAGCTAGTAATGAAATTTTAGAAGTTGGATGAATCACACATGATGAATTAATGAAACACTCTTAATCATTCAAACTTTTGATAAACTTATTATTTTCCTCAGCAATCTAATACATGTAAAATTCATTGTCTGTAATAGTTGTTTAACATTACTTATAACTACATATAACTAAAAATATCGAAAATTAAGTGTATAAATTATGAAGTTGTGAAAATTTGAAAAACATTGACGTTGTAGCAGTTATTGACAAGGTATTTCATAAACTAAACCAGACTCCTGCAATTGTTGAGTATTATCTTTTACTTTAGAGAATATCTTATTTATAGTGAGTATAGTTTTATTGGAGATTTTCTAATCTTTAAATTTTTTGAATATGTGAAATATTTCATTTGTGCCGTTTTTATGAATGGAAGTGTGTAAAATAAAGGTCGTGTTGTAGAATTGTATGTTCTGATTTAGAAGAATTATTGAATGATAATTTATTTATTGATCCTGGAAGGTATGAATTTTGTATAAGTATGTTTTTAAGTGCTTTGAATTATAGCTTTTTTTTTGTGTAAGTTGTGATATCAGTTCAATTATTTTTTTCGTTCCTAGTACTAGGTTAATTTTGGATTTTAGTGGATGATAGGAGTAAAAATTTAAGAATCCTCTGGAAGATATGGGGTTTTCGATATCAACTACTAATAAAAATGTTTTTTGTTATAGTAATTAGGATATCTAAAAAAGGAATACTCTTATTGGATTATGTTTCTGTAGTGAATTGTATAAGTGTGCCACATGCATAGCATAGTCGAACTACTTTGTCCCTTCTTCCTTCGGGAATACTGCCTGCAAATTAAGTCATCAACATATTTCCTGAAAAATGAACACTAAAAATTTAGTTTAGGTATACATGTATTAAGTATGTCATCCATAACTTATTGTGCAATTATAGGGGACATCGTAGATCTCGTAGGAGTGCCTATTGTTTGTTTGTATAGTACAAATCACGAAAGAATGAATTCACGTCATAGGTTGCTGAATTAAAAAACGACATACTTTTAAATCTTATGCATTAAGTATACTCCTATAGATCCTTTAAAGGTATGTCTGTTTTTAACTCAAAAAACTATGAAGTGAATTCATTTTTTCGTGATTTGTACTATAGTAGGTTTTGTTGTATGTAAAGTATGTTGTATTAAAAATAAATTCTGTTAGATTACTGTTTCGGTTTTAATGTATATTGTTAAGTACACTTTTGTTGATTGTTAGATATGCTTTTGACGTAGCTAGGTAGAGTCTTTCGTAGCGAGAGGTGGTACTTAACTCAGGTCTTGGACCTTGTGATCGAGAGGGGTCTTTAGGAACCGCGATGGGGTTTTGAGACAAGACATTCTTGTAACACGATTATAGTAATAAGTGAAATGATAAGATGGAAGTAAACAACAATATTTAATAAACAATAAATAAACTTAAGCTAAATGACATGTAACAAAAAGCAAAGCAGTAAAAGAGTGAAGGAATTACTTACGTGACCATCTGTGCTAAAATGCCTCAGCAACCATAAAAGACTAGGTTACCATTTTGAGGTATATGCTATACTTTGCAATAAATTTTCAGTAATGTCCCTATTTGAAACTAATAAAATGAAATTATTCCGTAATTCGGGTAAAAGTCCTCGTGCGAAATAATCTGCAAAGTCTGAAATTGAAATCGTGAATGTAACATCCAAACGTAAATTTTGAAGTGCAAAATAAAAATCTACAGCAAGTTCTTTAGGCATCTGATGTCTTGAGCGAAAACGATTAAAAAGTTGTTGGGGTAATTTAGGTCCTCCATAATATTTCAAGAAAGCGTTTTTTACGTCAGTCCAAGTTTTATTACTGTTTTCAGGGTTATTAATAAAGTTTTTAATCCACATTTGTAAACTATCTAATAAAAAACGAGAAAAATAATAAACTTTATGTGAATCATCCTAAGAATTTAAATTAGCGCATTTTTCAAAGTTCTTTAAGAATTAAAACAAGCGGTCTTACCTGGACTAAAGGTTTTTGGTTTAATATAGGTAGGCGTAATTGGGTTTAGTATGGACTGCATTACGTAAGAAAGTGTATGCTTCGCCATTATCAGCTGTGATAAGACTTTGTGGTTTATTTGTTCAACAGTGATTTCTTTATTTCTCTGATTATGGTGAAAAAATTTGTGTTGCAGGAAATTTTGGTAATGATAACTATAGATTAAAAATAAGCAAGGTTTCTAAAAATTTTACTGTCGGTTTCGTATTATCTGAAATTAAATTACCTATCTATAATTGTGTTTCCTGCTTTCCATTATTTTATGCAATTTTAATGTTTGATGACAAACTAAAATAAAAATATTAGAGAATGATGTAACTTTCATTAACCTTGATAAAGTCAGAATAAAAAATAAGTAATAACTTTAAATATGGGTCTGAATTCGATAAATATTTATAGAACAAGATTTGAAACGCGTTTTGTTTTAAATACAAGTCAATTAAATTTTTAAAAAAATTAAAAAATGTTAATATAAAGGAGCTAGCGCTTCCGTTAAATGTTAATCTCGGCGTTCGCATAAAATGTTAAATTTGCTTAATCCGGCGTTAACCTCGGGTCTCCACCAAGTGTTAAATGCAGAACCGGCGTGTCTACCATGTGTTAATCTCGGCCCTCCACCAAATGTTAAATTAAGAAACCGGCGCCTCTACCAAATGTTAGACACGGCGTAATTCGGCGTTAATCTCGGCGCCTCCACCAAATGTTAAGTACACTTTTGTTGATTGTTAGATATGCTTTTGACGTAGGTAGGTAGAGTCTTTCGTAGCGAGAGGTGGTACTTAACTCAGGTCTTGGACCTTGGGATCGAGAGGGGTCTTTAGGAACCGCGATGGGGTTTTGAGACAAGACATTCTTGTAACACGATTATAGTAATAAGTGAAATGATAAGATGGAAGTAAACAACAATATTTAATAAACAATAAATAAACTTAAAGCTAAATGACATGTAACAAAAAGCAAAGCAGTAAAAGAGTGAAGGAATTACTTACGTGACCATCTGTGCTAAAATGCCTCAGCAACCATAAAAGACTAGGTTACCATTTTGAGGGTTGGCTCTGAGCCGACTTGCTCCAGAGCAATGGATGTACTAGGACCATACACAGACTGACTGACTGAACTAACTAACTTAACTTACTGAACTCACTCTGGTGCTCTGTCTTTTATAGCTGCTGATAACATGAAATGGGTTTTCTGCCGAAGGTTGTGGCAGGCGATAAAAGTGTATGTTTAATAGTGGTAAGCCAAAACTTCCCTGAGTTCTAGGACATCTGCAGGAAATCTAAATGTGGTTGTTACAAAGTAAAGACGACTAAAAGATTAAGTATACAAAAAGATAAGTGTGGTGAGGTAATTTCAGGAACATGACATTTGATAAACATGATGCAAGTTTTCCTAGAACAAAGGATGTTCGGCTTACTGATTCTGTTACAATGTAATAAAAAGTAATCTAAAATAATGGCTTCGCTATATACAACAATATAATAACCGATTGCATTATTTTTGGCATTTAGGATTTGTTAATTATTTACTTCCGTCGGTATTCAAACACCGCGCCTGTGTTATGTGTCACGATATCGAAAAACTATGTTTTCGTATGTGCAAGTACTACCTTTATCGTCTGCCATGGTGAAGAAAAGAAATTTACTTTTGTAACCCATACTAGACAGTCGCGATAAAGAAGAGATATTCGCTTTCCGTTCTGCACGGCCACAAGAAAATAAATGTGTTTCGCTTCGCTATTTATGAAGGTAAGTGTTTGAAGTAATTGTTTTGTTTTATTATTATCATTTATTTACGTATACACGTTACACTTTTCTCTACCATCAGTTAGTTATTGAAATACCACCGCATTTTTAACATTGATCACTTCTCACTAGATGTGAATTTTTTTGTACAAGTTCTGCATGATAATAAATTCATGATACCATACCGCTTATCGAAGCATTGCAAGTTTTAATAATCCTCATTTTTTTGGGTTAGTTGTTCATTAGCCTTTCTTGATAATTGGTTTGGTACCAGCATTTTGTACGAGGCCTACATATTTGTTATCAGCGCATTTGCCTTTTAATTTAAACACTGAAGTATTCGTTTTCATTTCATCTGCTCTTTTTTGTATTTACTTAATTTTAATTATGGCAGAGAAATTAAAACTTAGTTATTTTTAACGTAACATAGTGATCAACTGTCTCCATGAAATGTATGATATTGCTCAGAAATCTGCAGATGAACCAACTTTGATTTGTTTCTTGTGCAATACCAATCTCTTGAAACAGTTCGAGAAAATTACTTTGCACATCACAGGTTTATAGTCAGTGTAATTGCTTCTGCAGATGACGCCGACGAACAATTTGAAACTGAAGACGCTATTCGTAAACACTTCGATAACAATTTCTTTCAAATAAAAGCACTCTATTTCAAGTTGTTTCCTAGTCAACCTTCGTCTCGGGCTACTGTGTCCGAAGTCCAAAGTGTCCCTTCCGCCGCTGACCCTCCCTTCGTTTGATGGAGAAGGTTGTTTGTTTGAAAGTTTTATTGACCGTTTCGGTAGTTTAATAATGATCTGTTAAACGTGAACAAATTTTCCTATCTTCAATCAGTACTATAAGATTCCGCACTAAAAACTATTAAGAACTTTGACCTTACAAAGGTCAATTACCCTTTTGCCTATAATAAACTTTGCAAAAAATATCGTAATATTCGCCACATTACCTCCGCTTTATGGAACAATATTGATAAATTTTCCAAATTGAATTCTGATATCCCCACCGGTTTGCAAAAATTAGTTGATACCTTTAAGATAATTTACAAGCGCTTTGGAAATTTGATTTGCCTATAGAATAATGGGATTTTATTCTTGTACAAATGATCTTAAATCGCCTTGATGTACACACTGCCCGTAGTTTTGAATTGTATCAAGATCCTAACACTATACCATCGTATATAAAGTCAATTGCTTATCTGGAAATAACTTGTAAATCTTTATCGAATTTGTTGGTAAATCATAAAACCGATTTAAACAAAATAATTCATTCCAGCAACCTGTCTAGGTCTCGCCCTGCCATTTCCATGTTTGTCCAGACGAAGCCTATTGTTAATAAATGTTCGCTTTGTAAACAAGATCACAATCTTTATCGGGTCACGTGGTTTACTCCCTACCGACTTGTGCCAATGTTTTTTATGGTGGGCGGCTTCACCAACCTTGTACCAGCAAAAATTACAGTACCCATATTCCACCTTCAGATACTTCTGAAGTTCTCACTGAACAACGCTCTATTGTTTTATCCGCTGTCGTGACCTCCTGTTGGATTCACTCAATTTTAGAAAATCACTCTTCCTTTCCTTTATTACGCGCATTGTTGCTTGGATTCTTCGTGTTCATCATAATCTAGGTCACCCGCTTGAAAGATATTCCAGACCTATGTTAAGTTCTGAATTGCACAAATCTTTGATCCCTTCTTGCATATACTCGACAATCTTATTTTACTCATTCAGTCCGGATCCACATTAAAAAAAGAGTTTTTGCAAGTTGTTTCCTTTTATTCGTATTGGAATCTTGCGGGTCGGGGGTTGTCTATCTCACGTGCCTTTATCGTCTGACCGTAAATTTCCCACTTTTTACCAAGCAATAGTCGATTTACCAATGTTTATGTTACTTATGTTCATTTAAAATACTTCAACGTGGGTGCTCAAATGAATCATTTTCTCGTCAGTCAGCACTTCTGCATTATTTCTAGGAGGCAATCTATCCGTTGTGTTCTGAGTCATTGTCTAACATGCTGGAAGACCAATCCGGTCGCATTGCAGCCCCATATGGGCAACCTGCCTTTATATCAAGTTACTCGAGTCAAACCTGTTTTATCTTCGGGCGTCGACTTTGCTGGTCCCTTTTCTATTACCATGTCTCTACTACGGGGCGCCAAAATTTTAAAATCGTATTTGTTTCTTTATTTCTATGGCTATTGCTGCACCTCGAAGTTGTATCAAATTAGTCAACGTACACCTTTCTAGCGGCTTTGCGCCTATTTATTGCCAGGTGTGACCGTTGTGATCACCTCTATAGTGATTGTGGCACAAATTATGCGGGTGCTCATAAACAGTTAATTCATCTCATCTAGCTTGCTACTTCTAAGGACCATATTTCGGGGCATTTTATACCGCTGGCCTCACCTCATTTTGGTGATTTGTGGGAGGCGGGAGTGAAATCGGTTAAAACCTTGCTCCTGCATACTATCGGCAAGCAAGTGTTAACTTTTGAGAAATTGGTCACAGTTTTTATCCAAATTGAGGCCATCTTGAACTCACGCCCTCTCACCTCTTTGAGCAATGATCCCAATGATTTGAACTGTCATTTTATAACCTTGGTCCCTTTAACCGCCATTCTGGAGCTCGTCCTTTCTTACATTCCGCTTACTCGACTCTCTCGTTGGCTATTGCTCCAGCAAATTCAATAAGAGCTTTGGTTCCATTGGTTCAAGGAGTATTTACACTCGCTGCAACAACGCTCCAAGTGGCACACATCGTCTTCTCAAGTTGAGTTGGGCACCTTAGTGCTGATTAAGGTCGTTAATGTTTTTCCCTTTCGTTGGTCCATCGGCCGTGTTGTAGCTGTGCATCCTGGGACAGATGGTGTCGTTAGGGTAGTCACACTCAAAACTGCTTATGGCGAGCTGACGCGACTTGTATCAAAGCTTTGTCCTTTGCCCGCATTGTAGAAATAATTAATTTTTTATCTTTGTAAATCTTTTCTTTCTTTCACTTTTTCATTCCACCCCACTCCTTTGAATTTTCTTCTTTAAAATGCCTTGCATTTTGGTGGGCGGTATGTTTCATTTTTAATGTACATAATAAATGCTTGCATTACTTTTGGCATTTAGGATTTGTTAATTATTTACCTCCGCCCGGTATTCAAATGTCATTGCATTACAGTGGCATTACTTCAAACACCGTGCTTGTGTTCTATGTGCCGTGATATTGATAAACTATGTTGTTTTCGCATGTGCAAGGACTATCTTTATCGCCTGCCATGGTAAAGAAAAGAAGAGTCTACTTTCGTAACCCGTACTAGACGGTCGCAATAAAGAAAAGCTATATTCACTTTCCGTTCTGCACAGCCACAAGAAAATAAATGTGTTTTCCTTCGCTATTTAAGAAGGTAAGTGTTTGAAGTAATTGTTTTGTTTTATTATTTTCATTTATTTTTCGTATACATGTTCCACTTTGCTCTACCATCAGTTAGTTATCAAAATACCACCGTATTTTTAACAATTACTGAATTTGTTATATCTTAGTTTGCAGTGAGATTTTATTATTTCTTAATGAAGTTCTCTACTATTTTTTACAAGTGTAAAAGGAATGTTATTGAAGATAGAAACGGCATCTAAATTAATCAACACATAACCTTCTGTCAGATTGTATTCGTTTATGTCTCAAACTGAAAAGAATTTCTGACATAATAAATGTTAGAACACCATAGCTTGAAGAAGCAGTACTTAATTTGATTGAAGAACAACCCACTAGCAGTACTAGAAAGATTGTTTTCGAGTTAAATATTGATCATATGACGGTATTTTGAATTTTAAAGAAATAACTCTTGTACCCCTACCATCTACAATGAGTACAGGCACTGTTACCGCTAGATTTTCCGAACCGTCTTGAATTTTCCAATTGGATGCTGGAAATGATTAGAAGAAATTCTGACTTTCTGAAGACGATAGAATTCACAGACGAATGTACCTTTTCTCCGGACAAGATTATTAATTTTCATAATAACCACATATGGACTGATGAAAACCCTCACGCTATTGTCCAAGCTAACCATCAAGAATATTTTTGTCTTAACGTGTTGGGTCGGAGTTAATGGGGATTATTTAATTGGCCTTCATTTTCTACCTCCTCGATTAAATGGTGAGGCATATACTCAATTTTTAAAAGAAGTGCATCCAATACTGCTGGAGGAAGTTTCTTGTATCAGAAGGGTGTAGTAAGCGTAAGACTACGGATCCCAAGGTCCTGGGTTCAAATCCCGACACGGTCGACTGCTTAAAAAATGGCAGGTGAGCATTTTTCACAAAAATTACGCCCTCATTCGGATGAGAGGTTAAATGGAGGTCCCGTGTGTGTGTGTTGTCACGCACGTTAAAGATCCCTACCTTGCCTGGAACGGCAAGGGTTCGGCAAAATTCTAAATTTCCAGGCAACAAAAAACTCGCCTCCAGGCCAATGTAGTAGTACCTTTGGGTGGAGCATTGGAAAATCACAAGTAAGGTACCAGAAGGATTATGTTTTTTATGCATGATAGGGCTCAAGCCCATTTTAGTCAAGCAACACGTCAGCATCTAACTCAAACATAATAAAATCATTGGATAGGTCAAGGAGTACCACATAATTGGCCCACTAGATCTCTGGATTTGAATCCTCTCGATTTCTCTACTTGGGGCCATTTACAGAGTCTGGTTTATCCTACTCCTGTTTGTGACGTAGAGGACTTAAGAAACCGCATCATCGATGTTACATTGGAAATAAATTTTAAGGGTTGCGTTTTCTACCCCTTACAACCATGGGGTAAACCAAATAAATTACTGAGTAAGTGTATTTTTGATAGTAAGAAATGTCATCTTAATTTCAATTTTTTAACTTGTTAGTGTTTGTAAAAAAAAATAAAAAACAAATTTTATGTACCCCCTTTAAGAGGCTGTATCTTAACAAGGGATGCTCCAATGAAGTTTCTTTATATGAAAAACCCTATCTCGTTTACGATGTGGAATCACCCTCTGAAATGTTTTACACTTATTTTGTTACACCCGGTATATTGCTGCAACACCTTAGAGTGTATGGTATTAGTTAAGTTCCATTTGACACCAGGAGACAGAAAATTTTGGTAGTCATAAATTGCCTTGAACTTTGCAAATGCTTGAGCACAAAGCCGGTTAGCATGCTTCTGAAAGGTACGGTTACAATCCAATAGAACACCTGTTTTTAACACTATCTTGCAGCGCAACGACTGTGTTATTTATCACTGTCATTATCTTTTAGGCTTATTGCTTTGTCACACATTGGTCTTGTACCAACACATATTTCCACTGTTTTGGTAAGATTAATAAGTAGTCGATTGCGTTCAGACCAGTTGGTTAGTTGCAAGATCTAGGTTGAATTGCTGTATTCTTACATTGATATGTGTCAAATTACATGATTTACACAGGTGTGTCATCCGTATATAATTGTATAGAGCTGAAGATCATAATGTGTAGCATGTCAGCAGTGAAAATTGTGAATAATATAGGGCCCAACAAGCTGCCTTGTGGAACACCTTTTTCAACTTTGAAGAATGAGGACAGTGTGCTGGATAACTGAACACATTGAGCTCTGTCTTTTATATAACCCTGAATTACTCACTAATTAACTTTTTGCAACCATATAATGAAGTTCAGCTACAAGTAAATTGTGGCGAATAACTTCGAACACTTTACTATAATCAAGCAGATCTAATAGTGTGACTTCTCTATTATCCATTGCCTGAGACATATCAGTGACTACTCTTAGCAATGCGGTGTTTGTGCTATGGTGCTTTCGAAATTCCGTGTGGCTCATGCACAAAATATTCGAAATTGCAAATTCAATTAGTTGATTAAGGATTATCTTTTCTAATAACTTTGAAGCTATTTGAAGAAAACTTAAGGTACTGAGAACTCTTGGTTCTGTAAGTGCCGATACTATAGGTGTTCCGTTCTTATCTTTAAATTTATATACAGTCCATTTTTCTCTACTAAATTAGTTATCGAAATTACACCGCAATTACTTTACAATAGGAGTGGGGATTTTTTAAATTTTTGGCGCTGTCGAGGTGCTGATGGAAAAGTTGATTATGTGCACTACTACATCCATGCAAAATAGAAATACAAGTTTCTATAATTTTAGATTTACACCATCAATTCCCTCTGCATTGGAGATGAGACTGCCAAGTGCCGTGTCTAATTCTTCACCTGTTACTTGGAAGAAACTGAAGGTTTCTGTTGACTTATTATTGTTTTCATAAAGTTCTAGTAGTGCACCATCAACTTCTTGCGTTTTCAATATGTTGGCATAATATTCATTTAGCTCATTCAGTTCTACAATTCCTGGTGCAACGTAGCAGCATCTCTTACATGTATTCTAAGCTTACTCAAGTTCTTCCACAACAATTTAGGTTTTTTAATATGCTGGGTAACTTTGTGTTAGATGTATTCCCACTTTTTGTGTTTTATTGCACCATTGATATAGTTTCTAAATTCTTTGTAGAAGTTATAATTTTGAACAGTTTTATGTATGTGCAGCTTTCATAACCGTACAGAAAAAAACAACTCGATCCTTCATTTCAGAAGATTTGTGTAATTTGGGCAATTTTATTAGAAAGAGACGGCCAAAGTGGACCCCCACTTTTTGAAAGGGTCTAGTAATCACGACTTCTGAAATGTCTTTACTCAGAATATAGAACCTCGGAACGTGTTGATCTTTTAACACTGAAGAAGTTTTAACAAAACTGTTAAAGTCATCAAGAATATTTTGATGTGAAGTGACGATATCCCAATCTAGTTTTAGAATCCATAATTTTAAGCAGATCCTAGTATTGAACAATATCAAGAGTTAATTCTTAACTGTGTATACGAAATTTTCAATAAAATTTAAAAGAGATTATTTTCGTATAAAATAATATAATATTTAAAAAATCTTTATGAAAATTACTGCAGAGCGCTTTCGGCGTTAGCCATCTTCGATGCTGAACAATATCAGCTCAAGAATTTTTCTTTTTGTCAGGAAATATTTGCATACAGTCTGGTACTAAAATGCAAAAGGTATGGATTCATTTAAGCCCTAGAGATTTATTACGAACACCGTTAAAATTAATATTATATTTCACAGAAGATAATATCTCAGAAATATCAATCAGAAATTGTTGGCAATTAAAACAATATTTATGAAGTTGATACCATATTTGTTCAACACAAGATTTAACTCCAAGTGAAGTTTTAGAAGAGAATTTATAGATCATGTGTTCCACATAACCAATCATCCAGGTAGAATTGGGAAAGTATTACCTAAGAAGCAAAAGGATATTCATCCTTGTGAGAAAAGCTATTTTCTCTAGTAGTAGGAAATGGATCACTGTTAGTACCATATGTAATAGTATCCACATTGAAAGCACTTTGAGTCACTATGGGTGATTTCACACCATAAAACATTTTGTAGTACGATTTGTTCTGCATTAATTAGGATTTGTTTAAATATTTTTATAAATTGGTAGTAAAAGTAAAAGAAAACATTCTGAATCTACAAAAGATGTCTAAAAGTTCTTGTTGATCTTGATCGCCGTTGAGACAAATGTCATTCAAGGAATAACCAGAGGAAGTTTTACAACTGGTGTCATACACAACACACAGTATTGTAGATGCGCTAGCTTCGCAAACAATGCATAAATGTAAAATAAAATATTTTTTTCAAGTACTTTTAAATCTGATGATTATTATAAACAACTACAGGCGTTGGTTGGGAAATATTTTCAACTAAAGTTGATTGTGTGAAAGGATAAATTGGAAAAACTATTAATTCGACAAAAGTTCAAGTGCTGGGGGAACCTGGTAGCCAAAGGCTGCTTACCCCCCTTCACATACCTTACATTTGATTTTTCAATGCTCCACCCGAGGGTACTACATTGGCCAGAAAGCGAGTTTTTTTATCTGAAAAATTTTAAATTTTGCCGAACCCTTGTTGTTCCAAGCAAGGTAGGGATTTCTTTAATGTGCATGACAACACTCACACACGGGACCTTCATTTTACTTCTCATTCGAACGAGGGTGTATTTTTAGGAAAAATGCTCGCCTAACATTTTTCAAGCGGGCCGTGTCGGGATTCGAACCCGGGACCTTGGGCATAGTAGTCACATACATACCAACTACGCCACGGAGCCCCCCCCCCCTTTACATACCACTGAATATTGGAGAAATAGGGTATATAGCTGTAAAATAATTGAAGGTGACCGAACTGCATCAACCAAGAAAAACAGCAGCTATGTTCAAAGACAACGAACATAGATACAAGAAGAAAACTGTTCAAAGCATAGTGTGGAGCACAGCACAGTACATCTATGAAATAGGGACAGTAGGAAAAGTAGTCAGAAAAAGATAGAAGCCTTCTGGATTGTTGTGCTTAAGATGTATGAGGACAGTAGCATGGACAGACAAAGTTAATAACAAATTGGTTGTAGAAATAGAAGAGGAATAAAGATATTGCAACGTTGGGGTTTTTTAGGTAGAGAAAGAGGTAGCTTAGAACGAGATGACCTACGTGCTTAGACTAGGGACGATGAAATGTCCTAGTCATGGGATATTAAAACGTATGCTACTATTGTCATTGTAAATATCAAAATCAGAGCAGACAGCACAATAATGACTAAATAATCAAATTTATCCAATTTATTGTATTCAAAGCAAGTGAGTGGCATATCAAGTGTCACATAAGAAATAAGTATAAAGTTTACATTGGCAAATAGATTTGACTTTTGTTACCTGTAAAATAATACATGAAGATACAATTAAGTTGAAAATCATGTCAAGAGAACTGATCAGTGCCCCAACCACTCGATGACGTCACACAATATGCAAATTATTGCAACACAATTACAAAGTTTAAAGAAATACAAATTTTAAAGAAAACCCCAACGGGGCACTCACGAAACATGTAGGGATTCTCGCAAAATTACTCCATATGGTCGGCAGCGGCTTCGCTAATCTTTTCTCGGGCGTGGGACTTCGCTGGGCCCTGGTCGAATCCAAATTTAGTTGTTTTCTTCCTATGTAGAGAGGCGACAGGAACGGATATGAGGAACGATAATCAAAAGAAGGCAAAAGGAAATCTACATAACAAAAAGGCACGGCAAGACACACAGACCCCTATCTTTGTTTACATTTCGGAGGCCAGTTCTCCCACGTATCCGGAAATCCACCCCTTCCTTCTTGGCCCACACGCGTCGGCACGAACCTCGCGCAACGCACTGTCTGAAGTGACGGAAATACGCACACGTCCTTTTAAATTTATGGCGCGAAATTATTACATATTAAAACTTAATTGAGAATGTCTAGTGCAGAATTTTTCGGCACGTAACAAAGTACACTAACTACTGCCAAGAATGGTCCTTTTGGATCACCCTCTATGATGCCCAAATTCAATCATGTTTCCTTCATGGAAAGTACAAGGTGATGCAATTACGATAATGCACATCCTGCATTATGAGTGTGTGGGTTGACCAGCTTCCTTGCCATGCATGATTGCAACAATGTAGTGAAATTCTTAGGAAATAATTAGCAACTTTTAATATTAATAATTTATGAGAAATTTATTGTAAGTTTTGAATTGCGCAAATAGTTGAAATAAGGTTTCAAAACTCAAATTGCTACATTGGCTAAAAGTATTTATAATAAAACTTTGATACAAAAATATTGGGATCAGCCATTTGTTACTATATTTGTGGAAAACGAAAAACATAAAAGAAATAGCATAGGATACGTTCTAAGGCATTTCTGGGGAACAGTACGGGGTATAATACAAGTAGGGATAGGAAGAAAGAAGTAGAGGTAGACCGAGATCAGACTTTTGCACACAGATAGGGATAGATGCAGACTGTGCAAATTTCAGGGAAATGTGTAGGTTGGTTCAGACTAGGAAACAGTGATGGTATGCTCCAACCAGTTCTAGGACTGACGACCTAATGATGATGATGATGATGTATCTTTGTTGAATCTTTGTTTTATCTTTGTTGCACAGTGTTCAATCGATCGGATCGAGGTACGTGCTGAAAGATTAAGGTGAATCAAATGCGACGCAATGATCTCCAACATTCAAGACTTTCCACATCTTAACTGCAGTGAGTTCTGTCAGCGAATGTTTGAAAAGGGTCGGAGTAGCCTGTTGCAGAACTCATAGCTTTGTGCATGATTTGGACGTAAACAGAAGATACGATAGAATTATGTTCAACCTTCAACCACGTAAATCGATTTATTTGAATTTTGTTAGATGCGTTTCTTTAATACGTTAACGAGAATTAAAATACTGACTAAATGTGTTTCGCTTGATATATTTCACTTATATAAAAGATTTTTAAACACATAAAATCATATCACTGTACAAGGTGAATACAGAAACTATTGTAGCTTATTTATAATTTTATAAAAGGATTGTGTTTCGGAAAATTAGAACGCTTCACAAGATTGAGTTGATGTAGTGGACAACGAAAATATGACGCAAAAAAGTCGTGATTTTATTAACACCTGCTTTACACAGTAGGACGTTTTCACCACTACTCAGTCACACTTGCTCTATCGTAGTCTTGTTCAACCAAATTTTTTGTATCTAGATCTTGCCTTTTAAATGAATCCATCAAAACTTCAACATGTCCTACCGCTGTACAATTTCCTGTGCTCAAAAATTCCAAAAAAATTTCTTGTACCAAAACAGCATTATTTCCTGATTAATCCAAATTTACGCAGCAGATCGCCAAAGCGATTTAATCAGTTTTTAAAATAACCATCCAAAATACTGCTTTTTATTTCTATGAGAAGGGAATTTCTTGTTGAATCGGTCAAAAACTTAACTTGCTCTTCCATGATTATCGAACTCAGATATTTAATTTTTTTATTCAATTTAATGTGCAGCCGTAACTGTGGTACAAAGTTAGATAGAAATTTTATGAATGTTAAGTACATTTGTGTCTCTTCGAGATATATCGCTAGAGTGACCTCATAGTGGCAGCATCGCCAATGTAATTGTCCTAATTAGATCGAATTGTAAGTTTAAAATATCTTGTTCTCTTCTGTTTTTCATCCAATTGTTTTTTCAATAAAGAATCTACAGATTTTTTTTTAGATATGTCCACAATCCGGAATAAGCCAAAATATGAAATCTAATTCGAGTGTGCTCCTCTATTCTAGTTGATAGATTTTGCACGTTCTTCGCCCAAATTGTTCTTTAAATCGAAATACTTGTCCATTGGTCTTTGCATAATTTATTCCTCTTGGTTGGCACGCACCAAATTTTACAAATAACAATTTTTTCATTTGAATAAGTTCCTGTGTATAAACCTAAATCAGAAAGGTAATCATCAGTCACAGAAGCTTTTACGGTGATGATATGTCATTTGCATTATCACATAAAATCCGTTTCTGTGGAGGTAGTTTGTTGAGCATTTGATTCTGGAGTTCTTCATTTCTAAACTTTGGTTAGAACTTACACTACTTTATTTGAAGACGTATCTCAAAAAATCTAAGAGTTTTTTACATTTTTTTGCTATAGCTGTCCGTTGGTTTTATCAATTAGCGCACGTTTTCCCCCTCTAGATTTATGCTTATATTTTGACGCTTTGACGGGTTCTGTAGAGTAAATACAAATTTTAATATATTTAATTAATTAGAAAAGATTGATTTAACCCATACCTGATGGCCATAGGTCCAAAGTGGTTTAAAAGACAAACTAAGCATAAACATTTCAAAAATTAGTAGTTTACTTGATGGTTTAGTAGGTGTATCGCAAAAAGTAAAATATCAGTTCCTCCGCTTTTCAGTTATAGAAAGCATAAAAAATGTTAATGCAACAAATAATGGCCCGTGTTGTCTCTTTAGATTTAAAGGTATAATAAATATAATAACTAGATAATCATTTCACTCAAAATTTGAGGAAATTTCACAATTTATTGGAGTAGCAAACAAAATTACAAATGTTGCAAAATGTGGTGGCGGTGAAAGAATATATTATACCCTACTTATATGTTATGCGAGTTACATATCCCCCAAATCAATATATATATATATATATATATATATATATATATATATGTATAATTAAGTAGAAATCAGTAAAACTTAAGTTAGATGCAACAATGTATAATTGAAGGACAGATTACAAAAGGTTAATGAAAGTTCAACAAGCCAGATGTGAATACATTGTATTCCAGACGTAGCTTGACACTTCAGGTGCAGGTCACAATAGATTGTAAGAAACATATTGTTAGAATTAAGATTGTTACTTTGTATTGTATAAATGAATAAAAAAAATAGCAGACATGAGCTCTGCAATTCCCACAAGCAATGTGAGGGGCAGGGATAACATAAATACCCTGAGAAGCCCAAGATGGTCAGTCAGTCTCGAGCTTCTCAACTTTAACATTGTTGGTTGTTCAACCTACTCAAAATTAGTTTAATTAAATTTAATTAGTGAAAGTAATTGAAAAGTAATTTTTGACTGTTAAAAGCCTTAATGAATACAACGCAACCATTTGTTAATTTCCACTTGTAATTTCTGTTTTAAATAAATTTGTTAGAAAAGTTTTTGAAAGAAGCTTTTTAAAAAGTCGTTTCAAAAGGTCTAAAATCTAACTGGCGCAGCCGGTAGGATACCATAAGGGCTCTAGTATATCCAAAATTGATGAACTGGTGGTCGTGAATCTTAATTCTTTATCTGGAAGAACAAACAAAAATTGGACAAGGTATAAAATCGATCAAGCCCAAGGAAAGAAAACTGATGGAACTGGCAATGAAAATTATGTAAGTTCATTTATCCTAACCATTTTCAATTATTGATATTAGCTAGAAAGCATTTTTTGCACAATTTATTATTACATTTTATCGCAATTAGTAACGAAAGCAAACTTGTTTTTTATATTTACGCATTTATGCACGAGTACTACAATTTATTACGCTTTAAATAAAAATTTTAGCAAAGCCTAAAACCTAGAGTGTATATAGAACAAAAGTTATGCACAGTTTATTACAGCAATTATTACAGCAACGAATTATTCAAAACTTGACTCTCATTTTATAATTAAACATTTCAGTGCAGCAATTAACGGAGGTGTGTAATTGTAAAAACATTTGATGTACTTTATTTTTGAAACGAATTATTCAGCAAGTATAAAGCTTAAGGCATAAATAGAACACAATTATCTGTATCATTTTTGCAGCAATTATTACTGAAATAATTTATTCAGAAAACTGAAAACTTTATAATTAAACATTTCAAAGTAACAAATTGACTGGAGTGTGTAATTATAAAAGAAGCATTTGGAGCCTAAACAATAATCAATTTAAATATTTAAAGTAATTTCTAACTCAACGTTTTTAAATTTCCTCTGTGTACCTACAGAATAATGGCCGAAGGTCATATATTTTTGGTACATGAAAATCAATGAAATTTATGAAGAGTGTCATTTCTTAAACGTATTATTATTCTATGCTGAAACTTAAAGAATTAAAATATAGCAGTAAATGGCGGTCAACTACAAAAATGGACAGTAGTATATAGATAAATATATCTCCATCACACGAGAAATCATTTGACGACGTAGATTTCAAGCGGTAACTGTGACTTTTGAGGAGGAACCACTCCTACTGTTCGATTCCAAATCTATCGTGTCATCCATCAACTAGCAAATACTTATGAAATTACTAATGCTTCTGAGTCCTTCAATAAACACACATTAAAAGATACATATTCAATGGATTATGCCGGTAAAAGTTCAAGAAGGATACCTAAGTGCAGCTTCAAGCCATACCAAAATAATGCAAAACATACGTTTAAAAATTGTAATACGTAGCTATAATGCTTGAACTAAAAGCAGACTTATTCAGCATATGACAAAGCACAAGTGTTCTAACCCATTTTCATCTGAAATGGAGAATTTAGAGAACTATAAAAGCACACTTACACATGATAAACCATTTTCATGTACCATTTGTGATTTTAAAACTTCTCTAAGGGGCAACCTAAAAATGCATATGAGGTTTCACCCCGGTGATAAACGATTTTCATGCATGGTTTGTAATTATAAAGCATCTCGAAAGAGTCATCTACAAAAACATATAAGAACACATACTGGTGATAAACCATATTCATGTACGGTTTGTAATTACAAAGCATCTCAAAAGAGCAATCTAAAAACACACATGAAAACACATACTGGTGATAAACCATATTCATGTACGGATTGTAATTACAAAGCATCCCTAATGAGCAATCTAAAAAGACATATGAGAACACATTCTGGTTATAAGTCATATTCATGTATGGTTTGTAATTACACAGCATCTGTAATGAGGAATTTAGAGAACCATATAAGAACACATACTGGTGATAAACAATATTCATGTACGGTTTGTAATTATAATGCGTCTGTAAAGATCAATCTAAAAAGACATATGAGGACACATACTGGTGATAAACCATATTCATGTACGGTTTGTAATTACAAAGCATCCCTAAAGAGCAGTCTAAAAAGACATATGAGAACACATACTGGTTATAGGCCATATTCATGTACGGTTTGTAATTATAAAGCATCTCAAAAGGGCACTCTAAAAAAACATATGAAAACACATACTAGTGATAAACCATATTCATGTACGGATTGTAATTACAAAACATCCCAAATGAGCAGTCTAAAAAGACACATGAGAACACATACTGGTTATAAGCCATATTCATGTATGGTTTGTAATTACAAAACATCTGAAATGAGGAATTTAAAGAACCATATAAGAACACATACTGGTGATAAACCATTTACATATATGGTTTGTGATTGCAAAACATCTGTAAAGAACAATCTAAGAAGACATATGCGCACACATACTGGTGATAGACCATTTTCATGTACGCTTTGCAATTATAAAGCATCGGATATGAGCAGTCTAAAAAGTCATATGAGAACACATACCGATGATAAACCATTTTCATGTACGCTTTGTAACTACAAAGCGTCTCGAATGAGCGGTATAAAAGCACATATGAGAACACATGCCGGTTATAAACCATATTCATGTGTGATTTGTAATTATAAAGCATCTCGCATCAGCAATCTAAAAAACCATATGAGAACACATACCGGGGATAAACCATTCACATGTATGATTTGTAATTATAAAGCATCTGAAATGAGCAGCCTAAGAAGACATATAGGAACACATACTGGTGATAAACCATTTTTGTGTATGATTTGTGATTTCAAAACATCTCGGAGAGTCAGATTATTAGGACATATGAGTATGCATGCTAGTGTTGAACCATATGCATGTACGGCTGGTAATTAAGAAGCATCTCTGTTAGACAATTTAAAAACGCAAATGAGGACACATACTGGTGATAAATTATTTCATCCATTATTGTAGTTTCAAAACAAATCAGAAGGTAAAGTTAAAAGGACATAACTAATATTGTTACAAACTTTTATCATCAAAATTCTAAAATGAAATCAAAATTCTTATACGACTATCATCAATGTAAAAAATTTATGACAGAACATGAAGATTTACCAATAGTTAATGCCGATAAAGGTATTGTAACAGTTGCTATATCAAAAACTAGTTATTTAGAAAAAATGTCAGATTTACTAAAAGATAATACAGTATACAAAGAAATTAAAGCAGACCCAATAGCGAAACTTCAAAAACAAACATTAGACCTTATAAAGCAATTAAAATATGAAAATGATTAACGATTTAGAAGCAAAATCATTAAACAATTATAGTAGCACAATCCCTAAACTTTATGGTCTACCTAAGATACATAAAGCTGATCGTCCTATTGTTACCACAAATAATGCTGCCACTGAAAAACTTTCGAAATTCGTTTCTGAAATTTTAACAAAATCCGTCCGTAAAAACGATTTTAATACAAAAGATTCTTTTGAATTTTCCGAACAAATAAATAATTTTTGTTTACCAAAAAATTATGTTTTAATCAGTTTAGACGTTATTTTCCTTTTTACAAATATATCTAAAAATTTAGTTATTAATAACATTAATAAAATTTGGACCAAAATTGAACCAAATTGTAAGTTATCAATAACAATGTTTTTACTAACAATTGAATTTCTATTTGACAATTGTTATTTTTCCTTTAACAATAAATTTTATCTACAAATTTTTGGATGTCCGATGGGATCAAATCTCAGTCCTATTATTACTCAAATAGTTATGGACGAACTGTTGACTTCTGTTATTCCGTAACTTCCATTTAATCTTCCATTTATTAAGAAATTTGTTGATGATATAGTGACAGCTATTCTGAAAGATAAAGTACATGAAACTCAACATTTTTAATAAATACAATACTCACATTCAATTTACAATAGAAATAGAATCGAATAACTCTGTATCATTCCTAGACACTTTATTAATTAGAAATGATAAAAATGAAATTATTTTAATTAGTATCAGAGGCCTACACATTCAAACAGATATTTAAATTATTATTCTTATCATCTATTTAAAACAAAATTAAATTTTATTTTGGAATTAAAAGATCGAATAAAAAAGATATTCCATCCCTCTTTTCATAATAAGAACATGAAAAAGCTTTCAAATATTCTAAAAAATAATAACTATCCTATGCACCTGATAATAAAATTATTATATAACTCAAAAAGTACGTTAATACAAACAATAACGATGGTAATATAGATAGCAATAACACAACTAACGGAAATAACACAACTTTACAACTACACAAAACACTACCCAACATAGATGACCACTTAACTCATAAATTAATTAAAGTATTTAAAAATTACAATTTTAAATACGCTAAAAACATTTTAACATTAGGAAGCATTTTTTCCAAATTTAAAGAAAGATACTAGATTTATTTCAAAGAAACCTTGTATACCAAATTAATTGTATAGATTGTGGTAATCCTTACATTGGACAAACGTTACAAACTTTAAAACAACGTATAACCCAACACAAAAGTGACATTAGAATTAAACCAAATTCTTGTGATTTATCAAGACACTCAATTGATTTAGATCGCAAAATTGATTTTAAACATCCTAAAATTTTAGAACTAGAAATATATACACAAGAAAGACTATTTCTGAAAATGTATCATATTTTTCGCCAAAAAATTGTCTAAATAATAAAACAGATATTTGTGGTTTAAGTTCGATTTACACATACATACTTAGTTTTCAGAAGTAACATATATCTAATGCAATAATTGATATTGTAGTGATTAACATTTCATACATACACATCCTATCACGTACTAACAAACAAACAGATTAGCGTACATAATCACAAATATTCATAGACACTTACATAAATATAACATGTAAACGCACTCACACTCATACACCCACAAACACATGCATGTATGCACACATAGGCATTCTGTATTTAAAGCTTCAAATAATAAAAAAAGTGAAACTGAAAGGTTTCAAAATTTGACATCTTTATTTTTATTTTTATACAAGTTATACATTTTTCTTATAACAACAAATTGAAGCAAGAATTAGTTAAAATAATATTTCGATTTAATTTCTATGTCAATTTAATGTTTAACCTCGTCGTGTAAGTTACTATCAATTCATGTATATGTTAGCCTAGTTAATTGTAAAACTTTAGAAAGCCTGTGATCAAGAACTTTTATAATCTTCAAGCCTCTTCTCTAGTCACGTATTTCAACAGCTTTCGCTGAACTATCACATTCGTTATAAAGAATTCTTCAAATTCTTCCACTCAAATACACAACGAACTTTCAAAACTCAGAATTCACTCCTTCCACCATGGTATTACCGCGAAAAACTAACTATCAGTTGTAACTGTCGACGCGTACTCAGAAAATTCATTCCTCTTCATATCTCTAACGACCTGCAAAACACGCCCATAGTGCCTGAGTCTCTATTCTCCTTGCAGTCATGCGTTCTTAACCACTATTTTATGTCTCACTCGTGTTTCCCTTACTATCATCGAGCTCCCACTATCAACGGTTACCGTTCCCTCGCTAAATGTGCGTCTTGAAAATCGGTATCGTCGACAAACATCTTGCATCTTTGTTTCACCCATCTGTCTGTTAAAATATACTTGTCTGTCACGCGCTTGAAAACCGCTTGTCTTTCTATCAGCTGATGTATTCTCTGTCTTCCTTGATTGCTTGCTAACGACTTTCCGTCTCTTAAAATTATTGATTTTTGCTTCACAAATAACATACTCGTTTGTTAACCTGGCCTTTCCCGCTGTACAATACCTTGAAATGTTATCGACTCGTTTAATAGCTTTCAAAGAAATATTTATTTACTTGAAGCTCTCATTCTTTGAACTCCTCGACCGTTTGGTTATATTATTCTTGTACGAATTAAGGTAACGTAACTTTTAGTTTACGCTGCTAAACAAATATCCATTGCATCAATTATTGATTTTTATTTACGGCGAAGCTTTAATATTTGCCTGCAATAGTCAACTTTGTATTAAATTAACGTATACAAATTATTGATTTTTCCCCACCACAAAGCTTTAGTATTATTCATGGTTGTAAGCAATTCACGAATACAAATTATTGATTTTTACCTTGTCTTGTACTAAAGTATACAAACTCTTGATTTGAAGCGTAACAAATAATTTATTATTTTCCTATCTACAGGGTCGTTATAAAAATACCTTCTGGGCTTATTTACACACGTTGACCTTAAACCTACACAGTAATATATATATATATATATATATATATATATATATACTGTCGTGGAACCTAGGAAAAAAGCCTCGCCAGAGTAAAAATACATTCGAGCCCCAACGTTGGGCCGTTATAAATTGCCGTGGAACCTTTCTAATTGCCTCAATAACAAAAATATTTGAAAATTTTATTTTCGAAAACTTGAAAATAAATTTCACACAATAGAAAAATTTAATAAAAATAATCTCTTACCCAGATTCCTCTCTCCATCACCTTAATTCTTATTCAGTTCACAGGCTAGCTCAGTTGGGTCTCCTCTTGCATACCTAGATTCACTATTATACTCAGTATCATTCACGCACACTCTCAATAAAACCACAAAATAATACAACCATCATACAATATTTATTAAACACTATTTACAAATAAAATTCACGATTATCCACATTTCAGAAATCAAGTTACAACTCAATAAATTCTATTTTTGTACTGTCCTGGATTTTAATTTAAAATATCAAACACATTGAATATACCCTGAGTAAATGGGCCCTGAATAATACCTTATGTTCGTTCTTTATTTATAATTTATTTTGAATTTGTATACTCTGGAGTATGGTGAGCTTATGATAACCCAGTTAATTATGAATAATGTATGCTTTTGTACTTCGCATACTCTTACCACAAACAAAAAAAACAAACCCATGTACTCTTCACAATAAAAATTTTAAATTCCTGATGGAACTTTAATAAGCTTTATATACACCTTTAGATTTCTATTTAAATACCATAATGAAGTTAGTCATACGTATTATTTTTAATACGCAAAATAATGCACGATACCTTCAAAATTTACTCTCACACGTCACACAATTTTCATAGTTTTATAGTTTATATCAACAACAATTTTAAAGCGTTACCTGGAATTTCTTGAAGACCTCCACTCCATTGACGATGCGGTAAAGTTGTTTCGCTCTTCTCTGCTGTCCGCCTTTAGCTATTCGTAGAAGAACCCCATTTAAGTTGTGCGGCTTTCTCGGTGCATCCAATTCCAAATCCAAATAAATCACACTTTTTTCATACTTGCGTGCTTTCGTTTAATTTAACTTAAATTTACGTTACTTCACGTCACTTCTCGAGCTTGTTTAAAATAAATATTGTACCTCAAATTAGAATTTAGACTCGACACTTATTCGCGTATCAAATTATGAGGCCAACACTGTACTATTTAAAATAAAATAATTGTATATACTTACATGTTCGTTCGTAGTCTGAAACGATCAAAGTACTAAGAGAACGATGAAATAAGAGAGCGAGCCGTGCTAATTCGTCAAGTATTTATATGCTTCGACTGTAACCTCTCCAGACCCTCTTATCGTGAAAAATCTATTTTAAAATAACACTTCTTAAAATTTTGTTTCAACCGTTTTCGAAATCTCCGAAATTTAGCTTGTCGTTACGATATTTTTCAATAAACTTCAAATATCCCCGTGTTTGTCTGTTTTAGAACTAACGATATCGACCAATAGTATATGCATTGACGTCTTAAAAATCTCGCCTATATTAACGCTGTCCTTTTCTTAAGCATATCATATGTTTCCTTCTAACCTTGTTTGAGTGGTAGAGAGTTGATATTCCGGTCCACGTTCTATTTACCCCATGTGGACTGAATACGTGCTTTTTAAAATGTACTATTCGTATGTCTGTCTCATTCCGACGTATTTCATTGACCCTCTATCCTTTCTGCACTTTAAGGAAATTTTTAGTTAACATTTACGCGAACCCTCCAACCGTTTACCCGATATTCTTTGAAACTTGTTTGTTATCTATAAAAATAAGGGGAACCTGACATTTAGAAACATGCAGGTGTTTAATTAACCGACGTTTTAACACAACATTTCTAGGAGCTTCTTTTCATGGTATTTCAACCCAACCGATTTATTTGTTTGTTATAACGAACGCTATTCGCCTTGGATTTATTGATTTTTCATGCTTTTATGCGTATTAGACGTAATTAAACTCCATTAAATTAATAAATAAATTGCATTGGCTTCTAAAATTTATTTTCTTTACGAACCTAACTAAATTTTATTCCTCAATTGTAAATTTTTGTTAATACTTGTTTCATTAAACTGAACTAAATAAAATAACTTTCGCACGTAAATTTTGGTTGTTTCCTCTATACAGGGTGTTTCAAATTGCTTTGCTTATAGTTAATTTAACCTTTTAAAACCATTACAATATATATATTTTGTTTAGGTGACGCGCTCAATATTTGCCGCGGTTTTTTGGCTGTATCTTTGATATTATACATTTTTAATAATTAATCATGTCTAGACGCGGAAAAGGTGGAAAATCAAAAGTTAAAGCCAAATCGCGGTTAAACCAAGCAGGTTTGCAATTTACGATTGGTAGAATACATCGGTTTCGGCGAAAAGGAAATTATGGAGAATGTGTTGGTGCCGGAGCTCCCGTTTATTTACCTGCTGTACTAGAATTTGGGCTTTGCATAAAAGTCTATGTTATTATTTTATCTAATTCACTGTAATACGATAGTATTTATCAACTTACCTTGTGTAATTATCTACCTAAAATATTTATATATTTAATACTTGGCTTATAGCCGTAATTTTGAGCGTAGCTTCCTGTTTATAACTGACATAAGTGAAAAACTTGACAATATCAGATATGATTGACAAAAATGCCAAACGTAATTGAAAGTTAGGTTTATGTATAGTTGTGTACACGATTTAAATTTGTAAATTTCCTAATTATCGTTATCGGTCTTGGCGGCGTAATTGGTAAACGCATGGTTCCGGCAAAACCAGGATACAGGTTCAAGTCCTGTCCAAGACCTTATATTTTCCATCTTTCAATTACTAGCTCGATTTCAAATGTTCATTTGGGCTTTGCATAAAAGTCTAAGTTATTATTTCATCTAATTCACTATAATACAATAGTATTTATCAACCTACCTTGTGTAATTAACTACCTAATATATATATATATATATATATATATATATATAAAGCCCCACGTTCTGGGCGCCATTAATTACTATGATCTCTTGTGTCACACGCTTAAATTTCTACTACTACTGCCCCACGATTTGGGGTCTATTAATTGCTACGATTTCTGGGAGCTGCTAATACTGTTGGTGGTTAAGTGATATACCTATTTTAAATACTATCTCTGCTTAATGAAGTTTTTCCACCGCTGCTCAGCTTGCTTCTTGAAATACAAAACTAACTACTCGACAAAAAAACACCCTGTGACGGTAAAATGCCTATACTTATTAACATACCAGAAAGAATGTACACGCCAAAATCAAAATTAAACTCCTCTTTCACACATTAATTATATACATCCCATTTAAAAATACTCCCTTAACAGTACATTTCGATATCAATAATTACGCCAGATAAATTTTCCTTCTAATTAAATTTGAGAAAGTAATAGGGTTTTACCACATTTCTTACTTTACCTCTGGTTCAATATGAGCTCAGTAAAACTTTAACCTTTCGTGCTAATTTTTGCATATCAGTAATCAAAAAGACCCTTTTACCTTGTATATTAATCAAATAGTACAAATGCCATAAATTACTCCTTAACATAAATTCCCACATAAAATACAGTAAAAATAACTCAATTTGAAAATTTCAATCCGTACCTCTTCCCCTGTTTGTCCTTTTAGTTCATAAAATTATGCCCCCAATGCACCCAGTCATTAAGCACCTATTTACACACTTATTCAACGAAAAGCATCAGTTACGTGGATTCTATATTCACCCACGGGCCAGCTACCATTGTATCGAGAACTTCTGCATTTAGAAACACTCCAATTTGGATTGCTATAACCACAACTGCAAGCTGCACTAAGAAGTCATCTCGTCCACCAATTTGATAGGGAATCCAAACTCCAAATCTCTTCTACTAATACCATAAATTGTTTGGTAATCAGCCAACCCGACCAAATGCTGACATCTACTCCATTTCAAATTGCATACTTGGCACACTCAGTGCAAATTTTAAATCAAACAGTTTGTACTTACATAAGGTGACCAGATTTTTAGATGGGCAAAGCTTGACAACTCTGAAGTAGGGGAAGGGGGATCAACAAAAATATTTATACAGAATAAAAATAATATCGTAATACATAATATGTATAATATTTTATTCCTTGACATATTTTTTATTTGAGTGAATTTGTTTCAGTAGATTGTTGTCATTTTTTAAAATATTGTAAAAATTTTCACAAGAATTTGTCAAATTATATTTGACATATAAAATGGTTTTCAAAGTTTCAACACTTAATTTTGATTTTTCTTAATTCTAAAAGTCGGGACTTTTGAAAAACGTCGCGGGACGCGGGACAAATTGTGAAAAATCGGGACTGTCCCGCCAAAAACGAGACGTCTAGTCACTTTATACTTACATCAATGGGCGTACATTAACTGAACTTTTACGCAAACTTAAAGCTCTTTAGCCTTGGAACCGTCAGCTTATCGAAAATCAAGAGCGAAGTACTTTTGTCAAAACATACGAGCTGTAAGCTGGTTGAAAACTAAGAGAGCCTCCTATCCATGTGCGGCGGTTTATATTTAGTTTCTCCACCACTCAAAGCCTGCCACAAGTCCTCAAGCTTCCTTCCATACAAACATTTATGCACATTTCTTAAAATCACTTTACTTCCAACGGCCACAGTTTTCCAAAACTGCCCCACACAAACAAACTCACGTACAATCAGTTCTATGTATTTTATCTTCTAACTGACACTATTTTTTTCGAAACCACACACCCGTACTAAATCGTTTCGTCTCACTCCAATAACGTTATGTATATCCAATCCAGCTGACGAAAGTAATCGTTTAAGCTACGCCTATCTTGACATTTGTTATTTTCATCCCACTTCTGCATACGCGCTAAAAATCACATATCTCTTACTTTGTTTTCAATCTCCGTTAACGTCGAGCAACTGCTACCCCCTCTAATAAGCTTGTGTATTCACCCAAGTCAACGAATGCTAACGTTCAAACTACGCCTATCTTAACACGTTTTATTTTCATCCCACTTATACACATGCTATCGAATAACCTCTCTCTGTTACCTTGTTATCATGCTTTATTTGTAACGGACAACAATAACCCACTCCAACTCGTTTCATATCGTTTTTGAGAAGCTATACATTTCTTTAATTGATGTCGGAACTAATAACTCCCTGGAATTTTGTGTTGTTTGTGTAACGTTATCTATCCTATTAAATACACGGAAAAATAGCTTCTTGGAAGCATGTTTAAAACTTCCAGTAAAAAATATAACCGTAAACTTTGCTTTCATTTAATACTACTTGTAAACTACAATGGTTTGAAATAAGTTAAAGCTTTTTAGAAAATGTTCCTACAATCTATACTTATTAAATACGACGGTTACGTATGTTTATCCACATGAGTAATAATCTGTAAGAATTAAGCTAAATTACATTATAGCTTCCTGAATTTTTTTAAACAAATTAAATTCTAAAACTATAGACTTTAAAAACGCGTCTCAACGTTGTTTGTTATTTTAACATGCTGAACCACGAAATAAATTACTAAATGAATAATAATGTTCTTTTAACCCCTAAATATCACTGTAATATATATATATATATATATATATATATATATATATATATTATCGTGTAATTAAGAGGTCATTGGGATGGGATATATAAAGGCACAAGTGAACTAATAGGTTGAGAGCTTTTGAATAAGACAAAATAAATTTATTCAATTAGGGAATGGGAATATTTTTAACAATTATTTTTTTAGTTTAAGTAGTGTATAATAATCTAGGATCAATTTAATTTAGCCAAAGATAATGTAACATAATATTTGTATAAATACAGGGCATAATAAATAATGCTTGGGGTAAAATCATTCTAACGTATTTAAATTTGTAGTAAAGTGTTATATGACAGTTCATTTACATTTCCAATGCTTCACCTGTAGGTACTACATTGGCCAGGAGGCGAGTTTTTTGTTGCTTGAAATTTAGAATTTTGCCGAACCCTTGCCGTTCCAGGCAAGGTAGGAATTTTTAACGTGCGTGACAACACTCACACACGGGACCTACATTTAACGTCTCATCCGAACGAGGGCGTAATTTTTGTGAAAAATGCTCACCTGCCATTTTTCAAGCAGTCGGCCGTGTCGGGATTTGAACCCGGGACCTTGGGATCCGTAGTCTTACGCTTACTACATTGATCCACGGCGACGCCAGTGTTATATAACAAGCTAAAAACGTGGAGCAGGTGTTAAAATAACATTTCTATTTTCAAACGTAAAATCCAACACGTTTAAAACAAAAACAACGAGGGGAGATAATATTTCTCGGTAATCTTGTGCAACAAACAAACTTTAATGGGTTATTAGAAAGGAACAGCCGTTGGGATTAATGTAAACGCGGTTTGGTGGTTAAAATATTGATTTCAAGCTTGGAGGTAGTATAGTAAAGAGCCTAGAAAAGACCAAGACAGAATAATAATGTATTGAGCACAAGAGGGATGCGTATACTTAATTCAGGAGACAGTATAGTGGGAGACCTAAATAAAATCGATAATTTCAAGGATATTTAGAAACAAACACGCGTCTGTTAAAAAGTGGGAGAATAGAGCCAAGCAAGGTGATTGGTGTGATTTGTACAAGAGGGGCAGAGATCCAGCAAGTGGAAGCATATGTGTGATATAAAGCTATAGATACAAGGGAGATGAGAGATGGTTTAAGTTGGAGGCGTAGGCAAATGAAAATATAGAGGCTAAATTAGAACGATGGATTGACAGTTTGAAGCAATTTGCCGAGTATTGTTATGTTCGTTATGAAAATTCACAAGAATCCGAGGTTCGTTAGGGGTTTTTTCGCTAAAACAACGAGCGGTTAGAAAAGATTTTCAAGAATTATAGGAACGGGTGTACAAGCGTAGTTATATAATCACTGGCAGAGAGGGGTCTCGCTCTCTTTCGTTTTCGTTTTGATTTCATCCATCATTGGTGATTATAGTTACTAGTGCAAGTTTATAAAAATTACTAATTTTTTAAATTTATTGCTACAGTCAAACAAGCGGGCCAGAAAGGAAAGGACGAGGGTCAGTGAAGGACGACTTACCCGAATTACTGCAACAAAATGAGAAACAGAAATAGAGAGAAGGACGCGCTAACTCAGTAGAAAATTGGGGGCGAGGGGTGTCCATCAAAACGATACCAATGAGCCCATAGTCACAGCAAGGTATAAAAATACAAAAATAAAATAAAGAAAAGGGAATAATTATGATATAAATAGCATACGAACAAAAAATATTATATTTATTTATATACAGGCATGTATATCTACGATGGCTTTCTTAACCTATTTACTAGCACTACAGTATAACTTTATTTTCTTTACTGATTGAGTTAATTAGTTAGGGGTTATTTTTATATCCCCAAATGTGACCAGTAACCTTCAAAGAGGGATTGCCTTAAAATGATGGAACGCAATTATCTTCCGACTATGCTAGGGGTTTATTCCTTGGGCAGAGCTTATAAGGATTGGTCGTGGTTTTTTTTACAAAGCATTATTTTATTACTAGGACTAGATTCTCGACAAAACAGGGGTTTGAATAGGGCGCCACCAAGTCATTAACTTTAAACACAGGGTTTCCCTAAGGGGGACTTGGGCGTCTTTAGGTAGGAATACCGTACTAACTGCTAACGCAGGAGCTGTAAAGAAAATTTAATTAAATATACAAAAATGAGGACACAAGAAGTATTCTCTTGCTACCTCATATAAAAAAACAACAAAGATTAATCAGGCAACAATAATACGAACACAGGTTTTATGCTTCAAATTTTGAAAAGGCTATTAAAGCTTCTTGTTAACCTGGGGTTCATCACTTTACTCCATTTGATCTTATACTTTGTTACCCTACTTCTGAATGTACTTGTTCAGAATAAAACAATTAATTAAGAAAATTAAATGTTGTTTCTTTAATTAAAATTGGTCTTTTATAAAAATCGTAAATATAAAATTCATGTTTAAGAAAAGATAATACAAGTTTCATCTACTCATAAGGTAGGATTATATATTCAAAGAAAAATATCAAAACTTTAAATGTTGCTTTAGCTACAAGGATTTAACTTGAATTTATACTAAAAATATCAGATCTGATTTTTCTGTTTACATGTTTATAAAACTTTAACTACTTTGTCTATTAATTCATTATTTAAAAACTGTAAGTGAAATCATACATACATAGAACATTAATAGGAACTCTTTAAGTTTGCTTAATTTCATAAAATTTAGTATTAATTATACTGAACTAGTATTGACAACCAAAATTTACTAAGGTCTTTCTTAATATGCGAAACGGATTTATCAGAATAGATAGTTACAAAAATATTTTCTAAAGCAGCCTTGTATCAAAGATCACCAAATGTAGACATGATGCAAGAATAATTCTAATCTCTTACCTAGGCTCTGCAGGTGTTCTTTACATGTTGTCGTCACAACATGTTCGGGCAGGTGTTAATACATACATTTTTCAGAAAACAAGTGACGTAAAATCCACATGCTCCACAGAACACAAACAGCTGCTTGACCCTTCGACTGGACCATGCTAACTTCTATGCGTTTTTGTTATACGCACGAACTGGACCAACCAAATACCAATACTAGACTTATACGTGCTATTGTGTGTAGATCTTAAACGAAAGTTTCAACAGTACCATTCCAATACATCATCGGACTTAATTTACCAACCATAAAAATTTCTACCTACTTTGTAGAATGTTTCATTTAAATTCGAACTTATTGCTTTTCCCATAACATTACACAAAATCCAACTATCCATCGTACGGTTGAAGGATGTTCATATTAGATCAATCACTTATCGCAAAGTTGACGTGAATGAACCACAACTCAATATTCACAGGTGCAAAAGTGGAATTTTATCTTCTTTTAAACGCAGCATACTCGCTGTTTTAGTTTTGTAAAACCAGATAATACAAAACGACTTCTTAAAGTTGCTAATTATAAAAATAAAAATCTAATTGAGGACTTCTACGAAGCGTTGAACAACATATCTTATCGTACTTTTACGAAATCAATAAAGAAATATTTTATGCGTTATTTACACAAATGTCCAAAGAATTATTAAATGCATTTATCTCAGGAGATATTCTGGGGTATACACAAAAAGTAAATAAGAAACCATGGATAACAAAGGATATCCTGAATTTAATAGAAGAAAGACGAAAATACAAAAATAAATCAGACGAAACAGGAAAACAGAGATACAAAGATGAGCGTCTCGCGCCACATCTGATCTTGGCTGCCGCAAGATCATCATACTCGTCATTTACATACTTGCAGCTTTCCAATATGCTATAGTGATATTAATGCCTATTTGGTGTCAATATTCGAGATCCACCATTTTGCTAAGATTATTATCCTCACAAGCGGTTTTCAAAATTAGATACAATAAGTGATTTACTTTTTTCTATAATGTAATGAAGATATAGTTTCCACTTGTTCATTTACAGAATTAAAATTATTAAATTAAAACCACCAACGAACATAACATCTGTGAACATAAACATAACCTCTCATACATAAACCTTTCCAGGCAAATGACAACAAGGAAGCTATGGCCTTGACGGCAGCCAAGATCAGATGTGGCGCGAGACGCTCGTATACAAAGCCATAAAATGGGAAATTATTCGAAAATGCAGCAGAGCTAAAGAACAATGGATTGATGAAAAGTGCAAAGAGGTACAAAGTAAGATGGAAGTAGGAAAGACAGATAAAGCATACAAATTAATTAGAATCAATTTTAGGGATATAGAAACGTATAAGAAAAATATAAGGGACGCGGGAGGAAATGTCATTATAGAAAATGTAGAGAAAGTGGGTAGATGGCAAGAATATATAGAGAATTTATATGCAGGAGAAGAACTAACTGCATTAGAAAAGGAATCAGACATTGAAAATGATGACTTGGGATATCCTATATTTAGAAATGAATTTGAAATAGCATTAAAGGGTCTGAAAAATGATAAGGCGCCGGGTACAGATAAGGTGCAAGCGGAGACTCTAAAAGCCGCTGGTCAAGCAGTAACAGAACGTCTCTTCCAATTTGTAAGCTATATGTATGAGACAGGCGAGATACCCAAAGATTTCAAACATAACATCATAGTAACTATACCAAAAAAGAAAGGTGCAGATAGATGTGAAAATTTTCGAACAATAAGTTTGACAGCACACGTATCAAAAATATTAACTAGAATTGTACAAAGACGAATGGAAAAACGGGCTGAAGAAATACTAGGAGAAGACCAATTTGGGTTTAGGCGAAACAGGGGAACACGGGAGGCTTTCTTAGCTCTGAGGGTGATAATGGAGAAAACAATAGAAAAAGGGGAAAGCGTGTATATAAGGTTTGTAGATCTGGAAAAAGCATTTGACAATGTAAAATGTAAAAAATGTTCGAAATACTCAAAAAGATTGGAATGAGTTATAGGGATAGACGGATAGTACATAGCTTATACAAAGAGCAAACAGGAGTAATAGAATTAGAGCAGGAACGTAGAGAAGTAAACATCAGGAAAGGGGTGAGACAGGGATGTTCCCAATCCCCACTAATTTTTAACTTGTACATTGAAGAGGCAATGAATACTATCAAATGCAGGAAGACATTTGGAATTACTATGCAAGGACAAGAAATTGATATGCTTAGATTTGCAGATGATATAGCGGTATTAGCATCTAGCAAGGAAGAGTTAGAAGCTGCTCTGAACGAAATGGAAACGGTTCTAACAGAGAGATACGGTATGAAAATTAACAAAAGTAAAACTAAAGTACTAGTATGCAAAGGAGGGAAAAATAAATCAAAAACAAGAATACAAATATGTAACACGAACTTACAAGAGGTTAAGGATTTCTGCTACCTAGGAAGCCAAATAACGCAAAATGGGAAAAGCACAAACGATATAAAACAAAAATTAGCACAAGGTCGTGCTACATTTAACAAGAAAAAGCAACTACTGTGCTCAAAGACCACAAACATAGAAACAAGGAAAAGATTGCTCAAAACATATGTGTGGAGCACAGCACTGTATGGCTGTGAAGCCTGGACAGTGGGAGTAGCGGACAAGAAAAAGATAGAAGCCTTTGAAATGTGGTGCTACAGACGTATGATGAAGATATCATGGACAGACAAAGTTAAGAACGAAGAGGTACTAAAAATGGTAGGGGAAGAAAGAAATATGTGGAAAACGGTAAAAAATAGGAGAGATAGGATGATGGGCCACATACTACGGCATGAGGAAATAGTGCGGAATATACTAGAAGCAGAGATAGGAAAAAAGGGAAGAAGAGGTAGACCTAGGTTAGACTACTGCACACAGATAGTGAAAGATGTAGGCTGTAGGAGTTTCAGGGAAATGTGTAGGCTAGCTCAGAAGAGAAATCAATGGAGGTACGCATCCAACCAGTCCCAAGATGGATAAATTAATGACGAAGAAAGTAACTGCACTTAAACATGATATTTATTATAAGCAATTACAAGCATTGGATGGGCAATATTCTCGAATAATGGTAATTGCGTGAAAGCATTTACTGGAAAACTATTATTTCGGCAAATGTCTAAGTGTTGGGGGATCTTGGCAGCCACAGGTTGCTTAACCCCCTTCAATAAATCTCAGTGAAATAGGGCATAATATTTGAAAACAAGATAAGGGGAACCGAGCTGTATTGCTGTGTGAGAATTTCAGGAAACTATGTAGGTTAGTTTAGAACAGAAATAAGTGTAGGTACATGTCCAACCAGTTTTGAGACGGGAAAGCCAATGACGAAAAAATAAGCGCAGATAAATCTGATGATTATTATAAACAACTAGTTGTTTGTTGTGAAATATCTGCAACTAATGTTGACTGTGCGAAAAGATATATTGGAAAAAATATTAAATCAGTAAATGTTCAAGTGCTGGGTGAACTTGGCAGCCACTGGCTGCTTACCCCCCTTCGCAACCACTGAATGTCGGAGAAATAGGCTATATAATTGTAAAACAATAGAAAGTGACCAAACTGCATCTAACAAGACATAGAACAAAAAATTGTTGAAAGCGTATGTGTGGAGCACGGCAAAGACAGTATGCCTACGAAATACGAGCAGTTTGAAAAGCAGACAGAAGAACAGTAGCGGCCTTTGAAATGCCGTGCTTCAGATGTTTGAGAATGGACAGACAAAGGTAATAACAAATAGGTTATAGAAACAGTAAGGGAACAAGGATATCTTTGTGAAAAGAATATGAGAAATAGAAGGGCAGAATACGTTCTAAGGCATTTTTGGGAAATAGTATGGGATATATGACAAGCAGAGATAGGAAAAAAGAGGTGGATGTAGACCTAGATCAGATAGTGATAGATGCAGACTGTGCAAATTTCGGGAAAATCTGTAGGTTAGTTCAGAATAGGAAACAATGATGGTACGCGTCTAACCAGTTTCAGGACTGAAGACCCAATGATGATGATAAGGAATTATCCAAATGAAGTTATTAATTAGAAGTCATTTAAAAACGTCTTTAAAAGGAACGTTATACAAAAAAGATGAAAGATTACTCAAAGCAAAATTACACAGAATGCAATTGCTAAAAGGTTTAACGGGACGAGGGACGGTTTTTGTTATAATTACTAATAATACTCGTTGTACACAATATATGTATTTGTATTTTAATCTCAGGGTTTTAATATAAAGCAAAGGTACACAGTAAACTACGTATATTAAGGACGTAACAATCAAAACAATGCATAATACATGAACCAGGAAGGATACGACCATTCCTCTACAGGGCATAACACATACTACCTATTAGGAGGTTAGGAGTGTGTTCCACTAAACTAATCATAGGCGTGCGGTAAAAGGGATCACGTTACACACTCCACCCTCTAAACGTACAGTAGTTACTGACGTGCGTTTAGAAATCACTTTTTCACTTTACGGGGGCGTCCCCGTTTTCTTTTAGGTACCACAGGCGCGGGTATAACCGACGAAGCACTGGGCACACCGGCACTAAACGGAACAAATTTCGTTAAATCAACAGAATGAAATTTACCGATCTTTTCATAGGGTTTCGTAGCTGTAGTAAGCTCAAAGGTAGTTGGAGTAACCACCTTGGATATAACATAAGATCCATCACGTTTAGGTGCAAATTTAGAAGGAATGCCTTTACTGGCATTGCTAAGTAGGCGAGTTTTCAACAGAACTTGATCACCAACTTGAAAATTTTCAGCACGTCTTGTCTTATCGACTTGTGCTTTACGAACGTCTTGCTTTTGCTGTAAAATTTCTTGTGACGTACAAAGTTTTTGTGATAACCGCTTTAAATACGGAGTAATCCGAGGAACAAAATTCTCAGAGTTTACCACAGTTCTTAAATCATACACGGTATCGTAAGGAGCACGTAATTCACAACCGAAAGTAAGAAAAGCAGGTGTACGATCAATTGTCTCACATATGGTTGAATTAATAGCAAAACGTATTGCTGGGAGATGAATATCCCATTTTGTGTGACAATTTTGAACTAAAATCAAAAGCTGAGTCTTCAAGTTTCGATTCTTCCTTTCAACCGGGTTACTTTCCGGATGGTACAATGGAATAAAACAAGTATCTATGTCAAAACAATATGTCACTTTTTGCATAATATCTGAAATAAACTGTACACCGTTGTCAGATACCATTTTTCTAGGAGTGCCAAAACGTAAAAATATCTCCTCGATAAGCATTTTTGCACATGCATCTGCATTAGCAGATTCTAATGGGTAAAGCTCAACCCATTATGAAGCTGTGTCTTCACAGACTAAAATCCATCGATTTTTATTTTCAGTTATTGGCAAAGGGCCAAATAAATCAACGGCTATGATTTCAAAGCGTTGTGCAGGAGCTGGGGTTTGTAATAAACCAGCAGGTTTAGTATTACTAGCTTTATAACGCTGAAATTCAATACAACCTTTTACATAATCTGCAATAAAACGTCTCATACCAACAAAATAATATTTATCAAACATCTTTTGATAAGTTTTATCAACACCATAATGACCACCAGTGGGTGAGTCATGATAATGATTTAGCAAGTCTTGCCTCAAACTCGCAGGAACTACTAATTGCGGATCCTCTACATCCTCATGAGGATTGTTACGATATAGTATCCCATTGTTTAACATATAACCACGATCTAACCATCGGATCATATCAAGAGTGTCTTCACCTTCTAATGCTTTAACAATCAATGACAAATCTGGATCGTCTAATTGTGCGACCCTAAGATCAGTAGCATTAATTTTCGGCATTTCAACACTAACAAAACAGACATCACAGGTATCACTTTTGTTCATACAACCTGGTCTGGACAACATATCAGCCACAACGTTTCTCTTACCGGGAATATAAGAAATTTTCATATTCATCCCCTGAATTTTCAAACTCCAACGGGCTAAACGACCCGTAGGTGTTTTCAATGTTAATAGCCACTGCAATGGCTGGCAATCAGAAATTACATTTACTTCTGCCCCTTCCAAATATGTTCGGAATTTTTCGGTAGCATAAATAACAGCCAAAGCTTCCCGTTCTACAGTGGAGTAATTTTGCTCAGCCGGAGTAAGAATCTGCTTGCGTACTCAATAGAAAGCAAATCATTGCTAGTACCTTGCAACAAAACGGCTCCAAGTGCAAAACCACTAGAATCAGTCTGTAAAAAATACGGTAAGTTCGGATCAGCTTGAATTAATACCGGAGCTGAAGTAAGTTTTTCCTTGAGCGCACTAAATGCTTGTAGCTCAGGTTCGCCAAAACAAAACACACTATTTATCTTTAATAAGTTAGTTAGCGGACGCGCTATGGACGAAAAATGCGGAATAAATTTCCTATATCAGGAACATGTTTGAACAAAACTAAGAACATCTTTAACACAACACGGAACGTTAATGTTCTTAATTGCAGAAATCTTTTCTCTGTCAACTTCAATACCATTAGTAGTCAGAACGTGACCCAAGTATTTGACGGATTTCCGTACAAAGCAACATTTTTCGCAACGCGCACGTAATTTATATAACTTAAGCCTTTCGAAAACTGCACGTAAATCATCAACATGCTGTTTAAAACTGTCCGATATCACTAAAATATCGTCCAAATATGCGTAAACGGATCGGTCACCAAGACCGTTGCAAAATCTGGACATTAATCTTTGAAAAGTAGCCGGATCGTTTTGAAGACCAAAACCCATTCGAAGGTAGCGAAACGTACCGAAGGGTGTAACAAAACAAGTTTTGTCCCTGTTTTCCTCAACTATAGGAACTTGTAAAAATCCAGACTGTAAGTCTATAGTACTCATGTACATAGTCCGTTTAGAAGTATGCAGAAGCTGTTCGATGCGAGGTAAGGGGAAGGAATCCGGGACCGTAATAGCATTCAGACGCCTATAATCAACACACAAGCGAAGCTTTCCACCCTTTTTCGGGACAAGAACGACCGGGAATCCCCAAGGTGACTCACATTCTTCAATTATATCTTCTGCGAGCATTCTATCTATTTCTTTCTTTCAAAATTGTCTTTTCAGGTTGCTAAGAGAATAAGGTGGAACTGAAATCGGATCGTGATCGACAGTCTTTATCTTATAAACCGCAGTCGGTGGGGGCTCCCCCCATGTTAAAGACAGTGGAATGTTCTTCCAAAAACGTCTCTATAATCATACGCTGATCTGAGGAAAGGGATTCTCCTTCATCCTCGCGCAGAGACACGAAATTAACATTTTCACGATTCACCTGAAAGTTACCATAAAAATTAAATTTTCTAACAGGATCATCGTTAAAATACCATTGATTACTCGAAATATCTAAAACAAGACCGACACTGGTAATAAAATCAATACCTAGTAACGTAGATTTAGTTTGTGCATGCGGCAATACGTTGACGATAACAGTGACAGTTTTATATTCAAGAGTAACCTGTACATCCGTACTTAAAACCTCTTCATCACGAACTATGCCATCCGCAAAGCAAATTTTAACGGAACGCTTTGAAAAATTCTGGCCATCGTTCAAAAGAATTTGGTAAAGACCATAACTCGCTAAACTTACAGTAGAACCGGAGTCCAAAGTACAATTGCCATATCGACCGTTTATACTAACGCCCAAAATAGGTTTATTCAAAACAAGAACGTCAGTAGTGGCTGAACAAAATTGAACAAACTTTGACTCTAAAACTGTAGAGTTTTTATCATTACAATTAGCACATTTAGAGCCTAACACGCCAGGTGCACCACATCCAAAACATTTAATGATTGAAGATGTAGCGGTAGTTAAAGAGTGTATTTTTGATTCCTTAGATTTCAATTTAAGACAATCTTCTTTAACATGACCATATGTTTTACAATATGAACAACGAGAACGCAAAACACGTTTCAAAACTACTTCTTGACTATCGTTTTAACAGGATTATGGTTACGATGGACGTAGACAAAAACTTCTTGCAAAGACTGCTCAACGCTACGGGCGCGAGTCAATAAATCCTTGAAAGTCAAACATTCAGACCGAGGAAGTTTTTCTCTAATATCGCGTCGAAATAAACCGTATGCCATATCAATAGCCATAGTTTCATTCACATCGTATAGTAATTGTGAGAGCAAAGCTCTTTGATTACAAACAAACATTTCGGTGGTTTCATTAACGCTTTGTTCACGACTGAAGAATTTTCTAAAAATTAAATGAGCAGGTAATCGCCTAGAAAATACGTCTTTTAACGAACTAACGGCACTATCCCAATCAAGAATTATTTTTTTTACACCCTGCCACCATTTTGCTGCTATACCTTCCAATAACACAGGTAATCCGCGGTACGCGTTTTCAGTCGAAACGTTTAAGCAATCTTTATAAGTTTAAACTGCATCTAGAAAAGCGTCGACATCTGATGAATCAGAACCATCGAATCTCGCTGTACATTGTGAAAAGTTACCATGATTATTTGCAGATATAAAGGTGGTTGTTTCAAGTTTGGATACATTAGTGTCGTCGTTATTAACCGAAACCGAACCGATTTTATCTAATAAAGCGGCGAATTGTTCATCAGTAAACACTACTTGTTGAGCCATAGTGCTTAAATTAGTTGTAGCACCACTTCTAGTCAAAGGCATTAATGAAACACGCAAATGTTCTATGTAAATATTTGAAACCGTAATGTTCTTTATGCACTGTATACAAACAAAATAAAAGTCCAACGCATTCAATATAGTATTTCATGCGTAAAATATAATATATTCGTAGTAAAAGTTCAAACTGTAATTATTGTCCCTTTCATTGATACGACAATGACTTTAATATTTCGGAACAAAACCATACGTTTCTGAGCAACGTAAACAAACGGCAAACCAAACCTGTTCGTAAGTTTGTGTGATAATAAACAGCTGGATTCTTCAAGAGCAGCGATCAAAACAAATAATTTCTACTTACAGTTTTGACGATAAATGCAATGAACCACTGATAAGCTTACGGAATATCCTTAATAATTCCTTGCAAAAGTAGCATATCTACAAAACTTCTTGAAAGAACATCCACAAAATCATAAAAACTTTAATTTTCCAAACGCTAGGTTTTATTACTATCACTAATCACTACCACCGGGTGGTTTTTTACTTGTATCAATCAAAGCACGATATTATTATTATTCGAAGCTACACGTAATATTCGAATTCGAAGCCACACGTAATGTTATTCGCAACCCCACGTAGGGCAGCCAGTTTAACGGGACGAGGGACAATTTTTGTTATAATTACTATAATACTCGTTGTACACAATATATGTATTTGTATTTTAATCTCAGGGTTTTAATATAAAGTAAAGGTACACAGTAAGTTACGTATATTAAGGACTTAACAATCAAAACAATGCATAATACATGAACGAGGAAGGATACGACCATGTCTCTACACGGAATAACACATACTACTATTTAGGAGGTTAGGAGTGTGTTCCGCTAAACTAATCATTGGCGTGCGGTAAAAGGGATCACGCTACAAAAGGAAATTTTCGAAAAGGAAATCTTCAAAAAGTTAAATTACGAAAAGAGTGCTACAACAAATTATTTAGTTGGTCTAATTAATTATTATTTTAATTCTTACCATCGTTAAAATATCAAGGCCTAGTGTCGAGCGCACTAGGGTTCAACTACCGCACAAAAAGCCAGGCGCAAGTTTTACTCCAAAACCCTTATTAGTTCCATTATCTTCTCTACGAGAGCTCTAGCTAATGTGAGCGCAAATGTGCTATGCACTAAACAGGAAAGCTGTTTTGCCTTGATAATAACAGTATTAACATTCGACGCCTGATGTTAGCAACCAAACTAGCATTTCTGTATGGCGGTTAGCCCATACAATATCAATACTTGTATTTATTTGTTTAAAAATGGTTCGCATGATTTTAATGACTATACTAGAGTTATTAGGACTAAAAATTCGTTGGTGTTCAACTGTGGTCAAAAAACCTGTTACAACAGTACAGATGATGAGCACGCCTACCAGGAATCTATTTAACATTTGAAAGGGTAGAAAAGTATGCGTAATAACACCATCACCAAATATCTACACAACTATTATATCAAAGGGATACGGTTAGCCAAGTTATCCATCGTTATATATCAACAGTATATAAAGCACACGCTCATATAATTATCCTAATAGTCACATAATACAAGTAAGTCAACAATAACGTAAGCTAGCAAAGTTTTACGGACTACTATTAGGCAACCTGTCAAACACACAAGCTACATAACCCAAGTGCATTCTCCAAGAATCGAGAATGTTGGAGCACATACCAGAGTATGAATGATCTATTTAATTCAGGGTATAAATAAGACCGCTGATGAAGTACAGAGTTAGTCTATATCTAAATATCAAATACAAATTATAGCGTGTAAAGTTAATTAGTTACGCTTTTGAAAGTCTAAGAGTAAATATAAATTTGTGTTATGTGAACGTGTATATTGTACCGCCAGTTTGTAAAATACATAAATAGACAAAAGTGTAATAAATAAATTATAATAGTGTTTAGTGTTGTTGAGAAGACTTATGGTTAAAGAATTAGTTTAGGAAGATATAAGTGCTTGTAAAGAACATTAATGTTATAGTGCTTCATTGTTAATTGGACTGAAAACATCTATAAATAAGGCATACACTGTTAATTAGTCTTGTAAACAGTGAGTAATAAAGACTGCTTGTTTTAAATTGGTGAAACGCGTTAATAGCAGCTCGCTACAAAAGCAATCATTTGATACAAATTGATACTGTATTACTCTTTGCATAATACAAATAAATAACACGTAATGTAAGCTAGCAAATCAGTTGCTTTATAAAGGTTTCTTGGACGCTATGTTTTTAAACAGGTTTGGTAAGCGAGCCTAATATTTTCCCGCTTCAAAACATGGTGACTGCTCATAAACATGTTTACATGTAATATAGGTTATAGATTACGTTAGTAAGCTTTGTGAAAGATCAAATAGCATTCACGAAAACGTACGAAAGAATATACAGATGGCAAACGATCGAATGAAATCACAATATGACACGAGATCACAAGAAGGTGGTTATCAACCTGGAGATTTAGTGTGGTTGTACAATCCACAAAGAAAACGTGGATTGTCGCCAAAACTACAAAGACAATAGGAAGGTCCGTACGAAGTATTAAAAAGAATTAATGATGTAGTGTACCGGATCAGAAGATCTCCCCGTGGTAAACCGAAAGTGGTACACTTTGACCGTTTAACATCTTATAGTGGTAACAACCAAAGGGACTTGAGTAATGAGAATGGTGTGCAAAGAGTTATTAATCGTGAGCCAAATGTAGATTTTGAGAATTTTATGGCGACGTATGGCGGTTCCGCTAAGGCGAGATTTAGCGTTGTTGTTGAAAAACAGCAAGATCTGTTTAGAGCACCAGGAGAGTATTTCTTTGCGAGGCTTTGCTGAATGATGGAATGATGGAAAAAGGAGTAACCAGACTAGCGGTGCCCAAGCAAGGCTGTGAACTGGGTCGCTTAGATTGGAGAATAGTCTGAAATATGCTAGAAGTAATATTTCAGGAAACCAACGTCCAGGTCCTTGTTTGTTGCTATCAACCGGTTGCCTACCAAGACCAAGAAAAAACTGTTGACTGTTATTTCCAACGACGTGGTGGGTGCACCAGAAGAGATAGTTGCAGTCATCAAATTGGCGTCAAAATGTTTTTACAGTTACGGGACGTAACGGTTTTAAAGATGGGGCAGTGTTACGAACTACTATTAGGCAACCCGACAAACACACAAGCTAAATAACCCAATGCATTCTCCAGGAATCAAGAATGTTCAAGCACATACCAGAGTATGAATCATCTATTTAATTTAGGGTATAAATAAGACCGCTGATGAAGTACATAGTTAGTCTATATCTAAATGTCGAATATAAATTATAGCGTGTAAAGTTAATTAGTTACGCTTTTGAAAGTCTAAGAGTAAATATAAATTTGTGTTATGTGAACGTGTATAATGTACCGCCAGCTTGTAGAATACATAAATAGACAAAAGTGTAATAAATTAATTATAGTAGTGTTTAGTGTTGTTGAGAAGCCTTATGGTTAAGAATTTAGTTTAAGAAGATATTAGTGCTTGTAAATTACATTAATGTTATAGTGCTTTATTGTTAATTGGACTGAAAACATATATAAATAAGGCATATACTGTTAATTAGACTTGTGAAAAGTGAGTAATAAAGACTTGTTACTACGTGTATTAAATTGGTGAAACGCGTTAGTAGCAGCTCGCTGCAAAAGCAATCATTTGATACAAATTGATACTGTATTACTCTTTACATAATACAAATAAATAACACGTAATGTAAGCTAGCAAATCAGTTGCTTTATAAAGTTTTCTTGGACGCTATGTTTTTAAACAGGTTTGGTAAGCGAGCCTAATATTTTCCCGCTTCAAAACATGGTGACTGCTCAAAAACATGTTTACATGTAATATAGGTTTACAGTAGAAATGTCGCTATTCGTTTGCAAATTGTTGAGTCTGCTATACGCAACTAATGTTTAAATAACATATATTAACCATACTCACATACCTCAAAGTATCAGAATCCGATAACGTAACTATAAAAATATTGCATGTTGAAAAATATGATTACCGACTAATAAAAAATCGATTTTTTAACCTTTTATACTATATCATAAATATAAGTTTTTTATTTGAATTATATAACTTCCAACTTCAGATTAAAGTTTAAGTCGCTTGCCGTTTATATCACTATTAGCTAAGAATATAATGTAGCGGGTTACTATTAACGCGTTTACCAATTTAGAACAAGTAATAATAAAAGTTTTTATTATTCACTATTCACAAGTTAATTAACAGTATATGCCTTATTTATAGATGTTTTCAGTCCAATTAACAATGAAGCACTATTACACTAATGCTATTTACAAGCACTAATATCTTCTTAAACTAATTCCTTAATCATAAGTCTTCTTCACAACACCAACACTACTATAATTTATTTATTACCCTTTTGTCTATTTATGTACAAGCTGGCGGTACAATATGCACGTTCACATAACGCAAATTTATATTTACTATTAAACCTTGAAAACGTAATGACCAGCTAACTGTATATGATGTGATTTATATACGACATTTGGATATGGACTGACCGACTGCACTCATCACCGATCCTATATATTCCCTAAAATTAAATAGAAGATTCACAATCTGGCGTTTGCTCGAATGTTCAAAACTTCTGTAGAATATACTTCGCTTATGCAACTTGCTTGTTTGACGGGTTGCCTAGTAATTCGTAACAATAATATCAAGGGGCGAAAACTGAATAGCCCATATTTGGTTCAAATAATGCTTTCTTTCCTCGCCTGTAAGATGGCAGCACGCACAAAGAAGTCGGCAATAAAAATTGAAAGCTACGGAAACAATAATCAAACATAACATAACCACAAAACTGAATTTACGGATGTTCATGAACCTTGAATTTTCAATAGCAATTCAAATAATTAACACTTAAGGTAAATAAGTTTTTAATTCATTATTGTTAATTTAGGGAAGTCCTTTTAGTTAGGTTAGCTTATGCGAAGCACTGATCGTATTTATACTATCCTAAGTGAGATTTGCTTCAATAATTGATACAAATTGTATTTTTTTTCCATACAAGAGGAGTTTTGTATTGTATTGATATTTTGTTCATAAACTGTCTTACATTACTGTATTTATAAATTTCCAATTTGTTTAATACACGCATTTTGCACGTTTCCAGAGTTAAACACCCTCTCGCTCTGCTCAGTACTTGGGTGGGTGGACCCTGTTTTTTTTTTAATAGGATACATATACATATAGCAGTTGCAGGGCCGTGTAGCACATCTCGACATGGAGGTATATAATTTTTTAACAATCTCGTACACGAGTTCGATACAAGCTTCGGTGCTGCGTATGATTTTCTCAAAGGATGGTACATCTCATGCAGGTCCACTTCTCGGCCGTCGTTTATTAAATTTTCGAGTAATTTTTAGAAAACGCGGAGTTCGAATATTTGCTAGGTGCATTCGCATATGCACTTTATATACCCGGAACGCTACTTTTAATATAGACAACGACCAAGCTACGTTGAAAAGCAAATATATCAAATTAAAATATATTTACAAAATTTACGTTAGTGGAAATGTACATAACAATCTCAACCTAAAAAATATCACGTACAACTAACTTATGGACAATGATTCAAATTTTGCGATATAACAAAAGTTCCCGCAGCCGTGGCCGGCTTACCCTTCAGTGTTAACAACAACAAAAGATTTTATTTACAGATAAAATATATAACATAGCACATAAGATAGAGAACAGTGAATATAATCTAAATTAGGTACTAGTGGGACGCAGTTAAGGTTAACTGGTGGTTCCTGCGGCACAGCCCTTACCTACCTGAGATAAAGTAAACATTTCGATCAGTCTAACAAATTTCGGGACTTTCGGTGTGACCCTAAAAAGAACAAGTGGGTCAATCACACGAGTCCGCAGTTATTGAGGGAAGTCTTAAACAATGACTGTGCAGTAAGTTCAAGAGAAATATGAGGGACATTATATGGTAATATGAGGAAAACTATAACTAAAAAATCTCGTGATTGCAGTGTCACTAAACTTAAAACTAGACTAAAGTAGGAGTAGCCTATGTGGTAATATGTGTGTCAAATAGTGGGAGACCTTGATAGGGATATTTGTGTTTAAATTTTGTGGGTAAATTTTTAAACCTATATCTGGTAGTGTTACTAACTAATGGATTACATTTAAATTTACTGGTTTTGTCGTAGAACTTTTGCGCATTGAGTGTAATATATTCATTTATTGTTTTTAGATGAGCCTCGTTGTGAAGATCAACAATCTTGGTGTATCTGTCTTTAGCCAAAATAAGTCGAAGACATTTTTGAACTCATTTCACTTTTGTTAGAGAGAAGTGAATAGATGGTTAGGAGCAGCGTCCTGTCTTTTTTTTTTATAAAGGACTCAATATAATATTGGAAGGTGAGTTTTCTGTCAAGGTGGACTCCTAAGTATTTGACTCTAGGACTAAATGGGATTTGTTCGCCGAGAACATCAGCAGGACGATTGACGTCATAGTTTTTATACCTTTTATGGAAAAAGATCGCTTCCGATTTGTTGAGATTTATAGAAATTTTCCAATCGTTGCAAAATGTTCCAATGCGATTGATGTGTTCTTCGACATGAGCCAGGGCAACCTGTGGGTCAGCGGCTGAGGAGTAAATCGAGGTGTCGTCAGCGTATAAGGCAAGATTGGTTAGTTCTGATTTAGGGATATCGTTAATGAAAATAATGTAGAGTGTAGGACCCAGGACAGAACCTTGGGACACACCAGCGGTGATGTTCATTTTACGAGAAAGGATATCGCCAACAGAAACAGAAAAGGGCCTATTGGATAGATAACTGGAAATTAGCTTTATGAGAGGAAGTGGAAATTTGTAGTTGAATAATTTGTGGAGAAGATCTTTGAACCAAACCTTATCGAAGGCCTTTTCATAGTCTAATAGAGCCATGGAGGTTACCTTATGTGCATTAAAACTGTGAAGAATATCAGTAGTTAGCCTGGAAACTTGACTGGAGGTGCTATGCTTGAGTCTAAAGCCAAATTGTGAGTAAAAAAGAATTTGATTTCGATGAAGATGAAAGTTGATACGGGATGTGATAACTCTTTCGACAATTTTACTCAGAGATGGGAGCAGACTGATAGGACGATAACTGGAAGCAAGGGCCGGATTCGTACCGATTTTGGGAATGGGAGTGACAATTGCAAGTTTCCAGATGGGTAGAAAGTATGAGTGATTTAGGATTGCGTTAATAATGTAATGGAGTTGTACAACTGCTTTTTTGGAAAACATTTTTATGAGAATATTTGGGATTTTGTCTTTGCTTTTAGTTTCGGCGGGTGTAGTTTTGCGTATTTGGTTGCTGTCTAATACGGGTTGGAGATTAGTTAGTTTAGTGGTAACTTCTTTTTCAATTAGGACTTGGGCTGCGTTATTATGGGGAGTTGAGTGATTGCAGACGAAAAAGTCAGCAAGCAAATTGGCTTTGTTCTCGTTGTTTTGAGCGGTTACACCATTATGACTTAAAGTGGGGATGAGCCTATGTTTGTTTTTTAGATATTTAGCCATTTTCCAAATTGATTTGTCGGAGGCGTTTAGTTTTGCAAGTTTATCGTTCCAGGACGAGTTTCTATGTTTCCATACCTCCCTGCGAACCAGCTTGGTAAGTTGAGTGAGAGTATGTTTATGTGGGTCGTCGTTAAAGGTTTGCCAGGCCTTGCGGGCTTTGTTTTTAGCTTTAATTAGGTCGGTTATGCGTTTGGAAAGGTGAGTGCATCCTTTTCTTAGGAGGAGGGTATTAATGGCAGCCGATTGAGACTTTTTTTTCAATAGCGGAAATGAGTTTTGTGATTTCGTTATTAATATCAGTTTTGCTGATAATTTTATTATTAATTATAATGTGTCGGTCAAGGGTCTCTCTGTACAGTACCCACTTGGCATTTTTGTAATATAAAAGCGAGATTATAGGGGATTCAACAAGGAGGTTTTCGAGGGTAAAAATGATCGGATTGTGATCAGAACTGAGTTCAGATGGGGCTCTCAGGTTTTTAATAAAGGAAAAGTTTCTTTCAACGATGATATCGATCGTTGATGGAGTGGTTTTGTTTTCGGGGAAGTGGGTTTGAGTGCTTGTGTAGTGTATTTTGGAATTGTTGATTAGTGTTAAATTGTAGAGCGTGCAGCCGTTGGTGTTATTATGTAGGCAGTTCCAAGTAGAGTGCTTGGCATTTAGGTCACCGATAATAAGGATTTTGGAACCGGTACTTTGAAGAATTTTGATGTCCTTATCTTTGAATTTGTTAGAGGGTTTGTTGTATGCAGCAACAACGTTTGTACCGTTCTTAAGTCTGAGTACAATATTTTCAATGGAACAAGAAGGGTCGGCATGAATTTCGGTGAATTCGATATTGTTTTTGACCAGTGCCATGAGGCCACCACTACCTGCTTGAAAATCCTTACTAACTATCTTAAAATACCTAAAATTAACCTTATTATTAGCGCCTAGTTTGGTCTCATTAATTAGTAGTATATCTAGATTGAATCTGGCGATGAAGTCGGGGATTTCTTGCAATTTATTGCGAAAACCGTTTGCGTTCCATGATGCAATGTTGAGGCTTTTACCCATTAAGTTTTTCGCAAAAGTTTTTGAACGCTAAGAATTTAGCCAAATTATCAGTGCAACTTGATAGTACCGTGTTTAGTTCTTTAACAAGACCTAACATTTTATTTACATCGATTAGTTGGTTTAGTTTATGGATTTCACTTATTAGTTCAAAAAAATTTAAATCACTTACCTTATGGGGCACAGCAGGAGACTTTGTACTTGGTTGATTTGAAGAGGAGAACCTGACGTTGGTGGCAAGCGGAGGAGCAGCAGTCCATTTAGGTGCAGGAAACTCGGTGAGGGGGGGTGCTTTGGGACTAGTTCCTTTCAGAAGTTTAAGTTTAGAAGAGGATTTTTGAATGTCTTTAACTTTTTGAATGTATATAGGACATTCAGCACTATTTGCGGGATGAGCGCCACCGCAGTTGGCGCAAGTGGCATCAGTGTTTTTGTCCTTCTCGCAAGTAAAAGTTAAGTGATTCTTGGCACACTTGAAGCACTTGGGGTTAGCATTACAGTTAGCTGAAGCATGTCCCCAAAACTGACAACGGTGCCTCTTGCTACGATATTGATCAAATTTAATTTTAGTGTGGTAGAGATATTTAACAGTGTCATTTAGGTGTTTGGTTTTAACTGAACTGGAGGTGGTTAATAAATAAACAGGTACTTTCGTGTTCTTTATTACCGAACATTTAAGTACGCGGATGCCATATATTAAATCAAGTTCATTAATGATATCACTTGTTTCGGTGTTAGGTGGTAAACCGTAAATAAAGTGAGTATTTTGTCTTTCATCTTTGTGGGTGTACGTTATTATAACCCCGCCGCGCCGGTACGCGAGCGACTATGTCAGTTGGTAACAATATTAAATAATGTAAAAATTGACGCGCAAATCATAAATGACGTAACACAATTATATAAAATTTCTCCATCACATAAAAAAAGAAACGGAAATGCTACTCACATAATTTGCAGGGCTTCTCGCAGAAATACTCCATGATGGTCGGCAGCGGCTTCGCTAATCTTTTCTCGGGCGTGGGAATTCTTGAGCCAGGTTGAATCCAAATTCAATTTGTCTTCTCTCTATATGTAGACAAAAATGAGGTAAAGGAGACAGATCGCACGATAAATTTGGAATCACAGGAAACCTACATATCAGAAAAAGGCACGATACGATACCCGCCAACTACACTTGTTCACATCCCCGAGGCTAGTTCAACCCGTATCCGGAAATCCACCACTATCCTCTTGACCCCCGCGGCGGCGCAAATCTCGCGCAACGCGCTATCTGAAGTGACGGAAATACGCACATGGTTCGGCGACTTATAGATAATTTATAAGTGCCTTAGTTCGCGCCAAAAGTATCGTTGTGCATTCGAAATAAATACTGATAGTGCGCGATAAACAGAACTACATTTTATCTTGTAACAAACACCTGGTTCGCAAGAGTGCATTAATATAGAAAACGTGGATCGTGTGTGACCGCAGAGTACTCAAGAAGTGCCTAAACTTTTGTTTTACCGCTTAAAAAACATAATATAAACCGCAACTGAGTGTTCGTGGATTGTGCGTGCCGAAATATCCTATAGCACCGAAAGCCAAGAAGTTCTGGTGAGTTTTTTGACTTTGTTTATATAAATTTGTGCACTTAATTAACATTAAACATTTATACTGTAACTTGTACAATACAACCGCTTTATCGCTTCCAATTTAGTCCCGCAATATTGAATCCTGATAACTTCTTTACACTAAATTGTTTAATCCACCCGCTTATTTAATTAATTACGTGGAGGAAGTTACGCCCCTCCATTAGATTGGTCCTTAGAGCTCGCATGTCCCAGCAAAAAAGAAAAATTAGTTTACTAGTGCTTGCAGTTAAATTTTGAACTCTCTTTTCGTATATTATTACAATGGAAGATAAGATAAAATTGTTACACAAGAAGAAGGAGAGTGTATTTCAGCGGCTTACAGCATTATATGATTGTTCAAAAAATATTTCTTCATTTGAGTCGCGAGTAAATGAAAATTTTATGGCAGATAGCGAAACGATAGATGAATTAAGGTCAAGGTTTGAATCTATTGTGGATAAGATAAATGAATACCAATTATTATTGAAACCGGAATTTCAACCTGATTATCAAAGTTTAAATGCATTTGAGGATATGTACAGTAGAATTAAACGCACACGTAATAATATAATTCAATTTAAACCACCGCATCAAGGGGCTACTAGTGCTACCCCTAAAATTTCGATTCCCTTACCGCTTATAGAAATCCCGTATTTTAACGGTGAAATCTTAAAATGGGATGTATTTTACCAGTCTTTTAAGACTAATATTCACCTAAACCCTCAACTTACTGATGGTCAGAGGGTACAATACCTTATGGGTAAATTAAAGATTCCGCCCTGCAAATAACTGCAGGTATAGTTCCTGTGCTGAAACTTACAGTATATTGTGGGATAGCTTGGTAAAAAGTACCAGGATAAACGTACGCTAGGTGCACACTATTTAAATAATATTTTGAATTAAAAATTGTCCACGATCCGCTAACAATTTAAATACATTTATAGAAAAATATTCTGCGTCTATTGCAGCGCTGTTACAGGTGGGAATTACCGACCTGCAAGATTTTATATTTTTGCATTGGGGTTTAAAGAAACTAGATGCAGAAACCGCACAAGCGTTTGAATTGTCCGTTCGAAATACGGAAATTCCCTCTTATAAAACGCTGATAAGTTTTATTCAAGATCAAGTTAAAATTTTAGAACGTACAAATGATAATACGAAGTCATATAACTATAATCATAAACCGCAACCGACCGCATTTAAGACAAAAGCATTTGTTTCCAGTTCGCCTTTGTGCATATTGTGTAAAAAAGATAATCATTTTAAAATATACCAATGTCCGCAGTTTAAAATATGAATTCACCGCAAGACCGATTTGAAATTATTAAATCAAAAATGGATGCGTTAATTGTTTAAGCGTAACTCACACGCTTTCTTCGTGTAATTCAAGGCATTTTGTAATTATTGTCAAAATAGGCATCATAGTTTACTTTGTTTTAAGAAGAAATCGGACAAAATGACCATTCTAATACTCGTGATTTATCACAAGGAACGCCCGTAAGTTCTCTTGCCAAGAATAATAATAATATTTCAAATTCCGCTATCTCACCCGGTACAAGTTCTCAGGTAGAACCTGCTATTACCGTAGCATTTAATTCTGAATCAAGGTCTAATCCTATAATATTATTAGCCACCGCACAAATCTATGCAACTGGTTCTGACGGCAAACGCAAAATTATTCGTTGTTTGCTGGATAACGGTTCACAAAACAATTTAATAACTGTAGAGGGTTGTAAATTACTCAACTTGTCTATAGAACCCCTTAACAATTCATTCATAAAAGGTATTGGTTCAACTCAAAGACCAATACGAGGCTACGCTTATCTTAATATTGAATCACGTGTGTATAATCACAAATATTATATACAAGTACTAGTAGTTGACACTATTACAGATAAATTACCAGCATATTTTATTGGTAATTGTAATATGCAATTTCTTAACAATGTTCCGCTTGCAGACCTTTCATGGAATATTCCTGGAGGCATAGAGCTAGTAATTGGGGTACAATTATTTCCATATATCTACTTAGGTAACCGCATTGATTGTGGTCCCGCTTCACCGCCCGCTGTACAAACCGTATTTGGTTATGTTTTCATGGGAGATATTCCCTCTCGCAATGTCAATGCCGACCATTCATACGCTTCTTTTACCGCATTAACTTTAAATAATATTGAAGCTTCTTTGCATAAATTTTGGGAATTAGAGGAAGTTTACGTTAAACGTTTCCTTAGTCCCGAAGAAACGCTATGTGAAAATCTATACACTTCATCGGTCGAAAGAGACCCGACGGGCCGCTACTCTGTTGCCCTTCCATTTTGTAAAGATCCCTCCGCTTTAGGCAGTTCCTATACTGTCGCATATCATCGCTTTTTATCCTTAGAACGTAAGCTCAAACAAGAACCAGTCTTGTTTGAAAATTATAATCAGATAATTAGTGAATATCTAACTAAGGGCTATGTATCAGAAGTACAAACTTCTAATGATACACACGATGGTTATTATATACCACATCATCCTGTTATGCGCCCGGACAAGTCTACCACAAAAGTACGTGTAGTTCTTGACGCCAGTAGTCAAACTCATACTGGCTATTCGTTAAATGACATCCTTTATAGTGGGCCTAATTTGCAGGCGGATTTGTTTTTGCTTCTGTTGAATTTTCGCTTATTCCCAATAGCTTTAACAGCGGACATAGGTTAGATGTACTTGCAGATAATTGTGCCAAATTTTCACCGCAAATATTTAAAATTTTTATTCCGTTTCACAAGCGAAGAAAAAATACGAACTTTTCAATTTAATCGTCTCCCTTTCGGGTTAAAATCTAGCCCATACTTAGCTATGCGCACCATTCATCAATTAGCTTCTGCTGAAGCTAAACGTTTCCCAAATGCAGCACAAATAGCTACGTCTAAACTGTACATGGACGATCTGGTTTGCTCTGCACTTGATTATGAAACCGCTATTAAACTGGCTCAGGAACTTATTACTTTATTTAAGTCCGGAGGTTTTGATTTAATTAAATGGGTTTCAAATTCACCCGAGTTAATGACTAGCCTTCCAGACTCCCACCGCGCTTCCGTAAGTTTTTCTGACGATGGTAACTTAAAAATTCTGGGACTTTCATGGTTGCCGTCACTCGATTTATTTAAGATCACCATTTCTGATACTGAGGGTAAATGTACGAAACGTACAATTTTGTCTTTCATCGCCCGCTTATTTGATGTACTTGGTTTAATTTCGCCTACAATTTTATATGCGAAATTGCTTATTAAAGAATTGTGGAACATTAAAATTGATTGGGATGATATCCCTCCAGACGTGATTGTCCAACGCTTTAATTTATTACGCCAGGAAGTTCATTTACTTTCACAATTAAATATTCCACGCCATGTTGGTGTTCTAAAAAATTCTGTTGTGAATCTCGTAGCATTCTCTGACGCTAGTTTAAACGCCTATGGTTGTGTTATTTACATGCATACTACGGATTCTCTCGGAAATATTAAAGTTCGATTGCTTTGCTCAAAATCAAAGGTATCACCGGTTAAAATAATTACTTTATGCCGGCTAGAATTGTGCGCAATTGTTTTAATGTCTAATCTTATTAAAAGAGTTTATGATACTTATATTGATCAAATACCTATTACGGGTATCTACGCATTTTCGGACTCCACTATAGCATTATCGTGGATCCATTCTTCACCGCATAAATGGTCAATATTTGTAAGTAACCGCATAGCACAATGTCATGAAAATTTACATCCTCGTCATTTTTATCATATTTCTGGAAAAGAAAATCCTAGCGACAGTTTGTCGCGAGGCATGTTGCCCTCTCAATTAATAGTTAACAAACTATGGTGGCATGGCCCACAGTGGTTGCATTTTCCTATATCAGAATGGCCAATTAAGCCATTTAGTTCTAATTACACTGATAATTTGCCTGAACGTAAATCAAATACTTTGATCGCCTTTGTTCAATGTGAACAACCAGTATTATATATTTTGGCTCAACGCTGTTCCTCATGGGTCAAACTACTTAGGGTAGTAGTGTATGTACTCCGCTTTGTTAAAAAACTTCCACTTTGTAACGAAATGAAAGCATCAGACCTAATTATTGCTGAAAAATATGTTATTCAGTCAATTCAACTTGAGCATTTTTGTGATGAAATTAGCAAGCCAAGTAACTCTAAATTATGCTCCAAAAAGTTTAAGAATCTTTGCCCGTTTTGGACGAAGACAAGATTTTACGAATACAAGGACGATTATCTAATTCCGATCTCCCTTTTGAAACTAAGCATCCCGCTTTATTGCCAAAAAATGATCATATCGTTAATCTCATTATCGATTATTATCATAAAGTAAATTGTCATACGGGTCCAAATTTGTTGATGTCCATTTTACGACAACGTTTTTGGATACTTTCCGCTAGAAGTATTGTTAGAAAACGAGTATACCAATGTAACTCCTGTTTTCGTTTATCGCCTGTTCATCCCGTACCAAAAATGGCTGATCTGCCTTTATGTCGAGTACAAGAAACAAAGGCATTTGTACATATTGGCGTCGATCATGCAGGTCCAATTAAAATTACGCTAACGCGACGGCGAGGTTTTCGATCACAGAAGGCCCACATTTGTCTTTTTGTGTGTCTGACCACTAAGGCGATACACATAGAATTAGTCTCCGACTTGTCTTCTGATTGTTTTCTGGCTGCCTTGAAAAGATTTATATCACGCCGCGGTCCTGTTGCTTGTTTATATTCGGACAACGGGACAAATTTTATTGGTGCCAAGACACAATTAGAGGAATTATATACGTTTTTGGTATCCGCAAATTATCAAACCGCTTTAAAAAATGAACTTGCAATTCACCGTATTGAGTGGAAAATGATTCCTCCACGAGCCCCTCATTTTGGAGGTATGTGGGAGTCAAATATAAAGAGTTGCAAGACGCATCTATTTCGAGTAATTGGAAGTCAACTATTATCATATGAAGAGTTACTGACTGTCCTTACTCAAATAGAATGTCTGTTAAATTCCAGACCTCTTTGTTTATTATCATCAGACCCTCACCCTGAGGTTCTCACACCTGCTCATTTTTTAATGTCTACGCCCTTACAATGTTTACCCGCCTTTGATTTCCCAAGTGAAAATATTAACTTGGTCAATCGCAAAAAATTATTAGATATATTAGTAAGATCTTATTGGAAAAAATGGAAGACATACTACTTGCATACGCTACAAAGTCGTCAAAAGTGGTGCACTTCTAGTAATCCCATCAAGGTAGGGACTATAGTTCTTATTAATCAAGACGATACTCCTCCTCTGCGATGGCCCTTAGGTATGATCCAGGAAGTTCATCCCGGCCGAGATGGCGTTGTTAGAGTTGCCACTGTCAAAACAAAAAACAGTTCCTTTAAACGAGCAATTGTGAAACTTTGCCCGTTGCCCACCCAATAATTAAATATTATTATACTTACCCGCATTTCTTCAACCGCATTTATTCATCCGCTTATAAAGGTTTAGTTTAATAGCATTATGCTTTACCGCTTACATAAACTCTTGTACTACTTGTGTATTGAGCAAGCACTGAGTTTTTTTTATTTTATTTTTTAATTCATTTTATTTATTTTTTTTTGGTTCCATTCCTTTGAAGGTTTCCTACTTTCAAAGCGGGGTTCCATTCCTTTTCCATTCCTTTGAAAGTTTCCTACTTTCAAGGCGGGGAGTATGGTTCGGCGACTTATAGATAATTTATAAGTGCCTTAGTTCGCGCCAAAAGTATCGTTGTGCATTCGAAATAAATACTGATAGTGCGCGATAAACAGAACTACATTTTATCTTGTAACAAACACCTGGTTCGCAAGAGTGCATTAATATAGAAAACGTGGATCGTGTGTGACCGCAGAGTACTCAAGAAGTGCCTAAACTTTTGTTTTACCGCTTAAAAAACATAATATAAACCGCAACTGAGTGTTCGTGGATTGTGCGTGCCGAAATATCCTATAGCACCGAAAGCCAAGAAGTTCTGGTGAGTTTTTTGACTTTATTTATATAAATTTGTGCACTTAATTAACATTAAACATTTATACTGTAACTTGTACAATACAACCGCTTTATCGCTTCCAATTTAGTCCCGCAATATTGAATCCTGATAACTTCTTTACACTAAATTGTTTAATCCACCCGCTTATTTAATTAATTACGTGGAGGAAGTTACGCCCCTCCAGCACACGTCCTTTCAAATTTATGGCGCGAAATTCTTACATATTAAAACTTAATTGAGAATGTCTAGTGCCGAATTTTTTGGCACGTAACAACGTATGATATTCAGTATCTTTAAGAAGAGTAGTTACTTGCTTGTGATCCTCTTTTAGATGAGTATAGATGGTTATATCTTTCCCATAACTGACATAAAAATTTTCTGTTACTTTAGCTTTAATTAAATTAATTAAAGCTTTATGATTTTCAGTTTTGCCGTGAATTACAATAGGCGGCATTCTGGATTTATTAGAAGTCACGTTGGAAGCTTTTAAGGAATTTGCAATATTACTTTCATCCATGTTTTCATCAATAGCAGCTGCTAAGGGCGAGAACCTGTTGTTTAGTTCAACCGTTGGTGTACTTGAGTTAGCCCGGATCTTAAGCATTTTGTTTACAGTGATGCTTTCAGAATGTTCAACTTTGCGTTTGTTGTTTATAAGTTCTGCAAAGAGCTGAGATTCATCATTTGTGTTATCTAACATAAGCTCTAGAGGAATGATTGAAGGTTGATGTTATTAATAATAAACACTAACTGAATTAAACACCGAGAAACACGCGAGAAAATACTGAAAGTAGCGAGACACGCCTGTTCTCTAAGGGGTATGAACGCAGACTGAACCTTCAGTGTTGGTTCTCGTTCGATCACCGAAGTTAAGCAACGTTGGCCGCGATCAGTACTTGAATGGGTGACCGCTAGGGAACAGCGCGTGTCGTTGTCTTTTTTTATAAAATGGCACGTTAGTAGTGTAAACAGCACAATTACAGAAAACGTTTTTTGTTAGTACCAGCCTCGTGTCATAGATGGCAAGTCAGTATTAAGGATATAATTTTGATAATGGATGATTCCTTCTATTCCGTAAGGTATATTCTATGAATAATATAAACAAGATTTCTGTCGTGAGACATGGCAATAGTGCGGATTGGGTGTAAGATTTAACCACTCCTTAAATCATCGGGCTGCCAAGAAAAATACGATACTGTAACGGGCTACTACTACCGCGTTTCTTTAATTTAAAACAAGTAATAATAATGGTCTTTATTACTCACTGTTCACAAGTCTAATTAACAGTATATGCCTTATTTATAGATGTTTTCAGTCCACTTAACAATGAAGCACTATTACACTAATGAATTTACAAGCACTAATATCTTCTTAAACTAACTTCTTTACCCTAGGTCCAATACCCACACTAACACAACTATTTGTTTATACACTTCTATTTATTTATGTATACTGCAAGCTGCATGCACATTAGACACAGCATATCATTTATGTATATATTCTAAAAACTCAACTACGTTTACTTTACAACGATATAATTTATATTAGACATTCAAGAATAGACTAACTCTTACATTCATAAGCGGCCTTATATATACCCTGCATTAAGATATGACTCATTATCTAGAACTTTGTAGAAGGATTCTCGAATGCTGAAGAATACGCTGTGCCCCGGGCGTTTGTATGTTTGACGGGTTGCCTAATAGTGGATCGCAACACTGCCCCCTCTTTAAAACCGTTACGTCTCGTAACTGTAAATCCATCTTGACGCCAATTCGATGACTGGTGACGGTATCGGCAGCTATCTCCTCTGGTGCATCCACCGCGTCGTTGGAAGTAACAGTCAACACTCTTTTCATGGTCTTGGTAGGCAACCGGTTGATAACAACAAACAAGAACCTGGACGTTGGTTCCTGGAAAACTACTTCTAGCATATTTCGGACTATCCTCCAATCCAAGCGATCCAGTCCACAGCCCAGCTTGGGCACCGCTAGTCTCGTTACTCCATTTTCCATCATCTGCGCCTTAAGATTTAGCAAAGCCTCCCATAGATGTCCATAACTAGGTCTCTGCCATGAAGAATTTTTGGTGACCAGATAGTAAACATAACGATTTTTATCTTGAAGAACCAAAGATTTTCCTACAGTTGGCTGCTGTTGTACTAATTCATCCACAGACCAAACTTTTTCTTGAAAACAACAGCTATTCCCCTTGACATTGCCAAATCTTGAGCTACGCAATGTGCAAGGGAATACTCTTCTGGTGCTCTAAACAGATCTTGCTGTTTTTCAACAACAACGCCAAATCTCGCTTTAGCGGAACCACCATACGCCGCCATAAAGCTCTCAAAATCTGCATTTGGCTCATGATTAATAACTTGCCGAACACCATTATCATTATTTGAGTCTTCCTGGTTGTTGCCAGTGTAGGGTGTTAAACGGTCAAAGTGTACCACTTTCGGTTTACCACGAGGGGATCTTCTGATCCGGTACACTAAATCATTAATCCTTTTTAACACTTCGTACGGCCCTTCCCATTGTCTTTGTAGTTTTGGCGACAATCCACGTTTTCTTTGTGGATTGTACAACCACACTAAATCTCCAGGTTGATAACCACCTTCTTGTGCTCTCGTGTCATATTGTGATTTCATTCGATCGCTTGCTGCCTGTATATTCTTTCGGACGTTTTCGTGAATACTATTTGATCTTTCACGAAGCTTACTAACGTAATCTTCACCGGCGATCTCTTCTCCAGGTTTAAATCCAAACTGAAGATCACATGGTAGCCGCAATTCACGTCCTAGCATTACGCAAGCGGGCGAGTATCCTGTGCTGTCATGTACCGAAGATCGGTACGCCAGTAGGAACAAATGTAGATATTGGTCCCAGTCCCGTTGATGTTCAGAGACAACTTTGGCCAGGTACTTTCCTAACGTTCTGTTCATTCTTTCAACCATTCCATCCGATTGAGGATGAAGTGGCGTGGTTCTAGTTTTCCTGATTCCAAGATGCTTGCAGACGTTTTGAAACAACGCTGATTCGAAGTTCCGACCTTGATCGGAGTGTAATTCAACGGAACTCCAAAGCGACAAAACAACTCCTCACTAGTACATCTGCAACCGTCTCGGCTTCTTGGTTAGGTATAGCATATGCCTCCGGCCATTTGGTAAAATAATCCATTGCAACCCAGATATATTTATTTCCTTTCTCTGATTCAGGAAACGGACCAGCTATATCAATGGCTACCCTTTCAAAAGCATTCCCCACGTTATACTGTCTCATTGGGGCTTTCCGTTTTGAGACCGGGCCATTTGCAGAGGCACACAATTCACATTTCCGGCACCACTCCTTCACATCTTCTTTGCAGTTCACCCAATAAAATCTTTCTCTCACTCTTTGGAGAGTTTTTTTCACGCCAAAGTGCCCTCCGTAAATACCATCGTGCAAGTGCTGCAACACTTCTGGCACTCTGCTTCTCGGCACTATCACTTGAAGTCGTCTCTCAGTGCCATCTTCAAATTCCAGGCGTCGTTTCAAGATTCTATTTTCAATCACCAAGGAGTCCCACTGTGACCAGTTTGCCTTCAGGCTCCTACTTGAAATACTAATTTCTTCCCAAGCTGGTCGTAGTCCTCTATTTTTCCACTCAATAATACGTCCCAATTCGGCGTCATTCTCCTGGTCTTCTCGTATTCTTTCGAGTTGCCAAGTATCATCGGTTACCGTCATTCTATGGATGACACTTATTTTCTCTTCCATCTTGGAGCAATGATTGCAGTCCATCGGACAAGGTCTCCTTGATAGAGCGTCTGCATTCCGATGGCTAGTTCCTACACGATGTTCCGTATCAAAGTCATATTCCTGCAGCCGCTCTATCCACCTTGCCACTTGCCCTTCAGGATTTCGAAACTGCAGTAACCATTTCAGTGCGGCATGGTCTGTTCTCAACAGGAATTTACGGCCGTATAAGTACTTATAAAAGTGCTCTACGGATTTGACGACGGCCAACAGCTCCCTTCTTGTCACACAATAGTTCCTTTCTGGCCGCGACAAGACCTTGCTGAAATACCCAATAACTTTTTCTTGTCCGTCCTGCACTTGAGAAAGAACGCCTCCTATAGCTGTGTTACTGGCATCGGTATCCAACACAAACTTTCCCTCCATCCGCGGATAACTCAAAATTGGTGCTGTAACTAGTAGCCGTTTCAGTTGTTCAAATGCTCTGTGGCAGTCGTCATTCCAATCATATTCTTGTCCATCTTCGGTTAATTTTGTTAACTGTTTGGCAATGTTCGCAAACCCAAGTATAAAACGTCGGTAATATGTGCACAATCCTAGAAAACTGCGTAGTTGGTGTATATCTGCTGGTGTAGGCCACTCTTGTACCGTTTTTATTTTGTCAGGGTCAGCTCTTATTCCGGTCTCTGAGACGACATGTCCTAGGTATTTCACCTCTTTTCCAAATAGGTGGCACTTCTTGGGGCTTAATGTAAGGTTTGCCCGCGTAATCTTTGTAATATCTCCTCTAGGTTCTTAAGATGTTCTTCAAAAGACCGGCCCAACACTATCACGTCGTCCAGGTACACCAGACATGTCTTCCAGGACAGTCCACGCAGTACCGACTCCATCAATCGTTCAAAAGTAGCAGGAGCATTGCATAATCCAAATGGCATGACCTTGAACTGCCATAATCCAGTTCAATTGTAAACGCAGTCTTTTCTTTATCGTTTGGCTCCAAGCCTACCTGCCAGTATCCGCTTTTCAAGTCCAAGGTCGAAAACCATTTAGATCCGGATAGAGTATCTAAGGTGTCATCAATTCTAGGCAAAGGATAGCTGTCTTTCTTTGTCACATTATTAAGCCGCCGGTAGTCTACACAAAACCTTGTCGACCCGTCCTTTTCTTGACAAGCACTACCGGGGATGCCCATGGACTATTCGAGGTTCAATCACTCCCTGTTCTTCCATATCGGTGATAATTTGCTCGGCTTCCTTACGTTTTGCCAAAGGAAGCCGCCTGGGGTGTTGTCTTATCGGTTGCGCATCTCCAGTATTGATCTTGTGTTGCACAACATTCGTCCTTCCCTTCTCACTATCATCCAGTGCAAACACACCTCGATATCGTCCGACCAGTTCTTTTACCTTGCCCAGTTGGTCGCCATTTAATCCTTGACACGAGGGTATCAACATATCCAGCAATTTCTGTGAGCAACCGTTGGTTGGTTTATTTTTCGTGTCCTCCACACAACGTTTAATATGACATACTGGAATGCAACTTCCCACAATCATGCCTTTCTTCAGGGTCACTGTATGGGGATTAATGTTCAGCACCCTTACTGGTACCATATTTCGAGTCTTTACCAGAAGTCCCTCCTGACCCACTCCCGATTCAGTTGCTTCCATCATGCATACTTGTCCTTCCCGGAGCGTACCATCCGGGCATCCCATTACTATCATTTCTGCCTTCTCGGGTATTTTCATATCGCAAATCATTCGAACTTGCATCGTCTGGTTACTCCTACCTTGAAATGGAATCTCATCATCATCTATCCGAAGCACATTTTCTTTCATGTTTACATGAAACCCATATTCTCTCATGAGATCCATTCCCAAGATCACTTCTTCTGTAATTTCAGCTACCAACACTCGATGATTAATTAATTTGTCCCCAATTGTCAACATAACGGCAGTCTCTCCGTGAGTACAAATTTTCTCACCACTTGCCGTTCGAAGACACACCGATACAGGTAGCATTTTTCCACGACCAACCAAATCTGGTCTCACAATAGTTTTGTCGCTCCTGTATCCACGAGTAATCGGACACCCCTACCATTAATTCTTCCATCGATATAAATGCTGTCCAGACTCCCCATCGACGATGCAGCACGGATGATAATCTCCGGGGCACTACGTTGTGCTGTCGACGTTCGCCCCCTTACGTCGACTTGCTTTAGTTTTCCTGCTGCTCAACCGGTTGTTTTTGGTTGAGTGCAGCGTCTCTGTATATGACCAACTTCGCCGCAGTTCCAGCATCGCAGACCCCATCTCCGCGGTCGTTGTCTTTCAAGCTTTTCCACACGGTTGATTATTTCCTCTATGCTGTTCTGCGCTTGATCAGGTTCCTCTAAGGCAGACCGAACTTTGTGACTCATTCTGTGTGATGTCTGCTTAGCTGCTTCAAATTCAAGCGCATGAGCCAGTGCGTCATCTAACATCTTTGGCCGTGCTAATCTTAGCGCTTGCTGTATTTCGCCATCTTTAACGCCATCCACAAATGTTTGTACAGCCAGTTGTTCGAGGAAACTATCTGGTGCCGTTGGATATGCCAATCTAACTAATCTGGCGATGTCAGCTTCGAATTCTTGCAGGCTTTCACTTGTCTTTTGCGAGCGGTTCTTAACTTGTGCGTGGTAAACCTGTTGAAGGTGAGCGTCTCCATATCTCATCTCAAGCTTCGATGTTAAGAGGCCGTAATCATTCTGCTGGTGATCGGGAATCGTTTGTAAGATGTTAAGAGCTTCCCCCCGTAGGGCCACTATTAGAGAGATAGCCTTCTCTTTGTTGCACCAACCGTTGGCTTGCAAGCTTCAAATTGTTTCAAATATGTGGGCCAAGGTGTTTTACCATCGAATGTAGGTGATTTTACTTTAAATTTAGGCGGAATTGCTGAACTTCTTTCTCTTATTCAATTTCGTTTATAATACTTTGGCTTTTTTGCATTATTTTCAATTGCCAACGTTTACTTTGTGAAATCTTTTTTAGCCTCATAATCTTCTTCACATTTTTTCATTAATGTCCATTTTCTCATGTACTGGTCATAAATTCTCTTTAATCTAAGGGTCCATTCCTATCTAACTTGTTGTTCCTTCCTTACGACTTTCTCCTTTAGTTTTCTAATTCTTCAGTTTAGCCGTTCCTCCTCTTTAACCTTAATTCTTCAGCATTTTCACTAAGTGTCAATTCAGTTTACGACCTTTCCTCCATACCGGATTTAAAATCCTTGAGTAAATTCATTAAAGTGTCTGCCTCCATTTTACTTTGATTTCTTGTCACTGGCTTATACAAACTACTTAAATGTCTTTAGACTTGTGTTTTAAATTAATCACTATATACCCCACAAATGCCTGACACCAGTGTAACGAGCTACTACTACCGCGTTTCTTTAATTTAAAACAAGTAATAATAATGTCTTTATTACTCACTGTTCACAAGTCTAATTAACAGTATATGCCTTATTTATAGATGTTTTCAGTCCACTTAACAATGAAGCACTATTACACTAATGAATTTACAAGCACTAATATCCTTCTTAAACTAACTTCTTTACCCTAGGTCCAATAACTACACTAACACAACTATTTGTTTATACACTTCTATTTATTTATGTATACTGCAAGCTGCATGCACATTAGACACAGCATATCATTTATGTATATATTCTAAAAACTCAACTACGTTTACTTTACAACGATATAATTTATATTAGACATTCAAGAATAGACTAACTCTTACATTCATAAGCGGCCTTATATATACCCTGCATTAAGATATGACTCATTATCTAGAACTTTGTAGAAGGATTCTCGAATGCTGAAGAATACGCTGTGCCCCGGGCGTTTGTATGTTTGACGGGTTGCCTAATAGTGGATCGCAACAATACATTAGTTATAAGTGTTGAATTACACTCCTTTTCTTCAAGGAGTTGTGTAGATATTAATAAATAAATATAACTGCTTAGAAGGAGTTATCCTATGACATATACATCAAGTAGTGTTCGGTTAAAGAATTAAATGTCAACGTATCTATCTGAAACCATAGAATAATAATAACAAGAAAAGAAACTCGGGGTTTTCAGAAAGACCAAAATTCTTTGCCGATGTCTAAAATTCGCCATTATTTTGTTGGTATATCCATAGAATAATAATATGCACACGCTAGCGTAGCGTATTATTATTTTGTGGTATATCCTTCAACCTTCCTTTAGTTTATTGTACTGTTCTTGTTTTAAGTTGTAATTTCACTTCAATAGGTTTCTTTATTACGTTGGAGCCTAAATAATAATCAATTTAAATATTTAAAGTAATTTCTAACTCAACGTTTTTAAATTTCCCCTGTGTACCTACAGAATAATGGCCGAAGGTCATATATTTTTGGTACAAGCAAAGCAATGAAATTTATGAAGAGTGTCATTTCTTAAACGCATTATTATTCTATGCTGAAACTTAAAGAATTAAAATATAGCAGTGAATGGCGGTCAACTACAAAAATGGACAGTAGTATAAAGATAAACATATCTCCATCACACGAGAAATCATTTGACGACGTAGATTTCAGGCGGTAACTGTGACTTTTGAAGAGGAACCACTCCTACTGTTCGATTCCAAATCTATCGTGTCATCCATCAACTAGCAAATACTTATGAAATTACTAATGCTTCTGAGTCCTTCAATTAACGCACATTAAAAGATACATATTCAATGGATTATGCCGATAAAAGTTCAAGAAGGATACCTAAATGCAGCTTCAAGCCATACCAAAATAATGCAAAACATACGTTTAAAAATTGTAATACGTAGCTATAATGCTTGAACAAAAAGCATACTTATTCAGCATATGACAAAGCACAAGTGTTCTAACCCATTTTCATCTGAAATGGAGAATTTAGAGAACTATAAAAGCACACTTACTCATGATAAACAATTTTCATGTACCATTTGTGATTTCAAAACATCTCTAAGGGGCAACCTACAAATGCATATGAGGTTTCACACCGGTGATAAACGATTTTCATGCATGGATTGTAATTATAAAACATCTCGAAAGAGCAATCTACAACAACATATAAGAACACATACTGGTGATAAACCATATTCATGTACGGTTTGTAATTATAAAGCATCTCATAAGAGCACTCTAAAAAAACATATGAAAACACATACTGGTGATAAACCATATTCATGTACGTATTGTAATTATAAAGCATCTCAAAAGTACACTCTAAAAAAACATATGAAAACACATACTGGTGATAAACCATATTCATGTACGGATTGTAATTACAAAGCATCCCAAATGAGCAGTCTAAAAAGACATATGAGAACACATACTGGTTATAAGCCATATTCATGTATGGTTTGTAATTACAAAGCATCTGAAATGAGGAATTTAGAGAACCATATAAGAACACATACTGGTGATAAACCATTTTCATGTATGATTTGTGATTTCAAAACATCTGTAAAGGACAATCTAAGAAGACATATGCGCACACATACTGGTGATAGACCATTTTCATGTACGCTTTGCAATTATAAAGCATCGGATATGAGCAGTCTAAAAAGTCATATGAGAACACATACCGATGATAAACCATTTTTATGTACGCTTTGTAACTACAAAGGGTCTCGAATGAGCGGCATAAAAGCACATATGAGAACACATACCGGTTATAAACCATATTCATGTGTGATTTGTAATTATAAAGCATCTCGCATCAGCAATCTAAAAAACCATATGAGAACACATACCGGGGATAAACCATTCACATGTATGGTTTGTAATTACAAAGCATCTGAAATGAGGAATTTAGTGAACCATATAAGAACACATACTGGTGATAAACCATTTTCATGTATGATTTGTGATTTCAAAACATCTGTAAAGGACAATATAAGAAGACATATGCGCACACATACTGGTGATAGACCATTTTCATGTACGCTTTGCAATTATAAAGCATCGGATATGCGCAGTCTAAAAAGTCATACGAGAACACATACCGGTGATAAACCATTTTCATGTACGCTGTGTAATTACAAAGCGTCTGGAATGAGCAGTATAAAAACACATATGAGAACACATACCGGTTATAAACCATATTCATGTGTGATTTGTAATTATAAAGCAACTCACATCAGTAGTCTAAAAAGTCATATGAGAACACATACCAGGGATAAACCATTTATATGTATGGTTTGTAATTATAAAGCATCTCAAATGAGCAGCCTAAGAAGACATATAGGAACACATACTGGTGATAAACCATTTGTGTGTATGATTTGTGATTTCAAAACATCTCGGAGAGTCAGATTAATAGGACATATGAGTATACATGCTAGTGTTGAACCATATGCATGTACGGCTGGTAATTAAGAAGCATCTCCGTTAGACAATTTAACAACGCAAATGGGGACATATACTGGTGATAAATTATTTCATCCATTATTGTGGTTTCAAAACAAATCAGAAGGTGAAGTTAAAAGGACATAACTAATATTGGAACAAACTTATATCATCAATGTAAAAAATTTATGACAGAACATGAAGATTTACTAATAGTTAATGCTGATAAAGGTATTGTAACAGTTGCTATATCAAAAACTAGTTATTTAGAAAACAATGTCAGATTTACTAAAAGATAATACAGTATACAAAGAAATTAACACAGACGCAACAGCGAAACTTCAAAAACACACATTAGACCTTATAAAGCAATTAAAAAATATAAAATTGATAAAAAAGTTAAGCAAAATCATCAAACAATTATAGTAACACAATCCCTAGACTTTATGGTCTACCTAAGATACATAAAGCTGATTGTCCATACCGTCCTATTGTTACCACAAATAATACCGCCACTGAAAAACTTTCGAAATTCGTTTCTGAAATTTTAACAAAATCCGTCCGTAAAAACGATTTTAATACAAAAGATTCTTTTGAATTTTCCGAACAAATAAATAATTTTTGTTTACCAAAAAATTATGTATTAATCAGTTTAGACGTTATTTTCCTTTTTACAAATATATCTAAAAATTTAGTTATTAATAACATTAATAAAATTTTGACCAAAATTGAACCAAATTGTAAGTTATCAATAACAATGTTTTTACTAACAATTGAATTTCTATTTGACAATTTTTATTTTTCCTTTAACAATAAATTTTATCTACAAATTTTTGGATGTCCGATGGGATCAAATCTCAGTCCTATTATCGCTCAAATAGTTATGGACGAACTGTTGAATTCTGTTATTACGCAACTTTCATTTAATCTTCCATTTATTAAGAAATTTGTTGATGATATAGTGACAGCTATTCCGAAAGATAAAGTACATGAAACTCTTAACATTTTTAATAAATACAATACCCACATTCAATTTACAATAGAAATAGAATCGAATAACTCTGTACCATTCCTAGACACTTCATTAATTAGAAATGATAAAAATGAAATTATTTTAGATTGGTATCAGAAGCCTACACATTCAAACAGATATTTAAATTATTATTCTTATCCTCTATTTAAAACAAAATTAAATTTTATTTTGGGATTAAGAGATCGAATAAAAAAGATATCCCATCCCTCTTTTCATAATAAGAACATGAAAAAGCTTTCAAATATTCTAAAAAATAATAACTATCTTATGCACCTGATAACAAAATTATTATATAACTCAAAAAGTACGTTAATACAAACAATAACGATGGTAATATAGATAACAATAAGACAACTAACAGAAATAACAATACTTTACAACTACACAAAACACTACCAAACATAGATGACCACCTAACTCATAAATTAATTAAAGTATTTAAAAATTACAATTTTAAATAGGCTAAAAAACATTTTAACATTAGGAAGCATTTTTTCAAAATTTAAAGATAAGACACTAGATTTATTTATTAGAAACATTTTATACCAAATTAATTGTATAGATTGTGGTAATCCTTACATTGGACAAACGTTACAAACTTTAAAACAACGTATAACCCAACACAAAAGTGACATTAGAATTAAACCAAATTCTTGTGCTTTATCAAGACACTCAATTGATTTAGATGGCAAAATTGATTTTAAACATCCTAAAATTCTAGAACTAGAAATATATACACAAGAAAGACTATTTCTGAAAATGTATCATATTTTTCGCCAAAAAAATTGTCTAAATAAAAAAACAGATATTTGTGGTCTAAGTTCGATTTACACATACTTACTTAGTCTTCAGAAGTAACATATACCTAATGCAATAATTGATATTGTAGTGATTAACATTTCATGCATACACATCCTATCACATTCATACATACACATCCTATCACGTACGAACAAACAAACAGATTAGCGTACATAATCACAAATATTCATAGACACTCACATAAATATAACATGTAAACGCACTCACACTCATACACCCACAAACACATGCATGTATGCACACATAGGCATTCTGTATTTAAAGTTTCAAATAATAAAAAAAGTGAAACTGAAAGGATTCAAAATGTGACATTTTTATTTTTATTTTTATACAAGTTATACATTTTTCTTATAACGAATTAAGGTATCGTACCTTTTAGTTTACGCTGATAAACAAATATCCATTGCATCAATTATTGATTTTTATTTACGGCGAAGCTTTAATATTTGCCTGCAATAGTCAACTTTGTATTAAATTAACGTATACAAATTATTGATTTTTCCCTACCACAAAGTTTTAGTATTATTCATGGTTGTATGCAATTCACGTATACAAATTATTGATTTTTACCTTGTCTTATACTAAAGTATACAAACTCTTGATTTGAAGCGTAACAAATAATTTATTATTTTCCTATCGACAGGGTCGTTATAAAAATATCTTCTGGAGTTATTTACACACGTTGACCTTTAACCTACACAGTATATTCCCCCTATTGGAATACAAATTTAAACAACTATTTGGTTTATTTTGAATTTAAATACGAAGCACTATACCGACTTTTATTCCTACCTATAACTATTTAACTAACCTATCACTACCACCTATTTCTACCTATTTCTATTCTATCTATATCTATTTTCCTTTATCTCTATTTACTTAACTTATTTCTATCTATCTACAGCTATCTATTCACATCTATCACTATTTATTTACTTACCACTATTTATTTACATCTATTTCTGTCTATCACTATCTTTTTATTGAACTCCTTTCTATTCATCTATACCTATCTTTCCTTTCTTCTTTTTATTTAAGTTATTTCTACTTATGTATCCTATTTTTATTTGTTTAACTTATCTTCCCTTACACTATCTATTCACATCTATCACTATTTATTTCTATCTATTTGCACCTAACTCTATCTATTTTTATTTCTATATACAACTCTAAATCTCACTATCTATCTATTCTCTATCTATAACTCTAACTATCAACACGTATCTTTATTTAAATCTAACTTTTTTTTTGATCCCCCATGTCCTTCTTACAATTTTAATAGACTGCATGACTGTCTTTCCTCCTATTTCTATACTTATTATCCTTATTGCTTGACAGAAAATAAAACTATTCTTACTGTCCTGATTCTTAAATATTTTTTCCTCTGTCCCTATACTTGTCTGTTTTTCATTCATTATTACTACCTCTGATGTGGACAAACCAAACGATACTATCTTATCATTATTAATTTTTTCCTCTATGGAAAATATATCTTCCAGACTCTATGTGTATTGAAATTGAGCCATAAAACTTCCTTAACTCCAATTTCATAAAAATATCCTTGCCACTTAGCTTTGTTATGCCTCCTACTAAAACATGCTCATATCCTACTGCTGTGCTTGCCTCTACACCTTCTAATTCTGAATGTTTATTCAATAACGCCTGTACCGCTTTTAATTTTTCTCCTGGACATTTAATTGTGTCGATCTCTTTCACTTCTTCATCCTTTAATTCCACCCCATTATTACACAAACCCGTGTCATCCTCTGTGACTTCATGACTTGCCATCCAGGGCAATATCCTATCCCTAACTCTAACTACCTTCCTCTCTATATCGAATACTACACCTAACTTCACCATACAATCAACACCTAATATCCCCTTAAATTTTAGTCCAGGTACAGTTATAAATTCCTGCTCACAGCTAACTGAACCTAACTCCACTCTTAATACTACAACGGTATTTAGCACAGCAAATCGCTTCTAATTCGGCGCTACTAAATGGCTTCTTTTTATTGACATAATCCTATCACACACTTTTTTTCTAATTTTGCTGACGAATTTTTCCGTCTCTGCTCCAGAATCGAGCAACGATCCTAAATTATGATCACAAATTTTCACATCTATAATTGGCAAACAAAATTTTTCCTTTATTTCCGGTTCAACTTCCTCATCAATTTTTTAAAATTCCCTTGGATGTTCGTATTTATACACAATTACGTCTAGTGATTTGTCTACAACTTCCGCATATGTCCGTGACGTCGTCTCTACCCTATTAGTCCTCTCGTTGTCCCTAACTGGTGTCATCGTCTTCGTCCTCCTCATGTCCGGTGAACTGTTTTGTCGTGGTATCATCGGTCGTGGCGTTGGGCCTCTACTTGCACTGTTACTCTGGAAAAATGTCCTTCTTGGTCCCAGTTGGGTTCTGTATTCCTGTTAAAATTAGTTCCCCGTATTTGATAATTATCTCCCCTATTTTCGAATCTAAACATATTAACGTTCCTTTTCTTATTTTCACGAGATCTTCCGGTGCTCACATCGTCATACCTTTGCAAGTACTATAAAAACATTTCCCTATCTACAATATTTTGCAACGCTACATGTTGCCTAACCTCAACTTCGAAGTGTTGCGAAAGATACTTAATAATTTGTCGGTCCGTCAAAGGTGGACTCAACTGCTTTGATATGCTATACTTGCGAATAGCATGCTGTTCTACACTTCCAGTACATTTACCCTTGTATTTTCTGTGATTAAAAAACTTACCGTTCCTTCGTTAAATGTGCGCATTGAAATTCGAAATCGTCGACAAACATCTTGCATCTTTGTTTCACGCATTTGTCTGCTAAAATATACTTGTCTGTCAGGCGCTTGAAAACCGCTTGTCTTTCTATCAGCTGACGTATTCTCTGTCTCCCTTGATTGCTTGCTAACGACTCTCCGTCCCTTAAAATTATTGATTTTTGCTTGAAATTCGAAATCGTCGACAAACATCTTGCATCTTTGTTTCACGCATTTGTCTGCTAAAATATACTTGTCTGTCAGGCGCTTGAAAACCGCTTGTCTTTCTATCAGCTGACGTATTCTCTGTCTCTCTTGATTGCTTGCTAACGACTCTCCGTCCCTTAAAATTATTGATTTTTGCTTGAAATTCGAAATCGTCGACAAACATCTTGCATCTTTGTTTCACGCATTTGTCTGCTAAAATATACTTGTCTGTCAGGCGCTTGAAAACCGCTTGTCTTTCTATCAGCTGACGTATTCTCTGTCTCCCTTGATTGCTTGCTAACGACTCTCCGTCCCTTAAAATTATTGATTTTTGATTCACAAATAACATACTCGTTCGTTAACCTGGCCTTTCCCTCTGTACAATACCTTGAAATGTTATCACCTCGTTTTATAGCTTTCAAAGAAATATTTATTTACTTGAAGCTCTCATTCCTTGAACTCCTCCACCGTTTGGTTATATTATTCTTGTACGAATTAAGCTAATATACCTTTTAGTTTACGCTGCTAAACAAATATCCATTGCATCAATTATTGATTTTTATTTGCCGCGAAGCTTTAATATTTGTCTGCAATAGTCAACCTTGTATTAAATTAACGTATACAAATTATTGATTTTACCTTGTCTTATACTAAAGTATTAAACTCTTGATTTGTAGCGAAACAAATAATTTATTATTTTCCTAGCTACAGGGTCGTTATAAAAATACCTTCTGGGTTTATTTACACACGTTGACCTTTAACCTACACAGTAATATATATATATATATATATATATATATATATATATATTACTCATATTTAGACCAGGGTAGAAAATTAATGAATTACATCAAATAATTTTAATCACCGTGTATAAGGAATTTTATTAGATAATACGCTTTATTAAAAAACCGTGGAGAATAAAAATTCATTCGTTTCATTAAAAATAAGAGATTTAAATTATTTACAAGACGCTTTATGTAAAAAGAAGCAGTATTAATATGCTCAACGTGTAATATAATTATGCCGAGTAAAGAAACAAATGGAAATTACGTGCAAAATTTATATTAATTGATTCAAGTTTGGGTAACAAGTATTAAACAAAATGTACAGATAATAATTGAATATTTGATTAGGAGTCACTAAAAATTAAAGGGTATTATTTTAATTGAAGTTAATTGAACCATTAGTAACATATAATATGTATAAAAGCTAGTAAAAACCCAATAATATTCAGATCGTAGAAGTATTATGTTTGAACACCTGCGTATTTTAAATGTTTTATGTTCTGCGTAAAATTTGCAGATAACAAATGGTTACAGAGAATGTTGGGGAAACCGTTGCTTAATTTTTACGGGAAATGCTAATAAGGTGGGTTATTTCACAAGTCCACATGGATTGAAAATAAGTCGATAATAAAGAATATCAATTTGCAACAATAAGAACAGGTTAGAAAAGGAAAGAGAAAATGCGTCAAGCAAAGACACTAATAATTAAAGGCGGGATTTGAGCAACGTCACGAGGGTCACGATTGGTTGAAAATAAGATGCAAATATCAGAGGTAGAAATAACATTTCTGTATAAAATTTAATTAGTTATTCCCAGACGTTGCGAGCCGTGTCGAAATTTCTGAGATTTAACTGGTGCGAGTGCAAATTTAATAAGAACCGACGCACAGGCGGTCGAGATGGGAATATAGAATGCGAAATTATAGAAACTGGCCGTTTTGAGGACAAAACCGACAGACAGGCTAACCACTATATATACCCAGGTTAATATGAGCTTCTCTCTCTTAGATTTTCGATTTGATTCAATGCGTTAAACAGTGCTTTTTAGTTTTCCGATTTTGATAGAATAATTTAAACAGTTTGCTCGTATATTTTGGTGATTTAAAACAGTTTGTTCTTTACGTGCTACAATGAATGTAATTTAGTGCACTTAGAAAAGAAAATACAAGATAATAAAGTCTAGTATCACTGTACCAATTAGTCAAAATTGCAACGACAAATGAATACACAAAAGTATGCAGTTTTGGCGTATATTTGTGAAAGAAGTATGAATTTCTTTGCTATTTTTCGGGGGTGTTAATAATTAAATGATTTGTAAACGTGTCTGTATCCACAAAACAAGCTTCAGATATACACAAATGAGTTCCGGAAAAGCACTGAAACAATTTTAAATGAATGGTGGTGTAGAAAATAACATAACCCAGTTGGATTGGTGTGATTAACAGAGGACGATATACATTGGGGCCACGAGTGCATTAACCTTCAGGTAACTTATGCTTTGTCGTTCGTTTTTTTTTGATGTTTTGGTGTGTGTTGAATAACTTTATAATTGATTTACTTAAAATGGACAGTAGTGAAATTGTACTAACAACAAATTTTTAATTTTAAGGTGAAATTTTCTTGTTTAAGTAGAAAGGGGTATTTAGTATTTATGTTCTGGATGATGATGAAAATTTGGGTATGTCTTTGAGCTCAATTAGACGAACCTGGTTAATTAACGTAAAGGGGTGGGAGATGCTCCCTTTGTACTCAGACTCAGGTCTGCATATATTGTTATATTAATTAGTAGGCATCTATAAGGACTTTAATTCTGGATGCACATTAAAATGATAATAAATTTAATCTTGAAATTTTCTGATATTGAAATTTATGCTGAATTTTAATTTTGAAATTTTAATGTATTGTGAATATTGATGTAAATAGAGTTAACGTTGATGTTTGTGGTAGGAATGTGTCTGTTTTTTTTATGAATGAGGATGAAGGTTTAACTAGGTGAGCAGCCGAGGCGGAAAGGAGTAAAGAGGCGATTAAGAGAAGAAAATGACGGACTAGTTAAGTTAATTGTTTTGTGTAGGATTCACAGCATTCTTGACGCCCAATCCGTGAGGCTCGATTTTAAAAAGGTTTCACAGCATTCTTTGGCGCCCAATTCGTGAGGCTCGATTCCTGCAAACAAGAGAGGATTCACAGCAATATATATATATATATATATATATATATATATATATATATTGCCGTGGAACCTATGGAAAAAGCCTCGCCAGAGTAGAAATACATTCGAGCCCCAACGTTGGGCCGTCATAAATTGCCGTGGAACCTTTCTAATCGCCTCAATAACAAAAATATTTGAAAATTTTATTTTCGAAAACTCGAAAATAAATTTCACACAATAGAAAAATTTAATAAAAATAATCTCTTACCCAGATTCCTCTCTTCATCATCTTAATTCTTCTTCAGTTCCCAGGCTAGCTCAGTTGGGTCTCCTCTTGCATACCTAGATTCACTATTATACTCAGTATCATTCACGCACACTCTCAATAAAACCACAAAATAATACAACCATTATACAATATTTATTAAACACTATTTACAAATAAAATTCACGATTATCCACATTTCAGAGATCAAGTTACACCTCAATAAATCCTATTTTTGTACTGTCCTGAATTTTAATTTAAAATATCAAACACATTGAATATACCCGGAGTAAATGGCCCCTGAATAATACCTTATGTTCGTTCTTTATTTATAATTTATTTTGAATTTGTATACTCTGGAGTATGGTGAGCTCATGATAACCCAGTTAATTATGAATAATGTATGTTTTTATACTTCGCATACTCTTACCACAAACAAAAAAAAACAAACCCATGTACTCTTCACAATAAAAATTTTAAATTCCTGATGGAACGTTAATAAGCTTTATATACACCTTTAGATTTCTATTTAAATACCATAATGAAGTTAGTCATACGTATTATTTTTAATACGCAAAATAATGCACGATACCTTCAAAATTTACTCTCACACGTCACACAATTTTTATAGTTTTATAGTTTATAACAACAACAATTTTAAAGCGTTACCTGGAATTTCTTGAAGACCTCCACTCCATTGACGATGCGGTAAAGTTGTTTCGCTCTGCTCTGCTGTCCGCCTCTAGCTATTCGTAGAAGAACCCCATTTAAGTTGTGCGGCTTTCCCGGTGCATCCAATTCCAAATCCAAATAAATCACATTTTTTTTATACTTGCGTGCTTTCGTTTAATTTAACTTAAATTTACGTTACTTCACGTCACTTCCCGAGCTTGTTTAAAATAAATGTTGTACCTCAAATTAGAATTTAGACTCGACACTTATTCGCGTATCAAATTATGAGGCCAACACTGTACTATTTAAAATAAAATAATTGTATATACTTACATGTTCGTTCGTAGTCTGAAACGATCAAAGTACTAAGAGAACGATGAAATAAGAGAGCGAGCCGTGCTAATTCGTCAAGTATTTATATTCTTCGACTGTAACCTCTCCAGACCCTCTTACCGTGAAAAATCTAATTTAAAATAACACTTCTTAAAATTTTGTTTCAAGCGTTTTCGAAATCTCCGAAATTTAGCGCGTCGTTACGATATTTTTCAATAAACCCGACTTCAAATATCCCCGTGTTTGTCTGTTTTAGATCTAACGATATCGACCAATAGTATATGCATTGACGTCTTAAAAATCCCGCCTATATTAACGCTGTCCCTTTCTTATGCATATCATATGTTTCCTTCTAACCTTGTTTGAGTGGTAGAGAATCGATATTCCTGTCCACGTTCTATTTACCCCATGTGGACTGAATACGTGTTTTTTGAAATGTACTATTCGTATGTCTGTCTCATTCCGACGTATTTCATTGACCCTCTATTCTTTCTGCACTTTAAGGAAATTTTTAGTTAACATTTACGCGAACCCTCCAACCGTCTACTCGATGTTCTTTGAAACTTGTTTGTTATCTATAAAAATAAGGGGAACCTGACATTTAGAAACATGCAGGTGTTTAATTAACCGACGTTTTAACACAACAATTCTAGGAGCTTCTTTTCATGGTATTTCAACCTAACCGATTTATTTGTTTGTTATAACGAACGCTATTCGCCTTGGATTTATTGATTTTTCATGCTTTTATGCGTATTAGACGTAATTAAACTCCAATAAATTAATAAATAAATTGCATTGGCTTCTAAAATTTATTTTCTTTACGAACCTAACTAAATTTTATTCCTCAATTGTAAATTTTTGTTAATACTTGTTACATTAAACTGAACTAAATAAAATAACTTTTGCACGTAAATTCTGGTTGTTTCCTCTATACAGGGTGTTTCAAATTGCTTTGCTTATAGTTAATTTAACCTTTTAAAACTATTACAATATATATATATATATATATATATATATATATATATTGTGTAGGTGACGCGCTCAATATTTGCCGCGGTTTTTTGGCTGTATCTTTGATATTATACATTTTTAATAATTAATCATGTCTAGACGCGGAAAAGGTGGAAAATCAAAGGCTAAAGCCAAATCGCGATTAAACCAAGCAGGTTTGCAATTTTCGATTGGTAGAATACATCGGTTTCGGCGAAAAGAAAATTATGGGGAACGTGTTGGTGCCGGAGCTCCCGTTTATTTACCTGCTGTACTAGAATTTGGGCTTTGCATAAAAGTCTAAGTTATTATTTTATCTAATTCACTGTAATACGATAGTATTTATCAACTTACCTTGTGCAACTATCTACCTAAAATATTTATATATTTAATACTTGGCTTATAGCCGTAATTTTGAGTGTAGCTTCCTGTTTATAACTGACATAAGTGAAAAACTTGACAATGTCAGATATGATTGACAAAATGCCAAACGTAATTGAAAGCTAGGTTTATGTATAGTTGTGTACACGATTTAAATTTGTAAATTTCCTAATTACCGTTATCGGTCTTGGTGGCGTAATTGGTAAACGCATGGTTCCGGCAAAACCAGGATACAGGTTCAAATCCTGTCCAAGACCTTATATTTTTCATCTTTCAATTACTAGCTCGATTTGAAATGATCATTTGGACTTTGCATAAAAGTCTAAGTTATTATTTCATTTAATTTACTATAATACGATAGTATTTATCAACCTACCTTGTGTAGTTAACTACCTAATATATATCTCTTGTGTGACACGCTTAAATTTCTACTACTACTGCCCTACGATTGGGGGGTCTATTAATTGCTACGATCTCTGGGAGCTGCTAAGACTGTTGGTGGTGAAGTGATATACCTATTTCAAATACTATCTCTGCTTAATGAAGTTTTTCGACCGCTGCTCAGCTTGCTTCTTGAAATACAAAACTAACTACTCGACAAAAAAACACCCTGTGACGGTAAAAGGCCTATACTTATTAACATACCATAAAGAATGTACACGCCAAAATCAAAATTAAACTCTTCTTTCACACATTAATTATAAGTTATATACATCCCATTTAAAAATACTCCCTTAACAGTACATTTCGATATCAATAATTACGTCAGATAAATTTTTCTTCTAATTAAATTTGAGAAAGTAATAGGGTTTTACCACATTTATTACTTTACCTCTGGTTTAATATGAGCTCAGTAAAACCTTGACCTTTCGTGCTAATTTTTGCATATCAGTAATCAAAAAGACCTTTTTACCTTGTATATAAATCATATGGTACAAATGCCATAAATTACTCCTTAACATAAATTCATACATAAAATACAGTAAAAATAACTTTTGTCCTTTTAGTTCGTAAAATTATGCCCCTAATGCACCCAGTCATTAAGCACCTATTTACACACTTATTCAACGAAAAGCATCAGTTACGTGGATTCTATATTCACCCACGGGCCAGCTACCATTGTATCGAGAACTTCTGCATTTAGAAACACTCCAATTTGGATTGCTATAACCGCAACTGCAAGCTGCACTAAGAAGTCATCTCGTCCACCAATTTGATAGGGCATCCAAACTCCAAATCTCTTCTACTAATACCATAAATTGTTTGGTAATCAGCCAACCCGACCAAATACTGACATCTACTCTATTTCAAATTGCATACTTGGCACACTCAGTGCAAATTTTAAATCAAACAGTTTGTACTTACATAAGGTGACCAGATTTTTAGATGGGCAAAGCTTGACAACTCTGAAGTAGGGGAAGGGGGATCAACAAAAATATTTATACAGAATAAAAATAATATCGTAATACATAATATGTATAATATTTTATTCCTTGACATATTTTTTATTTGAGTGAATTTGTTTCAGTAGATTGTTGTCATTTTTTAAAATATTGTAAAAATTTTCACAAGAATTTGTCAAATTATATTTGACATATAAAATGGTTTTCAAAGTTTCAACACTTAATTTTGATTTTTCTTAATTCTAAAAGTCGGGACTTTTGAAAAACGTCGCGGGACGCGGGACAAATTGTGAAAAATCGGGACTGTCCCGCCAAAAACGAGACGTCTAGTCACTTTATACTTACATCAATGGGCGTACATTAACTGAACTTTTACGCAAACTTAAAGCTCTTCAGCCTTGGAACCGTCAGCTTATCGAAAATCAAGAGCGAAGTACTTTTGTCAAAACATACGAGCTGTAAGCTGGTTGAAAACTAAGAGAGCCTCCTATCCATGTGCGGCGGTTTATATTTAGTTTCTCCACCACTCAAAGCCTGCCACAAGTCCTCAAGCTTCCTTCCATACAAACATTTATGCACATTTCTTAAAATAACTTTACTTCCAACGGCCACAGTTTTCCAAAAACTGCCCCAAACAAACAAACTAACGTACAATCAGTTCTATGTATTTTATTTTCTAACTGACACTATTTTTTTCGTAACCACACACCCGTACTAAATCGTTTCGTCTCACTCCAATAACGTTATGTATATCCAATCCAGCTGACAAAAGTAACCATTTAAACTACGCCTATCTTGACATTTGTTATTTTCATCCCACTTCTGCATACGCGCTAAAAATCACATATTTCTTACTTTGTTTTCAATCTCCGTTAACATCGAGCAACTGCTACCCCCCCTAATAAGCTTGTATATTCACCCAAGTCAACAAATGCTAACGTTCAAACTACGTCTATCTTAACACGTTTTATTTTCATCGCACTTATACACATGCAATCGAATAACCTCTCTCTGTTACCTTGTTATCATGCTTTATTTGTAACGGACAACAATAACCCACTCCAACTCGTTTCATATCGTTTTTGAGAAGCTATACATTTCTTTAATTGACGTCGGAACTAATAACTCCCTGGAATTTTGTGTGGTTTGTGTAATGTTATCTATCCTATTAAATACACGGAAAAATAGCTTCTTGGAAGCATGTTTAAAACTTCCAGTAAATAATATAACCGTCAACTTTGCTTTCATTTAACACTACTTGTAAACTACAATGGTTTGAAATAAGTTAAAACTTTTTAGAAAATGTTCCTACAATCTATACTTATTAAATACGAAGGTTACGTGAAAAAGTGAAAAACTAAAAATAGTTATGTTTAGTAATTAATTTCGATGTTAATTTTTTAAAACGACTCATCTTGTAAGTTGCAATTAATATTTGTATAATTTAGCCTAGTTGTTTATAACATTTTTAGAAGCCTGTGAACAAGGATTAAATAAATCCGAAAATTTAGGCATTATAAAAGAGTTTTCTTTTTACCAGCTGACCTCAAACCCATTAAAAACATTAATATATATATATATATATATATATATATATTATCGTGTAATTAAGAGGTCATTGGGATGGGATATATAAAGGCACAAGTGAACTCATAGGTTGAGAGTTTTTGAATAAGACAAAATCAATTTATTCAGTTAGGGAATGGGAATATTTTTAACAATTTTTTTTTTAGTTTAAGTAGTGTATAATAATCTAGGATCAATTTAATTTAGCCAAAGATAATGTAACATAATATTTGTATAAATACAAGGCATAATAAATAATACTTGGGGTAAAATCATTCTAACGTATTTAAATTTGTAGTAAAGTGTTATATGACAGTTCATTTACATTTCCAATGCTCCACCTGTAGGTACTACATTGGCCAGGAGGCGAGTTTTTTGTTGCTTGGAAATTTAGAATTTTGCCGAACCCTTGCCGTTCCAAGCAAGGTAGGGATTTTTAACGTGCGTGACAACACTCACACACGGGACCTGCATTTAACGTCTCATCCGAACGAGGGCGTAATTTTTGTGAAAAATGCTCACCTGCCATTTTTCAAGCAGTCGGCCGTGTCGGGATTTGAAGCCGGGACCTTGGGATCCGTAGTCTTACGCTTATTACATTGATCCACGGCGACGCCAGTGTTATATAACAAGCTAAAAACGTGGAGCAGGTGTTAAAATAACAATTCTATTTTCAAACGTAAAATCCAACACGTTTAAAACAAAAACAACGAGGGGAGATAATATTTCTCGGTAATCTTGGCAACAAACAAACTTTAATGGGTTATTAGAAAGGAACAGCCGTTGGGATTAATGTAAACGCGGTTTGGTGGTTAAAATATTGATTTCAAGCTTGGAGGTAGTATAGTAAAGAGCCAGGAAAAGACCAAGACAGAATAATAATGTATTGCGTATACTTAATTCAGGAGACAGTATAGTGGGAGACCTAAATAAAATCGATAATTTCAAGGATATTTAGAAACAAACACGCGTCTGTTAAAAAGTGGGGGAATGGAGCCAAGCAAGGTGATTGGTGTGATTTGTACAAGAAGGGCAGAGATCTAGCAGGTGGAAGCATATGTGTGATATAAAGCTATAGATACAAGGGAGATGAGAGATGGTTTAAGTTGGAGGCGTAGGCAAATGAAAATATAGAGGCTAAATTAGAACGACGGATTGACAGTTTGAAGCAATTTGCCGAGTATTGTTATGTTCGTTATGAAAATTCACAAGAATCCGAGGTTCGTTAGGGTTTTTTTCGCTAAAACAACGAGCGGTTAGAAAAGATTTTCAAGAATTATAGGAACGGGTGTACAAGCGTACTTATATAATCACTGGCAGAGAGGGGTCTCGCTCTCTTTCGCTTTCGTTTTGATTTCATCCATCACTGGTGATTATAGTTACTAGTGCAAGTTAGTAAAAATTTATGTAGAAGCTAATAAAGCATCTTTATGTGACACCGTTAAAGTGGTATGTAAGTACATAGCTTATAAGTTGGTATTGGAATGTACAGAAGTATTATAATCTGAAATTGTTTGGATGATGAAAAAAAGCGATGTGTGGATAATAAAAGTTAATTTTGCGAATAGGAATCTTTGGATTGAAAATTGTAAACAGCGGCATGCATGACAGATATGGTAATTAGACCAGGGAGTTAGCTAATGGATTAGGTATCTGCTAGACGGCAGCATCTCCAAAGAGCTAGGTGGTGGAGCACATTTAGAAGATAAAAACCAGGTAGGCGATAGATTAGAACATGGAGTGGTGAATATTTTTATGGCGTTCGTGATTATTTGGATTTGAGTTTGATGTGTCTAGATTAATATTTGATATTTTATCAACAGACATTTTGGGACTTTGAAAGGAAATTGATTTTTGAAAATAATTAATGAATTTACAGATAACCAAATATTGTAAAGAGGTATAGAGGGCTTATTGATATTTGGTAGTGCAGTAAATTTATATGCACAGTTGTAGAGTTTTAGTATGAGCTCATGCTAAGACAAAAAGGGTAACGTACGGTATGAGGAATGCCCTCTTACTTTAAATAAAAATATATGTGTTTAAAAGGTTATCAACTTGCATGATTATTATTATAAAATTATTAACCTTTATGAATGTTCCTAAAGGAATGGTGTTTTACATGTACTATGGATCTAATTTAAATAGAGTGTGATATCTTTGGTCAATTGAGTTATTTTTGAGTGTGTGATTGATGTGAATTTCTATTAAGGTTTCAGCATGAGGATATTGAGAGGAAGCTTTTGGATGTAACAGGTAGGTGTCAATATTCTTTAGGAAAATAGGTAATAGGAATTATTGGGAGCAACCGAGGGCGAGATCCAGAGTTAAACCACCCAAAAATTATAGCAGCTCAATTTGTGGGGCACGATTTTTACAGGTTAACTACACAAAATTAAGTCAGCCCAACAGTGGGGCAGAATTCCAGAGACGTTTTAGGGTAAAGCATACAATAATATATATATATATATATATATATATATATTGCTGTGGAAGTCGGGATTACTTTTAAGCCCCAGCGGTGGGGTTGTCATACATATGTACAGAAAAATAAAAATTTTTTCCCAATATCTCTGGAAAGCTCCCCTAAATCGGCTTACCACGGCTAGCTCTGCTTCCGGCTTCTTCAGAGATACTTACCCATTCTATGTTTACTCTTTCTTACTTAGTCTACCAAATAAAATTACCACTCAAATAATTCAACGAAACATACAACCTTTTATTCATACAAATCAAAATTTTATGTCACCAGCTCAATATTTACAAACTCGAATATACATCTTTATAATATTGTACAATATCAGCCATTAAATCCTTTTAAAATTCATGGCTTTAATTTGTTTTAACAAATTTTTTTTTCTATAAGTAGATGGGCCTATGTTGAAACCCTAAATTGAAATTTACTCTGGTCTATGGTAAGCTCAGTATAAACCCTATTACTCTAAATGCATAAATAAATCGCATCTTTATTTTCAACAACTCTAAAGATCCTTTTACTTTTTACAGTATAATTTTACGTCATTTATTTACACCTTTAATTAATAAATACAAATTGTCCTTTTTATATAACATTCAAATTTAATTTTATGTTCATAAATATACCCCCAATACGTCAAAACACTATAGCACCAAATAACAGCACAAAATGTTCAAGCAATATCAAAAGAAACAAATTTCGTTACTTGGAGTAAGCTTTTTGCACCGTCACCGCTGCACATGTTGTCTAATCAAACCTCGTCGTTGCATGACGCTAATACCGCTATATCATCTGCAAATCTAAGCATATCAATTTTTTGTCCCTGCATAATAATTCCAAATGTCTTCCTGCATTTGACAGTATTCATTGCCTCTTCTATGTATAAGTTAAAAATCAATGGGGATAGGGCACATCCCTGTCTCACCCCTTTCCTAATGTTTACTTCTCTACGTTCCTGCTCTAATTCTATTACTGCTGTTTGCTCTTTGTATAAGCTATGTACTATTCGTCTATCCCTATAACTCATTCCAATCCTTTTGAGTATTTCAAACATTTTTTTCCAATTTACATTGTCGAATGCTTTTTCCAGATCTGCAAACCCTATATACATGCTTTCCCCTTTTTCTATTGTTTTCTCCATTATCACTCTCAGAGCTAAAATAGCCTCCCGTGTTCCCCTGTTTCGCCTAAACCCAAATTGGTCTTCTCCTAGTATTTCTTCAGCTCGTTTTTCCATTCGTCTTTGCACAATTCTAGTTAATATTTTTGACACGTGTGCTGTCAAACTTATTGTTCGAAAATTTTCACATCTATCCGCGCCTTTCTTTTTTGGTATAGTTACTATGATGCTACATTTGAAATCTTTGGGTATCTCGCCTGTCTCATATATATAGCTTACAAGTTGGAAGAGTCGTTCTGTTACTGCTTGTCCAGCGGCTTTTAGAGTTTCTGCTTGCACCTTATCTGTACCCGGCGCCTTACCATTTTTCAGACTCTTTAATGCTAATTCAAACTCGTCTCGAAGTATAGGATATCCCAAGTCATCATTTTCAATGTCTGATTCTTGTTCTAATGCAGTTAGTTCCTCTCCTGCATATAAATTCCCTATATATTCTTGCCATCTACTCACTTTCTCTACGTTTTCTATAATGACGTTTCCTTGTGCGTCCCTTATATTTTTGCTATACGGTTTTATATCCCTAAACTTCATTCTAATTAATTTGTATGCTTCGTCTGTCTTTCCTATTTCCATCTTAGTTTGTACTTCTTTGCACTTTTCATCAATCCATTGTTCTTTAGCTTTCCTGCATTTTCGAATAATTTCCCATTCTATGGCTTTGTATCTCTGTTTTCCTGTTTCGTCTGATTTATTTTTGTATTTTCGTCTTTCTTCTATTAAATTCACGATATCCTTTGTTATCCATGGTTTCTTATTTTCTTTTTGTGTATACCCCAAAATATCTCTGGCCGCCATGTCTAGGCTGGATTTAATGTTATTCCATTCTGTTTCTACTTCCTTAGTTTCAGATATTTTCGCGATATCATTCAGCAATTCATTTGACTTTTTCGAATCTTACTTGAATATCTTTATCTTTTAGTTTCTCTAAGTCCAAGTGCCTTTTCCGTTCCTCTTTTCAGATTTTTAAATTTAAGTGCGGCCTTCATAATTACGATGTTGTGGTCAGTATCTATATCTGCTTCTGGGTAGCTTCTACAGTCTTTTACTTGATTCCTAAACCGTTGTCTAACAAGAATGTAATCTATTTGATATCGTCCTATATCTCCTGGCATCTTCCACGTATATCGTCTTCTAGCATGATGTTGAAATAATGTGTTTGTGATGATTAAATTGTTCTTGTCGCAAAATTCTACCAGCCTATTTCCCTGTCGTTTCTCGTGCCTAAACCAAATAAACCTACTACCGCTCCTTCCCTACCCTCACCTACCACAGCATTAAAATCCCTGTAATTATTAAATTTTCATGTCCTTTTACGTATCTTAATATGTCTTCGATATCTTTGTAGATGGCTTCTACCTCTTCGTCACTGTAGCTAGAGGTGGGCATGTATACTTGTATTATTACTGTGTTTACCGGTTTAGATTCTAATCTAACCATGAGTACTCTTTCGTTCTTTTGTAAGTAATTTTCCACACAGTGTCCTATCTTTTTCCGCATAACTATCCCCACACCCAAATTTCCGTCCTCTGCTCCTGTATGAATTACCCTGAAGTCTCCACTCCAAAATCCCCGCCTCTGGCCACCGAACTTCGCTGATCCCTACTATGTCTAGTGATAACCTATTCATTTCGATTTTAGGTTCTCTAGCTTACCTACTTGCTTCATACTTCTAACATTCCACGCTCCGACTCGCAGAATGTTCCCGACTCTTATTTTTAACTTTCCGATCGCATCCTCCGAAGTAGTCCCCTCCCGGAGATCCGAATGGGGGACTATTTTAACTTTGGAATCTTTTACTCCAGAGAATGCCATCATTTTATTATAATTTAGGTACGCTGTGTACTTGGGAGGTAATGTGGTGGTTTCCCGTTGCCTTCCACATCGCGGTAGTGTGTCTTAGACTGCCATACCGACCCCTATGGTCTCTGCCAATCTAAGTACCGAAAGAGCCGCTGCCCTCTTTCGGGGACCTGTCTTAGTCTGGTTCCTCACTAACGACCCTACTACTTTGGTTGGACCTGTAGTTTGGCTCTTTAGCTTATTAGAACACGCAAGCCATTTCACCTGTTCTAGTAATTTAGAACTTCGGCAAGGTGCAGGTCCATTCGAAATGGTTCAAAGAAACAGTAACAACAAATTTACTGGATACGTATTCATGTGATTACTATAAAGGGCCCATTAAAGTCAGGGTCCGTCAGTGCATTGCACCGATTTGCCCTATGTTAAAAACGCCTCAGAATAGTAGTAATTTAGGCTATAATGTAACATGTAACCATTCAGCAAAATGCACTCTCGCACTATTGGGATTTGGGAATCTATGCCGGGTAGAGAAGTCATCTCCACAACATAGCACACTATCCAAGAAATAGTCATTTTATGAGGCAGCTACAAATACATAACCAAAATCAAAGATTTATATCCACTTGAAGTTTTAAGTTAAACTTCCCAGATCCCTAATACAATTAATTATGTTACATACTTACTATGATATTATCATCATCATTAGGTCTTCAGTCCTGGAACTAGTTAGACGCGTATCCTCATTGTTTCCTATTCTGAACGCAGATCCCGAAGTAATTTTTTTCAATCATCCTCCCGAGTCTTTACGCTCAAACGAGTCCTTATGTAGGTTACTATTAGAAATAGATATTATTATTAAAAAACACGAAACACAAATCACTTAACACGCATATTAGAACAGTCTGCAATAGTTCTAGCAACAAAAAAAACAAGACTGTTCTGATATGCGTGTTAGGAGATTTGTCTTTTTTTAATAATAATGTCTATCTTTAACAGTAACCTAATCTCAAAAAGCCTATCGCGGGGACGCACAATTTTTTTTCTTAACCATTCTTCCGAGTCCTTACGCTCGAACGAGTCTCGCGATAGGCTTTTTGGGGTTAGGTTACTGTTAGAAATAGATATTATTATTAAAAAACACAAATTACTTAACACACATATCAGAACAGTCTTGTTTTTTTGTTGTTAAAACTATTGCAGACTGTTTTGATATGCGTGTTAAGTGATTTGTGTTTCGTGTTTGTTAATAATAATATCTATTTCTAAAAGTAACCTACATAAGAACTCGTTCGAGCGTAAAGACTCGGGAGGATGGTTAAGAAAAAATTACTGCATCGCGGGATTCGTTCGAGCGTAAAGACTCGGGAGAATGGTTAAGAAAAAAAAACTTGCATACTAACCTATATCTTTCCCTGAAATTTCAACAGTCTGCATCTATCACTATCTGTTCTAGGTCTACATCTGCCTCCTTTTTCCTATCTCTGCTTGTAATATCCATAATATTTCCCAAAAATGCTTTATAACGCCATTCTCTTTCTCCTATTTTTTCCACAGATATCCTTGTTCACCTACTATTTCTATAACCTATTTGTTATTAACTTTGTTTGTCCATGCTATCATTCTCATACATCAGAAGCACCGTTTTTCTGTCTGCTTTTCTGACTGCCCGTATTTCATAGACACATATGCTTTCAACAATTTTCTTCTTGTTTCTATGTTTGTTGTCTTTCATCATAGACGCTGTTCTTTCTTGTTAGATGCAGTTTGGTCCCCTTCTATTGTTTTACAATTATATACCCTATTACTCCGACATTCAGTGGTTGTGAAGGAAGGGGGGTAAGCAGTCTGTGGCTGCCAAGTTCCTCCAGAACTTGAACATTTGCCGGTTTAATTTCTTTTCTACTATGATATTATATGTGGCAGAAACAATATTTAAAACTATAAAAATATATGACTTATTCAAGGTAGTTAAAAGCATATTATATTATATTATATAACAAAAAGTAAAAATATTAATTATTACACAAATGCAAACTAAAAAGACTCTTCAAAGTTTGTAAGGTTACTTGAAGCTAAACAAATAGTTTCGATTTCAATGACCTCCACAATATATTATCATTACAGAGCCATCCAAATGGATTAAGGTAAAACTAAAATGCGCCGACAGAAGATCCTTAGAGAGTTGCACACGATACGAGAGTGGCTACAAGAAAATTGTTCTTGTGCGGCCGAATAAACTTCCGCGCACGCTCAGCAGTCGGTAGTCCGTAGTTGTTAATATGCGTACTACGACGTTTACGATTATTAAACCTGTAGCCAATTATCTTATAGCATTGGCAGTGGGAATGTTTAAAACTAATGACATAAAATTAATAGATTTTGGTATATTACAAATAATCATAAATTATAGAGCCAGTGCTAAATATCTGTGATAAAGAAATAGATAATCATACAGGAATTCATATTCATCACGAAAGTGACGACAATAAAGGACGTACAATTAACGTCACAAATACTGATTTCAAATAGACGTGCTTAACTGGTTCGATGATGAGCTAGACAAGTTTCTACTCATAATTGACAGTCATTATGACGACCGTGTGCATTCTAAAATGCGTTTCTTTTAAAAAAGTTCAAACAAACTAATTTTTTTTTAATTTATTGCTACAGTCAAACAAGCGGGCCAGAAAGAAAAGGACGAGAGTCAGTGAAGGACGACTTACCCGAATTACTGCAACAAAATGGGAAACAGAAAGAGAGAGAAGGACGCGCTAACTCAGTAGAAAATTGGAGGCGGGGGGTGTCCATCAAAACGATACCAATGAACCCACAGTCACAGCAAGGTATAGAAATATAAAAATAAAATAAAGAAAAGGGAATAATTATGATATAAATAACATACGAACAAAAAATATTATATTTATCCATATACAGATATGTATATCTACGATGGCCTTCCTAACCTATTTACTAGCACTACAGTATAACTTTATCTTCTTTACTGATTGAGTTAATTAGTTAGGGGTTATTTTTATCTCCCCAAATGTGACCAGTAACCTTTAAGGAGGGATTCCCTTAAAATGATGGAACGCAATTATCTCCCGACTATGCTAGGGGTCTATTCCTTGGGCAGAGCTTATGAGGATTGATCGTGGTTCTTTTTACAAAGCATTATTTTATTACTAGGGCTAGATTCTCGACAAAACAGGGGTATGAATAGGACGCCACCAAGTCATTAACTTTAAACACAGGGTTTCCCTAAGGGGGACTTGGGCGTCCTTAGGTAGGAATACCGTACTAACTGCTAACGCAGGAGCTGTAAAAAAATTTAGTTAAATATACAAAAATGAGGATACAAGAAGTATTTCTTGCTACCTCATATAAAAAAACAACAAAGATTAATCAGGCAACAATAATACGAACACAGGTTTTATGCTTCAAATTTTGAAAAGGCTATTAAAGCTTCTTGTTAACCTGGGGTTCATCACTTTACTCTATTTGATCTTATACTTTGTTACCCTACTTCTTAACGTACTTGTTCAGAATAAAACAATTAATTAAGAAAATTAAATATTGTTTCTTTAATTAAAATTGGTCTTTCATAAAAATCGTAAATATAAAATTCATGTTTAAGAAAAGATAATACAAGTTTCATCTACTCATAAGGTAAGATTATATATTTAAAGAAAAATATCAAAACTTTAAATGTTACTTTAGTTACAAGGATTTAACTTGAATTTATACCAAAGATATCAGATCTGCTTTTTCTGTTTACATGTTTATAAAACTTTAACTACTTTGTCTATTAATTCATTATTTAAAAACTCTAAGTGAAATCATACATATACAAAACATCAATAGGAACTCTTTAAGTTTGCTTAATTTCATAAAATTTAGTATTAATTATACTGAACTAGTATTGACAACCAAAATCTATTAAGGTGCTTCTTAATATGCGAAACGGATTTATCAGAATAGATAGTTACAAAAATATTTTCTAAAGCAGCCTTGTATCAAAGATCACCAAATGTAGACATATGCAAGAATAATTCTAATCTCTTATCTTGGCTCTGCAGGTGTTCTTTACAAGTTGTCGTCACAACATGTCCGGGCAGGTGTTAATACATACATTTTTCAGAAAACAAGTGACGTAAAATCCACAAGTTCTACAGAACACAAACAGCTGCTTGACCCTTGGACTCGACCATGCTAACTTCTATGCATTTTTGTTATACGCACGAACTGGGCCAACCAAATACCAATACTAGACTTATACGTGCTATTGTGTGTAGATCTTAAACGAAAGTTTCAACAGTACCATTCCAATACATCATCGGACTTAATTTACCAACCATAAAAATTTCTACCTACTTTGTAGAATGTATCATTTAAATTCGAACTTATTGCTTTTTCCATAACATTACACAAAATCCAACTATTCATCGTACGGTTGAAGGACGTTCATATTGGATCAATCACTTATTGCAAAGTTGACGTGAATGAACCACAACTCGATATTCACAGGTGCAAAAGTAGAATTTTATCTTCTTTTAAATACATTATAACTTGAATAAGGGCCGCTATACTTGCGACCACGTCCCCAATGCTCCACCCGGAGGTACTACATTGGGTTTAAACGCGAAAATAATCGTGCTTCTAATTCATTCTAACTTCATAGTTAATCCACCCTAAACAAAAACTAAATAAAAATCTAACAAACCTAAAAATCTAACAAACCTAACAAACTCTAACAATCTAACAAACCTAAAAATCTGACAAACTGAAACAAAAACTAAAAACAGAGTTTAAATAATGGTATCCCTAGCGCTGACTTTGAAGTGTGCCCGATCAACAAGACACAAAAAATGAGAGGGGGAGGGATCCGTAATACCGGATAGCAGACGCCGGCTCTGCTTACCAGTGCGACCTGAAGGGTCGTCTTAAAACTATCCAAATCTAGCTAACTAATTTAAATCCATCCCTAGCTTTCCCTATCATTTCCTAACTGATTTATATTATGATTACAATCTTCACAATTCTACTCTTCCTTCCCAAGTATATACTGCAACCAAAATGCGACAGAACGTCAAACAAAACAAATATGCCACAAAATACTACAATACATGCTAATAAATATAAAGTGTAAATATAAAATATATATAAATATAATTATATAAATATATAAATAAATGTCTAATAAGCGTTAATCATATAGCAGTGCACAAAATAGCAAAAGCATCACCCTATTTATCAGGTGCACTCGCACAAGCATTATGTCGGCTAGCGCCATTACGCACAAAACGTGCTTGTTATATTATTTCAAAAACCACTAATTAATGTAAATCAATGCTTGTGTGAGTACAGCCGCCACAATTTAAGTCTTACCTCGATAATAAAATTCTCCAGCATCTGAAGATCTGGTCGTTTGCCTACATCTAACTGTAACTTACTTTTAAGGGGAAGATGGGGTGCACTGCTAAAGTCCTGGTGGGTATGCACTAAATGTTCTGGGGGGGATCACAATCACTATCACTATCACTTCACTTTCAAGTCCTGGGAGGATGCGCGGTTTCACTCTATTTTATTATCTTTGTTTATTTTATTAATTTAATTTAATGAGGGTTTCTGATTTATTTGTTATTGTTTATTTGTTATTATTTATTCCCGATTTCCCGATTTTCCGCACATAATTATGAATATAGGCAGTGATTGTATTAATGGTGTGGGGGTTTCTCGTGCATATTGGACATTTGGGTATAATTATCATGTTTTTTTTTTTATTTTTAATATTAGGTTTTGGTTATATCTATGCTCGTTTCCTTACTCACGCCAAGTCAATCTAAAATTTTCCAATCCTCCCACCAACCCCACCGAATTTTACACGCGGTTGTCGTTGATTGTCTAATCTCGCGACCCTTTCCGCAAATTCTTTTAAGACTGTCCAGAACGCCTTCTGGTTAACCACTTCCCCGACTTCCTCTAGGCTCTTTGGCCATGCCAGATCTAGGATAGCTAATTTGCTATCAGCCAACCCTTGATTTCCCGCCTCAAGCGGGCAGTCGAAGAGCACGTGCTCTGCGCTCTCCGCTCCCTCGCCGCGTTCGCAGCGGTCGCTGTTGGTTAAACCGAGCCTTTGTAAATACGCCGTCAGGGCGCCGTGCCTGTTATCAACTGCACCATTTTGTGATCGAGCTTAACCTCGATCTTACCGCTGGCTTCTATGCTCGGTATGAATTTGTGGGTCAACCTGCCCGTGGCAGCGTTGTTCCACCTCTCTTCCCATTGTCGAATTAATTTTTCGAGCAGTTTTCTTTTGATTAAAGACCTCGGTATCGACGAATGTAATATCCGAAAGTCGCCCGTCGCGGCCTCTTTAGCTAATTCGTCAGCCCTATCATTTCCTACGTTACCATTGTGCGACCTAACCCAACAGAACTTTAAACGTCGAAACTCGAGCGCTGTATGCGCTGTTTTCCAAACGTCCGCCTGGAGATCTGTCGAGGTGTTCATGTTAGTTAATGCCGTCAGCGCTGATTTACTGTCGCTGATTATATAATAATCGTCTCTGCCCGTGTGATTTATTACGTAAACGATAGCCTCTCGTATGGCTACCAATTCGCACTGGAAGATAGTGCTCCAGTTCGCGAGTTTGGTTTGAAACCGAAACACCACCCTTTCCTGCTTAAACACGACAAACGCCGCGCCTGCTTGCCCGTCAACCATACGTGAACCGTCCGTGTAAATTCTGATACCCGCCGCGTCCCGATCACCTTCGACAAACTCGATTCCATAATCAGCAACCAACTATCGTTAACCCAATCAACGATTATAAAGTTCAACGAAACATTGAGAAAATTAGTAAGAAATCAGGACAGTATAGCCAACCGAATGCAAACCTTTGGAACCACCATGCAATGAAACTAAATTCTTTCTTTATTTAATTTAATTATGTCCTGACGTTGGGCATCAGTGAGACATATTAAATTTCTTTAAATGGGGAGTGAGTCAATTAGTGAACAAAACCTCGGTGGACCCACGGGCTTTACTATATTCGTGGCTTAGTCTGGGAATTACCCCAAGGGTGAGCAATAAGATTGGACGTGGATATAGGGTGGGCTCGACTACAATCGGGAACAAAAAAAAGGAAATGAGCGCAACTGCATCTATATAGACAATAAATAAAACTAAAGTATCCTACAGGAAGACGCAGAAACCTATAGGATATACTGATTATCAAAAAGCATACAAATTAAAATAAACAATACCTCTGGAAACCTCTTGGACCACTGCTTCATCTTCTGCGATGTCAGACCTGCAAGAAAATGTCACACAAAAAAAAAAAATATAAGACACTGTTTGTGTCTTACGACAACAAAATATTTTGGTATTTATAGATTGACTGTCCCGAATTTAAAATCTCAACAACACCTTACCTATGAAAATATACTCTACTGAAAATTACTTACTCTGTTTCTATTACCTAATACTGTATCAACTTTTTTCTAAGTTCCACATTCAAAATTTTGTTTATCTAATTTGGATATAATTAATTTCAATTAGTGAAATAAAAAGACGAAAGTTTTAAATCAAAGTATAATCTAAATGTAATTCTCTTTGTTGCAAAAATTATTTATAAAAAAAATCTGATAATCAATATAAAATAAGTTTCAAAAATCTCTGAATTTGTTTCTCTACATAGAGAGATCTTAACATTTATAAATTCTTTAGTACAGTCGGGTTCTTAAACATCCATAAAACAGATCTGTTCTGGCTTACAAAATTTCTCTAACGAACTTATTACACAAAAAGTTCATATGGCTTAAACATTACATGAAATTAAAGAAAGTTAGTTCGTCATATGTTAGAAGCATCATTGATATTCTACTAATCATATGGCATATTGTAGTTAAACATCTTTCAATCAAAAGTAAACTTTATACTTATTTTTCTCAATTAACATGTGCATTACTTACGTGCTTTGAATAACAACCTTAAATTAATTATTCTAAAAGTTGAAAAATTCTTCTTATGTCAAAAAAAATTTAGTTCTGAACAAAAAGGTATTTGACCTATTAAGTTACTAGGATATAATTCTCTAACTGTTTTTTATTTGGGATTTAAGCATAAATATATCTTGCAAAAAAAATTTAACATTAACATTCGTTTAACAACAGTTTCTTATAATTTGGAAAACGTTAAATCAAAGCTTTGATCGTAATTAATACGTAAAATTAATTCTCTCAATAAATAGTTTTATAAGTACCTGAATGGTTTTGTTTTAACTGCTTGATGGTGATGCTGCAAAACGCTCTAGACCAACTAAAACAACATAATACTCCATCTTATTGAAGTTTAAAAAGGTACGAAGTTGGCATTTACTAGATATAGCATTCTTACATGAACAGCCCTTCAGACAGCTTCAAAACGAGTGATTTCACAATACATAATTACGTTCCAATAACATTACATGGAATTCTGCTTGACATACAAACGATTTAAATTCTCAATTCTACCATTCTCAAACGTGCTTTCTTAAAATTTTATTCTTCAGACGAGCATACGTAGATGTGCCTACCTAAATGTGCTAAGGAAATAAAAGCATCTATTAGTTTTATATAAGGCAGTTTTATTACACAATCTCACCACTAACGGACTTTCACCAGCACGTGTTGTTACATTCTACTCTTTATTGTCCGGGGCGGCCTTATAAGAGCTCTTTTGCAAAGCCCCCGCCACGACAATCTTTACACCCTCTTCGTTGGTAGGGTAATCCTAATGCCCCACTTGGAGCAAAAACTTCGCATCTTAGAACGAAGCGTACCTGCTCGTGGTTGCTTGCAAGATGGCCGCGCTCTCGTTCGCCTTCTTGTCATCCAGCCAACACCCTACCTATGGCGTCACCTTACGCGCAGGAGTTGTGTCTAGCAATTGCACAAGTGGGCTTCAGAATGCCTGTAGCTTATGCAACTCAAGCTACGTTCAGGGTATTTGCAGATATCAAAAGCGTAGGAGTCACTATTAAATACTTTGTATAGGTGAAGATAATGTAAAAAGGAAAGAGGTGTTCTTCCTTATAGTAAATTAAACTATTTAACGATTTTACGCTAAATGACAATTTCGTATGCTGTAAAATAACAACGGCTAGAAATATTTTTCTTTAGAGATTTTAATATAACAAAAGTTTTTGTTACAGCAAACCACCTCGTTAGGCATGCGAGATTTAATTAGATTTAATACAATATTTACTCAAATAATATCCACCCTTACTTTAATGCAACAAATTTTAGCAACGTTAGAAAACGCAGTAACATTTGCAAAATTAAATACCCTACACTCTAGTATTATTGAACCAACCGATTTATTAAACGAATGAATAAGAATTAGATCATTTATAATTAACAGTAAATTACCTTTTGATGTAACAGAATCAAACATTCTAATATTCGAAGATATAGCTATAGTAAAAGGCTACATTAAGAATAACGAAATAATATTTTTAATAGAAATCCCGATAGTAGAAAGTAAAAATTATAATTATTATCATTTATTTGCTTTTCCAACAAAAGTTACTAGCACATACCAAGTAATCATACCCAAAACCAAATTCCTATTCTTAAATGAACTGAGATATGGTTATACAAACGAAAAATGTACTGAAGTAACACCAAACCAATACTTATGCCAATCAATGACGACAACAAGCATTCAAGAAGACAGTCCTTGTGAAGTACAACTATTAAAATTTTCAAATCATTACGAAAACTGTGAAGTCAAACAAGTGCCAATAAATAACATGAAAATTCAAAAAGTTACAGAAAACAAATGGATAGCCATTTTCCCAACAGAAGTAGTAGCAACCATCCACTGCAACCAAGATGAAAATAACCAAGCATTAATCGGAAGCAAACTAATTACCCTCAAAGAAGACTGTTATGTGAAATTGAAAGACGAAGTAATCAGAGTTTATCAAGATCCCATAGCAACAAAGAAACTCGCAAACCTACCGGAACTACAGTTTAAGATAGAACAAGAAGACGAAGAAATAATCAAGAAACTTATGAAGCTAGAGCATCTAGACTTAGACGACCTCAACCACGCCATGAAATTAGTGGAAAGTTACAAAGAACATTTAAGTGAACTCAAAACGCCAAAGTTACATTATAATAATATAAGTGTTTGGACAATTGTATTAATCATTTTAATAATTTTTGTAATCATATATGTATCTTACAAAATGTACCTTAGATATAAGAATGAAGGAAACAGTTCTAGATTTAAGGAAACAAAGAGAAATAAAGAAACGATACGTATACCCTTAGAAATAATGAATTTTAAATAAAATTGAATAATGAATTTTATGTATTTAAAAATAAAGTAAAACCTTAATTTTTCATTTACGGTGGGAGGGGTTATGTATCCCCCAATTATATATATGTATTGAATATATTGAATGTAATAGGAATTATTAGAAATTGTTAATAAAGTATAAGTTCATTGCAACATTGTAATACAAGGATAACCTAGAGAGGTTATCGACAGTTCATGAGAACGGACATGCAACTTTGCATCCGTGAGGGCAGTGATACTGCAGGTGGCAGGCCACAGGCGGTTAACATACCGCCATTACTTAGAATTAAGATTGTTACATTGTAATAAAGTGTACAATTAAGAGAAACGCAGACATGAGATCTGCAAGTTCCCACAGCCGTGTGAGGGGCAGGTTATTATAAAAAGCCCGGGAGCTCAAGGCCCGGCTGTCAGTCTGAGTATTACAGCTTTTGCATTGTTGTCTACCTAGACTACTAGCCCTGTACAATTAATTTTTTTTTTTTATTAAAGTTATTATGAACAAGTTATTCTAAATTTCACTGTAATTTCTGTTTCAAGTTAAAATAAATTTGTTAAGTGTTTCAAGTTGTTTTTTAAAAACACAGCTCCAAAGGCCCAAACCTTAACTCGCGGTCTTCTGCAATCGGTGTTTAATACGGGAACCCCCCTCCCAAAACTTGTTTGTGATGGTGTAATAGCCGAATATCATCATAATTTATAGTTATTACATTGAATTAAGTTTTATGCATTTAAAAGGTGAGTGACTTGTTATAGGAAGTGCAAAGTGCGGAATTGTACAGGAAGACAATCGATAGGAAGTACATGTGCAACGAACTCTAGGCTAGGTGTAATTGGAATTAGTAAATAAGCATAATTGCATAATCATTGTTAGCAGTTAAGAATTAATATAGAATAAGAGCATTATAAGTCTAACCCTCCGATGTAACAGTTGTACTGCACCTTAAAGTGATAAATAAATTAAATATGTGAAATGGTCTTCGACTTTGTTTTAATCACCTCTACTGAAGCCCCCAAGAGAACACTACATGGCGACCCTGCCAGCCCTGCTAATCCTATATGTGATAAACCCATTCCAGCCGTTGAAGATTCATCCCAAGAAAGACCATGAATATTCTTTGTCACCCAGTCGTTATGTTTTATATGATCTTGGCTCAAACAACTGGACTGTATTGGCAGTTTAAAAATTTGATGCCAAACAACAGCTTTCAACAAGTCCAAAACCGCAATTTCTTTGCACACAAACTCGTTTTTCTTGTAGTTAAATCCCTGAATATTAATTATATACATGTGTGTATGTAAATATATGCAGTAAACTTCGACTAATTAGATTAATATTAGGAGCAATCTCCTTATATAGCAGATTACCACCATCTGCGTACTTTGCCAACCCACTTTTCAACCTATCACAAGAGTGAACACATTTTGAATTGAAACCGGTACATGTGTATTTGCAGCCTCTAAACATAAATCAGAATCCACTTTAATTAAACACAATTGACTTGAATGCGATATTTTGCATCTGTCATACTTTTTATAACTTCTCGCTAGAAAACCAAATTCAAAACATCTACACACATTTTCTCTGCACTTACATTTTTCAACATATGTGTGTTTTGAAGTATGTATGTTCCATTGAAAGTAATATAAAGCCGATCCTAATTCAAAACGTGCCCACAAGTATTTTACATTGAAGGTATATAAGAATTCAAGTTTTCACAACTATTTTACATTGAAATTATATAGGGCCGATCCTAATTCAAAACGGTGCAAGTGTATTTTACATATGGAAAATACGTCTGTCACGTTTTGAATTAGGACCGGCCCTATCTACCTACTTGGGTCTTTAAATTATAGTCCGAGCGATGTTAGTATAACGGAAATTATTACAGTTACAATTGAGTCTCAGCACAACACAAAAACAAGAACATCTACAAAATGTGGCGTGCTCAAACGGATAACTTGTCCATTGCCACACATGTATATAAACATTAACAATTTAAAAATTCCAGACGATTTACGTTTGGCGGACAAGGGTTTTTATTCCTGGGGAAATAGATTTATTGCTAGGAGCAGACGTGTATTTTGAAATAATTCGATGCGGACTTATAAAGCTAGGAGAAAATCTTCTTGTTTTGCAAAATAGTGTGTTTGGTTGGATTGTAGGTGGAAACATTCCGGTATTTAATACCAACTGCTTTAATTTAAGTGTAGTATTGTTTTCACAGGGTCTTAATTTAGACGAGTTAATCCCACAGTTTTGGATGATGGAAGAAGTTTATCAGAAAAGGCACGTGTCTCCTGAAAACAAGGTTTGTGAAGAAATTTATTTAGCTACAACTAAGAGATTAGAATCTGGTGCTTTTGAAGTTAGATTGTCTCTCAAACCTGGTTATGATGTATCATTCTTAGGAAACTCGTTAACAAGGGCTACTCAAAGGTTCTATTCGTTGGAGAAAAGGTATAGTAAGGATCCCAAGTTACAGAGCGAATACAAGGCATTTATCGTTGAATATCTAAACCTTGGTCATGCTAAGGATATCACTCAAGAAATTAACTCAACAACTATAAACAGGTACTATTTTCCGCACTATTGCGTAGTACGTAAAGATAAACTCACGACAAAATACAGAGTCGTCTTTGATGGGTCAATGAAAACCACATCAGGTTTAAGTCTAAACGACATCATGCTTAAAGGCACTCTAGTGCAACTAGAGTAATTTGACATAGTGTGTAGGTGTAGAACATTTAGGTATATTCTTACAAATGACATACAAAAAATGTATAGGTGTATTAGAATTAATCGTCAAGATACCATTCTACAAAATATTGTTTGGCGAGATGATCCTTCTTGTCCATTGAAACATATTGAGCTCCAAACTATAACGTATGGAACTAATTGTGCCCCGTTTCTAGCTACTCGAACGTTGGTAGAACTAGCCAATCAAAATAAAACAAGGTTTCCGTTGACTGCAGAAACGTTGCTTAAGCAAACCTATGTTGATAACATATTGAGTGGTGCAAACACTGCTGAAGATCTTTTACAGCTTCAGCTTGAATTAAAGGAATTATTAGAATCTACCGGGTTTAGGCTACACAAATGGAACTCTAATATTCAATCGTTATTTCCATTTGTAGTATCAGAAGGAATTTCAAAAATTTTAGGAATTGAGTGGAATCCTATCTCTGACATATTTCAAATGTTCCCGAGTTAACGGAGAAGGAATCTTTCACAAAACGAGAAATTCTGGGATTCATTTCACAAATCTTTGATCCCATGGGACTTGTTGCTCCTGTGATAATTATTGCAAAAATGATTATGCAAAAATTGTGTTCGATAAAGGTGGAATGGGACGAAATTGTGCCGCCAGGAGACGTTTATACTTACACTAAAAAGGTTCGTGGCTCGTCGAGGCAATCCGATCTCGATTAGCAGCAATAATGCGACAAATTTTAAGGGAGCAAATAATGCTCTGCATGAAGACTATCAGTTCTTTAAGTCTCACGGAACTGACATACAAGAGTTTCTGTCTACACGAAGCATTTGTTAGAAGTTCATCCCTCCAAGTAGTCCACATTGGGGAGGTCTATGGGAAGCGGGTATTAAAAGCACCAAATACCATTTAAGACGAATAGTAGGTCGGTCAACTTTAACCTTTGAAATTCTAACTACAGTTCTAACCCAAATTGAGGCTATTCTAAATTCCAGGCCCCTACAAGATATTTCTGTATCAGTATCGAATTTTGAATGCCTAACACCGGGACATTTTCTAATAGGTCAAGCGTTGACTGCATTTCCTGAAAGGGACGTTTTTTCTATTTTGGATAACAGAATAAATATGTGGCAGCATTGTTCAAAATTAAGACAGGTATTTTGGAAAAAATGGTCTACAGACTACTTAAATCAATTGCAACACCGTCCAAAATGGAGGATAACGGAACCCAATCTAAAGGTTGGCGACTTAGTATTAGTGAAAAAGGACAATCTGCCTCCTTTAGAATGGTGCCTTGCCAGAGTAACAAATATTAAATCTGGACGAGACAATAAGGTACGGGTAGTTACAATAAAAACCAATAAGGGAGAGTTTATCCGACCCATTATAAAACTTTCCTCATTGCCTGTTCAAAATAAACCTTTCACTGTTGAGGACGAAGCCTCAGGGGGTGAAGAATGTTGAGGAATAACTTGTTTAGGACAGCGTGTTTGACTGTCATTGGCTTATTTTCATTCCTAATTTTAATTTCTTATTAACTTGTGTGCCTGACTACGCCAAGCCAAGCTACTAGCGTTCTTGCTAGTATACTTAATGTTTAATAATGTTTAATGTTTAATGAGGAAAACTACAGTCCACTTAATTTTATAGTAGGTAGTGACTTATGATGGTTGCAAAAAACAGAAATAATGTCAAAAATATAAAAACTAGAATACGAACGTTCCTGTCACTGTTTATGTTTATATAATAAAAAGGATAATTAATTGTGAACCAGCGTTACATAACACAACAAAATAAGTTTCATCAAGAAATTGACAAGAAGTTTTGTATTGTACTGATATTTTGTTCATAAACTGTCTTACATTATTGGATTTATAAATTTCTAATTTGTTTAATACACGTATTTTGCATATATTTATGTCTATTGGAGATTGCGCGTTTCCAGAGTTAAGCACCTTCTCGCTCTGCTCAGTACTTGGGTGGGTGGACCTGTTTTTTTTTTTTAATAGCGTACATATACATATAGCAGTTGCAGGGCCGTGTAGCACATCTCGACATGGAGGTATATAATTTTTTAACTATCCCGTACAGGAGTTCGATACAAGCTTCGGTGCTGCGTATGATTTTCTCAAAGGATGGTACATCTCATGTAGATCGACATCTCGGCCGTCGTTTATTAAATTTTCGAGTAATTTTTAGAAAACTCCGAGTTCGAATATTTCCTAGGTGCATTCGCATATGCACTTTATATACCCGGAACGCTACTTTTAATATAGACAACGACCATGCCACGTTAAAAAGCAAACATATAAAATTAAAATATATTTACAAAATTTACGTTAGAGGAAATGTACATAACAATCTCAAGCATGAAAAATATCACGTACATTATAATTTGAATTAGGGCCGCTATACTTGCGGCCACGTCCCCAATGCTCCACCCGGAGGTACTACATTGGGTTTAAACGCGAAAATAATCGTGCTTCTGATTAATTCTGACTTCATAGTTAATCCACCCTAAATAAAAAACTAAATAAAAATCTAACAAACCTAAAAATCTAACAAACCTAACAAGCTCTAACAATCTAACAAACATAAAAATCTGACCAACTGAAACAAAACTAAAAACAGGGTTGTAAATAATGGTATCCCTAGCGCCGACTTTGGAGTGTACCCGATCAACAAAACACAAGCAAAAATAAGAGGGGGAGGGATCCGTAATACCGGATAGCAGACGCCGGTTCTGCTTACCAGTGCGACCTGAAGGGTCATCTTAAAACTATCCAAATCTAGCTAACTAATTTAAATTCATCCCTAGCTTTCCCTATCATTCCCTAACTGATTTATATTATGATTACAATCTTCACAATTCTACTCTTCCTTCCCAAATATATACTGCAACCAAAATGGCGACAGAACGTCAAACAAAATAAATATGCCACAAAATGCTGCAATGCATGCTAATAAATAAATAAATATAAAGTGTAAATATAAAATATAAATAAATATAATTATGTAAATATATAAATAAATGTTTAATAAGCGTTAAGCATATAGCAGTGCACAAAATAGCGAAAGCATCACCCTATTTATCAGGTGCACTCGCACAAGCATTATGTCGGCTAGCGCCATTACGCACAAAACGTGATTGTTAAATTATTTCAAAAACTACTAATTAATGTAAATCAATGCTTGTGCGAGTACAGCCGCCACAATTTAAGTCTTACCTCGATAATAAAATTCTCCAGCATCCGAAGATTTGGTCGTCTGTAACTTACTTCTGAAGGTGGGACGGGGTGCACTGCTAAAGTCCTGGTGGGTATGCACTAAATGTTCTTGGGGGGATCACAATCACTATCACTATCACTTCACTTTCAAGTCCTGGGGGGATGCGCGGTTGCGCTCTGTTTTATTATCCTTGTTTACTTTATTGATTTAATTTAATGAGGGTTTCTGATTTGTTTGTTATTGTTTATTTGGTATTATTTATTCCCGATTTTCCGCACATAATTATGAAGATAGGCAGTGATTGTATTAATGGAGTGGGGGTTTCTCGTGCATATTGGACATTTGGGTATAATTATCTTTTTTTTTTTTTTATTAAATATCAGGTTTTGGTTTTATCTATACTCGTATCCTCACTCACGCCAAGTCAATTTAAAATTTTTACAATCCTGCCACCAACCCCACCGAATTATACACGCGGTTGTCGTTGTCTAATCTCGCGACCCTTTCCGCGAATTCTTTTAAGGCTGTCCAGAACGCCTTCTGGTTAACCACTTCCCCGACTTCCTCTAGGCTCTTTGGCCATGTCAGACCTAGGATAGCTAGTTTGCTATCAGCCAACCCTCGATTTCCCGCCTCAAGCGGGCAGTCGAAGAGCACGTGCTCTGCGCTTTCCGCGCCCTCGCCGCATTCGCAGCGGTCGCTGTTGGTTAGACCGAACCTTTGTAAATACGCCTTCAGGGCGCCGTGCCCTGTTATCAACTGCACCATTTTGTGATCGAGCTTAACCTCGATCTTACCTCTGGCTTCTATGCTCGGTATGAATTTGTGGATCAACCTGCCCGTGGCAGCGTTGTTCCACCTCTCTTCCCATTGTCGAATTGATTTTTCGCGCAGCTTTCTTTTGATTAAAGATCTCAGTATCGACAAATGTGATATTCGAAAGTCGCCCGTCGCGGCCACTTTAGCTAATTCGTCAGCCCTATCATTTCCTACATTACCATTGTGCGACCTAACCCAACAGAACTTTAAACGTCGAAACTCTAGCGCCGTACGCGCTATCCTCCAGACGTCCGCTTGGAGATCTGTCGAGGTGTTCATGTTTGTTAAAGCCGTTAGCGCCGATTTACTATCACTGAATATATAATACTCGTCTCTGCCCGTATAGTTTATTACGTAATCGATAGCCTCTCGTATGGCTACCAATTCGCACTGGAAGATAGTGCACCAGTTCGCGAGTTTGGTTTGAAACCGAAACACCTCCCTTTCCTGCTTATACACGACAAACGCCGCGCCTGCTTTCCCATCGTCCATACGTGAACCGTCCGTATAAATTCTGATACCCATCGCGTCCTCATCACCTTCGACAAACTCGATCCCTCTAATGTCAGCCGGGTGCCCCAACTCAGATACAACGATCTTTCTTGCAATTTCCCTATTACCAAGATTAAGATCTTTGATAATTTCGCGCCCTTTCCCTATATTTATTAATCGTCTATCTCTAATCTCCCTAACGACATATTCGATAGGGAGAGTCCTACTGATCACCAGGACAGCCTCCGTGGAGGTGCTCCTGTACGCCCTCGCCGCTTTTACCGCGATTATGCGTTGTGCGCTCGTCAATTGACGCATCTCCCGGACTTTACAACCTTCTGCCCATACAGAAGCTGCGTACAGTATTGCCGGCTCAATTGCTCCGGCATAAACCGTCCTCAGCGATTCGCCCCTGAAACCCCACTTTATTTTAGCCGCCGCCATCATTTTATTTGATATTTCGCCGCCCTTACTTTTTACGTATTGTACGTGCGCTTTCCAATTTAATTTATTGTCGATCTTGACGCCGAGGTAGGTAATACAATCTTTAAACGGGATTTTCTCCTCTCCTAGCTCTAACCTAGGAGGTTTTCGTGCCGAAATAAAGCGCCTCTGACTTCGCCGTGTTAAATTTTAATTTTACCGCCTGCGACCATTCGTGTAATTTATTAAGCGCCTCGTTCGATTTTGTGCGCATATCCATTAACAATCTCGATCTTACAATTAAAAGTGTGTCATCTGCAAACCCAACGATTGAGCATCCTGCGGGCAACTTGACCCTAAAGATGCTCTCATACAACAACTTCAAAATGTGGGACCAGAACATGACCCTTGCGGGCATCCCCTTTCCACCTCACGCGACAGAACTTCACCCGGAATTTCAACCTGTGCCAATCGCCCCGAGAAATAGCTCTTGACCAAAGACATCAAGTTTCGCGGACAACCCCTACGATCTAACTCGCAAACAATTGATGGCCACCAGGCAGCATCAAATGCTCCTGAAATGTCCAAAGCAACAACGACACAGTACTCTTTAGCATCTCTTGCCTGCTTAATTTCCCCGACAACGAACTCTAACGCGTCGATAGTCAACTTGCCCTCCACGAAACCAAACTGTCGGTTATAAAAACCGCCGCTGTCTCGCACTAGGTGTTCAACACGCGTAGTCATAACGCGATCTAAAACTTTCCCCAGAACCGGTAGCAAGCTAATTGGACGATAGCTGCCCGGATCTGACGCATCCGCCTTTTTAGGTTTGGGTATAAATTTCACATTCTGGATTTTCCAGCAACGCGGAAAAACGCCCCTTTCTAAACAAAGATTAAACAACCCAACAAAGACACACGGGGCTAACAGGCACGCCTGCAGAGCTGCGTCTGAAGTGATTCCATCATGCCCCGGTGCCTTCTTAGGGTTCATCCTCCTAAGAGCCCTGACGACCTCGTGAACTAGGATTGCCTTATCGGCACCTGTTCCTTGCTCCTCTGCAGCTTCCCGACGTATTAAATCGTGCGACCCTTTATCCCCCTCGGGATTATCCGATGGGAAAAATTTCTCTAGTAAATATTCCGCTGTGGTTTTAAAACCTTCCGTGTATTCGCCAATTGTTTTCTTTATATTACTGAGCGCGATTTTTTGTTGTTTTCCTCTAATTACGCGGTATGCGGTTCCCCAGGGTTCTTTCTCTGAGTTTTGCGTGCAGAATTCTTTAAATTTATTCGTTTGCGTTTCTTCTATTAATATTTTATATTCGCGGTAACTTTGATTATATTCTATTCTCCGTTGTTCTCTTATATCTCCCGAGGCGCGTTGATAGCGGCGCCTTAGGTTACTCGTTTCTGCCCGCTTGGTGGTTAGTTCCCGGGTCCACCAGGGTACGCTGTCTTTAAATGTTTTCTTTTGCGGCATGGAATACGACGACGCGTCTACCACCGCGCCGTTCAATTTTTTCGCGAGTGTTTCTACTTCGTCTGCCTCTCGGCAGTTAAATAGCTCATTTTCGAGCGCAGGGATACTTTCGCCAAATTTTTCTTTAAACCGCTCCCAATTTGCTTTTTTATTAGAGAACCGCGGAAATATAGTTAGCTGCTCGTTTGCGCTTGTTTTGGTTTCAACGTCCCATGTTATTAATTTATGGTCAGAGAGCGTTTCTTCGTCCGACCTTAGTTTCCAATTACAAATCGTTTCTAACATTTCGTGCGAGACTGCAGTAATATCTATAAAACTGCTGCCTCTATGCGTCTCAAACGTAGGTGAATCATTAGTGTTTATCACACTAAGGTCCCATGCCGTAAAAAGATCAGCAACCTGCGAGCCTCTATCGTCTTCGATAGGGCTGCCCCATAATGGCGACTTAGCATTAAAGTCTCCCGCGATAATTAAATTTCTATTTCTACCGATTTTACGAAGGATTCCTTCAATTTGATTTATTAAGTCCTCTGTTTGAGGATTCTCCCGCCGGGAATCGATCGGCGGAAGGTAAGTGCTTATCACGTAAAACGTATGCAATCCCGTTTTTATTTCTGCGGTGGTTATGAACTCATTCGACAGATTGTTTATGATTATTCCGGCGCACGTCCCATTATTTATTATTATTCCGCTGCGCGGTCGTTCGCTGTTTGCGTTTAAAACGGTAACCCCCTTCCCAAAACCTGTTATTTTGTGACTATACAGGTGCGGTTCCTGTATAAGCCCGATGTCGATATTATTTTCGAAGAATAACTTTATGAAGTTATTTGTTGCCCCTTTTCCTTTCCCGAGATTTAATTGCGCGAATTTAATCTTCTTGCTTCTTTTAGATCTTTCTTTTTCTTCACGGTCCATAGTCGATGTTCCGTGTGATTGCGTTCTTCAATCTCAACATCGTGGGGCATCTACTCGACTTGGCGTTGTGGCGCGTATCGACCTTCGCACCACCGCCAGTTCTGTCGTTTGCCCTAGCGCAAACCACACAGCAGGGGACTGCCCTCCGGCAATTCTTGAACACGTGTCCGACTTCGGCACAGTTACCGCACCACTGTACCTTCTCCCTGCACTCCATCGATCTATGGCCGTACTCGTAGCACCTGTAGCACTGGGTCATCGAGAAGTGGTACCGGGCCCAGACTCTTCGCCACCTAAGGTTAATAGCGTCTTCTAATATACGTCTCCGATGTGTGGGGGTCACTTCGAAGACTACGTTGACGAAGGGATCCCTAGGGCCCTTTCCGCCAAACCTAAACTTTTCTCTTAGGTGGTCTTCGATTTTCAAATCGCCGAAGCGAGGATTCTGGCACGCGATCAACCGCACCAGCTCTTTCGCCTTCATCCCCGCTTCGACCCCCGGAAGAACGAACCGTGGGCGCTTCATTTCGATGGTCTTCGCCATAAGCTCTTTGCAGTGACCGACAACCTTCGACTGCAATTTCTTCGCATCTTCTCGGTTTGCACACTCGACTACTACACCGCCCTTGCGAGTCCTACGAGCTCCGACCACAACAAAACCATCACGAGCGGGATCGACCTTCTTCTTTAAGGTCGACATGACGTCATCCTTCTTCCCTGGCCTGGCGTCGACCCTAACTGCAAAGGTGGGCGTCACACCTGCAGCAACTGCAGCATACGACGCCTTCCGCGGCATCGGCACATCCTGGCTCCCGGAACACTGCTGCCCCGAAACAGAAGCAACCACCGCTGGACTTCCCCCGACAACATCAGCTCTCCCAGAATCACTAGCCACAAGCCGCAGCGCCCTAACCATACCTATAAGTTGATTCGCCGCGTCGAAGAAATCATCCACGGCGTAGCGAATCCTCTTTCTGTCTTCCACGACGATAGTGGCGGAGGTCGTCGGCACCCTCCCGGAGATGACCGAGTGCGCTTTCCTCACCCTCAATCTCAGGAGGTCCAGCTCATCGTGGTCGCTAGCAGCAACGCTAACGTCGCTGCTAGTCGACATCTTTCGCTGGGCTCCCGAAGTTGAGTGCGATTCAGGCGCCGCAGCCACCCCAGGGGGCCCCCGACACGACCGCCGCAGACACAGGCTCCTCTACCTCCTCCTGTATCCCTAACATAACGTCCTTTAATATCACCTTCAGCTGTTTCCCCCCAACAGCGCCCACAGCCTCCGACCTATCAGACTCCGACCGATCTCCCCTCTTCTTCCTGGGCAACGGCTCCTCGTCGCGGTGGACCACCAGGCTGACAAAACTATCAACAAAGCATGACACCTAAAACGCAGCGCAACGACTTGACCGCTACGACGCTAAAAGAACGACGCTAGAAGAGCGCAAAACGTTGGTCCAATATAAATGTTTTGTTTAAAGGTGAACCGTAAACAACCTTTTATTTATTTAAACTTCAAACCGCCCAATTAAATATCAAATTTTAACAAAAATACAACAAGCACTAAGCGTCAAAATAACAACTAGAATCAAATAAATTCCCTAACGCAATAAAAATATCTCGATTCAAAATGTACCGTAAAGAACACTATTTATTTATTTTAAATTTTTAAACCGCCAAATCAAAGTTAAATAACTAATTACTTCAAAATATTAAAATATCTAATTTATAAATAACAACACTTTATTTTTAAATGTGTAATTAACAAATGATCGAGCGCAATCGGAATGCGGTCACCGGAAATGACCTTTCACTTAATCACTTAGTAACTAGCACAACTTGTAACTGTTACACCGCTTAATTACACCAAAATCGATTTTAAAGGAACTTATAAGTACGCGTGTACTTAAATTACGGAAAAATTTATATTAAAATTGTTTTAAAATTTACAGTTTTTGAGTTATTTATTTGATTTAATAAGGCTCAGATTTTTGTTTTTTGGTTATTATTTGATTATACGCGCACTATAAAAAATTCACACACTTTTTGGTTGTTTTACCCGGTTTTTTACTCGATTTACGCGGTTTTTATTTTAAATTTATTATTAAAAATGCCTTTTTAAGTTATTTCGAAATTATTTTTGAGTATTAGTTTAGTAGATTTTTGTTTTATTAACCTGAAATTTATTTAGTTTATTTTAAAACGCGGATTTGGTTTAAATTACAAAGGAAACGCGATTTATTTAGTATTTATTTAATTTAAATTCTGTTTTAAAATTTTTATTTTACTGCCCTGTATTTAAAATTTGATGCCACACAATTATAAAATTAAAATACAATAAAAAACAAAGCTTCAAATGAAATAAATTAAAAATAAGTAATAAAAACCCTAGATAAAAACTTATTTCTTAGTTGCTGAAGCGGAGCTCTGCTAAACACGTCCGCTCGCTTCAAGCGGTAACTAGAAAGTAAAAAAAAATATCACGTACAACTAAATTATAGACAATGATTCAAATTTTGCGATATAACAAAAGTTCCCGTAGCCGTGGCGCCTTATTCTTCAGTGTTGGTTCTCGTCCGATCACCGAAGTTAAGCAACGGTGGGTGCGATCAGTACTTGGATGGGTGACCGCTTGGGAACAGCGCGTGTCGTTGTCTTTTTTTTATAAATTGGCACGTTAGTAGTGTAAACAGCACAATTACAGAAATCGTTTTTTTGTTAGTACCAGCCACGTCTCATAGACGGCAAGTCAGTATTAAGGATATAATTTTGATAATGGGTGATTCCTTTCTATTCCGTAAGGTATTGTAGCGAGCTACTAGTAGGCAACCCATCAAACACACAAAATGCCGCAAGCACTGTTTATTCTCAAGGATTCCAGAATTTTTCTAGAAGTGACTGGAGGATAAGTCATCCTTTTTAATCCAGAGTATATATAAGACCGCTAATGAATGCAAGAGTTAGTCTTTACTTGAATGTCTAATATAAATTATATCGTGTACAGTAAACGTAGTTGAGCTTTTGGAAGCTCAGCAATATACATAAATGTTATATGCTGTGTCTAATGCACATGCAGCCTGTAGTATACATAAATAAATAGAAGTGTATAAATAAATAGTTGTGTTAGTGTTGTTAATGGACCTATAGTAAAGAAGTTAGTTTAAGAAGATATTAGTGCTTGTAAATTCATTAGTGCATGTATATTCATTAGTGCAATAGTGCTTCATTGTTAAGTGGACTGAAAACATGTATATATAAGGCATATAATGTTAATTAGACTTGTGAACAGTGAGTAATAAAGACTCTTGTTATTACTTGTTTTAAATTAAAGAAACGCGGCAGCAATAGCCCGCTTCGGTATATTTCTGACATGAGACATGGCAATAGTGCAGATTGGGTTGTAAGATTTAACCACTCCTCAAATTGTCAGGCTGCTAAGAAAAATTCGATACATTAGTTATAAGTGGTGAATTACACTCTTTTTCTTCAAGGAGTTGTGTAGATATTAATAAATAAATATAACTGCTTGGAAGGAATTATCCTATGACATATACATCAAGTAGTGTTCGATTAAAGAATTAAATGTCAACATATCTAACCGAAACCATAGAATAAATATAACAAGAAATGACATTCGGGGTTTTCAGAAAGACCAAATTTCTTTGCGGATGTCTAAAATCCGCCATTATTTTGTTGGTATATCCATAGAATAATAATATGCTCACGCTAGCGTAGCGTATTATTATTCTGTGGTATATCCTTCAACCTTCCTCTAGTTTATTGTACTGTTCTTGTTCTAAGTTGTAATTTCACTTCAATAGGTTTCTTTATTACGCTAGAGCCTAAATTATGCAGTTTTGCATACAATAATCAATTTAAATATGTAAAGTAATTTCTAACTCAACGTTTTTAAATTTCCCGCTGCACCTGTGTACCTACAGAATATTGGTCGAAGGTCATATATTTTTGGTACATGAAATGCAATGTAATTTATGAAGAGTGTCATTTCTTAAAGGTATTATTATTCTATGCCAAAACTTAAAGAATTAAAATATAGCGGTGAATGGCGGTCAACTACAAAAATGGACAGTAGTATAAAGATAAATATATCTCCATCACACGAGAAATCGTTTGACGACGTAGATTTCAAGCAGGAACTGTTACTTTTGAAGAGGAACCACTCCTACTGTTCGATCCCAAATCTATCGTATCATTAACTAGCAAATACTTATGAAATTACTAATGCTTCTGAGTCTTTCAATAAACGTACATTAAAAGATACTTATTCAATGGATTATGCCGGTAAAAGTTCAAGAAGGATATGTAAGTGCATCTTTAAGCCATACCAAAACAATGCAAAACATCTGTTTAAAAATTAGTGTACACGCCTCTTGGAACGACAAGGGACGCAAATAGAAATTGCCTGGAGTGCAGTAGGCAGTAAACCAGGGTTTGTAAGGTAGAGCGTGGACTGTATAGAGTAGAAAGAAGGAAACATAGAATTTGAATACCAAGTCACATAAATACTTAAAGCACTTACCAAAGCACAACATCTGGAGCACTAACGCGGCACCTTTCAGTACTGTTTCTGGCCAGAGGTAAATAGGAAACGGAGTAAGGAAATGATTATTTTAGGAAAGACATTAGAGGCAGCAATATTGAGAATTGAAGGAAACACGTTCGCGTTCGCGGATGGTTGTTAATCTTAATTATGTTATTCCTTATCTAGTCTGGCTTGATAACGAATACAACGTCGGAAGAGCGAAATGGCGCGAACATAACCGCCCACCAAAAATGAACATTTTTTAAAAAAGATATATACAGAACTTGAAAAGATAATTTTATTATAACTGGGCATTTCCTCCCAGTAGGGGGCTACGGTTTACCCGCCGATGCTCGGGATAGAAAAAAAGCAAAATAAAACGCGATTTTTTTTTAAAACTAAATCTAAGTTTAAGAAAGAAACAAGAAAAAAAAATTAGTTCTCTAAAGGAAGGGGTATTATTTTATTTACCGACCGAGTGAGGGAACCGTGGGTGGTTTTTACCGACACCACGCGAACAACACCATCGCTACCGAGAAATAATTGCTCGACGCGTCCTAACGGCCACGATAGAGGAGAAGTTTTAATTCCGGGAAGAAAAACAACTTGACCCACTTTAGGTACATCGGAGGAGCGATTCCGTTTGGGTCGTTGAGACAAAGTGAGCAAATATTCATTGGACCATCGCCGCCAGAACGACTGGGTAATTTGGCGCAATCGTAGCCAGCGCGAATGCAAATTTATATTTTCTGGCAGAGTTATCTCAGGCATACTTAATATAGGGCCTACAATAAGGAAATGACCGGGAGTCAAATAATCGGGGTTGTCTTTAGTGTCCAAGGAAAAGAAACACAAAGGTCGGCTATTCAATACGGCCTCTATGCGAGTGAAAACAGTAGACAACTCTTCAAAAGTAAGAGGTTGTTTTCCAAGAGTGCGCAGCAATAGAGACCCCGCAGACCCTACAGATGCCTCCCACATACCCCAAAATCAGGAGCACAGGACGGACCAAACTGCCATTCAACTTGGCGAAAAACCAATGCGGAAAACACCCCATCTCGGCCTTGATGAAGAAACGCACCAGCCTCCCCCAACATACGGGCTGCACCAATAAAATTCTTTCCACAATCCGAATAGACAGCACCAGGAGCACCTCTCCAAAAAACAAATCGATCAAAACACGCCATAAAAGCATTAGTAGTAAGTTCGGAAACTAATTCCAAGTGAACTGCTCTCGTGCACATGCACACGAAAACACAAAGATATGATTTGAAAGAAGAAGCATTACGCCGAATGGAAGACTTAACAAGCAACGCTCCAGCAAAGTCAACTCCAACATGAGTAAAGGCACGAGTTAATTGTACACGGGACGAAGGCAAATTAGACATAATGGGTTGAGAAGGCTTGGAATTAAATCGGAAACATGGTATGCATTGATGTATTCGTTGTCGTATTAACGATCGTGATCCTAAAATCCAGTATTTTCTTAGAATAAGAGCTTGTGTGGTAAGAGGTCCGGAATGCAAAAATAACGCATGACAGTGGTCGCAAATAAGTTTAGACAAAGCTGCCCTTCCAGGCAATAACAGAGGATGCCCGCCATCACAGTTCCACTGTGAATGCTGTAAGCGACGGCCCACCCCAAGCAAACCCAGAGCATCGACAAACGGCGACAATCCTCCAAAAGAGGCGGAGAGAGGTTTTCTATCCTTTATTTGCAACAATTCCACTGCAAAAAATTGTTGCTGAACGCATGTTTGTGATGCATTATGTAATTCATCACGAGAAATAAGACCTAGAATTTTTCCCATGGAGTGACGGCTATCATAAACAAAACGAACAACACATGCCGCTGCACATTGCAAGCGACTCAAAGAAGAAAACCTCCCATGAATTCAGCAAAATCGCACTGCTCCAATGCAACCAGTAGTGCAGCAATTGACCCCAATTCAGATACTTCACTCAAAGCAACAAAAGAATAGTTGAGGTTAAAACAAACATCATTTAAATTAGATGCACCTTTCCACCACAAATCGTGGCGTAATAATTGAAGAGGGGTGAGTCCACGAGAAGCGACGTCAGCAGGGTCAAGTTCTCCGGAAACATGGCTCCACTGATCAATGGAGGCACATTCCAGAACCTGGCTCACTCGACCTCCCACAAAAGGCCTCAATAAACATGCAGGCGCACGCAACCGTGCAAGCACGACCCGAGAGTCCGAACAAAGTTCAGCCTCCGAAACATGGCATGGAAATTCACCCTTAAAGGGTATCACGTTAAGGTACCTTTAGTGCTATGGAGATTTGGCTATTTGGATATTTGGGGAATTAGATATTTTCGTTTTTGATCATCTAGAGTATTTTCGGCTTCGGGTATTTGGAGAAAATAGTTTAACAGATGACATTTGTTATTTTGTATTGCTGGATGTTAAATTTTCAATGTTTGTTACTAAGCTATGAGTATCTAAAGAAATAACAGATTTCCTATTCATTTCCAATATGTTTAATAGGCAAAACGCAAACTATATAACGTCGAACGAAAAGGTAAGGTTAAGATTGTAACAAAACAAACAAATCACGTGCTTTTCTGAACAAACGCGCATGCTCCGATCTCAAAATAGCCAGAAAAGTTGAACTTGAACCAACTTTTGGGAGATTGGAGATTCGGTGTTTTTGACGTTTCACGGCGGTGTCACGTGATCACATTAACCAATAGGATCATTCTCCAAATATCCAAATAGTCAAATCTCCATAGCACTAAAGGTACCTTTATAAGTGAACACGTCTATTCCAGGGATCCAGACTAAACCTAGTATCTTTATACCACTAACGTGATCAGAAAAAGGAATTAGAGTTTCTAATTCAGTCTGTTCGAAATCCTGTAACAATTCTTCAGAGCCACCAGACCATTTGCGCAAATCAAACTGGCCTAGTGAAAGAAGTCTTACTAGCTCGTGCTGTAGTTGCCTCGCCTCAGCAACACCCTCAGCACCGCTAATTACGTCATCCATACAGGTATGACACATAACAGCCTCAGAAGCCAGGGGGTAAGAGTTTCCCTTGTCTACAACCAATTGCCGAAGAACTCCCCGAGCCAAGAAAGCGGAAGGAGCCAACCCATATGCAAGAGTTCTAAGCTCGTATTCAGAAATGTTGTCCCGTGGAGCCGGTCTCCAAAACATACGCTGAAACTGACAATCCCGCCCACGAAGCAAAATCCGCCGGCACATCACGCGAATGTCCGCACAAACAGCAATTCCACGCGATCCAAATGCATTTACCACATCCGGCAAATTGCACTGTAACTTGGGACCAGCTCACAATCCATTGTCGAGAGAAAAACCCAACAAATCCACGGCAGATCCACCAAAAACAACGCGCATCCTGGCAACACCACCCGTCACCCTCGAGATGGCATGATGTGGCAGAACACAATCAGACGGATCCTCGGCCAAAATCACATGACCAAGATCAAAACATTCCTGCAAAAACATACCACAAGAACTCTGCTCTTCGAGAGAACACGAAAGACGCCCCTCCAAACTCAGACAACACTTATAAGCAATATGTCGATTGTTACCGAGAGGTTTAATATTGTTATTGAAATGGAGAGCGACAGTAAAACGACCAGAGGCGTTTCGAGAATAATTTTCTAGAAAATGAGATTCACAAATAACATCTTCTTGAGAGGGAACTTTGGGCATTTTGACTTCTTCTAATTCCCAGAAATTCCTTATATCATTATCTACTGAATCAGAAATAAAAAGAGAAGTTGCATTAATTGCAGTGTTAACATTAGGAACCTGTCCCAATAGCACGTAACCGAATATTGTTTCAATTGCTACTGGTTGGCCAGGAATGATTCTAGTGCGATCAGAAAATGGCACTTCGGAACATATTTCCGCACCCAGTAGTATGTCTACGGGCAATAATTTATGAAAATTTTCATCAGCAAGCTGCAAACATTTAAATTTATGGTAAATACGAGAAGGCAGTGAGCAACCGGGAACGTTTCCCGTTATTTTAGGAAAGATTGAAGCACAAAATTGAAATTGATGCTTCGAGTGATTAGAAAACAAAGTGCATATTACAGCTCCTTTGGATTTAATTGCAAAACCTGAAATGCCACCAACTTGGCGAAAATCATGTTGACGCTCAACCCTAAGCGTTGGACACAAGAACTTGAAATTGCGTTGATTTGAGATCCGGAATCTAAAATGCATCTCACAGATTGTAACTTATTGTTTATATCTAAAACACGAGCTTCTACCGTACCTAATAAAACAGCGTAATTTTCTAGTGAATTTGTGACGTTGCATGTCGAAACAACTTCAGTTCTGAGTGCGGCTTTCGAATCGTTAGATTCAATAATGTGTTCCCTAGCAAGTGGTTTATGCAACAGAGTATGATGAGAAGAGGAATGGCACAACTTACATTTACCAAAAGAATTACAATCACGAGGAGTATGACTGCCGAGGCATTTAAAACATTGATTTAAAGATTTAATAGCAACTTGACGATCGGCAACGCTAAGTTTTTTAAATGCCAAACATCCATAGATTTTATGGACTTCCTCACAATAGGGACAAATTATACTAGCGGTTTTAGTCGCCACTGAAGTCTGCGGGTTTTTAACCAAGAAAGATTGGTTTAAACTAGATTTAAAGCGAAGGGGTGCACCTGGCCTTGGCGCTCTTTCCTTTTTAATATCTTCATAAAGCTCCGAAGTTTTGATTTACAAGTTTAAGAAATCGAACAGTTGAGTACAAGTAGGAACTACCGAACCTATGTTTGAATCAAATACGTTTTGAGTTTTGAATTTTAGGTTGCGATAGCATAAAGAAAACAATAAAAAATCAGCCAAATCTTCAACTTTATTCGCTACCTTTAACGTGTTAACAGCATTAACATGAATATTAATAAAGTTTGAGAGCGATCCAGAGTTTTGAAATTGAAGTATTTTATTTAAGTAGTAGCTCGTAATTCTACGAGGTGAATTGTAGCGATCCTGAAGTTTCGTAAACGCTTGTTCATATAAATTGGCATCTAGAGCTAAATCCGAAATTAAAACCAATGGTTCCCCATTAAGAAGCATTCTCATGTAATGATACTTCTGGATTACGGGAATGTAATCGTTTTCATGGACTAAACTTTTGTATAACGTCATAAAATTTTGCCCATTGTCTAAACAACCATCAAACGGATTTATACTAAGAGGTTTTAAATAACTGGTAACAGGTTGAGATGCACTTGCGATACCTGCTGTATCGCCGACAGAAGTAGAAGCCTTTTGCTTCATATCGAAAAATCGAGAACGAATAACATCGATTAAATTATCAAATAAAGATATTTGACAATTTATCTCATCCTTTTCTTCTACAGTGGAATTATAACTTAAAATTTTATAGTAAAGAGTATTGAGTTGTTGCTCAATACTTTGCATTCAAACATATCTCGCTTCGACTGCTGAAAAGCGAGTAGCCGTTTTAACATAGTTTTGGATTTCTGTTAAACGAGAAAAATAGTCCTCTAATTTCTTTTGTAGAATGTTTCTGGTAGTCATGATTAAATGTTTGTTACGCACAAATAATACTTGCACGAATTTTAGATTAAGAGTACTTCAAAAAAAGAGTTTATTGTTTGTATAGAAATACAAATGTTATTGTTTTAAAACGTGTCGAATGACAACGCGATAACAAAGTTATCCGACTGAAGTATAAATGCAATATATTTAAAAGTATACACGTGCAATTCAAACTGGAAAATTTTATAGCAATTTAATTATCTTTAGAATTAAAGTGTTATGATTATTCGAAATTACAATTAATGTTGGACATACGTATTTATGTGCTTGTATTGAGAATGTGAGACGAAGAACGAGATATAACGTAGTTCTTAATTCGGCTTGTACGGATCAAAAAACTTATGTACACGCCTCTTGGAACGACAAGAAGTTACCTGGAGTGCAGTAGGCAGTAAACCAGGGTTTGTAAGGTAGAGCGTGGAATGTATAGAGTAGAAGGAAGGAAACATAGAATTTGAATACCAAGTCACATAAATACTTAAAGCACTTACCGAAGCACAACATCTGGAGCACTAACGCAGCACCTTTCAGTACTGTTTCTGGCCAGAGGTAAATAGGAAACGAAGTAAGGAAATGCTTATTTTAGGAAAGACATTACAGGCAGCAATATTGAGAATTGAAGGAAACACGTTCGCGTTCGCGGATGGTTGTTAATCGACTCTGTCTTAATTATGTTATTCCTTATCTAGTCTGGCTTGATAACGAATACAACGTCGGAAGAGCGAAATGGCGCGAACCACTAGCCTACGTTATTGTAATACCTGTAGATATAACGCATGAACTAAAAGTAGACTTATTCAGCATATGACAAAGCAGAAGTGTTCTAACCCATTTTCATCTGAAATGGAGAATTTAGAGAACTATAAAAGCACACTTACCCGTGATAAACCATTCTCATGTACCATTTGTGATTTCAAAACATCTCTAAGGGGCAACCTAAAAATGCATATGAGGATTCACACCAGTGATAATCTATTTTTATGCATGGTTTGTAATTATAAAGTATCTCGAAAGAGCCATCTACAAAAACATATAAGAACACATACTGGTGATAAACCATATTCATGTACGGTTAGTAATTATAAAGCAACCCAAATGAGCCATCTAAAAAGACATATAAGAACACATACTGGTGACAAACCATATTCATGTACGGTTTGTAGTTATAAAGCATCTGTAAAGGGCCATCTAAAAAGACATATGAGAACACATACTGGTGATAAACTGTATTCATGTGTAATTTGTAATTACAAAGCATCTCAAAAGAGCAGTCTAAAAACACATATGAAAACACATACTGGTGATAAACCATATTCATGTATGGTTTGTAATTACAAAGCATCTCAAAAGAGCAGTCTAAAAAGACATGTGAGAACACATACTAGTTATAAGCCATATTCATGTATGGTTTGTAATTACAAAGCATCTGAAATGAGGAATTTAGAGAACCATATAAGAACACATACTGGTGATAAGCCATTTACATGTATGGTTTGTGGTTTCAAAACATCTGTAAAGAACCATCTAAAAAGACATATGAGAACACATACTGGTGATAGACCATTTTCATGTACGCTTTGCAATTTTAAAGCAGTGGAAATGAGCAGTCTAAAAATTCATATGAGAACACATACTGGTGATAGACCATTTTCCTGTATGCTTTGCAATTATAAAGCAGTGGATATGGGCAGTCTAAAAAGTCATATGAGAACACATACCGGTGATAAACCATATTCATGTACGCTTTGTAATTATAAAGCATCTGTAAAGGGCAATCTAAAAATACATATGAGAACACATACTGGTGATAAACCATATTCATGTACGCTTTGTAATTATAAAGCATCTGTAAAGGGCAATCTAAAAAGACATATGAGAACTCATACTGGTTATAAGCCATATTCATGTATGGTTTGTAATTACAAAGCATCTGAAATGAGGAATTTAGAGAACCATATAAGAACACATACTGGTGATAAACCATTTACATGTATGGTTTGTGGTTTCAAAACATCTGTAAAAAACCATCTAAAAAGACATATGAGAACACATACTGGTGATAGACCATTTTCATGTACGCTTTGCAATTATAAAGCAGTGGTTATGAGCAGTCTAAAAAGTCATATGAGAACACATACCGGTGATAAACCATTTTCATGTACGCTTTGTAATTATAAAGCATCTCAAAAGAGTACTCTAAAAAAACATATTAAAATACATACTGGTGATAAACCATATTCATGTACGGATTGTAATTACAAAGCATCCCAAATGAGCGGTCTAAAAAGACATATGAGAACACAAACTGGTTATAAGCCATATTCATGTATGGTTTGTAATTACAAAGCATCTGAAATGAGGAATTTAGAGAACCATATAAGAACACATACTGGTGATAAACCATTTACATGTATGGTTTGTGGTTTCAAAACATCTGTAAAAAACCATCTAAAAAAACATATGAGAACACATACTGGTGATAGACCATTTTCATGTACGCTTTGCAATTATAAAGCAGTGGATATGAGCAGTCTAAAAAGTCATATGAGAACACATACCGGTGATAAACCATTTTCATGTACGCTTTGTAATTACAAAGCGTCTCGAATGAGCAGTTTAAAAACACATATGAGAACACATGCCGGCATATTCATGTGTGATTTGTAATTATAGAGCATCTCTCATCAGCAGTCTAAAAAGCCATATGAGAACACATACCAGAGATAAACCATTTACATGTATGGTTTGTAATTATAAAGCTTCTCAAATGACAAGCCTAAGAAGACATATAGGAACACATACTGGTGATAAACCATTTTGGTGTATGATTTGTGATTTCAAAACATCCCGGAGAGTCAGATTAATAGGACATATGAGTATACATGCTAGTGTTGAACCATATGCATGTACGGCTGGTAATTAAGAAGCATCTCCGTTAGACAATTTAAAAACGCAAATGAGGACACATACTGGTGATAAATCATTTCATCCATTGTTGTGGTTTCAAAACATATTAGAAGGTAAAGTTAAAAGGACATAACTAATATTGTAACAAACTTTTGTCATCAAAATTCAAAAATGAAATCAAAATTCTTATACGACTATCATCAATGTAAAAAAATTTATGAAAGGACATGAAAATTTCCTAATAATTAATGCTGATAAAGGTAATGTAACAGTTGCTATATCAAAAACTACTTATTAAGAAAAAATGTCAGATTTACTAAAAGATAATACGATACATAGAAATTAAAACAGACCCAACAGCGAAACTTCAAAAACAAACATTAGACCTTATGAAGCAATTAAAAAATATAAAAATGATTAACAAGTTAGAAGCAAAATCATTAAACAATTATAGTAGCACAATCCCTAAACTTTATGGTCTACCTAAGATACATAAAGCTGATTGTCCATACCGTCCTATTGTTATCGTAAATAATGCTGCCACTGAAAAACTTTCGAAATTCGTTTCTGAAATTTTAACAAAATCCGTCCGTAAAAACGATTTTAATACAAAAGATTCTTTTGAATTTTCTGAACAAATAAATAATTTTTGTTTACCAAAAAATTATGTATTAATCAGTTTAGACGTTATTTTCCTTTTTACAAATATATCTAAAAATTTAGTTATCAATAACATTAATAAAATTTGGACCGAAATTGAACCAAATTGTAAGTTATCAAAAACAATGTTTTTACTAACAATTGAATTTCTATTTGACAATTGTTATTTTTCCTTTAACAATAAATTTTATCTACAAATTTTTGGATGTCCGATGGGATCAAATGTCAGTCCTATTATTGCTCAAATAGTTATGGACGAACTGTTGAATTCTATTATTCCGCAACTTCCATTTAATCTTCCATTTATTAAGAAATTTGTTGATGATATAGTAACAGCCATTCCGAAAGAAAAGTACATGAAACTCAACATTTTTAATAAATACAAACCCACATTCAATTTACAATAGAAGCAGAATCGAATAACTCTGTACCATTCTTAGACACTTTATTAATTAGAAATGATAAAAATGAAATTATTTTAGATTGGTATCAGAAGCCTACACATTCAAACAGATATTTAAAATATTATTCTTATCATCTATTTAAAACAAAATTAAATTTTATTTTGGGATTAAAAGATCGAGTAAAAAAGATATCCCATCCCTCTTTTCATAATAAGAACATGAAAAAACTTTCAAATATTCTAAAAAATAATAACTATCCTATGCACCTGATAACAAAATTTTCTATATAACTAAAAAAAGTACGTTAATACAAACAATAATGATGGTAATATAGATAGCAATAACACAACTAACGGAAATAACACAACTTTACAACTACACAAAACACTACCAACATAGATGACCACTTAACTCATAAATTAATTAAAGTATTTAAAAATTACAATTTTAAATACGCTAAAAAACATTTTAACATTAGGAAGCATTTTTTTAAAATTTAAAGATAAGACACTAGATTTATTTATAAGAAACCTTGTATACCAAATTAATTGTATAGATTGTGGTAACCCTTACATTGGACAAACGCTACAAACGTTAAAACAACGTATAACCCTACACAAAAGTGACATTAGAATTAAACCAAATTCTTGTGCTTTATCAAGACACTCAATTGATTTAGATCGCAAAATTGATTTTAAACATCCTACAATTTTAGAACTAAAAATATATACACAAAAAAGACTATTTCTGGAAATGAATCATATTTTTCGCCAAAAAAATTGTCTAAATAAAAAAACAGATATTTGTGGTCTAAGTTCGATTTACACATACATACTTAGTCTTTAGAAGTAACATATACCTAATGCAATAATTGATATTGTAGTGATTATGATTAACATTACATACATACACATCCTATCACATTCATACATACACATCCTATCACGTACTAACAAACAAACAGATTAGCGTACATAATCACAAATATTCATAGACACTCACATAAATATAACATGTACACGCACTCATACACACACAAACACATACACACATGCATGTATGCACACATGGCATTCTGTGTTTAAAGCTTCAAATAATAAAAAAAGTGAAACTGAAAGGTTTCAAAATTTGACATTTTTATTTTTATTGTTATACAAGTTACAATTTTCTTATAACAACAAATTGAAGCAAGAATCGGTTAAAATAATATTTCGATTTAATTTCTATGTTAATTTAATGTTTAACCTCGTCTTGTAAGTTACTATCAATTCATGTATATGTTAGCCTAGTTAATTGTAAAACTTTAGAAAGCCTGTGATCAAGAACTTTTATAATCTTCAAGCCCCTTCCTTAGTCACGTATTTCAACAGCTTTCGCTGAACTATCACATTCGTTACAAAGAATTCTTCAAATTCTTCCACTCAAATACAGAACGAACTTATAAAACCCAGAATTCACTCCTTCCACCATGGTATTACCGCGAAAAACTAGCTATCAGTTGTAACCGTCAACGCGTACTCAGAAAATTCATTCCTCTCCGTATCTCTAACGACTTGCAAAACACGCCCATAGTGCTTGCGTCTCTATTCTCCTTGCAGTCATGCGTTCATAACCATTATTTTATGTCTCACTCGTGTTTCCCTTACTTTCATCGAGCTCCCACTATCTACGGTTACCGTTCTCTCGTTAAATGTGCGCATTGAAAATTGATATCGTCGACAAACATCTTGCATCTTTGTTTCACCCATTTGTCTGTTAAAATATACTTGTCTGTCACGCGCTTGAAAACCGCTTGTCTTTCTATCAGCTGATGTATTCTCTGTCTCCCTAGATTGCTTGCTAACGGCTCTCTGTCCCTTAAAATTATTGATTTTTGCTTCACAAATAACATACTCGTTCCTTAACCTGGCCTTTCCCGCTGTACAATATCTTAAAATGTTATCGCCTCGTTTAATAGCTTTCAAAGAAATATTTATTTACTTGAAGCTCTCATTCTTTGAACTCCCCGACCGTTTGGTTATATTAGTTTTCTACGAATTAAACTAACGTACCTTTTAGATTACGCTGCTAAACAAATATCCATTGCATCAATTATTGATTTTTATTTACGGCGAAGCGTTAATATTTGCCTGCAATAGTCAACTATGTATTAAAGTAATGTATACAAATTATTGATTTTTCCCTACCACAAAGCCTTAGTATTATTTATAGTTGTATGCAATTCACGTATACAAATTATTGATTTTTACCTTGCCTTATACTAAAGTATACAAACTCTTGATTTGAAGCGTAACAAATAATTTATTATTTTCCTATCTACAGGGTCGTTATAAAAATACCTTCTGCGGTTATTTACACACGTTGACTTTTAACCTACACAGTATATTCCCCCTATTTGAATACAAATTTAAACAACTATTTAGCTTATTTTGAATTCAAATACGAAGCATTATACAGACTTTTATGCCTACCTATAACTATTTATCCAACCTATCACTATTTATTTAACCTATTTCTACCTATTTCTATTCTATCAATATCTATTTTTTTTATCTCTATTTACTTAACTTATTTCTATCTATCTACAGGTATCTATTCACATTTATCACTATTTATTCACCTACCACTATTTATTTACACCTATTTCTGTCTATCACTATCTTTTTATTGAACTTTTTTCTATTCATCTATACCTATCTTTCCTTTTTTCTATTTATTTACGTTATTTCTACTTATGTATCCTATTTTTATTTGTTTAACTTAGCTTGCCTTACACTATCTATTCACATCTATCACTATTTATTTGTATCTATTAACACCTAACTCTATCTATTTCTATTTCTATATATAACTCTAACTCTCATTATCTATCTATTCTCTATCTATAACACTAACTATCTACACGTATCTTTATTTAAATCTAACTTTTTTTTTGATCCTCCATGTCCTTCTTCTTACAATTTTAATAGACTGCATGACTGTCTTTCCTTATATTTCTATACTCATTATCCTTATTGCTTGACAGAAAATAAAACTATTCTTACTGTCCTGATTCTTAAATTTTTTTTGTCCCTATACTTGTCTGTTTTTCATTCATTGTTACTACCTCTGATGTGGACAAACCAAACGATACTACCTTATCATTATTAATATTTCCCTCTATGGAAAATCTCTCATTTCTTCCAGACTCTTTGTGTTGTGAAATTGACGCATAAAACTTCCTTAACTCCAATTTTCTAAAAATATCCTTGCCACTTAGCTTTGTTATGCCTCTTACTAAAACATGCTCATATCCTACCGCTGTGCTTGTTTCTACACCTACTAATTCTGAATGTTTATTCAATAACGCCTGTACCGCTTCTAGTTTTTCCCCTGGACATTTAATTGTGTCGATTTCTTTCATCTTTTCATCCTCTAATTCCATAACATTATTACACAAACCCGTGTCATCTTCTGTGACTTCATAACTTGCTTTCCAGGGCAATATCTTATCTCTAACTCTAACTACCTTCCTCTCCATATCGAATACTACACCCAACTTCACCATACAATCAACACCTAATGTCCCCTTAAATTTCAGTCCAGGTACAGTTATAAATTCCTGCTCACAGCTAACTGAACCTAACTCCACTCTTAATACTACAACGCTATTTAGCACAGCAAATCGCTTTTTATTCGGCGCTACCAAATGGCTTCTTTTTATTGGCATAATCCTATCACACACCTTTTCTTTAATTTCGCTGACGAATTCCTCCGATATTAAACTCGCCTCTGCTCCAGAATCGAGCAACGATCCTAAATTATGATCACAAATTTTCACATCTATAATTGGCAAACAAAATTTTTCCTTTATTTCCAGTTCAACATCAATTTTTAAAAATTTCCTTGGATGTTCGTATTTATACACAATTACGCCTAGTGATTTGTCACCGTCTAAAAATCCTGTCCCTGTCGAGTTTCCCTACTAGGTCCCTGTTGTCCTACAACTTCTGCATATGTCCGTGATGTAGTCTCTACCCTATTAGTCCTCTCGTTGTTCCAAACTGGTGTCGTCGTCTCCGTCCTCCTCATGTCCGGTGAACTTTTTTGTCGTGGTATCATCGGTCGTGGCGTCGGTCCTATACTTGCACTGTTACTCCGGAAAAATGTCCTTCTTGGTTTCCAGTTGCGTTCTGTATTTCTGTTAAAATTAGTCCCCCGTATTTGATAATTATCTCCCCTATTTTCGAATCTAACCATATTAACGTTTCTTTCCTTATTTTTACGAGGTCTTCCGGTGCTCACATCGTCATACCTTTGCAGGTACTCTAAAAACATTTCCCTATCTACAATATTTTTCAACGCTACATGTTGCCTAACCTCAACTTCGAAGTGTCGCGAAAGATACTTAATAATTTGTCGGTCCGTCAAAGGCGGACTCAACTGCTTTGCTATGCTATACTTGCGAATAGCATGCGGTTTCACATTTCCAGCATATTCATCCTTGTATTTTCTGTGATTAAAAAACTTACCGTTCCCTCGTTAAATGTGCGCATTGAAAATCGGTATCGTCGACAAACATCTTGCATCTTTGTTTAACCCATTTGTCTTTTAAAATATACTTGTCTGTCACGCGCTTGAAAACCGCTTGTCTTTCTATCAGCTGATGTACTCTCTGTTCCCCTTGATTGCTTGCTAACGGCTCTCCGCCCCTTAAAATTATTGATTTTTTGCTTCACAAATAATATACTCGTTTGTTAACCTGGTCTTTTCCGCTGTACAATATCTTGAAATGTTATCGCCTCGTTTTATAGCTTTCAAAGAATATATATATATATATATATATATATATATATACACACACATCTTGCTAACAATTCTGCGTCCTTACAAAGTTGCGTTTTTGCGTCCACCAGAAATAGCGGAAATAGGTCATTACATATGTGGAGTATTTTGTTGTTTATTTCTTGAAGAAGCCCAAAATCACAAAAACATTGTAAAATAGTTAAATATATAGATATACACTATTTTGTATTTTCCTATCATTGTAGAGTCCTTTCAAAGCCATTTAATTTTGCATCCGTCGTATATCTACCTTTCAATTTACATTAAATCTAGTATCACATTTGCTTCCTGCAACGTTGTCAATAACTCTTTGAAGTAACAGAGATGAAACATACAATTAATACCTTAAGAGAGACTAAGATATGAGTAATTGGACATTCTACATTTAATCGTTTGTTTTTCTGTTGCCTGGCGACTTCAAACGTTCCAGTAGTATTATTATCAGATGGTGAGTGAATAAACTTACAACATCAATACTCGACCGTTTCTGATGATATTAATACTACCGTCTCTCAAAGTACTGCGTACGCATTATAATATACTCTACTTTGTGTCGATGCGCTGTTAAATTAAAACGTGTATGCATTCCCAATGTTTTATAAATTATATCAGGATGTAACTTTAAATGTTACTTTAAATTATTATCATAGCTTTCCATGATCAAGTAGTGGTTTAGATTTCAAATTTGATGACCTTTTTTTTAATACAAAACGTTAATTTTATTAATTCTAGAAAGGTTGGTAGTTTTTACATCTTATCGATACGCTTGTGTAAATCAAGACGTTAAAACGGTTTATTTTGGTGCAGGCGTCAGAAATTAAATGTTCGATAAATTTATTTTAATTTATTTTGCTTTTGCATACGCTAATTGATTTTATTGATGTGATGATTACGTAAGCAGAAACGATCTTCCACTTCGTGAAATTACTAAAAGAATAGTTGCGGTTTGTAAAAAACATGATCACCATTTTTCTATGAAACCACTTAAAAAATTCTGTTTTCAATTCTTTACCAATGTTTGAAGAAATTTGAAACTTACATACAAATTATTAAAAAAGCTGCATTCTTTCGTGGCGTTAATTGACTAATAGAGCGTGCGTTTAAATGTGCGGACGCCGCCGTTTCCGACAATAAGCCAAAAATGAAAATAAAAGGAAATCTTTGGAACACGTTTAAAGCGCACCGCCAAATATTTTAAAGAAAGTCTCTTGTACACTTTAACAAAAGATGCTGAAGAGATTATGGGCTAGGAAAATCTTTAACTTGAAATACAATTTTAAGAGAAGGGATTGAGAAACATAAATCCCTGACCGTTTACAAAATCGTTAAATGTACCACCAAAATCAGATGTTTGTGATGTAGGTATCTTCCTTTATGTTGTGTGTTAGACAACGGTTTAGAAATCAAGTAAAAGACTTTAGAAACTACCTAGAAGCAGATATAAACATTGACCACAACATCGTAATTATGAAGGCCGCACATAAATTAAAAAATTTGAAAAAAAGAAACAAAAAGAGGCACTTTGACTTAGAGAAACTAAAAGATAAAGATATTCAACAAATATTCGAAAAAATTCAAATGAACTGCTAAAAGATATCGGGAAAATATCTGATACTAAGGAAGTAGAAACAGAATGGAATAACATTAAATCCAGCCTAGACATGGCGGGCAGAGATAATCTGGGGTATACACAAAAAGAAAATACCAAACCATGGACAACAAAGGATATCGAGAATTTAATAGAAGAAAGAGAAAGGTACAAAAATAAATCAAATGAAACAGGAAAACAGAGATACGAAGTCATAAAATGGGAAATTATTCGCAAATGCAGGAAAGCTAAAGAACAATGGATTGATGAAAAATGCAAAGAGATACAAACTAAGATGGAAATAGGAAAGACAGACGAGGCATACAAACTAATTAGAATCAATTTTAGGGATATAAAACCGTATAGCAAAAATATAAGGAATGCAGGAGGAAACGACATTATAGAAAATGTAGAGAAAGTGGGTAGATAGCAAGAATATATAGGGAATTTATATGCAGAAGAGGAACTATCTGCATTAGAACAGGAATCAGACATTGAAAATGATAACTTGGGATATCCTATACTTACAAATGAGTTTGAATTAGCATTAAAGGGTTTGAAAAATGGTAAGGCTTCGGGTACAGATAAGGTGCAAGCAGAAACTCTAAAAGCCACTGGACAAGCAGAAACTGAACGTCTCTTCCAACTTGTAAGCTATATGTATGAGACAGGCGAGATACCAAAAGATTTCAAACGTAACATCATATAACCATACCAAAAAAGAAAGGCGCGGATAGAAGTGAAAATTTTTGAACAATATTTTTGACAGCACACGTATCATAAATATTAACTAGAATTGTACAAAGGCGAATAGAAAAACGAGCTAGAGAAATACTAAGGTTTAGGCAAAACAGAGGAACACGGAAGGCTATTTTAGCTATGAGGGTGATGATGGAAAAAACAATAGAAAAGGGGGAAATGTGTAGGCTAGCTCAGAATAGAAATCAATGGAGATACACACCCAACCAGTCCCAAGATAGATAAATTAATGACGAAAAAAGTAACTGTACTTAAACATGATGATTATTATAACCAACTACAAGTATTGGTTTGGCAATATTCTCGAATAATGTTAATTGTGTGCAAGGATTTACTGAAAAACTATTAATTCGGCAAATGTCTAAGTGTTGGGAGATCTTGGTAGCCATGGCTGCTTAATCCCCTTCACTGAATCTTGGTAAAATAGGGCATAAAATTAAAAAACAAAAGAATGGGAACCGAGCTGTATACAGGCTGTGTGAGAATTTCAGGGAACTGTGTAGGCTAGCTCAGAATATAAATAAGTGCAGGTACGTGTCCAACCAGTTTTGAGACGGAAACCTAATAACGAAAAAATAAGGGCAGATAAATCTGATGATTATTATAAACAACTACAGGTGTTGTTTGTGAAATATCTGCAACTAATGTTGATTGTGCGAAAAGATATATTGGAAAAAATGTTAAATTGGTAAATGTTCTAGTGCTAGGGAAACTTGGCAGCGACAGGCTACTTACCACTCTTCACAACCACTGAATGTCGGAGGAATAGGGTAATAATTGTAAAACAATTGAAGGGGACCGAACTGCATCTAACAAGAAAGAACAGCGCCTATAATGAAAGACAACAAACATAGAAACAAGAAGGAAATTGTTGAAAGCATATGTGTGGAGCACACCACAGTATGCCTATGAAATACGGACAGTAGAAAAAGTAGACAGAAAAACGGTAGCAGTCTTTTGGAATGTTGTGCTTCAGATGTATAAGGAAGATAGCATGGACAGACAAAGTTAATAACAATTAGGTTATAGAAATAGTAGGAGAACAAGGATATCTGTTGAAAAAAATAGGAGAAATAGAAGGGCAAAATGCGTTCAAAGGCATTTTTGGGGAATAGTATGGGATATATTACAAGCAGAGATAAGAAAAAGGATGTAGATTTAGACCCATATCAGATAGTGATAGAAGCAGACAGTGCAAGTTTCAGGGAAATGCGTACGTTAGTTCAGAATAGGAAATAATGATAGTACGCGTCCAACCAGTTCCAGGACTGAAGACCTAATGATGATGAAGGGTTGCTGCTATCACCAAAACTAACTTACATACCATTACTGATGGATGTTTTAATTGTAGGCTACTAAGCATTGCATTAAAAAAATTTTTAAAGTTTTCAGTTGACCCGTTTACGAGCTATAATATTTTCCTGTATAAGGGTTGCTGCCACCTCCCAAGACTGACGTTCGTGCGCTGTTGGTGGTGTTTACTTTTAGAACAGATTATTAGAGGAATGCATGTGAAAATTTTGTTCCAGTTTTATACGAGGTACGATTTATTTAGTGTAAGGGTTGCTGTTACCCTCAAGACTGGTTTTGGTGCACTGTTGTTGGTGGATGTTTTTGTTATACATGATTAAGCATTGTATGTGCAAATTTTGAAAACTTTGTATCAAGTCGTTTACGAGCTATAATGTTTTTTAGTATAGGGGTTGCTGCAATCCCCAAGACTGGCTTTCGCCAACCGCTGACGGTGTTTATCTTTGTAATAGACAATTAAAGGATTGCATGTGGAAACTTTTTACCCGGTCCTGTACGAGGTACAATTTATTTAGTTTAAGGGTCGTTGCCATTTCCAAAACTAACCTTCGTGTGCTTCTAGTGGTGTTTATGTTTGTAGTAGACTATTAGGACTATTAGAGAATTGCACGTGAAACTTATTTTCCACTCCTTTACGAGGTACAGTTTATTTAGTTCAATGGTTGCTGCTACCCCGAAGACTGGCTTTGGCACAGCATTGCCTGAGAGTGGTTTTGAAGGAAACTATTTGAAGATTGCATGTGAAAATTTTAAAAATTGTATATCGTGCCATTTATAAACTATAATGTTTTTCAGTATAGGGGTTGCTGCCGTCCCCAAGACTAGCTTTAATGCACCGTTGCTAGTAAATATTTTTATATTAAATAATAGGATTGCATGTGATAATTTAAAATTTTTTACATCGCATCGTTTACGAACTACAATTTCTTTTAATGTAGGGGTTACTTTCACCCCCAAAACTGGCTTTCACGCCCCGCTACGTGTGTTTATTTTTGTAATAGTGTGTTGGATGATTTCATGTTAAAACTATAAAAAATTTTAGTCAGATACAATTTATTTAGTTTAGGGGTTGTTGCCACCCCAAGCCTAACTTTGGCATACCATTGCTGGTACATGTTTTTATTGTAGGCTTTTAAGCATTGCATTTGAAAATTGTTAAAGTTTTCTGTTGAACCGTCTACGAGCTATAATATTTTCCTGTATAAGGGTTGCTGCCACCTCCCAAAACTGATCTTCGTGCGCTGTTGGTGGTATTTATTTTTAGAACAGATTTTTAGAGGATTGCACGTGAAAATGTTTTTCCAGTCTTATACAAGGTACAATTTATTTAGTTTAAGGGTTGCTGCTACCCTCAAGACTGGTTTTGGTGCACTGTTATTGGTAGATCTTTCTGTTATACATTATTAAGCATTGTATGTGCAAATTTTAAAAACTTTCTATCAAGTCGTTTACGAACTATAATGTATTTTAGTATACGGGTTGCTGCAATCCCCAAGAATGGCTTTCCCTAACCGTTGACGGCGTTTATCTTTGCAATAAACTATCAAAGGATTGCGTGTGGAAATTTTTTACCCAGTCCTGTATGCGGTACAGTTTATTAAGTTTAAGGGTTGTTGCCACCCCCAAAACTGACCTTCGTGTGCTTCTAGTGGTGTTTGTGTGTGTAGCAGACTATTAAAACTATTAGAGAATTGCACGTGAAACTTGTTTTCCATCCCTTTACGAGGTACATTTTATTTTGTTTAAGGGGTGCTGCTATCCTCAAGACTGGCTTTGGCACAGTATTGCCTGATAGTAGTTTTGAAGGAAACGATTAAAAGATTGCATGTGAAAATTTTAAAAATTGTGTATCGTGCCGTTTATGAACTATAATGTTTTTCAGTATAGGGGTTGCTGCCATCCCCAAGACTGGTTTTAATGCACCGTTGCTAGTAAATATTTTTGTATTAAATTATAGGATTGCATGTGACAATTTAAAATCTTTTACATCGGACTGTTTACGAACTGCAATTTCTTTCAATGTAGGGGTTACTTTCACCCTCAAAGCTGGCTTTCATGCCCCGCTACGTGTGTTTATTTTTGTAATAGTGTGTTGGATGATTTCATGTTAAAACTATAAAATTTTTTAACCAGATACAATTTATTTAGTTTAGGGGTTGTTTCCACCCCAAGACTGGCTTTGGCTCGCCATTGCTAGTGGATGATTATTTTATAGACTCTTAAACAGTGCATGCGAAAATTTTTAAATTTTTCTAACGAATTGTTTAGGAGCTTAACATTTCTTTAGCATAGGGGTCTGCTGCCGCCCTCTAGACTGACTTTGGTGCAACGTTGCTGACTGATGATTTGTAATGTACTATCAGAGAATTGTATAAAAATCTTAAAAATTTTTTATCCCGTTATTTACGAACTACAATTTTTGTAATATAGGGGTTGCTGATACCCCAAAACTGGCTTTTGTGAACCTTTTGTTGATGTATATTTCTATTATAAACAATTGGAGCATTGGATGCAAACGTTTTGAATATTTTGTATTGCTTTATTTATGAGTTATAATTTATTCAGTGTAAGGGTGAAACTATTCCTTAAGTATGATAAGGGAGAATGATGTGCAAAATTATAAATACCGATGTAGTCAGACACAATTTGCAAAATTCGAAATCTATATGTAAATATTTGTAATAAAATATTTAAATTATATTTTCTAAGCTTCACAAAATCGTTGCTAGAAAACAGTAAATAACATCATACACATGTAGAAATATGATAGGACATTATTTATACGATTTTGCAACTTAAAAAAAATTAATAAATCCCCTCAAGTACAAGATATATATTAGTAGATAAAAGTTTGCATTCTCTGAAACTATACGGATGCAACTTCTACATAACTGTTCGTTGCACTATCATCTAAGCAGACTAACTGGCGCCACGCTCTGTTGCCATTTAGCGGATGTAAAGATGATAACATAATGAAATATTACGTATATTAAAATATATTCTGTGGCGCCCTTGACGGAAAATCGCTAGACTAAAACTATACGAATCCTGTACATTTTCCTATCAATTTTAAAGCCACTTTGCGTTTCTTAAACATTTAAAATAGAAATTTGTACACAAACTCATTTACTTTGAAGTATTCCAAATCCTACCAATTTAGGTCTTCTTACATATAAATATCTTAGCCAAAGAAATTCCATGTCAATAACGCCAAAAAGTTAAAAGGTTTATCTTGCGTCCGATATACGGTAGTAAGTTTACAAGGGACGCAAGTTTAAATGTAAATTTCGGTCTATCGGGTGCAGAAATGATAGTAGGATGTGTATATATATATATATATATATATATATATATATATATATATATATATATATATATATTTACTTGAAGCTCTCATTCTTTGAACTCCTGACCGTTTGGTTACATTATTCCTATACGAATTAAAGTAACGTACTTTTTAGTTTACGCTGCTGAACAAATATCCATTGCATCAATTATTGATTTTTATTTACCGCGAAGCTTTAATATTTGTCTGCAATAGTCAACCTTGTATTAAATTAACGTATACAAGTTATTGATTTTTACCTTGTCTTATACTAAAGTATACAAACTCTTGATTTGAAACGGAACAAAAACTTTATTATTTTTCTATCTACAGGGTCGTTATAAAAATACCTTCTGGGCTTATTTACACACGTTGAGCTTTAACCTACACAGTAATATATATATATATATATATATATATATATATATATATATATAGTATATATTGTGTAGGTGACGCGCTCAATATTTGCCGCGGTTTTTTGGCGGTATCTTTGATATTATACATTTTTAATAATTAATCATATCTGGACGCGGAAAAGGTGGAAAATCAAAGGTTAAAAGTCAAATCGCGATTAAACCAAGCAGGTTTGCAATTTCCGGTTGGTAGAATATATCGGCTGCTGCAAAAAGAAAATTATGGAGAACGTGTTGGTGCCGAAGCTCCCGTTTATTTAGCTGCTGTACTAGAATTTGGGCATTGCATAAAAGTCTAAGTTATTATTTCATCTTATTTACTATAATACGATAGTATTTATCAACTTACCTTGTGTAATTAACTACCTATAATATTTATATATTTAATACTTGGCTTACAGCCATAATTTCGAGCGTAGCTTCCTGTCTATAACTGATATAAGTCAAAAATGACAATGTCATATATGACACTTGAAAAATTCCTACTCCTAAAGTATTGGCACCTACAGAACCAAGAGTTCTCAGTCTCATAAATTTTCTTCAAATAGCTTCAAAGTTATTAGAAAAGATAGTTCTTAATCAACTAATGGAATTTGCAATTGCAAATATTTTGTCCATGAGTCAGACGGGATCTCGAAAGCACCATAGCACTAACACCGTATTGCTAAGGGTAGTCACTGATATGTCTCAGGCAATGAATAACAGAGAGGTCACACTATTAGTTTTGCTTGATTATTGTAACGTGTTCGAAGTTATCCGCCACTATTTACTTGTAGCCGAACTTCCTTACTTTGCTTGCCAAAAGTCAGTTAGTGAGTGATTCAGGGTTATTTAAAAGACAGCTCAATGTGTTCAATTATCCAGCACACTGTCCTCATTCTTGAAAGTTGAAGAAAGTGTTCCACAAGGCAGCTTGTTGGGCTCTATATTATTCACAATTTTCACTGCTGATACGCTGCAGATTTTGACCTTCAGCTTTATACAATTTATATGGACGATCCACCTGCATAAATCATGTAATTCGACACATATCAATGTAGCAATACAGTAACTCAACCTAGATCTTGCAACTGTCATCAACTAGTCTGCACGCAATCGACTGCTTACTAATCCTACCAAAACAGTCGCAATATGTGTTGTACAAGATCAATGTGTGACACCAATAAACCTAAAAGATACTGATAGTGATAAATAACACAGTTATTGCGCTGCAAGACAGTGTTAAAAATATAGGTGTTCTAATGGATTGAAACCTTACCTTTGAAAAGTATGTTAACCGGTTATGTGCTCATGCATTTGAAACGTACAAGGCAATTTATGCCTATAAACATTTTCTGTCAAATGGAACCTAACTAATACCACACAGTTTACGGTGTTGCAGCAATATATATTTCCATCACTTGACAAAACAGTACCAAAATATGATACAGAAGATCCAAACTCATTGTTTTTGCTATTCTTTTAATACTGAGTAGAATGAGCACATGTTGGGCCGCAAATATGCTACTGCAGTATTCATCGTAATAACTATCGTGGAACTTATTTATCTATATAATATGCTACATTTTAAAGCCGTTACACACTGTAAGGTAGTAAAAAGACCAACTATCTATTGGAAATATCAGTGCACGGGACCGTAAAATTCCAAGCCACATTTAAATAGCTTGCAACAAAAATTGTTAACCAATATAAGGACTTGTTTTCAGAGAAGATCAATGTTCAAACATTTAAGGTGCAAATTAAAGAGCAGTTATTAGAAAATCAGTCCTACTCGCTGTCAATTGTTTAAACTTCTAAACTGCCATAATAATATTAAGTATTGTGTTTAGGTCTGCGTGGTAGATTAACTTTGTTGAACCCTTACCTTGGTGCATGCACTTGCATGAACGTGTGTGCATGTACATGGGTTAAACTTCTCAATAAATCTCTCTATTATTATTATATCAAAGCAATGCCGCCTCTCTACTAAGACTTTTTATTTTATTGTCAAAGAGATTTATTTTTTGAAGTGGTAATCGATCAATAAGAATCTATCTTAAAGACCTTTACAAATTTTTTAAAAATAAGAACAACTGCAACTCTCTTACCGAGTTTTCACCATCTATATTTATTTGCCGTAAAGAAGTAAAATTTATAAAAATATTATTAAAAGGTACTAATCAGAACTAACTAAAAAAAATAGATTTGCTTTGACTAAAGGTAGGTTATGTTCGCTATAGCTATAGAAATATAAACCAACGGTAAAATTTTGGAAATGCAGCTACAAAACGTGTCCTACGCGAGAAGCTGCCATTTAGAAAAGTAGTAAACATTTTCGGCTTCTCCTCATTCATAATAAAACACTACACTCTCGTAATAAATTTTGAAAATAGCGTTCTTGTCGTACGCGTCTATATAAGTTGATGGCATCATCAGCATTATCAATAGGTCTTCAGTCCTAGAACTTATTGACGCGTACTTCTATTGTTTTCTACTCTGAGCTAACCTACACATTTTCCTAAAATTCCCACAGCCCACATCTTTCACTGTGAGCAATAGTCTACCTCTCTTTCTTCCTTTTCCGCTTCTAATATGCCGCACCATTTTTTTATACTTTAGCATGAGTTCTATAATCTTGCCTTGCTTATTTTTTACTGTTTTTCACATATATCTTCTTCTCCTGCCGTTTATAGTGCTCCTTTGTTTGATGTATCAATGTCTTGCGTACATTTAATTTTCCGGTTTCATCTGTGATTTTTCTTTGTAATATATTATTAAAATTTCTCCAGTTGTATTTTCTTCTAAAACTCGGAAATGTTTGCGGTTGTGTTTGTTTCGGGTTCAAATCCCAACACGGTCCGCTTGAAAAATGTTAGGCGAGCATTTTTCACAAAAATACGACCTCGTTCGGTTGAGAGGTGAAATGGAGGTCCCGTGTGCTGCGAGTGTGGTCGCGCACGTTAAAGATCCCTACCTTGCCCGCAACAGCAAAGGTTCGACAAAATTCAAAATTTCTAGGTAAAAAAACTCACTTCCTGGCCAATGTAGTACCTTCGGGTGGAGCATTGGAATACCAAATGCAAGGCTATGTTTGTATGCGGAAGATGATCTGAGCTTAGGTGAATTTGGTAAGAAATATTGTAACGTGCCGAATTGACGTTACGTTACTTAACTATTTTTACTCTATAGGAAGCGGAGTGACGTAACAGTTGATTGGTGCACCGGCTAGCTTTTGGTGTGGAGTGGGTTCTATGAAAGCATTTATAATACTTTTCGAGGTATACAAGCTGTAACACTTCCACTAAATACATGTCCGCTTAGCTTGAAAAGTTTTAAACTCTCTCGTCTACATTATGGCTTTGAGCGCTAACCCACCTAAAGAAAATATCACAAATAAAGCTTACTCAGAAGATGAGTGTTCTGAGTAACTGTGTGGCGGTCTCACTGCTGCTAGAGGATAATGAAGCCTCGCTCACACTGAAGAATGATCTAAGAAAACTCAACTCGTATATACCTAATCTATATTGTAAAACATGATTTTAACAGTAACCAAAAACAGAGAAAAACTGTGGTTTATCTCTAATTGGCCAAATGTGCACTTAGCTTAAAAAAACAATATTGTCGATGATTCAATTTCATAGAAATTTAACCAATTTGATTTTTAAGTTCCTTTTTGCGTCTACAATAATGTACATCTCTTTATCAGAATTCTAAACTTACAATGCGCTTTAAATAAGTCTGCACCAACTATACTAGTCCTTGCTTAATAATAAATTCTAAACATTGTTGTCATCAATGACATTTATTAATTACAACAAAACAGTGTATGGTGTTCATAAACTGGATAATAAAATTTAATTGACTTACAGTTTTGGTTCCCTTAAATCTTCATCGGTAAACAGTGAAGAAAATCGCTGTAGGCAAAAATCCAACTTGTCGTTGAACAAAGCTCCTACATCGCCAACTTTCATGAGATTGATATATTCACGCCTGCGTTTCTCCGCGTTCGAAAACATGTTTTTCTCATTAACAGCTACGTGTACAAATACCGCAAGGTTATATTACTGTACCTGGTTTCCATTGTCGCGCCACACCGCAATTCAAAAGTCTGCTGTCTGATATCTGCTATGTATCAATAATCTTCTGTGATCTAATCCTGTCTTTTACTATCCATTGGTTGTTATAAGTGTAATTTTCCCGAAGGTTTATGGTATGCTCCACTTGTTCTCTCGGACTGTGTGAACTATAATTCAGTCCCACGATTTTGCATTATAATATCAATAGTACAGGCATTTGTTGCGTTCTCAATACATTTTTATGGTTGTTTCTATGCGTGTATAGTGGGGTGGAGTCAAAAGGTTTGGACTGCATGGCTGATTTTCAATGTTTCTACAAAGCTTGAAAGCAACGTTTCGATTATGCACAAAGAAAGACAGCTATACTTTACTTACTTCAATTCGTTCTACGCGACGCGAGATAGGTTTTGGGCTTCTTGGAGCGGGTTTTTAAAAAGGCCTTTTCAAAGACTTCTTCTATCAATTTGATACTGAAATTACAATTAATTTTTAATTTACAAGTACGTTATATTCAGTAACGATTGGAGATCGAAATAATTCTAAGATCAAATTCACCTTAATTAAATAAACTAAAATTACGGTGAGTAGCTGAACTAACAACAATTTTAAAGTTGAAAAGCTCTAGACTGACTGGCCATCTTTGGCTCTCGAGGGTATTTATGTTATCCCTGCTCCTCACAATACTTGTGGGTACTGCAGAGCTCATGTCTGCTATTTTCTTTATTCATTTATACAATACAAAGTAACAATTTTATTTCTAATAATTGCTGTCTTATAACCTTCTTTGACCTGCACCTGCAGTATCACGTTACGTCTGGAATACAATGTATTCACATCCGTTCTCATTGTCTGGTTTGTGAACTTTTATTAACCTTTTCATTATGTCCATCAATTACATTGTTGCATCTAACTTAAATTTTAAATAGTTTCCTTTAATTACATACATATTTTAATTTGGGGGATATGTAACTCGCAACAAGCCGGAACATTCTCTCATCACTAGCGGGCACGGTCCTGATAGGCAAGGACGTAAGAGTGGGAAGGAACAGGTTGGTGAATGCAACTGGAGTTAACATAATCTCCCACCAAAATAAATTTAAACTTATTTTTAACGAAACAACAAATTATAGTTACTTACAAGCAACCGAACGAACAACAAAGAAAATGGAAGAAAGTTAGTTATAATAAATTATAGAAGAAGAAGAAGATCAGCTTTATTGTCACCTAATATAACATTCGTGGGGTGGGATTTGGGAGTCCATAATAAAAAAAGCAAAATGTCACATGAGAAAAATAATTGGGAATTATAATTTTTTTACGAAGGGTTCCTCCCAATATTATAGCAAATTGAAGTTATAATGATTTCAAGACTATTAAGTTCTTTGTTTCACATTTAGTCGGTTTAACTCCAGGCAATTTCGTTGTTGGTTCTTCATTAATCATTTACCTTGAAAAGGATACTGTAACGCGCTACTACTACCGCGTTTCTTTAATTTAAAACAAGTAATAATAATGGTCTTTATTACTCACTGTTCACAAGTCTAATTAACAGTATATGCCTTATTTATAGATGTTTTCAGTCCACTCAACAATGAAGCACTATTACACTAATGAATTTACAAGCACTAATATCTTCTTAAATTAACTCCTTTACCATAGGTTCATTAACAACACTAACACAACTATTTGTTTATACACTTCTATTTATTTATGTATACTACAAGCTGCATGTACATTAGACACCGCATATCACGTTTATATATACTTCTAAAGCTCAAAACTACTATTACTTTACACGATATAATTTATATTAGACATTCAAGAATAGACTGCTCTTGCATTTCCTTAGCGGTCTTATATATACTCAGATCTAAAGTTATGACTCATCATCTAGTATTTTCTAGAAGGATTCTCGAATGCTGAAGAATACGCTGTGCCCCGGGCGTTTGTATGTTTGACGGGTTGCCTAATAGTGGATCGCAACACTGCCCCCTCTTTAAAACCGTTACGTCTCGTAACTGTAATTCCATCTTGACGCCAATTCGATGACTGGTGACGATATCGGCAGTTATCTCCTCTGGTGCATCCACCGCGTCGTTGGAAGTAACAGTCAACACTCTTTTCTTGGTCTTGGTAGGCAACCGGTTGATAACAACAAACAAGAACCTGGACGTTGGTTCCCTGGAAAAATACTTCTAGCATATTTCGGACTATCCTCCAATCTAGGCGATCCAGTCCACAGCCTAGCTTGGGCACCGCTAGTCTCGTTACTCCATTTTCCATCATCTGCGCCTTAAGATTTAGCAAAGCCTCCCATAGATGTCCATAACTAGGTCTCTGCCATGAAGAATTTTTGGTGACCAGATAGTAAACATAACGATTCTTATCTTGAAGAACCAAAGCTTTTCCTACAGTTGGCTGCTGTTGTACTAATTCATCTACACATCCAAACTTTTTCTTAAAAACAACAGCTATTCCCCTTGACATTGCCAAATCTTGAGCTACGCAATGTGCAAGGGAATACTCTTCTGGTGCTCTAAACAGATCTTGCTGTTTTTCAACAACAACGCCAAAACTCGCTTTAGCGGAACCACCATACGCCGCCATAAAGCTCTCAAAATCTACATTTGGCTCATGATTAATAACTTGCCGAACACCATTATCATTATTCGAGTCTTCCTGGTTGTTGCCAGCGTAGGATGATAAACGGTCAAAGTGTACCACTTTTGGTTTACCACGAGGGGATCTTCTGATCCGGTACACTACATCGTTAATCCTTTTTAACACTTCGTACGGCCCTTCCCATTGTCTTTGTAGTTTTGGCGACAATCGACGTTTTCTTTGTGGATTGTACAACCACACTAAATCTCCAGGTTGATAACCACCTTCTTGTGCTCTCGTGTCATATTGTGATTTCATTCGATTGCTTGCTGCCTGTATATTCTTTCGGACGTTTTCGTGAATACTATTTGATCTTTCACGAAGCTTACTAACGTAATCTTCACCTGCGATCTCTTCTCCAGGTTTAAATCCAAACTGAAGATCACATGGTAGCCGCAATTCACGTCCTAGCATTACGCAAGCGGGCGAGTATCCTGTGCTGTCATGTACCGAAGATCGGTACGCCAGTAGGAACAAATGTAGATATTGGTCCCAGTCTCGTTGATGTTCAGAGACAACTTTGGTCAGGTACTTCCCTAACGTCCTGTTCATTCTTTCAACCATTCCATCCGATTGGGGATGAAGTGGCGTGGTTCTAGTCTTCCTGATGGTGTCAGGTGTGGGGTGTTGTCTTATCGGTTGCGCATCTCCAGTGTTAATCTTGTGTTGCACAACATTCGTCCTTCCTTTCTCACTATCATCCAGTGCAAACACACCTCGATATCGTCCGACCAGTTCTTTTACCTTGCCCAGTTGGTCGCCATTTAATCCTTGACACGAGGGTATCAACATATCCAGCAATTTTTGTGAGCAACCGTTGGCTGGTTTATTTTTCGTGTCGTCTACACAACGTTTAATATGGCATACTGGAATGCAACTTCCCACAATCATGCCTTTCTTCAGGGTCACTGTATGGGGATTAATGTTCAGCACCCTTACTGGTACCATATTTCGAGACTTTACCAGCGTTCTTCCAATCAGAAGTCCTCCTGACCCATTCCCGATTCAGTTGCCTCCATCATGCATACTTGTCCTTCCCGGAGCGTACCATCCGGGCGTCCCATTACTATCATTTCCGCCTTCTCGGGTATTTTCATATCGCAAATCATTCGAACTTGCATCGTCTGGTTACTCCTACCTTGAAATGGAATCTCATCATCATCTATCCGAAGCACATTTTCTTTCATGTTTACATGAAACCCATATTCTCTCATGAGATCCATTCCCAAGATCACTTCTTCTGTAATTTCAGCTACCAACACTCGATGATTAATTAATTTGTCCCCAATTGTCAACATAACGGCAGTCTCTCCGTGAGTACAAATTTTCTCACCACTTGCCGTTCGAAGACACACCGATACAGGTAGCACTTTTCCACGACCAACCAAATCTGGTCTCACAATAGTTTTGTCGCTCCTGTATCCACGAGTAATCGGACACCCCTACCATTAATTCTTCCATCTATATAAATGCTGTCCAGACTCCCCATCGACGATGCAGCACGGGTGATAATCTCCGGGGCACTACGTTGTGCTGTCGACGTTCGCCCCCTTACGTCGACTTGCTTTAGTTTTCCTGCTGCTCAACCGGTTGTTTTTTTGGTTGAGTGCAGCGTCTCTGTATATGACCAACTTCGCCGCAGTTCCAGCATCGCAAACCCCATTTCCGCGGTCGTTGTCTTTCCAGCTTTTCCACACGGTTGATTATTTCATCTATGCTGTTCTGGGCTTGATCAGGTTCCTCTAAGGCAGACCGAACTTTGTGACTCATTCTGTGTGATGTCTGCTTAGCTGCTTCAAATTCAAGCGCATGAGCCAGTGCGTCATCTAACATTTTTGGCCGTGCTAATCTTAGCGCTTGCTGTATTTCGCCATCTTTAACGCCATCCACAAATGTTTGTACAGCCAGTTGTTCGAGGAAACTATCTGGTGCCGTTGGATATGCCAATCTAACTAATCTGGCGATGTCAGCTTCGAATTCTTGCAGGCTTTCACTTGTCTTTTGCGAGCGGTTCTTAACTTGTGCGTGGTAAACCTGTTGAAGGTGAGCATCTCCATATCTCATCTCAAGCTTCGATGTTAAAAGGCCGTAATCATTCTGCTGGTGATCAGGAATCGTTTGTAAGATGTTAAGAGCTTCCCCCCGTAGGGCCACTATTAAGGAGATAGCCTTCTCTTTGTTGCACCAACCGTTGGCTATTGCCGCAGCTTCAAATTGTTTCAAATATGTGGGCCAAGGTGTTTTGCCATCGAAAGTGGGTGGTTTCACTTTAAATTTAGACGGTATGGACTCGCTTCTTTCCATGGTTCTTATTTCTGGAATGTTCTCATTTACAACTTGATTTACTAATTCAAGTGGCAGTGTTGTTAGTGAAATAACTTGCTCTTGCAGTCTCATCACATCTTCTTCCATTTTTATCAATTTACTGTCCAACTTTTGCTCAACTGTTTTTACCTGTTCAGTGACATCTTCTTTCAATGCAATGGAGCTTTCCATTAATCTTTGTTCTAACGTGGCTGTTTTTCATTCAACTTTTCTTCTAACTTCGCAGCATTTTCGCTTAACTTTTCTTCTATTTTCTCAGCATTCTCACTAAACTTTATTTCCATTTTCGCAGCATTTTCACTCAACTTTTCCTCTATTTTCTCAGCATTTTCACTGAGTGTCACTTCTAGTTTAGCCGACCTCTCCTCCATACCGGATTTAAAATCCTTGAGGAAATTCATTAAACCTTCTGCGTCCATCTTATTTTGGCTTCTTGTAACTGGCATATATAAACTACTTAAACGGCTTCAGACTTGTGTGCTTTCCTTTTAATTAATCACTATATACCCCACAAATGCCTGACACCAGTGTAACGCGCTACTACTACCGCGTTTCTTTAATTTAAAACAAGTAATAATAATGGTCTTTATTACTCACTGTTCACAAGTCTAATTAACAGTATATGCCTTATTTATAGATGTTTTCAGTCCACTCAACAATGAAGCACTATTACACTAATGAATTTACAAGCACTAATATCTTCTTAAATTAACTCCTTTACCATAGGTTCATTAACAACACTAACACAACTATTTGTTTATACACTTCTATTTATTTATGTATACTACAAGCTGCATGTACATTAGACACCGCATATCACGTTTATATATACTTCTAAAGCTCAAAACTACTATTACTTTACACGATATAATTTATATTAGACATTCAAGAATAGACTGCTCTTGCATTTCCTTAGCGGTCTTATATATACTCAGATCTAAAGTTATGACTCATCATCTAGTATTTTCTAGAAGGATTCTCGAATGCTGAAGAATACGCTGTGCCCCGGGCGTTTGTATGTTTGACGGGTTGCCTAATAGTGGATCGCAACAATACCTTTCATCTCTCATAATATAGACTGTCTGTTTATTAACGGAAATATAAGATTAGGCTTTTCTTTTGTAAACGCTGGTCTATAGAATATCTGAATCATCTCCAAAATAAACCAATCAAAATCGCTTCAATCAAAAGACAATTTAAAAATTAATGATTTTGGTGTTGCTCAAAGAAAGCAATTACACAAGTAGTAAGAGCACAACATTTAATTTGATAATCACTTTTGTGTGAACTAATTCTGCTTAAAAGCCAGTCATCTTGCTCTTTGTCCAATATAATATACAACAACTTTTCTAAAAAGCATTAACATTTATGCAAAAAATAAAGACTTAATCTTAATTCAATTGGACAAAAGCAATGTTACAGTTTTATTTAAAAAAAACTGATTATCCTGATTACTATAATAGAAAACAATATTTTTATTAGTGTAGTTGATATCGAAAACCCATGTCTTTGAGAAGATTCTTAAATTTTCACTCTTACCATTTACTAAAAATCAAAATCTACCTAGTACTAGGAATGAAAAAAGAATTGAACTGCTATCACAACCTACACAAAAAAACTATAATTTAAACCAATTAAAAAACATACTTATACAAAATTCATACTTTCCAGGATCAACAAATAAATTATTATTCAATAATTCTTTTAAATCAGAACATACAATAAACAATACAACAATAAACAACAACAGTAATAACAATTCCACAACACAACCTTTATTTTACACACTTCCATACATATAAAATGTCACAAATAAAATATCTCGTATATTTAAAAAAAAATGTAAGGATTTAAAAATATCCAATGAAACTATACTCACTATAAATAAGATATTCTCCAAGTAAAAGATAATACTTAACAATTGCAGGAGTCTGGTTTAGTTTATAAAATACCTGGTCACAATTGTCAAACCTGTTATGTTGGGCAAACAGCAAGATGGCTTTCAGCCAGAATTAGTTCATACAAAAATGATTGTAAGAGGAAAATTAAATCTTGTACTCCTACTACTCATGTAATCAAGAAGCGACATTCCATGTACAAGGACACTAAAAATAGAAAGAAATCGAGCTGCCTGTGCAACCGGTCCGCCCGCCCATACGGAACGTTGCGCTGAAGGCAACAAGTACATGGAGGAAGAGTACGATCTCATTACACCGTGTAAGTATTTAGCTTACTACGATGCCAATAACTTTTCCCCATATCTATGTTATATAATTTTGAGTTGATTTTTAAACCCCAGGGCATATGTTCACTCGATTTAAAATTTTTTAAAATTTTTTCTAAACCGTAAAATGCCGAATGCGGCACCCGCAAAGCCGATAAACATAATGAAGAATTCATATAAGTCATGAGGATAGTTAAAAAAATTTTCTAGTCTGCAAAATGATGAATAGAGCACCCGCAAAGCCGATAAACATAATGAAGAATTCAAATGAGTCATGAGAATTGTCATAAGACCCCCTTTCCCCATCAACACCCTACAACTAGTAGGCAAGGTGAAAGGGGTAGGAGGGGGGCGGCGATCCAGTGAAAAACGATGTGCGCCAGAAGTGTCTTGAGGATCGTCAGAATATATAATGCACACCACCTCAACAACTGCGAACTAGAAGGCAGGGTGGGGGGATCGATCGAGTGAGGATCGAAGTGCGTCAGAACATAGGTATATTATCTACTCGCGTATCCTCATTGTTTCCTATTCTGAACGCAGGTCCCGTAGTAATTTTTTTCTTAATCATCCTCCCGAGTTTTTACGCTCGAATGAATCCTTGTGTAGGTTGCTGTTAGAAATAGATATTATTATTAAAAAACACAAAACACAAATCAATTAACACGCATATTAGAACAGTCTGCAATAGTTTTAGCAACAAAAAAACAAGACTGTTCTGATGTGCATGTTAAGAGATTAGTGTTTTTTTTAATAATAATGTCTATCTCTAACAGTAACCTAATCTCAAAAAGCCTATTGCGGGGACGCAAAATTTTTTTTCTTAACCATCCTCCCTAGTCTTTACGCTCGAACGAGTGCCGCGATAGGCTTTTTGAGGTTAGGTTACTGTTAAAAATAGATATTACTATTAAAAAACACAAATTACTTAACACACATATCAGAACAGTCTTGTTTTTTTGTTGTTAAAACTATTGCAGACTGTTTTGATATGCGTGTTAAGTGATTTGTGTTTTTTAATAATAATATCTATTTCTAAAAGTAACCTACATAAGAACTCGTTCGAGCGTAAAGACTCGGGAGGATGGTTAAGAAAAAAATTACCGCATCGCGGGATTCGTTCGAGCGTAAAGACTCGGGAGAATGGTTAAGAAAAAAAATTTTGCATACTAACCTACACATTTCCCTGAAATTTGAACAGTCTGCATCTATCACTATCTGATCTAGGTCTAAATCTGCCTCCTTTTCCTATCTCTGCTTATAATATATCCCATAATATTTCCCAAAAATGCTTTATAACGTATTCTGCCCTTCTCTTTCTCCTATTTTTTCCACAGATATCCTTGTTCAGCTACTATTTCTATAACCTATTTGTTATTAACTTTGTCTGTCCATGCTATCATTCTCATACATCAGAAGCACCGTTTTTCTGTCTGCTTTTCCGACTGCACGTATTTTATAGAAATACTGTGCTGTGCTCCACACATATGCTTTCAACAATTTTCTTCTTGTTTTTATGTTTGTTGTTTTTCATCATAGGCGCTGTTCTTTCTTGTTAGATGCAGTTCGGTCCCCTTCTATTGTTTTACAATTATATATCCTATTTCTCCGACATTCAGTGGTTGTGAAGGAAGGGGGTAAGTAGTCTGTGGCTGCCAAGTTCCTTCAACACTTGAACATTTGCCTATTTAATATCTTTTTTTAATATGATATTATATGTGGCAGAAACAATATTTAATACTATAAAAATATATGACTTGTTCAAAGTAGTTTAAAGCAAAATATTGTAGCGGGCTACCACTAACGCGTTTCATTAATTTAAAACAAGTTGTAATAAAAGTCTTTATTACTCACTATTCATAAGTCCAATTAACAGTATATGCCTTATTTATAAATGTTTTCAGTCTAATTAACAATGAAGCACTATCACACTAATGCTACTTACAAGAACTAATATCTTCTTAAACTAAATTCTTAACCATATGTCTATTAACAACACTAACACTATTATTATTTATTTATTACACTTCTGACTATTTATGTACAGCTGTCGGTACAATATACACTTTCACATAATACAAATTAATGTTTACTCTTGGACTTCCAAAAGCTCAACTATTTAACTTTACAGAATATAATTTATATTCGACATTTTGATATAGACTAACTCTGTACTTCAGCATCGGTCTTATTTATACTCTGAATTAAATAGATGATTCATTCTCTGGTATGTGCTCGAACATTCTTGGTTCCTGGAGAATATACATTGCTTACAGCGCTTGTGTTTTTGACAGGTTGCCTAATAGTAGCTCGTAACAATATATTATATTATCTAATAAAAATAAAAATATTAATTATTACACAAATGCAAACTAAAAAGACGCTACAAAGTTTGTAAGGTTACTTGAAGCTAAACAAATAGTTTCAATTACAATGACCTTCACGATATATTATCATTACAGAGCCATCCAAGTGGATTAAGGTAAAACTAAAATGCGAAAACAGAAGATCCTTAGAGAGTTGCACACACTACGAGAGTCGCTACAAAAAAATTGTTCTTGTGCGGCCGAATAAACTACCGCGCACGCTCAACAATCGGTAGCCCATAGTTGTTAATATGCGTACTACGACGTTTACGATTATTAAACCTGTAGCCAATTAACTTATAGCATTGGCAGCGGGAATGTTTAAAACTAATGACATAAAATTAATAGATTTTGGTATATTACAAATAATCATAAATTATAGAGCCAGTGCTAAATATCTGTGATAAAGAAATAGATAATCATACAGGAATTCATATTCATCACGAAAGTGACGACAATAAAGGACGTACAATTAACGTCACTAATACTGATTTCAAATAGACGTGCTTAAGTGGTTCGATGATGAGCTAGACAAGTTTCTTCTCATAATTGACCGTCATTATGACAACAGTGTGCATTCAGAAATGCGTTTCTTTTAAAGAACATCAAACAAACTAATTTTTTTTTAATTTATTGCTACAGTCAAACAAGCGGACCAGAAAGAAAAAGACGAGAGTCAGTAAAGGACGACATCCGAATTACTGCAACAAAATGGGAAACAGAAAGAGAGAGAAGGACGCGCTAACTCAGTAGAAAATTGGGGGCGGGAGGTGTCAATCAAAACGATACCAATGAACCAACAGTCACAGCAAGGTATAGAAATACAAAAATAAAATAAAGAAAAGGAATAATTAAGAAATAAATAACATACGAACAAAAAATATTATATTTATCTATATACAGACATGTATATCTACGATGGCCTTCTTAACCTATTTACTAGCACTACAGTGCAGATGATGAGCACGCCTACCAGGAATCTATTTAATATTCGAAAGGGTAGAAAAGTATGCGTAATAGCACCATCACCAAATATCTACACAACTATTATATCAGAGGGATACGGTTAGCCAAGTTATCCATCGTTATATATCAACAGTATCTAAAGCACACGTTCATATAATTATTTTAATAGTCACATAATACAAGTAAGTCAACAATAACGTAAGGTCGCAAAGTTTTACGGACTACTATTAGGCAACCTGTAAAACATACAAGCTACATAACCCAAGTGCATTCTCCAAGAATCGAGAATGTTGGAGCACATACCAGAGTATGAATGATCTATTTAATTCAGGGTATAAATAAGACCGCTGATGAAGAACAGAGTTGTCTATATCTAAATATCAAATACAAATTATAGCGTGTAAAGTTAATTAGTTACGCTTTTGAAAGTCTAAGAGTAAATATAAATTTGTGTTATGTGAACGTGTATATTGTACCGCCAGTTTGTAGAATACTTAAATAGACAAAAGTGTAATAAATAAATTATAATAGTGTTTAGTGTTGTTGAGAAGACTTATGGTTAAAGAATTAGTTTAAGAAGATATTAGTGCTTGTAAGTAGCATTAGTGTAATAGTGCTTCATTGTTAATTGGACTGAAAACATTTATAAATAAGGCATATACTGTTAATTAGACTTGTGAACAATGCGTAATAAAGACTTGTTACTGCTTGTTTTAAATTGGTGAAACGCGTTAATAGCAGCTCGCTACAAAAGCAATCATTTGATACAAATTGATACTGTATTACTCTTTACATAATACAAATAAATAACACGTAATGTAAGCTAGCAAATCAGTTGCTTTATAAAGTTTTCTTGGACACTATGTTTTTAAACAGGTTTGGTAAGCGAGCCTAATATTTTCCCGCTTCAAAATATGGTGACTGCTCATAAACATGTTTACATGTAATATAGGTTTACAGTAGAAATGTAGCTAATCGTTTGCAAATTGTTGAGTCTGCTATACGCAACTAATGTTTAAATAACATATATTAACCATACACACATACCTCAAAGTATCAGAATTCGATAATGTAACTATAAAAATATTGCATGTTGAAAAATATGATTACCGACTAATAAAAATCGATTTTCTAATCTTTTATGCTATATCATAAATATAAGTTTTTTATTTGAATTATATAACTTCCAACTTCAGATTAAAGTTTAAATCGCTTGCCGTTTATATCACTATTAGCTAGGAATATAATATAGCGGGTTACTATTAACGCGTTTACCAATTTAGAACAAGTAATAATAAAAGTTTTTATTATTCACTATTCACAAGTTAATTAACAGTATATGCCTTATTTATAGATGTTTTCAGTCCAATTAACAATGAAGCACTATCACACTAATGCTATTTACAAGAACTAATATCTTCTTAAACTAAATTCTTAATCATAAGTCTTCTTAACAACACCAACACTACTATAATTTATTTATTACCTTTTTGTCTATTTATGTACAAGCTGGCGGTTCAATATGCACGTTCACATAACACAAACTTATATTTACTATTAGACCTTGAATACGTAATGACCAGCTAACTGCATACGATGTGATTTATATACGACATTTAAAATAGACTGACTGACTGACACTCATCACCGATCCTATATATACCCTAAAATTAAATAAAAGATTCACAATCTGGCGTTTGCTCGAATGTTCAAAACTTCTGTAGAATATACTTCGCTTATGCAACTTGCTTGTTTGACGGGTTGCCTAGTAATTCGTAACAATAATATCAAGGGGCGAAAACTGAATAGCCCATATTTGGTTCAAATAATGCTTTCTTTCTTCGCCTGTAAGATGGCAGCACGCACAAAGAAGTCGGCAATAAAAATTGAAAGCTACCGAAACAATAATTAAACATAACATAACCACAAAACTGAATTTACGGATGTTCATGAACCTTGAATTTTCAATAGCAATTCAAATAATTAACACTTAAGGTAAATAGGTTTTCAATTCATTATTGTTAATTTAGGAAAGTCCTTTTAGTTAGGTTAGCTTATGCGAAGCACTGATCGTATTTATACTATCCTAAGTGAGATTTGCTTCAATAATTGATACAAATTGTATTTTTTTCCATACAAGAGGAGTTTTGTATTGTATTAGTAGAGTATAATCAGGCATCCTGGGCCCACATTTCCACCAGCATCCACATTTCCACACACATCTGGACCAAAAAGTTTTCTTCGACTAACCATTTTCATCTTTCGAGATAAACCTATCTTAAATTTTTTTTATGTTTCGAGATAAATGAGCATCCACATTTCCACACACGAGATAAACCTATTTTTAAGATTTTTTACCGCTAACATTCTGGACCAAATAGTTTTCTTCGACTAACCATTTTTTTTTATCTTTCATCTGAACCAAATAGTTTTCTTTGTCTAGCCAATGCATCTTTTGAGATAAACCTATCTTGTTTGGTATTAATTAACATTAGAATTTTCTCAGCTACCCGAATCTCTAGGAATTTTTCGATTGCATCACCCCAAGGGAGCTACCCTGATTTTAAGATTTCTTATCTGTAGCGACTTTTGAGCGTTCTTATAAATTTTTATACATGCGGATACATTAAATTAGCTTAGAATTTTACACACAACCCGAATCTGCAAACAGATTTGAAATCGGACCACGCCCTGCAAAGTTACACATATACCCTCTGCGAGATAAATCTTTCTCCACATTTCCATCCACGAGATAAACCTACCTTGTTTGGTATCAATTAAGATAAGAATTTTCTCAGCTACCCGAATTTCTAAGAATTTTTAGATAGCGCCATCCCCAGGGACCTACCCTGATTTTAAGATTTCTTACCTGTAGCGACTTTTGATCGTTCTTATAAATTTTTATACATGCAATACATCTTGTTAGGCTAGAATTTTATGTAGAATCCGAATCTGTAAACAGATTTAAAACAGAACCACCCCTTACCATTTTACACACACCCTCTAAATTATAACTTTCCTGCAGCTTATACCTAAAAGAAAATCTAAAAACCATTCTTAAAACTTTTTATTACAGACAATTTTTACTAATACAGTTTAAATTTTGTAAACCACATTTCTAAATACATATTCACAATTTTTTATTTTGAACCTAGAACTTCTCATATCGGCTCATACTTATTAATATTTATTTCTAAATAGAGCACTTTTTCCAAAGACCAACCGGACCCACATGTTTCAAATTCCTCTGATTTTGTTCTTATGGTTTTGCTTAAGACCTCGTACATATTCTCCAGATTACTAGAAGACGTTATAACCACATTTTTTGTGTTAAAGGATTTCACATCGGTAGTCTCTTCCCCATTTTGGTGTAAACGCCGTAGAGTTCGCAATAGACTTTTACTGCTGTATGTTGTATTCTTTTTTCATTAATTAATCGAATAAATCGCTCTTTCTGCTTCCAAAGAAACTCGGGCACTCCATCGTCGACACTGGCGTTCTTTATGCGATAGCTAGCCATACGGTTGTTAAACGCTGTGCTAACCATTTCTACACAATCGTCGCTAGTAGCGGTAACTGATGCATTTTTATGTTTGTTGCTCCGTAGATGACTAGGGTATGCAGACTTTAACACCTCCATGTCGCACACTTTACACATAATTCGTGGTTGTTTCGTACAAGGCCCTTTAACAGCTGGCGGAGCTGAACGTTTACGGCTTAATGACATGCCGTGCTGTTTTCCTTGTGTCGCTGTAAGTTGCCCATTCTCGTAAAAGCGATACCGCAAGTCTCACAGTTTAAGTACTTTGCTGCGGACGGATGTATAAGCTTAACCTTGGACGATGTTACACCACAACATTTGTTCTGGTGCCGTTTGAGAGCATCCCTCCTGGTAAAGTAGACGTGACACAGCTCGCATTTAAAAACGTTTGCAGATACCATTTTAGTGCAAAACAAAATCCGCACTATAGCACTTGACTTGTAAGCGAACTAACTTATAACTAAAGAGTTTACTCTTGCGCACCTGCTTTATGTACCCTATAGAATGCAAATCGAAGGTTTCCGAAGACACCCGAACGAAGTTGAGGATTCATCGGGGGAACTAAATGACGTCATCTTGAGCCAATCTTCGCTGCTCGTCCAATACATTTAGCGCCAATGCATGCACCTGGTTCGCTTCGTCGATGGTGCGAGTGCAGTTAGTAGAAACACCGGAAAACGTCTTCCATGTTATACGGATCGTGTGCATATTAAAAATCCAAAAGGGTGGTAGCACACGCACACAAATTGTGTGCAAGTCGTGCTGTAGAAGATGCAGTGCTACTATAACCAAAAACTTAATAAAAACACTTTAAACCTTTGCTAAGGGAATACCAACTTGCTGTCTACCGGATACTTACTAATAAAGTAATTTAATTTTAAATAACTTCTACGTCATACTTTAGGAAATGAAAGGCTTGAGTATTTTCTAAATGAATCACCAAGCGAAAGTATATGCTTAGCGGTATTTAAATTAACCATTAATTTCCAATTTTTACGACCGTCGTTAATTATAGATTAAAATTTAATTTGTGCACGTTCGAGCTTCTCGTAAACTAACATATTTTATAGCAACAATGCGCTGTATAATACATGCATACCCCTTCGCCGCGCTACTGCTATTCTTGTAATTGCTAGAAAAAGTCACTCTCCTTTTTACTGTTAGGACTGGGCAAAGCACCATTTTTTTGTATACTTTCTATAGCACATCGCGCACTTTTTCGTCTGATAATTATGCTTCTGTAGGCTTTTACACTTTCGCATAGCGGTCGGCCGCATGTAATGATTTCTAGAACCGGTAAGTACTCGATATCGTCCAAATAGAGAATTAGATGCTCGATGTCTGTCAACTTCCAATTCCCTCGTAAAAGGTAGCAAATACTCAGTCAATCATCCATCTAATTTAAACTTCGACCCGCTCCTGTTCTGATAATTTACAAACATTTTTCAAACGACAATAGGCCGAGAATTTTTAAACCTCCGAGGGATCTTTAAGTCGTGATCAATTACACATCCAAGCTACGCGTAAACTAACATATTTTGTAGCAACTGTATAATACATGCATACCCTTCTCTGCGCTACTGCTATTCTTGTAGTTGCTTGGAAAAGTCAGTCACCCTTTTTACTGCTAGGGCCGCTAAAAGCACCATTCCATACTTTCTTTATAAGTGTAGCACATCGCGTACTTTTGTCGGATAATTAAATCTTTGTTTATGTAGGCATTTACACTTTCGCTTATTTAAACATCTAATACGATTGATTAACCACTTTCGATTATTCTAACGGAGACCACCATACGCACCGTTCTTTTTGAATCCAACGATCCTATGGGCTTCCACGCACTAACACCTGACGTATTTTTCTTACTATTTGTTAAACAAAAACTACCGGTATCGCCATTGTGGACGTAAACAGATGTTTGTGGATGTGTACGAGATAGTAGAGGAAGATGTCCAAGATAAAATAAAAATCTTACACAAGTGCTACATTAAAGCAGGTAGTACATATTTTACACAATCTGCCACACCATATTCTACAATTCCAAAAGAAATAGTAATTTCGGACTTGGGATTGATAGATACGCCTAACATTCGTCCAGAGGTTGTACGACAACGCGTAAATATTGGTAGTAAACTCTATCCGTTTACGCTAAAGGAAATTGCCCCATTATGTATACCATACGCTGTAAGTGGAAGGAAAAGACAACTGGAATTAGAGGAAATGGATGCAAAAAGGCGAAAATTGGACTACATGGAAAACACTGCGACAATACGCGATCAATACAAAGATGTGTTAGACAAAGAACATCTTATTAGAGAAAATGAGGAAGAATTAAAAGATTATTTTATGTGCCGATGGACTGACTTAGATACATCTGGTTTCTACAAGTTGTATGCATTTGCGGTTAGTAAGAAAGACTCTTTTAGTTATGTAGGCGTTCTTGCAGAAAAGGATGGTACTAAATCCGTATACTTTTTAAAAGGTTATTCTAAAACGTATTTATCAAAATGGCGGATAACAAAGACGAACTAAGGAATGCGGGTTTCGTAATCTTTGCGTACACCACACGCAAAGGGGTCCGTTAAACATTGTATATTTGCCTAGTAAAGAACCTTTCGGATCATTTAAAACCGAGGGTCTTACAACCTATAACAACCATATATTCCCAAAAGTGGTGGATATGCAACTACACAACGGTGTGTGGGAGAAAAGTTTCCTCAATACCGACAAGAAGAAGTCGATCAAGCTAACAAGATACGTATGCAGGATATAGTGGAAAGCTGCGATTAAAAGATTGTCACAAGCTGCAAGAATTACACGAAGGAATGGATCTAGTTGTCGGCGGAATCAAAGACTTTAAATATAGAGGCAAACTTCGGTACATTTTACAATTCGAAAACCTAGACGGTCTCTATGTATCAAACTATTGGTTAGAAAAGGAGATAGAGGACTTGGGTATCGATTTAAATTTTAAGCTGCGAATAAAATTAGATAAAATTAAAGCCACTCCAAACAAACATAAAGAAAGGACTGTCTTCTGTGTATAACTTTGTATTAAAATTAAGTTTAAATGACCCCATGCTTGGCATTAAATATTTTAAATTTGTTATGTATAATGTCGGAATAAACATTTTATAATAGTATATAACATTGTTCTTTATTTATAAAAGGCTGTGACGTGACCACGAAATAGCAGTCGCACAGAGAGGGGCGCATGGGCAGCGCGCATGGGCAGGGGTGCGTACGCGCAGGGGTGCGCATGGGCGGGGGTGTGCATGCGCAGGGGTGCTCATGGGCTGGGATGTGTCTGGGCGTACACGAGGGAAGCGGATGTTAACAGTCACCAAGCATCCAATTCTTTATTTGGATGGTATCGAGTACTTGCCTGCGTATGTATCCGGAGTAAAAAATACGATTTGCATACGCAGCTTATTAATAAAATTAGTTTATCGAGGGAAGATGACAAAAGGTACATCATTCCTAATAGTACAACAATTACGCATGGGGGCGTAAAGATATAAGATAGTTGTTTATATTTGTATATATTAGTTTTAAGATTCCATATTTTTTAAGTTCTTGTCCCACCTTCCAAATCCTTCCGGCTTCTATCCTGGTTGACAGAGTATACGTGTTATCTCCACGTGGTATTCGCGGGACACGGCGGTTTTAGATTTCTCGGGAGATGGGTGGCTAAAGCATATGTCTTGGTTAGCGAAAAAGGTTTTAAAGATGGAGTTAAATAAAGATGGGTAAAAATTAGTCTTTAAAACGCATAACTTTGTATGGGGTGGTTCTATTTAAAATCTGTTTACAGATTTGGGGTCCCTAGAAAAATTTAATATTAGTTGATACCTAGCAAAATATATTTATCTTAAAAGAGTGACTACCCCGCGTATAATAAATACAATATAACACTTGTCAACAAAAAAGTTGTAGGGAAAATTAAAGACGTATTTAATGGGGATCCAGTATTAGAATTTGTTGGTAGTAATGTTAAGTCCTACTGTATTGTAGGCGAGAAAGATACGATTAAAAAGATTAAAGGGGTCCCACGAATTGTAGTTAAGTAAAACCGAGGGTCTTACAACCTATAACGAGCATATACCTCCAAAAGGAATGGACATGCAACTACGCAGCAGTGCGCGGGAGAATAAGAATTCTCTCCAATAAGAAATTAAAGTTTCCATGTACGTAGCACCAGCCATTGGGTAATGGTCGAAATGTGGAACCTATAAAGACGATTATTAATTGTGGTTTAGAAAAATAGTAGTTTTCGTGGACTAAATAAAATAGCTTAGACTGGTTAATGTATATGGTTACATATTCTCGTACACATCCACAAACATCTGTTTACGTCCACAATGGCGATACCGGTAGTTTTTGTTTAACAAATAGTAAGAAAAATACGTCAGGTGTTAGTGCGTGGAAGCCCATAGGATCGTTGGATTCAAAAAGAACGGTGCGTATGGTGGTCTCCGTTAGAATAATCGAAAGTGGTTAATCAATCGTATTAGATGTTTAAATAAGCGAAAGTGTAAATGCCTACATAAACAAAGATTTAATTATCCGACAAAAAGTACGCGATGTGCTACACTTATAAAGAAAGTATGGAATGGTGCTTTTTAGCGGCCCTAGCAGTAAAAAGGGTGACTGACTTTTCCAAGCAACTACAAGAATAGCAGTAGCGCAGAGAAGGGGTATGCATGTATTATACAGTTGCTACAAAATATGTTAGTTTACGCGTAGCTTGGATGTGTAATTGATCACGACTTAAAGATCCCTCGGAGGTTTAAAAATTCTCGGCCTATTGTCGTTTGAAAAATGTTTGTAAATTATCAGAACAGGAGCGGGTCGAAGTTTAAATTAGATGGATGATTGACTGAGTATTTGCTACCTTTTACGAGGGAATTGGAAGTTGACAGACATCGAGCATCTAATTCTCTATTTGGACGATATCGAGTACTTACCGGTTCTAGAAATCATTACATGCGGCCGACCGCTATGCGAAAGTGTAAAAGCCTACAGAAGCATAATTATCAGACGAAAAAGTGCGCGATGTGCTATAGAAAGTATACAAAAAATGGTGCTTTGCCCAGTCCTAACAGTAAAAAGGAGAGTGACTTTTTCTAGCAATTACAAGAATAGCAGTAGCGCGGCGAAGGGGTATGCATGTATTATACAGCGCATTGTTGCTATAAAATATGTTAGTTTACGAGAAGCTCGAACGTGCACAAATTAAATTTTAATCTATAATTAACGACGGTCGTAAAAATTGGAAATTAATGGTTAATTTAAATACCGCTAAGCATATACTTTCGCTTGGTGATTCATTTAGAAAATACTCAAGCCTTTCATTTCCTAAAGTATGACGTAGAAGTTATTTAAAATTAAATTACTTTATTAGTAAGTATCCGGTAGACAGCAAGTTGGTATTCCCTTAGCAAAGGTTTAAAGTGTTTTATTAAGTTTTTGGTTATAGTAGCACTGCATCTTCTACAGCACGACTTGCACACAATTTGTGTGCGTGTGCTACCACCCTTTTGGATTTTTAATATGCACACGATCCGTATAACATGGAAGACGTTTTCCGGTGTTTCTACTAACTGCACTCGCACCATCGACGAAGCGAACCAGGTGCATGCATTGGCGCTAAATGTATTGGACGAGCAGCGAAGATTGGCTCAAGATGACGTCATTTAGTTCCCCCGATGAATCCTCAACTTCGTTCGGGTGTCTTCGGAAACCTTCGATTTGCATTCTATAGGGTACATAAAGCAGGTGCGCAAGAGTAAACTCTTTAGTTATAAGTTAGTTCGCTTACAAGTCAAGTGCTATAGTGCGGATTTTGTTTTGCACTAAAATGGTATCTGCAAACGTTTTTAAATGCGAGCTGTGTCACGTCTACTTTACCAGGAGGGATGCTCTCAAACGGCACCAGAACAAATGTTGTGGTGTAACATCGTCAAGGTTGCTTATACATCCGTCCGCAGCAAAGTACTTAAACTGTGAGACTTGCGGTATCGCTTTTACGAGAATGGGCAACTTACAGCGACACAAGGAAAAACAGCACGGCATGTCATTAAGCCGTAAACGTTCAGCTCCGCCAGCTGTTAAAGGGCCTTGTACGAAACAACCACGAATTATGTGTAAAGTGTGCGACATGGAGGTGTTAAAGTCTGCATACCCTAGTCATCTACGGAGCAACAAACATAAAAATGCATCAGTTACCGCTACTAGCGACGATTGTGTAGAAATGGTTAGCACAGCGTTTAACAACCGTATGGCTAGCTATCGCATAAAGAACGCCAGTGTCGACGATGGAGTGCCGAGTTTCTTTGGAAGCAGAAAGAGCGATTTATTCGATTAATTAATGAAAAAAGAATACAACATACAGCAGTAAAAGTCTATTGCGAACTCTACGGCGTTTACACCAAAATGGGGGAAGAGACTACCGATGTGAAATCCTTTAACACAAAAAATGTCGTTATAACGTCTTCTAGTAATCTGGAGAATATGTACGAGGTCTTAAGCAAAACCATAAGAACAAAATCAGAGGAATTTGAAACATGTGGGTCCGGTTGGTCTTTGGAAAAAGTGCTCTATTTAGAAATAAATATTAATAAGTATGAGCCGATATGAGAAGTTCTAGGTTCAAAATAAAAAATTGTGAATATGTATTTAGAAATGTGGTTTACAAAATTTAAACTGTATTAGTAAAAATTGTCTGTAATAAAAAGTTTTAAGAATGGTTTTTAGATTTTCTTTTAGGTATAAGCTGCAGGAAAGTTATAATTTAGAGGGTGTGTGTAAAATGGTAAGGGGTGGTTCTGTTTTAAATCTGTTTACAGATTCGGATTCTACATAAAATTCTAGCCTAACAAGATGTATTGCATGTATAAAAAATTTATAAGAACGATCAAAAGTCGCTACAGGTAAGAAATCTTAAAATCAGGGTAGGTCCCTGGGGGATGGCGCTATCTAAAAAATTCTTAGAAATTCGGGTAGCTGAGAAAATTCTTATCTTAATTGATACCAAACAAGGTAGGTTTATCTCGTGGATGGAAATGTGGAGAAAGATTTATCTCGCAGAGGGTATATGTGTAACTTTGCAGGGCGTGGTCCGATTTCAAATCTGTTTGCAGATTCGGGTTGTGTGTAAAATTCTAAGCTAATTTAATGTATCGCATGTATAAAAAAATTTATAAGAACGCTCAAAAGTCGCTACAGATAAGAAATCTTAAAATCAGGGTAGCTCCCTTGGGGGTGATGCAATCGAAAAAATTCCTAGAGATTCGGGTAGCTGAGAAAATTCTAATGTTAATTAATACCAAACAAGATAGGTTTATCTCAAAAGATGCATTGGCTAGACAAAGAAAACTATTTGGTTCAGATGAAAGATAAAAAAATGGTTAGTCGAAGAAAACTATTTGGTCCAGAATGTTAGCGGTAAAAAATCTTAAAAATAGGTTTATCTCGTGTGTGGAAATGTGGATGCTCATTTATCTCGAAACATAAAAAAAATTTAAGATAGGTTTATCTCGAAAGATGAAAATGGTTAGTCGAAGAAAACTTTTTGGTCCAGATGTGTGTGGAAATGTGGATGCTGGTGGAAATGTGGGCCCAGGATGCCTGATTATACTCTACTTGTATTGATATTTTGTTCATAAACTGTCTTACATTACTGTATTTATAAATTTCCAATTTGTTTAATACACGCATTTTGCACGTTTCCAGAGTTAAGCACCCTCTCGCCCTGTTCAGTACTTGGGTGGGTGGACCCTGTTTTTTTTTAATAGCATACATATATATATATATAGCAGTTACAGGGCCGTGTGGCACATCTCGACATGGAGGTATATAATTTTTTAACAATCCCGTACACGAGTTCGGTACAAGCTTCGGTGCTGCGTATGATTTTCTCAAAGGATGGTATATCTCATGCAGGTCCACTTCTCGGCCGTCGTTTATTAAATTTTCGAGTAATTTTTAGAAAACAGTTCGAATATTTGCTAGGTGCATTCGCATATGCACTTTATATACCCGAAACGCTACTTTTAATATAGACAACGACCATGCCACGCTGAAAAGCAAACATCAAATTAAAATATATTTACAAAATTTACGTTAGTGGAAATGTACATAACAATCTCAAACATGGAAAATATCACGTACAACTAAATTATGGACAATGATTCAAATTTTGCGATATAACAAAAGTTCCCCGTAGCCGTGGCAGCTTACCCTTCAGTGTTAACAACAACAAAAGATTTTATTTACAGATAAAATATATAACATAGCACATAAGATAGAGAACAGTGAATATAATCTAAATGAGGTACTAGTGGGACGCAGTTAAGGTTAACTGGTGGTTCCTGCGGCACAGCGCTTACCCACCTGAGATAAAGTAAACATTTCGATCAGTCCAACAAATTTCGGGAGTCTCGGTGTGACCCTAAAAAGAACCAGTGGGTCAATCACACGAGTCCGCAGTTATTGAGGGAAGTCTTAAACAATGACTATGCGGTAAGTTCAAGAGAAATATGAGGAGTATTATATGGTAATATGAGGAAAACTATAATTAAAAAACCTCGTGATTGCAGTGTCACTAAACTTAAAACTAGACTAAAGTAGGAGTAGCCTATGTGGTAATATGCGTGTCAAATAGTGGGAGACCTTGATAGGGATATTTGTGTTTAAATTTTGTGGGTAAATTATTAAACCTATATCTGGTAGTGTTACTAACTAATGGATTACATTTAAATTTACTGGTTTTGTCGTAGAACTTTTGCGCATTGTGTGTAATGTATTCATTTATTGTTTTTAGATGAGCCTCGTTGTGAAGATCAACAATCTTGGTGTATCTGTCTTTAGCCAAAATAAGTCGAAGACATTTTTGAACTCATTTCACTTTTGTTAGAGAGAAGTGAATAGATGGTTAGGAGCAGCGTCCTGGCTATTTTTTATGAAGGATTCAATATGATATTGGAAGGTGAGTTTACTGTCAAGGTGGACTCCTAAGTATTTGACTCTAGGACTAAATGGGATTTGTTCGCCGAGAACATCAGCAGGACGATTGACGTCATAGTTTTTATACCTTTTATGGAAAAAGATCGCTTCCGATTTGTTGGAATTTATAGAAATTTTCCAATCGTTGCAAAATGTTCCAATGCGTCAGCGTATAAGGCAAGATTGGTTAGTTCTGATTTAGGGATATCGTTAATGTAAATCATGTAGAGTGTAGGACCCAGGACAGAACCTTGGGACACACCAGCGGTGATGTTCATTTTACGAGAAAGGATATCGCCAACAGAAACAGAAAAGGACCTATTGGATAGATAACTAGAAATTAGATTTATGAGAGGAAGTGGAAATTTATAGTTGAATAATTTGTGGAGAAGACCTTTGAACCAAACCTTATCGAAGGCCTTTTCGTAGTCTAATAGAGCCATGGAGGTTACCTTATGTGCATTAAAACTGTGAAGAATATCAGTAGTTAGTCTGGCAACTTGACTGGAGGTGCTATGCTTGAGTCTAAAGCCAAATTGTGAGTAAAAAAGAATTTGATTTCGATGAAGATGAAAGTTGATACGAGATGTGATAACTCTTTCGACAATTTTACTCAGAGATGGGAGCAGACTGATAGGACGATAACTGGAAGCAAGGGCCGGATTCTTACCGATTTTGGGAATGGGAGTGACAATTGCAAGTTTCCAGATGGGTAGAAAGTATGAGTGATTTAGGATTGCGTTAATAATGTAATGGAGTTGTACAACTGCTTTTTTGGAAAACATTTTTATGAGAATATTTAGGATTTTGTCTTTGCCAGGCGCTGTGTTAGTTTTAAGTTGTTGGATAATGCTTTTAATTTCGGCGGGAGTAGTTTTGCGTATTTGGTTGCTGTCTAATACGGGTTGGAGATTAGTTAGTTTAGTGGTAACTTCTTTTTCAATTAGGACTTGGGCTGCGTTATTATGGGGAGTTGAGTGATTGCAGACGAAAAACTCAGCAAGCAAATTGGCTTTGTTCTCGTTGTTTTGAGCGGTTACACCATTATGACTTAAAGTGGGGATGAGCCTATGTTTGTTTTTTTAGATATTTAGCCATTTTCCAAATTGATTTGTCGGAGGCGTTTAGTTTTGCAAGTTTATCGTTCCAGGACGAGTTTCTATGTTTCCATATCTCCCTGCGGACCAGCTTGGTAAGTTGAGTGAGAATAGGTTTATGTGGGTCGTCGTTAAAGGTTTGCCAGGCCTTGCGGGCTTTGTGAGTACATCCTTCTTTTAAGAGGAGGGTATTAATGGCAGCCGATTGAGACCTTTTTTTTCAATAGCGGAAATGAGATTTGTGATTTAGTTATTAATATCAGATTTGCTGATAATTCTATTATTAATTATAATGTGTCGGTCAAGGGTCTCTCTGTACAGTACCCACTTGGCATTTTTGTAATATAAAAGCGAGATTATAGGGGATTCAACAAGGAGGTTTTCGAGGGTAAAAATGATCGGATTGTGATCAGAACTGAGTTCAGATGGGGCTCTCAGGTTTTTAATAAAGGAAAAGTTTCTTTCAACGATGATATCGATCGTTGATGGAGTGGTTTTGTTTTCGGGGAAGTGGGTTTGAGTGCTTGTGTAGTGTATTTTGGAATTGTTGATTAGTGTTAAATTGTAGAGCGCGCAGCCGTTGGTGTTATTATGTAGGCAGTTCCAAGTGGAGTGCTTGGCATTTAGGTCACCGATAATAAGGATTTTGGAACCGGTACTTTGAAGAATTTTGATGTCCTTATCTTTGAATTTGTTAGAGGGTTTGTTGTATGCAGCAACAATGTTCGTACCGTCCTTAAGTCTGTGTAAAATATTTTCAATGGAACAAGAAGGGTCGGCATGAATTTCGGTGAATTCGATATTGTTTTTGACCAGTGCCATGAGGCCACCACTACCTGCTTGAAAATCGTTACCAACTATCTTAAAATACCTAAAATTAACCTTATTATTAGCGCCTAGTTTGGTCTCATTAATTAGTAGTATATCTAGATTAAATCTGGCGATGAACTTGGGGATTTCTTGCAATTTATTGCGAAGACCGTTTGCGTTCCATGATGCAATGTTGAGGCTTTTACCCATTAAGTTCTTCGCAAAAGTTTTTGAACGCTAAGAATTTAGCCAAATTATCAGTGCAACTTGATAGTACCGTGTTTAGTTCTTTAACAAGACCTAACATTTTATTTACATCGATCAGTTGGTTTAGTTTATGGATTTCACTATTAGTTCAAAAAAATTTGAATTACTTACCTTATGGGGCACAGCAGGAGATTTTGTACTTGGTTGATTTGAAGAGGAGAACCAGACGTTGGTGGCAGGCGGAGGAGCAGCAGTCCATTTAGGTGCAGGAAACTCGGGGGGGGGGGTGCTTTGGGACTAGCAGCTTCCAGAAGTTTAGGTTTGGAAGAGGATTTCTGAATGTCTTTAACTTTTTGAATGTATATAGGACATTTAGCACTATTTGCGGGATGAGCGCCACCGCAGTTGGCGCAAGTGGCATCAGTGTTTTTGTCCTTATCGCAAGTAAAAGGGAAGTGATTCTTGGCACACTTGAGGCACTTGGGGTTAGCATTACAGTTAGCTGAAGCATGTCCCCAAAGCTGACAACGGTGACACTGACTGATCAGCCTCTTGCTACGATATTGATCAAATTTAATTTTTAGTGTGGTAGAGATATTTAACAGTGTCATTTAGGTGTTTGGTTTTAATTGAACTGGAGGTGGTTAATAAATAAACAGGCACTTCCGTGTTCTTCATTACCGAACATTTAGGTGCGTGGATGCCATATATGAAATCAAGTTCATTAATGATATCACTTGTTTCGGTGTTAGGTGGTAAACCGTAAATAACGTGAGTATTTTGCCTTTCATCTTTGTGTGTGTACGTTATTATAACCCCGCCGCGCCGGTACGCGAGCGACTATGTCAGTTGGTAACAATATTAGATAATGTAAAAATTGACGCGCAAATCATAAATGACGTAACACAATTATATAAAATTTCTCTATCACATAAGAAAAGAAACGGAAATGCTACTCACATAATTTGCAGGGCTTTTCGCAGAAATACTCCTTGATGGTCGGCAGCGGCTTCGCTAATCTTTCCTCGGGCGTGGGAATTCTTGAGCCAGGTTGAATCCAAATTCGATTTGTCTTCTCTCTATATGTAGACAAAAATAAGGTAAAGGAGACAGGGTAAGGCACGATAAATTTGGAATCACAGGAAACCTACATATCAGAAAAAGACACGATACGATACCCGCCTACTACACTTGTTTACATCCCCGAGGCTAGTTCAACCCGTATCCGGAAATCCACCACTATCCTCTTGACCCCCGCGGCGGCGCAAATCTCGCGCAACGCGCTATCAGAAGTGACGGAAATACGCATACGTCCTTTCAAATTTATGGCGCAAAATTCTTACATATTAAAACTTAATTGAGAATGTCTAGTGCCGAATTTTTCGGCACGTAACAACGTATGATATTCAGTATCTTTAAGAAGAGTAGTTACTTGCTTGTGATCCTCTTTTAGATGAGTATAAATGGTTATATCTTTCCCGTAAGTGACATAAAAATTTTCTGTTACTTTAGCTTTAATTAAATTAATTAAAGCTTTATGATTTTTAGTTTTGCCGTGAATTACAATAGGCGGCATTCTGGATTTATTAGAAGTCACGTTGGAAGCTTTTAAGGAATTTGCAATATTACTTTCATCCATGTTTTCATCAATAGCAGCTGCTAAGGGCGAGAACCTGTTGTTTAGTTCAACCGTTGGTGTACTTGAGTTAGCCCGGATCTTAAGCATTTTGTTTACAGTGATGCTTTCAGAATGTTCAACTTTGCGTTTGTTGTTTATAAGTTCTGCAAAGAGCTGAGATTCATCATTTGTGTTATCTAACATAAGCTCTAGAGGAATGATTGAAGGTTGATGTTATTAATAATAAACGCTAACTGAATTAAACACCGAGAAACACGCGAGAAAATACTGAAAGTAGCGAGACACGCCTGTTCTCTAAGGGGTATGAACGCAGACTGAACCTTCAGTGTTGGTTCTCGTTCGATCACCGAAGTTAAGCAACGTTGGGCGCGATCAGTACTTGAATGGGTGACCGCTAGGGAACAGCGCGTGTCGTTGTCTTTTTTTATAAAATGGCACGTTAGTAGTGTAAACAGCACAATTACAGAAAACGTTTTTTGTTAGTACCAGCCTCGTCTCATAGATGGCAAGTCAGTATTAAGGATATAATTTTGATAATGGATGATTCCTTCTATTCCGTAAGGTATATTCTATGAATAATATAAACAAGATTTCTGTCGTGAGACATGGCAATAGTGCGGATTGGGTGTAAGATTTAACCACTCCTTAAATCATCGGGCTGCCAAGAAAAATACGATACATTAGTTATAAGTGTTGAATTACACTCCTTTTCTTCAAGGAGTTGTGTAGATATTAATAAATAAATATAACTGCTTAGAAGGAGTTATCCTATGACATATACATCAAGTAGTGTTCGGTTAAAGAATTAAATGTCAACATATCTATCTGAAACCATAGAATAATAATAACAAGAAAAGAAACTCGGGGTTTTCAGAAAGACCAAAATTCTTTGCCGATGTCTAAAATTCGCCATTATTTTGTTGGTATATCCATAGAATAATAATATGCACACGCTAGCGTAGCGTATTATTATTTTGTGGTATATCCTTCAACCTTCCTTTAGTTTATTGTACTGTTCTTGTTTTAAGTTGTAATTTCACTTCAATAGGTTTCTTTATTACGTTGGAGCCTAAATAATAATCAATTTAAATATTTAAAGTAATTTCTAACTCAACGTTTTTTAAATTTCCCCTGTGTACCTACAGAATAATGGCCGAAGGTCATATATTTTTGGTACAAGCAAAGCAATGAAATTTATGAAGAGTGTCATTTCTTAAACGCATTATTATTCTATGCTGAAACTTAAAGAATTAAAATATAGCAGTAAATGGCGGTCAACTACAAAAATGGACAGTAGTATATAGATAAATATATCTCCATCACACGAGAAATCATTTGACGACGTAGATTTCAGGCGGTAACTGTGACTTTTGAAGAGGAACCACTCCTACTGTTCGATTCCAAATCTATCGTGTCATCCATCAACTAGCAAATACTTATGAAATTACTAATGCTTCTGAGTCCTTCAATAAACGCACATTAAAAGATACATATTCAATGGATTATGCCGGTAAAAGTTCAAGAAGGATACCTAAATGCAGCTTCAAGCCATACCAAAATAATGCAAAACATACGTTTAAAAATTGTAATACGTAGCTATAATGCTTGAACTAAAAGCATACTTATTCAGCATATGACAAAGCACAAGTGTTCTAACCCATTTTCATCTGAAATGGAGAATTTAGAGAACTATAAAAGCAAACTTACTCATGATAAACAATTTTCATGTACCATTTGTGATTTCAAAACATCTCTAAGGGGCAACCTACAAATGCATATGAGGTTTCACACCGGTGATAAACGATTTTCATGCATGGATTGTAATTATAAAACATCTCGAAAGAGCAATCTACAACAACATATAAGAACACATACTGGTGATAAACCATATTCATGTACGGTTTGTAATTATAAAGCATCTCATAAGAGCACTCTAAAAAAACATATGAAAACACATACTGGTGATAAACCATATTCATGTACGTATTGTAATTATAAAGCATCTCAAAAGTACACTCTAAAAAAACATATGAAAACACATACTGGTGATAAACCATATTCATGTACGGATTGTAATTACAAAGCATCCCAAATGAGCAGTCTAAAAAGACATATGAGAACACATACTGGTTATAAGCCATATTCATGTATGGTTTGTAATTACAAAGCATCTGAAATGAGGAATTTAGAGAACCATATAAGAACACATACTGGTGATAAACCATTTTCATGTATGATTTGTGATTTCAAAACATCTGTAAAGGACAATCTAAGAAGACATATGCGCACACATACTGGTGATAGACCATTTTCATGTACGCTTTGCAATTATAAAGCATCGGATATGAGCAGTCTAAAAAGTCATATGAGAACACATACCGATGATAAACCATTTTTATGTACGCTTTGTAACTACAAAGGGTCTCGAATGAGCGGTATAAAAGCACATATGAGAACACATACCGGTTATAAACCATATTCATGTGTGATTTGTAATTATAAAGCATCTCGCATCAGCAATCTAAAAAACCATATGAGAACACATACCGGGGATAAACCATTCACATGTATGGTTTGTAATTACAAAGCATCTGAAATGAGGAATTTAGTGAACCATATAAGAACACATACTGGTGATAAACCATTTTCATGTATGATTTGTGATTTCAAAACATCTGTAAAGGACAATCTAAGAAGACATATGCGCACACATACTGGTGATAGACCATTTTCATGTACGCTTTGCAATTATAAAGCATCGGATATGAGCAGACTAAAAAGTCATACGAGAACACATACCGGTGATAAACCATTTTCATGTACGCTTTGTAATTACAAAGCGTCTGGAATGAGCAGTATAAAAACACATATGAGAACACATACCGGTTATAAACCATATTCATGTGTGATTTGTAATTATAAAGCAACTCACATCAGTAGTCTAAAAAGTCATATGAGAACACATACCAGGGATAAACCATTTATATGTATGGTTTGTAATTGTAAAGCATCTCAAATGAGCAGCCTAAGAAGACATATAGGAACACATACTGGTGATAAACCATTTGTGTGTATGATTTGTGATTTCAAAACATCTCGGAGAGTCAGATTAATAGGACATATGAGTATACATGCTAGTGTTGAACCATATGCATGTACGGCTGGTAATTAAGAAGCATCTCCGTTAGACAATTTAACAACGCAAATGGGGACATATACTGGTGATAAATTATTTCATCCATTATTGTGGTTTCAAAACAAATCAGAAGGTAAAGTTAAAAGGACATAACTAATATTGGAACAAACTTATATCATCAAAATTTAAAAATTCTTATACGACTATCATCAATGTAAAAAATTTATGACAGAACATAAAGATTTACTAATAGTTAATGCCGATAAAGGTATTGTAACAGTTGCTATATCAAAAACTAGTTATTTAGAAAAATTATGCCAGATTTACTAAAAGATAATACAGTATACAAAGAAATTAACACAGACGCAACAGCGAAACTTCAAAAACACACATTAGACCTTATAAAGCAATTAAAAAATATAAAAATGATTAACGAGTTAGAAGCAAAATCATTAAACAATTATAGTAGCACAATCCCTAAAGTTTATGGTCTACCTAAGATACATAAAGCTGATTGTCCATACCGTCCTATTGTTATCGTAAATAATGCTACCACTGAGCAACTTTCGAAATTCGTTTCTGAAATTTTAACAAAATCCGTCCGTAAAAACGATTTTAATACAAAAGATTCTTTTGAATTTTCCGAACAAATAAATAATTTTTGTTTAGCAAAAAATTATGTATTAATCAGTTTAGACGTTATTTTCCTTTTTACAAATATATCTAAAAATTTAGTTATTAAGAACATTAATAAAATTTTGACCAAAATTGAACCAAATTGTAAGTTATCAATAACAATGTTTTTACTAACAATTAAATTTCTATTTGACAATTGTTATTTTTCCTTTAACAATAAATTTTATCTACAAATTTTTGGATGTCCGATGGGATCAAATCTCAGTCCTATTATTACTCAAATAGTTATGGACGAACTGTTGACTTCTGTTATTACGCAACTTCCATTTAATCTTCCATTTATTAAGAAATATGTTGATGATATAGTGACAGCTATTCTGAAAGATAAAGTACATGAAACTCAACATTTTTAATAAATACAATACCCACATTCAATTTACAATAGAAATAGAATCGAATAACTCTGTACCCTTCCTAGACACTTTATTAATTAGAAATGATAAAAATGAAATTATTTTAGATTGGTATCAGAAGCCTACACATTCAAACAGATATTTAAATTATTATTCTTATCATCTATTTAAAACAAAATTAAATTTTATTTTGGGATTAAAAGATCCAATAAAAAAGATATTCCATCCCTCTTTTCAAAATAAGAACATGAAAAAGCTTTCAAATATTCTAAAAAATAATAACTATCCTATGCACCTGATAACAAAATTATTATATAACTCAAAAAAGTACGTTAATACAAACAATAACGATGGTAATATAGATAGCAATAACACAACTAACGGAAATAACACTACTTTACAACTACACAAAACACTACCAAACATAGATGACCACTTAACTCATAAATTAATTAAAATATTTAAAAATTACAATTTTAAATACGCTAAAAAACATTTTAACATTAGGAAGCATTTTTTCAAAATTTAAAGAAAGATACTAGATTTATTTCAAAGAAACCTTGTATACCAAATTAATTGTATAGATTGTGGTAATCCTTACATTGGACAAACGTTACAAACTTTAAAACAACGTATAACCCAACACAAAAGTGACATTAGAATTAAACCAAATTCTTGTGATTTATCAAGACACTCAATTGATTTAGATCGCAAAATTGATTTTAAACATCCTAAAATTTTAGAACTAGAAATATATATACAAGAAAGACTATTTCTGAAAATGTATCATATTTTTCGCCAAAAAATTGTCTAAATAATAAAACAGATATTTGTGGTCTAAGTTCGATTTACACATACATACATACTTAGTTTTCAGAAGTAACATATATCTAATGCAATAATTGATATTGTAGTGATTAACATTTCATACATACACATCCTATCGCATTCATACATACACATCCTATCACGTACTAACAAATAAACAGATTAGCGTACATAATCACAAATATTCATAGACACTCACATAAATATAACATGTACACACACTCACACTCATACACCCACAAACACATGCATGTGTGCACACATAGGCATTCTGTATTTAAAGCTTCAAATAATAAATAAAGAGAAACTGAAAGGTTTCAAAATTTGATATTTTTATTTTTATTTTTATACAAGTTATACATTTTTCTTATAACAACAAACTGAAGCAAGAATTAGTTAAAATAATATTTCGATTTAATTTCTATGTCAATTTAATGTTTAACCTCGTCGTGTAAGTTACTATCAATTCATGTATATGTTAGCCTAGTTAATTGTAAAACTTTAGAAAGCCTGTGATCAAGAACTTTTATAATTTTCAAGCCTCTTCCTTAGTCACGTATTTCAACAGCTTTCGCTGAACTATCACATTCGTTATAAAGAATTCTTCAAATTCTTCCACTCAAATACACAACGAACTTTCAAAACTCAGAATTCACTTCTTCCACCATGGTATTACCGCGAAAAACTAACTATCAGTTGTAACTGTCGACGAGTACTCAGAAAATTCATTCCTCTCCATATCTCTAACGACCTGCAAAACACGCCCATAGTGCCTGAGTCTCTATTCTCCTTGCAGTCATGCGTTCTTAACCACTATTTTATGTCTCACTTGTGTTTCCCTTACTATCATCGAGCTCCCACTATCTACGGTTACCGTTCCCTCGCTAAATGTGCGTCTTGAAAATCGATATCGTCGACAAACATCTTGCATCTTTGTTTCACCCATCTGTCTGTTAAAATATACTTGTCTGTCACGCGCTTGAAAACCGCTTGTCTTTCTATCAGCTGATGTATTCTCTGTCTCCCTTGATTGCTTGCTAACGACTTTCCGTCTCTTAAAATTATTGATTTTTGCTTCACAAATAACACACTCGTTCGTTAACCTGGCCTTTCCCGCTATACAATATCTTGAAATGTTATCGACTCGTTTAATAGCTTTCAAAGAAATATTTATTTACTTGAAGTTCTCATTCTTTGAACTCCTCGACCGTTTGGTTATATTATTCTTGTACGAATTAAGGTAACGTACCTTTTAGTTTACGCTGCTAAACAAATATCCATTGCATCAATTATTGATTTTTATTTACGGCGAAGCTTTAATATTTGCCTGCAATAGTCAACTTTGTATTAAATTAACCTATACAAATTATTGATTTTTCCCTACCACAAAGCTTTAGTATTATTCATGGTTGTATGCAATTCACGTATACAAATTATTGATTTTTACCTTGTCTTATACTAAAGTATACAAACTCTTGATTTGAAGCGTAACAAATAATTTATTATTTTCCTATCTATAGGGTCGTTATAAAAATACCTTCTGGAGTTATTTACACACGTTGACCTTTAACCTACACAGTATATTCCCCCTATTTGAATACAAATTTAAACAACTATTTGACTTATTTTGAATTCAAATACGAAGCACTATATCGACTTTTATCCCTACCTATAACTATTTATCTAACCTATCACTATTTATTTAACCTATTTCTACCTATTTCTATTCTATCTATATCTATTTTCCTTTATGTCTATTTACTTAACCTATTTCTATCTATCTACAGCTATCTATTCACATCTATCACTATTTATTTCTATCTATTTGCACCTAACTCTATCTATTTCTATTTCTATATACAACTCTAAATCTCACTATCTATCTATTCTTTATCTATAACTCTAACTATCAACGCGTATCTTTAATTAAATCTAACTTTTTTCTTGATCCTCCATGTCCTTCTTCTTACAATTTTAATAGACTGCATGACTGTCTTTCCTCCTATTTCTATACTCATTATCCTTATTGTTTGACAGAAAATAAAACTATTCTTACTGTCCTGATTCTTAAATATTTTTTCCTCTGTCCCTATACTTGTCTGTTTTTCATTCATTATTACTACCTCTGATGTGGACAAACCAAACGATACTATCTTATCATTATTAATTTTTTCCTCTATGGAAAATCTCTCATATCTTCCAGACTCTATGTGTATTGAAATTGAGCCATAAAACTTCCTTAACTCCAATTTCATAAAAATATCCTTGCCACTTAGCTTTGTTATGCCTCCTACTAAAACATGCTCATATCCTACTGCTGTGCTTGCTTCTACACCTACTAATTCTGAATGTTTATTCAATAACGCCTGTACCGCTTTTAATTTTTCCCCTGGACATTTAATTGTGTCGATCTCTTTCACTTCTTCATCCTCTAATTCCACCACATTATTACACAAACCCGTGTCACCCTCTGTGACTTCATGACTTGCCATCCAGGGCAATATCCTATCCCTAACTCTAACTACCTTCCTCTCCATATCGAATACTACACCTAATATCCCCTTAAATTTTAGTCCAGGTACAGTTATAAATTCCTGCTCACAGCTAACTGAACCTAACTCCACTCTTAATACTACAACGGTATTTAGCACAGCAAATCGCTTCTAATTCGGCGTTACTAAATGGCTTCTTTTTATTGACATAATCCTATCACATACCTTTTCTCTAATTTCGCTGACGAATTCTTCCGTCTCTGCTCCAGAATCGAGCAACGATCCTAAATTATGATCACAAATTTTCACATCTATAATTGGCAAACAAAATTTTTCCTTTATTTCCGGTTCAACTTCCTCATCAATTTTTAAAAATTTCCTTGGATGTTCGTATTTATACACAATTACGTCTAGTGATTTGTCTACAACTTCCGCATATGTCCGTGACGTCGTCTCTACCCTATTAGTCCTCTCGTTGTCCCTAACTGGTGTCATCGTCTTCGTCCTCCTCATGTCCGGTGAACTGTTTTGTCGTGGTATCATCGGTCCTCTACTTGCACTGGTACTCCGGAAAAATGTCCTTTTTGGTCCCAGTTGGGTTCTGTATTCCTGTTAAAATTAGTCCCCCGTATTTGATAATTATCTCCCCTATTTTCGAATCTAAACATATTAACGTTCCTTTCCTTATTTTCACGAGCTCTTCCGGTGCTCACATCGTCATACCTTTGCAAGTACTATAAAAACATTTCCCTATCTACAATATTTTGCAACGCTACATTTTGCCTAACCTCAACTTCGAAGTGTTGCGAAAAGATACTTAATAATTTGTCGGTCCGTCAAAGGTGGACTCAACTGCTTTGATATGCTATACTTGCGAATAACATGCTGTTTTACACTTCCAGCATATTCACCCTTGTATTTTCTGTGATTAAAAAAAACTTACCGTTTCTTCGTTAAATGTGCGCATTGAAAACCGATATCGTCGACAAACATCTTGCATCTATGTTTCACCCATTTGACTTTTAAAATATACTTGTCTGTCACGCGCTTGAAAACCGCTTGTCTTTCTATCAGCTGATGTATTGTCTGTCTCCCTTGCTTGCTTGCTAACGACTTTCCGTCCCTTAAAATTATTGATTTTTGCTTCACAAATAACATACTTGTTCGTTAACCTGGCCTTTCCCGCTGTACAATACCTTGAAATGTTATCGCCTCGTTTTATAGCTTTCAAAGAAATATTTATTTACTTGAAGCTCTCATTCTTTGAACTCCTCGACCGTTTGGTTATATTATTCCTGTACGAATTAAGGTAACGTACCTTTTAGTTTACGCTGCTAAACAAATATCCATTGCATCAATTATTGATTTTTATTTACGGCGAAGCTTTAATATTTGTCAACCATGTATTAAATTACCGTATACAAGTTATTGATTTTTACCTTGTCTTACACTAAAGTATACAAACTCTTGATTTGAAGTGTAACAAATAATTTATTATTTTTTTATCTATAAAATATATTTTATATATTTTATATATATATATATATATATATATATATATATATTGCCGTGGAACCTAGGGAAAAAGCCTCCCCAGAGTAAAAATACATTCGAGCCCCAATGTTGGGCCGTCATAAATTGCCGTGGAACCTTTCTAATCGCCTCAATAACAAAAATATTCGAAAATTTTATTTTCGAAAACTCGAAAATAAATTTCACACAATAGAAAAATTTAATAAAAATAATCTCTTACCCAGATTCCTCTCTTCATCACCTTAATTCTTCTTCAGTTCCCAGGCTAGCTCAGTTGGGTCTCCTCTTGCATACCTAGATTCACTATTATACTCAGTATCATTCACGCACACTCTCAATAAAACCACAAAATAATAAAACCATTATACAATATTTATTTAACACTATTTACAAATAAAATTCACGATTATCCACATTTCAGAGATCAAGTTACACCTCAATAAATCCTATTTTTGTACTGTCCTGGATTTTAATTTAAAATATCAAACACATTGAATATACCCGGAGTAAATGGGCCCTGAATAATACCCTATGTTCGTTCTTTATTTATAATTTATTTTGAATTTGTATACTCTGGAGTATGGTGAGCTCATGATAACTCAGTTAATTATGAATAATGTATGTTTTATACTTCGCATACTCTTACCACAAACAAAAAAAACAAACCCATGTACTCTTCACAATAAAAATTTTAAATTCCTGATGGAACGTTAATAAGCTTTATATACACCTTTAGATTTCTATTTAAATACCTTAATGAAGTTAGTCATACGTATTATTTTTAATACGCAAAATAATGCACGATACCTTCAAAATTTACTCTCACACGTCACACAATTTTCATAGTTTCATAGTTTATAACAACAACAATTTTAAAGCGTTACCTGGAATTTCTTGAAGATCTCCACTCCATTGACGATGCGGTAAAGTTGTTTCGCTCTGCACTGCTGTCCGCCTCTAGCTATTCGTAGAAGAACCCCATTTAAGTTGTGCGGCTTTCGCGGTGCATCCAATTCCAAATCCAAATAAATCACACTTTTTTTATACTTGTGTGCTTTCGTTTAATTTAACTTAAATTTACGTTACTTCACGTCACTTCCCGAGATTGTTTAAAATAAATGTTGTACCTCAAATTATAATTTAGACTCGACACTTATTCGCGTATCAAATTATGAGGCCAACACTGTACTATTTAAAATAAAATAATTGTATATACTTACAAGCTCGTTCGTAGTCTGAAGCGATCAAAGTACTAAGAGAACGATGAAATAAGAGAGCGAGCCGTGCTAATTCGTCAAGTATTTATATGCTTCGACTGTAACCTTTCCAGACCCTCTTATCGTGAAAAATCAAATTAAAATAACACTTCTTAAAATTTTGTTTCAACCGTTTTCGAAATCTCCGAAATTTAGCGCGTCGTTACGATATTTTTCAATAAACTTCAAATATCCCCGTGTTTGTCTGTTTTAGAACTAACGATATATACCAATAGTATATGCATTGACGTCTTAAAAATCCCGCCTATATTAACGCTGTCCCTTTCTTATGCATATCATATGTTTACTTCTAACCTTGTTTGAGTGGTAGAGAGTTGATATTCCGGTCCACGTTCTATTTACCCCATGTGGACTGAATACGTGCTTTTTGAAATGTACTATTCGTATGTCTGTCTCATTCCGACGTATTTCATTGACCCTCTATCCTTTCTGCACTTTAAGGAAATTTTTAGTTAACATTTACGCGAACCTTCCAACCGTTTACCCGATATTCTTTGAAACTTGTTTGTTATCTATAAAAATAAGGGGAACCTGACATTTAGAAACATGCAGGTGTTTAATTAACCGACGTTTTAACACAATATTTCTAGGAGCTTCCTTTCATGGTGTTTCAACCCAACCCATTTTTTTGTTTGTTATAACGAACGCTATTCGCCTTGGATTTATTGATTTTTCATGCTTTTATGCGTATTAGACGTAATTAAACTCCAGTAAATTAATAAATAAATTGCATTGGCTTCTAAAATTTATTTTCTTTACGAACCTAACTAAATTTTATTCCTCAATTGTAAATTTTTGTTAATACTTGTTTCATTAAACTGAACTAAATAAAATAACTTTCGCACGTAAATTCTGGTTGTTTCCTCTATACAGGATGTTTCAAATTGCTTTGCTTATAGTTAATTTAACCTTTTAAAACCATTACAATATATATATTTCGTTTAGGTGACGCGCTCAATATTTGCCGCGGTTTTTTGGCTGTATCTTTGATATTATACATTTTTAATAATTAATCATGTCTAGATGCGGAAAAGGTGGAAAATCAAAAGTTAAAGCCAAATCGCGGTTAAACCAAGCAGGTTTGCAATTTACGATTGGTAGAATACATCGGTTTCGGCGAAAAGGAAATTATGGAGAACGTGTTGGTGCCGGAGCTCCCGTTTATTTACCTGCTGTACTAGAATTTGGGCTTTGCATAAAAGTCTAAGTTATTATTTTATCTAATTCACTGTAATACGATAGTATTTATCAACTTACCTTGTGTAATTATCTACCTAAAATATTTATATATTTAATACTTGGCTTATAGCCGTAATTTTGAGCGTAGCTTCCTGTTTATAACTGACATAAGTGAAAAACTTGACAATGTCAGATATGATTGACAAAAATGCCAAACGTAATTGAAAGTTAGGTTTATGTATAGTTGTGTACACGATTTAAATTTGTAAATTTCCTAATTATCGTTATCGGTCTTGGTGGCGTAATTGGTAAACGCATGGTTCCGGCAAAACTAGGATACAGGTTCAAATCCTATCCAAGACCTTATATTTTCTATCTTTCAATTACTAGCTCGATTTGAAATGATCATTTGGGCTTTGCATAAAAGTCTAAGTTATTATTTCATTTAATTTACTATAATACGATAGTATTTATCAACCTACCTTGTGTAGTTAACTACCTAATATATATCTCTTGTGTCACACGCCTAAATTTCTACTACCACTGCCCCACGATTGGGGGTCTATTAATTGCTACGATCTCTGGGAGCTGCTAAGACTGTTGGTGGTGAAGTGATATACCTATTTTAAATACTATCTCTGGTTAATGAAGTTTTTTGACCGCTGCTCAGCTTGCTTCTTGAAATACAAAACTAACTACTCGACAAAAAAACACCCTGTGACGGTAAAAGGCCTATACTTATTAACATACCATAAAGAATGTACACGCCAAAATCAAAATTAAACTCCTCTTTTACACATTAATTATAAGTTATATACATCCCATTTAAAAATACTCCCTTAACAGTACATTTCGATATCAATAATTACGCCAGATAAATTTTTCTTCTAATTAAATTTGAGAAAGTAATAGGGTTTTACCACATTTATTACTTTACCTCTGGTTTAATATGAGCTCAGTAAAACCTTAACCTTTCGTGCTAATTTTTGCATATCAGTAATCAAAAAGACCTTTTTACCTTGTATATAAATCATATAGTACAAATGCCATAAATTACTCCTTAACATAAATTCATACATAAAATACAGTAAAAATAACTTTTGTCCTTTTAGTTCGTAAAATTATGCCCCTAATGCACCCAGTCATTAAGCACCTATTTACACACTTATTCAACGAAAAGCATCAGTTACGTGGATTCTATATTCACTCACGGGCCAGCTACCATTGTATCGAGAACTTCTGCATTTAGAAACACTCCAATTTGGATTGCTATAACCGCAACTGCAAGCTGCACTAAGAAGTCATCTCGTCCACCAATTTGATAGGGCATCCAAACTCCAAATCTCTTCTACTAATACCATAAATTGTTTGGTAATCAACCAACCCGACCAAATACTGACATCTACTCCATTTCAAATTGCATACTTGGCACACTCAGTGCAAATTTTAAATCAAACAGTTTGTACTTACATAAGGTGACCAGATTTTTAGATGGGCAAAGCTTGACAACTCTGAAGGAGGGGGGGGGGATCGACAAAATTTTTTATACAGAATAAAAATAATATCGTAATACATAATATGTATAATATTTTATTCCTTGACATATATTTATTTGAGTAAATTTGTTTCAGTAGATTGTTGTCATTTTTTAAAATATTGTAAAAATCTTCACAAGAATTTGTCAAATTATATTTGACATATAAAATGGTTTTCAAGGTTTCAACACTTAATTTTGATTTTTCTTAATTCTAAAAGTCGGGATTTTTGAAAAACGTCGCCGGACGCGGGACAAATTGTGAAAAATCGGGACTGTCCGCCAAAAACGAAACGTCTGATCACCTTATACTTACATTAATGGGCGTACATTAACTGAACTTTTACGCAAACTTAAAGCTCTTTAGCCTTGGAGCCGTCAGTTTATCGAAAATCATGAGCGAAGTACTTTTGTCAAAACATACGAGCTGTAAGCTGGTTGAAAACTAAGAGAGCCTCCTATCCATGTGCGGCGGTTTATATTTAGTTTCTCCACCACTCAAAGCCTGCCACAAGTCCCCAAGCTTCCTTCCATACGAACATTTATACACATTTCTTAAAATCACTTTACTTCCAACGGCCACAGTTTTCCAAAAACTGCCCCACACAAACAAAATCACGTACAATCAATTCTATGTATTTCATCTTCTAACTGACACTATTTTTTTCGAAACCACACACCCGTACTAAATCGTTTCGTCTCACTCCAATAACGTTATGTATATCCAATCCAGCTGACGAAAGTAACCATTTAAACTACGCCTATCTTGACATGCAGTCGAATAACCTCTCTCTGTTACCTTGTTATCATGCTTTATTTGTAACGGACAACAATAACCCACTCCAACTCGTTTCATATCGTTTTTGAGAAGCTATACATTTCTTTAATTGACATCGGAACTAATAACTCTCTGGAATTTTGTGTTGTTTGTGTAATGTTATCTATCCTATTAAATACACGGAAAAATAGCTTCTTGGAAGCATGTTTAAAACTTCCAGTAAATAATATAACCTTCAACTTTGCTTTCATTTAATACTACTTGTAAACTACAATGGTTTGAAATAAGTTAAAGCTTTTTAGAAAATGTTCCTACAATCTATACTTATTCAATACGACGGTTACGTATGTTTATCTACATGAGTAATAATCTGTAAGAATTAAGCTAAATTACATTATAGCTTCCTGAATTTTTTTTAAACAAATTAAATTCTAAAACTGTAGACTTTAAAAACGCGTCCCAACGTTGTTTGTTATTTTTACATGCTGAACCACGAAATAAATTACTAAATGAATAATAATGTTCTTTTAACCCTAAATATCACTGTAATATATATATATATATATATATATATATATATATATATATATATATTATCATCGTGTAATTAAGAGGTCATTGGGATGGGATATATAAAGGCACAAGTGAACTCATAGGTTGAGAGCTTTTGAATAAGACAAAATAAATTTATTCAGTTAGGGAATGGGAATATTTTTAACAATTATTTTTTTAGTTTAAGTGGTGTATAATAATCTAGGATCAATTTAATTTAGCCAAAGATAATGTAACATAATATTTGTATAAATACAGGCCCTAATAAATAATGCTTGGGGTAAAATCATTCTAACGTATTTAAATTTGAAGTAAAGTGTTACATGACAGTTCATTTACATTTCCAATGCTCCACCTGTAGGTACTACATTGGCCAGGAGGCGAGTTTTTTGTTGCTTGGAAATTTAGAATTTTGCCGAACCCTTGCCGTTCCAGGCAAGGTAGGGATTTTTAACGTGCGTGACAACACACACACGGGACCTGCATTTAACGTCTCATGCGAACGAGGGCGTAATTTTTGTGAAAAATGCTCACCTGCCATTTTTCAAGCAGTCGGCCGTGTCGGGATTTGAACCCAGGACCTTGGGATTCGTAGTCTTACGCTTACTACATTGATCCACGGCGACGTCAGTGTTATATAGCAAGCTAAAAACGTGGAACAGGTGTTAAAATAACATTTCTATTTTCAAACGTAAAATCCAACACGTTTAAAACAAAAACAACGAGGGGAGATAATATTTCTCGGTAATCTTGTGCAACAAACAAACTTTAATGGGTTATTAGAAAGGAACAGCCGTTGGGATTAATGTAAACGCGGTTTGGTGGTTAAAATATTGATTTCAAGCTTGGAGGTAGTATAGTAAAGAGCCAAGAAAAGACCAAGACAGAATAATAATGTATTGAGCACAAGAGGGATGCGTATACTTAATTCAGGAGACAGTATAGTGGGAGACCTAAATAAAATCGATAATTTCAAGGATATTTAGAAACAAACACGCGTCTGTTAAAAAGTGGGAGAATGGAGCCAAGCAAGGTGATTGGTGTGATTTGTACAAGAAGGGCAGAGATCCAGCAGGTGGAAGCATATGTGTGATATAAAGCTATAGATACAAGGGAGATGAGAGATGGTTCAAGTTGGAGGCGAGTTAAAGTTCGGGCCTTTGGAGCTGGGTTTTTTAAAAAACGTTGAAACTTTAACACATTTTTTATTTACTAAGTTAAACAGAAATTACATTGGAATTTGGAATAACTGGTTCTTAATAACATTAATAAAAATAATTTAATTGTACTGATGAGTAGCTCAAACAACGAAGTATGGAGTTTGAAGACTGACTGCCGGGCATTGAGCTCCCGGGCTTTTTATAATAACCTGCCCTCCACACGGCTGTGGGAACTTGCAGATCTCATGTCTGCGTTTCTCTTAATTGTACACTTTATTACAATGTAACAACTTAATTCTAAGTAATTGCGGTCTGTTGACCGCCTGTGACCTGCCACCTGCAGTATCACTGCCCTCACGGATGCAAAGTTGCATTCCGTTCTCATGAACTGTCGATAACCTCTCTGGGTTATCCTTGTGTTACAATGTTGCATTGAACTTATACTTTTACTTAATAATTTCTAATAATTCCTATTAGATTCAATATATCAATATATATAGGTAATTGGGGGATACATAACTCCTCCCACCGTAAATGAAAAATTAAGGTTTTTCTTAATTTTTAAATACATAAAATACATTATTTAAATTCATTTAAAATTCATTGTTTCTAATGGTATGCTTATTGTTTCCTTTTTTCTCTTTGTTTCCTTAAATCTAGAACTGTTTCCTTCATTCTTATATCTAAGGTACATTTTGTATAATACATACATGATTACAAAAATTACTAAAATGATCAATACAATTGTCCAAACACTTATATTATTATAATGTAACTTTGGCGTTTTGAGTTCATTTAATTGTTCTTTATAACTTTCCACTAATTTCACGGCGTGGTTGAGATCGTCTAAGTCTAGATGCTCTAGCTTCATAGGTTTCTTAATTATTTCTTCGTCTTCTTGTTGTATCTTGAATTGTAGTTCCGGTAAGTTTGCGAGTTTCTTTGTTGCTATGGGATCTTGATAAACTCTGATTACTTCATCTTTCAATTTCACGTAACAATCTTCTTTGAGGGTAATTAGTTTGCTTCCGATTAATGCTTGGTTATTTTCATCTTGGTTGCAGTTGGGAAAATGGCTATCCATTTGTTATCTGTAACTTTTTGAATTTTCATATTAGTTATTTGCACTTGTTTGGTTTCACAGTTTTCGTAATGATTTGAGAATTTTAATAGTTGTACTTCACAAGGGCTGTCTTCTTGAATGGTTGTTGTCGTCATCGATTGACATAAATATTGGTTTGGTGTTACTTCAGTACATTTTTCGTTTGTATAACCATATCTCAGTTCATTTAGGGATAGGAATTTGGTTTTGGGTATGATTACTTGGTATGTGCTAGTAACCTTTGTAAATAAATGATAATAATGATAATTGTTACTTTCTACTATCTAGATTTCTATTAAAAATATTATTTCGTTATTCTTAATGTAGCCTTTTACTATAGCTATCTTTTCAAATATTAGAATGTTCGATTCTGTTACATCAAAAGGTAGTTTACTGTTAATTATAAGTGATTTAATTCTTATTAATTCGTTTAATAAATCGGTTGGTTCAATAATGCTAGAGTGTAGGGTATTTAATTTTGCAAATGTTACTGCGTTTTCTAGCGTTGCTAAAATTTGTTGCATTAAGGTAAGGGTGGATATTATTTGAGTAAATATTGTGTTAAATCTAATTAAATCTCGCATGCCTAACGAGGTAGTTTGCATGGTGGTTTCAAGGGTTTGCATTCGGTTGGCTATACTGTCCTGATTTTTTACTAGCTTTCTCAATGTTTCGTTGAACCTTATGATCGTTGATTGGGTTAACGATAATTGGTTGCTGATTATGGTTTTTATGTCATTTTGATTCTCAATTAATTGTTGTATTGTGTTGTCATAACGTTCTGCGTCTTGGTTATCTAAATTGCCTGTGATAGCTTTTATTATGTTACCTAATCCGTTGATTAGTCCTCTTTTTCGTCTAGTAGTTTGTTCGTTGGGTATTAGTCTATTAAGTTTAACTTCTATGTTTCTTGAAATGCTTTCTATTATGCTGTTGTAATTCATCGTTTCTATTGCGTATTCTTTTCCGAATTTTGCTGTGTTCATTGATTGTTTTAATCGGTCATAGTTTTCTGTGATTGTTTGAAATTCTTGTTTTAATTCTGTTAGGTCGAATTTTTGTGCGAATGTCCAATAGTCGATCGTGTTTTGCATACTGCCTAATTTAATTGGTAGTATACCGGGGTTGTTTTTTATGTCTTCTATTATTACTTGGTTGTCCGTTCTACCTGGGTGGAGGTTGACGGTAAAGGTGATGATTGTCCATCTGAAATTACAGGGTGTCTTAGGTTTTTTAAATGAATGTATTTCGTTGTTTTACCGTTGTCTACTACTGCTATGTTTTTATCTGATATTTTCTTAATTTTAAATGGTCCTAAATTTCTGGGTGCTGTTTTATGTCCTATTGAAAATTTATTTGAGTCGGTATTTTTGTTTCGGGTTGTGGTGATACGTTCTTTATCGTTCTCTAATTTATCTTTTACCTTGTCGTAAGTTATTTTTAGTTTTTGTTTATGATCTTTCGCATATTGCTGATATACTCCTTTATTGTAGTGTATGTCATAGGGATTTCGTGAATCTGAATGTCCTAAGGTTAATTCTAAGGGTGTAAAATTTGTTGATGAGTGGATAGTGTTATTATAGGCGATTAGTGCGTATGACATTAAATTGGTTATATGTTCCTTTTTATAATTTATTCTTAGTAATCGAATTTGTTCTAACAGGGTTAAATGTAATCGTTCAATTAGTCCGTTTGATTCAGGGTGGTTTTCCGTTATGAAATGAATTCTTATTTTGTGAAGTTCTAAAGTGTTTTGTATGGTCTCATTTTTAAATTCGCTACCATTGTCTAAAGTTATTGATTCGGGTGTTCCGTAAAATGTGAAATATTGTAAAAATCCTTGGGTCACGTCAATGCTATTTTTGGATGTGATTGGTATTGCTTGGCCTATTTTTGTAAATGCGTCTATAATTGTTAGATAGTTTTGCGCTTCTACTACTAGAGTATCGGCATGTAGTTTTTGAAATGGTATGTCGGGTGTTTGGGTTAACATTAAAGGTATATTTGGGGGTTTCCTATCGTATTTCGCTCTGTCACATAGTTCGCATTGGTTAATAAAATCTGTGGTCAAGTCCTTCATGTCTTTAAAATAATAACGTCTTATGAGTTGTTTTATTGTTTCGTTAATTCCACGATGGTTAGTTTTTCCTTCGTGTTGATTTCTAATTACATCGTTTATTTCGTCAGGGTCGTCTAGTGTTATTAGTTTTCTAGTACATCTGATGAGTTCAGGTCCAGAGTTATTGAATAGTTTAATGTACAATTCTGAAAATCTTTGGTATAAATGTTCGGTGTTGAAATAAAAATAAAATCGTTTTTTCTCGGGGGTGTATTCTTTTAAAATTTTAATTATTTGTTCCTCGTTGTCATCTTTAGTTATTTGAATTTGGTATATCTTTTTGTTATCTACTTTTGTATATTTTACTGGATTGGGGTTATTTAAAACTTCTGTTATTATAAATTGGTTGGGTTTCATATCGATTGCTTCGTTTAAAATTTTAATCGCGTTTTTTGGTTCTTCGTTTTGTGTCGAATGTATCGTGTCGATCTCGTCTGGATCTTCCCTTATTTCTGTATCGTCTACGTTTCCTATAATGGATTCCGTTTCTAATGCATTGAGTTGGATTCGGCTTAAAGCGTCTGCGTTGTTGTTATAAATTCCCTTTTTATATATAATTTCGTAATCATACTCTTCGAGTCTGATTCTCCATCTTTGTAATTTTGAATTCGGTTCTTTCAGTTTGCATAACCATACTAGTGGTCTATGATCAGTGTATTAGTAAAATTTTCTTCCGTATAAATAAGGTCTAAAATATTTTGTTGCCCAAATTATGGCTAATAATTCTTTTTCTATGGTACTATATTTTTGTTCGGTTTTGTTTAGGGTTCTGGATGCGTAGCTGATAGGTTTATCGCTACCTACTTTTCCTTGGCTCAATACTGCGCCTAATGCTACATTCGATGCGTCTGTCGTCAGTATAAATGGTTTTGTAAAGTCTGGGTATTCTAATACAGGGTGATTTGTTAATATGTTTTTAATTTTGTCTACGGCTTTAATAAATTCCGGGGTGTGTTCAATTTTGTTTCCCTTTTTTAAACAGTTTGTCAGGGATTTGGTTATCTGAGCGTAACCCTTAATGAATTTGCGGTAGTAACCACTAAGTCCTAGAAATCCTTTGATTTCTTTGTTTGTTTTTGGTAATGAGTAATTTAGAACTGCGTTTGTTTTGTCTGGGTTTGGCATTACTCCTTGGGGTGTTATTACATGTCCTAAAAATGATACTTGTTTTTGTAAAAATTCACTTTTGTCTAATTGTACTTTAAAATGTGCTTGTCTAAGTCTTTCGAATACTTCCTTCAATCTTTCTATGTGTTCTACCAGTGATGTGGAATAAACTATGATGTCGTCAAGGTACACAAGGCATTTCTCATTGTGTATTCCTCGTAATATATTGTCCATGACTCTCTGGAAAATAGCGGGTGCGTTCTTTAATCCAAATGGCATTCGTTTGTATTCGTAATGTCCTCTAGGTGTGCTGAAGGCTGTTTTTGATATGTCTTTTTCTTCCATCTCTACCTGATGGTATCCTGATGCTAGGTCTAATGTTGTAAAATATTGGCATTTGCCTAATTTGTCTAAAATTTCGGTAATATTTGGTAGTGGGTATTTGTCATCTACCGTTTTTTCATTTAACTTTCTATAATCTATTACCATTCTGTACTTTCTCTTTCCGGTTGCGTCTAATTTTTTAGGTACTATTAACTCGGGGCTGCTCCATGGTGAATTGGAGTGCTGGATTATGTCTTGGTCTAATAAGTCGGCTACTTGTCTGTCAGCTTCTTCTTGGCTTGCATGAGGTAGTCTATATGCTTTTGTAAAAATTGGTTTATTGTCTGTTAACTCGATATTATGTTTTACTGTGTTGGTGAATGTCAATGGTATTCCTTCGCAATGGAATATGTCGCGGTATTCGAAACATAAGTTCTTAATTGCTCTTTCTTCTTCTTGATTGATGTCGGTATTGAAGCGGATGTTAGTTAAATTTTCTCTTAACATTTCGTCATGTTCTATTGGGTTGTAGTTATTTTCTAAATTCTCGTCTATTTCCATTTCGTTAAAATTTAGTTCTTCTACGTTAATTGGGTCTGTCAATGATAATTCTACGGGATAGTCGTTTGAATTTAATATTGTTGTGGTTGCAAAATTGTCTTTTATTTGCACTAAGGCGGTTGGGGTTTCTACTCCTTGCTGAAATGTCATATGATTTATTATTCCTAAATTTTTGTTAGAGTTTACTGGGATTTTTATTTTTCTTTCCGTTCGGGGTTCTATTGTGTATTTTTGTTCAATTTGTGTGTTCTGAAATTTAATTGGGATTTTTCCGTATTTTGTCCTTAATAAGCGATTTTTAATGTCAATGTTGGCTCCTAATTTTCTTAGAAGGTCCATTCCGATTAATCCGTCATATTTATCGTTAAATTCGAATACACAAAATTTATGTTTCATTTTAACATTAAATGTTCTCGGTAAGGGTATATTGGCTACGAATTGGTGTAGTGTTGTTTGATGAGCTGTTTTAATTTTAAATGGTTCTCTTTCTACATAATCTAAATAATGTTTTTGTACGGTTCTGGGGCTAATTAATGTTTTAGAGGATCCGGTGTCAATTAATAGTTTGAACTTGGCGTGGGGTATTTCTATGTATGGTAATACTAAATGATTTATGTTATTTAAGTTTATTAAGTTTGGTCGGTTATGAATTGGTCCATTTGAAAATTTGAGTTTGAGTTTTCTTCATCATACTCCTCGTAAGTTTCGTATTGTTCGTCACGTTCGTAAGTTTCTGCATGGTTTGTTTCATTGTTCGTAGGTGTCTCAATGTCATTATTCTGGTCAGTGTCAAATTTTTCTATTTCTTGATGAAATAATTCTTCCGATGTAAAATTACGTTTCTGATGAGGGTTTGGTCGGATATGTGTTATTTTTGTGTTTTGTCTGGTGTTACCAGATGAGGTGTCCATTGGTGTTGGTTTGTAATAATTGTTAGGGTTGTTATGAGTATTAGTCATTGGTGTATTTCTATTAGGGTTTGCATTGAATGCTGGTCTTTGTTGGTTTAGGTTTTGATTGAATCTCGGTTGGAATGCGGGTTTCGTAAAAGTTGGGTTGAATGTTGGTCTTGAAAAATTTTTATATTGATTATTAAAATTTGTATTGTTAAAACTTGGGTTATTACTTCGCGGTTGATTTGTTTGTGGGTTAAAGGGTGTGAATTTTTGTTGAGGGATTGTTTGTCTTGTAGCTTGTATAGTTTTTATTGGCGAATAACTTTTATTCGCGTTGGGGTTGTATAGTCTGTTGCGGTAATACATTACATTTTCTTCTTCTATTACTAGGCTCATAGCTTCTTCTAAATTTTGGGGTCGTTGGAATCTGATTTTATCCGATAGTCGTTCTGGTAAAGCGTTTATGTATGTGTCCAGTGTCATTTCGTCATACATTTTTGTTTTTAAATGTCTAACGTTTTGATCGGGTTCTTCGATTTTTAGTTTGGTTAAAATTAAACTTCTCACGTCTTGGCATTTCATTCCGAATTGGTAGGGGGATTGATTGTGTTCCATTCTAAGGTTTATTAGGTCTCGTACCAGGCATTTTATATTACGTTGGTCTCCAAAATATGCAATTAGTAGCTGTTTAAACTGGTCGCATTCCGATAAGTCGTCCCTACTGGCGATTAATGTTAGTGCCCTTCCGGCTAGTTTACTTATTACTAAGCGTATAAGCAATGAATTTCTTGCGTCATCTCCGGGTTTGTAAAAGGTTTTTAGGAACATTTCACATGCTCCAATGAAATTCGAGAGATGGGCCTGCGTGCCATCAAACGTCTGTATTGTCTCTAAATAGAGACGTAAGTCTGTGTTACTCATGTTGGTTTGTTACGTGCAAATCGAATTTGCACTTAAACATTGTTTTAGTTAGTTTTCTTGATGTGCGGAAGTTCCCGCCATAATTTTAAATACGCAAGAAGCGGGAACAATTTAAATAGACTGGGCGGGGCTTCCGGTACGTCACAATAGTGCAATTGGCAAGTGTGAATTATCCCGATAGGGGTAAGGCAATGCTACAAAAGAGTAAGGGAGTTCCGCGGTTCTCGCGCGGAAACGTGGCTTTTTTACGCCGAACTTTGAAGTGAACAGTCGTGCGGGGTGTCGTGTTATCTTATTATGTAGATTTCCTTATCTTGATTATCTTTCCTTAATTACCTATTCCTGTCTTCCACTGCATATAGGAACGGAGATGACCCTGGAGCATCCCATGACCCCGAGATAATTTGGAGGTCCAACTCTACCAGCAGCAGCGATGCCGAGGCTACCGCAGCGTGATTTCCTGCCGGTTAGCGGATCCTTCACGTGAGTAGACTCTCTAATTTTTATTGTTTTAATTTTATGTACCTTCTCTTAATTATGGCGCAATATAAATTATCAGTGACGTCATGTGTATCTTATGAACTTTGGTAATTGTATTACCGGCTTTTAAGAGCCATCTATCGGCATTTCAATGTACCAGAATCTAAGTGTTACATTTTGTTAACTGCATTACCGACCAGATAAAACGTTAAACGAAGTGTAACAGATGGCGCCTTCAACCTGTTCAGGCTATGAACTTCAGTGGTTTCTTCTTTGTTTTTAGGTTATGTTAATTTCAGTTACAACCATGCAATATTTTAACAGATGTTATTGAAACAGTTTTTCACTTAAGGAAACGTATTTTTATTCATGTAAGTATTTACCTTACCTTATGTCTTTAAATACAGTATTATAGAATTACCTATTAAAATATCTTTAGTTGCTTTCCTTAACTTTGAAAGGCCGTTTTTTGAAACTTAAATACATTGTTCTTTATGTTACATTCTAAAATTGCATTATGGTTTATCCTTTACATGAAAATTTTGTGTTTAAAAAAACATTTGAGTGAAATAAATTGCTAGTATACCTTTTTAAGAAGTGTTTGACTATACGTTGTTGCCTTATAGGTTAAATAACATATCCTCTGCGTCCATTTTCCATTTTGAAAGGCTTCTTTGTCATTATCTATAAAATATGTATTTAACTGAACATTGATTTCGTTTCCATATACCTTAAATGTGTTTCTTTGGTGTTATCGGTGACGTTCTAACAAGTTCTTACCTCTAAATATCGTATCGTATTACCTTAAAGTAACTGTAACGTGTTTTTTACCTTCTAATCTGCGTCAAAATCGCATATTTTTTATATCGTGTCTTGAATATTGTATTCATAATGAACGTATAACATCTAAAATCCCTCGAATTAATCTACGAGCTGGAATGTAGAAGTATCATAGCTGCGAGCAATCAGAATGATAGGCGATCTCAACTTAGGGCTGTTTTGTCACAGGAAACCAAAGGCGTTGCTATCTTAAAGAACCCTGTTGGCGATTGGCCACTCAACGTATCAGAAATTAAATTATCTTTAGATGATATATCGGGTATAATAAACAAAACAGATCCTGCGGCTACTAATATCGAATTAGGAGATTGACTTCAAGAATAACCCACGTCAAACACCGTATCGAATCATTATCTTTATATAACGATGACCAAGCGACTCAAGCTAAACAAAGTTTGTTGTCCGAGGTGTTATTGCTTGAAGGAATTCTTTTAGAAAGACTTAATCCTAACGCAGACGTAGATATATCGTTACCTTTTTCAAATCTTGCGCTTGCCGAACCTAAACCATTAGGAAAACCTATACCTGTATACAAATGGGGTCTCACCTTTGAAGGGTTTGATTCGAAGGTTTCTTTATCATCCTTTCTTGACCGGATTAACGATTTTAAAATTTCTCGCGGGTGTACCGACCAGGACCTATTTATCTCAGCTGGTGATTTGTTCGCAGGCTCAGCGTTAATATGGTACAGAAACATACGACACCAAATTTCTACCTGGAATGAGTTAGTTGCCTGTTTAAAACGAGATTTCCTACCTTATGGCTACATTAACGATCTTTGGAACGAAATCCGAAACCGAACTCAAGGTCCCGACGAAAATGTTGTGTCTTTTATTACCTCATTAGAAGCTTTATATAGCAGACTCGACAAAAAACCTTCCGAATCCGAAATTATCGATCAATTACTTAGAAATTTGAACCCCTATTTCTCAGAACGTTTGGCATTACAGACCATATCTTCGCTAGCTCATTTTAAAGACCTATGTCGCTCTCTTCAAGAAGTGAGGTTAAGGATTGACAAATATCGACCACCACCCGAGAAATTATCTGGTCTCCTAGAACCTGATCTAGCTTGCCAAGTTCGACCTTCCGTAAACTATCTACCCTTAACGTTCCTCCTACCATAACTAATAACGCACTTACCTGTTGGAACTGCAAGCGAAGTGGACATAGCTATACTGTCTGCACATACCCTAAAAATATTTTTTGTTATGGTTGTGGTCGCTCAAATATCTACAAATCTAACTGCACCAACTGTAATCCTAACGTATCGGGAAACTCCCGTCGAGATATTTCAAATCAGGGTGTGAACATCTCAAGAAACCAAAATCGCCCTCAACACCAATCATTCAACGGACACAGACGCCAATAAATTTAAATTATAAAACCACTTCTAACGTTGTACCGTCATTAAATTTATCTAATAATAATACCGCTACTATTAATGTACAAAATACCTTACCTTCATTAGAGGAATTATGCTACACTACTCCAGCCGAGTGGTCTAAGTGGTTACAAACCGTCAATTCCTTTTATCATAAAAGACTGCTACCGTTTCACAACTTGTTAAAAACCCTTCGATAACCGTCCACACTTATCTATCTCAATTGGTTCCTTAAATGTAATTGCTTTACTGGATACAGGTTCTTCATGTTCTCTTATAAATAACGAAGGTTTACATCAATTATCTCAACAAAATATCAAAATTCAAATTATTCCCGAAAAACTTCCATAAATTTAGCTGACGATAATCAAATACATGTAACCGGTTCCTTAAGTTAAAAATTCGTGTAGAGTCTCTTGAACGTGATGTTTTATTTTGATTGTCCCTGCATTAGCGTATCCTTTTCTACTGGGCGTTGATTTCTGTAAACTTTTAATCTGTCACTTTACTTTCAGGATTTTTCATGGCAAACCTCTATTAAAACGAACTCCTGTGCATCTACAGGAATATCTAACAAAATCTCTTACTGACTCCCAAGATGTAACTCTTAACGCTACAATCGACAAATTTCGCAAACTTAATACCTCTGAACTTGGTTGTGTTACAACGGCAACACACGTTATCTCCACAGGTGATGCCCTTCCCTTTAAGCAACGTCAATATCCCTTATCGCCTGCCTTACAAAAGCATTTACATGCGGAAATAGACAAAATGTTAGTATCTGGTGTTATCTCTCCTTCAAATTCACCGTGGACCTCTCCCGTATTGCTAGTTCGGAAAAAGAATGACGAATGGCGTGTTTGTTTTGATGGCAGGAAGCTAAATTCTGTTACTGTTCCAGACGCTTACCCTCTACCCAGAACTGACTCAATTTTGAGCAGGCTTCGTAACGCAAAATTTATCTCATCTATCGACCTAAGACAAGCTTTTTATCAGATACCTCTTGACTTATCTTCTCGTCAAAAAACTGCTTTTTGTGTCCCAGGCCGAGGTCTTTTCGAATATAATTTTTTGCCATTTGGTCTCTGTAACGCTCCACAAACTTTACAACGTACTATGGATCAAACGTTAGGTCCTATCTTACATCAAGAACGTGCCTTTGTATTTTTGGATGATATCTTAATTATCTCAAGTTCTTTCGATGAACATATCGCCACATTAGATGAAGTTGCTGAACGTTTAAGCGCAGCAGGCTTTAAGATAAACTGGGAAAAGTCTCAATTTTGTCGTTCATCCCTTACATTTCTTGGTTTTATTGTCGATGGAACAGGCTTACGAGCAGATCCGCTAAAGTTGATGCTATTACTAAATTTAAAACACCAAAAACTGTTACCGAAATCAAACGTTTAATTGGAATGATTAGCTATTATCGCATTTTTCTACCTAACCTTTCAACTATATCTGCACCCATTACTGCTTTAATTAAAAATAAAAGAAATCCCAAACTATCGAGTGGAATTTAGAATCCCAACAGGCTTTCGAACAAATTAAAACACTAATCACTTCAGCACCTATCTTAATCTCTCCAAATTTCGATGATAAGTTTTATATACAAACCGATGCCTCACTTACTGGGTTAGGTGCAATGTTGTTCCAGGTAAACAATGGTTTAGAACATCCAATCGCTTATGCGAGCCGTGCCTTAACTTCTGCCGAACAAAAATACTCTGCTACCGAACGAGAACTATTGGGTGTTATCTTTGGCATCGAGAAATTTAGAGGATATGTCGAAGGTACACACTTTACCGTAATCACTGATTGTGCAGCACTCACTTGGCTTAATAACTTGAAACAACCCGCAGGTCGTTTGGCAAGATGGAACTTGCGTATATCTCAATTTACTTTCGATGTTAGGCATAGGCCTGGCAAATTAAATATCGTACCTGATGCGTTATCTCGAGATGTTGTTTCTCTAAACCTTCCAAATTTAATTCTGGATACCTGGTACCTCAATATGATAAAAAAAGTTTCCGATAATCCCGACAAATTTCCTACCTTTCGAGTAACTAATAATAGACTGTATAAATTTGTATCCTCGTCCCCACATAAAATATCGAATATACCTGAATGGAAACTCGTTGTGCCCACTGCAAATCGCAGTGGGTGCTCAAATTATGTCACGACGATCCCTTAGCTGCACACCTTGGTGTTACAAAACTCTCGCGAAAATATCTGAATTGTATTACTGGCCCACACTTAAGCAATCTGTTTGTCGCTACATTAAAAGCTGCAAAATTTGTGGTTCCCATAAGAGTTCGCAAGATGCTCGCCCTGGTTTAATGGGTAACTTTAAGCGTGTATCTTATCCCTTTCAATTAATATCGCTTGACTTATTAGGACCTCTCCTCGATCGAAAAGAGGCAATCAATATCTTTTAGTCGTTACCGATTGGTTTTCTAAATTTGTTATGGTGCAACCCTTACGTAAAGCTACCTCTGCAGCAATAATTAAATTCCTAGAACAGAATGTCTTTCTTATCTTTGGTGTCCCCCAGATTATTCTTTGTGACAATGGTGCACAATTTATCTCTAAAGATTTTCAGAATTTCGTTAAAAGTTACAAAGTACAAAAATTTGGTTTAACGCAAAATATCACCCCAAGTAAACCCTACCGAGAGAGTAAATCGAGTGTTAATTACCGCTATCTCGTCTTATATTGATTCAGACCATACTACATGGGATGAACATATCTTTGAAATTGCTCAAGCTTTGCGTACATCTAAACACGAAGCAACCCAATTCACTCCGTCTTTTCTTGTTTTTGGAAGATATACCCCAATCGATGGGAGTTACTATGGTTTAGTGCCTGACGATACTAACGTAATCGAATTTGACGATAAAGTACGTTGGGACAAGGACCAACAGTCATTACCTTCTACCTTTAACGACGTTAGAAAAAATTTGTTAAAAGCTTACGAAAAGAGCAAGGACCATTATAACTTGCGTAAGCGAAATATTTCCTTTGCCTTAGGCGAACAAGTGTGGAAAAAGAACTATGTCTTATCGGATGCATCTAAGAAATTTTCTTCAAAATTGGCCCCTAAATTCATTCTTTGTAAAGTCACACGTGTTATTAGTCCCCTTATCTACGAACATCAGGATACTGAAGGAAAACGCCAAGGCAGGTGGCATATTAAAGACCTTAAGCCATTCTCTGCCGACCCAAATGCTAATTAAGTTTTTCATGCCCCATTCTCCTCACGATTTACCTAATACTTTTGTTCTCACCATCAATTAGTATCTTTAATTACTTATTCCTTCTCTCATATAGTATATAATTTCTTACACGTTTAACTTTACTTACCTTAATTTAGCTATCTTTTCTTCTGGTTGACTTTTCCTCGACCATACCGTTACTCATATATCACTTCATCCTCTACACCCCAATATAACTCTGTCGTTTCATTTAATTAACCCTTGAAATTTTCCTATTACATATTGTTCGGTCTTTAGTATTTCTCTTATATGGTTTAATTGAATGGTAATTGTCGTAACTTTGGTTGAAATAACCCATTGAATTTTTATGACTGGTTTTGGCTGATGTTGAGTGAATGCTTTCTTCTTTGGGCTCACATAGAACATGCGCAGTCTATGCCATTGAAAGAAATAGTTCATATTCGCAGTTGCAAAAGCTAGGATTGTCTATTCCGTGTGTTTTTTCCTCTGAATTATTGCAATCGCCCACATTATACTACATCATTATACTACAACATTATTCCTTCCTTTTTCTACTAAATCTACATAACTTATAAACTTTTTTCGTTATTTTTATTGAACTTTGTGGTGAGACGCTATCGCTCTTATTGTTATTTTATTAAATTCTCGGTTGTTTTAGCATATGGGGACAGTGTATCTGTATTTAACTGCTTATAATTGGGCATTTTGTGTGTTTAGGGTGCTACCGATTTAAAAAACTACCTTAAAACAGTTTGTTTTTGTGTGTTTGTATCTGTGAAGATACTTTTAAGTTGTCGTATCTATCTTTGTCTGATTTTCTTATCGTAGTCGAAGCACTCGTTAGGAAAATTATCGTACTAGTTCTCTTAGGAGTCTAGTGAATTTTAAAAATGTGTATATCTTATCTTGTCGGATTAATATCGCAGGTGGTCCTTCAGACTACGCTGTGTTTTATAGGGACAATTCTCTACTTTCTCTCGGACGCTCGTCCAAAAAAACTATACTTTTTCTTAACCCGCTATCTCCGCTATGCCTTATTCTTCTCTCGGTGGACCTGTTCTTGTCCCGGAACACCGTCTGCCTCATAAGAATGATGTTCCCTCATTCCGAGCTACTGACCACACTTGCTGGTTGAGTAGCGCTTTGCTATCCACCTTTCCTCTGTCGCTTTTGCTCAATGCGAGCCCTTCCTCTTCTTTCTTCTACCTAGAGGTGCCTCTTATGCACTTCAAAACCAACCTCCTTCTTTTTACCATTCCTGTTTCTCTACTACCTTTTCTTTTCTGTTAGTCACCGTGTGGTTGTGTGGAGGTTTTCACAGACACCTGGACCATGTCTCTGCGAATCTTTCGTGGGGTCATGCGGTGCCGCTGTCAGTGCATAGGCTCTGGCAGTGAAGGTATGTATGAGTGTGTGAATGTGTGAGTGAATGTGTATATAGAATATACCGCATGGATATCGGGTGAATAGTTTCACCGATATCGATCAACACTGGGTGCAGGAATGCACCCAAAGGTCTTTGCCGGTCCCCGTGCTGTTCTTACGAACGGACCTGCCTCACAGGTTTCTCTTTTGGAGGGCACGGGTCAATCCCATTTAAACGGCTCTACTGGAGCCACTCTTTGTTGTTATCATTGTCTTGGGTAATAACTAGGCCAATATCTTTGTCTTCTTTATTATCTTCGATAATACCTTTAGGTTTAATATCGTTATCTTATTGATTACCCTTAATAATAACCTTAGTTTATTATCGTTATCTTACCGATTACCGTTAGTAATAATTTTGGTTTAATTTATCGTTATCTTACCGACTACCGTTAGGAATGACTTCGAGTTATTTCGCGTTATCTTACCGGTTATCTTGAGTAATAACTTCTGTTTAAATTCATGTTACCTACTATCTCTTATAATCACTTTAACTTAATATCGTGTTATCTTATCGAGTATCTCAAATAATAACTAAAGCTTAATACCGTTATCTTATTCATTACCTTTGAGGATAACAACTTAAGCTTAATATCTTTACCTTATCTATTATCTTTAACATCAATTTGAGATTTTATCTTATCTTTTTATCGTCCTAACGTGTGGTATATATGACCAGACGTGGGAATTATTTTTTTGCCTGAAATTTAAGTGAAAAAGCTAACCCAATTTAGAAATGTAATTTGTCAGGTTAGCATATAAGGATTTAGTAGGCGGTACTTTTGGTAAATTTGTGGATTCACAACTGTGTCATGGACAAGTTAAATGTGCATCGGAGGAAACCAAAGTACCAGAAACAAAATTTGCCAGAGTGCAAGGTGACGCACTCTCATGAACATTTTTTAAATTTGGGCACTTCTTGCCAAAAAAGAAGAATAGTTTGATGCGACACTCATGTGTGTTTGCATATAAGAACTTTATGTTAGCTTTAGTTAGATAAGTTTAGATAGGTTTAGATAGGTTAGGCGACTTGTCGCACCCGTGTTAGTTTAAGCAGTGTTTCATGCTCCCCGACAAATTTGTGCTGTCGGTAAGTAGTGTAGTCACAGACTATCGGGCTACCTATTCCGTTCCTGGTACTTCGGTAGACGTGTTATCGGTCGAAAAACCAGGTGGCGCCTTATATAAACATTTTGTAGGTTTTAAGTTAGGGTTTATATAGGGTAGTAAGGACTTAGATTTTAAGCTGTTACTGTGCTAACAGACTTTTCTTTTTTGTTTTTTCTTTTGTGGCTTTGTCGCGATTGTTACGTGCAAATCGAATTTGCACTTAAACATTGTTTTAGTTAGTTTTCTTGATGTGCGGAAGTTCCCGCCATAACTTTAAATACGCAAGAAGCGGGAACAATTTAAATAGACTGGGCGGGGCTTCCGGTACGTCACAATAGTGTAATTGGCAAGTGTGAATTATCCCGATAGGGTAAGGCAATGCTACAAAGAGTAAGGGAGTTCCGCGGTTCTCGCGCGGAAACGTGGCTTTTTACGCCGAACTTTGAAGTGAACAGTCGTGCGGGTGTCGTGTTATCTTATTATGTAGATTTCCTTATCTTGATTATCTTTCCTTAATTACCTATTCCTGTCTTCCACTGCATATAGGAACGGAGATGACCCTGGAGCATCGCATGACCCCGAGATAATTTGGAGGTCCAACTCTACCAGCAGCAGCGATGCCGAGGCTACCGCAGCGTGATTTCCTGCCGGTTAGCGGATCCTTCACGTGAGTAGACTCTCTAATTTTTATTGTTTTAATTTTATGTACCTTCTCTTAATTATGGCGCAATATAAATTATCAGTGACGTCATGTGTATCTTATGAACTTTGGTAATTGTATTACCGGCTTTTAAGAGCCATCTATCGGCATTTCAATGTACCAGAATCTAAGTGTTACATTTTGTTAACTGCATTACCGACCAGATAAAACGTTAAACGAAGTGTAACAGGTTAAGGGTTGTTTTCGATTTTTGGAAATTTCAAAAAATTTTTTTTTTTTTTTTGAATTTAGCTTTATTTCGCTATTTGTAATGTTACTTTTGCTTCGGATTTATTAATTTTCCGTTTGGGTTGTAAAATTTCAAATTTTGTAGAAATTGGGGTTGGTTTTGTTATTTGTAGCGTTTATTATGCTTTGGATGTATTAATTTTTCTTTTGGATTAAGTAATTTTGAATTTTGTAAAAATTGGGGATGATTTTCCTTTTTATGACGTTATTTTTGCTTTGGTTTTTTAATTTTTCCTTTTTTAGATTGAATAACTTTGAGTTTTGTAAAAATTGATGTTGATTTGGTTATTTGAAATGTTAACTTCGGTTTTGGTTTGTTAATTTTTCAATTAGATTAGGTACATAAAAATTTGGTAATGGTTGAGGTTTATTTTGTTATTTTTCGGCGTTATTTTTGATTTGAATTTGTTAATTTTCAGTTTGGATTGGGTGGATAAAAATTTGGTAAAAATTTGAGATTAGTTTCGTACTTGTAGTATTGGATTTATTAATTTTAAGTTTATATTGCGTCGAGTTATTTTTAAAATCGTAGTCGTTGTTTATTTATATTTAATTACACAATGCGGTGATGTACTTGTGAGATCTGTTTCAGTAATGTTAGATTAATTTACCGTAGTCTTGGATTTGCCGGTTTTTATGCAGCTTTTAGTTCGTCTTGAGTTCCTGTTTCTTAAGGAATCTTAAATGGATGGATTTATTCTCGTTCAGCGTTGTTTTAGTTCAGTTCGGTTAACTCGTAATTGATACTCTTCCGTGGGTTTTACTGAGTTGCGTAGTTATGACCTGAGGTTACTTACGTCTGAACTTTATTGTTGAAATTGGATACTAAAGGATGTAATCTTTGTTACTTTGTCACGTACGTCGAGGTAATTGCACTTAAAGGTGTTATAGGATTTACTTGCTAATGCTTTGTTAAAGTGTTACGTTCACGACTTGTAATTGAATCTCCCGTAATGTAATTATGAGCGTTTTATACCGTTTAGCGTTATTCTGTATTCGTATTGGAATAATGCTGATTAATTAATTGAAAGACGTTTAGATACTGTGTTTGTTCTGCAAATTATTTATAGAGTGTTGTGGTGTAATTTTCATGCGCTTCTATAATTCCGTGATGGATTTATTACGTATGATGCAAATTGAAATTATACTGAAAGTTGAAAGTTATTTCTTTAGTACTGTGCAAGGATTCTGAAAGCGATTTTAATAATGATATTGCGTTGTTGAAGCTATACTTTAGTACTGAAAGTTGAAAGTTATTGCACTTCTCTGATGTTCTAAGTATATAAAAGATGCGGGCTTTGTTTTCTTAGGTGGTTTTAAGTTACCGTATTTTTAGTTAATGCAGATTTCTTGTTGTGATTTTATAAGGTCAATGGTTTTAAATAATTGTTTTGTGATTGCTTAAAGATTAGCTTTGGCTTTGAAATTAAATTGCGTTCTGTGTTTCTAGTTTGCCGGTTTATAAACGTGCGTTGAATCGCGGTAATTATTTGGTGTTAGTGAATGTGCGCCCGTTTATTTTTGGATTATTTTGAGTTCGTTCTATTAATTATGGTAAGAATTTCTTTTTAATTTCAATTCTTATTTACTTTAAAAGAAAATTTCTTTCAAATCTCATTTGCTTTTTAAAGAAAAATTTATCTCTTTAACATTTGTCTCATAGGTTAATACTTTCTTAAAATAAGGTCTCGTTTTTTTTTGAAATAATTCACTTTGAACTATTTTCAAAAAAAAATATTCATAATAATAAAATACATAAAACAATAGTAATCAATAGTTATAATACTAGCATATATCAATTATAGTTGTTGGTTTAAAAATTTTTTATGGAAATGAACTTACATTAGTTTCATCTGTTTCTTTGGTGGGTTCGATCGATTCTGTATCTTGTCCACCTTGGTTTGTTTTGTTGGCCTTAGACGATTTTTGTTCCTTGTCCAACTTGGTTTGTTGCTGGATTTAGACGATTTATGTTCTTCCTCCAACTTGGTTTGGGTTCTGCCAAAATTTCGAATAAAATTCTTGGTCACCAATCTTCCGATTTTGGATTTTCAGTGCCCTTTGACATCCGTTACGACTGCGCCAGTTAAAGTTCGGGCCTTTGGAGCTGGTTTTTTAAAAAACGTTGAAACTTTAACACATTTTTTATTTACTAAGTTAAACAGAAATTACATTGGAATTTGGAATAACTGGTTCTTAATAACATTAATAAAAATAATTTAATTGTACTGATGAGTAGCTCAAACAACGAAGTATGGAGTTTGAAGACTGACTGCCGGGCATTGAGCTCCCGGGCTTTTTATAATAACCTGCCCTCCACACGGCTGTGGGAACTTGCAGATCTCATGTCTGCGTTTCTCTTAATTGTACACTTTATTACAATGTAACAACTTAATTCTAAGTAATTGCGGTCTGTTGACCGCCTGTGACCTGCCACCTGCAGTATCACTGCCCTCACGGATGCAAAGTTGCATTCCGTTCTCATGAACTGTCGATAACCTCTCTGGGTTATCCTTGTGTTACAATGTTGCATTGAACTTATACTTTTACTTAATAATTTCTAATAATTCCTATTAGATTCAATATATCAATATATATAGGTAATTGGGGGATACATAACTGGCGTAGGCAAATGAAAATGTAGAGGCTAAATTAGAACGGCGGATTGACAGTTTGAAGCGATTTACCGAGTATTGTTATGTTCGTTATGAAAATTCACAAGAATCCGAGGTTCGTTAGGGGTTTTTTCGCTAAAACAACGAGCGGTTAGAAAAGATTTTCAAGAATTATAGGAACGGGTGTACAAGCGTAGTTATATAATCACTGGCAGAGAGGGGTCTCGCTCTCTTTCGCTTTCGTTTTGATTTCATCCATCATTGGTGATAATAGTTACTAGTGCAAGTTAATAAAAATTTATGTAGAAGCTAATAAAGCATCTTTATGTGACAACGTTAAAGTGGTGTGTAAGTACATAGCTTATAAGTTGATATTGGAATGCACAGAAGTATTATAATCTGAAATTGTTCGGATGATGAAAAAAAGCGATGTGTGGATAATAAAAGTTAATTTGGGGATAGGAATTTTTGGATTGAAAATTGTAAACAGCGGCATGCATGACAGATATGGTAATTAGACCAGGGAGTTAGCTGATGGATTAGGTATCTGCTAGACGGCAGCATCTCCAAAGAGCTAGGTGGTGGAGCACATTTAGAAGATAAAAACCAGGTAGGCGATAGATTAGAACATGGAGTGGTGAATATTTTTATGGCGTTCGTGATTATTTGGATTTGAGTTTGATGTGTCTAGATTAATATTTGATATTTTATGAACAGACATTTATGGGACTTTGAAAGGAAATTGATTTTTGAAAATAATTAATGAATTTACAGATAACCAAATATTGTAAAGAGGTATAGAGGGCTTATTGATATTTGGTAGTGCAGTAAATTTATATGCACAGTTGTAGAGTTTTATTATGAGCTCATGCTAAGACAAAAAGGGTAACGTACGGTATGAGGAACGCCCTCTTACTTTAAATAAAAATATATGTGTTTAAAAGGTTATCAACTTGCATGATTATTATTATAAAATTATTAAACTTTATGAATGTACCTAAAGGAATGGTGTTTTACATGTACTACGGAGCGTTGGGCCGTCATAAATATGTACTGAAAAATAAAAAAATATTCCCAATATCTCTGGAAAGCTCCCCTGAATCGGCTTACCACGGCTAGCTCTGCTTCCGGCTTCTTCAGAGATACTTACCCATACTATGTTTACTTTTTCTCACTTAGACTACCAAATAAAATTACCACTCAAATAATTCAACGAAACATACAACCTTTTATTCATACAAATCAAAATTTTATATCACCAGCTCAATATTTACAAACTCGAATATACATCTTTATAAAATTGTACAATATCAACCATTAAATCCTTTTAAAATTAATGACTTTTAATTTGTTTTAACAAATTTTTTTTTCTATAAGTAGATGGGACTATCTTGAAACCCTAAATTGAAATTTACTCTGGTCTATGGTGAGCTCAGTATAAACCCTGTTACTCTAAATGCATAAATAAATCGCATCTTTATTTTCAACTACTCTAAAGATCCGTTTACTCTTTACAGTATAATTTTACGTCATTTATTTACACCTTTAATTAATAAATACAAATTGTGCTTTTTATATAACCTTCAAATTTAATTTTATGTTCATAAATATACCCCCAATACGTCAAAACACTATAGCACCAAATAACAGCACAAAATGTTCAAGCAATATCAAAAGAAACAAATTTCGTTACTTGGAGTAAGCTTTTTGCACCGTCACCGCTGCAGATGTTGTCCAATCAAACCTCGTCGTTGCATTCCACTCTGCTATATGTACATTCAACTTATTTCCATATGCTATTCAATTCTCTGCTGACGCCTTCAATATATCTACCATATAGTTGTCCAAAATAAATTAATCGCCTCCTAAATCTACCATTCACCCAGCATCCTCGTTCCGAAAAATTATCTAGGCGCGCTTACCTTAGTAACATCTTTTGTTCGTACTTTGTATCTAGTTACAGCATTGTTTACAATTTAGTCCATTTCCCCTGTCGTAGATCTATCATCCAACTATGTTATCTTCGTATAACTTACATTTATTGTCTTTAATTTTAAATATGACAAATAACCTGGCTGAGCAATACAATTCTATTGTTTGTAAGTTTGTTGGAGGAAAACGAATCAATTCTCTTTAAAACGGTCATATCAAACAAGATGCGAAGCTGCTGCAATTTCATTTAATAGTAGTGGCGATTTTCATAGAGTTATGCACAAACAATTAACTGCGAGAAGTCCACGTGGTCCAACAAAAAAATATATGAAAAACTGAAACGGCAAAAACTCATTTATGAAGAATCTAAATTATGCAAGAAAACTGTTTAGAACAAAAACTGTGGCAGGGCATGACGAACATCATGGAACGGAAGCCAACCAGTATAAAGCAGATACGGCAGAAGAAGAATATTTGATCAAAACTTTTTAAGCTTTTTTAAACAAACTTTAAAACTACATAAGAAATTGCGAAGGTAGAAGAACAGACAAAAGAGCAAGCGAAAAATCATATATGGTTCAAAGAACGGTCAAATCAAATAACAGCGTTAAATTTCAAGATGATATGTTCCATGAAAAAAATACTTCTTGTGTAAAGACAGTAAGCAACCTTTTGTATGGCACATATAAAGCAAATTCTAAAACTAGATATGGCAGGCATAATGAAATAAGAGCGATTAAAGAAATTGAAAGAAAATTTACAGCAACTGTAGAGAAATGTGTTTTTTATAGATTCTGTAAATTGCATGTTTAGCGCAAGTCTTTATTGATTGATTGGGGATGATTCAATCATTGAAGTAAAATGCCCTGCCAGTGCTGCCAAGTTAACTCCGATTGATACTATAAAGCAGAAAGTAATCAAGTATGTTGATGTGATGAAGGATGATTGCTTTCATTTAAAACGTAGTTCTGCGTATTTTTACCAAATGCAAGACCAGTTACATATTACTAAACAGAGATCATTTATAATTTTTAATTTACCCTTTTTGGAAAATGGAACGTTTCAAATTCGGAACGTATTTATTATATAAAAAGAACTTTTATTCAACAATAAAAAAACTAAATAAATTCACATGTGTTAATGATATCAAAAAATTATTAGTTAAATAGCATTTTGTTTCTTATGATTCATATGAGCATAGGATCTGACAATCACGTACAAACTTAGGCAAACTGTAATTCAAATTATTTTACAATGATTATTATTGAAAATTTTAAATATACAAGATATATAGCAATTATTACTTGCTAGAAAGAGCGAACTCTAAATAAAAATTTTAAATAGCCAACATAAGATTATTATTTTTGACAGAGGGGTGCCGAGACCTACAGACTAGAACGATTAATATTTTCTTGGCGGCTTAGGACATAACCGTTATGGAGAAGGGAATACAAAAACAATTAATAGACTTTTTAGGATCCAGCAAAAATCAGTCATCCTTAACCATTAGCTGTTGGCGGCTACTTTTAGACTGGTTAGGTACAGGTTCCAGCTAGATAACAATAGGCGTCGGTTGTAGACTAATGTGGTACGTGAAGAATATGCTCTAGGATGTCAAAAATATTGCTCGGCTAAAGGGTACATGAAGACTAGCAAGTGGTTTCCGTTCCTACGTCCTATTATTTAGCTGTTTCATAGGGTTTTGTGGTTGTTAACCCTGTTGGGGGTTTACACGTCAACGACTTTTCGACCTGCTTGACTCGAAGATAATACGAAAGCGATCGGATTTAGAAAATTACTTGCAAGGACAGTTCAAGCGGCAGAAGTCCTATCAGAACAAAGGTTTAATGCCCACGCGCCGTGTGTATTAAACAAATTGAAAACTATGAGGTATTTCGTAAACAATAAGGTGTTTACACGAGGTTTTAGAAGATTAAATTGCATTTATGATTATACAAACCAGGTTTTATAACATTTGAAGTGTTTTCTACAATATGATGGGTACAAAATGTTAAACTTAGCCTTGTAATTAAACCAAATTAAGAAAATAACAATTCTCATGTTGTATTCCATATGGAACCAAGGACTTATTAAAAATTGAGGATCGACTTAATTTAGCAAACAAATATTCTTGGCGAATTTTTTCAATTTTGTTCTTTTCTTTCTTGCCTGCATACTTCTAATTTGATTCAACTAACAATTTTTTCCTTTACAAACAGAAAAATTGTTACACTGCTATTGTATATGTAGGTATTCTTCTGGTAGCCAAGTATTAATAAAGTAATAGTTGTAGGTGTTTATTTATTGTACAAAACACTTTTTAATTAATACATCACAATTCATAACTGAAACTGTAAACAATGGTATCCACAGATACCCCTTTTTATAACTTGCTATGTTGATTTAGTAATATATATATATATATATATATATATATATATATATATATATATATATATAAACTCCTTCCTTCCTTGTAAATAAATCAACATAGGAACTGTTAATAACTTAATCTAATTGGAGCCCTTCTAACTCTAGAGGAACCTCTCAATTGCGGAACCTCCGGGACATTCTTAAAAGTATTTGACAATCCTATCTCTTCAGATAGTTTAGATTCTTCTATGATGTGTTCCTGAGGCCTATCTCGGACATATGTTTTATTCCTCTCTTCTTGTGTAGGTATAGAGGTGGGTAGTGGGGAAAAATGTGTAAAGTTAGGTATAGTAGTTTGTTGTGGTGTGTGTTACCCAATTTCACGTATCTGATCTATGTGCCGTCTCCACTCCCTTCCGTCATCTAACCTTACAACGTAATGGAGTGTACCAGTTTTATGCATAATTCTCCTGAAGTTCCATTTACCATATATATAATCCCTACATGAAACTCTTAAGCCCACTTCCAAATTACGGTATTTTTTATTATTGTTCAAGTAAGTCTTATTTGTAATCACACAAGGTTTCATGCAGTCAAGTCTTGTACGTATGCGTCTGCCGAACATTAGTTCCGCAGGACTTACTCCGGTAGTTGTAAGTGGCATATTTCCATATTGTAATAGTAATTTACACAGCTTCAAATTTTTACCCTTCATTTCACTCATGCATCTAAGTGATTTTTTAAAAATTTGTACATACATTTCGGCTTGCCCATTTGTAGCAGGGTGGTATGGTGCTGTTACCTTATTAGTACCCCAGTAGTGGGATAAGGCCGGTCCGAATTCAAAACGTGCTCACACGTATTTTACATATGTAAAATACACGTGCACCGTTTTGAATTCAGACCGGCCTTATATGCTTTCAATGTAAAATAGTTGTGAAAACATGAATTCAGACCGGCCTTGTATACTTTCAAATGTAAAATACTTGTGGACACGTTTTGAAGTCAGACTGGCTTTATATTACTTTCAATGGAACATACATACTTCAAAATACACACACGTATGTTGAAAAATGTAAGTTCAGAGAAAATGTTTAGCTGCTTTGAATTCGGTTTTCTAGCGAGAAGTTATAAAGTAGGTCAGATGCAAAATATCGCATTCAAGTCAATTGTGTTTAATTAAAGTGGATTCCGATTTATGTTTTTTACTTATGTTTAGTGGCTGCAAATACACATGGGCCGGTTTCAATTCAAAATGAGTTCACTCTTGTGATAGGTTGAAAAGTGGGTTGGCAAAGTACGCAGATGGTGGTAATCTGCTATATAAGGAAATTGCTCCTAATATTAATTTAATTAGTCAAAGTTTACTGCATATATTTACATACCTACATATACAAACATGTATATAATTGATATTCTAATATATCTTCTAATATAAGTAGAGTATAATTGGGGCATCCACCCCCTCATTTGCACCAGCATCCTCATTTGCACCCACATCTGGACCAAAAAGTTTTCTTCGACTAACCATTTTTCATCTTTCGAGATAAACCTATCTTAAATTTTTTATGTTTCGAGATAAATGAGCATCCTCATTTCCTCCCACATCTGAACCAAAAAGTTTTCTTCGACTAGCCATTTTTTTATCTTTCATCTGAACCAAATAGTTTTCTTCGTCTAGCCAATGCATCTTTCGAGATAAACCTATCTTGTTTGGTATCAATTAATATTAGAATTTTCTCAGCTACCCGAATCTTTAGGAATTTTTTAGATTGCGCCATCCCCCAGAGAGCTACCCCCATTTTAAGATTTCTTACCTGCTGCGATTTCTGACAATCCTTAAACATTTTTTTAGTCATGCGATACATTAAATTAGCTTAGAATTTTACACACAACCCGAATCTGCAAACAGATTTAAAATCGGGCCACGCCTTGCGAAGTTACCCCTTTAAAGCTCCCAAACCTCTACATTTTACTCTTTGCTTTATAAGCAAAACTAACAAATACTTTTCTTTGTCTAGCCAATGCATCTTTCGAGATAAACCCATCTTGTTTGGTATCAATTAATATTAGAATTTTCTCAGCTACCCGAATCTCTAAGAATTTTTCAGATATCATCACCCCCAAAGGAGCTACCCCAATTTTAAGATTTCTTACCTGTAGCGACTTTTGATCGTTCTTATAAATTTTTTATACATGCAATACATCTTGTTAGTCTAGAATTTTATGTAGAATCCGAATCTGTAAACAGATTTAAAACAGGACCACCCCTTACCATTTTACACACACCTCTAAATTATAACTTTCCTGCAGCTTATACCTAAAAGAAAATCTAAAACCATTCTTAAAACTTTTATTACAGACAATTTTTACTAATACAGTTTAAATTTTGTAAACCACATTTCTAAATACATATTCACAATTTTTATTTTGAACCTAGAACTTCTCATATCGGCTCATACTTATTAATATTTATTTCTAAATAGAGCACCTTTTCCAAAGACCAACCGGACCCGCATGTTTCAAATTCCTCTGATTTTGTTCTTATGGTTTCGCTTAAGACCTCGTACATATTTTCCAGATTACTAGAAGACGTTATAACCACATTTTTTGTGTTAAAGGATTTCACATCGGTAGTCTCTTCCCCTATTTTGATGTAAACGCCGTAGAGTTCGCAATAGACTTTTACTGCTGAATGTTGTATTCTTTTTTCATTAATTAATCGAATAAATCGCTCTTTCTGCTTCCAAAGAAACTCGGGCACTCCATCGTCGACACTGGCGTTCTTTATGCGATAGCTAGCCATACGGTTGTTAAACGCTGTACTAACCATTTCTACACCATCGTCGCTAGTAGCGGTAACTGATGCATTTTTATGTTTGTTGCTCCTTAAGTGTGCGGCATACGTAGTTTTTTCCATTTCGAAATCGCATACTTTACACATAATTCGTGGTTGTTTCGTACAACTCCCTTTAACAGCTGGCGGAGCTGAACGTTTAAGGCTTAATGACATACCGTGCTGTTTTTCCTTGTGTCGCAGTAAGTTGTCCATTCTCGTAAAAGCGAAACCGCAAGTCCCACAGTTTAAGTACTTTGCTGCGGACGGCTTAACCTTGAACGATGTTGCACCACGACATTTGTTCTGGTGCCGTATGAGAGCATTTTTCCAGGTATAGGAAGCACCGCAAGAGTTGCACTTAAAAACGTTTGCAGATACCATTTTAGTACAAAACAAAATCCGCACTATAAGACTTGACTTGTAAGCGAACTAACTTATAACTAAAGAGTTTATTCTTGCGTACCTGCTTTATGTACCCTATAGAATGCAAACCGAAGGTTTCCGAAGATACCCGAACGAAGTCTCGGATTTATCGGGGGAACTAAATGACGTCATAATCCTTACTGCTCGTCCAATACATTTAGCGCCAATGCATGCACCTGGTTCGCTTCGTCGATGGTGCGAATGCCGTTAGTAGAAACACCGGAAAACGTCTTCCATGTTATACGGATCGTGTGCATATTAAAAATCCAAAAGAGCGGTAGCACACGCACACAAATTGTGTGCAAGTCGTGCTGTATAAGATGCAGTGCTACTATAACCAAAAACACTTTAAACCATTACTAAGAAAATACCAACTTGCTGTCTACAGGATACTTACAACAATTTAATTTTAAATAACTTCTACGTCATATTTTAGGTGGGCTTGAATATTTTTCAAATGAATCACCAAGCGAAAGTATATGCTTAGCACTATTAAAATTACCCATTAATTTCCCATTTTTACGACCATATTTAATTATAGATTAAAATTTAATTTGTGTACGTTCGAGCTACGCGTAAACTAACATATTTTGCAGCAACTGTATAATACATGCATACCCTTCTCTGCGCTACTGCTATTCTTGTAGTTGCTTGGAAAAGTCAGTCACCCTTTTACTGCTAGGGCCGCTAAAAAGCACCATTTTTTATACTTTCTATAGCACATCGCGCACTTTTTCGTCTGATAATTATGCTTCTGTAGGCATTTACACTTTCGCTTATTTAAACATCTAATACGATTGATTAACCACTTTCGATTATTCTAACGGAGACCACCATACGCACCGTTCTTTTGAATCCAACGATCCTATGGGCTTCCACGCACTAACACCTGACGTATTTTTCTTACTATTTGTTAAACAAAACTACCGGTATCGCCATTGTGGACGTAAACAGATGTTTGTGGATGTGTACGAGAATATGTAACCATATACATTAACCAGTCTAAGCTATTTTATTTAGTCCACGAAAACTACTATTTTCTAAACCACAATTAATAATCGTCTTTATAGGTTTCACATTTCGACCATTACCCAATGGCTGGTGCTACGTACATGGAAACTTTAATTTCTTATTGGAGAGAATTCTTATTCTCCGCGCACTGCTGCGTAGTTGCATGTTCATTCCTTTTGGAGGTATATGCTCGTTATAGGTTGTAAGACCCTCGGTTTTACTTAACTACAATTCGTGAGACCCCTTTAATCTTTTAATCGTATCTTTCTCGCCTACATTACATTAGGACTTAACATTACTACCAACAAATTCTAATACTGGAACCCCCCATTAAATACGTCTTTAATTTTCCCTACAACTTTTTTGTTGACAAGTGTTATATTGTATTTAATATACGCGGGTAGTCACTCTTTAAGATAAATATATTTTGCTAGGTATCAACTAATATTAAATTTTTCTAGGAACCCCAAATCTGTAAATAAATTATAAATAGAACCAACCCATACAAAGTTATACCTTTTAAAGACTAATTTTGCCCATCTTTATTTAACACCATCTTTAAAACCCTTTTTCGCTAACCGAGACATATGCTTTAACTAACCATTCCCCTAGAAATCTAAAACCGATGTGCCCCGCGAATACCGCGTGGAGATAACACGTATACTCTGTCAACCAGGATAGAAGCAGAGGAAGGATTTGGAAGGTGGGCGAGGAACTTAAAAATTATGGAATTTAAAAACTAATATATACAATAGATTTACAAAATCTATACAACTATCTTATATCTTTATGCCCCATGCGTAGATTGTTGTACTATTAGGAATGATGTACCTTTGTCATCTTCCTCGATAAACTAATTTTATTAATAAGCTGCGTATGCAAATCGTATTTTTTACTCCGGATACATACGCAGACAAGTACTCCACACCAAATAAAGAATTGGATGCTTGGTAACTGTTAACTTCCGCATCCCTCGTGTACGCCTAAGCACGCCTGTGCCCATGCGCACCCCTGCGCGTGCACACCCCTGCCCATGCGCGCCCACTGCGCGTGCGCACCCCTGCCCATGCGCGCTGCCCATGCGCACCCCTCTCTGTGCGACTGCTATTTCGTGGTAACGTCACAGCCTTTTATAAATAAAGAACAATGTTATATACTATTATAAAATGTTTATTCTGACATTATACATAACAAATTTAAAAAACAACTAATTTACAAACTGCGGAAATGTGCACAGGAAGTACTCTAAGATGTACAGCAACACCTATCTACTCAGATGGTAAAGATGATAAAGAAGTTTGTAAAAGAAGTTTTAGGATGCAAAAACAAAAGTTTAATATTGAGGAAATGAACTCTGCAAAAAATAATGAACATGCTCGTCATAAACTATCAGAGCAAATAATAAATGAAGCAAGTTCTATGGATTACACTCCAAATTCTGAAGATGAGGATTCAACACAGGAAAGCAATAGTCGGGACACTAAAATACCGACGTATATTCACTTTAATGTGCATGGGCTGATTGAAAGACTGCAGTTGCTAGTTACTGTTGATTATCACAACCATCGAGATATGCATAACCTAAATGAAATTATCTCTATAATATCTAAACTTCGACAAAAAGGGATTATAAAATAGAACGACAACAAAGTTAGATGGGGTAAATATTTATACATAAAATATTTATTGAAATTGTAAAATTGGAATAGTCTGCATTTGCATTTTGATAAGTAAACATCGTAATAAGATGAGCGGGGAAAGAATTATATCCTTAGATGCTATAAAATTTTAGAAGAAGTTGTCAAGGAGATGAAAACAAGTTTATCAAACAATTCAACTAGCCAACATTTGAATGGTATGTCTAATGAATCTCTGGTAAATACTAAAATAGTGCAAGATAAACCTACACATGATAATGTTGATGCGAAAGATCAGAACATAGACTCCAAGTCAGACGTTTCTGACAGAAAAGAAAGATACAACTTAAATCGTATACTAAAGAGGATTTAAATAAAGCCCTTGACGAAATAAACAAAGGATGGATTACTGGTTCAGAAGCATCCGAAATCTACAATGTTCCAAAAGCTACACTCTATACGAAACTCAGATCAAAAGAAAATCGTGTGCAAAATTTGGATATGTATACTACACATTTACCAATTAAAAGGAGGAAAAAGTGACTTTTGTGTGTATTAGTTTTAATGAATAAAAATATATTTCTATGTGAAGTGTACCTGTTAAGTATTTGAATTGAAATATAAATATTGTTTCAAACGTTTTGGTTTTATTTAAATATAATGGTATTGTTAGGATGCAATAAAAATACAGGGTGCGCGCGCAGGAATGCACAGGCCATGTGGTAGGGGCACATTACGAGATAGAGGTCTTGGTATAAAATTTCCAGTTTTATGTTAAAATTTTCTAAATCAGAACTACTAAAAATTTCACCAAACCCCAAAATATTCGAAATCTAAAGTAGTTACAAAAATGCCGAATGTATTCGCTCTGTTGCTCCAGACACCTCAACTTCATTCACTAATAATATGCATAACCATACCCCTAATAGCTTCGCATACTACATTAAATGCAGTTATGATGACAGGGCATATGTTGGACACCCTCATATCGCTTACATCCTCTTGATTAGAATAGTTTTGTTATCCGATCTAGCTCGGATTAAATCCGCAATTTCACCCTATTCTGATGGAGATAAATTCGAGGAACTTTACCATTAATACGCCCCACAACCAGACCTAAATCCGATTATGCAAATAAAGAAATAGTTTAATATTATTAAGCAGTTATCAATAGTATTATACATGACTCTATGTTTGAATATAATCCGTTTACGGAAATTGTTAATAGATTTATAATTGGATGTTATGTTCAGGGTTTTGCAAAATAGGAATTCTCGAAGAAGAATAACCATTGACTAGTTAGATTAGGAAAATTATGGTTGGTCAGCACCGCAGCGTTGACCTAACCTATTAATTTCTTTATCAACCCAGTCCACACTTGGTTTTTAAATTTCATCCCTATGAGAGATTCTATTTTTGCAAAACCCTGAACATAACAATCCAATTATAAATCTATATATGTAAATAATAGGTTAGGTCAGCTGCGGTGCTGACCTAACCTATTAATTTTTCCTTTATCTAACCTAGGTCCACACTTGGTTTTAAATTTTTCTATCCCTATGAGAGATTCCTATTTTTGCAAAACCCTGAACATAACAATCCAATTATAAATCTATTAACAATTTCCGTAAACGGATTATATTCAAACATAGAGTCATGTATAATACTATTGATAACTGCTTAAATGAGGGTGAAAGCGCATTACTTAATATCACCCATTTACCTAATGCGGGAAAGCTTAGTTTAGTTCATAATATATAATAACTAATTTACGCTGTAATTATCTAGGAATATTTCGGGTTAGTAATAATTCATACGAGTAGGTTTATGATTTTTCATTCTCAGTCTATTTTCTGCTGTCTGCTGCGAAGGTTCACCTTATACCAGTATAAAATATAGATTGTGAGTAGTAGTTATGAATACCGAGCTAAATAATCGACTTATTGCGCTATTTAAATGCCCTATCTGTTATGACATTGCATTGCCACCCATTATGCAGTGTATGAATGGGCATATACATTGTAATAAGTGTATAAAAAAAATAGTTTCATGCGCTGTATGTAGAGTACCGTTGGGTAAGGTGAAAAGAGTGGAAAATGATTTTTATAATATATGTATTTTTTAGGAAATGCTCGAAACTTAGCAGTCGAGGAGTTAGGAAGATATTTAATATTTAATTGTGAAAATACAGAATTTGGATGTCAGTTTGTTGGTGAGCTTCAAGATAAAAAGGAGCATGAAGCCGTTTGTACGTTAAAACGTTATAAATGTCCTCTATTGGATGAGGCGTGCCAGTTAGAGGTATTGTATAGGTGTGATATTATATATGGTGTTTACTAATTATGATAAATGAATAGGGTAGTTTGGAAGATATATATAATCATTTCCAGTCTAACCATACTCGATTGGCTGTTCGTCATATAAATATGACTGATATAATTGTAAGGTTTCGCAGTACTGGTTATCGGTTATGGACCGTTCTGATGCGGTGTTTCAATAAATATTTTATAGCATCAATTTTAAAAACAGTTAACAATGATCAGAACGAATTTGATGTATATTTTATAATACGAATGCTTGGTGTAGGAGGTAGTTTTAATTATAGGTATGTATGCATCGATAGATTATTTAATATTTTTATATATTTATTTTTATTTTAGTGTTTCCTTAGGACCCGCTCGATTATTAATATATAATGGAGATGTGTTGTCAACTGAGGATTCTATAGATGATATAATTGATAGTCCTCGCTGTGCTAAATTAACTTCAGGTGTATTAGGAAATGTTGGTATACCGGGTGGGTATAATAGAATCTTTTTAGTTATAAGCGAGAATTTACATGGGGTGTGAATAAGAATAAATATGTTAGAGCACATACATCTTGTTTAACATAATTAAAATTCAGATTTTTTTTTTTTTTATAATATTCGATGATGTACCTTTATTAGATGATAATACAGAAACAATTAATTGTATTCTGGTATATATCATGCACTATTTCGGTATGCTAACGCAATTGCTAACCCCTTCCCAATATATAGATGATGAGTGTTTTGTATAGGTTCTGCTATCTTGATTTGTTTGCAAGTTAGCATAAAAAGACTATTTTAGGGTGTAATGTGCTCAAACGGTTAATAATAATACAATTATCTTGAAAAGTAGCTGGAATTTGTGAAATAACGTTGAAAATGTTGAAATATTTGGTGCCCCCAAGTTTTTTAAAATTTGTTGTTGCGTATAACTTTTGTGATATTGTAATAATATTAAACTATTTCTTTATTTGCATAATCGGATTTAGGTCTGGTTGTGGGGCGTATTAATGGTAAAGTTCCTCGAATTTATCTCCATCAGAATAGGGTGAAATTGCGGATTTAATCCGAGCTAGATCGGATAACAAAACTATTCCTAATCAAGAGGATGTAAGCGATATGAGGGTGTCCAACATATGCCCTGTCATCATAACTGCATTTAATGTAGTATGCGAAGCTATTAGGGTATGGTTATGCATATTATTAGTGAATGAAGTTGAGGTGTCTGGAGCAACAGAGCGAATACATTCGGCATTTTGTAACTACTTTAGATTTCGAATATTTTGGGGTTTGGTGAAATTTTAGTAGTTCTGATTTAGAAAAATTTTAACATAAAACTGGAAATTTTATACCAAGACCTCTATCTCGTAATGTGCCCCTACGCACCCCTGGCCATGCGCACCCCTGTATTTTTATTGCATCCTAACAATACCATTATATTTAAATAAAACCAAAACGTTTGAAACAATATTTATATTTCAATTCAAATACTTAACAGGTACACTTCACATAGAAATATATTTTATTCATTAAAACTAATACACACAAAAGTCACTTTTCCTCCTTTTAATTGGTAAATGTGTAGTATACATATCCAAATTTTGCACACGATTTTCTTTTGATCTGAGTTTCGTATAGAGTGTAGCTTTTGGAACATTGTAGATTTCGGATGCTTCTGAACCAGTAATCCATCCTTTGTTTATTTCGTCAAGGGCTTTATTTAAATCCTCTTTAGTATACGATTTAAGTTGTATCTTTCTTTTTCTGTCAGAAACGTCTGACTTGGAGTCTATGTTCTGATCTTTCGCATCAACATTATCATGTGTAGGTTTATCTTGCACTATTTTAGTATTTACCAGAGATTCATTAGACATACCATTCAAATGTTGGCTAGTTGAATTGTTTGATAAACTTGTTTTCATCTCCTTGACAACTTCTTCTAAAATTTTTATAGCATCTAAGGATATAATTCTTTCCCCGCTCATCTTATTACGATGTTTACTTATCAAAATGCAAATGCAGACTATTCCAATTTTACAATTTCAATAAATATTTTATGTATAAATATTTACCCCCATCTAACTTTGTTGTCGTTCTATTTTATAATCCCTTTTGTCGAAGTTTAGATATTATAGAGATAATTTCATTTAGGTTATGCATATCTCGATGGTTGTGATAATCAACAGTAACTAGCAACTGCAGTCTTTCAATCAGCCCATGCACATTAAAGTGAATATACGTCGGTATTTTAGTGTCCCGACTATTGCTTTCCTGTGTTGAATCCTCATCTTCAGAATTTGGAGTGTAATCCATAGAACTTGCTTCATTTATTATTTGCTCTGATAGTTTATGACGAGCATGTTCATTATTTTTGCAGAGTTCATTTCCTCAATATTAAACTTTTGTTTTGCATCCTAAAACTTCTTTTACAAACTTCTTTATCATCTTTACCATCTGAGTAGATAGGTGTTGCTGTACATCTTAGAGTACTTCCTGTGCACATTTCCGCAGTTTGTAAATTAGTTGTTTTTTAAATTTGTTATGTATAATGTCAGAATAAACATTTTATAATAGTATATAACATTGTTCTTTATTTATAAAAGGCTGTGACGTTACCACGAAATAGCAGTCGCACAGAGAGGGGTGCGCATGGGCAGCGCGCATGGGCAGGGGTGCGCACGCGCAGTGGGCGCGCATGGGCAGGGGTGTGCACGCGCAGGGGTGCGCATGGGCACAGGCGTGCTTAGGCGTACACGAGGGATGCGGATGTTAACAGTTACCAAGCATCCAATTCTTTATTTGGTGTGGAGTACTTGTCTGCGTATGTATCCGGAGTAAAAAATACGATTTGCATACGCAGCTTATTAATAAAATTAGTTTATCGAGGGAAGATGACAAAAGGTACATCATTCCTAATAGTACAACAATCTACGCATGGGGGCATAAAGATATAAGATAGTTGTATAGATTTTGTAAATCTATTGTATATATTAGTTTTAAATTCCATAATTTTAAGTTCCTCGCCCACCTTCCAAATCCTTCCTCTGCTTCTATCCTGGTTGACAGAGTATACGTGTTATCTCCACGTGGTATTCGCGGGGCACATCGGTTTTAGATTTCTAGGGGAATGGTTAGTTAAGGCATATGTCTCGGTTAGCAAAAAAGGGTTCTAAAGATGGTGTTAAATAAAGATGGGCAAAAATTAGTCTTTAAAAGGTATAACTTTGTATGGGTTGGTTCTATTTATAATTTATTTACAGATTTGGGGTTCCTAGAAAAATTTAATATTAGTTGATACCTAGCAAAATATATTTATCTTAAAAGAGTGACTACCCCGCGTATATTAAATACAATATAACACTTGTCAACAAAAAAGTTGTAGGGAAAATTAAAGACGTATTTAATGGGGGTCCAGTATTAGAATTTGTTGGTAGTAATGTTAAGTCCTACTGTAATGTAGGCGAGAAAGATACGATTAAAAAGATTAAAGGGGTCTCACGAATTGTAGTTAAGTAAAACCGAGGGTCTTACAACCTATAACGAGCATATACCTCCAAAAGGAATGAACATGCAACTACGCAGCAGTGCGCGGGAGAATAAGAATTCTCTCCAATAAGAAATTAAAGTTTCCATGTACGTAGCACCAGCCATTGGGTAATGGTCGAAATGTGAAACCTATAAAGACGATTATTAATTGTGGTTTAGAAAAATAGTAGTTTTCGTGGACTAAATAAAATAGCTTAGACTGGTTAATGTATATGGTTACATATTCTCGTACACATCCACAAACATCTGTTTACGTCCACAATGGCGATACCGGTAGTTTTTGTTTAACAAATAGTAAGAAAAATACGTCAGGTGTTAGTGCGTGGAAGCCCATAGGATCGTTGGATTCAAAAAGAACGGTGCGTATGGTGGTCTCCGTTAGAATAATCGAAAGTGGTTAATCAATCGTATTAGATGTTTAAATAAGCGAAAGTGTAAATGCCTACAGAAGCATAATTATCAGACGAAAAAGTGCGCGATGTGCTATAGAAAGTATAAAAAATGGTGCTTTTTAGCGGCCCTAGCAGTAAAAAGGGTGACTGACTTTTCCAAGCAACTACAAGAATAGCAGTAGCGCAGAGAAGGGGTATGCATGTATTATACAGTTGCTGCAAAATATGTTAGTTTACGCGTAGCTCGAACGTACACAAATTAAATTTTAATCTATAATTAACTATGGTCGTAAAAATGGGAAATTAATGGGTAATTTTAATAGTGCTAAGCATATACTTTCGCTTGGTGATTCATTTGAAAAATATTCAAGCCCACCTAAAATATGACGTAGAAGTTATTTAAAATTAAATTGTTGTAAGTATCCTGTAGACAGCAAGTTGGTATTTTCTTAGTAATGGTTTAAAGTGTTTTTGGTTATAGTAGCACTGCATCTTATACAGCACGACTTGCACACAATTTGTGTGCGTGTGCTACCGCTCTTTTGGATTTTTAATATGCACACGATCCGTATAACATGGAAGACGTTTTCCGGTGTTTCTACTAACGGCATTCGCACCATCGACGAAGCGAACCAGGTGCATGCATTGGCGCTAAATGTATTGGACGAGCAGTAAGGATTATGACGTCATTTAGTTCCCCCGATGAATCCGAGACTTCGTTCGGGTATCTTCGGAAACCTTCGGTTTGCATTCTATAGGGTACATAAAGCAGGTACGCAAGAATAAACTCTTTAGTTATAAGTTAGTTCGCTTACAAGTCAAGTCTTATAGTGCGGATTTTGTTTTGTACTAAAATGGTATCTGCAAACGTTTTTAAGTGCAACTCTTGCGGTGCTTCCTATACCTGGAAAAATGCTCTCATACGGCACCAGAACAAATGTCGTGGTGCAACATCGTTCAAGGTTAAGCCGTCCGCAGCAAAGTACTTAAACTGTGGGACTTGCGGTTTCGCTTTTACGAGAATGGACAACTTACTGCGACACAAGGAAAAACAGCACGGTATGTCATTAAGCCTTAAACGTTCAGCTCCGCCAGCTGTTAAAGGGAGTTGTACGAAACAACCACGAATTATGTGTAAAGTATGCGATTTCGAAATGGAAAAAACTACGTATGCCGCACACTTAAGGAGCAACAAACATAAAAATGCATCAGTTACCGCTACTAGCGACGATGGTGTAGAAATGGTTAGTACAGCGTTTAACAACCGTATGGCTAGCTATCGCATAAAGAACGCCAGTGTCGACGATGGAGTGCCGAGTTTCTTTGGAAGCAGAAAGAGCGATTTATTCGATTAATTAATGAAAAAAGAATACAACATTCAGCAGTAAAAGTCTATTGCGAACTCTACGGCGTTTACATCAAAATAGGGGAAGAGACTACCGATGTGAAATCCTTTAACACAAAAAATGTGGTTATAACGTCTTCTAGTAATCTGGAAAATATGTACGAGGTCTTAAGCGAAACCATAAGAACAAAATCAGAGGAATTTGAAACATGCGGGTCCGGTTGGTCTTTAGAAAAGGTGCTCTATTTAGAAATAAATATTAATAAGTATGAGCCGATATGAGAAGTTCTAGGTTCAAAATAAAAAATTGTGAATATGTATTTAGAAATGTGGTTTACAAAATTTAAACTGTATTAGTAAAAATTGTCTGTAATAAAAAGTTTTAAGAATGGTTTTAGATTTTCTTTAGGTATAAGCTGCAGGAAAGTTATAATTTAGAGGTGTGTGTAAAATGGTAAGGGTGGTCCTGTTTTAAATCTGTTTACAGATTCGGATTCTACATAAAATTCTAGACTAACAAGATGTATTGCATGTATAAAAAATTTATAAGAACGATCAAAAGTCGCTACAGGTAAGAAATCTTAAAATTGGGGTAGCTCCTTGGGGTGATGATATCTGAAAAATTCTTAGAGATTCGGGTAGCTGAGAAAATTCTAATATTAATTGATACCAAACAAGATGGGTTTATCTCGAAAGATGCATTGGCTAGACAAAGAAAAGTATTTGTTAGTTTTGCTTATAAAGCAAAGAGTAAAATGTAGAGGTTTGGGAGCTTTAAAGGGTAACTTCGCAAGGCGTGGCCGATTTTAAATCTGTTTGCAGATTCGGGTTGTGTGTAAAATTCTAAGCTAATTTAATGTATCGCATGACTAAAAAATGTTTAAGGATTGTCAGAAATCGCAGGTAAGAAATCTTAAAATGGGGTAGCTCTCTGGGGATGGCGCAATCTAAAAATTCCTAAAGATTCGGGTAGCTGAGAAAATTCTAATATTAATTGATACCAAACAAGATAGGTTTATCTCGAAAAATGCATTGGCTAGACGAAGAAAACTATTTGGTTCAGATGAAAGATAAAAAAATGGCTAGTCGAAGAAAACTTTTTGGTTCAGATGTGGGAGGAAATGAGGATGCTCATTTATCTCGAAACATAAAAAATTTAAGATAGGTTTATCTCGAAAGATGAAAAATGGTTAGTCGAAGAAAACTTTTTGGTCCAGATGTGGGTGCAAATGAGGATGCTGGTGCAAATGAGGGGGTGGATGCCCCAATTATACTCTACTAATATATATGTTGTCGGATTGGTTACGTTTACCTTTTTAATCTTAAAAATTTCATTTGACCAGTTTGGCGTGTAACCTTTCGTAAATGCCTCCCTGTGTTTACTAATCTTCACACTGTCTTTAATTGAATATTTTGGTATTTTGGTTGCAAGTTTGATGTGGGTAAATGATGATTTAAGAATAATTTTCAACGAACTTCGTTCGTTTATGAAATCGATATGTCGTCCGTCTGTCCGTCCGAGGCCTTTCTAATGGTCGGACATCAATGTGTGATGCATCAATCGATTCAGCTCGGTGTCCAGAGCTTAAGTTTTGATGTCAGTTAAAATCGGGCCACGGGGACGCCGAGCCCGCGGGAAAATCTACAGGGATAATTAAAATTTTTAATAAGTTTAAAATCAATATGCGACACATATTTGAACAATTTATGGCATTTCATGCCAATTATTCCAATATTATAGACATTGTTTAAACTTAAATTTTGATTGCCGAAAATAATTAAATTCATATAAAAAAAAAATCTTATCTTATTGATGAGAACTAATATATAGCTTTTAAAATATTTATTCAATAAAATAAAATATATTAAAATGTCTCTTTTGTTGTTTATAAATTTTTGTATTTAATCTGAATACTTATAATTATTACAACATAATAATTTTAATTTCTTTAAATTGTTTTAAAGTAAGTCTACATTTGGAAGTTCGTTGCGACAATGCCTTGCATTTTCAACTTGTTTCATTTGATTTATCAACTTTTACAGGTTTGACTCCGATAGTATTGTGAACTGTATAGTTGTATTGTTTCACAATATCGCTTAAATTTTTTATCCAATTGTAAAAATCATTCAGGTTAAACAAGCACCACATTTTTCCCTTTAAAGTTCTAATTACACGTTCAACAATGCATGCTTTCTTTGTAGAAAAAACACTATAATGGTTTATGCCATATGTCTGCATTAAAGATTGAAAGTGTTTGTTATAATATTTTTTACCAAAATCAGACTGCAAATTTCTTGGTGGATTTTTAAATTTATTTAAAATTGTTTTCATTGCAGCAGTAACATCAATACCCGTCTTACTTTTAAGTGGTACAGCCCATGCTTATTTGTAGAAACAATCAATAACTACTAAAATGTATTTAAATCCTTTGTTTGTTTGTGAATATGGTAGCATTTCAATCAAATCGGTCTTAAGAAGGTCATTTAACCCTTTTACTATCACTTTGCGTCTCTTAAAATTTATTCTTGCTGGTTTATGAAGTTCATTTACTAGATCCTCTTTCAACTAAGAAACCGTATTTGTCTTGCCAACAAGCAGCACATATTTCACGAAATTTATCATACTTCATATCAGTATTGATGTGATCGTCATATATGTGTTTTAAGTTTAAATCATCTTTTGTTTAAATAAAACTAAAAGATGAGCATTATCACGTAGTAAGTGCTTAGGTATACGAGTATAACTTTGACAAAGGTAAAAACGGTCTACTTGTTTATGACGCCCCATACTAAAGTATTCCCTAATGATACCTTGTTTATCGCAAGCTACATAATCAAAAACAAATATAGAATTATTTCGAGCATTAGATGGTGATATAATATTATCAGAACTGGAAAATGTATAATATTTGATCCCTTTTATTGGTCGCAGTAGACTTTCAAGGTATTGATACTTTGGTTGATAAAGTGATTTAGAATAAACATATACGTTTTCAAACTTTAAACCATTAGGATGTTCTATTAACCCAATCATAACGTTGGTTTTACCGCAATTTGATGGACCAACAACTAGACATCGAATAGATGAAGGCAGAAGAACGTTATGTTTTTTTTTTAGCTAAGGATTGCACGTCAATGTCATTATTGTTTATGGTTAAAGATGTGGACAATGAGTAGACCTGCAACAAATAGATTAACACACCCGCACCACAAAAATAACACCAAAACTCTGACGTTACTTAATGTCAATCCCCCGCCTGCCTTAAAAATTAATATTAGAAGTGCGTCATTTACTACGCTTGCTATACGATTATAATATTATGAATGGTTATACCAACGGAACGTTACAAGGAACAACTAGCGGAAAAACAACGTCATAACAAGGCAATGGAGGACATTGCAGTCGGAAACGGCATGCACATCAGACCTTATAAAAAAAGTTTTGGTCTTTTTTAGCCCCTGCAAAACCTCAAATGAACGCAACTTGATTTTACCTAATCGAGCACTAAGCAATGTAGAATTAATATAGTTTGTTAAGCAAGTAGAAGTACCATATTTCCGTGGAGTGTTTATGAGAAACAATCTTCCCAAGAAAGTTAATTTAAAAGAATGTGGTATAATTAATTTAGATGGAATAGAAGGTTTAGGCACGCATTGGACCTCTTATAAAAAATACGGTAGTAGCGCTATTTACTACGACAACTACGGAAACCTGCGACCGCCAACAGAGTTGGTAAGTTATTTGAATAGCGGGGGTAAATGTAAAATTCTTTATAGCTTTAACCAAGAACAATCGTACTGTACTGTGTTTTGCGGACATTTATGCTTACAATTTCTAAGCAGTACATAAAACTGCGTATGAAGTTGTCATGTCGTACACTTGTACTCTAATGGGAAACACTTCAGTTTTAACAAGCAACTTTAATCCGCCTATAAACTTGGATAATGATTCGGAGTACGTATTAGGATTAACAAGTTTTGAGCCTTTTAACACAATTCCAAACATAGAAAAAGGAATAAATAATAAATTTTATTATAGATCTAACGGAGAATTCATAGAAATACCTGAAGGTGCTTATGAGATTAGAGAAATTAATAAATATCTTCAAAAAGCTTTAGGTGATAAAAGATGGCGTGGTCGTATGGAACAATCACGAAGCGCTAGAAAGACGCCAGTGTATATAGAAATTACAGTTGACAATAATACACTTAAATGTAGTATTAAATGTAGTGAAGATGTGGATTTTACCAAAAAGGCTTCAATTGGTTCTCTACTCGGTTTCAATCCACGAAAATTGCTAGCATATGCCACGCATCAAGCAGACTACGCGATCAACATTTGTAAAGTGAATGCAGTTTTAATCGATTGTAATATTGCAAGTGGATCCTATTTAAATAGTAAACCAGCCCATGTAATACATGAATTTTTTCCTCAAGTACCTGCAGGTTTTAAAATTGTCGAGTGCCCACCTACGATTATATATTTACTAATCAGGTCACGTATAATAAATGAAATAATAGTTAAAGTGTTAGATCAAGATGGAAATTTAGTTAATTTCAGAGGAGAACTGCTAACTGTAAGGTTGCATTTAAAAAAAATGTGCAATAGCCATGGATATTAAGTATAATGCACGCAACATGTCAAGAATTGCTATAAATGCTGGAAATTTCAAAGCAATCGACACTAGATTGATTGTTTCAAGACCGCTAACAATACAAAACCGGCAGTTTCTACAATCTTTAGGACTGCATTTATTTGATTAAAAAGTAAAATGAATAGTGAAATACTGAACGTGCGTGAAAAAGTTTACTTCGACAATGCAATTGTTAATATTGAAAAACATACTCATCAACCTTATGCTCACACATCTTTAAACAATAATGATAAAATTCGAATCCCTATACAACAACTAGATGTATACACCTTACCATCAAAGAGCATGCTGTACATAGAAGGCAAATTAATTAGAACAGATGGAACGCCGTCTCAGACAGCAAAGTTTGTAAATAATGGGGTTTTGCTGCTTTTTGATGAAATTAGATATGTGATTGGTGGTCTCATTGCAGATCGTGTTCGGAATCCTGGATTAACGTCTATAATGAAGGGATATGTTTCATATAATAGCAATCAAAGTAAACTTTTACAAAACGCTGGGTGGTTTCCTATGGGTGATTCGCAATGCCAATGGGAATTTTAACGTTGCAATAAACCTTTTAATGGTTTTCTGATTATGCGAAGATTTTAAAAAAATTATTTTAAACCTCCGCCATGAGTTAGTTTTACTACGTTCTAGTTTTGATACTAATGCTATAATTAATCCTACACCCGATGAAGAAATAAAAGTTGTTTTAAACAAAGTTTTATGGAAAATTCCGCATGTAGCCGTTGATGATACTCAACGAATTAATTTAATAGATTGCGTTGCACAAAATCAGGATTTGCATATTCCGGTTAGAGGATGGGAGTTGCATGAATATCAACTTCTACAAGAAACGCAATGTCATACATGGAACATTAAAACAACAACACAATTAGACAAACCAAGATTTGTGATTGTTGGTTTCCAAACCAACCGAAAAAATAGATACATGAGCAATTACAGTCGTTTTGATCATTACTATTTAACCAACATGAAACTATATTTAAATTCAGAAATTTTCCCGTACGATAACTTAAATTTGAAGTTCGAGAATAAACACACTGCGTTGTTATATGAGATGTATGCCCAGTTTCAGCAATCATACTACGAAAAGGAAAATGAGCCACTTTTTAATCCTGACGATTTACGAAGTATTGCACCATTAGTAGTCATAGATTGTTCTAGACAAAAGGAAGCGTTAAAATCTGGTACTGTCAATATTAGATTAGAATTTGAAACTAGCAGAAACGTTTTGCCAAATACATCTTGTCATTGCCTTATACTTCATGATAAGATAGTCAAATACAATCCACTCTCAAACAGCATAAGAATATTATAATTACTTTATTATTATTATTACTGCACCTTTACAAATTATGAAAAAGAAAAAAAACAATAAATCATTTAGCAATCACAGTCTATTTATTACTATTTTACATGTTTTTTTTTACAATATCAAATGTTTGATTGTTAATGGGTTATAATAACAATTTTTACTTAAATATTTTTTACATGTTTGAATTATTAAGTGATTTAGTAAACAGTCATAAACATTGTCAATTTTAAATAAAAGTTTTGTTATACATTTCTCAAATAAACTAACTGGCATGTTATTAACAAACTGGATTTTTTTAACAGAACGGTTACTACTACTATTTTTCTATACAATACATTTATACTAATATAGTTCAACTCGGACAGATTGAAAGGTATCCTATTTTTAGACACATCCAAAAAAGAAAAACGGTGTACTTGTGCAGGTATACACATAACACTGAAGTTTTTATAACTAAAAAAAATATAATATGTTAATCGGGATAAAATAAATTGCATTCTTTATTTGAGCCAGTGGTTGAAGCTTTACAAGTCATCTCTGAGTGTATAGTTATACCCTCAAGGTTTAGTATCAGTGGTTGAGATACTAAGAATTCTTTTATCATCACTTGGATTAAGAACAATTTTGTTTTGTTTAATAGCAAACACATCATGTTTGACTGATCTAATTAAACATTGCGGTTTCTGTACAGTCTGTTTATAAAACGAAGCATTCTTATAATCATCAAAAGAAATTTGCTTAATACTTGCTAAGGAAGATCCCTTTGATTTTTTTATTACCCTATCCTGAACTCTGTAAGTGTACATTTTAGATCTAAGCCCTACAAACTCTAGCATGATGTCACCATTGTTTTCATCTTTCATAATACCAGGAACCTTTTTATTTGATAATGGGATATGATATTTGTTATGGGGGTCGTAATCGGAAGTATCAAATCTATGAATACCTTGTTTGATATAAGAGTAAATATCTTCAACGCTAAACTCGTATATCAAACTATCAGTATCTGTGTACAGCAGCTTTGCTTTGTTAGCAAATTGCGATTTTATATAACTATAGTGAAATTCATATAAATAGGTTTTTGAAATATCTAGAATAGAGAAACCTACATAAATGGGTTTGTTTAAGTAAACCTCTAATTTATTCATTTCTATTAAGACCAGATCTTTGTCTAACACAGCGCAACTCTGAAAATTAGGTTTCGCTATGTAACTACGAGCTCCAAACCGTCCTTCCCATTCGGTCACTAATTTCACATCTTTCCATTTCCGTACGTTTTCCATCATTTTTCCATAAACCGAATTTATCATATTTTTATAAAAGCATATATCGAAACTGTTTTTTGACTGTTGTCTTAATTTCGTATTCAAATCAATGTATTCTTTTAACCAAGGAGGTTGTTTAAACCGAAGAACCTTGTGAATCTTTTTCAGTTCTAAACCGTAGCTTAAATACATTTTTAAATTCTTGTAGTGAATAATATAGTTGAGTTTTGAATATAAAGTTGTAAGTAATTTTTTTAAATTTGATTTATTAGAAGGTACTGGTGGTATCATATGTTCAACACGTTTGATTTACCACTTTAGCCATTATTTGTTACGTGCCAAAAATTTCGGCACTAGACACTCTTAATTAAGTTTTAATATGTGAGAATTTCGCGCCATAAATTTAAAAAGATTTGTGCGCGTATTTCCGTTACTTCAGATAGTGCGTTGCGCGAGATTCGCGCCGACGCGTGTAGACGAAGGAGGATAGTGGGGGATTTCTGGGAGACGCGTGAGAACTAGCCTCCGAGATGTGAAGTAAGTGGTCTTGTGTGTCTTACCGTATCTTTTGTTATGTAGGTCCTTTTTGCCTTCTTTTGATTATCGTTTCTCATACCCTTTCCCGTCTTTTCCTCTACATAGGAAGAAGGCAAATCAAATTTGGTTTCAACCTGGCTCAAGAATTTCTACACCCGAGAAAGATTAATCAAAGCAGCCGGCGACCATCATGGAGTAATTCTAAAGGAAGCCGCCACCATCATGGAGCAATCCTGAAGAAAGCCTACATGTTCACGTGAGTGCCCTTTTGGGGGTTTCCTTTACAATTTATTTCCTTAAAAATTTGTGTAATTATGTTGTATTAATTTGCATATTGTGTGACCTCATCTACAATTTGCATGTCAATTCTTACATTATCTGATATCGCTACCGACTGTCATTAGTAGCTCGCGTACCGCGTTTACGGGGGTATAATATATTTCATTTATTATACGTGACTTGATTGGTAGATATATAATCGTAGGTGGGCACTTGACAATTTTAAAACCTGCAGGTACTTGAGGAAAAAATTCATGTATTACATGCGCTGGCTTACTATTTAAATAGGATCCACTTGCAATATTACAATCGATTAAAACTGCATTCACTTTACAAATGTTGATCGCGTAGTCTGCTTGATGCGTGACATTTGCTAGCAATTTTTACGGATTGAAACCAAGTAGAGAACCAATTGAATCCTTTTTGGTAAAATCCACATCTAGACTACATTTAATACTACATTTAAGGGTATTATTGTCAGCTGTAATTTCTATATACACTGGCGTCTTTCTAGCGCTTCGTGATTGTTCCATACGACCACGCCACCTTTTATCGCCTAAAGCTTTTTGAAGATATTTATTAATTTCCCTAATCTCATAAGTACCTTCAGGTATTTCTATGAATTCTCCGTTAGGTCCATAATAAAATTTATTATTTATTCCTTTTTTCAATGTTTGGAATTGTGTTATAAAACTCAAAATTTGATAATCCTAATACGTACTCCGAATCATTATCCAAGTTTATAGGCGGATTAAAATTGCTTGTTAAAAGTGGTGTTTCCTGTTAGAGTAAAAGTGTACGACATGACAACTTCATACGCAGTTCTATGTACTGCTTAGAAATTGTAAGCATAAATGTCCGCAAAACACAGTACAGTACGATTGTTCTTGGTTAATGTTATACAGAATTTTACATTTATCTCCATTATTCAAATAACTTATCAACTCTGTTGGTGGTCGCAGGTTTCCGTAGCTGTCATAGTAAATAGCGCTACTACCGTACTTTTTATAAGAGGTCTAATGCGTGCCTAATCCTTCTATTCCATCTAGATTAACTTTCTTGGGAAGATTGTTTCTCATAAACACTCCACGGAAATATGGTACTTCTAATTGCTTAACAAACTCTATTAATTCTACATTGCTTAGTGCTCGATTAGGTAAAATCAAGTTGCGTTCCTTTGAGGTTTTGCAGGGGCTAAAAAAAACCAAAACCTTTTTTATAAGGTTTGATGTACATGCCGTTTCCGACTGCAATGTCCTCCATTGCCTTGTTACGACGTTGTTTTTCCGCTAGTTGTTTTTTAGCTATTTTAGTATCTGAAACTGCTTTTGCAACAGCAGTTGCATCTCCAGTAAGAATACCAAGGGCGCTTAGGCCTGCAAAAATTGGTATTAGTGGTAGAAAACCCCCTGTTTTAGGAATTGATATAATACGAACTGATTTAATATGCTTATCTTGTTTTGCCGTATTGGCGGTCTTAATGACTATGTTGATTGCATCAATAATATTATATTCTTTAGCCCTTTTTAAAGCTGTACGTGCTTGTTTGATTTTACTTTTAATACCTAGCGTACTTCTTATTTTACGTTTCTTTATCAGTTTTCTTATTTTATTGATATTTTTTGTTCTCAGTGTTGCACAGGCACCCATACCAAGTTTTACTTTAGCTTCCATTGCGGTAGCTACTCCAAATGCTTCTACTTTTTCACCTAAAGACGAGTCACCAGAATTTAGTCTTTCTGTAGCTAACTGACCTAACTTCGAATCTGCATGATGGCGTTTAGATAGATCCTTTTCTTTGGAGTATGCAATATCGTGCTCCTTACAAGTTTTGTCTAACTTGTTTATTCCCTTGTCTCCCCGAGCTAACCGTTTAATTAGTTTTGTAACCCGGAATATGCGCTTCAAATGGTAAATTGTTAATTACAGTATTTAACAGTCTGTTCCCAGTAGTTTTAGAATTATTATAGGTAATCATTAGCGGACAACTGTTCTCTCAAGCTGTGCAGTAAATAAATTATTGTGAATTAATGATTCTTTATATATCCGCCGTTCTTATATATAATTCCACTTCTTTACAATCGAATTTAGTACTTGCAAACATGCGTGTTGTGAAACAATCAACATCTTTAACCATAAACTGTGATAACTTCGACGTGCAATCCTTAGCTAAAAAACATAGCGTTCTTCTGCCTTCATCTATTCGATGTCTAGTTGTTGGTCCATCAAATTGCAATAAAAAAACGTTATGATTGGGTTGATAGAACATCTTAATGGTTTAAAGTTTGAAAACGTGTATGTTTATTCTAAATCACATTATCAACCAAAGCATCAATACCTTGAAAGTCTACTGCGACCAGTAAAAAGGATCAAATATTATACCTTTTCCAGTTCTGATAATATTATATCACTATCTGATGCTCGAAATAATTCTATATTTGTTTTTGATGATGTAGCTTGCGATAAATAAGATATAATTAGGGAATACTTTAGTATGGGGCGCCATAAACAAGTAGACAGTTTTTACCTTTGTCAAAGTTATACTCGTATACCTAAGCTCTTACTACGTGATAATGCTAATCTTTTAGTTTTATTTAAACAAGATGATTTAATCTTAAAACACATATATGACGATCACATCAATACTGACATGAAGTATGATAAATTCCGTGAAATATGAGGTGCTTGTTGGAAAGACAAATACGGTTTCTTAGTTGTAGACAAGGATAGTGATCCAGGTCAAGGAAGGTACCGAATAGGTTTTCATCACTTCATACATATTTAAACCTTGAGAGACGCAAGTATCGTTAGTATCAGAGATTTTTTTTAACACAATAAACTTTTTACGCAATGAACAAAAAGGCAATAAAACTTAAAAGAATTTTAATTAAGAAAAGAAACATTGTAAAAAACAAACTACGCCAGTAAAAGGGTAGTGAGATCGTCCAAGCGGAATCAATCTTACCCATAACATCGCGATTAGAAACTATTGCTAATAAACTGGATGGAGAAAGTGTGGTAAAAAAAGAAAAATTTAAAGAACTGCCTCATAGCAGTGTAAAAAGAATTAAACTTAAATTGCTAGAAAAGGAACGTTGACTATATTGATTCGCCGGTTATTGCTCAGCATACACCGAATATAAATGATGCTATAGATGAAGATGATGTCGATGATGATGATGATGTTGATAATGAATACGAAACAGAAGTTAATCGAAATGCTCAAGAAGCCCAGGAATATATACAAAGCTTTGTCGATTCACCTGGTATGACACATTATCTCGAACAGCTACATCCGCTACCTCGAGAATATATTTACAATATGTTTAAAGATGTTAAGAACGATTTTGATCATAAATATGGTATTAAGTTTAACCCTGATTCAAATGGTCTTATGATAGGCAATTCGAATTTCGTGTTGGATGATGAAAATGTTCTAATAAATGATTTGAAATATAAAGGTACTCATGGTTATACGAACTACTGTTTAAAAAATATCCTGTTAGGTACAGTCCGCAAGATCTAAAGTCGTACCTTGATATTGTGAAAAGAACAAATGCTAATAGAAGATATTATTCTGAAACAGAACAAATTCAGGGTAATAATTCATATAAATACAAAAATATATTATCTAAATTGAGCATATTTCCCCAAACACCTCGTAAACCTTGAACATTACCCTATAGATAGCGTCTTGGAGACGGTATGACAATGGAAGTATCAAATAACGCCATAGATTATTTATATTGGAATGATCCCAATAAACTTGTTGATAGATTACGGCTTTTAGTTTCATCTCAGACTGCTGGACACATAGGTCACGGCAGCGAAATAAATTCGATAATTGAAGAATTGCGTGAGGCAAAAGTGATTAGATGATATGACAATTAATAAATTTGGAAGGTACTTAAATAACCGTAAAATAGATCTAAGTGAACAGGAATATAAAAAAATATGAAGGTTTTGAAACCTTGATTGAGTACAAGTTACATATGCTACATTACACGGTAGTAGCAACGTTTTACTCTAGTACATTCCTCGATAGCTGTAAGACATTCCCTATTTTCAACAGTAAGCATAATTATGAATTTCCTTATGAGGAAGCAGTCATCGAGAATATTAAAGGATACCCACAAAACATTGAAATTCTTATAAACGATAAAAGTTATGTAATTTCGCAGTTACAAGGATTTTTCCTTAGACGTATGGATGTAATCAACTTTCGCGACAGCGGTGCTAGCATAAACAATACCACACTGTTTCTTGATTTTATATTAAAAGTTCCTTTCAAAGCAAGTGGAGCCCTCGACATTCAAACGTAGAAGTATTTATTAATCGTTTTTAATAAATCCTGATTAGAAAAAAAGTATTATGATAGTTGCTCAATCAAAAGTGAAAGAGGATATAGTAAACGAAATTCATAAACCAGCAAGAATAAATTTCGAGAGACGCAAAGTGATAGTAAAAGGTTTAAATAACCTTCTTCAGACCGATTTGATTGAAATGCTACCATATTTGCAAACAAACAAAGGATTTAAATACATTTTAGTAGTTATTGATTGTTTCTCCAAATACGTATGGGCTGTATCACTTAAAAGTAAGACGGGTATTGATGTTACTGCTGCAATGAAAACAATTTTAAATAAATTTAAAAATCCGCCAAGTAATTTGTAGTCTGATTTTGGTAAAGAATATTATAACAAACACTTTCAATCTTTAATGCAGACATACGGCATAAACCAGTATATTGTTTTTTCTACAAAGAAAGCATGCATTGTGGAACGTGTAATTAGAGCTTTAAAGGGAAAAATGTGGCGCTTATTTAACCTGAACGGTTCTTACCATTGGATAAAAAATTTAAGCGATATTGTGAAACAATACAACAATACAGTTCACAATACTATCGGAGTCAAACCTGCAAATGTTGATAAATCAAATAAAAAAACGATTCTTAAATCCTCATTTACCCGCATCAAACTTGCAACCAAAATACCAAAATATTCAATTAAAGTCAGTGTGAGGATTAGTAAACACAGGGAAGCATTTACGAAAGGTTACACGCCAAACTGGTCAAATAAAATTTTTAAGATTAAAAAGGTAAACGTAAGAAATCCGACAACATATATGTTAGAAAATCAAGACGAGAAAGAAATCAAAGGTGCATTTTATGAAATGGAGTTGCAAAAGGTTAAACATCCAGGAATTTACCAGGTATAAAAAGTTCTAAGAAAGAGTAGAAATAAAGTCTTTGTAAAATGGTTAGGCTTCTCTAACGTACACAATAGCTGGATCGATAAAAATAATGTTTGCTAGAAGTTGTTAATAATAATAATAGTTAATAAGGGTAACATTGTAGAATTAAATTAAAATAAATAATATAGACACAATCTTTCTATTGTTTTTTATTATTATTAAACCACTTGGTACTGCGTGGACTGTCCTGGAAGACATGTCTGGTGTAAATTATGTTTATCACTCTCTAAAACGGTTTTTTAAAATTTTTTATTAGCGTGAGAACATTACAACACTGATGTCATACATAATCTGATCTCTAAATCTAGCGCTACCTCTATTTATACTACTTCCTTATCAAATTCATTTGAAATACATAACTCCTCCGGCCCTAAATGAGAACTATAAGGAACCAGAGTTCGAAAGTCCAGAAAAGTTCCTTGTCTCATGTTTTGTGCTATCTTCGTTTACATTTTTAGCTATAGACTTCTTTAAAAAATATCTATAAATTAAATATAATATCAGAAAATAATAGTGACATACAAAATTATCGTATAAAAGCTAATATTCTTAAAATTGATTACAGGACTTTCTAATTTACTTAATTCTAGTTTTTCATTTTCCAAAACTCGAAAGACCTCATTTAATTCATTGAGATGTATCGGATCTGTTTCTAAAGGTTTAAGGTCAAAGTTTGGCATTTTTGTATTATTCGCATAAACTTAAAAGCGTGGTAATACAATATTCTTATAACTAGAAATTTCATTAACAAAAGTTTTTAACACTACTTCATCGATTAACACTTCACAAGAATCTTTAAGTTCTAGCAAATAGCTACCGTTTATAGGAATACTGTTTTTCACTTTTCCGCACTTGTGTATAACAACTAAATTATGAGGCACTACGATGATCCATTTGTTCTTCTCCAGTTTTTGAATCTTCTTTGTGGTTATCTTCACCGGTATTTGGTGACAATTACGTATATTATCGGCGTATCTTATTAATTCAATTTCGCATGGTGCTATTGAAGTAATTTTTGATGTTTGTAGTTGATGACAAATGAATTCTGCCTGAGAGTAGACCATTTTCAGGCATCCCACCGCCTCATTTCCACCAGCTTCCCTCATTTCCACACACATCTGGACCAATTTACATGTAAATTCCCATAAGGAGCAAATGAGGGAGATGAATCTCCTCCTGACTCCTCCTTGCTCTCCTCCTTGCTCGGACACCCCCACAACCATTTTGATTACATCACACCCGCATTCTTTCCACCCGCGAGATAAATCTTTCTCCACATTTCCACCCACGAGATAAACCTATCTAGTTTGATATCAATTAATATTAGAATTTTCTCAGCTACCCAAATCTCTAGGAATTTTTTAGATTGCATCATCCCCCAGGGAGCTACCCTCGTTTTAAGATTTCTTACCTATAGCGACTTTTGAGCGTTCTTATAAATTTTCTTAGTCATGCGATACATCTTCTTAGTCTAAAATTCTACGCACAACCCGAATCTGCAAACAGATTTGAAATCGGACCCCGCCCTGCAAAGTTATACCTCTTTAAAATCCTGATCTTCTAAATTTTGCTCTTTGCTTTATAAGCAAACCTAACAAATAGTTTTCCTCGTCTAGCCAATGCATCTTTCGAGATAAACCTATCTTGTTTGGTATCAATTAACATTAGAATTTTCTCAGCTACCCGAATCTTTAGGAATTTTTTAGATTGTACCATCCCCAAGGGAGCTACCCCAATTTTAAGATTTTTTACCTGTAGCGACTTTTGAGCGTTCTTATAATTTTTTTATACATGCGATACATCTTGTTAGTCTAAAATTTTACGCAGAATCCAAATCTGCAAACAGATTTAATATAGGACCACGCCCTGCAAAGTTACATATACCCTCTGCGAGATAAATCTTTTCCACATTTCCACACACGAGATAAACCTACCTTGTTTGGTATCAATTAATATTAAATTTTCTCAGCTACCCAAATCTCTTTAAATTTTTCAGATTGCATCATCCCTAAAGGAGCTACCCCAATTTTAAGATTTTGTACCAAGATCAATTTCTAATCACCTCTCCTTTTAATATCTACAATCCTTTAACCAAACACGTAGCAGTATTAACATAAATTAAGCATGCGAAAATTTATTTTATTCGATTTACAGTTTAATAAACTAATTACAATTTTACAAAGTATAACATTATTTCCTGTGTGTAGCCGAATCCAAGTAGTTTAACCTGTAACAAAAAAAGATTAATGTGTTGTTTAAATAGACCTGTAATAAAAGAGATTAATGTAAAAAAAGGAGACGTGTTTTCGGTTAATAAGACATATTATCGTTAATCTAACAATATGTTTTACCGTCCAGCGACACCACGTAGAGGTAAACACATTCCAATGTAATGGGTTTTAAATATGAGAATGGGAGGTCAACTTTCACGTAATCATCGCGTGGTTAATAATTAAAAGCTGTATATAATTTTATTTTAAACGTGTATATCTTCTCCAAACAAATGCGGTTATTATAATAGGAAAGTACGCTAAATACAAGTCAATTAACAGCAATTAAATATTGCTTACTGACCTACCTTAATTAGGTTGCTGTGCTATTAGGAATGATGTTTAAGACTTCGTACGTATTTTCCGGATTATATGTTGTATTCTTTTTATTAAGTAATCGAATAAATCGTTCCTTCTGCTTCCAAAGAAACTCGGACACTCCATTGTCGACGCTGGCGTTATTTATGCGATAGCTAGCCATGCAGTTGTTAAACGCTGTGCTAATCATTTCTACGCCATCTTCGTTAGTAGCGGTAACTGATGCATTTTATGTTTGTTGCTCCTTAAGTGTGCGGCGTACGTAGTTTTCCATTTCGAAATCGCATACTGTACACATAATTCGTGGTTGTTTCGTACAAGACCCTTTAACAGCTGGTGGCGTTGAACGTTTACTGCTTAATGACATACCGTGCTGTTTTCCTTGTGTCGCTGTGAGCTATTCTCGTAAAGCGATACCGCAAGACCCAGAGTTTAAGTACTTTGCTGCGGACGGCAACCCTGGGCGATGTTACACTACGACATTTGTTCTGGTGCCGTTTGAGAGCATTTTTCCAGGTATAGGAAGCACCGCAAGGGTTGCACTTATAAACGTTTGCAGGTACCATTTTAGTACAAAACAAAACCCGCACTATAGCACTTTGGTTAAACTTGTAATCGAACTAACTAAAAAGCTTACTCGAGCGTACCTGATTTATGTTCCTTATAGAATGCATACCGAAGGTTTCCGAAGACGACCGAACGATGTTGAGGATTCGGCGGGGAACTAAATGATGTCATATTCCTTGCTGCTCGTCCAATACATTTAGCGCTAATGCATGCACCTGGTTCGCTTCGTCGATGGTGCGAATGCCGTTAGTAGAAACACCGGAAAACGTCTTCCATGTTATACGGATCGCGTGCATATTAAAAATCCAAAAGGGTGGTAGCACACGCACACAAGTTGTGTGCAAGTCGTGCTGTAGAAGATGCAATGCTACTATAACCAAAAACACTTTAAACCATTACTAAGAAAATACCAACTTGTTGTCTACAGGATACTTACAACAATTTAATTTTAAATAACTTCTACGTCATATTTTAGGAAATGGGGGCTTGAATATTTTCCAAATGAATCACCAAGCGAAAGTATATGCTTAACGGTATTAGAATTACCCATTAATTTCCTATTTTACGACCGTGGTTAATTATAGATTGAAATTTAATTTGTGCACGTTCGAGCTTCTCGTAAACTAACATATTTTAGAGCAACAATGCGCTGTATAATACATGCATACCCTTTCGCCGCGCTACTGCTATTCTTGTAATTGCTAGAAAAGTCACTCTCCTTTTTACTGTTAGGAGCGATGCAAAGCACCATTTTTATACTTTCTATAGCACATCGCACACTTTTTCGTCTGATAATTAAATTTTGCTTCTGTAGGCTTTTACACTTTCGCATAGCGGTCGGCCGCACGTATTGATTTCTAGAACCGGTAAGTACTCGATATCCTCCAAATAGAGAATTAGATGCTCGATGTCTGTCAACTTCCAATTCCCTCGTAAAGGTAGAAAAACTCGGTCAATCATCCATTAAACTTCGACCCGCTACCGTTTTGATAATTTCCAAACATTTTCGAACGACAATGGGCTGAGAATTTTAAACCTCCGAGGGATCTTTAAGTCGTGATCAATTACACATCCGAGCTACGCGTAAACTAACATATTTTGCAGCAACTGTATAATACATGCATACCCCTTCTCTGCGCTACTGCTATTCTTGTAGTTGCTTGGAAAAGTCAGTCGCCCTTTTTACTGCTAGGGTCGCTAAAAAGCACCATTCCATACTTTATTTATAAGTGTAGCACATCGCACACTTTTTGTCGGTTAATTAAATTTTTGTTTATGTAGGCCTTTACACTTTCGCTTATTTAAACATCTAATACGACCGATTAACCACTTTCGATTATTCTAACGAGGAACCACCATACATCCCACCGCATCGTTCTTTTTGAATCCAACGATCCTATAGGCTTCCGCACTAACACCTAACGTATCTTTCCTACTAGTTGTTAAACAAAAACTACCGGTATCGCCATTGTGGATATAAGCAGATGTTTGTGGATGTGTACGAGAATATGTAACCATATACATTAATTAGTCTAAGCTATTTTATTTAGTCCAAGAAAATTATTATTTTCTAATCCACAACTAATAATCGCCTTTATAGGTTTAACATTTCTACCATTTCCCAATGACTGGTGCTACGTACATGGAAACTTTAATTTCTTATTAGAGAGAATTCTTATTATCCCACGCACTGCTGCGTAGTTGCATGCCCACCCCTTTTGGGAATATATGCTCGTTATAGGTTGTAGCACCCGCGGTTTTACTTAACTACACTTCGTGAGACCCTTTAATCTTTTAATCGAATCTTTCTCGCTTACAATACACTCGGACTTAGCCCTACTACCAACAAATTCTAATACTAGACCCCATTAAATTGGTCTTTAAATTTCCCTACAAGTTTTTATCGACAAGTGTTATATTGTATTTATTATACGCGGGGTAGTCACTCTTTTAAGATAAATATATTTTGCTAGGTATCAACTAATATTAAATTTTTCTAGGGACCCCAAATCTGTAAATAGATTTTAAATAGCTCCACCCATACAAAGTTATGCCTTCTAAAGACTAATTTTTGCCCATCTTTATTTAACTCCATCTTTAAAACCCTTTTTTTGCTACGCAAGACATATGCTTTAGCCACCCATCTCCCGAGAAATCTAAAACCGATGTATCCTCGAACACCACGTGGAGGTAACACGTATACTCTGTCAACCAGGATAGAAGCAGGAAAGATTTGGAAGGTGGGCGAAGAACTTAAAATTATGGAATTTAAAAACTAATATATACAATAGATTTACAAAATCTATACAAATATAAACAACTATCTTATATCTTTACGTCCCCATGCGTAGATTGTTGTACTATTAGGGTGACGTAACGCTTGTCATCTTCCCTCGATAAACTAATTTTATTAATAAGCTGCGTATGCAAATCGTATTCTTTTACTCCGGATACATACGCAGACAAGTACTCGATACCATCCAAATAAAGAATTGGATGCTTGGTGACTGTTAACATCTGCCTCCCTCGTGTACGCCTAAGCACGCCTGTGCTCATGCGCGCCCCCTGCGCGTGCACACCCCTGCCCATGCGCGCCCCCTGCGCGTACGCACCCTGCCCATGCGCGCTGCCCATGCGCACCCCTCTCTATGCGACTGCTATTTCGTGGTAACGTCACAGCCTTTTATAAATAAAGAACAATGTTATATACTATTATAAAATGTTTATTCTGACATTATACATAACAAATTTAAAAAACAACTAATGCCAAGCATGGATCCATTTAAACTTAATTTTAATACAAAGTTATACACAGAAGACAGTCCTTTCTTTATGTTTGTTTGCGGTGGTTTTAATTTTATCTAATTTTATTCGCAGCTTAAAATTTAAATCGACACCCAAGTCTTCTATCTCCTTTTCTAGCCAATAGTTTGATGCATAAAGACCGTCTAGGTTTTCGAATTGTAAAATGTACCGAAGTTTGCCTCTATATTTAAAGTCTTTGATTCCGCCGACAACCAGATCCATTCCTTCGTGTAATTCTTGCAGCTTGTGACAATCTTTTAATCGCAGCTTTCCCACTATATCCTGCATACGTATCTTGTTAGCTTGATCGACTTCTTCTTGTCGGTATTGGAGGAAATCCTTTTCTCCCACACACTGTTGCGTAGTTGCATGTCCACCACTTTTGGGAATATATGGTTGTTATAGGTTGTAAGACCCTCGGTTTTAAATGATCCGAAAGGTTCTTTACTGGGCAAATATACAATGTTTAGCGGAACCCCTTTACGTGTGGTGTACGCCAAGATTACGAAACCCGCATTCCTTAGTTCTTCTTTGTTATCTGCCATTTTGATAAATACGTTTTAGAATAACCTTTTAAAAAGTATACGGATTTAGCACCATCCTTTTCCGCAAGAACGCCTACATAACTAAAGAGTCTTTCTTACTAACCGCAAATGCAAACAGCTTGTAGAACCGGATGTATTTAAGTCACTCCATCGGCACATAAAATAATCTTTTAATTCTTTCTCATTTTCTCTAATAAGATGTTCTTTGTATAACACATCTTTGTATTGTTCGCGTATTGTCGCAGTGTTTTCCATGTACTCAATTTTCGTCTTTTGCATCCATTTCCTCTAATTCCAGTTGTCTTTTCCTTCCACTTACAGCGTATGGTATGCATAATGGAGCAATTTCCTTTAGCGTAAACGGATAAAGTTTACTACCAATATTTACGCGTTGTCGTACAACCTCTGGACGAATGTTATGCGTATCTATCAACCCCAATTCCGAAATGATTATTTCTTTTGGAATTGTAGAATATGGTGTTGCAGATTGTGTAAAATATGTACTGCCTGCTTTAATGTAGCACTTGTGTAAGATTTTTATTTTATCTGAGCTGTCTTCCTCCTCTACTATCTCCAAATAATTTACAGGTAAATAGTTAAAACTAAAAGCCGAAAGCACATACTTTATCAATTTTCCCTTTCTTTTGGTTTTCGGACAACTTAATCTGCAAGCCCGTCAATTTCTTTGTATTACCATTCCCCAATACACGTACTGTAGCAGGTTATTAAACACTAAACAGCAGCTATTTTGTAGCTTGTCCGATAGCTTACTCCACATTTTGGCAAGTGGTACCGAGTACATTGGCGCCTTTAGGAAGTATAACTTACTATCTTCCAATAACGTTAAACAGTCTTTTAAGGGATTATACACCCGTTCCGCACTGACATTGCTTCCAATTGCACAATTGTATATTGTCGCTTCCAATCGCGTAATACCATGTTCTTTAGCCAAAGTAGACGCAAATGTTTCCCTTAAACGCACATCTGGACAACGTAAAAAATCTAGTATATGATTGCCAAGTTGTTTATTAACACCAGGACTTGTTATCTGACACACAAATTTGTTGTATATGTTAATTCTTGCATTGGTTGTTAGCCATGTTAAACAATCAATTCAGTGTTATCGTTGTCAACTATAATATTACACTTTTTTCGTATTCTTATAGCAAGTTATGGTTTGTCAGTCCAATACAATCCATTTATAAAGAAACCTATTAATTTTCGTTTATCTACAAAGTAAATATTTTTAATGGAAAAACTCATTAAAGCAATTAGTGTATGGTTAAAGTTAAAACTCATATCACTTTATGGAAATTTTAATGAGAAAATAATTTAAAACAATTAGTGCTAATGGGTTTTAATGAGAAAACTCATTAAAACGCCTAACCTATCAATTTTTCATGTGGTCATGTGATCATATGGTCATGTGGTCATGTGGTCATGTGGTCATGGGGCAATTTCAACTAATCAACATCCTACATATATCCGGATATTGTAATGCGCATCCCAATTTCTTAGGTCGGATAACAACATATTCGACTATCTTCGGCAATATACGCCCCACTCTGTAGAATACATAAGAGAACAATTTTTCGTATTTAATTTAGTATTCGATAGTAGCTAGAACGGTAAACATGAGCGTCTCCAAGGTGATTAACGTTTCTCAACTTCTTGGGAATAAAGTGAAACCGACAAATGAGCGATTTGGATTATGGCTTTTGGTAGAAAATATGTGCAACAATAATCTGGTAACAGATATTGGTAATATTTGTTATGTCGAAGGCGAGCAGATGTTCTGACTTGGTGGACTATCACACCAATTACAGAACCATTTTGTGACAATATAATGTTGGTTAAAATTTGCGACTTTTCTGACGCCGAACAAACCTCTGCAAGCAAAAGGATGTTTATCCTAAAAAAAGAAATTTGTGGTGCATTTAACAGCTATCTACGAAGAAAGTTTGACCGATTTGTTTCCGCTAGACATGGTGTTAAAGCTAAGCTTCCGTTTTCTCTGGAAAGCACTATCAAGATGGGCCAGAGAGTAAAGAAATTATCGGAAAAGAAGACCTCGAATGCATTAATAAAAAATTCCAAAATCCTATATGTGTTCCATACAAAGTGGAACTAGCAGATGTTAAGTTGGAAACTTTATTGGAGGAACTACCAGATATATTAGACGAACTCGAAAAAGATTATTTCTATCTTTTTGACATGGATGTAACCCAAGATTTTGCGGGTATATTTAGCAAGATGGAGATGTGTAATTATTTAACTACAAACCATAACTTTTGCTATAAGGGCGAATACGAAGAAAAGTGTAATATTATAGTTGACAACGATAAAACTGTAGGAATTGATTGTTTAACATGGCTAACAACCAATGCAAGAATTAAGATATACCACAAATTTGTGTGTCAGATAACAAGTCCTGGTGTTAATAAACAACTTGGCAATCATATACTAGATTTTTTACGTTGTCCAGATGTGCGTTTAAGTGAAACATTTGCGTCTACTTTGGCTAAAGAACATGGTATTACGCGATTGGAAGCGACAATATACAATTGTGCAATTGGAAGCAATGTCAGTGCGGAACGGGTGTATAATCCCTTAAAAGACTGTTTAACGTTATTGGAAGATAGTAAGTTATACTTCCTAAAGGCGCCAATGTACTCGGTACCACTTGCCAAAATGTGGAGTAAGCTATCGGACAAGCTACAAAATAGCTGCTGTTTAGTGTTTAATAACCTGCTACAGTACGTGTATTGGGGGAATGGTAATACAAAGAAATTGACGGGCTTGCAGATTAAGTTGTCCGAAAACCAAAAGAAAGGGAAAAATTGATAAAGTATGTGCTTTCGGCTTTTAGTTTTAACTATTTACCTGTAAATTATTTGGAGATAGTAGAGGAGGAAGACAGCTCAGATAAAATAAAAATCTTACACAAGTGCTACATTAAAGCAGGCAGTACATATTTTACACAATCTGCAACACCATATTCTACAATTCCAAAAGAAATAATCATTTCGGAATTGGGGTTGATAGATACGCATAACATTCGTCCAGAGGTTGTACGACAACGCGTAAATATTGGTAGTAAACTTTATCCGTTTACGCTAAAGGAAATTGCTCCATTATGCATACCATACGCTGTAAGTGGAAGGAAAAGACAACTGGAATTAGAGGAAATGGATGCAAAAGACGAAAATTGAGTACATGGAAAACACTGCGACAATACGCGAACAATACAAAGATGTGTTATACAAAGAACATCTTATTAGAGAAAATGAGGAAGAATTAAAAGATTATTTTATGTGCCGATGGAGTGACTTAAATACATCCGGGTTCTACAAGCTGTTTGCATTTGCGGTTAGTAAGAAAGACTCTTTTAGTTATGTAGGCGTTCTTGCGGAAAAGGATGGTGCTAAATCCGTATACTTTTTAAAAGGTTATTCTAAAAACGTATTTATCAAAATGGCAGATAACAAAGAAGAACTAAGGAATGCGGGTTTCGTAATCTTGGCGTACACCACACGTAAAGGGGTTCCGCTAAACATTGTATATTTGCCCAGTAAAGAACCTTTCGGATCATTTAAAACCGAGGGTCTTACAACCTATAACAACCATATATTCCCAAAAGTGGTGGACATGCAACTACGCAACAGTGTGTGGGAGAAAAAGGATTTCCTCCAATACCGACAAGAAGAAGTCGATCAAGCTAACAAGATACGTATGCAGGATATAGTGGGAAAGCTGCGATTAAAAGATTGTCACAAGCTGCAAGAATTACACGAAGGAATGGATCTGGTTGTCGGCGGAATCAAAGACTTTAAATATAGAGGCAAACTTCGGTACATTTTACAATTCGAAAACCTAGACGGTCTTTATGCATCAAACTATTGGCTAGAAAAGGAGATAGAAGACTTGGGTGTCGATTTAAATTTTAAGCTGCGAATAAAATTAGATAAAATTAAAACCACCGCAAACAAACATAAAGAAAGGACTGTCTTCTGTGTATAACTTTGTATTAAAATTAAGTTTAAATGGATCCATGCTTGGCATTAGTTGTTTTTTTAAATTTGTTATGTATAATGTCAGAATAAACATTTTATAATAGTATATAACATTGTTCTTTATTTATAAAAGGCTGTGACGTTACCACGAAATAGCAGTCGCATAGAGAGGGGTGCGCATGAGCAGCGCGCATGGGCAGGGTGCGTACGCGCAGGGGGCGCGCATGGGCAGGGGTGTGCACGCGCAGGGGGCGCGCATGAGCACAGGCGTGCTTAGGCGTACACGAGGGAGGCAGATGTTAACAGTCACCAAGCATCCAATTCTTTATTTGGATGGTATCGAGTACTTGTCTGCGTATGTATCCGGAGTAAAAGAATACGATTTGCATACGCAGCTTATTAATAAAATTAGTTTATCGAGGAAGATGACAAGCGTTACGTCACCCTAATAGTACAACAATCTACGCATGGGGACGTAAAGATATAAGATAGTTGTTTATATTTGTATAGATTTTGTAAATCTATTGTATATATTAGTTTTAAATTCCATAATTTTAAGTTCTTTGCCCACCTTCCAAATCTTTCCTGCTTCTATCCTGGTTGACAGAGTATACGTGTTACCTCCACGTGGTGTTCGAGGATACATCGGTTTTAGATTTCTCGGGAGATGGGTGGCTAAAGCATATGTCTTGCGTAGCAAAAAAAGGGTTTTAAAGATGGAGTTAAATAAAGATGGGCAAAAATTAGTCTTTAGAAGGCATAACTTTGTATGGGGTGGAGCTATTTAAAATCTATTTACAGATTTGGGGTCCCTAGAAAAATTTAATATTAGTTGATACCTAGCAAAATATATTTATCTTAAAGAGTGACTACCCGCGTATAATAAATACAATATAACACTTGTCGATAAAAACTTGTAGGGAAATTTAAAGACCAATTTAATGGGGGTCTAGTATTAGAATTTGTTGGTAGTAGGGCTAAGTCCGAGTGTATTGTAAGCGAGAAAGATTCGATTAAAAAGATTAAAGGGGTCTCACGAAGTGTAGTTAAGTAAAACCGCGGGTGCTACAACCTATAACGAGCATATATTCCCAAAAGGGGTGGGCATGCAACTACGCAGCAGTGCGTGGGATAATAAGAATTCTCTCTAATAAGAAATTAAAGTTTCCATGTACGTAGCACCAGTCATTGGGAAATGGTAGAAATGTTAAACCTATAAAGGCGATTATTAGTTGTGGATTAGAAAAATAATAATTTTCTTGGACTAAATAAAATAGCTTAGACTAATTAATGTATATGGTTACATATTCTCGTACACATCCACAAACATCTGCTTATATCCACAATGGCGATACCGGTAGTTTTTGTTTAACAACTAGTAGGAAAGATACGTTAGGTGTTAGTGTGCGGAAGCCTATAGGATCGTTGGATTCAAAAAGAACGATGCGGTGGGATGTATGGTGGTTCCCCGTTAGAATAATCGAAAGTGGTTAATCGGTCGTATTAGATGTTTAAATATGCAAAAGTGTAAAAGCCTACATAAACAAAAATTTAATTAACCGACAAAAAGTGCGCGATGTGCTACACTTATAAAGAAAGTATGGAATGGTGCTTTTAGCGACCCTAGCAGTAAAAGGGCGACTGACTTTTCCAAGCAACTACAAGAATAGCAGTAGCGCAGAGAAGGGGTATGCATGTATTATACAGTTGCTGCAAAATATGTTGTTTACGCGTAGCTCGGATGTGTAATTGATCACGACTTAAAGATCCTCGGAGGTTTAAAATTCTCAGCCCATTGTCGTTCGAAAATGTTTGGAAATTATCAAAACGGTAGCGGGTCGAAGTTTAATGGATGATTGACCGAGTTTTCTACCTTTACGAGGGAATTGGAAGTTGACAGACATCGAGCATCTAATTCTCTATTTGGAGGATATCGAGTACTTACCGGTTCTAGAAATCAATACGTGCGGCCGACCGCTATGCGAAAGTGTAAAAGCCTACAGAAGCAAAATTTAATTATCAGACGAAAAAGTGTGCGATGTGCTATAGAAAGTATAAAAATGGTGCTTTGCATCGCTCTAACAGTAAAAGGAGAGTGACTTTTTCTAGCAATTACAAGAATAGCAGTAGCGCGGCGAAGGGGTATGCATGTATTATACAGCGCATTGTTGCTCTAAAATATGTTAGGTTTACGAGAAGCTCGAACGTGCACAAATTAAATTTCAATCTATAATTAACCACGGTCGTAAAAATAGGAAATTAATGGGTAATTCTAATACCGTTAAGCATATACTTTCGCTTGGTGATTCATTTGGAAAAATATTCAAGCCCCCCATTTCCTAAAATATGACGTAGAAGTTATTTAAAATTAAATTGTTGTAAGTATCCTGTAGACAACAAGTTGGTATTTTCTTAGTAATGGTTTAAAGTGTTTTTGGTTATAGTAGCATTGCATCTTCTACAGCACGACTTGCACACAACTTGTGTGCGTGTGCTACCACCCTTTGGATTTTTAATATGCACGCGATCCGTATAACATGGAAGACGTTTTCCGGTGTTTCTACTAACGGCATTCGCACCATCGACGAAGCGAACCAGGTGCATGCATTAGCGCTAAATGTATTGGACGAGCAGCAAGGAATATGACATCATTTAGTTCCCCGCCGAATCCTCAACATCGTTCGGTCGTCTTCGGAAACCTTCGGTATGCATTCTATAAGGAACATAAATCAGGTACGCTCGAGTAAGCTTTTAGTTAGTTCGATTACAAGTTTAACCAAAGTGCTATAGTGCGGGTTTTGTTTTGTACTAAAATGGTACCTGCAAACGTTTATAAGTGCAACCCTTGCGGTGCTTCCTATACCTGGAAAAATGCTCTCAAACGGCACCAGAACAAATGTCGTAGTGTAACATCGCCCAGGGTTAAGCCGTCCGCAGCAAAGTACTTAAACTCTGGGTCTTGCGGTATCGCTTTTACGAGAATAGCTCACAGCGACACAAGGAAAACAGCACGGTATGTCATTAAGCAGTAAACGTTCAACGCCACCAGCTGTTAAAGGGTCTTGTACGAAACAACCACGAATTATGTGTACAGTATGCGATTTCGAAATGGAAAAACTACGTACGCCGCACACTTAAGGAGCAACAAACATAAAAATGCATCAGTTACCGCTACTAACGAAGATGGCGTAGAAATGATTAGCACAGCGTTTAACAACTGCATGGCTAGCTATCGCATAAATAACGCCAGCGTCGACAATGGAGTGTCCGAGTTTCTTTGGAAGCAGAAGGAACGATTTATTCGATTACTTAATAAAAAGAATACAACATATAATCCGGAAAATACGTACGAAGTCTTAAACATCATTCCTAATAGCACAGCAACCTAATTAAGGTAGGTCAGTAAGCAATATTTAATTGCTGTTAATTGACTTGTATTTAGCGTACTTTCCTATTATAATAACCGCATTTGTTTGGAGAAGATATACACGTTTAAAATAAAATTATATACAGCTTTCTTAATTATTAACCACGCGATGATTACGTGAAAGTTGACCTCCCATTCTCATATTTAAAACCCATTACATTGGAATGTGTTTACCTCCACGTGGTGTCGCTGGACGGTAAAACATATTGTTAGATTAACGATAATATGTCTTATTAACCGAAAACACGTCTCCTTTTTTACATTAATCTCTTTTATTACAGGTCTATTTAAACAACACATTAATCTTTTTTTGTTACAGGTTAAACTACTTGGATTCGGCTACACACAGGAAATAATGTTATACTTTGTAAAATTGTAATTAGTTTATTAAACTGTAAATCGAATAAAATAAATTTTCGCATGCTTAATTTATGTTAATACTGCTACGTGTTTGGTTAAAGGATTGTAGATATTAAAAGGAGAGGTGATTAGAAATTGATCTTGGTACAAAATCTTAAAATTGGGGTAGCTCCTTAGGGATGATGCAATCTGAAAAATTTAAAGAGATTTGGGTAGCTGAGAAAATCTAATATTAATTGATACCAAACAAGGTAGGTTTATCTCGTGTGTGGAAATGTGGAAAAGATTTATCTCGCAGAGGGTATATGTGTAACTTTGCAGGGCGTGGTCCTATATTAAATCTGTTTACAGATTTGGATTCTGCGTAAAATTTTAGACTAACAAGATGTATCGCATGTATAAAAAAATTATAAGAACGCTCAAAAGTCGCTACAGGTAAAAATCTTAAAATTGGGGTAGCTCCTTGGGGATGGTACAATCTAAAAATTCCTAAAGATTCGGGTAGCTGAGAAAATTCTAATGTTAATTGATACCAAACAAGATAGGTTTATCTCGAAAGATGCATTGGCTAGACGAGGAAAACTATTTGTTAGGTTTGCTTATAAAGCAAAGAGCAAAATTTAGAAGATCAGGATTTTAAAGAGGTATAACTTTGCAGGGCGGGGTCCGATTTCAAATCTGTTTGCAGATTCGGGTTGTGCGTAAAATTTTAGACTAAGAAGATGTATCGCATGACTAAGAAAATTTATAAGAACGCTCAAAAGTCGCTATAGGTAAGAAATCTTAAAAAGAGGGTAGCTCCCTGGGGGATGATGCAATCTAAAAAATTCCTAGAGATTTGGGTAGCTGAGAAAATTCTAATATTAATTGATATCAAACAAGATAGGTTTATCTCGTGGGTGGAAATGTGGAGAAAGATTTATCTCGCGGGTGGAAAGAATGCGGGTGTGATGTAATCAAAATGGTTGTGGGGGTGTCCGAGCAAGGAGGAGAGCAAGGAGGAGTCAGGAGGAGATTCATCTCCCTCATTTGCTCCTTATGGGAATTTACATGTAAATTGGTCCAGATGTGTGTGGAAATGAGGGAAGCTGGTGGAAATGAGGCGGTGGGATGCCTGAAAATGGTCTACTCCTGAGTTACTTCATAACAATTGTGTCAGAAACTGCATAGGTGTGGTCGTTTAACAAAAGGTATTTTGCACTAGGGATGATCATCTTAAAAGAAGTCTGATGTGGAGTAGGTAGTGGATACAAATGATAATAGATAAAATCGTCCATTTCAACAATTGGTACTTCCAAAATAAACACTATACTGTTATCTTTACTGTAGCTTTTTATATTGATGATTTTTTCGAATAGCAACGTATTAAGTACTGTCATTTCGAATGGGAATTTCTTGCCTTGTAACTGTTTACTGGCTGTGGTTAGTTCAGAAAATAGTTCATGGGGTTCTACCATAGCATTATGAAAAATATTTAATTTAGAAAAAGTAATAGCAACTTCGATTCGTTCCAATAGATCATATAGAATCTGAAAATTTGTGGAAAATTGCAGAGCTAATCTTTCTAGAGCAAAATAATGAAAAGTTTCTACCTTGTCAATACTTAAATTTTTAATTTTTTTTGAAATCTCCTCGATTCGGTCTTTTAGAATATATTGATTGTGAGCTAATATTTTAGAGTTATTTTCGAAATTTTGAAGGGAAGTTCGAAATAGAGTTATTTGATTATTAATTAAAGATTTGATTTTTTCTTGGTTATTAGTTAAAGATGAAATGGCATTGTCATATCTTTCTCCATCGTTATAATCTAAATTTCCGGTGAGAAACTTTAATGCTGAGCCTACACCGTTAAAAAGAGATCGTTTTTCTCGTTTATTCCAAAGCGGATTTAATTGTTTTAATTGTATATCAATTTTATTTTCTAAAATTTGGACTGTGTGATACGAATTGTGAAATGATTGATTGAATTGAAATACATGTGGGGATAATGATAGTGTATTTTGAATTTGTTCATATTGAGCCTTTAAAGTCAAAAGTTTTTGTAATATTAGCAATATCATAAATTTGAATAAATGTCCAAAAATCGGTTTTTATTTGGGCTGTGCTTAAACGAAGAGGAAGAAGTCCGGGGTTGTCGTCTAAATTGTAGAACTGGGCTGCAATTCGTCTTGTGACTGTGCACAGGGCGAATCTGTAACAGGGGGTCTTTTTAGTTCCTTAATATGTATAATTTCTTTACTTAATGTAATTTCCTTATTTTTTTGTTTCTCTCTTGAAATCTCTACCCTATTCTTATCTAATATTTTAGTAATTTTATACGGTCCTAAAAACACCTTATCTTTTTTGTTTCTCTTTTTAGGATTCTTCTTAAAAACTATTTGTTCTACTTTATATTCTGGATTAGTATCTCCATTGATATTTTTCTTATCTACTACTTTCTGTTTATTTTCGACTAATTTTGCATTTACTTTATTATATACGTGTTCTAATTTTTCCTTATGATTATTAACGTAGTCTGAATAAAAGTTAGGGGTTAAAAAGATTTCATTGGGGTCTCTCGAATTTGTATGTCCAAACGTCAATTCAAAGGGAGTATATTTTGTCGCACTGTGGATCGAGTTATTATAACCTATTATAGCATAGTCCATTAAATCGCTTTCTTAAGTGTTCAATTAGTGTGGAATGTGTTCTTTCAACTATGGAGTTGGATTCGTGATGTCCGGATGTTGTGAAATGTACACTAAAATTTCTTTAACTGTAGCGTTGTTAAATTCCGTTCCTTTGTCTGTCACATGGTTTGGGGTATACCGAAAGAAGTAAAATATTTTATAAGTGCTTGACTAATATTTATAGCCGTTTTTCCACTTATAAATAGAGCTTGAGCTAATTTTGTAAAAGCATCTACTAATGTTAAATAATTTTTCCCATCAAAAGTAAATACGTCCATATGTACAATTTCGAATGGGCTTTTTGCCGTTTCCGTTAGCATTATTGGGGTATATGGGGTCTGTCTAGCGTATTTATTTTTTTGGCACAATGTACATTCATTTATAAAATTTGTTATACTAGTTTTTATATTTTTCCAGTAATAATTTTGTTTGAGTCTTTCATAGGTTTCGTTTATTCCTCGGTGAGTCGTTTTACCTTCATGGTAGTTTCTAATTACTATTGTCTGCTCTTCGATATCCTTAAGTGTATTAATCAATTTGGTACATTTAATTAACTTTGGTCTATTTTCAGAAAAATGCTGTTGATATACATCATTGAAGTCATTATACAATTTGTCTTTGTTGAAATGTAAATAATAAGTGTTACTAGGGTCTGTGTACTGAATTAGAAAATCCAAAATTAGTCTGTCATTGGCAATTTCTGGAATTTTGACTATTATAATTGTGGGGTCGCTTTCATTTTCTAACGTTACGTCCGTCTTGTAATACAAATTTGGGTAAACTAAAATCTGGCGTGGTTTGTTATTTATAATTTCGTCTAAAATAGCAATTCCTTTATTCGTGTTTCCATTAGAGTTAGAATGTTGAATAGATATGTTGTCGTCGTCAGGAATATGTATTGTCCATGCAGGTTCAGGAGTGTTTAATTGAGGTTCTTCAGGTAATTCTGTTTGAAGTTGATTTTCGTCATGCGGTTCATGATCTAAGCTTTCTAAAAATTCTGCTATATAGTCATCTATGTCACCTGGATTATTTGCAAGAGATCCTGTTTCTGAGGCTTTGACTGGTATCCGGGATAAACAATCAGCATTAGTGTTACATTTTCCTTTCTTATAAAGAATTTCGTAGTCATACTCTAATAATTTTATCCTCCATCTTGTCAGTTTTGAGTTTGCGTCTTTTAAGTTGAAAAGCCATGTCAGTGGTTTGTGATCCGTATATATATAAAACTTTTGTCCAAATAAATACGGTTGAAAATGTTTGCATGCCCAAACAATTGCAAGAAGTTCCTTTTCGATTGTCGAATACTTTGTTTCAGTTTCATTTAGTGTCCTAGATGCGTACGCTATTGGTCGGTCATTGGGTACGGTTCCTTGCGATAATATTGCTCAAATTGCATAGTTACTCGCGTCTGTCGTCAAAATAAATTTTTTTCCAAAGTCGGGATACTGAAGTACAGGACCGTTGGTCAAAATTTCTTTACAAGTTCTAAAGCTGTCTAGAAAATCTTTGTCGTGTATTACTTTAGCATTCTTCTTTAAGCATTTCGTCATAGGTTTTGTAATTTTTGCAAAGTCTTTTATGAAACGTCTATAGTAACCTAATAGTCCAAGGAAACTTTTGATTTCAGTTGCTGTGCGTGGTAAAGGAAAATTTTTTACAGCTGTTGTTTTGTCTGGGTTTGGTTTAACTCCTGTAGGGGTAATTACGTGTCCTAAATACATTACGGTTTTTTGTAAGAATTCTGATTTGTCTAACTGTATTTTTAAATTATGTTGTCTAAATCTGTCGAAAACTTCTCTTAATTTTTCTAAGTGCTCTTGAAGAGATGAACTCAACACAAGACAATCGTCAAGGTAAATTATACACGATTGATCTGTCAGTCCGCGTAAAACTCTATTCATTACGCTTTGGAATGTCGAAGAGGCATTTATTAAACCCATAGGCATCCGTTTAAATTGAAAATGTTCCTGCGGGGTACTGAATGCTGTTTTCTGTACGTCTTGGGGGTCCATCTGGATTTGATAAAACCCGCTGGCCAAATCTAGGGTCGTGAAATAATTTGCACGGCCTAGCCTATCTAAAATCTCATTAATATTAGGTAATGGGTATTTGTCAGGAATTGTTTCGGAATTTAATTTCCTATAATCTACTACAAGTCGCCATTTTCGTTTACCAGATGCGTCAATCTTTTTCTCTACTATCCAAATTGGGGAAGACCACGGCGAAACACTATCTTCAATTATGCTCTGATCTAACATTTTCTTTATTTGTGATTTAGCTTCGTTGCGGTAAATTTCTGGGAGGCGATATGATTTTGTAAAAATTGGAGAATCATTTTTTAAATTTATTTTATGTTTAATTTCACTAGTAAAACTGAGGGGAATTCCTTCACAATAAAATACGTCACGGTATTCTAGACACAATTTCTTTATAGCGTCTTTTTCTTCTTTATTGCAGTGATCAAGTCGAAGATCTTTCAAATTTCCTTTTAATTTATCGTCCTGTGGTTCGTCTAATTCTAGGTCTTTTTCCAAATTTTGTAATAGTCCTTTACGTTAAAGATTTGAAAAAGTGGTATGCGTGCTACTTCTTTGTGAAAGCTGGTATTGTGTGCTGTTTGAATGTTAAAAAACTCCGGGTAAATGAAATTCGTATAAAATTTGTGTGCTACTTCAGGATCGATCAAACTACGGGTACTACCAGTATCGATTAAAAATCTAGCATTAATTTCAGGAATAATAATAAATGGTAAATCTTGCTTGAATGTGTTTACGTGTATTATCTCTCGTTGTTCCAAGGCATGACCTGTGGAAAATTTTGCTGAGTAGGATTTACATCATTAACATCGTAATTTATATTCTCACACGCGTTATCAGAAAACTGGATATAGTTTCTACCGGTGTTATGTAGCGGCTGGGTTTGAAACGTCTCGTGTGTTTTCAAAGAATAAACGGGGTCGTCGTGATCACAATAAGCATTATAGTTTGCAGTATTACAATCATTCTCACGTTCTATAAAATAAGGGTCATTGCAGTTTGAACTATTTATATTCTGATTGTATAACCTTTGAGATTGAAATTGGGGTTTAATAGTTGTATTTCCAGAAGATGTATCCATCGGTTCGTTTTTATTAAAATTGGATATGTTTTTTGGGTGAACTTGAGCAAATCTTTGAGATGAACTTGCAAAATTTTGTTTGTTACTAAATGGCGTGTTTTGCATACCAAACCTGTTATTAAAATGGGAACTTGGATTAAATGTTCTTTGATGGTTTACAGGGGTGTAAAATCTGTTCGAATGCGTGTTTTGAAAATGAGACTTTTGCGTTTGAAATTTCGAATATGAAGGTTGGTTGTTGTGAAATGTGTTTGGGTACCTATAATTGAAATTGTTAAAATTTTGTCTGAATGGAATGTTGGAGTAATTTGAATAGCTACTAGGCGTCATTCTTGAAATGGGTTTGAAGTTTGAATTTGAATTTAAGTTACTATTTCTTTGTGTTGAGTATAAGAAATTTTCTTCTTCGATAACTAATCCCATAGCCTGTTCTAAACTACTAGGGTTGCGTAATCTAACATTTGTTTGAATGGTTATTGGCAATCCACGAATATATGTTTTAAGCGAAAGGTCATCATAACTTTTAAGTCTAATAGTACGTTCTTCGGCTGAAATGGTCAATGAATTTAATTTTGCAATTATTAAACTCCTTGCGTCTTGGCAACGCATTCCAAAATTATATGGCGTTTCATGTTTATTTGGTCTTAAACTAATTAAATTCTGGATAAGGCAATCAATATCGCGCTGATCTCCAAAAGATAAATTTAACGCGTTTTTAATTTCGTCCCAAGTTTTTAACTCTATGTGTGAACCTATTAATATCTGAGCTCTACTTATCAATTTACTTATAATTGCTGTAAGCAAGAAACTATTTAACTGAATATTTGTTTGACTAGCAAATACATTAATTACGTTCTCGCAATTTGCGATAAATATTGTCAAGGTATGAGGGTTTCCATCGTAAGGGGGAATGGAATCTAAATGTAATTTTAGCAATTGATAATTTGTTTGTTCAGTTGCCATGTTTGAATTAATTAAGTTATCTAAATTACTGATACTATTTTCTGAGCTTTCCAAAATATTTGAACGAGCCCTTGAATTATTCCCTAGAATATCTACGTTCGTGTTATCTGAACTTGCTTCTAAAATTTCCTCGTTACTTATTTTAATACGTTCTATCAAGACTGTTAAGTCATTTATATCACAATCACTCATCAATTGAAAATCAATTATAAGATATCAGAAATAGAAATTCAAAGTTAGCTTACATTAATATGATGCATTGAGTTCGCATAATTTTCTTAAACTAAGTGCCCTGGTTAGACGATTCTGTTCCTTCCAAAATTGGGCTGATGTCTGGATTGGACGATTTCGTTCCTTCTCCAAACTGCTAACAAAAATCTTCGTTTCTCGAATTCGAAAGCACAAACAGTTGTTGATTTTCCTAAAAGCAATTTCCAAAGTAATTTTCGCTTGCCTATATGGATATATCACTTTCAAGGTTCTTGATTTTGGTTAATCGTTGAAACGAAAAATTTCCGGCGATTCGAAAATTTCCAAAATCCCGTACTGACTGCGCCAATTATGTTTATCACTCTCGAAAACGGTTTTTTAAAAATTTTTATTAGCGTGAGAACATTACAACACTGATGTCATACATAATCTGATCTCTAAATCTAGCGCTATTTGAAATACATAACTTGTACCTAGACGACGTGATAGTGTTAGGTGGGTTTTTTGAAGAACACCTTAAGAACCTAGAGGAGATATTCTTAAGATTACGCGGGGCAAACCTTACCTTGAGCCCTAAGAAATGTCACCTATTTGAAAAGAGGTGAAATACCTAGGACATGTCGTTTCGGAGACCGGAATAAGAGCTGATCCTGACAAGATAAAAACGGTACCAGAGCGACCTACACCAGCAAATATACACCAACTACGCAGTTTTCTAGGATAGTGCACATATTACCGACATTTTATACTTGGGTTTGCAAACATTGCCAAACCGTTAACGAAATTAACCGAAAATGGACAAGAATATAATTGGAATAACGACTGCCACAGCGCATTTGAACAACTGAAACTGCTGCTAGTAATAGCAGCAATTCTGAGTTATCCACCGATGGAGGAAAAATTTGTGTTGGATACCGATGCCAGTAACTTTAGAAAGCTTTTTTCTCAAGTGCAGGACGGACAAGAAAAAGTTATTGGATATTTCAGGAAAGCCTTGTCGCGGCCAGAAAGGAACTATAGTCAAAACCATTTAAGCTGACCTATGACTCACCGCGGTACATTATTAGAAATGATAATGTAAACTGCATTGTCTTTGTCAGTATATGTAACTACTCTGCGCTAAAAAGGATGGATAGGAAAGAAGTACGTCTTTTAAAGATTAGTATGGCAGCATCAAAACGTATGTCTGTTATAACTAATATTTATGAATTATTATAACCTATAAATAATTTTAGTTTCCTGTCACTTTTTGTTGTCTTTTCACGTAGTTTTTGCTTTTTTGTTGTATTTACGTTTTTACATTTAGCTCAAATTGCAAATATATAAGTTTTTCAAAACTAAAAAGATTTCTTACACATTGTAAAGGGTAAATACAGATGCAATTAAACGTAAAATTTATGAGATGCACTCGAAAAGTAATACAAAAATTAATCGTAAATAGTAACTGATTTTTATATTTTTAGGATTGCATGTAACTGCAAAACTCTCCAAAAAGAGATTGCTACTGCCGGCATATGATTTTAAATTAACTAGCTTAAGAAGACTTTTACCTACCTTAATGTAGTAGAGCAATAGTACAATAAAATAATACAATACCGTTTCGTTTGTTTAATACTAAATTTGATTAAATACAAATTAAATATTTACAAATACACTTTTATATGTACAACCATACTTGTTAACCATTTAAAACAGGAATAATATAAAATCCCGAAACTACAATTTCCCTGATAATCGTGTGAATAACAGTCTCAATTTCAACAGTAATCATTAGTCTTCAGATATTATCGAATCAGTTAGAACACAAGCGTCTTTATACTTAATGTCAATATAATATCTTGAAAATTCACTTTGTTTTCAAAAACCAACAATATTTGCGACACCATGCTCCGAACCAAAATATCCAGTTCTGTTGTACATTTCTATACCAAGATTTTATCTACATTCCTGAATTTCCATATTATATTATTAATATCTTCATTTAAACACAATTCAACTAAATAAAATATTGGTCTATTTCCGTTCCAAACTTCCAATTTACCTTAAATTTTTTGGTTTAATTTTTATAAAAAAAAATGTATTTTATATTTATGTTAACGCCATTGTCAACTGCACATCCAACAAACATTTCTTATAATTCGTAAAAATTAAAAGATCATTTATAAAGTTCATTTGTCACAATATAAACGTCATGCGCCATTTTGTATAAACAACTGAACTAATCCGAATGCTAGAAATACGTTCTGATTGCATTGATGCATATGCTTTAACAAGATGCGTCATCGGTCAGCTTAACTGGTTTTGACTATACTGTGTAACAAGAAGTGAACTGTTGGCCGTCGTCAAATCCGTAGAGCACTTTTATAAGTACTTATATGGCCGTATATTCCTGTAAAGAACAGACCACGCTGCACTAAAATGGTTACTGCAGTTTTAAAATCCTGAAGGACAAGTTGCAAGGTAGATGAACCGGCTGCAGGAATATGACTTTCACACAGAACATCGTGTAAGAACTAGTCACCGGAATGCAGACGCTCTGTCAAGGAGACCTTGTCCGGTAGACTGCATTCATTGCTCCAAGATGGAAGCGAAAATTAGTGTCATTCATAGAATCACAGTATCCGATGATACTTAGCAACCCGAAAGAATACGAGAAGACCAGGGGAAAGACGCCGAATTGGGACGTATTATTGAGTGGAAAAGTAGAGGACAACGACCAGCTTTGGAAGAAATTAGTATTTTAAGTAGGAGCCTGAAGGCATACTGGGCACAGTGGGACTCTTTTGTGCTTGAAAATAGAATCTTGAAACGACGCCTGGAATGTGAAGACGGCACTGAGAGACGACTTCAATTGATAGTGCCGAGAAGCAGAGTGTCGGAAGTGTTGCAGCACTTGCACGGTGGTATTTCGGAGAGCACTTTAGCGTGAAAAGAACTTCCGAAAGAGTGAGAGAAAGATTCTATTGAGTGAACTGCAAAGAAGATGTGAAAGAGTGATGTCGAAAATTTGAGTTGTGTGCCTCTGGAAATGGTCCGGTTACAAAACGGAAAGCCCCAATGAGACAGTATAACGTGGGGAATCCTTTTCAGGGTGGCCAATGCTATAGCTGGTCCGTTTCCTGAACCAGAGAAAGGAAATAAGTACATCTTGTTTGCAATGGATTATTTTACCAAATGGCGGAGGCGGATGCTATATCTAACCAAGTAGATGAGACGGTTGCAGATGTACTAATGATGGAGTTGTTTTGTCGCTTTGCAGTTCCGTTGGAATTACACTCCGATCAAGGTCGGAACTTTGAAACAGTATTGTTTTAGAACGTCTGCAAACATCTTGGAATCAGGAAGACTAGAACCACCCCACTTCATCCTCAATCAGATGGAATCGTTGAAAGAATGAACAGGACGTTAGGAAAGTAACTAGCCAAAGTTATCTCTGAACATCAACAAAACTGGGACCAATATTTACATTTATTCCTACTGTCGACCGATCTTCGGTACATGACAGTACAGGATACTTTATCGCTTGCGCGATGTTAGGACGTGAATTGCGGCTATCATGTGATCTTCAGTTTGGACTTAAATCTGGAGAAGAGATCGCAGGTAAAGATTACGTTAGTAAGCTTCGTGAAAGATCAAATAGCATTTACGAAAACGTCCGAAAGAATATACAGGTGGCAAACGATCGAATGAAATCACAATATGACACGAGAGCACAAGAAGGTGGTTACCAATCTGTAGATTTAGTGTAGTTATATAATCCACAAAGAGAACGTGGATTGTCGCCAAAATTACAAAGACAATGGGAAGGCCCGTACGAAGTGTTAAAAAGAATTAATGATGTAATGTACCTGATCAAAAAATCTCTCCGTGGTAAACCGAAAGTGGTACACTTTGACCGTTTAACATTTTATGCTAGCAACAACTAGGAGAACTTGAGTAATGAGAATGGTGTGCGAAGAGTTATTAATCGTAAGCCAAATGTAGATATTGAGAGTTTTATGGCGGCGTATGGCGGTTCCGCTAAGGCAAGATTTAGCGTTGTTGTTGAAAAACAGCAAGATCTGTTTAGAGCACCAGAAAAGTAATCCTGTGCGAGGCTTTGCTGTATCTTAAAGTTCAGATGATGGAAATAGGAGTAACGAGAGTAGCGGTGCCCAAGCTAGGTTGTGAACTGGATCGCTTCGATTGGAGAATAGTTCGAAATATGTTAGAAGTAATTTTTCAGGGAACCAACGTCCAGGTCCTTGTTTGTTGCTATCGACCGGTTGCTTAGCAATACCAAGAAAAGAGTGTTGACTGTTATTTCTAACGCGTTGTGGATGCACCAGAGGAGATAGTTGCAGTTACCGTCATCAGTCATCGAATTGTACCGCCAGCTTGTAGAATACATAAATAGACAAAAGTGTAATAAATAAATTATAGTAGTGTTTAGTGTTGTTGAGAAGCCTTATGGTTAAGAATTTAGATTAAGAAGATATTAGTGCTTATAAAGAACATTAATGTTATAGTGCTTCATTGTTAATTGAACTGAAAACATCTATTAATAAGACATATACTGATAATTGGGCTAGTGAACAGTAAGTAATAAAGACTTGTTATTACTTGTTTTAAATTGGTGAAACGCGTTAATAGTAGCTCGCTATAAAAGCAATCATTTGATACAAATTGAAACTGTATTACTCTTTACATAATACAAATAAATAACACATAATGTAAGCTAGCAAATCAGTTGCTTTATAGAATTTTCTTGGACGCTATTTTTTTAAACAGGTTTAGGAAGCGAGCCTAATATTTTCCCGCTTCAAAACATGGTGACTGCTCATAAACATGTTTACATGAAATATAGGTTTACAGTAGAAATGTCGCTAATCGTTTGCAAATTGTTGAGTCTGCTATACGCAATTAATGTTTAAATAACATATATTATATGATTACCGACTAATAAAAATCGATTTCTAACCTTTTACACTATATCATAAATATAAGTTTTTTCTTTGATTTATATAACTCCCAACTTCAGATTAAAGTTTAAATCGCTTGCTGTTTATATCACTATTAGCTAGGAATATAATGTAGCGGGTTACTATTAACGCGTTCACCAATTTAGAACAAGTAATAATAAAAGTTTTTATTATTCACTATTCACAAGCTAATTAACAGTATATGCCTTATTTATAGATGTTTTCAGTCCAATTAACAATGAAGCATTATCATGCTAATGAATTTACAAGCACTAATATCTTCTTAAATTAATTCCTTAATCATAACCCATGTAACACAAGTACATACTATGTACGTACGGTGTACGAAATTTTCTGGACATGAGTATGTTCCATGTACATACAATTATGTACAATGTATGTACAGTGGACATACATAGTACGTTACTTTGGCACTGCTTTGTATATAAAAAGTACGTACAACATTGTACATAGTATGTACGTACACCATTGTACATTACTTTGACACTATATTTGTACATAAAAGTATGTACAACATTGTACGTAGTATGTATATTAAACAATGTACGTACATTGGTGTATGTACATAGTACATTATTTCGTATGTAAAAAGTTCATTCATCAGTGTACATACTATATACGTACATATTATGTACATTGGTGAAGGTATATAGTATGCTAGTTTAGTACTTCTCTGAACGTAAAAAGTACATAGAACAAAAATATATCACTGTTACCACAAATTTCTGCAATACCCTGTGTCACTTCTGTATGGAATTCTAAAAGCTAGAGTTCACACTTTTGTTTAACACATTTTTTTGTATCTAGAATAGAAACAACTTAGATAAAGAGGGTCCATTACTAACAGCCCCTGTACATACTAGGTACATTTCTGTCTTATATACACATTCAATAAATAGTACACCATTAACACTGTTAATGAAGTACATAAGCGGAAATTATTTGAAGATATGTTTTATTACAGCTCGACAACACGATAATACATTCAGTTCAAAAAGTGATCTATATTATTAAAATTAATTTGAATTCCTTAATTTTGCCTTTGCTCTCTCAGTACATCTGCGTATCCACTTTTGAATGTTCAGCTCTACTTCCTTCTTTGTGGAATTTTTAAATATTTGCAACGAAGCTTCTACATGGAACGTTAGTTTATTTTCATACTTTAATCATTAATAATAGATACTTACGCATGAGTAGTTCATGCAGTTTTAAACTACAAAAGGATTTCTTTTTACGCCTGCCTTCATAACTATATTCTTTGCCACATAAATTATTTGTTATTAGTTACTGCGTTGACCTAACAATAAATTCATATATAGTGCTACCTCCCAAATGCGACATTTCTTTAACCTACAACAGAAGTATATCTTGTATAGAAATGCCCAATATAATAGTTCAAGTAATAACTCAAATATTAAAAACCTACTGCAAGATTCATTTGATTTTCTAAATAGTTTTCTAACAATTCTAAATCCTCTAGTGTATCAGCGGGTAAATTTTGAATTTCAGCAAATAAAGAATGAGTGGTAGCATATTCAGGTGCATTTACTGGAGCTAGACCTTTTTCTAAATCGGAGATACGATCACTTATATGATTTATTGCTACATGTAAGATATTTTGCTTACGAATTATAGTTTCAAGATATTCTAAAAAATGTTAAAACATTAACAGTGAAAGTATAAAAATAAGTAACTTACTCATAATTTTTACGGACTGGTTATCCACTTCACTTGCTGTATTACTGTTATCAACAGTTTTAATTGATAGATTTTCTTGAATCATAAGGTTTTCAGAAGATAACGATACTTGATTTAATACACTTCGACGGTGAAGCAATGATTTATGCTTAAGTAGGTTATCATTGATGTCAGTTACAGTTGCGACTGACACATTTGTCCCATTTGATTCTATAACAGACACAATGACAAAAGGGCATCTCAAAAGCATCCACTTACCTTTAGGTTTAAGTCTGTATTGAGGTGGTTGAGGTAAGCTACTATCCTCCTCTTCCTCAATTGATGAAAAGCTGTATGTTTTCTTGAATATCTTCCTTTTTTTTTATGACATTGTATATTTTAGATCATGTTTTCCATCAGAATCCAAGTCTGATGTTATTGTGGCTAAATTGGATTTTTTAGTAGCTTCTTTAAAAGTTTCTAGAATTTATAACAATGAAGCAACTATTATTACCTAACCTAAGCATACCAAAGACATTATTTCGGAATCCAATACATGGAAAAAGTTGCCAACTTTCAGTATTAGGTGATTCGTGTTTTTCTATAGCAGCACGAATTTGTTGTTTATTGTTATAAGGAGGCCAGTAGCATTGGTTCCCATTTAGCATCCATGATGTTGGTACTGCGGACACAGAATCTTCTTCTGGAAACTTAACAACAGACCAAGTAGCTTCTGATACTTCATCCATAATTGAGTTCTCTTTTGATGCGAATTATAATTAACAATTGGAATACAATCTAGTTCTTTAAAGTTCATTGTATGACAGTTCAAATATGCATACAGAATTTTTAATGACACTATAGGCGAGGCTAGTTTTACACTTATACGATAACAATTCTAATAACAGCTAATAACATTTGTTAATGCTATTAAACGATATGAGATTTACTTTAAAACATTACAAAAACAACTATTTCCGAGTTTGTATTGAACTTTTGACTACTCGCACATTACTAAAGGAATTTCAAGAATATTCGCAATGTCTTAAAGGCATAACAACAAATTTGTCACCATACACCATTTTAAAAAATTTAAATTTAATTTCATCCACATTCCAGATTTGTAAATCGAGCATTAAATCATTGACAATATAAATATTCAATGCAGATGAAGGACATGGTTGTAAATATAGGTCTTCTTTAAAATTGAACTTCCTACCAATTATATACAACTCACAGCATCCACTATCGTTTTTGGTAACAACATTTTCAATGCATACAATACTGTTGTCCTTTAACCCACAACAGTTATTTCCTTCATTTATCTTCAAAACAAAATTTTGAAAACAAACTTCTTGATATTGATCGATAAAGTTATGAAATTGTAACAATGGGCCATTATTATGCTTCTTAAAGGTTGTGGGCAGATTCCTATGTTGTTTTATTGTTTGATTTAATGTTACAGCTATCCCTTTTAAAATACGCTTAATAATCTGTTGCAAAGGATAACTGCCAGTGCGAATTAGTGATTTTAAAATTGTAAATAATTCTCAAACGGAAACCCAGAAAACTTCTGTAAAACACCAAAATTTTGGCAGTCCTTATACAAATGCAATAAGTTGTGAACGTTATGTGATACTTGGTCTTTACCATACAAAATAATAAATGTATCTACAAAATACATCAACAAATCATTAGCATAGCTTCCTTGAGAGACCAAATAATCCTCCGCTACTAAAATAGTTATAGCAATATGCAAACTTAAAAAGTTCATATAGCGATCTCTTGATAAAATAGATTTTAATACAATTGGACCTGTGTAAAGTAGGAACTGGCGAAACTCTGTAGCTTTGAAACGCCTTAGATCATTTAATGATCTTGGTTTTCGAACAAACTCACAAGGTGTAGGTACTAACTCGCAACGATTCTAAATTTTTTGATATTCTTAATATTTCATTACATGACAATTTTGAATTAGGTTTACCATATGCCCACAATAATAACATTTTTCGCATAACGCCTAAGCATACCAAATGCATGTAGTCCAATGGAATATCCTGTATCATGTCAAAATTTGGTATATTTTCTAGAATCGAAGTACCTGTATGATGGTCCTTATCTTTTTTTGTTCGAAACCCTATATTATTTCGATGTAACACAGTGTCAGAAGAATAGAAACACATGCGGTTATTAATAAATTCTCCTTCGATTTGGCACTTTGAACAAGAATTGTATCCGTTATGTCCTTTAGTAAAAGACACAAATGATTTGGCTCGCACATCACAAATAAGAGCTTTAAGTTGAAATGGTATCCTACGATAATCGTGTTCAAAACCTTCATTTGTGTAACAGATACAATCATTCACAAAGTCTTGAAGTAAAACATTCGCATCTGAGGGTTTTTCATAACCATGATATAATCCAATTATTTCCACAACAGATGGATTATCTAATAAATTACATGTAATGCTGTAAAATTGACTGCCGGAACTTTTACTAAAAGGAAGACCATCTATGTTGAGACCAATTTTAATGCAGTCAAGTTCATTAAATTCAAATTTGTCCAGCAATTTATTAACAGCTACATTTAAACCAAAATAGTAATACTTTCCAGAGGTCATGTCTTTTATAGTAATGGTTCTAGAGGTATTTAATAAAGTTCTAGAATCTATAGGTAAATTTTTGCCAAACCTCTGAAGCAACTGTAATAAGCTATTTAAAGCAACTTGTTCAATACGAAAAGTTGCAGCCCATTTTGCAAGTGAGATTGAAAAGTCGTTTGTTGTAGAATTTGCTACATAAGGTTGTTGTAAGAACTTTTTTGCCTCACCTCCTTCATCTAAATGATCACTTACATTACTGCCACTGGAGATTAAGCTACAACTTGAATCGGGTCGAGTGTTTGGTAAATTATTGGTATAATCTGTCGGAGCTTTACTAATTGCACAACGTGTAGCATTATTATTAGTAGCGTTCACACTAATATTAAAAGCTGTTACACTTATTTCACTGGAGTTTATAGAGTCAATCATAAGCGTTGATAATTATTGAGCTTTTCTGTAATAGGTACGAGATAACTTATTACACTTTGGCATTTTAAAAATATTACCGTATTTTGTGAAAACATTAAACAACTCTGCCCAACCGTTAATATTCACTAAGAACACAATTGGTTTTGCTGACGGCAATTGTAACGTTTTAAATATTATTGTGCGTATTTATACGCATTTAGACGTGTTAAACTATAGGCGATAAAAGTATTGTTGTATATGTAAATAAAGTAATATATTAGGTATATGCTTACCATATAAACTTTTGAATTTTAGAATGTAAAAGAGACAGGCGCCGCCAAAACATAAACCAACGAGAGGTTATGTTCTCTGGCTGGCTGTTCCTAGCTAACCAATAACATCTAAATAATAGGCCGTGACCAGAGACCCGTCACTAATAAGGTCAAACGCCATTCGTTGAATTCTGTATTGAACAATTATTGGTAGTTTGTTTTATAAATCAAAAAGGTCACTATAAAAATAATGAAACCTGTTCAAAAATACTTGTTGTAATATTATAAATATAATATAAAAGAAACAACAACTAGATCTTTGAAGAGGTTTATTATTATAATAACTTTAAGATTCATATACTGGTCGTGTTAAAGGCGTCAATGACTTTCGATTGCATATCCAATTATAAAAACAATTCTATTGCCGTATCAGTTAGAACATGTAAATGCAGGTGTGGTTTTTAGAAAACTGGTGGTGCATTTTCCTTCAATGCAAGTGCGTATTCACATTAAGATGACGTGACGTACGCACATACATTATAGTGCATACCACGTATGTAAACAGTATGTACTTAGTATGTACGTAGTAACACTGACACACCCATTATATGTGTCAAATGTTCGTACATCATTGTACGTACCAGGTATGTACATAATTGTAAATATCATATATGTACATGTTTTGTACGTGGTATGTACGTTCAGCATTGTACGTCCCACGTATGTTCATATTACGCACATGGTAGGTACATTGTACATTGTACGTACCATGTATGTATATATTTCACAAGGTATGTACGTACATCATTGTACTTACCATGTATGTACATATTAAGTACATGGTATGTACGTACATCATTGTACTTAACATGTATATACAAATTAAGTACTGTTATGTACGTACATCATTGTACGTACCATGTATGTATAAATTTCACAAGATATGTACGTACATCATTGTACTTACCATGTATATACAAATTAAGTACATGGTATGTACGTACATCATTGTACGTACCATGTATGTTAATTTTACGCACATGGTAAGTACGTACATCATTGTACGTACCATGTATGTATATAATGCACATTGTATGTACGTACATCAATGTACGTACCATGAATGTACATATTAAGTACATGTACGTAAGTACGTAAGTACGTAAAACGTACCAAAAATGTACGTACACTGTACGTAGTGTGCTACATGGGAAGTCTTTTTAACAACATCAACACCTCTATAATGTAATTATTACCCTTTTGTCTATTTATGTACAAGCTGACGGTACAATATGCACGTTCAAATAACACAAATTTATATCTACTATTGGTCCTTGAAAACGTAATCACCAACTAACTGTACACGATGTGATTTATATACGACATTTGGATATAGACTAAATGACTGACACTCATCACCGATCTTATATTTACCCTAAAATTAAATAGATGATTCACAATCTGGTGTTTGCTCGAATGTTCGAAGCTTCAGTAGATTATATACTTCGGTTATGCAACTTGCTTGTTTGACGGGTTGCCTAGTAGTTCGTAATAATAATATAAACAAGATTTCTGTCGCGAGACATGGCAATAGTGCGGATTGGATTGTAAGATTTAACCACTCCTCAAATTATCGGGCTGCCAAGAATAATTCGATACATTAGTGACAAGTGTTGAATTTCTTCAAGGAGTTGTGTAGATATTAATAAATAAATATAACTGCTTAGAAGGAATTATCCTATGACATATACATCAAGTAGTGTTCGATTAAAGAATTCAATGTCAACATATCTATCCGAAACTTAAAGAATTAAAATATAGCGGTGAATGGCGGTCAACTACAAAAATGGACAATAGTATAAAGATAAATATATCTCCATCACACGAGAAATCATTTGACGACGTAGATTTCAAGCAGGAACTGTGACTTTTGAAGAGGAACCACTCCTACTGTTCGATTTCAAATGTATCGTGTCATCAACCAGCAAATACATATGAAATTACTAATGTGTCTGAGTCCTTCAATAAACGTACATTAAAAGATACTTATTCAATGGATTATGACGGTGAAAGTTCAAGAAGGATACCTAAGTGCAGCTTTAAGCCATACCAAAATAATACAGAACACGTTTAAAGACTAGCCTACGTTATTGTAATACATGTAGATATAACGCATGAACTAAAACAGACTTATTCAGCATATGACAAAGCACAGGTGTTCTAACCCATTTTCATCTGAAATGGGGAATTTAGAGAACTATAAAACCGCACTTACCCGTGATAAACCATTTTCATGTACCATTTGTGATTTTGAAACATCTCTAAGGGGCAACCTAAAAATGCATATGAGGTTTCACGCCGGTGATAAACGATTTTCATGCATGGTTTGTAATTATAAAGTATCTCTAAAGAGCCATCTAAAAAGACATATGAGAACACATACTGGTGATAAACCATATTCATGTACGGTATGTAATTATGAAGCATCCCAAATGAGCAATCTAAAAAGACATATTAGAACTCATACTGGTGACAAACCATATTCATGTACGGTTTGTAATTACAAAGCATCCCTAAAAAGCACTCTAAAAACACATATGAGAACACATACTGGTGATAAACCATATGCATGTACGGTATGTAATTACAAAGCATCTCAAAAGAGCAGTCTACAGACACATATGAGAACACATACTGGTTATAAGCCATATTCGTGTATGGTTTGTAATTACAAAGCATATGAAATGAGGATTTTAGAGAACCATATAAGAACACATACTGGTGATAAACAATATTCATGTACGATTTGTAATTATAAAGCGTCTGTAAAGAGCAATCTAAAAAGACATATGAGAACACACACTAGTGATAAACCATATTCATGTACGGTTTGTAATTACAAAGCATCCCTAAAGAGCAGTCTAAAAACACATATGAAAACACATACTGGTGTTAAACCATATTCATGTACGGTTTGTAATTATAAAGCATACCAAATGAGCAGTCTAAAAACACATATGAAAACACATACTGGTGATAAACCATATTCATGTATGGTTTGTAATTACAAAGCATCCCTAATAAGCAGTCTAAAAAGACATATGAGAACACATACTGGTTATAAGCCATATTCATGTATGATTTGTAATTACAAAGCATTTGAAATGAGGAATTTAGAGAACCATATAAGAACACATACTGGTGATAAACCATTTTCATGTATGGTTTGTGATTTCAAAACATCTGTAAAGGGCCATCTGAAAATGCATATGAGAACACACACCGGTGATAGACCATTTTCATGTACGCTTTGCAATTATAAAGCATCGGGTATCAGCAGTGTAAAAATACATATGAGAACACATACCCGCGATAAACCATTTTCTTGTACGCTTTGTAATTACAAAGCGTCTCAAAGGAGCAGTATAAAAACACATATGAGAACACATATCGGTTATAAACCATAATCATATGTTATTTATAATTATAAAGCATCTCACATCAGCGGTCTAAAAAGCTCAAAATTCTTATACGGCTATCATCAATGTAAAAAATTTATGAAAGAACATAAAGATTTACTAATAGTTAATGCTGATAAAGGTAATGTAACAGTTGCTATATCAAAAACTAGTTATATAGAAAAAATGTCAGATTTACTAAAAGATAATACGGTATACAAAGAAATTAAAGCAGACCCAACAGCGAAACTTCAAAAACAAACATTAGACTTTATAAAGCCATTAAAATATAAAAATGATTAACGATTTAGAAGCAAAATTATTAAACAATTATAGTAGCACAATCCCTAAACTTTATGGTCTCCCTAAGATACATAAAGCTGATTGTCCATATCGTCCTATTGTTGCCACAAATAATGCTGCCACTGAAAAATTTTCGAAATTTGTTTCTGAAATTTTAACAAAATCCGTCCATAAAAACGATTTTAATATAAAAGATTCTTTTGAATTTTCCGAACAAATAAATAATTTTTGTTTACCAAAAAATTATGTATTAATCAGTTTTTGACGTTATTGCCCTTTTTTTACAAATATATCTAAAAATTTAGTTATCAATAACATTAATAAAATTTGGACCGAAATTGAACCAAATTGTAAGTTATCAAAAACAATGCTTTTACTAACAATTGAATTTCTATTTCAGAATTGTTATTTTTCCTTTAACAATAAATTTTATCTACAAATTTTTGGATGTCCGATGGGATCAAATCTCAGTCCTATTATTACTCAAATAGTTATGGACGAACTGTTGAATTCTGTTATTCCGCAACTTCCATTTAATCTTCCATTTATTAAGAAATTTGTTGATGATATAGTGACAGCTATTCTGAAAGATAAAGTACGTGAAACTCTTAACATTTTTAATAAATACAATACCCACATTCAATTTAGCATAGAAACAGAATCGAATAACTCTACCATTCTTAGACACTTTATAAATTAGAAATGATAAAAATGAAATTATTTTAGATTGGTATCAGAAGCCTACACATTCAAACATATATTTAAATTATTATTCTTATCATCTATTTAAAACAAATTAAATTTTATTTTGGGATTAAGAGATCGAATAAAAAAGATATCTCATCCCTCTTTTCATAATAACAACATGAAAAGGCTTTCAAATATTCTAAAAAATAATAACTATCCTATACACCTGATAACAAAATTATTATATAACACAAAAAAATATAATAATATAAACAATAACGATGCTAATATAAATAACAATAATACAACTAACGAAAATAACAGAACTATACAGCTAAACACTATCAAATATAGATGACCATCTAACTCATAAATTAATTAAAATATTTAAAAATTACAATTTCAAATACACATTTTAACATTAGGTTAGCATTTTTTTAAAATTTAAAGATAAGACACTAAATTTATTTATAAGAAACCTTTTATACCAAATTAATTGTATAGATTGTGGTAACCCTTACATTGGACAAACGTCACAAACTTTAAAACAACGTATATAACCCAATACAAAAGTGACATTAGAATCAAACCAAATTCTTGTGCTTTATCAAGACACTCACTTGATTTAGATCACAAAATTGATTTTAAACATCCTAAAATTTTATAAATATAAAGAGATACACAAAAAAGACTATTTCTGGAAATGTATAATATTTTTCGCCAAAAAAATTGTCTAACTAAAAAAATAGATATTTGTGGTCTAAGTTCGATTTACACTTACATACTTAGTCTTCAAAAGTAACATATACCTAATGTAATAATTGATATTGTAGTGATTATGATTAACATTACATACATACACATCATATCACATTCATACATACAAATACTAACAAACAAATAGATTAACGTACATAATCACAAATATTCATAGACACTCACATAAATATAACATGTACATGCACCCACACTCATACACACACCAACACATACACACATGCATGCATGCACACATAGGTATTCTGTATTTAAAGCTTCAAATAATAAAAAAAGTGAAACTGAAAGGTTTCAAAATATGACATTTTTATTTTTATACAACTTATACAATTTTCTTATAACAACAAATTGAAGTAAGAATCAGTTAAAATAAGAATTCGATTTAATTTTTATGTTAATTTACTGTTTAACCTCGTTTTGTAAGTTACTATTAATTCATGTATATGTTAGCCTAGTTAATTGTAAAATTTTAGAAAGCCTGTGACCATAATTTGAATTAAATTCGAAAATTTAGGCCTTAAAATAGAGTTTACCTCAAACCCATTAATAATATATCATTTTATATATATATATTGCTGTGAAACCTCTTGAATTACCTGGTCTGTTGATTTTCTTCACTGTTCATCGCCTCGGCTGCTCCCCTAGATAAACCTTCATCCTCATTCATAAACAAAAACAAACACATTCCTACCTCAAACATCAACGTTAACTCTATTTACATCAATATTCACAATACATTAAAATTTCAAAATTAAAATTCAGCATAAATTTCAGTATCAGAAAATTTCAAGATTAAATCTGTTATCATTTTAATGTGCATCCAGAATTAAAGTCCTTGTAGGATGCCTACTAATTACTATAACAATATATGCAGACCGGAGTCTGAGTACAAAGGGAGCATCTACCACCCCTTTACGTTAATTAACCAGGTTCGTCTAAGTGAGCTCAAAGACATACCCAAATTTTCATCATAATCCAGAACATCAATACTAAATACCCCTTTCTACTTAAACAAGCAAATTTCCCTTAAAATTAAAATTTTATTGTTAGTACAATTTCACTACTGTCCATTTTAAGTAAATCAATTATAATGTTATTCAACACACACGAAAACATCAAAGTTCAAACAAAATTGTATAATTTACCTGAAGGTTACTGCACTCGTAGCTTCAATGTACATCGTCCCTTTTGTTAATCACACCATTCCAACTGGGTTATATTTACGGCTTCTGATTCTCAACGCTTTTAAACTTTTCTCCACCACCATTCATCTAAAGTAGTTTCAGTGCTTTTCCGGAACTCATCTGTGTATATCTGACCCTTGTTTTGTGGATCCAGACACGTTTATGAACCATTTAATTATTAACACCCCCGAAAAATAACAAAGAAATTCATACTTCTTTCACCAATATACGCCAAAACTGCCTACTTTTGTGGTTGTAAATTTTACTAATTGGTACAGTGATACTAAACTTTATTACCTTGTATCTTCTTTTCTAAGTGCACTAAAGTACATTCATTGTAGCACGTAAAGAACAAACTGTTTTAAATCACCAAAATATACGAGCAAACTTTAAATTATTCTATCAAACTCGGAAAACTAAAAAGCACTCTTTAACGCATTGAATCAAGTCACAGATGTAAGAGAGCTTGTTCATATTAACCTGGGTATATATAGAGGTTAGCCTGTCTGTCGGTCGAGTCCCCAAAACGGACAATTCTAAAGAATTTCGCATGCTAGGTTCCCATTCCGCAGCCCGGCATGCGATTTTTACGAAATCTGCACTCGCACCATTTAAATCTCAGAAATTTCGACACGGCTCGCAACGTCTGGAAATAACTAATTCAATTTTATACAGAAATGTTATTTTTACCTCTCAATTTTGCCTTTTATTTTCACCCAATCGCAACCCAATGACGTTGCTCTACTCTCGCCTTTTACTATATGTGTCTCGGTCTTGCGCATATTATCTGTCTCTATCTAACCTGTTCTTTATTGGTGCAAATTGATATTCTTTATTATCGATTATTTCAGTCCATGTGGACTGTGAAATAACCCACCTTTAGCATTTCCCGTAACTATTAAGCTACGGTTTCTCCAAGATTCTCTGTAACCATTAATTATCTGCAAAATTTACGCAGAATGAGCTTTTTAAAAATACGCAGGTGTTCAACATAATACTTCTAAATAACCCCTCTACGATTTGCATTTTATTGGGTTTTTACAAGTTTCTATAGATATTATATGTTACTAACGGTTCAATTAACTCCAATTAAAAATAATACCCTTTAATTTTTAGTGACTCCTAATCAAATATTAATTATTATATGTACATTTTGTTTAATACCGGTTACTTAAAATTGAGTTAATTAATATAAATTTTGCACGTAATTTCTATTTGTTTCTTTACAAGGAATAATTAAATTACGTAGAGCTTTCTAATACTGCTTCCTTTGATATAACGCGTCTTGTACATGATTTAAATCTCTTATTTTTAATGAAGCGAATGAATTTTTATGCTTCACGCTTTTATTTAATAACGCGTACCTTTTCCCAAAGCTTCTACACGGTGATTAAAATTATTTGATGTGATTATTTAATTTTCTACCCTGGTCTAAATATGAGTATTTTATATATATATATATATATATATATATATATATATATATATAAATATTATAAGTAGTTTTTTACACAAGGTAAGTTGATAAATACTAACGTATTGCAATTAATAAGATGAAATAATAACTTTGAACGTTGCTTCCTGTCTATATCTGACATAAGTCAAAAATTGACAATTTCAGATATGATTGACAAAAATGCTAAACGTAATTGAAAGTTAGGTTTATATATGGTACTGTACATGATTTAGATTTGTAAATTTCCCAATTAAAGCCATCGGCCTCGGTAGCGTAATTGGTAAACGCACAGTTCCGGCAAAACTGAGATGCAGGTTCAAATCCTGTCCAAGGCCTTATATTTTCCTTCTTTCAATTACTAGCTCGATTTGAAATGATCATTTGGGCTTTACTTATAAAGTCTAAGTTATTATTTCATCTTATTAATTGCAATACGTTAGTATTTATCAACTTACCTTGTGTAAAAAACTACTTATATAATTTATATATTAATACTTGGCTTATAGCCGTGAATTTGAGCGTTGCTTCCTGTCTATATCTGACTAGTATATATATGATAGTAGCAAACAAAGGGTACAAGTTGAATCGATCGTCTCCTACACAGTCATAATGCAAACGCGTTAATACGGGGTCATGGCAGAGGTCCGCTATAATCACATCATAACAAGAATAATAAATCTCAATATTAATCACCGATAGAATTGTAGGTTATAATACGTCAGACCCTTCAAACTAACATATGGTTAGGTTATATACAAACGAGACATGAATTATGCAGTTATAAACGCGCAGCTAAAACTGAAATAAACATTAACATAATCATAACAAATTATTAAAAAATTGAAAACAAATTATAAAATATGTTTGTACAAATATATGCTAAATTATACAGAAACAATACAAGCTCAGATTCAGGTGCTAAATCTTTATATAAATGCATGTTAACATACTATATTCAATCTAATAATCAAAAGTTAAGAATTATACATTATGGTTGCATCGTCTAAAAACGTGCCTTTAAAAAATTAAACACAACCTGGCATTAAATTTACAAACAAAAAATATACATAACAACTTTGTGGTTAATTCAATTACTATTTTATAGCATAACCAACGAACATTAAATAATTAATTAAGCTTAGATGCAATGAGATAACTTCAAAATAGCATATAATTAAAAACATTACCTTTAATAAAACCGCCAGTAGAGATTTTTCGACCTTCCATTTTAAAATCTGAAGCAAGTCTAAAAAATGCAGGTTAAAACCTGTAAAAAACCGATATCGATCGCCCATACAACGGGTAAATTCTAACGTCACGAAGTGCCTTCGGAAATTTGGAAGTGGTTACGGTGCTGTTCAAAAATACTCTAGAATATCGAAACATACACTATAATATTTGCATAATTATCAACCAATGAGAATTAACTAAAGGAAATAGTATCAATCATTATAACCTCGTGGTGTAATTTTTAAGAGATATGTCTACCAACCCTAACATCTTCGTTCATAAATGAGGAAATTCAATGACTAGCTGTGTGCCAGCCAGATGAAAGCAACGCTTCCAATCAAATTGAAATTTAAAACAAGACCTTCAAGTGAAATGACAAGATTAAAATCTACACAAGATACGTATAGACAAATAGTACTGCCAATCAGATAATAAAGTTATGAATATAACTGTGTATGTAGTGAAAGTGCATAAAACAAAAAGAAAATTTGTGTACAAAGCTAAATATATGAAACCAACACATTAGCTGAAAAGCTCCTAAATTAAAAAAACCAAATAAAATGTGTAGTGAAATAAACTCATGAAAGGAAAAAATAAATTTAAAGAATCCGAAAAATTCATTTGGCTGCAACATGACATTGCCATTGGAAAATGGCCTGCTACAATATATTAAAGACGTGACTGACGCACAAAGAGAATATTTACAAAAGCTTTTGTATGCCTAATTGTTGCAAACGAGTTTTAACACTGAAGCACTTTAGTTGTAAAATAACGGAAAACATTCTTACGTTGTGCGTCAAAGTCCTAGATGTAGTGTTGTACATATAAAGTTGTCCATAGTTACGCTAAATGCAATTCGGTACCTAGCGGCAGTGACTGGGATAGAATTTTTATATATCGGTACCCTGCCGATAGTAGGCGGAGATTCTGACACACAGGCGACATCTTTGGTTGTTAGATATTGAATGGAGCTGTTGGCCGAGTATTTCTAATCCTGTCGTGCATGTTCACGTCATGTTCTTTGGGAGGTGGTCTTGACGGCTTCGGAAGTGGAGCGGATCCAAGCTATGTTAGAGCGAGCTCCTGCGTCCGTAGCATGGTTATAAGAGTTTATTTTATCCTACCCCGTGTAACATTCGAGTCTTCTATTAAATATGTTTGCTCTACCGTACAAGCGGCAGAGCCTCGATAGATTACGAGGGGTTCCTGTTTGATGGTCAAGCCCAGGGTAAAAGGATGTTGAATGTCTTTGAGAGAAAAGGATCCCTCTAAAGAGTTCTTCTAGACAGCTAAGTTTCTTCAACTTAGGGCAGAGCCATGAGCTAGGGTCGTAGGATGGTATACGAAAAAAAAACAAAAGAAATTTTATTGGACGCCACCGTATCTTAATGAGTGTTTTATAAGTAATTATTCGAAGATCAGATACGGAAATGTTCGAAAGAAAAAAAATTTACGACAAGCAACATATACAACAATACTTACTGTGGTTTCTGCAACCTGGAATAGGAACGGCGATCTCGTGCTATCTAAAAATTTAATCACACCTAGACATTTTCCAACTAGGGCTTTATGAGAGCCTAATCACTTTATCACAAAAATAATTATATGTAAATTACTAATCAAAATTATACCTTCAAGAAAAACTTTTAACATTAACACTAATAATACCTTCCTTCAGTACTAAAGCTTCTAAATTATAAACAGTTTGTTTCTGTACGACAAGCTTCAAAGAAAGAAAATTTTGAGACAACTTAAAAATTTTTTCTATTAGTTTTGTTTTCAAAAAAATATTTATATATACATTGTTTATACAACTTATTTATACGGAGACTTTCGAAACAGTTCCGTGGAATAGTGTTTTATTAAATGCATAAATTATTTTAGTTTTTAGTAAGAAATATGTTACTTTTAATTTACGTTACAATGACTTCATTTTACTTGGATAAGATCCTTTCCAGTTCACAAACATAATTTACATATTCAAAAGTAATTTCTCAGGTTATGGTTATACATTCTTAGTAACAATTTTTAATAAAATCAAAGGTCAAAGAAAGTACTTAATGTCGACATTGAATTATACTTCAGGTGTATTATTACCATGTGTTATACATTATAATTCGGCAAACAATTCTTATCCTATCGCATGTTTGATAAAGCAAATCCTTTAATACAACTTTGTAACTTCAAACATAACATTGCACAAAGATCTTAAAAATGTTAAGGTCAATTATGCCTCATTCAAATACTAAATTTTTAAATTAAATTTTAAATGAAACAAATTAATTGAACTATGAACTTTAGCAAAAATTTGGAGAATTAATTTTAAACAAACTTAGGTATAGCTTCTTCAAAAATTTATCTGAGCATTTAATTGAAAGTTTCTTAAAAAAAATATATAAGAATAAAACTGGAGGGTGACTCACCGCTAACCATCCGCTATATCTGCGTCCTTACTCTTATAGTTGAGCGTAGCTGACACAGGGGTCGGGATTTAACTTTTGTATTAACCTATAACATGAGCGGGTTTCTACATTCTTGCCTAGTAACAATTGAAACTGCTTTTAAATTTCCATAACTTCTTTACTTGTAACTTAAATTTAATATTTTTAAAAATTCGGAATTATAATTATCTCCATATTTAATGATAGTTAGTTTAATTCTTAAAACGCTAAACTAAAAAAAATGAATAAAAACTTGGAGATCTTAAGAACTTCAAAAACTTGCGCTGAAATGAAGGAAAGAATAAAAATTTGGGGTAAGCTTGTGCAATCTTTCTTACCGTAAAAATATGTCCATCACCATTTTAGGTCGATGCTATTACCAAAACTAAGACTAACTTATGGAACATGTTGGCTCCACTTAGATAATTGGTCGGGCGGCATGTTTGATTAAAAACGTGCAAGCTCCGAAAAACACGTGTCTACGGACTACATCTGATATTAAAAATGGCTTATTCCACGAGGCAGCCTTCCTTCTACTCGTATGTGCGGGAAAGGGGGATATTGACACAAGATACAAACAACTAGAAGTCACTTGATGTGTACTTTTGCTATTCTAATGTAGAGGGCGTACTATGTATGAATTTTATAACAAAAGGTTTCAATAGAAATTTAACATTTATTGATTAGGTGTATCGAACAAAACTTGAGTATTTGAATAACAGAAAATCGAAATTGTTACACCCGTTAGATTTAGTATTCATAACGAGATAATCTGAAAAAAGTCCTTAGTGCACAAAGAGCTTTGAGACTTCAGTCTGGCACTATTCTTACGATCTCTCCAAGAAGTTTGGCGACTACCTTAAAAGAGAACAATTAAAAAGTAATTTGTTCTAGCCTTTAAGCTCCTTTTTTATACTCTGGGTTTGTTTGTATTGTATGTTCGGACGGTTAGATTATATATATTGAGGGGTGTGGGACGTGTCAATTACTGGTCGAGGAGTGTTTTAAGCGTGCATACTGCGTACTTATTGGTCAGTTAGGAGTATGGTTGGTTGCATACTTCTACAATTCTCTTTACAGCAATGTCAATTGTTTTTAAAATGCTTAAATAGATTTTCAACTGATTTTATGACTGTTCCGCACATTCAAAGATATGAGTTTGGACACTAGAGAGTGAAGTTATGTGAAACGCTTGTGTCAACCGTTTTGTACTTCATCGAGGTTTTTAATACATCTAAGCGAATTTTATACACTTTAAATTTAGCGTTCAATGTTTTAATATTGCAAATTTAAAAAATTATTTTAGCTTTAAAAAAACTTAGAAAATGAAAATTTAAAACTTTTGTTTTCAAAAACTTGCTTTTATGAAAAGGGTTTCCTGCTCTGGAGTACTTATACCCACCCCGACTTAAATGTCTCGAGTTGCTTCCCATATTCGCTTTATACTAGTTTCCCCTTGTAGTTTAACAATTAACTCAAAATCAAACTTTAATTTAAACTTTTAATTTTTAAATCGGGTTATTAATCTCATATATGAAGGAGAACAAGTTTAAACTAAAAAAAATAAACAGATCCTTAGCTTTTATGCGAAAAGAGAGAATAAATGGGGTTTAGCTGTAATCTTTTACGGGTAAAAAATCTTGTGATGTAATTCAAACTTAAACAATTTTGGAACAGGCCTTCACTTAAGTCCGGTGTTTTAACGTTTAAAATCAAAACCTTTTAACTTGATTTTAAAAACATTTAAGACCTCTAACGATTGAAAAAATATTTACAAAGTAAAATAGGTTTGTATTTAATACAGTAGCAATGCATAATAAAAGTTAATAGGGAATTTTACATCAAAATATAATTTTAAAATTTTTTTTACAATACCGTTGAACTTGTAAAGTACATATTTAGCTTTTCGTTTAAAAATTTTGACTTTAACAATTAAAACTAATAATTGGTTATTTTTTGCAGCAGTGAATAAATTTCAGAACTGACGACACTACAAAATATACCAACAAACAAAGGTTTCATGTGTTGCCTAATTTTATTTATAAGTGCTTTAAATGCTTCTTGATCCTTACGAAACAAATTGTGGTAGGTTTCTTTAAAGTCTTCTGCTAAATGTAAGTTATATTGTCTGTTTAACCATGAATGTGGCCACCACTTGCGAGCTTTTCTTTGCTTTTTTCCAATCAGTATCAATGTCTCTGATATAATTGTTGGAGTACAAATTGCTTGTACATTTTCGGCCTTCATTGTTCTAACATTTGAAATTATCATTCAATAAGTGGGGTTAACAAATCAATTTATAGAATGGGGCTATCTCCGGACCTTTCATCCATTGTCTACACTCAATTGTGTGTGTGTTCCGCGCGTGGGCGGTGTGGGGCGTGCTGTGTGGGTGCGTGCTGGTGTTGTTGTGTGTATTGACGTGATAAAGAGGTCACGAGAGATCATGGAAACTAAAATCCTATAAATAAAGCCCACCCAAATAGAACAAAACGAGAAAAATCAAAACCTACAAACATTTAACCACTCCACCCTGTACTATATAAGTGTACCTATTAGTCATTAAAATACAAGCAAAGTATATTTCTCGTGTTTAGATATAAAAGCAAAGCGAAATATATTTCCGTGAAGACTGAAAGGAAATTGCGTGTACTGTTAAAGTACTGAAAATAACATAGATTTCAGCCATTCATTGATTTATCATAAAAGCACTCTTCCCGTATATGTTACAAGCATACAGCCATTTAACTCGCGTAAAAAAAATATCAATATATTACCCCTCATTAATTAAAATACTAACTTTATTATTAAATAAATCAATCTTGGCAAAAAGCAATTAAAGCTTTAATTAATTATGAATATATAATATATAATATATAATATATAATATATAATATATAATATATAATATATAATATATAATATATAATATATAATATATAATATATAATATATAATATATAATATATAATATATAATATATAATATATAATATATAATATATAATATATAATATATAATATATAATATATAATATAATTATAATATATAATATATAATATATAATATATAATATATAATATATAATATATAAATATAATATATAATATATAATATATAATATATATATAATAATATATAATATATAATATATAATATATAATATATAATATATAATATATAATATATAATATATAATATATAATATATAATATATAATATATAATATATAATATATAATATATAAATATTATATAATATATAATATATAATATATAATATATAAATATAATATATAATATTAAAATTATTTTATTTAAAAATAAAATTATTATTAAAATAATTTTTTAAATATAAAATTAATTTAAAAAATTTTTAAATTATAATTATTATTAATTTAATATTAATTTTATTAAATATAATTTAAATATTATTAATATATTAAAATAATAATAAATTTAATTATTTTTTAATTTTTTAAATATAATATTTTTAAATTTTAAAATATTATTTTATTTATTTTTAATTAAATATTTTTTTATAATTATAATATTTATTAATTTTTATAAATTATTTATAATTATAAATTAAAATTTTAAATTTTTTTTTTTTTATTTATAATATTTTTAAATATTTTAAAATTTTTTTTTTATTTTTTTAAAATTTTTTTAATTATAATTTTTTAATATATAATTATTTAATATTAATTTAAATAAATTTAATTTAAATAAAATTTAATAATAATTTAATATATATTAATAAATATAAATATTAAAATGATTTAATAATAATATAAATTTAAAATTATTTTTTAAATTAAAAATTTTTTAAATTATTTTAAAAATAATTTTTTTAAATATTTAAAATTAATTTTAAAAAAAATTTTTTAAATTATTTAAAAATTTTATTAATTTAATAAAATTTTTTAAAATTAAATTTTTAAATTTTTTTATTAATTAAATTTTAAAAATATAAATTATTTTGTGTGTAAAAATATGCGTTAGAACACGTCTAATTGCCTTAACACCAACTTTTTGTTAGAATTCATCATTAGGTCTTTAGTCCTGGAACTGGTTAGACGCGTATCCTCATCGTTTCTTATTCCAAACTAGCCTACACATTTCTCTGAAATTTGCACCGTCTGCATCTATTACTATCTGCGCGCAAAAGACTAATCACAGTCCACCTTTACTTATTTTTTCCTATCTCTGCTTGTAATATATGCCGTAATATTTTTCAAAAATGTCTTAGAACATATCCTACCTTTCTATTTTCCATTTTTTTTATTTTTCCACAGATATTTTTCTTCCTTTACTATTCTATAACCTATTTGTTATTAACCTTCTCTGTCCATACTGTCATCCTTATACATCTGAAGCACAACATTCCAAAATGCTTCTATCTCTTTTTGTCTCCTTTTCCTACTGCCCCTATTTCATAGACGTAGTGTGCTGTGCTTCACACATATGCTTTGAACAATTTTTTTCTTGTCTCTATGTTTGTGGTCTTTGAACAGAGCCGCTGTTCTTCCTTGTTAGATGTAGTATTGTTTTACAGTTATATAGTCTATTTCCCCGATATTCAATGGTGTGTGAAGGGGGGTAAGCAGCCTGTGGCTGTCAAGTTCCCCCAGCACTAGAACATTTGTGGAATTAATAGTTTTTCCAATATATCATTTTGCACCATCAACATTAGTTGAAAATATTTCCCAACCCACACCTGTAGTTGTTTATAATAATCATCAAATTTAAGTGCACTTATCTTTTCGTCATTAAATTTTCCGTCTTGAAACTAGTTGGACGCGTATCTCCACTTATTTATGTTCTGAGCTAGCTTCCTACACAGTTTCCTGAAATTCCCACAACAGCCTATATACAGCTCGGTTCTCCTTCCATTGTTTTCCTATTTCACAGAGATTCAGTAGTATGTGAAGGGGGTTAAGCAGCCTGTGACTGCCAATGATCTCCCAACACTTAGACATTTGCCGAATTAATAGTTTTCCTGTAAATACTTTCGTACAGTTAACATTAGTTGAAGATATTGCAAGACCAATACCTGTAGTTGTTCATAATAACCATCATGTTTGGTAGATTTACTTTTTTCGTCATTAGTTTTTCTATCTTGGGACTGGTTGGATGTGCACCTCCATCGATTTCTATTCTGAACTAGTCTATACATTTCCCTGAAATTCCCACATCCTATAGCTTTCACTATCTGTGTGTAATAGTATAACCTAGGTCTACCTCTACTTCTCTTTTTTCCTATCTCTGCTTCTAATATATTTCGCACAATTCCCTCATGTCTTAGTATGTGACCTATCATTTTATCTCTCCTTTTTTTACTGTTTTCCACATATTTCTTTCTTCCTCTACCATTTCTAGTACTTCTTTGTTCTTGACTTTGTCTGTCCATGATATCTTCATAATACGTCTGTAGCTCCACATTTCAAAGAATTTCTTGTCCACTTCTCCTACTGCCCAAGCTTCACAGCCGTACAGTGCTGTGCTCCACTCACATGCCGAATTTAATCCTTTCCTTGCTTCTATGTTTGTTGCCTTTGAACACAGTAGTTTCTTTTGCTTGTTAAATGTAGCACGACTTTGTGCTAGTCTTTGTTTTACATCTTTTGTGCTTTTTCCATATTGGGTTATTTGGCTTCCTAGGTAGCAAAAATTCTTAATCTGTTGTAAGTTCTCGTTACCTATTTGTATTCTTGTTTTTGATTTATTTTCCTCTCCTTTGCATACTAGTACTTTAGTTTTATTTTTGTTAATTTTTCTACCGTATCTCTCTGCTAGAACCGTTTCTATTTTATTAAGATCAGCTTCTAACTCCTTCTTGCTAGATGCTAATACCACTATATCATCTGCAAATCTAAGCATATCAATTTATTGTCCCTGTATAGTAATTCCAAATGTTTTCCTGCATTTGATAGTATTCATTGCTTCTTCTATGTACAAGTTAAAAGTCAATGGGATAAGGCACATTCCTGTCTCCCCCTTTTCTAATATTTATTTCTCTACGTTCTTGCTCTAATGCTATTACTGGTGTTTGCGCTTTGTATAAGCTATGTACTATCCCTCTATCTTTAAAACTCATTCCAATCTTTTTGAGTTTTTCAAACATTTTTTTTCCATTTTACATTGTCGAATGCTTTCTCCAGATCTACAAACCCTATATACACGCTTTCCCCCTTTTCTATTGTTTTTTCCATTATCACCCTCAGAGCTATAATGGTCTCCCGTGTTCCCCTGTTTTGCCTAAACTAAATTGATCTTCTCCTAGTATTTCTTCAGCTCGTTTTTCCATTCGTCTTTGTACGAATCTAGTTAATATTGTTGACACATGTGCTGTCACACTTATTGTTCTAAAATTTTCACATCTATCCGCGCCTCTCTTTTTTTGGTATAGTTTGAAATCTTTGAGTATCTCGCCTGTCCACATACCTTACAAATTGAAAGAGACGTTCTGTTACTGGTTGTCTAACGGCCTTTAGAATTTTTGCTTGCACCTTACCTGTACGCGGCGACTTATTATTTTTCAGACCCTTTAATGCTAATTCAAACTCCTCTCGCAGTATAGGGTATCCCAAGTAATCATTTTCAATTTCTAATTCCTGTTCTAATGCTGTTAGTTCCTTTCCTGCATATAAATTCCCTATATATCATCTAACCACTTTCTATAATGACGTTTTCTCTCGCGTCCCTTATATTTTTGCTATACGGTTATATATCCCTAAAATTCATTCTAATTAGTTTGTAAGCTTCGTTTGTTTTTCCTATTTCCATCTTAGTTTTTATCTCTTTGCAATTTTCATCAATTCATCGTTCTTTAGCTTTCTTGCATTTGCAAATAATTTTCCATTTTATGGCTTTGTATCTCTGTTTTCCCGTTTCGTCTGATCTGTTTTTGCTTTTCGCCTTCCTTTTATTAAATTTAGGATATTTTTTGTTATCCATGGTTTCTTATTTTATTTTTGTGTATACCCCAGAATATATCTGGTAGTCATGTCTAAGCTGGATTTAATGTTATTTCTTTCTGTTTTTACTTCCTTAGTATCAAAAAATTTCTCGATATTTTTCAGCAATTCATTTGACATTTTTCAAATCTTTTGTGGATATCTTTATCTTTTAGTTTCTCAAAGTCAAAGTGGAAGAAATTATAAAAGAAAATAGAAATTTTTGCAATAATAATAAAAAAAAAAAAATTAAAACTGCCGAAATACAAGAAACTATGTTACATTATTATTTACCCTGAACGACTTTTTCTACTTGTCATAAGTGACTGACGCGAAACCGTATGTCATAACAATTCCTTTGGTATTATTCCAACATGAAAGACAGGTTTTCCGCATATATTTTCCTTGTTTTAGTTTATTAAGCTTTTTCCGTTATACTTTGCCGTTCTTTAAGATACCTTAAAACACTTACTATATGTTCGGTCAAACTAAATAAAATTAAAAATAAAATGCCTTCTCCAAATAAGATTTTATCGCTAGGGTAGCTGTATATCCTTTACATGACACAGTTTTTAAATAAATTAAAATAAGATTCACCCTAAACTTACTATTATCACTAAATAATTTTAATAGAAATACAAATATAAAAGTACTTCCCTTAAAAAAATCTAATTTCTTGACTTTTCAGGTATCGTTAAAGGAAATTCTACAAAGGTTTTAATATAATCCATCAATAATTTTATTATCACTCAAAATTCTCTATTTACCATATTAAATTACATGACATTTATAAATCCCAATTTCTGGAAGTGTCGTTAATAACAAACATAAAAAACAGTTAAATACTAGCTTTTTCGTTCTATCATTTTATCGTTCATTTCAAAATAGTAAATTTTTATGTTTTAACTAAGAGTAAACTTGCTAATAAAAATTTTATTTAAAAATCATATACGTTAATTCTATCGCTAATTAGTCAAACGAAACAGATACCTTTACTTTGATTAATTTTCTATTACAAAAACACAAACCATTGATATTTTCAGTTAACGAGTACAAAATTAATAATTAAAACGTGAAAGCTCACATATTACTCAGTTTTATTTCAATTCCTTAAATCTGAAAATGTCCAGCGACCATCCGTGTTTCAATTGCAGTTAATACAACTTTCTTAACTCGTTACAATCCACTTATTTGGGCTATCCTTGCAGACCAACTTTTTATTGCGCTACACACCTGCTTTTAAAATCCCACGCAACAAAAAAACATTCCTTCCCAAAACTGTAAGGGAAGTTCCACAAAAACTTGCGCACCATTAAATTAAATTACCTTTCGAAAAAAGTCAAATTACATTTTGCAGGAGGTTCTGTTCAACTTTCCATATTCACTCGCATTGCTACATTTTACGTTCGAAATTAACATCTTTGAATTTTACGTTACGATTACTTTTCAAAATTCAACTTTCCACCATACCGACTCCTATCGCGCGGGTTTACTGATGTTTTGTGCGTTCGAATGATTACATTTTAACATGTTTTATTACCAGTCTTTGAATAATTAATACGCTTTTGTGCCGAATCTAATTATTGTCATTGAATTCCCCATCTTTCTTATTTTCAGCCAGAGGTTTGTGTCATAATGCGGTCTTCCTATTGGGTTTATGGAATAAATACCAGGAAAGTACTTGTAGTGTCATGTGATTTACTTAGGTTAACGTTCGTGTTTCTTGTTCATCCGGTTTTATTTTCCGTAACGCCAAAGCGTTACAAACCCTAGATGACTCGAGTTGGTTCAAAATAAACTGTAAGTAGTTGTATCAACAATTGCAGTTTTTATGTTATCTTCCTAGCTATGAAAACGATCTAAAGAAAAACAAAATATTTTTCAAATTAAGAACTATTTACACTAACACACTTATTCCAACGTTTTTGTTTAACGAAATGAATAATCTTTGTCGTTGTTAGTGTGGCTTCATATAGCTTTAGCAGTTGATGCTCATGTAATCCTGTCGATAGAAATAATTGTACTTTTAAATAGCTAGATAACCGACATTTTAAAAAATAAACGCATAGTTGAAATACGTACCTCAAATTGAAAACTTTTCTCCTTGGTCTCTTTCAATGGCACCCTTTTTCAAATGCGTTTCGCGATACACCCAATAAACTTCAAAAATTCATTATTAGACTGTATGTTGTTAACTAAATTTATACAAATCTAACTTGATAACGTTGTGTACCACATGCGTTTACTATGTACACTTAAATTAGCAAACTAATTACTTGCCAACGAGGTTTTATAACGAGTCCTACATTTCAATTCTAATAAAAATTTAGCTTTCCCTTTGGAAGGGAACGTTTTGTTTCTCTTTCAATAGGTTGAATGACAGAAAACACGTTGGGGGAACTTTATTATTTATCGCGAACAGACTAACTGAATATTTAAAACAGTATCACGCAAATCAGTACGGCAGATGAGATGAAACAACTATTTACCTTATGTTCAATGCGTAGATAAGCTAAATCTGTACTGTGTTAAACTTACTCGAATTTCAAAGTTAGAAATGTTTTTTAATTTGTTGCGAAAATGAGCTATGGGCTCTTAACTTTATACATTTGCTTTTACATACTTTAATTTTATTGTTCTGCAGCAGATAAAAATTTGCATTAATTAGATAATAAATTTATAAAATTTAAATTGCGCGTCTTTGAATGATATTAATCTAGTCGCCTACCTCATGGATAAATAAAAGGAGATCATCCGATAGATGGAAGAAGGAAGAAGGAAGAATGGGAACCAAATTACGCGCATATCCAGTAGCGCATGGAGGCGCTACAGTATCATCGAAATATATTTAGCCTTTGTATGTCTCCGCTTATGAAGAAAGAAGTAGGAACAACCTATCCTCTATTCTACTTGTTTTGTTTGGGAATACCTTCACCATCTTGAAGCTATTCTAATGTATTGTAACAGTTTTTTTGACCACTGCAGAACGTCAATGAATTCTTAGTTTAACAAACCTTTTGTCTAGTCCATTATAATCACGTAAACATTTTCAATTAAATAAATATCTGTATTGGAATCATGAGGTCTAACCGCCATATAGAGATGCTAGTTTGGTTGCTAACATCAGGCGTTAAATGTTAGTATGAATATATCGAGGTCAAACAGCTTTCTTGTTTCGTGCATAATGTATCAGCGCTCACTTTAGCTAGAACATTTGTCAAGAGATTTACATGAGGAACCAAAGCGTTCTAGCAAGTAATTTGCGTGTGGCTTTATGGCGTAGTGGAGCCCTGGTGTAATGAACACTAAGTTCAGTGATTTTTAATAATGGTAAGCAGTTAAAAATAATTAACTAGACAAACTAAATAATTTTGTTGTAGCGCTCTTAACATATCTCTTAACATATTTCTTAACATATCTTTTAACATTTTTCTTAACATATTTCTTTCATACTCCGTAAAATCTTCAATTAAATATTTATTTTATAATTTTCCTGCAAATTCAGATGAAGAACTTTTAAATAATCGTTTTGTATATCAATTGTAAGGCTTCTTTGTATATTCATTTGATAGAATGATTCCGCCTTATCTGGTTTTTATAAAAATAAGGCCGTCTAAATGTTGTGTTTCAAGATGATATTAATCCTATTTTTGCATTTACGAATACCAAGTTATAGTTCATTCACATCAACGTTGCGATAAGAAAATATTGATCTAGTATGGCCGTCCTTCAGCTCTACTAGAATAGTTGGATTTAATGAAATGTTCTGCGAGGAAACAGTATGTTTAAATTTTAAAGAAACGTTCTACAAAGTACGTAGAAATATAACGGTTTGAATCTAAAATCCGATAATTAATAGAAATGGTCTTTTTGAAATTGCAAGTACGAAATTACAAGTAATTATGTGGACAATTACATGATGGTAACTATTTTGGTGACGATCTACACATAGTGGAACATCTAAGTTTTGTATTGGATTTTGGTTGGTCCCGTTAATGCGTATCAGAAAAACGCTTTAAGTTCATATGGTCCGGTACCAGGATCACGCAGCTGATTATGTGCTGTACAACATGTGGAGCCTACGTCAATTGTTTGACCGAGGAACGTATGTATTAACACCTGTTCTAACATGCTGTAGCACCATCACATAAACAACATCTGTTGGAACGAGATAAGAGATTTCTATTATTCTTACATCACGTTTACAATTGGCGACCTTTGATACAAGGCTGCATCAGAAAATAACTTTGTGATGAATTATTACCATTAATCTGTTTAACAAACTAAAAAGGACTTTGATAAATTTTTATTGCCAATATAAATGCAGTGTAACCACAGTTACTATTATTAATGAAATTAAGCAAACCTAAAGAGTTCTTATTAAAGTTTCATTTATGCATAATTTTACTTACAGCTTTTGAACATTGAATTAATAGACAATTTAGATATTTTTTATACATATGTGTAAACCGAATAACAGATCTGGTATTTTTGGTATAGATTTGAGTTAAATTTTGTAACGAAAGCAACACTTAAAGTTTTTGATATTTCTTTTGAATTCACAATCCTACCTCAGGGTAGATGAAATTTGTATTATCTTTTCTTAAACATAAATTTTATACATACAATTTTTAATGAAGAAACAACTTTTAATTAAAGAATCAACATTTAATTTTCTTAATTAATTGTTTTATTCTGAACAAGTAAGTTCAGAAATAGTGTGCCCAGGTATATGAACAAATAGCATAAAGTGGTAACCCCGACTTAACAAGAAGCTTTAATAGCCTTTTCAAAATTTGAAGCATAAAATCTGTGTTCATAATATTGTGTGCATAATTAATCTTTTCTGTTTTTTTATATGAGGTAACAAGAGAATACCTCTTGTGTTCTCACTTTGTTAATTTAATTAAATTTTCTTTACAGCTTCTGCGTTAGCAGTTAATACGAGATTCCTCTCTAAGGACTTCCAAGTCCCTCTTAGGGAAACCCTGTGTTTAAAACTTAATGACTTGGTGGCGCCCTCCCTAAATCCCTGCTTTGATAAGAATCAAGCCCTAGTAAGAGACTAATGTTTTGTAAAAAGAACCACGACCAATCCTCATAAGCTCTACCCAAGGAATAGTCCCCTAGCATAGTCGGAAGATATTTGCGTTCCATCATTTCAAGGAAGCCCTTCTTTAAAGTTCACTGGTTTGATTTGGGGATATTAGAGAACCCAAGAGTTACTTTAATTAAACAATTAACCCCCACCAGTGAGTTACCATTTTGTTTTAGTATATGGTATCATAGTATTATTGTTTAATAGGAAATTCAAAAAATTGAAGTTACATTCTTTAAGTTAGTGTTTAAATATCTAATTATAATACGGTTCTCCTTTTTAGATTCCTTTGTTCAGTACCATTATTATTGGCAAATTATTAAATTATAAGAATTGACTTAGCAGGCACGTTATTTTTTAAATTGGTGTTTAAAATTACTAATTAAATATTCTTTTAGTGTAGCTCTCCTTTTATTATAAATATTACTGTTATTGGAAAATTATAAAATTAAAACGATTGGCATAACAGCTACATTTTTTTTATAAATTTGCGCTTAAAATTTCTAATCAAATATTGTTTTAGTGTAGTTCTTCTCTTATGGTCGTTTTGTGTAAATATTATTATTGTTATTGGAAAATTATATTACAAAGATTGGCTTAGCAGGTACGATATTTTTTAAATCAATGATTAAAAATTTAAATTAAATATTCTTGTAGTATACATCAGCGTATCACTTTCCATTTAATAAAGGAACGCGATACCTATTGAGAAATTGATTTATCATTACGTTGCCAAAGATTGAGAAATGCATATTATGCTAATATAACTGATAACAACTACAAAAACAACAAGTTGAGAATGCAAGGCATTGTCGCAACGAACTTCCAAATGTAGACTTACTTTAAAACAATTTATGTATCGCACATTAATTTTGGACCTATTTGAAATTTTGACAAAAATTAATTCCGGGGGTCGGTATCCGTGGTCAGATTTTGTGGGGGTACCATATTTCGACTCAGCTATGTTAGGGGAGTCCAAATATGTATCGCACATTAATTTTGGACCTATTTGAAATTTTTGATAAAATTAATTCCGGGGGCGGGTATCCGTGGTCAGATTTTGTGGGGTACCATATTTCGACTCAGCTATGTTAGGGGAGTCCAAATATGTATCGCACATTAATTTTGGACCTATTTGAAATTTTTGATAAAATTAATTCCCGGGGGTCGGGTATCCGTGGTCAGATTTTGTGGGGGTACTATATTTCGACTCAGCTATGTTAGGGGAGTCCAAATATGTATCGCACATTAATTTTGGACCTATTTGAAATTTTTGATAAAATTAATTCCCGGGGGTATCCGTAGTCAGATTTTGTGGGGGTACCATATTTCGACTCAGCTATGTTAGGGGAGTCCAAATATGTATCGCACATTAATTTTGGACCTATTTGAAATTTTGATAAAATTAATTCCCGGGGGGTCGGGTATCCGTGGTCAGATTTTGTGGGGTACCATATTTCGACTCAGCTATGTTAGGGGAGTCCAAATATGTATCGCACATTAATTTTGGACCTATTTGAAATTTTTGATAAAAATTAATTCCCGGGGGTCGGGTATCCGTGGTCAGATTTTGTGGGGTACCATATTTCGACTCAGCTATGTTAGGGGAGTCCAAATATGTATCGCACATTAATTTTGGACCTATTTGAAATTTTGATAAAAATTAATTCCCGGGGGTCGGGTATCCGTGGTCAGATTTTGTGGGGAGTACCATATTTCGACTCAGCTATGTTAGGGGAGTCCAAATATGTATCGCACATTAATTTTGGACCTATTTGAAATTTTTTTTTTCCCGACGGACTATCGCGGGGCACGGCGCCCCCGTGGCCCGATTTTAACTGACATCAAAACTTAAGCTCTGGACACCGAGCTGAATCGATTGATGTATCACACATTGATGTCCGACCATTCGAAAGGCCTCGGACGGACGGACAGACGGACGACAAATCGATTTCATAAACGAACGAAGTTCTTTGAAAATTTTATTCGATTTCCTGATAAAGATCCAGAACACACACAAAGATGGTTTGACATAATGGTTTTGCCTTTGGTTAAAAGTAAGGCATATTTATGTGAAGACCATTTTGTGAAGGAACCTTTTGCAGCACAGTGGTAACTCTGATAAATTTTTGCATTACCAAAAAAAGAAACACACACATTGAGTGTCTACACTAGTAGTAAAATTTTAATACCTAATCCATCATTACATAATACAACTACTAGTAATTTTGTTCCACTATCTACAAAGTACAATAATATATCAACTGCTCATGGGGTTTTTTCGAGCCCAATATAATTAATTTTAATACAAACCTGATATAAATACGTGTCGACCACGTGCATGTACATCATCATAAGATCTTCAGTCCTGAAACTGGTTAGACGCGTACACTTATTGCTTTCTAGTCTGAACTAATCTACATTTTTTCCTGAAATTTGCACAGTCTGCATTTATCACTATCTGAGTGCGAAAGTCTGATCTCGGTCTTCCTATACTTCCTTTTTCCTACCGCTGCATGTAATATATCCCGTACTATTCCCCAAAAATGCCTTATAACGTATCCTGCCCTTCTCTGTTTCTTTGTATTTTTTTTTGTTTTCCACAGATATTTTTATTTTTCTACTATTACCTATTTGTCTATCTGTCTGTCCATGCTATCATCCTCATAAATCTGAAGCACAACATTCCAGAAGGCTTCTATCTCTTCCTGCCTGCTTCTCCTACTGCCCCTATTTTATAGACGTAGTGTTCTGTGTTCCACACATGTGGTTTGCACAATTTTCTTCTTGTTTCTATGTTTGTTGTAGTCGACATAACCGCTGTTTTTTCTTGTTAGATGTAGTTCGGTTTCCTTTCTATTGTTTACAAATATATACCCTATTTTCCCGATATTCAGTGGTATGTGAAGAGAATCCCGACACGGTCCGCTTGAAAAATGTTAGGCGAGCATTTTTCACAAAAATACACCCTCGTTCAGATGAGAAATAAAATGTAGGTCCCGTGTGTGAGTGTTATCACGCACATTAAAAATTCCTACCTTGCTTGGAGCAGCAAGGGTTCGACAAAATTCCAAATTTTCCAGTTAAAAAAAACTCGCTTCCTGACCAATGTAGTAGCTTTGGGTGAAGCATTGGAAAATCACATGTAGTGTATCACAGATAACTTACCTGCTCATTACATTGTTTCATCGCATATGACACAGCTTATTAAAATGCCGTTAGTGGCAGATTCAGATGGTAAGATTTTTGTACGGCTTGCTAGTTCAAAATCGAGGGTTTCTCCTATAAAAAATAGTAACCTTAGCGCGCCTTGAGCTTTACGCTGCAGTTCTATTACCAAAATTAGTAATAAACGTGTATGATTTATATAATTCACGATATTCCATCGAAAACATATACGTATTTTCGGATTCCACGAGCGCTTTATCATGGATTCATTCGCCTCCTCATCGTTGGTCCACATTTGTCGCAAATAGAGTGACTAAAGTTCAAGACAGCTTGGATTCAAAACACTTCTACCACATCGCTGGGATAGACAACCCCAGTGACTGTCTATCTTGAGGCAAGTTACCCTCGCAATTGTTGTCGCATGATCTATAGTGGAATGGTCCATTATGGATGTCGGTACCTCCTCATACTTAGCCAATTAAACATTTTCCGCATCGCGCAACGAAGAAATTCCCGAATTATGTTTAAGAAATTTAGCTATTATAGTTCCTGATCTACCAGTATTATATGAAAAAGCACAACACGTGTTTTCGTGGGTAAAACTTTTACGCATTATTGCATATGTATTACGGTTTTGTAAGATTATTAGGTTTTCTTATAAAATCGAAGCTGACGATTTAAATTTAGGGGAGCAATACTTAATACATGTCTTACAACAGGTGCAGTTCTCGGAACTAATACAAAGTTTGAGAAAAGGCAATGTCCCTTTATACATAAGAAATTTAAACCCCTTCCTAGATGAAAGGGGTCTTATTCGAGTGGGTGGTCGTTTATCACGATTAGGATTGCCCTTTGTCGCTTGTCATTCATTGCAGTTACGCAAAACAAATCACATAATTAATTTATTAATTGACCATTATCACCGCATTCGTTGTCATACTGGCGCCAATCTTCTTAACTCGCTTATCAAACAAACATATTGTTATTCTTTCTTCTAGAGATGTCATAAGAGCAAGGGTCAGATCATGCAATTTCTGTTTTCGAGTCAATCCCAAACAGCCCACGCCAATGATGGCAGATTTACCGCACACGGAGGTAGATTACGCTGGTCCCATCAACATTACACTCGCACGCAAACGAGATCAGCATTTTCAAAAGGCATATCTTTGTATATTTGTTTGTTTGACTACTAAAGCTGTCCATATAGATTCCTGGTGATCAGTAGGACTGTTCCTATCGAATATGTCGTAAGGGAGATTAGAGATAGGAGATTGATAAATATAGGGAAAGGGCGCGAAATTATCGAAGATATTCATCTTGGTAATAGGGAGGTAGAGAAAAAGATCGTTGTATCTGAGTTGGGGCACCCGGCCGATATTAGAGGAATCGAGTTTGTCAAAGGCGATGGGGACGCGATGGGTATCAGAATTTATACAGACGGTTCACGTATGAATGACGGGCAAGCAGGCGCGGCATTTGTTGTGTTTAAGCAGGAAAGAGAGGTGTTTCGGTATCAAACCAAACTCGCAAACTGGAGCACTATCTTCCAGTGCGAATTGGTAGCCATACGAGAGGCAATCGATTACGTCATAAACCACACGGGCAGAGATGAATATTATATAATTAGCAACAGCAAATCAGCGCTGACAACTTTGACAAACATGAACACCTTAACAAACCTTTAGGCGGACGTCTGGAGGATAGCGCATACGGCGCTCGAGTTTCGACGTTTAAAGTTCTGTTGGGTTAGGTCGCACGATGGTAACGTAGGAAACGATAGGGCTGATGAATTAGCTAAAGAGGCCGTGACGGGCGACTTTCGGATATCGCATTCGTCGATACCGAGGTCTTTAATTAAAAGAAAGCTGCGCGAAATGTCAACCAGACAATGGGAAGAGAGGTGGACAACGCTACCACGTGCAGGTTGACCCACAAATTCATACTGAGCTTAGAAGCTAGAGGTAATATCGAGGTAAAACTTGATCATAAAATGGTGCCCTGAAGGCGTATTTACAAAGATTCGGTTTAGCCGACAATGACCGCTGCGAAAGCGGTGAGGGCGCTGAAAGCGCAGAGCACGTGCTCTTCGACTGCCCGTTTGAAGCGGCAAATCGAGGGTTAGCTGATAGCAAATTAGCTATCTTAGGTCTAGCATGGCCAAAGAGCCTAGAGGAGGTTGGAGAAGTGTCTAACCAGAAGGCGTTCTGAACAGCCTTTAAAGAGTTTGCGGGAAGAGTCTCGAGATTAAACGGTGATAACCGCGCGTAAAACGAAAGGGGGATGGGGGGAGGATTGGAAATGTTAGATTTTGACTTGGCGTTAAATGATATGAGTTTGGTAACTAAAACCTGTATTTAAATAAAAATAAATAAAAAAAAGTAAAAAATTAAAACAAAAAAAAATATAAAACAAAAACTAAAAAAACAAAAGAAAATTATCATAATATTTATAAAAGTCCATATGCACGACAACCCCCGCACCACTAATACAATCACTATAACCACTATATAACCTTATACGCGCGAAAATCGGAAATAAATAAAAAAAAACTTAAAACTTAATCCGGGCAAATAAATAAATAGGAACAGATAAATCAAAAACCTCATTAAATTAAAACAGTGAAATAAAAAAAGAAATAAAATAATAAATAAAATAGAGTGAAACCGCGCATCTCTCCAGGACTTAAAAGTGAAGTGATAGTGACGAACCCCCCCGGAAGATTAGTGCATACCCACCAGAACTTTAGCAGTGCATCCATTTCCCTTAGCAGTAAGTTTAAAGATATGCAGACGACCAGATCTTCGGATGCTGGAGAAATATATTAACGAGGTAAAAACAAAATTGTGGCGGTTGTGCTCGCATAAGCGTTGATTGATGATAATTAGTAGATTTGAAATAACTTAACGAGCACGTTTTGTGCGTAATGGCGCTAGCCGGTATAATTCTTAATCGAGTTCACCTGATAATTTGAGTTATGCTTTTTGCAATTTTATGCACTGCTCAACGTTTAATGCTTATACACGTTCATTTATATATTTACATAAATATTTATATTTATTTTTATATTTATATTTTTGCCTGCTTTTATTGTTTGTGGCTTGATATTATTTGTTTGACGTTCTGCCGTCATTTTTGGTGGAAGCTTATATATAGGAAGGAAGATTGTTTGAGAAGATTGTAATTACAATATAAATAAGTTAGGGAATGATAGGGAAAGCTAGGGACGGACTTAGGCTAACAAATTACGTAGACCAGGGAAGACGAATTTGTAAATTTATTGAGCAGGTATAGCTGGATTCATTATTAATATATTTGGCGTATTCTTAGAAAATTTGAATCCATTTTAAATTAGTTAGCTAGATTTGGATAGTTTTAAGTCGACCCTTCAGGTCGCACCGGTAAGCAGAGCTGGTAGTTGCTATCCGGCATTACGGATCCCTCCTCATTCATTTTGTTTGTGTCTTGTTGATCGTGCCCACTCCAAATCAACGCTAGGGATACCATCAGTGAAACCCTATTTTTAGTTTTTGTTTCAGTTGTTAGATTTTTATTTAGGATGTGTTAATTTTGAAGTTAGAATAATTAGGAGCACGTTTATATTTTCGCGTTTAAACCCAGTGTAGTACCTTCGGGTGGAGCATTGGGGACGTGGCCGCAAGCATAGCGACCTTTAATTAAATTATAATGTCCATATAGAGCTGGTCTCTGAGTTATCCACAAACACCTTTTTAGACGCGTTTAAGCGTTTTTTGTCATGTCGTGGTCCAATATCTTGTATTTATTCCGACAACGGTACAAATTTTATTGGAGCCAAGTCTAAATTAAATGAAATCTATGAGTTGATCATATCTGTAGAATTTCAAAGTGCTTTAAATTTGGAATGAAATAATAGACGCAGTTTCTAGAAAAGGATTTCACCCCATGCTCCCCATTTTGATGGAATTTGAGAATCTATGGTAAAATCTTTTAAAACAATTCTCTATCGTATTGTTGGTGGTCACTTACTTACGTATGAGGAGCTTTTGACTATTTTGACGCAAATTCAAGCACTCTTAAATTCAAGGATCCTCTGTGTGTTGTCTGAGGCCCCTTATCCAAAAGTGCTATTTCCAGCACATTTCTTAACGTAAACGCCGCTGCAATTTTTACCTGCTTCTGACATGTCAAAAGAGCGCTTGACGTGCGTCACCGTAAAGCCTTACTCGATTCGTTAGTTCAATGGTTTTGGCGTAAATGGAGAACTGAGTATCTGCATACACTACAGGTAATTTATTTTTATTTTTTATTTTATTTATTTGTTCCAACGTTTTAGTAGTCTGCTACCTGAAATTTAAGCAGACCTGGCTTCCCCACAGAAAGTAACCATCATGTGTTATGTGTGTATGTGTGTGTGTGTGGAGGGGATGATTGTGTGTATGTGTGTTGTGTGTGATGTTGGTCCGTGTTACGTTCCCCCTTTAGGACCAGGACCATCGGCAGCCGGATATTCCAGTCGTCAAGGAAGAACGCACAACGGACATTGCCTTATCAGTCCGGACCATCGGCAGCCGGAAATCCAGATGTTGAAAACACAATGGAAGCGTGTGTTTAGGTGTGTGTGTGTGTGTTTGTGTGTGTGTGTATGTGTGTGTGTGTGAGAGAGAGAGGGTTGTGTGTTGTGTGTGATATTGGTATCCGTGTTACGTTCCCCCTTTAGGACCAGGACCATTGGAAGCCGGATATCCCAATCGTCAAAGAGGAACGCTCGACGGATGTTGTCTTATCAGTCTGGACCATCGACAGCCGGAAATCCAAATGAGTAAGTGTGTAAATGGTGTTTTGTGTTTGCACAGTGCATAAGAGGTGTTTTGTGTGTGTGTGTGTGTGTGTGTGTGTGTGAGGTGTGTTTAAAATGTTAATTTGTGTTTATGTTTGCCCAGGTTACTAAAAGGTTGGATTGAATTAGTATAATTTTGTACATATTTGAACTTATACTATTACATAAATAAAAAATTAAGTTTTTTCAGAGGAAAGGATTTGTTTACTGTATTGTTTGCCTCGGGTATGTGTAAGTTATTAAAATTTAGCGTTAGTTAAAAAGAAAAGAAATTCCCTATTCTACTACTTAAAATTAACTTATAACTACTACTTAAAGTTAACTTATACTACTACTACTGTTGGTTATTATTTGTTAAAGACAGGGTTGCTAATATGTAGAAGCATGCAAATTCTACATATTAGGGGGTTGGATCGTTTCAAAGTTGGGTTGATGGTTTAATCTTGTTGCTTCTGGTCGTCAAGAGCAATGCTCTTGGAATTTCAGGAGATCGGTCTCCGGTCTCCGGGGCAGAGCCTCGGTTCGAGGAGAGGTGGTACTTTTATGTCTCCGTCCTTGTAGTTTTGTTTGTGTTTTTTATCCGTCAAGATAACGTTGGTGGATAAGTGCCGTGGTTATCTGTGTGAGTGGATTTAAGTGTGGAAAAAGGTTTTCGTTCCAAACCATCTGGTGTAGGGTCTTGTTTAATAATGTTTGTCTATGTGCGTAGAGGTATTGTTGTAAGTCATTACGCTCGAATACTATATGTTCCGGTGTTCCTATTTCTCCACACGTGCATGTGTTGTTGTCAACTAAGTTCATGCGTTCTCTGTATGTTGGATAGGGTCCGTGGCCAGTTAGGTAATAAATAAATCCCCGAGTGGGCACCAGGTATTTGGCTTTTAGGCGGTCTTTAATATTTGGGATCATTGCGTATACCCTTCTACCGGTTGTGCTTTGATCCCATCTTGTCTGCCATTCTGCAAGTATGTAGTTCTTTATTTCCATCTTTGTCGTGTGCAGTTGGTTTGTGTTTAAGATGCGTTGTAGTTGTTTGTTGTTATTGTATGTAAGATTGTACATTGCAGCTCGCTGTTTCACTAGTAGGTCCAAGGGCATAGTTCCCACCAGTACAGGAAGTGCATCTTGTGCGGTAGTCCCACAAACCCCCGTCAGTCGCAGTAAAACACTTCGTTGTGTACTGTGAATTTTTTGTCTAGGTTTGATTGTGTTAAGGCGATGTCCCCACGCGCTCGCGGCGTATGATACCATAGCACCGAGCACACTGTTGAGATATAGCCTTACGGAACTAAGTGGTATCTTATAAGTCCTTTGGGCGAGCGTTACAATGTTCTGCATTGCAGAAGTTGCACTTGCACAGACGTTGTTTATATGTGCAGAGTAATTCTGTTTTTCGTCTAATGTTAAGCCCAGATATTTTGTGTTTTGTGTTCTACTTATATTTACACCATCTAGTTTGATGGTGGGGGTCCCTTGCCAGGGTTCCCCTCATCACAAGGATGTAGTTTTTTGTGGTGTTATGGTCATTTTGTTGGTTTTGCACCAACTTTGTGTATGGGTAAGGGCGATGTTAGCTTTACGTTCGATTTCCCTTCTGGAATTGCCTTTAACCACCAGCAAGATGTCGTCGGCGTATGCAATCGTTGACAACCCTTCGTCAACGGTGTCCAGCTTTTCCAGGAGTTCATCCATTACAATATTCCAAAATAGGGGCCCGCACATGGACCCCTGCGGGCAACCTTTATTTATATATTTGGTAATGCTCTCTGTGCATTGTAGGGTTACATACCTATCCCTGCAGTAGCTCCTGAGAGAGTGGTATAGTTGTGATGGACAGTTTATGGTCGCCAGTCTTGTAAAAAGTGAAGGCCACCAAAGGTTATTAAATGCGTCTTCTATGTCCGCTAATATTATTAGGACGTATTTTTTGTGTGATTGTTTGATGGTTTGTATTGCTTAGTTTATGGCGTCCTCGGTCGATTTGTTTTCTGTAAAGCCGTATTGTCTTGGATGTACTCCTGTGATTTGTCTGTGGCCCTGCATTAATTTACATAATAATTTTTTATGTTTTTCCTAGCGTGTTCAAAAGACATATGGGTCGGTAAGAGCCCGGTTGTTTGGGGTCTTTACCTTTTCCTTTACGGATAATCACGACATTCGCCTGTTTCCAGATGTTCGGAAAAACAGCTTGTCGTATGCGTTCATTGTACAGTGCTGTTAGCGTCGGTGTTAATTTATCTTGTAGCGCTATGTCAATCTCCACAAAAATTCCGTCCGGTCCGGGTGCTTTACTGCTTTTCGATTGGCATAGTGCGTATCTCACTTCGTCTTCTGAGAAAGGATTTAAGTTGTCATCTTGTCTGTTCCATGGTCGGTTACCTACGTGATTTCTGTCGAATACTCCTTGTCGTCTGAGTCGTTGTTTGTTAGTCTCATCTTGAACGTTGTCATCAAGCAAAAGTGTTTGTAATAGTAGTGTCGCAGTTTCACCCCAGTCTTTTGTGTATGTACCGACATGTTTTAGTAAAGTTGAATAAGTCATCGGTGGTTTGATTTTACCCTGGGTGATTTTATAGGGTATTCCCCAGGCGTCAGTGTCTTTCCACAAATAATTCCCATGACCTCCTCTTCATGTCAGTCAGTTCTTTTTGGTATATGTCTTTTAGTTGCCGATAATTTGTTAGATGGTATGCTCTCTCGGCCGGTGTTAAGGAGTTTTGGTAGCTTTCTCTCGCTCGTTGTGTTTTCTTTTTTAGGTTTTGTAATTTGCATTTCGTATTTTGTATTGTTGCACTTTGGTGAAGTTTTGTGGTATGTCAAATGGCCTGGTTGTCATGTCAATGTTGAACGTGATTAGGTTGTGGTCACTAACAGTTTGGTGTTCTAATACCTGCCAGTCTTGTATGTAGTTGTACGCTAGCCCATTTGTCAGTGTAACGTCTATGTTTGTTCCTGTTCCTGCATGGGTGTTGTATGTGGATGGGTTATTAGGAAGGTTGATTACTTCGAGTTGTAGTTCGTTAATCAAGTTTTCGACTTGTTCTCCGCGTTCGTCCGTGAGGGAACTGTGCCACATAGGAGATTTTCCATTTACATCTGCCATAATAACTATTGGTTTGTTATTGTAAGTGTGTAATATGTTGCGTATGTTGTTTATGTACGGTTGGGGATCCAGTCTGTACTGGAAGTAGCTTGTTACCAAGATCCACTTTCCAATCCGACCGTTTGAAACCTCCAGACATGTACAGTGTTCTCCGCTGTATCGTTATATTGTCGTGATTGTCAATGTGGGATCAAAAATAACCACTGCCGTTTGTGGGTTTTTACCTGTATGTATTTGTCTTTCCTTTCCATTTCCATTTCATTTCCATTTATTTCCATTTATTCATTTCATTTCCATTTCCATTTCCATTTCCATTTCCATTTCCATTTCATTTATTTCCATTTCATTTCCATTTCCATTTCCATTTCATTCCATTCCATTCCATCTTCCATTTCCATTCTCCATTCTCCATTTCCATTTCATTTCCATTCCATCTACTCCATCTCCATTTCCATTTCCATTTCCACTTCCATTTCCATCCATTCCATTCTCCACTTTCCATTTCCACTCCATTCCATTTCCACTCCATCCATTCCATCTCCATTCTATCCACTTCCACTCCATTCTCCATCCATCCACTCCACTCCACTCCACTCCACTTCCACTCCACTCTCACTCCACTCCACTCCACTCCACTCCACTCCACTCCATCTCCACTCCACTCCATCACTCCACTCACTCCACTCCACTCCACTCCACTCCACTCCACTCCATCTCACTCCACTTCCACTCCACTTCCACTTCCACTCCCCATCCATTCCACTCCATTCCACTTCCACTCCATTCATCCATTCCATTCTCCATCTCCACTCCATTCCATCTTCTCCATTCCATCCATCTCCATTTCCATCTCCACTCCACTCCATCTCCATTCTCCATTTCCATTTCCATCTCCATCATTTCCATCCTCCATTCACTCCACTCCACTCCATCTCCATCCATTTCCATTCCATCCACTCCATTCCATTCCACTCCACTCCATTCCATTCATTCCATTTCCATCCATTTCCATTCCATTCATCCATTTCATCCATTTCCACATTCCTATTTCATTTCATTTCTACTTCATTCCTTAATAATTCCACATCATTTCATCCTAAACTCCAAATCATAAAAATATCACATGTACTTATTAGTAATTATAAGTCAATACAAATTTTACCAATGATTACATATTGCTTTATTGTAAAATCAAATTTTATTCGATACATTTGTATTAATACAATCCAATTTTCCTCAACTGCAACAAATCAAAATATCTACAGGGTGCTATAAATAGTATACCTACCTAGGTTTATAAAAGTTTGAAAAGCGTTCATTCGTTATATAGATGTTCAAATATTGATATTAGTTTTATAACAAAATTGAATATTACATTGCAAATCATTACAGTTTATAAAGTCAATCATTTTAAATTAACTTATGACTTTTTAAAAAAATTTTTTATTAAATTTCCCAATGTGATACAATAAATGACTTGGGTTCTACGGGAGCCGTGCGTGGCCTCGGCCGGGCCTCCACAAGGTCCCGGAGAATTTGCCCTGGCTGTTCCCCCTTATCGACCGCCCTGATTATTTGCTATAAAGTACTATATTACATTATTTTCTTTTATAAAATTCCCTCGATAAACAAATACTCACTTGAGCGTACTTGCTATTTATTCTTTGTGCCTTAGAAGTACAAGATTAAAAAAACTTAGAAACCACTGGATTGCGCCATCTATAACCGATTTTAGCTATTCTTCTTACGTTTCAACAAAAATTTAAATTATTGAAAAATCTAGTTTCTAGCTAAAGAAATTTCTTAATAATCATTATTTTAACAAGCAATATGAGATAAAGAATATTTCTTATTTGCTTTCTGAAGCAAAAATTGTTGTCTCGCAAATTGATAAGTAAATCTTCAAATTTTAAAATTGATTTTAAAGTAATAGAAATTTTAAAAACCGTAATCAGAAGTGTTGGAAAGCATATTTTAACCAGAATTTTACATCACAAGTGCGTGAGAAACGGGTGAGCATAAAACACGTTTTGATTATTTAACACTGAAATGGAAATACGTTCAGTTGTCAAGGGAGGGTTGATTCTAATGAATTTTAATATGTCTAAACATCCTGCAATTTTAAAAACCTCTTTCCTACGGGATTTGGGGCAAGGGATTTAAAGCACACACTGAAGCCATCACCTTCCCTTCCACGTAACAATTGACTTATTTTTTCTCACGTGCATTGTTTTTGTTGTATTGTTAGCAAACGAAATGAACTCACAATATGACTACATGCATTATCCAAATATCATTGAACAATCAAATTGACAATGGTTTGCTGTTAATGTTTTACGAAGCATTGGCGTTTGCTAGCAAAGCCTATGTCGTGTTGTGGTTTGTGGGTTGCTATTCAAGCATAACGGTTGGTCGAAGCTGTGTGCAATTTGGTGGGCAGCTGAGCATGTCTAATTCTATTTGTCTAAGCCATAAACTGTAAAAAATAAGACCCTTGTAATTATTGTGCAGCGTTGAAAATGCATATAAGCGTAATTATCGACGAGGGTTTGGATACTAAGTATAGAGCACACATAAAATAGTTCCGTATTTTATGAAGCTTTTGAGCCGAGATGTATAATATGTATTAAAATAAACACAGTTAAAATATTGTAAGGAATTTTCTAATTGTTCTTTTGTCTTTAGGTATTTTCAATAAGTACAAGCTTAATAGTTATACTTGACAATCACAAATATTAACAGAGTCTTATATATATCACCACTAGCTTAATCACTATTTGTAGCCACTGAGTTATTCTTCTAAATACGGCAAATTAAACACTAATCTACCGGTCATTTATTTATTTAATACTTCACATCACGTAAACGATTTTATAATTACATTAATTTATGCACTTCAAACGGTTATTAGCACGAAATTCAAACTAATACTAAACTGTCGCAACGAGGTTCGCGCTTATATGTAATTTTATCCATGAAATAATGGGGAAAAATCAGAATGTGAGTCTTCAAACTTTTCGAGAACAACCTTATTGCATTACGATATCTGTCAATGATCCATTCTTATTGGGAAACAAACATGATGTCGCTTTTGTAAAACCCAAGAAGAGTTCCTTCCAAAATGTTTCATATATTTCTTAATTACTATTACACCGCCCCTGTCTTAAAACTGTTCTGCCACAGAACATCGTACGCGCGAGAAACTGGATATCCCCGTGACCATAAAAACAACCAAAGCCATTCTTATTTTAGCATCATTTAGTCTACTTCTAACCAGAATAAGTAACCTAGAACATAAACAAAGTACTTGCACACAAAAGATGATTGCTAGCTCCTGCGGCGCGATGAACTTGACTGACACGTCACAAGAGATTTATTAACTATACAATGGGAAAACTCTAGAATGCTATTTATATAATTTATGGTATGTTTGCCAAATTTCTGGAACAGCTTAATAAAGCATAAATAGTCCTTAAGGAGTTTTGAAGTTTAATTAACAGCTTTAAACTAGCTCTTTGTATCGAAGAATGTACCCTCTTTGTTGCATATCACAAAATAAATGATTGCATTTAACAACTTCCATATTTTAAACTATTGAAACGAATAAATTTTATATGTAAAATCTGCATGTTATTTTAACTTCATACTCAACATTATATTTTACTAAGATTAGGACCGAAATTATGAATGAATGACTACATTATCAATCGCGTAAATTGAAATGACTTTCTTTAATGAAGTTTTCGCCTATGTACAGTTTTATCTAATTACGTCATGGTTTTCCAAAGCTTTCTTGTTCCGTATGGAACATAATATACCGTAATGATATCGGATTTTTGGGAATAACTTAGTTTATTACCTCATTAGCATTGAATTGCCGCGTGCTGCTTGTCCTTGTCCAACACAACGAGGTTAATGGTGATATCGCATTGCTTCACTAATACGTAAGGCTATTAACCGGGTTCTTATCGATTTTACATCTTTATTACATTTTAATGTTCATGCGACTTCTTAGAATAAACGTTTGTTTATTTAATTAGCTTATCCTACATTTCTTAATGCCGAAAATTTGAGAATATGTCTTACTCAAAATGTTATAGCTAATTGATTAAAGCTTTAATTGCTTTATCATGCAAAAGATTTGCATTCTTAAGGATTGTAAAAAGAAAATTTCTGCTTTCACGGTAACTAAAACATGTTTTTAATGCACATTTTATAAAGATTAAAGCGTTATCAAGATTGAATGTAGTTTTATTTTACGTAAAATGCGTAGAGCTCCCACCATTTTATGGTATTTACAACGAATGAAGTTCATATTTTTATGGTAATAAAATAAATGATTTTGTATTTATAATACGCTTAAAAATGATCGACTTGCATAAGGTATAAAGTTTATATCTTTTAAAGATTGGCATTTGTTTTTACAGTATTTCTTAACGATTAATTATTTTTACATATACGGTTTAAATTTGTACACAGCTGTATTATTTATTTAAAATTGGGGGTTTTAAATAAATGGAAAGTGTGTTTTGCTTTCCCATTTTAATGTCTTTGTATCTACAATACGCTTATATTATACAGGGTGATTATTTACACGCACGGAATTGTGTTTCAGCTTTAATAGCTAAAGATTACGTTTGTATTATACAGGCTGAAACAATGAGTCTTTGAAATATCGATTCTTTCCGGTTTCTTGTATATTTTGGCGGGTTTTAGATTTTAACGACCTCTTATTGCCGTAATAGACTGGTTTGCGTAGGTCGTCGATAATTTGATGTGACCCGCCTAATACTTGTGGAAGACCAAATTAATGCTGTAGCTTGGGTACAGCTAATTGTATTAATGAGGATGCAAATATGAAATTATTCTATTACTGTGTCCTTTTCCTGGCCTCGCTAGCTCAACAGAAGTTATGCTGTGGAATTTACGAAAATGAAATGAAACACAGAAATCTCAAGAAACATATGTGCATTGAAAAACTTTTTTCTATTATACACATTAGCCAAAAAATCCCTTAGATTCAACAAATCTTAAATAATGATTATAATACAGTTTTTGGAAAATCCTAAAATAATCCTCAACTATATCCCTGTTAACAATTACAGAAGCCAAACCTCTTCTCTATAAATTTTCTTTAGAATTCTCGGAATAATTTCCTATCTTTTCTATTTCTCCGACTTTCAGTGTAATTGGCCAACTACGCTGTACAGGAAATATATTAAAGGTCAAATCGTTCCGAACTCTGGAAATTATCCCCTTAACAAATAATTTTTATAAAACCAAGAATTTAATCTAACTTAATTTACTATTAGATTATAAATAAAACAAATTATACTTGCTGATGTTATTGTCAAATAGTGCTTATCAAAATCTCATTGCCATTGTAATTAACGGCATTAAAAACTTCCTGGTTCTATTTCAAATCTCCATTTGATCTTAAAATATTAGTTTGCAAAGTGCATTTATTTTCCAATAGATTAAAATTTGCAGTTTCCTCGTGTAAAGATTATTTATCGAAAATCGTTTAATCTTCATAGTGTTCTTAACAAAAATTATTATTCATAATTCAATGTACTGTTATACATATTGCATGTCGTAAAATAAATTATAAATTACTTGAACGAGTACGTACGATGTCGTAAGATTAATTACAGAATTAATCTTTACTCATAACTTACATGCTCGATGTCGTAAACAGACAAACAGTCGCCCAACGCTTCCAAGCTTTGAACACAATTTTTTGTCTATAGGATTGTTATTTGAACAAAATTACTCAAAACTCACACCATGTCTAAATCGAAACACAATTCATAATGAATTCAATTGCAGCAGAACCAAGCCAAATAGGTTAAACTTAATAGTAGCAGTAATGTTTGAAATACTCCGGCAAAGCTATAACTGAATTAACAAATGAACTAAGACTTGAAGTAATGACTCAAGAAATAATAGCAATAATATTTGAAGCTTCCAATTGATATGTTAAAATAATCCCATTATCAAAATATTTCTAGCTTGCAGATTTACTTACGATTTTAAAATCGGTAAAGTCAAACTACTCGAATAACATTTTTTAATTAAAATATTTTTATTCGTACTTATTTTATCGCACCCAATTATTTTAAAATCTTTGCTGGTTTACAGAAAATGCGCCATCCTTTTCAATACTCATATACAGCATTTAATTCAGATGATAGAACCATTTGCTCCACGAAATTTTATTCTAACTCAAGTATTAAACCCGCTAAGTGGCACGTACGGCACACCCAATCAGACAGTTTTCGTTTATAACATAATATTTCATTCGTTGAATGCTTTGATTAATACTAGATTGACGTCTTTATGATATAAAAATGCCAGTATTTCTAATTACTATTAATTTATAATTGCACCAAATGTTTTTCTATGTAAATAACAAATTAATTTTGATATCTCCGTTATCATTGTAAATGTTGGTTTTGTACGAAGAATCAGATCATCAACGTTTAAACCATAATCCAACTCTTCCTATTTAAGGTCAGATTCTGATACATTTCTTTGTAAGTACATATTGTGCAATACTGCTCAAGCAATTACTAGTTTAGATACAGTTTACGGCTTATAATGTGTTTCAATAAACACCTAAATCTACTTTTTAAAAGACCATTACAACGACAATACTGCTGCAAATAGTTTTGAAGATACTGTTGAATCGTTTTTCTTGACTGTTAGCAGCTTCACGTAGAGGTATCAAGAATCATGGACGTAGCGAGTATCCTATAGGGAAAGTAAACCGTGATTATTAAGCAATATTAACATTTGAATATGTACTCGCCTGAATCTTCTAATACGAAAAATACATTTTCATTATCTCTCTTGTAAATTACTTTCATAGTGTCAGAAATATTTGATTTGTGCTAAATGTAGGTTTCATGACAGCTGCTTGGAAATCTTGAATTTGTGTTGATAATTTTAAGTTCTTGGTTTTTATTTCTCATACTTCTCATTTGTCGTTCTTTCAAAACCTCGTCTACTACATCTAACCATCTTTTACGCGGTCTGCCCCTTGCAGCTCTACTAGTTATATTGCTTGCATATATGCATTTGGTACGTCTATTTTCGTACGTCCTTTCCACATGTCCAAACTATCTAAGCGTACTTCGTTCGTTTAACTCCTTAAGGGTCACTTGCACCACACACTCTGCACTGATACGTTCGTTTGGCGCTCGATGCTTTTCCACACATACTTCTTAAGAACCCCATTCCTGCAATCTTTGTACGACTAACATGTTTCTTCTGACAGACCCAAGTTTTGCTCCCATACAGAACGTTTGACACAAATACACTGTTGTAAATGGCCAGCTGTGCATTTATACTCAATCCTTCATTCCTGTTCACTGTGTTACGTTATTTGAGGCCCCACGTTGGTCGCCAAAATTTATGTTACGTTAATCGCGGCAGCCACGTTCGGGCGCCAAAGTTATGCTACGTTGGCCCGTAGCCGTGCGTAACACAAAGGTAGTCAAGGAATGACCCGGGCTCAATCGGAGATTAGAGGGGGTTGTAGAAAGCAGACCAACATACAATGTACGCGGCTGTAAGGAGTTAGTGATAATACCTGCAAGAAAAATAGTCAAGCAAACCTGAAAAAAAAGGAAAAAGCATAGCAGCAATGATAAGTCTAAATTATTCAGTACTTTGTAGAATGTAAAAAAAAAAGTTTGGATAATCTATATAATGTAACAACGGTAAAAGCAGTACAAAAATTTTTAGTACAAAGTGAGGTAATATTGGGGAGTAGCAGAAACGTTTCCTCACACATCAATTAAACATAAATCAGACAAAATGTTAAAAAATAATAAATAGGTAAGACACAATTGATATGAGTAATTCAGTAGTATTGATCTTTCTTTCTTTCTTTCTTTTTTTTTCTTATGTTTTAAAATATCATGCAAGTCTTTTGTAAAAGGTATCAGAACGACAAAGATATGGTAAAGCAACGGATAAATATTTAAAGTAATAACAAGTAGGAAATAGTTCAACTTATAAAAGTCCTTCAGCAACGCTTCCTTGCAACGGAAGTGTGAGATTCACGATGTCCTGCCCTAACGAAGCACTTCACCTTTGACTGTGAGGGTGTTGATGGAACTTTTCACACGTCACACTAATCACACCTACGCACTTCACTGGGGTTAGCAGCAGACACCATCACGCGACGGAACTATGTAGCATTGATAAATTTCTTGTTAATTCTATTTCCTGAGACAATAATTTCGAAATATTTTGTAGCACTAGTTTAATTTCAACTGGGATCAAATGTATATTATTTTCATAAACCTCCAAAAAGCAGTGAGAAACTTCAACCAATACCTTTGTAAACCGGTAATCTGTTATATTTCGCAAATAACGAAATTCGCGCAAGCAATGATCTATTTTAGATTCTTTGGTGTTAGAAAAATGCAGAAACTACAGTATCCACTGTATTTAAATAATCCAAAGTATGCACTACTCTGATAACAAAAGGACCACGAAAACTAGATCGCACACACAGTTCAAATATAAAAAGACAAATCAACTAAAAAAACACAATTAGTAAAGCAACGCGTATCACTAAGTCAATGTTCCGTAAAACGCACGACAAGTTCTATCACTTTTATTTCCAACAGAAAAGCAACAAAAACCAATTAGTAATGCAACGCGTATCACTAAAACCGCCCGTCAATGACCTTAAAACCGCACGTGTGGTCAATCAAAACGTTCGCCTATAAAGCATACTTCCTTCAAATGGAATTAGTACCACACTTTCTACAGGTAATATACAACTTTTATTTCACAGGAAAAACAACTAAAATCGCGTCGTGCTTGTTCATGAACAATTCGAAAATTGATACCGCATTCATTCTCACTATTGTCAAAGCAAAAAGCAACAGTATTTTCAACGTAATTAATATATAAGAACCAAGAACAAACTACAACTGCTCATCTGTTTATATGAACTCGTTGCTATTACAACCTCTTATCGACTATTATCTCCTTCGCTAATAACATAAGGAACATCCAAAACGTGAATGCAGCCATCATATCTAATAACTAATTACAGTTGTTTATCATTTTCGATAAGTTGGAAAGTAATTGACGAATAAACCAATTTACAATTCATTCCTTGCAATTTATTTATTAATTGAAAATCAATCTTCAATTAAACTATTTTTAAAGTAATACACGAGTTAAATTGCATACAAATCTGAAAACTATTCGAAAGTATTTACTTTATACAAACAGCGATCCAAAAACGATGTATTTTTACGAATTGGGAAATAGCGTAAAATGTTAAGCTATAAAAATGCCCGTTACAACTGCCCACATACTTCCAGACACTTTTCTTCCAGTATTTGTTTTTTTTTCTATTTCACCATTCAGCTGTCCATTATTCACAAACTTTCTACCGAGGTACACGAAATCATTCACTTTCTCTATCGTGTCATTGTCCATTCAAAGGCACCAATTTTGCCATCTCAATCAAAAATTATTCCTTTCGTTATATTTACATTCACTTTCAATTCCATATTTCCACACGCTTCCGATAGTCTGTCAAGGATTGGTTGTAAATCTTGTGACAATTCGGCCAACAGTACTGCATCATCTGCACAAAACAGAATACTGACATCTGTTTCACCAATTTTCACTCCTTCCATTCCTTCGCAAGCCTGCCTGATACATTTATCCATAAATACATTGAACAGCCATGGTGACATCACACAGCCTTGTCTTACACCTTCCACAATGTCAAAGTATTGTCCCATGTAACCATTCACACATACGCATGCTTTACTGCCTACGTACATCCGTTTGATGGATCTTATCAAGCAGTTGTTTATACCGTATTCACGCTGCGCCTCACATAATTCACTTCTCTTCAAAGAGTCATAAGCCTTTTCCAGATCTAAAAATGCTGCATAAATTTTCTTTCTAGTATGCATATATTTTTTGACAATTTGTTGCATTGCGAACATCTGATCATCTTTCAGACATAAAACCACATTGAACGCCCATATCTTGCTCTGCGTTTTCTTACGAACTCCCTCAATCACATTTTTTCTATACACTTTACTGGGTGCACTCGACAGACTTATCCCGCGATAATTTTTGCATTTGTACTAGCTACCTCTATCTTTGTGCAAAGGAATAATGATCGCACATTTTCAATCTTCAGGCACCTTCGTTTGCTCTATACACAACTCTATCAGTTTGCACAAACAATCAATCAGCACTCCAGACCCATACTTAAGCATTTCACTTGCTATATCATCTACACCCGCCTCTTTGCCATTCTTCAGAGTTCTCACCGCCTTTCATATTTCATCTACGCTGCATTCAAACTCTGCATTTTTTCACCATCCCTTTATCTCAGTACTTTTTGCTTGCTTTCACTACTTCTTCCGTATATCGCCTCTTCTTCCTATATACTTCCTTAAGTTGCTCTCTTAACTCAACATCTTTTTCTGCAATCATTTTTTATATGCTACTTTCCTTTTCTCGACAACATTTTTGGCCTCGTCGCTCCATCATGCATTTTTATTACATGTACCAATCATTGTCGTTCCACATACTTCCAAAACACATTTCATTACATTAACCCATTCCTGTTTGCATTCATACAACTCTCTCTCTCTAACATAATAGCGTACTCTTTTTTAGTCGAATATTTTAACAAGCGTTGTACTTTCGCTCTTGATTGTCTCACATTCTGCTTTCTGCTCCACATCCACTATCGGCTAAGATCACTTTTAAACAAAACTAGAAACTGATCGGTCCCACATTCAGATCCTCTCATTACTCTCGTGTGTTTTACCAGTTGTCTTAAACTTTCATCAAACAACCAAATCAATTATACTTCTGGCATTTGTCCTTTGCCACGTGTACTTGTGTAAGTCCTTATGTTTATATCTCACATTTGACTTTCCAATGCTCCACCCGAAGGTACTACATTGGCCAGGTAGCGAGTTTCTTTTACCTGGAAATTTTAAACATTATCGAACTCTGGCTATTAGGTAGGGATCTTTAACATGTTCGACAACATTCACAGATGGACCTACATTTTGTCTATCATCCGAATGAGGGCGTGTGAGAAACGCTCGTCTAACATTTTTCATGCGGACTGTGCTGAGATTCGAATTTGGTATGTTGGGCTCAGTAGTCACACGTGAAACTACTAAGCCAAAGAGCCACCGCAATGTTTAAAGTCATATAAGCTGAGTAAAAACCACGCTCCCAATGCTCACCCAAAGATTCAAACACAAATAATTACGTGCTTCATATAAATCTGACTCCAAAAATAAGTTTAAACACCGCAACATGTATTTAACGATTAAAATCTCATCCATTTCTTTAATATAAAATGTAAATATTGAACGTCAATGTATCAATTACCATTTGAGAAAGCCAACTGATTTCAGATTTTATCACCAATACCCAATACCCTCACTACACTGGCAGGCATAATGGTCATTAAACATAAATTACACATTTATTTCCTAATGTGCAAGACCGAAATATTGTAATGACCTTGCACTTGTAACTGCAGCGAATAGCAAAGAACTGGGCAGTTAATATTGCAGGTGTCAGTAATGCTGAAGGGGTGCATGGCTGAGTGGGTTAAGCCTAGCACCGACCAAAACCAACACTATATTGACATCGGGAAGAAAGAAAACCAAACGTTTCCAAATTGAGGGTGAGGGGAGTGTAAAAATCGCAAGAATTCGTTAGATATCTTGGTGTTACTCTAGACAGAAGTTGTTCTATAAAAAGCATCTAGAGATCTAGGTCAAAAAAGCACACGCGGCTCCAAATAGAATTAGCTGATTGATGTCGAGCATAGGTGCGCCAAGAACCAGTAAACAGAGTTATGGCCGCAGATACTGACTCGATCATGCTACACAGAGCTCCGATTTGGGCCAACAGATAGCAAAAGAAGAATTATCTTGAAGGTCCAAAGGCAGATGGTGCTAAGAATTACAAGCGCTGATAACGGGAGCCATCTCAATCGACCTATGCGTCCAAAAGCGGGAGAAGACTCAATTTAGGTAAAACCGAGGTAGAAGATAATACATTAAAGGTTTGACAGACAAAATCGGATAACTCGAATAAAAACAGGTGGAGCAAGGTAATGATACTAGAGAGTCAACCATGGATCACAAGGGCGCACAGAGAAGTTGGGTACTACCTAACTGGAGCACTTAGGGCCTATGGTTGTTTCTGCAATTACCTCGCAAAAATTGGCAAATACAGAGACAACCATTGTATCATATGAAGTGAGCTTGACGATGCGACACGCTATTTCAGTGCCAGAGATGCAACAGAAAAAGGACCATGCTGGAGTTATGTTGGTGAACAATTAACACCTGCTAATATGACTAAACACGCTTGACTTACCACAGTACTGGGCGGAGATAAAAATCAACAAGAACAACCCGAGAGACAACTGCAAAAAACAGAAGATAGCTGAAATTGAGACAATGGAAAATTCTATCATCACGATCTGTGCCTCTTCAAACACCCTGAAGTAATACCTTACGGTGATCCCAGGGTACTTTATTACAAGTAGAAAGAGGTAAGAAGCTTAGTGGGTACCCAAAATTAAAAGCGATAGCCCCCTCGGCAATTGATGCTGTAAACACCAGCCGAGCATAGGAATTAAAAAACTTCTCTAATCTCAGGAAAAAAGAAACACGAGTCAGAGCGCGGCAACTGAAAACATTGTTGTGCCTTTCTGGCTGCGTCAAATTTTATTTGAATATATAGATTTAGAAGAATTTTTAAATCCAGCATGGAAAAGGTTTTCTTCCCATCCTTAATTTAAGTTTCTACGTGTAAGTTTTATGAATATAGTTCCCACAAACACCAGGACAGCTACATGATATATGCATGTAAACTGTATAGCCTTGCGTTTGTCAGGTTCAAGAAACGTGGATATGGTTGGCGTAGCTCGCTGTGAGAAGCGTGGAATGGTGGGGTTATTACAGCTCTTGGGAACGATAAATTTTAAAGCAAGGGAATTGACTATCGGCGATCAAAGAAAACAGACATGTTTGCGATTAGTTAGGAATAGTGATTCTTTCTTTACTTTCTCTACTACTGTAACGTATTTTTTTTCCTAGTTACATTTAGTACAGTAAAATAAAAATAAAACAGCTATAATTTAAAGTATTTAATTTGTGAATTATCATCCAATAAAAATTAATATATAATATTAGTAATAACACATAGATTCTAGTATATCTATACTTTAAAGTTCGTTGTCAAGCGCTGTCGAGTTGTCAGTGGACACTTTATTCTCAACCTTCGATAGTGCAAGCCGCTTTTGCAGGCGAGTTGAAGTCAAAATGGCCCGGTCGAAACACGTGGCTTCTAACAAAGTTAGGAAAAAGTAGAGAATATGGAACCCCTAAGGACATCATTTTAGACAGTTGGTATATATTAATACAATAAATTATATTAATATTTTTCATCATAGTGCAATATCTTGAGGACATATCTTCAACAACAATTTCGATAATAAAATAAAATAAATTTGATGGCAGTAATTTAAAGCAAAGAGTTATGGTTTCGTTATATTCAGTTTAACATGCAGTAAAGTAAACGTTCATTCTACATGGGATCTCGATATTTCAAACTTACCGATGACTAATGACACACGGATATTACGCTGGAAATGTTCAACAGCTGACGTCATGGTCTAGCACCTGCTGTACATTTTGATGCACGTAAGTGTTTATAACCTTTCATAGCTTTGAAATTATAGTAAATTATTATGAATTATCCAACCTTGTTTATTTGAGTAACGAAAATATAAAGTAGTTTTTTTAAGAAGTTAGTAACATTAACGTATAAGTATCTTGCTTGTCAGTTTGTTTGCACACGTACTCAAACAGTGTATTTTAAGAAATTCGGAATGACAATTTATGTCAGACAAAAAAACATAGTAGATTCTGTTTTCCAATCTAGACGCCATATGCTGTCTTGGTTAATTTTACATTATGTTTAAAGACTTTCAGATCTTATAAAGGCATTTTCATTGATATACGAAATTCGCGTGTTTTTTGTAGATTATAATTAGATAAGAATATTTGCGTATTACAATCTTTGCTTTTGATAATTAATTTTGTTGTAATAATCAAGGAAGTACTTCTCTGATTAAAGTAAACTTATGTGTTATGAACAGTTAATAAATTATATGTCTATCTAATAAAATCCTATAGAAATGATCTACTCATAGATCTTGATTTTGAATGTTAAACTTTACTAGAATTATTATGAAAAATTATGACAATGATACAAACTTAAATATTGCAGTCACATGTATATAATCAGACATTTATTCCAATAGAATTCCTTTTGTTTTTGAAAGACGTTTTATTATTCAACATTTAATAAAAAAGAAAATAGTGCAAGTCCTCCTTAAGTAAAAAGTGTGAGTAATGAAAATAAATTCCCTCAGTATATTTTAGATGCATAAATTCTATTATTCTATTTTTGACAAATGTTTTTGAGGACACAAATGGTGTCCATGTTGTGCTTTTGTTTGTTCACAGGTAAAGCTGAGACATCTGTATAACATCTGGTGGTTGAGGTCTTGGTAAGTGTGTCCGAAAGAGTGAAATTCAAGTTTTATGGCTATGTTTGTGGTGTTAAGATAAGGTTTCCGCATTCCCCTTATACGAGCACAGTGAAATTTTGTTGGTTATTGTATTAAAAAATACGGTGGCGCTCATTAAAGGTATTTTTGGTCTATTATTCACCCATGACCCAAGCTCATGATCTACCCAGAGCTAACACTCGACTAGCCGTTTATATCTTAAGAGTTTTTCTTTGTCTCAAGCCATTTACCATCCGACATTACCTTGGGCTTAAAAGAAAAAGAAGAAATTCTCGACCCCGTGATATCAGATTAAGGTTTAGAAAATTAGGAGGTTTGATTTATAGCTGATAGTCACGAGGATAAAGAACTATAAAATTACAAAAATGTATATATATATTACACTTGCGCTCACAACGTGGGGCTGGAATAATTTCTTTTATAGGCTGGAATAATTTCATTTAGAGGCTGGAATAATTTCATGTAGAGGCTGGAACCATTTTATTTAGAGGCTGGAACATTTTGTAGTTATTTTCATCACACTTATATTCAGCGACTGAGGTTTGCTTTGATTCTAGTAATGTCATTTTTTAGTTTCATTTTTGTTGCCGTTTGTTACAGTTTATAGTGGGTTCTTTATATTGTTAGGACATCCGTTTGTATGTGACTTCATCTTCAAAAATTATATAGTTGGGATACCTTAGAGAAATTCAGATATTTAATTATGGCAGAAACTTATAGCATCGTTCATTTACTTAAAAATGAGTTAGAATATGAATTGAACATTAGAGGCATTGAAAATTCAAGACCAGTTTCAGATAAAAGGAAAATTTTAGCGAGGTTGTTGGCCAAAGAAACAGATAAATCAGGTTGTTTGATAGATCCTTCGAGCTATAAAGTGGATTTCGAAGTAGAGAAAGAAGAGATTGAGTCTAGTATAGAGTCAGTTAAAAATGTTTTGTTAGAATTCATTGATGATCCCGCAGAGTCTATTTTTAAAAGGATAAGGTCAAGATTAATACATCTTACAGGTAGAATTCAACGGTTAAAGCTCCCTAAAGAAAATTTTGAGGAAGTTGTGTTATTTAAGAATGAAAGTTTGGCTACTATTCTTGTTGTGGAGGCAGATCTTCATGAGAGATTAAATAAAGATTCAAGTTCAAATCATAATGATATTAGCATAAATTCTATTGTTGCATCTAATGTGCCCATTCCAACGGTCACATATGTCACACAGTCAGTCCCTATTGAATCTTGGTCGATAAAATATTCAGGAAACCCATCTCTCTTATATCAATTTTTAGAAAACATTAGTGACATTGCACAGTCCCGAAAGGTATCTGAAGTGGAATTTTTTAATTCTGCAGTTGAATTGTTTACTGGTGATGCCTTGGTATGGTATCGTTGCGTTCGTAGTTCATTAACAGATTGGAGTTCATTGGTTAGTAGATTAAAGGAAGATTTCTTACCAGCACATCCTGAGGACGCTATTTGGGAGAAAATCAAAAATAGATTACAGAAGAACGGTGAATCAGTAGTCTTGTTCATTGCTAATATGAAAGGTTTATTTAACCGATTACCTATTATTCCTGCAGAACACACTAAAGTTAGAATAGTAAAGAAAAATTTATTACCATATTTCATTCAGCACCTTGCTCTTACCGAGATAGAGAATATTAGTACGTTAGTTAAATTGTGTAAGAAGTTAGAAGAAGCTTCTTTAAGTAAACACAAGTCTGTTTCAGCTGTGTCATATAGTCACAAACAGCCTATTAATTATTTTAATCCACATTTTAGAAACAAAACACCTAGTTCATTTCAGAATGCTTCAAGTCGTGTCTATACCCCTACGTCTTCGCATTCCCCTGTTCAAGTTCTTAATTCTGCTACCCCAATGACAGAAACGAGTGGAGTAGGTAACTCTTTTATTAGACATAAATTGATATGTTGGAATTGTTCACGTTATGGACATACTTTTAGTGTCTGTAGATCTTTCAAGAGATTATTTTGTTATGGTTGTGGTCGTAAAGGAGTGACTAGTATCACTTGTCCGTCGTGTCCAACTCAACGAGTAAAGGAACAGAAGTTGAATAACGAATTCCCTGGGTTTAGACAAGAGGCTACAATTATGTTGTGTGATCAAGAAGGTCTATGTTGTAAGGAGGAGTGGTCGCGATGGCTTCAGGTAGTTAGAAATTTTTGCAAGACTAGAGTTCCACCTAAAGCTAATGCATTGTTTGAGAAAAAGCCTTATGATAATCGCCCATATGTGATGGTAAAGTTGTTTGATATGGATATTACAGGTTTATTTGATTCTGGATGTATTACATCGATAGTAGGTTCATCTTTCAGTCTTATTGGTTATATTAGTTGTTCGATTAATGGTACACAAGTTTTTACTGTTGAAATATAGTTTGAAGATTGCTCTTGTGCATGAGCACGTTTTGGTTTGATTTGATTTGTTTTGAGTAGCAATTTTTATGTATATCCGCGTTGCAACGTAGTATGTGAGTTAAGTTAGATCTAAGCGAGGCTTGTTGTGGTTCATCGCGTAGCGTTATGTTAGTCTAGACGAAACTCAGGAAGGGTTGGTCGCTCAGCGTTATGTCAGTCTATACGAGAATCGTGGTAAGTTTGTCGCTTTAGCAGTTTTGGCATCGTCACTTGAGATTATTTGAAGTCAGTTATGATGTAATTCGTTTTGCTTATTTAGTTTATAAGTCTAGGTGAGGCTCATAGAGGAGCTTGTCATTCTAGCAAATTTATGCGTTGTGAAGCACTTTAGTTTATATCGACAGTTTGATTATGGGTAGAGTTAGAGTGTACCAGAACATTTATTTATAGTTATCATGAAGTAAAGTAGAAAATAATTTCGTATTCAAATTTCTTCCCTTCAATTTATCCGTATCTTCAAATTTAAGTCAAAGAAAATGTTTAGTATCGATAATTCTGCGATAGGTGAAGATAAAGATGTTAAAAATGTTTCTGATCCTTAAGTACTTCCAATTATAGTTGATGTCAGTCGTAATTCTTTTTGGTCCGTGTTTTAAATTTTTAAGTAGGACAAGATTAAAGTCGGTAAATTTTTTTTTGATTTGCTTAAAGTAATTTTTGGTTTTAGTAGTAATAGAGCTTCATATATTTGTTGATTTAGATATTGCATGTGTTAAATGATATTGTTGATGACGACAAGGATGTGTTTATGGATTTAGAATGGTGATACGTTTATTGAGGTTTTTGAGAGTGCAGCATATGCTTAGAGATGTTGCATGTATATAGTGATGAGTATGTATTCAGTGGAGAAATACGTATTTAGTAATGAAGTATATGTTTGAGAATAAAGAAGATGTTTAGTAAAGTGTTAAGCAAATAGTTATATAGTTAGAGTGTGATAGTATATTAAGCATTAAAAGAATGCTTGAGTTTTGGTTTAGTAGTGTGAGACTAGGCCTGATGTGCTTATTCTTATTGAGAGTGTACATGAGCTAAAATAGTTCATGAAGTGTTTTTTTGGTGAGTTGCTGGTGGATGTCTCCCAGTAGGCTCAAATTATAGTTTATTAGTGATTTTGGAGTTCTTTAGTGTTAGATCACTGAAGTTGTAGAATTTTTGAGAGAGATAGTTGAGTCTGTAGCATAGTAGTCTTACAAAAAATGTTGTGAGGTGCTCACTCAAAAATTAAAGGTATCTTGTTGATGGATAGGTGTTGTTAATACTTTGTCTGCTTCTCGAGTATTAGAGATTTGTTTCGTGAATGGACTTTGTAACTAACAGTTTTTGGTACCTATTAAATTCATCAATTAGTTTAAATATAATCAGCATTTGAAAATACATGTACATAAATATTTAGGACAGATATAGTAAAGTAGAGAAGAGTATTCGTTGTACAGATTTTTGTTTAGTAGTAATTTTGTCATACGATAGATTTTGTTTACTCTAGTCCTGATTTATAGTAAAATATTTTTTTTTTGCCTTTGGTAAAATTTTTGACTTTGATATGGTTGTTGCGTTTGTAACTATAGATAACATGCATCCACTGAGTGTTAGATTCCGCTAAATATTCTTAACTGATTGAAGTAAATACCGATTATGACTTCCTGAATTTGTCCCTTTATAGGCGTGTGGTACGCGTAGCTACTGATCACTCATTCCCATGCATTAATATCCCCCCCATATCAATTAGTGAATGATTCTTATTTTTTTTGGTTAAACTTATCGTTAGTTATAGTTAAAGATTGTGCTGTTTTGTTGTCAGTTGTTAGATGTTTATACGGTTAATATGAGTAATTTTGATGCTTCAAGCGTAGAAATTTTTTTGTTAGAAAAAATTCTTCCATACCCCGAATTTTTTCTCTTGGGAAGAGGCTGTGTAACGTATTTTCTTTCCTAGTTACATTTAGTACAGTAAAATAAAAATAAAACAGCTATAATTTAAAGTATTTAATTTGTGAATTATCATCCAATAAAAATTAATATATAATATTAGTAATAACACATAGATTCTAGTATATCTATACTTTAAAGTTTGTTGCCAAGCGCTGTCGAGTTGTCAGTGGACACTTTATTCTCAACCTTCGATAGTGCAAGCCGCTTTTGCAGGCGAGTTGAAGTCAAAATGGCCCGGTCGAAACACGTGGCTTCTAACAAAGTTAGGAAAAAGTAGAGAATATGGAACCCCTTAGGACATCATTTTAGACAGTTGGTATATATTAATACAATAAATTATATTAATATTTTTCACCATAGTGCAATATCTTGAGGACATATCTTCAACAACAATTTCGATAATAAAATAAAATAAATTTGATGGCAGTAATTTAAAGCTAAGAGTTATGGTTTCGTTATATTCAGTTTAACATGCAGTAAAGTAAACGTTCATTCTACATGGGATCTCGATATTTCAAACTTACCGATGACTAATGACACACGGATATTACGCTGGAAATGTTCAACAGCTGACGTCATGGTCTAGCACCTGCTGTACATTTTGATGCACGTGAGTGTTTATAACCTTTCATAGCTTTGAAATTATAGTAAATTATTATGAATTATCCAACCTTGTTTATTTGAGTAACGAAAATATAAAGTAGTTTTTTTAAGAAGTTAGTAACATTAACGTATAAGTATCTTGCTTGTCAGTTTGTTTGCACACGTACTCAAACAGTGTATTTTAAGAAATTCGGAATGACAATTTATGTCAGACAAAAAACATAGTAGATTCTGTTTTCCAATCTAGACGCCATATGCTGTCTTGGTTAATTTTACATTATGTTTAAAGACTTTCAGATCTTATAAAGGCATTTTCATTGATATACGAAATTCGCGTGTTTTTTGTAGATTATAATTAGATAAGAATATTTGCGTATTACAATCTTTGCTTTTTGATAATTAATTTTTGTTGTAATAATCAAGGAAGTACTTCTCTGATTAAAGTAAACTTATGTGTTATGAACAGTTAATAAATTATATGTCTATCTAATAAAATCCTATAGAAATGATCTACTCATAGATCTTGATTTTGAATGTTAAACTTCACTAGAATTATTATGAAAAATTATGACAATGATACAAACTTAAATATTGCAGTCACATGTATATAATCAGACATTTATTCCAATAGAATTCCTTTTGTTTTTGAAAGACGTTTTATTATTCAACATTTAATAAAAAAGAAAATAGTGCAAGTCCTCCTTAAGTAAAAAGTGTGAGTAATGAAAATAAATTCCCTCAGTATATTTTAGATGCCTAAATTCTATTATTCTATTTTTGACAAATGTTTTTGAGGACACAAATGGTGTCCATGTTGTGCTTTTGTTTGTTCACAGGTAAAGCTGAGACATCTGTATAACATCTGGTGGTTGAGGTCTTGGTAAGTGTGTCCGAAAGAGTGAAATTCAAGTTTTATGGCTATGTTAGTGGTGTTAAGATAAGGTTTCCGCATTCCCTTATACGAGCACAGTGAAATTTTGTTGGTTATTGTATTAAAAATACGGTGGCGCTCATTAAAGGTATTTTTGGTCTATTATTCACCCATGACCCAAGCTCATGATCTACCCAGAGCTAACACTCGACTAGCCGTTTATATCTTAAGAGTTTTTCTTTGTCTCAAGCCATTTACCATCCGACATTACCTTGGGCTTAAAAGAAAAAGAAGAAATTCTCGACCCCGTGATATCAGATTAAGGTTTAGAAAATTGGGAGGTTTGATTTATAGCTGATAGTCACGAGGATAAAGAACTATAAAATTACAAAAATGTATATATGTTACACTACCTAAAACAAATTATCTTGTGTTCTGCAATCGCATAGGAATTTAACTTCGTCGTACAAAATTTGGAAACACCGAGAAGAAACCCCAAAGATGACCTGAACCTAAAAGGCAAGAGGAGGCCTTGGCTTTCAGTAAAAGCCAGGTAAGCTCCTAGCTGGTTCGTTAACTTGTGGGCTTTATCCGTAACGGCGACCCATGCAACCAAGTTTGGGGATGCCCTAATTGTGTCTAGGGTTGTGCATGGTAAGCCAAAGATGTAATGGCACGTGAGACTCTTAATTCCATCTATTTTAAATATCCAGGGAGGGCTTGACAAATAAGACAGCTGTTGAAATCAAAACACCTTTTATTTTTTGATTATAGCAATCGCTAATTTTACAAAACAGATCAAACTCGAAACACATATGTGTTAGTTTTACAACCTTACTTTCTAGTTCAACTACAAACAGTAAATTTCCGACGCGTAAACCCAAACCGTTGCAACACCTAACCTACATATAAATATATAAATACAACACTCACACGTCCAGTTCAGGATGAACGTCGATAATTAATATTTTATAAGTTTAGGAAACTTATATATAATTTGGAAACACGTTTTGACGTGTAGAGGTTAGTATTCCACGAACTGCATGCTGCACATTCACCCCCTTGCAAATCCCCGTCAGCTGGCGTCTCCCCGACGAGCAGAACTCTGAGTATCTTTATGGAATCACCTGTCAGATAGATTATAATAAAGACACTTTCGAATTACACTTTTTATACGTGAGCCGTAAGAATACGGTCACGCAAGACAACGACAATATACTGAACATAAAACAACTCAACTATATTTTTTTATTAATTCCACGTTCTTTCTAAAAAATGTCTCCGCACTCTCTCCAGATTTCGCAATCAAGTCCAGTCTTTCCTTCTCCCGGTTATTTCTCACACCACCGTTTTCATTCTGCATGGGAACGCACGTACAATTTAAAATTAGCACCTTAAATTTAAACACTAATAGTCGGGCCTGCTACACTATGCGCGGATACATGTTATTACAAAGTGAAGTAAAATTGACATCTTGCAATCAAAATAAATAATTGACGAATTAAAAATTGGAAATTGAATGAGCCAAGACTCATAAGTGAATTTAACCTTGCTGATACATTCTCCAAAACCGTAAAAACTATAACACGAATATACAAACTTGAACTACGTGACCGAACATGATGTTTGTCTTTGTCTGAGAAAATTTAAATGCACAAATTATGATGTAATCGGCATCCATTCCAAATATTCCTTGCAAAATAACTAGTCCGGTCAATTTAGACATTCACCTTGCATAAATTCCCAACAAGCTGAAAATTTGCATGAACGTTAGGGACACCATTATAATGAAATTGTGAAAAGTCCCCATCGATCCCATGTGTGCAAATTTTTTTATTCAAGGTCAAAGTTCGCAAAAATGAGTATTTTGAATTTTTCAGCAAAGTGGTTAGTATTATGATAAAAATTGTAGATTAAACAATTATCTACAAAAATTGTCCTCACATTTTTTTTCATAACGGTAGCCATTTCTGAGAAAAAGCGATTTTAAAATTTACTTTAGTTGTATTCTCTATAATATGCATGGCTGCGCTGCGTATGTACATCATTCGACGCATAATATAAATAAAACTATTAGTCTGCGGGACCAATACATTAATATTAATAATTCTGAGACTATGAATTGAAAAGAAACCGAGTCTCTCAATGTATGTAAGCATGTGGCCTTGAGCAACATCTGTCTACTGTTCATTCGTTTACGTGACAGTTAATCCGTCTACTACCTTTAACGTGGTTTCCCCGGTAGGCCTACTCCACGATCTATCTCAGTAAAATTTAATGGAATGTCATGTCATCTTATTCATCATTATCCTCATCATCTGTTTGCTGTTTTTTTTCTTCATCTTTGTCTCTTCCTCCATCTTCTTCTTCCTCATTCTCCTGAGTTGACGTAAATTGTTTAAACAGCGATACATCAGTTGTTTCGTCGTTGATGTAAGGATCTTCTTCTGTTGGAGATTCAACATTCGAACACGACTGGCCTCGAAAAGTGGTGCATGCAAGTGAACAAAATAAGCCTACCTTTCTGCAGCCGCATTTTGAATTACACCCCTTTTTGCAGTTGCAAAAAATAGTATTAAGGAGGTTTTCTGGTTTGAGTTTAATATTATCAAATGTCAGCCCAGTCATTTTAAACATGGTGAAAATTCCAACTTCGCGTGCTTTATGGCAGTTAATTTCATCATTACCAACAACTCCACTAGCGATAGACAAAATTCTGTTAACCTCTGGGAAGGGATTATTTGATGAAAACCATTCTAGAAATTTTTGTACATCTTTAGCATCTTTCTTTACTCGTGAGTCACTTGCATCAATATGCTGATCAGTTGTATCCATTCTTACATTCGCGAGTTCTTTCAATGCTTCACAAACGATATTCATAGCATATATACTATAAACCCATTTGCTGATGACACTTTCTTTAGTACTTCGTCCTCGAGCAATACCTCCATCTGTCTTCATAGATTTCATCATTGACTGCTCTATCACCATATCCGTTGAAGTTCCCCAACTTAACTTATCTGAACGTCTAACCGTGAAAAATCCTTCTGTGAATCGTTGGTAAACACTAGAATTCATAGATTCTTTTAATTTTAACATATCTTGCAGATATAATTGTGCAGATTTAGCGTAAGAAAAATGTCCTGATGCGTGGAAATCAGAAAGCATTTCTTTAACAGTACACAAGTGAGTTTGCCAATCTCCCATACGTTCAGCTCTTATAAACTCTTTTGCAATTGATACCATGTGAAAATATTGTATCCATAGTTTAGCCGTAGGTCCTCGTTCTTCATATTCTCTTAGCTTTTGATTAAACCGATGAAGTAATGCTCCAGATGTTCCATCGTCATTTTTAACATCATCATAGGAAATTCTGTCATTTATTATGTTTTCAATATTCATGATAAGATCTACATCTACGATGTCATCAAGAACAAGTTCTTTAGATATTGTGATTGCTAAAGCAAGTTGAAGTAATGTATGCACTCGGACAGCTCTTGGGTAAGCACGGCCATTGAGCATTTTTTCTAATGACTTTAGAGCATAAATCAAAGAAAACACTTCTTTCATGCCGCTACCTTGCATTATGTAACCAATTGCTCCAAAAAGCGACATGAGCAAATGAAATGATCCTAACCTGATTATGATCTTTAATAATTCGGACCCTTCAGGTGCAGCTGATACAATTTTTCGAGCTTCTGCATACAGAGGTTGATCAAAACGCATACATCGTGACCGTAACGTTTTACATTCTCCAATGCACAAAGTAGGGTCGTGTATATAGTATTGTAGTTGCTAGCAGGCTGATGAATGAAAGGTAAAACGGAATTTTAGATTTTGAAAAATTTGTTACTTTTTTTATTGTGTTCAATGTAACCATTTCAAACAGGTAACGATAAATTTTTTCCACTTGCTATAAAACCATAAAACGTCGACTTTTTTGAGTAAAGATACTGTAGTTCCACTTTCATAATCAAAATCTTCGACTTTGATTTTACTGTAATCCACTACACCATTATTTTGATAAATCTGTATTGGAACATGAGCTTTTGCGGCGAAATCTTTTGCTGAAACAGCGTCTTTTATTCGTGGTGTAGGCTCTTCAAGTAAAACTGAACTTATTAGAGTAACAATTTGAATAGTACCCATTATGTGAAGCGTATTATTACCGTCTAGTGTATTTACATTTATATCAACATTGTCTGCAACATACTGAATAAACGTGCCCGTTTCTGGTGGTAAAATATAAGGTGGACTATTAAAACTGCTGCTGCCTCGTACATCATAGTTTCATTATAAGATGCGCACATACCAAAAAACGAAAAAATTTGTACGAGACGCTTTAAAGCAAATCGTCGATAAAAAAACTGCGACACCCAATTGTAGCTTGAACTTGAAAGACCGAGGCCGAACAGCAGTCATAATACTGTGACTAATGTTTGTACAAACTAACTCTAAATGTTCTAAATTGAACCGTTTATTTTTTAAAATAATTTGTTCCAAAACATAAGTCAGTGATTCCAGAATATGACTGTTTATATCTTCAAACATTCGACCTAGTAATGGGTAATGAAAATTATCGATGACTACCGATTGTATATCTTTTCGAATAATTTTTGCCGCAGCTGCCAGTATCTTGAATCGTTCCTCTTTTCCATCAGTTTTTTTTTCACTCCAAGTTTCATTTAAAATATCATGATGATTGTCAAGAAAATATACAATTGTTAATTGTCCCGATTTATCAGTAATAATTACTTTATCACCATAATTCAATTTTAGTCGTAATTTAATAGTTCTGTTATCTACACTTACACTTTTACAAACATTTTTTAATTCCTCCAATGTAAACTGGCAGTCATCACTATTTTCTATATATGTAAACATTTCTCTCATGGCGAGACTCAATGCTTCAACTCGAAGACGACCGACTTTACTTCCAGCGGTCCGTTTTAAAAAGGAAACGTAGCAATCATTATGGTACCTCTAGCTTCAACAGCAACTAATCGCGTTCAAACCCGATACGAGCAACAATAGTTTTGCGGCGGCATCAGAACAAGACTGAGCTACTTTCATAACTGAGTCTTTCAATGAAAGTGTTGTAACTTGACTAATTCTACGCCAAAATGTCTTTGCTCGTTTCTTTTCCATATTCTTCATTCAATTCGTCGCCGCAAAAGAAGCAACAATTTTTGAAAGAACAATATGACTCACTTATACGTGCTCTAGTACGAGGACTTATTTTAGATGTACTAGCTGGTTCCTTTTCATGTTGCCGTTTTACTGCAGCAATTGTACTCTTTCGAGTGTACTGTTTACGACAGTGCACATGAATTGTCACAGAGTTTGTGTCTTTTAAGTGATCAGTAAATTCATCACCCCTTTGAACACTTGCATCAATTAACGTCTTCCTGCCACGATCAACAGTAACATATTCACTTGAAGGTAAGGGTTTATGGCAAACAAAACACAATTGCGACATATTTTAAAACTAAATACACCTACAAACTTTAACAGATAATATTCGAAATAACCACGTGTTTTCACTACGAGGAAATGTTCAAGACTAACCATAATTTTGTTGGGACCTTAGAAATAGGAGCTGGTAGTAGACGGATTAACTGTCACGTAAACGATTGAACAGTAGACAGATGTTGCTCAAGGCCACATGTTCACATACAATGAGGGACTCGGTTTCTTTTCAGTTCATAGTCTCAGAATTATTAATATTAATGTATTGGTCCCGCAGACTAATAGTTTTACTTATATTATGCGTCGAATGATGTACATATGCAGCGCAGCCATGCATATTACAGAGAATACAACTAAAGTAAATTTTAGAGTCGCTTTTGCTCAGAAGTGGCTACTGTTATGAAAAAAAGTGTGAGGAGAATTTTTATAGATAATTGTATAATCTACAATTTTTGCCTGAAATATTTTTATCATAACACTAACCGCTTTGCTGAAAAATTCAAGAAACTCATTTTTGCGAACTTTGACCTTGAATAAAATTTTTTGCACACATGGGATCGATGAGGACTTTTCACAATTTCATTATAATGGTATCTCTAACGTTCATGCAAATTTTTAGCTTGTTGGGAATTTATGCAGGGGTACTTCTATTTTTTCGGCTAAATTGACCGGTCTAAACTGAATAACGACACATTTATCGATAGCTTAAAACGAAGTTTAAATTTTTCATCATGTAAGAAATTCAATATGCAAAAAACAAGCTTGAAGGAACAAAATGATGAGTTTGTAAATAAACGTTTTAAAAAAAATACTGTTTATAAAGTCAAACATAATACGAAACCCTTCGTACGATAGATAATCCCTTTCAAAACGCATAGATAACCAAAAGTAAGCAACATTAAATCCATTTTCGGGTTTACGCAGTACAGAAATTATTAAATTTAATCTTAACACTCTCAAAGAAATATTTAAACAAGCTTGCGTTATTGCCAAGCTTCGTACGTTTTACGTTTGGCTGAAAAAATTAAGTCTAGTGGCCATGAGGGCATTAATTTGAATACATAGTCCAACATTTAAACCGAATAATACTTAAGAACAGCTGAATTTATGCATAAAATTATTTACTATTTGCATTTTATGAATCATTTTGTGTTAAGATACTCTTAATTACTGTATTATAAGAGTACAGTGCAATCACCGTTATCTAAATTGCGGTTTTATTCACAAGAAGTTAGTTAATAGAAAAAATCTTAGAATACCATCAAAAAACAATTCAACAAAGGATCATGAGACCAATAGAAATTAATCCTTACAATAGTTACTAAAAATAACGTTTAGCTAATAATAATAAATACCACCTGCAATCTGAAGTCGTTCTTCTTGAGTCTCATATACTCTAGGGAACGTTCATGACCAACATGAGGAAAATACAATGTTGCTTTAACTGTTCCGTTATTATTTTCTATGCATTTTAACGTATTTTTTTTCCTAGTTACACTTCGTTCTTTAATATAAAATAAAACAGCAATAATATAAAATATATAATTTATAAATTTCCGTTCAGTTGAAATAAATACATAAAATTAATAATAGCATATAGACTCTTTTACCTTTGTGGTCTAAGATTCGTTATTAAGCTTCGTCGAGTTGTCAATTCGAGCACTTCTTTATCAACGTTTGAAGGGACAAGCTGCGATAAGCGGCGTAGTAAAGTCAATAAGGTCGTGTCTAAACACGTGGCCTGTAACACAGTCCGAAAAAGAATTAGAATTGATGGAAGCTCCTCCTCATCATTAATACCGTTGGTATAAAATTATTTAAATAAATTTTGTTAACATTTTCCCTATAGTGCAATATCAGATATGACAATATTTTATACAATAGAATATATGGTAATATCATGTTATGCAGTTTCATATAATTCAACATCATAAACAAGTAATATCGAATAAGCAAATCTTGGATTTAGAAAATTTGTTGGAGTACTAAATTTAATATCATGTAAAATCAAGCAGAAGTTAGTTTCGTTTGATAATGGTTGTATTCAGAAGAGTTTTTGCAATTCCAGTAATAATTTCGTAAGTATTCACGTGGTTTCTATTTGTACGTCGCAGAAAACCGATGGTTATGGAATTTCCGACAGCTGAGGTTATAGTCCAATTTCTTTCGTTCAGAGCAGTATTTCTACACGTGAGTGTTTCTTAGAATTTAATCACTTTGAATATTAATTAAGTTGCAATAAGAAAATATTACATTGAACTTTTGTAACGTAAAAATCGTTTAACGAAAGAAAGAATTAAATATCAAATTTATTGTTTGTCAGAATGTTTGCACATGCAGATAAAGTTTACTAAGCTAAAAGGTTGTGAGTGACATATTATGTCAGATATAAAAAACATAGATTCAGTTGTCCTATTTAGACCTCATATATCATCTTACGTTAATTTAAAAATATGTTTAAATATTTTAAGGTCATGAACTTTGATTTTTAGTTAACATGTGGAATTCGTCTAATAACTGTTAAGTAAAAATAACTTTAGGTTGATACATGCTAGTTTATCAGCACTTAGGTAATTAAATTTCATTGTTAAGGTCGAGGCAGTACTACTAGGGCTTGGAGAATATGTAATATAAATAATTAAGAAAACTCAAATCCTTACATTAAAATTATTACGAAAGATCCATTCAGAGATCTTTATATTATTGAATACAAATCTTTATTAGTATATTTCTGTTCCATAAAAATCATTAATTGAAAATATTATAGTAATACAAATTGAAAATATTATAGTAAAATGAATCCAGAAATTTATTCAAATAGAATCTATTTTTTTTTGCATGACTTTTTATTATTTAGAAGTCAAGTAAAAATTACAAGTCATCCCTGATCAGAAATTGTGTGTAATGAAAACAAATTCCCTGGGTGTATACTTTTGAAACCAAAATTCTATTTTTTTATTTTTGGCAAATATTTTTGAGGACACAAATGGTGTCCATGTTGTACATTTGCTTGTTCGCAGGTCAAGCCGAGACATCTGTATGACGTATGGTGTTTGAGGTTTTGGTAAGAGTGTTTAAAAGAGTGCAATTCAGGTTTTATGGATATGTTAGTGGTGTTGATATAAGGTTTCCGCATTCCCCTAATACAAGCACAGTTAAATTTGGTTGGTTGTTGTATTGAAAAATACGGTGGCGCTCGTTATTTTTATTTTTGGTCTTTTGACAACCCATGACCCAAACTCATGATCTACCCAGAGCTAACACTCGACTAGCCGTTTATGTCTAAAGAGTTTTTCTTTTTCTCAAGCCATTTTCCATCCAACTTTACCTTGGACTTTCATTGATAATAAGAAATTCTCGACCTTGTGATATCAGGTTAAGGTTTAGGAAATATAAAGTTGTAATTTATTAGCTGATATTCACGAAGATAAATAAATTTAATAAAAACAAGTTAAATTTTTATCACAGCCTTCTAAGGTTGAAGGACAACAATTTTGTAGTTTATAACAGTTTTGTTTCTTTACAGTACTTGTGATTTCTTCAGGTTCATTGGCGTTTTTTAGATAACCAGATCTGTGACATGAATAATATGTCTTTTTTGTATCGTCACTTAATTTTTTAGAACCCGTGCGCTGTATATAAAAACATTGCATTTCATTTTCTTTCTTTAGTTTCCATGAAGAAAAATGTAAAAAAGCGCAAACCTTATGTTTATACCATGTGTTGGATACAAACAGTTCTCTTTCCATACGTATACTCAGTAACATATCTCCATTTTCATTCGTTCTTGGATCGCCAAACGTGCCTACCACATGCTCACTATCTTGCCTGCGTACTTTGACCCAACCATTCATATCACTTAATAGAACCACGCGGTCATTCCTTTCGCGTTCGCCTAATACATCTTCCAACTCCTACCAATACTGCTCGCACTCCCTATCGTCATAACATGCATAACATGTTATTACAAAAACCTTTCGAAAGCCCACTTTCATTCAAACACACAAAATACGGAGAGAACCAATTCATATTGTTTCATGCATGTTTTTGCTTGATCATTTAAAATTAAACCAACACCTTTTGGCCCGAAATCATTGCTCTTTACTCCAGACCACAAACCCAACATACCGTCATCTCGTTCAACATTTTCCTTCTTCCGCTTCGTTTCACTCAATCATAGTACATCCAAGCGTCTTAATTTCGTTTCATTCATGATTTCATACTCTTTACCGTACACTCCCCTGACACGCCAAGTACCAAAGTTCCATTCCTGATTCATGCGGTCGTTATCTGGTGGGCCAGATATAATTCCTGTCTCAGTCGCCAACCATGACTTTGACGGTTCGAGGTTTTCGCAAAGGTCTTGTTAGTAGTGTTAATTAGGTTGAACCACGTTACCAGTCTAGATTGCAACCGTTCCGTTGTAGCTTTCTCTACTAACGATAACGACACCTTACCGTTCAGTTTGGCATGTTTATCTTCTCTGCCACAAACGTCGCCACGATTGCCAGTCCTCTAGGTGTGCCTAACGTCTTTCTATACAAGCTTAAACTTCCTTTTCCAAAGGGGTTATCTTGTAAGCCAGTGGAAGGTTGCCTGCGCGACGACCACTAGGAGGTGCATGCTGTGCACTGACACACATCGAGCGCTTTAACAACTTTTATAAAATACTCTACCAGGTTTTACCAATTCTTCTTCAGCTTCTATAAGATTATTTATGACAGCTTGAACTGGTATATTTGCATATCAATTATTCTTCTTATCAAGAATATTTTGGTATTGGATGTATTTATGTCGTATTAATAAGCTTATAACAACAAACAAGGCCCCTAATACAATAGTGTTTGATATAAGTTGTAGTGAAAAATTATTTTAGGTTATGTATGCCCATCTCTTACACGATTAAAACCACACCTACAAAAATAACCAAACGAATGCAATTCTACTACTATATTGTAGGAATAGAATGATGGTAGGTGTCAGGAATGTGCATTTGCTAACTATGATAGAACCATTCCCATAGTTCTTATAGGAATAGCGTTCTCGCGATTCGAGAATCGGCTCCCAGAAAGTTAAAAGTATAGAGTCTGTAATTACAGTTGCATGTGTAGTGGGCTGCACCGTGACTCAGTTAGTATGCGTGTGACTACTAAACCAAAGGTCCCGGGTTCAAATCTCGACACGGTCCGCTTGGAAAAATGTTAGGCGAACATTTTTCACAAAAATACACCCTGGTTCGTATGAGGTAAAGTGTAGGTTTGTGTGTGAGTGTTGTCACGCACGTTAAAGATTCTTATCTTGCTTGGAACAGCAAGGATTCGACAAAATTCCAAATTTTCCAGGTAAAAAAAACGCGCTTTGTGGCCAAGGTAGTACGATTTTTTACAAAAATATATCCTCGTTCGGATGAGAGGTAAAATGGAGGTCCTGTGTGTGAGTGTTGTCACGCACGTTAAATATCTCTCAAGAGTTCGGCAAAATTCCAAATTTTCTAGGTAAAAAACATTCGCTTCCTGGCCAAAGTAGTACCTTCGGGTGGAGCATTGGAAAATCACATGTAAGACCAAGGTAATACGTTCGGGTGGAGCATCGGAAAATCAAAAGTGTGTCACTTTAACGTAAATTGTAGTCATGCATGTTTTTATGGTTGTACGTATCCTTTTAATTCTCTAATTTTAACGGTAATCGTTGCTGTTTTGAGCTGGAGCTATTTTATTACCATTTTAGTAATTTTCTATATGAAAATGTTGAAACACATGCACTTGACACACATAAATAGAAAAGTAGCCAGCTTTGTGCGTGTACAGCTATTTCATTAGATTGTTACTTTATCTTAAACAAAAGATACTATAACACTATATTTCATTACGCCTGCCTGTAGAATACCACCCGAATTTTTCATGTCTTAAAATATACTGGTTTCAGAGGAATTGTATTTGATGAACAATAAAATAGGTTATTACATGTGAGTATTTCAGGCACGTCTTTCAATTTCTGTGGAACGCTACAAAAATACTTGCTTTTTAATATGTAACCATGAGAAACAGCATTCTAAGTTGCTTTATTATTCTGATTCACATTTAAGAATGCAAGAAGATTTAACATTTATCTATTGAAGGAGAAAAATAGTATAAATAGAATTCTTACGGTATTAAAAATAGTTTAAGTACACGTCTAAATGAACGGAAACTTAAACATTTTCTCAAATATTGATAAATCTTGTCTTATTTTTAGAAACTAGGAAATTTGTACGAACGGAATTTCTAGATTGAAATGCTAGGCACGAGGTCTTATAATTTTTGCGTAGACGTATGACCTTCTCTACTCGAATCATTTACTATAAGACATCAAGTGAGCTTAAAAATATTTTGTTGAGCACAAATTTAGAAATTTTGTTGTGATCAACAACCTTTACCGTAGAGATAATATTTTCATGCGTTCAAGCCACATTAGGTGGTTGTATGATGGAAGAATTCATTTTAGCCTACGCGACCAGGAGCAAATGCTTAAAAAAGTATTTTAACTATCTTAAGTGTTTCAAAGTATTGTTGCTGATGATGACAACTTAGTTTGAAATAGTGTGTGGTTATAGAGGTTGTAGCATTAATTTAAAATGTTTACAATCATATTTCATGTTAATAGCTTCTAAATTGGTTAATCCTACCAATAGGGTTAAGTTATTCTCCTTGAGAAATATAATTTTTAGGTAAGATGCGTTTTTGAACTAATAAATAATTAGTTGGATATCTTATATTGTTTATACTTAAAGGTTATTAAACTCATTACAGCGGTTTTTACGGTTAAGAATGATAGTATGGTTACTCTAAATTATTAAAGTTTTATGAGTAATTTCCATTTCGAATGGACCTGCACCTTGCCGAAGTTCTAAATTACTAGAACAGGTGAAATGGCTTGCGTGTTCTAATGAGCTAAAGAGCCAAACTACAGGTCCAACCAAAGTAGTAGGGTCGTTAGTGAGGAACCAGACTAAGACAGGTCCCCGAAAGAGGGCAGCGGCTCTTTCGGTACTTAGATTGGCAGAGACCATAGGGGTCGGTATGGCAGTCTAAGACACACTACCGCGATGTGGGAGGCAACGGGAAACCACCACATTACCTCCCAAGTACACAGCGTACCTAAATTATAATAAAATGATGGCATTCTCTGGGGTAAAATATTCCGGAGTTAAAATAGTCCCCCAGTCGGATCTCCGGGAGGGGACTACTTCGGAGGATGCGATCGGAAAGTTAAAAATAAGAGTCGGGAGCATTCTGCGAGTCTGAGCGTGGAATGTTAGAAGTATGAAGCAAGTAGGTAAGCTAGAGAACCTAAAAATCGAAATGAATAGGTTATCACTAGACATAGTAGGGATCAGCGAAGTTCGGTGGCCAGAGGCGGGGGATTTTTGGAGTGGAGACTTCAGGGTAATTCATACAGGAGCAGAGGAAGGAAATTTGGGCGTGGGGAAAGTTATGCGGAAAAAGATAGGATACTGTGTAGAAAATTACTTACAAAAGAACGAAAGAGTACTTATGGTTAGATTAAAATCTAAAACGGTAAACACAGTAATAATACAAGTATACATGCTCACCTCTAGCTACAGTGACGAAGAGGTAGAAGCCATCTACAAAGATATCGAAGACATATTAAGATACGTAAAAGGACAGGAAAATTTAATAATTACGGGGGATTTTAATGCCGTGGTAGGTGAGGGTAGGGAAGGAGCAGTAGTAGGTTTATTCGGTTTAGGCACGAGAAACGACAAAGGAAATAGGCTGGTAGAATTTTGTGACAAGAACAATTTAATCATCACAAACACATTATTTCAACATCATGCTAGAAGACGATATACGTGGAAGATGCCAGGAGATATAGGAAGATATCAAATAGATTACATTCTTGTTTAGGAATCAAGTAAAAGACTGTAGAAGCTACCCAGAAGCAGATATAGATACTGACCACAACATCGTAATTATGAAGGCCGCACTTAAATTTAAGAATGTGAAAAAAAGAAACGGAAAAAGTCACTTGGACTTGGAGAAACTAAAAGATAAAGATATTCAAGAAAGATTCGAAAAAAGTCAAATGAATTGCTCAAAGATATTGAGAAAATATCTGATACTAAGGAAGTAGAAACAGAATGGAATAACATTAAATCCAGCCTAGACATGGCGGCCAGAGATATTCTGGGGTATACACAAAAAGAAAATAAGAAACCATGGATAACAAAGGATATCCTGAATTTAATAGAAGAAAGACGAAAATACAAAAATAAATCAGACGAAACAGGAACACAGAGATACAAAGCCATAAAATGGAAAATTATTCGAAAATGCAGGAAAGCTAAAGAACAATGGATTGATGAAAAATGCAAAGAGATACAAACGAAGATGGAAATAGGAAAGACAGACGAAGCATACAAATTAATTAGAATGAATTTTAAGAATATAAAACCGTATAGCAAAAATATAAGGGACGCACAAGGAAACGTCATCATAGAAAACGTAGAGAAAGTGGGTAGATGGCAAGAATATATAGGGAATTTATATGCAGGAGAAGAACTAACTGCATTAGAACAGGAATCAGACATTGAAAATGATGACTTGGAGTATCCTATACTTAGAGATGAGTTTGAATTAGCATTAAAGAGTCTGAAAAATGGTAAGGCGCCGGGTACAGATAAGGTGCAAACAGAAACTCTAAAAGCCGCTGGACAAGCAGTAACAGAACGTCTCTTCCAACTTGTAAGCTATATGTATGAGACAGGCGAGATACCCAAAGATTTCAAACGTAGCATCATAGTAACTATACCAAAAAGAAAGGCGCGGATAGATGTGAAAATTTTCGAACAATAAGTTTGACAGCACACGTGTCAAAAATATTAACTAGAATTGTGCAAAGACGAATGGAAAAACGGGCGGAAGAAATACTAGGAGAAGACCAATTTGGGTTTAGGCGAAACAGGGGAACACGGGAGGCTATTTTAGCTCTGAGAGTGATAATGGAGCAAACAATAGAAAAAGGGGAAAGCGTGTATATAGGGTTTGTAGATCTGGAAAAAGCATTCGACAATGTAAAATGGAAAAAAATGTTTGAAATACTAAAAAAGATTGGAATGAGTTATATGGATAGACGAATAGTACATAGCTTATACAGAGAGCAAACAGCAGTAATAGAATTAGAGCAGGAACGTAGAGAAGTAAACATTAGGAAAGGGGTGAGACAGGGATGTGCCCTATCCCCATTGATTTTTAACTTGTATATAGAAGAGACAATGAATACTGTCAAATGCAGGAAGACATTTGGAATTACTATGCAGGGACAAAAAATTGATATGCTTAGATTTGCAGATGATATAGCGGTATTAGCGTCTAGAAAGGAAGAGTTAGAAGCTGCTCTTAATGAAATGGAAACGGTTCTAACAGAGAGATACGGTATGAAAATTAACAAAACTAAAACTAAAGTTCTACTATGCAAAGGTGGGGAAAATAAATCAAAAACAAGAATACAAGTATGTAACACGAACTTACAAGAGGTTAAGGATTTCTGCTACCTAGGAAGCCAAATAACGCAAGATGGGAAAAGCACAAAAGATATAAAACAAAGATTAGCACAAGGTCGTGCTACATTTAACAAGAAAAAGCAACTACTGTGCTCAAAGACCACAAACATAGAAACAAGGAAAAGATTGCTTAAAACATATGTGTGGAGCACAGCACTGTAGGGTTGTGAAGCCTGGACAGTAGGAGAAGCGGACAAGAAAAAGCTAGAAGCCTTTGAAATGTGGTGCTACAAACGTATGATGAAGATATCATGGACAGACAAAGTTAAGAACGAAGAGGTACTAAAAATGGTAGGGGAAGAAAGAAATATGTGGAAAACGGTAAAAAATAGGAGAGATAGGATGATAGGCCACATACTACGGCATGAGGAAATAGTGCGAAGTATATTAGAAGCAGAGATAGGAAAAAAGAGAAGAAGAGTCAGACCTAGGCTAGACTACTGCACACAGATAGTAAAAGATGTAGGCTGCAGGAATTTCAGGGAGATGTGTAGGCTAGCCCAGAATAGAAATCAATGGAGGTACGCATCCAACCAATCCCAAGATGGATAAACTAATGACGAGAAAATAACTGTGCTTAAACATGATGATTACTTTAAATAACTACAAGAATTGGTTGGACAACATTCTCAAATAATGTTAAGTGTGTGAAAGGATTTACTGGAAAACCATTATTTCGGCAAATATCTAAGTGTTGGGGGATCTTGGTAGCCACAGGTTGCTTAACCCACTTCACTGAATCTCAGTGAAATAGGGCATAAAATTAGAAAACAATAGAAGGGGAACGAGCTGTATACACAGTCTTTTGAAATGATGTGCTTCAGATGTATGAGGACGATAGCATGGACAGACAAAGATAATAACAAATAGGTTATAGAAATAGTAGAGCAGAATACGTTCTAAGGGATTTTTGGGTAATAGTATGGAATATATTGCAAGCAGAGATAGGAAAAAAGAGGTAGATGTTGACCTAGATCAGATAGTGATAGATACAGACTATGCAAATTTCAGGGAAATCTGTAGGTTAGTTCAGAATAGGAAACAATGATGGTACGCGTCTAACCATTACCAGGACTGAAGACCTAATGATGATGATGATTAATTTGTTTTGATTAATAATGTTTAGCAGTGACGCCTGCAATCTTATCAGTTTGGCACGAAAAAGTCTCACACGCAATTTTGTGCTGATTAAAAAAATTAAAATCCCCTTTTTTGATTCTAGTTAAAGGTTTGGTAAAATAAGTTTTACACATGTTAAATAGAGAAAAACGACACAAATATAGTTTCAATTAGCGGTCTTAATTTATCTGTCCAAATTCTGCCTAAGATATTTCGTCGTTTATGAAAGGAAGATAATTGTGTTTAGAGCACTTAGTCATTAGCATCGAAACTGATAACATGCAAAACTTGAGTAGGTATACTAACTGTTGATAACAAGGTATTGAACTACCAAGTTGGTTATTATTAATTTTAAGAAAAATGTTTCTTCAGTAGGTATCTTCGGTTGGAATAAGGCATGCTAGGTAATAACATCGAACTCTTTAACAACGTCCCAGAAGGGCTGTAGGATCTGATTAAAAGGAACTAAGTCTAGAATATCATTGTTTGTAGTTGTTTCCGAGGTTTCTACAGTTGACAGTCGAAAACCACTAGAGGTATATGATCAAATATTTTCAGACTATAACCTACAGTAACTGTAGAAAAATCAACATTTTCTTATTTCAACTGTGTGAACTTATAAACGTACCCGCAGTACGTCCTTGTTACTAGTTTAGGCGCTTAGAAAGTAATCTTCTTCAGCGAAACCGCGCTCCGTTAAGCTAAATAGTTTTTGCACTTCATAATGTTTATATGTACTTGTAATGAAATCGTAATAATTCTATATTTGTATTTTTCACAACCAATATCCCAGACTTGCTGTAATAAAATATATTGCAATTAGTTAGAGGCATCATTAGTATTCAGGTTTGATTTTGGAAACATTCTTTTCAGCTGGCAGTTTTTAAATAGCTATATTAGTGTCCTTAAGTTAACGTTTATTTTAGGTTGGTTTTAGCATTAGTGTACTCAATTATTTTGCGTGTGAATTTTTGACCAGAATCATTTTCCTGATCTTGGGTTTTAGCATACTGTTCTTATACCTTCTGGGGGTTTCCCTAGAAAATTCCAGTGTTTTGAAATTAGGTAGCGACCAAGAAAATTCTGATTAAGACTGAAATTTCAAATACGATAACATTCCGGGACCTTTTTCAAACACTTACACCACCCATCGCACTGAGTTAGTCGGCAACCATTCTAAATAGCACAGTCGAGTTTTTCGGTACTTTACCGAAATGCAGAATTCTAACACGGCACTTCATTGGGTTTCTATGTGGATTACCGGGCTAGACTTTTTGAGGACAAGCTTAAACGTAATAAAATTTTAATTATGTTTAACTTGAACCGTTTTACAGAGTTTTGAGTAGTCATTTATAATATAAAATGATTAATAAACGCGGAAACTTATTGTTCAACAAAATTGTTATGGCTTTTGATTACACTAAACAAACTTAAATACCAAAATAAACTACCAAGCATCGATCAGTTTGATAGCTTCTCTAATTTGATGGTGACTTTTTATTTGAATGCAGAGCAACCTAAAATTTATTCAGTTTTTGGTAAAACAAATTTTTAGAAAAAAATTAAATGTTTTTGGATTTGTAAATTTCCTACTAGATTAAATTAAAAAGTTACGTAACAATAGATTTATTTGGAAATATCTTCATCATTAACTATATTTATTAAAATAAAATAAAAATTGTTGGAAACCCTTTCCATACTGAATACTAGAAAACTACTCTTACACAAATAACTTTTATATTGTGTAAATGTAACGCGTTCGTGTCACTTCAAACACAAACCAGGCAGGAAAGGAAAAAAATTAATTTTAACTAGACCGAATAAATGCAGATGTACCCTGTATATTATGGTTTCACGAATAGTAGTGTTAATTAAGCATGATATTTCAATGGTTTTTAATTTATATAGAGGGAATTTAGGCAATAAACTTAAATCAATGACTTATTTAAAAGTCGCAAAATATAAACAGATTTTAATGTTACGCAAGTTAAGGTTCGGGCCTTTGGAGCGATGTTTTTTAAAAAACGTTTTCAAAACTTAACAAATTTATTTATCTTACATAAAAATTAATGTGGAATTTTGACAATCTGTTCTTTACTTTAAACCAAAGAATTAATTAATTGTACTAATATTAGGGCGAGTAGCCTAGGTAAACAACAATGCAAAAGCTGTAGTACTCAGACTGACTGAATTGAGTAGCTTGAACAACGAAGTATGGAGTTCGAAGACTGACTGCCGGGCTTAGAGCTCCCTGGTTTTTTATAATATCCTGCCCCCTCACATGGCTGTGGAAACCTGCAGATCTCATGTCTGCTTTACTCTTAATTGTACACTTTGTTACATTGTTTCAATTTTATTTCTAGGTAATTGCGGTATGTTAACCGTCTGTGATAAATATATATATATATATATATATATATATAGGTAAATTGGGGGATACATAACTCGCATTATGAATCAGAATACAAAGACCCAAGTATGGATAATTTCAACAGATACTTTAGGGTAGACACATCAATTGCAACGATAAATTCTTATAACGCAATCATGTTATTTTAAGAAAGCTTTTGAAATAAATTATAATTAAAAACATTAAAATTGTCAATGTTTGTTTCATATAATTACTTCATTGTTAGGATAGTTTTCTACACCTATTAGAAATGGTTAAATTTAAAGTTACAGAAACACATTTAGCTACAGTTAAATTGTAACCAGATAAGGTAAAAGTAATATTGTTACAATATAATTAAATCGTCGATGACTTAAGTGGAATTCACAAATATCATGTAACATCTGTATCATCAGTCATAATAATAATATACGATGTATAATGTTTTCACTGTTGTTACATTCTATTTTATATTTAAAAAGTAATTACGACCTTATTATTTTAAAACCCTTTTAGTTTCTACTTATTTAAATTTACGTTTGCTACATTTCTATAAATTAAACCGCGTAGATAGTCAACCAACAGTACCGCACGTTTATGATTAAACTCTTGTTCCTTATCTTACACAAAAACTTGATTACGTGTGCTTCGAGTGTGAAATGGTTTTCTCCTAGCATTCATAGATTGTTGGATTTTATAAACAGCTCGTGGATAAAATGTAACTTTGTTTTAATGTAATTTAAAAAAGTAAGAAAGAAATGTGGTCTAAATAACATTGAACCATAATTTGTATTTGGCATTTAATAATATATCAAAAGAGTATTATGAAAATCAGACGTCTGGACGTTCATTCACAATTTATTTACAAGTTGTCATCTACACCAGATTCTGGTTTGTGATTTCCATATGTTGCCACTTAGTTTTGTTATTTTTTGACACTAGTTTTGCACGTTTTTTAACATACAAAGGCTTATTGGCTGTATACGGTGTGAGTTTTTTTTTCATTTTTACTATAGACATCTTGAAAACTGTTGGAGATCGAGAGACGCTCAAATGGAAAAAGTAGTGGAGTCTTGTCTATTGATCTCACATGTGCTTTTCTGTTTCAGAAAAATTCAGGGACATCTATATATTTTGAAAAACTAAATATTGCAATTTTTTCAAATCTATGTGTAAACTTTATTATTGACATTAGAAAAATAATGAATTAATGGACATAGAAAACTTGTAAATATTTTTATGTAGAATAAGAGCGAGCAGCTCAAAATATTTTAATTTTTTTAGTTTTATAGATATGTACATACTCTCAGTTTATTTAATGGAACGTAAGTTGCGTGTCCACCAAACCATATATGTACAATTAAACAGAAATTATGAGGAAATTATTAAGAAACTTAAGTTAGATGCAACGTTGTAATTCAAGGAGAAATAAAGAAGAGGTTAATAAAAGTTCACAAGCAAGTTGTGAGAACGGATGTGAATACATTGTATTCCAGACGTAAGTGATACTTCAGGTGCAGGTCACAGACGGTTAAAAAACAGCAATTATTAGAAATTAAGATTGTTATATTGTATAATGAATAGAATAAAGGAATAGGCAGACATGAGCTCTGCAGTTCCCACAGAAATGTGAGGGGCAGGGACAACATAAATACTCCAAGAGCCCCAAATCAAATCGGTCCGTCTGGAGTATTTCAGCTTTTACATAGTTGGTTGCTTTAGCTACTCACCCTAATTTAAATTCAATTAATAGTAAATTTCGACTTAGAACAATTTTATCAAGTTTGTCAAAATTCTAATTGTAATTTCTGTTTAATAAATATTGTTACAAAAAGTTTTGGAAGAAGACTTTTAAAAAAGACCGTTCCCAAAGCACAAAACGTAACTCGCATAGTTGGTTATTGGCCTATTTAATAGCTTATGGTTTACTGATTTTATTGATATATCACATGATGCAGTTATTTTTGCAAATGATCAAAATATTGAGTTTCTTGTTTTCCTTAATGAAATAGCTTATATTTCAATATACAATCACAAAAGCAGACTTAACGGATGTATTACTTTATCATACCAATAGTGGATAGCTATTTTTAACAACAAACTAGTAGCAGAAAAAATTAACTGATTAACAAGATTATTCAAATAACTTCAATAATATACAATTTAAAATTATACAGATTGAATATGTCAAAAACTCTTAGAGTTTAATAGGTAGAAACAAAACTAAAATACGAACGATAACAAACTAGATAAATACTGTATTTATAAACTCCAAATGTTCAAAAAGTTCAACAATTTGTCCAATGAATAGCCTATACCTATTAAAAAATGCAATGCATTGCTCTTCTTGACAAATGGTTAGTAATGCTTGTACGAGCGTTTAGTACAGCTTCACGTTGTTGCACTTCTGAATGATATTTTTTAATATACACTTTGTTTTTCAATATTAAACTTTTTTATACATTTTTATACAGAAGCACAACTTTTTGAACATTTGTAAATACAGTGTTTATCTAGTTTGTGTTCGTACGTATTTTAGTTTTGTTTCCATTTAAGAAAGTCTAAGGGTTTTAGTGATTTTCAATCTGTATAATTTTAAATTGTATATTATTGTTGTTATTTGAATGATCTTGTTTATCAGTTAATTTTTTCTGTTACCAGTTTGTTATTAAAAATGGTTTTCCGGTATTGTTATGATAGAGAAATACAGCCGATGTCTGTCTTTGTGATTGTATATTGAAATATGAGCTATTTCATTATGAACAACGAAAACAAACTCAATATTTTGGTCATTTGCAGAAGTAATTTCAATATCTACTATATTAATAAAATCGGCAAAACATAATCTATTAAACAGACTATGCGTTCCAGTCCAGCTAATAAGTTTAGCCACTGTATTATTTTAGGAAATATTTCTTTTAATTCATTAGCAGTTAAATCTCACCTATACACAACTGGTGTGAATGTTAACTTCTGTACTAAAGGTAAATATTGACAGTTGTTAGCTCTTTTTCTTCATTAAAAATTCTTTTACTTGCCAGATGTTTGAGATCATTTCTGGTTTAACATCCAGAGAATAATATCTTAATGGTCTTCTTTGAAGGGTATGTAATCAATTGTAAATCTTGACTATTTTTAAAAAATATTTCTATAGGATAGATAGTGAAAAAGGGAAACCTGTATAGATACCTAAGGGCCCATCATTAAAGTTAACGATGGTAATGTATGTTCAGATATAATTTACCAGTTTTTGCGAGTTTGTTTGACAGACGATGTTGTCGTACCTAGAAGATAGAAAGTATGATGATGGACTGCTTGCATGGTGCTCTTCGATAAGGTTTTGTGCGTGCTATTGAATTGATTAGTGACCAATTCTTTGGAAAGAACATGCCTGTGGGGTAAGCTCTGACCAAACCGATGTATGGTTTACCTGTTAGGCGTTTAAATGCCCATGACTACGATATCGCGTTAAAAAGAGTGTAACGATCGGGTGGCGTTCTTTGGTCGTTCATGCGACGGGGTGTTTCGATGTTGAGAAAAATCTATCCATCAAAAAGTGTTCTACGAAGCTGTTGGATCAGTTTACGAAACTATGCAAACATCTTCAACAACAACAACTGGCAGGACTAAAAAACCTGTTGTGAAGGTACTTGCACGTATTTGCGGTCAACAGAGGTTGATTAGAAAAAACCGCAGTGGTTAATTATAGAATCGACGCCGTACATGCACGGCCAATAAGTCAGCAGCCGAGAATACACCACAATTGGTCAAACGCGACGAGGCCGCGAAAATAATTGGGGATATGGAGGTACAAGAAATGATTGAGCATCCCTTGTTTTGCTTGTTAAGAAAAAGGACAGATCTACAAGACTATTGAATGTTATCAGAAAAAAGGATAGCTACCCACTTCCAGGGAATAGCGATACCTTATATACAGTTCCAGGGCGTAATTGTTCTCAACCTTGCATGTCAAATGTGGCTACTGGTAAGGAAACATCGGATCCAAGATTTCGAAAAGACTGCTTTCACTATTAGTACAGGTCTATGGCAATTTGCAGACACGCCATTTGAGCTCTGCAACGATCCTGCCACTTTTGCAAAATGTAGTCAAGGCGGCGAGGGTGTACAAGGCCACTTTCACAGAAGCGGTCTTGGTGTTTAGTAGAATGCTCCCATTCGAATTTGTGGTAAGGAGATTAGGGATCGAAGACCCGTAAATTAGGCAAAAGGCGGAATATTGCTGAAAGTCTTGGGCTCAGTAGTAAGATAATTCAGAGAAAAATCGTTATTTTCGAACTAGGGCATCCCGCTGATATCAAGGGGATCGAGTTTGTCGAAGTCGATAAAAACGCGACCGGAATCAGGATTGATACGCATGGCTCGCGAATGAACGATGGACAGGCAGGTGCTAGGTTCGTTGTGTATAAAGATGAGAAGGAAGTGTTCCGATTCTAAACTAAGCTTGCGGATTGAAGCACGATCTCTCAGTGCTAGCTAGTAGCTATAAAGGAAGCTATTGAGTACGCCATCAACCACTTTGGCTCAAGTGGGTAATCTATTATTAGCGAGTAGTAAATCGGCCATAACTGCTCTGGCAAACATGAACACCTCGACAGATCTTCAAGGGAACGTCTGGAGGATTGTGCACACAGCACTTGGTTTTCTGGATTTAAAGTTTTATTGGGTTGGGCCGCATGACGGCAATCGCGAAAACGGCAGAGCAGATGAAGTGGCTTAAGAGGCCGCAACAGGGAAGTTTCTGACATCCTATTCATCAGTGTCAAGGTCGCTAATTAAGAAAAAGCTACGAGACAGGTCAGTCTAACAGTGTGAAAAGAGAATGAACAACGCTGCCACCAGTAGGTTGACACACAAATCTATACCGATTATAAAAGCTACAGCAGTGAACGTCTTCTTGCGAAAATACGCATTGACTAGAACGGCCACTGTAAATGTAGCGAAGGTGCAGAAAACGTCAAACACGTGCTATTTTACTGCACCTCGAGATGGTTAACGGAGGGTTGGCGGACAGAAAACTATTTAATTACTGACTAGAATCGTTTAAGTGCTTGGAGGAAGTTTAGGAAATTGCTAACCAGAGGACGTCTAGTTAGCCTTGAAGGAGTTTCCGGGAAGGGTATCAAGACTGAACGCTAAGAACCGGGTGTAAACCAAGGTATAGCGGAAGGAGTCGCTTGAAATTTGAAGTAATATGTAGTTTAAACTTAGTATAAATTTATTTTGTGACGCGATATGACTTAATTCACAAAATAAAAAGAAACAAAAAATATATACAAAAAAAAAACACAAAACACTTAAATAGCTAAATATGCACTATGATTTTCGCACCAAGTCAATCACTGTCTTACCTGAATATCGCGGAATAAACATTGAGTACTATATCAAAACTTTAAATCGACATTTGGGTTTTTGGTCGGTGTTCACGATGTACTCTTCAAATCATTTTCTCTGCGTTACCTTGAACCTGCTCCTCTGTGGAGTATTTTACCCTACCAAAACCATGATGAGAAGTTTGTTTTGTCGTTTTAAAGTATGAGCTAACGCATCATCTAGGGCTCTTGGTCGAGCCAGCCTTAAGCTTGATGGATTTATCCGTCGCGCATCCAGACAACACAGATCTGTACTGCCAGTGTTATAGGAAGCTATCGGGTGCTGTCGGGTAAGCTGGTCTCACCAAGTAGGCAATATTAAGACCCCGTAGCATCTATGGTCAAGGTCTGGTACGGTCTGCAAAATATTTAAGGCTTCACCTCGTAACGTGACAATCAACGCGGTTGCCCTTTCACCATCGTTCCAGCAGTCGATTTTCCTCTAAACCTTTACTCCAGTTTACATTCTTCAGAATTCCAAAATTCTGTGGCGCGCTGTTGTATCACCGACACTGAGTGCCCTGTTGCATGAAATGTTAGGGAATTAATTCATTCTTCCATCATCAGAACACCTTCTTCCATTTTAAGCAAAGTCTTCAATAACTTTGTGTTTAGTTCTTACGAATTGTCCACCAACTGCGCTTCCAATATCTGTAAGCCGTCGGAAAATTTGGATTCGACTTTTATGTGGATTTTATAGTTTCATTTAAAATCTCTAATTTTAATTGTTTAATAGTTGTTGCGGATATTATAACTTTTTGTATAAACTACTCTTTCAATTGTTAACGATTTTTGCGTTCTGATCTAATTTTCCTGAGAGATTTGTGCGGTTTCCTGTAAATTTTCCGTAAAACTCGTGTTTTCTTGTAAGTTTTGCTGCAGTTTGTTCTTTTTTTCGTATTCCCTTCTAACGTCGCTTTCAGGCTTGCAGACTTGCAGCCTTGTTTATCTGCTTGTTCTTATATGCCTGAACTGAAGTCATTCAAGAAAGAAAGAATTTCGCTATCCATTTCTTTTTGTTGGCTGTGTTTTACAGGAATACCAACAGAAATCGTTCAAAAGCCTTTAATTCCACAATTTGGCGCCAGTGCAATACAAATTCTATTCGCAATATCAACAGTTTATAATTTTCAAACCGACTATACAAGCCTTTTTAACAACTCGCAGCTACAATGGAATTGTAGAAGCTCAAACAATAATTTATGTTCTGCTAATCGCTATCAGTACAACTATTACCATCGAAGCACTATAATTAACTATACAAGCTCGAATTATTAATTTATATAATCACTACAGTAATTTATATCACACAGAGTGTATTTATATCAACAATAATTTATATCACATACGTAACACTACTTTTTCATATCACTATTATCAAATCTTTAAATTAAAGGAATTATTCTAATCAAAGTTTCCATTAGATCTCATATCAAAGTTTCAATTAAAACTGACTTGCAATATTCATGACGGCAATTTAAAAACATTTCAATAGTACTAGTTAATTCGAGAACATTCTAGAAATTATGCATATACCATTCTCAAGATTTCCTATTGTAATCTAAATAGCTCTTAAATTCCAAACTCTTGTATCTGTTAATCAAGTCCATCTGCAAGGTGTAATGCCAAAGGGGCCATCGATTATCTTTTGTGTAGAAACCCTTCGTTTACGTTCTAATGTAATTATTCTTGTTAGAGGCATACCAATCGACGTTACAATATTTTTTGTTTTATTTATAATACTAGATTGTTGACTGCAATTTATTTTTAGTACTTTCAATTTTCTAGAGATACGTAAAGGACGTGGTTGTTGTTGAAGTTGATTTAATATATGTATGTTTGTTACGATAAATGAGTGTTAGGTTCTTAAGAATAATTCTATCAACTTATTAATTTGGGTCTTTATTTGAACTCAATTTGAAATTTTTGTTTATATTCATGATTATATCTTAAAAGTATAACAAACATCAGCCGTTTTAATAAGTTTTAATACATTTTGTATCTTTTTGTTCTCAAATATATCAGATCGATTAAAAATTATTTCAACAAATGTTTTTTCTAAACATTTGAATAATCGCGCTACTGTCTCCTCCGGTAATTTAAAAATTTTAAATACCGACACTAATTAGTAACATGCCTAGTTATGTATGATGACGTCACAAACTCTGCTCCCCCCCCTCTTAAGCTGAAAGTCAGTAAATATAGATTAGATTATTTCTCTATGTGAACGCTTAATTGTTTTTGAGGATTTATGTTGGTATATTAGTTTTGCTTTAATACTGTCAGGGTAACATTTATTATCTTTTGAGCGTTTCCTCATCTTTCCACAAAGATCTTTATGTATTTCATATTTAAGGATCCAGAATCTATTTTTTTCATTTATCTGTAGAGCTGTGCGCCGACCATTCTCATGTTCTTTTGGAGTTTATACTAGATCATGAAAACCCCTAAGTGTTCGCTTACTCTAGAGCCTTTATATCTTTTGTCCATATTAATGATGTTACGCATATAGAAACCTAATAAACCTTTCCATCCAAGAAGGCATGTGCAATCTTTATAATAATAAAATTAGAATTACATTATCCAGTGAATACAAACGCTTTGAATCTGGGTTATAGTTTTTGTTAAAACGACAGATACCTTAACGCAATAATTATATCATCATCAGAAAGCTTCAAGATGCTCTGCAATAAGCCATTACATTATTTTATTTGGACTCCATAACATTTTACATGAGATATCATACTATATAGCAAAAAAGCTTTGCAACACGTTCTCCACAGTAAATTAAACGAGACTAACACCTTTTTATCCGAAAAATCAAATCTTGCAGGAAACAACCCGTTTGAAAATGGATAGCACGCACGAAGACCTCCATCAAGATTTGTAGTGAGCTAGCGCTTTTCCTCTTTGCTTCATTTAACAATCTCCAATGTATTACATGAACCTGGAGAATATTTCATAAACACGCTTTTCCGAATGCTTATGGCATATATCTTACAGCTTCCATTTGCATGTTGTTACTATTCATTTTGTAAGCTTGTTAAGACATAATGAAGAAAATGCAACCGAAATGCAAAATAGACGATCATAATTCAGGGCTTTGTCATGCACCCTACTCACTGGTTGTACAACAGAATTTGGTCGAGAGCGCAAGCATTGTAGGGTTTGATACGTTAATATATACAGCTATTTTATCATTGATATGAATTATATAGCATTCGTAATTTATTACACCAACGACTTCTATACGCTGATATTAGTGTATATTTTAATTGGTGGAAATGGGGTTTTGTGTTAAAGGGAATCGATACCTCAAAGCAATGCGTATTCAAACTTGATCTGAATTTTACAATTTTCGCCTTTTATAAGTTACGTCAAACGGTGTCGATTCGATTTTTTAATATACAGTACAAAAAGTTTTATTATCGTCAAAATGCCGACTATAAATTAATTTAAATTAAAATACACAGGCTACAACATTCAAGAGTGAATGTGAGAGGTGTTAATAAATAAGCAAGAAGTTAAAAAAACGTTTTTATATTTATTACAAATTATAAGAAAAATTTATATATTAAAATTTTTTGTAAATGAAAGCTCAAAGCCATTTATAGTAACTTTTTTCATAGGTAAATTCATTTTGAAGATTTCTAATAAATTTTGTTACACGCTAAAAAGTAAATAATTGTTTTAGGGGATTTTTGTATAACTGATTCAGGTATACTTCTCATAATTGTGTAAGATAGTTGTAGAAATTAGACTTGTGTAAATTACCTTTTGTATTTTCGCAGTAACAGTTTCTATACCTTGGAAAAGGGAGGTTAAATATAATCTCTTACGCTTCGTATTAGATATGTTATTTTACCGACCAATTAGAACGGCGAACGAAGAAATATGGTGGTTGGACTAATGGAAAAGGAACTACCATATTCATTCTTGACCTGATTCTTTTACTTTTAACTACTTGTGTGGAATAGTGCATTATAAACAATGCAGTGGAGTGTGCTTGTCATTTCTTATACTCTTGTGCTCCTGTTTATGTTGTAGAGTAAACAACAAACTTCACTAGAAACATCTAATCCAGAAGCCTCAACTGAATCCACGCGGTGAACTGAGATAAACAGTTTTACATTCGATACCCAGCCGGCTAATATGGATTAATTTAGAAGGTAAACTAGTTATTCATTAATATAGGTTGTTAATTTGAAATGTATATTTTGCTATTTCATTTGTAAATTTTGTATAATATATCGCACACTTTATTCAGGCACGCGAGTAACTAATACCTTTACCGTAAGTATCAAATGGCCCCAATGTTGTGGTTTTAGCATGTATATTGTACTAATTACATATCTAATTAAGATTTTCTTGTCTAAGGTATAACGCTTTTTAAATTTAAAACAAATTTTTTTAAATTAATTTAGTTTCAAACTTATATTTCAATATTATATCACATGTGATTTGAAACTTGGTTTTATTCAAAATACGTTCTAATCCACACGCGTTTCTTGATTTCTTTAATAAAATATTAATTTATAAGTATCTATTTTAAGTTAATGATTTATTAAATCATTATATTGTATCTGTATCTGAAGTCTGAAAAACTTTCAATGTGACCATTAAGTAAAGATAATTGCTCACTGACTGAAGAATAAGTGGTGACAACTTCTATGTAGTTTTTAATACAAGTTATTCTTTTTTTTTCTTAGTAAGGAATAATTGTACAATTTCTTTCTCATCACTGTTCTTGAAAAATTCCTTTCTAGTATAAGTTACATAAATACAACTTTTTATCCATCTTTTTTTTTGTTATGAAATCAACCATCATAAACGTTTCAAAATGAAGTGATATATTTGTTCTCAAGCTGACCGTGTGAACTGGTTTGCTAACAGATCTTTGAGTAATGTTAACCTGTCTAAAATACATCATTTTCACTAACCTGTAAATATATTGATCAGCTAACATCCATCAATACAATATATGCTAGTCGAGGTTAGTTGCATGTCTTCAAACTGACGTATGCTTATAATTACCCACCCCAACTTCTTTAATTAAAATTGTTACAGTTGATTTCTTCAGACGAAAATATGTTCTAAAGTCTGAAAAACCGTCACAGTAACATTAAGTAAAGGTAATTGCTCACCAGCTAAAGAATAAGTGGTGACAACTTGTATGAAATTTCTTGTAAAAATTTCTTTTACTCTCAATAAAGAGCAATTATGCAATTTCTTCCTCATTACTCCTCTTGAAAAATTTTCCAATACAAGATACACAATTACAATTCTTTTATCTATATTTTTTGTTTTGTTGTGAAATTAACCATCAGAGGTGGACAAACGTTTCGAAATTACAGTGACATATCTGACCTACCCGGGGTGACTAGCACCTAATTATCTCGTACTGGCAAGGGGGGATAGGTATGCACTGTTAAAGACCTGCTGGGTGGTACTAAATGTATTGGAAGATAACAATTAGTATCACTTTTAATTCTGGGAGGATGCGCGGTTTTACTTTAATTTAATTTTTTAGTTTAATTGATTTATTTGGTTGGATTAGGTCAATTAGGAAATCTGATTTATTGTTATTATTTATTAGCCCAGTTTGGAGTTTTGATATAATACCCGATGTTTATTCCGGACATTTGGAGTTTAGACGATGATTGCTTTAGTGCGAAATTATTTCCGTATATGTAGCTATTTAAGTGTTTTGTTTTTGTATATATTTTTTGTTTCTTTTTATTTTTGTAAATTGAGTCATATCGTGCCATAAAATAAATTTTTACCAAGTTTAAAATACTGAATACTTTAAATTTCAAGCGGCTCCTTCGGTTTATATCCAGTTCTCAGCGTTCAGTCTTGCGACACTTCCCGGAAGCTCCTCCAAGGCTACTTAAACGCCCTCTGGTTAGCCACTCCCTGCACTTCTTACAAGCTTTTGGGAGATTCTAGCTTCTCGTTAAATAGTTTTCAGTCACGTTTTCATCGGCATCGACAAACTGGAATCCCTTGATATCAGCGTGATGCCCTAGTTAGGAAAAAACAATTTTTCTCTCAACTTCCCTACTGCCAAACTCAAATCTTTCCGCCCTTTCCCTATATTTAAGAGTCTTGATACCTAATCTCCTTGACGACAAATTCGATTGGGAACATCCTACCAAACACCAAAACCGCCTCCGTGAAAGTGGTCTTGTACACCTTCGTCGCCTTGACTACATCTTGCAAAGGTCTTGCGAAGGTGGCAAGAGCCAAATGGTATGTCTGCAAATTGCCATAGTCCAGTACCAATAGTGAAAGTAGTCTTTACCAGACTTGTGGGTTCCACATTTACTTACCAGTAGCCACTCTTCAAATTTAAAACTGAGAAGCATCGAGCATTGAGAGTGTATTTAGGGTGCCGTCAGTTTTTGGAAGGAGGTAGCTATTCTTTTTGGTCATGTTATTCAATCGCATGTAGTGTACATAAAATCTTGTCGACCTTCCCCTCTTCTTAACAAGTACAACAATGGATGCTCAAGGAAATTTAGAGTACTCAATCACTCCATGTTCCTCCATATCTTCAATCATTTTCGCGATCTCCTCGGGTTTGGCGAATAAGAGTAGGTCTTGTCGGCTGCCGGCTTATTGGCCGTGCATCTCCGGTATCAATTGTATGTTTGACTACTGCGGCCTTTCTTGATCGACTGCTGTCGACCGCGAAAACGTCCGATTACTGTCGGTTTAGGTTTTTAAATCCTGTCCGTTGTTGATGTTCAAGATGCTGGCACGGTTTCCTAAGGTAGTCCAATAGCTTCGCGGAATACTCTTTGATAGGAGGTTTTTTCTCAACACTATATACCCCGCTACATGAACGACCAAAAGACAACATCCAGCCATTGTACCCTTTTTCAAAGCAATATCGTAGTCAATGGGCGTTAAAGATACTAACAGGTACATCATCCATCACTTTGGTCAAAGTCTACCTCACAGACACGCCTATTCAAAAAAATTGGTCACTAATTGGGTCAATACTACACAGAAAATCTTTTCGAAGAGCACCATGCAAACGGTTTATCACCATACTTTTGTCTTCTAAGTAGAATAACGTCGTTTGTCAAACAAACTCGCATAAACACATCATCTACTTTGCAAAATGGCATTACTTTGTACCCTACTCTCAAAACATTTCATTTCATATCTACATGAAATCCATAACTGTTCAGGGTATTTATTCCTAAAATAACTTCTTTGGCAATGTTCTCTGTTACTACCTCATGTTCAAATATCTTGCTTCAAACTCTAATTTAAGCATCTAGTATTGCGTGTGTTTAAATTTCCTCACCAGCTACGGTTCAAAGACGCACCGTCGTGGGTGACACTTTACAACCGACACGCATGCGGATGATTGTTTCGGGGGCAGAACCGTGCAGGACTATTATTTACAACTCCTGTCGACCTCCTCTAGCTTTCCGGTTTCTCTGCTTTCTTCTTGGGCTATTTACATTTGAACTGTATATGACTAAACTCGCCGCAATCCCAGTATCTGGATCTTTGGTCGGTGTTCACAAAGCACCCTTCAAATTATTTTCTCGGCAGTTTCTTGGTCCTTCACCACTACGAAACATCCTACCCTGCCAAAACCACTATTTGAAGCTGTCTTTGTCGCTTCAAAGTATGAACTATCGCATCCTCTAGAGTCCTTGGCCGAGCCAGCCTTAGTGCATGATGAATTTCTCCGTCGCGCATGCTGTCAATACAGATCTGTACTGTCAGCTGTTCTAGCAAGCTATCCGGTGATATTGGGTAGGCTGGTCTCACCAAGTAAGCAATATCTGCTTCAAACTCTTGCAAATTTTAGTTAACCTTCGATAGCTGTTCATTACTTGGGCGTGATGTACTTGTTGCAAATGAGAGTCGTCGTATCTCATTTTCAGCTTTGAAGTTAAGACCCTGTAGCATTTTTGGTCATGGGCTGGTATGGTCTGCAAAATACTTAAGGCCTCACCTCGTAACGAGACAATCAACGCGGTTGCTCTTTCACCATCGTCCCTTCGTTTGCCTTCGCGGCAGCTCGAAGTGCTTGCAATATGTCTGCCAAGGTGACTTTCCATCAAATGTGGCCGATTCTACTATAAACCTTAACATCAGTTTACATTCCCCGGCGCGCTGTTGCATGACCGACATTAAAAGCTTTGGTGCTGGCATTGTTAGGAAATTAATCTGTTCTTCCATTTTCAGGACCTCTTCTTCCACTTTAAGCGAAGTCTTTAACAATTTTGCTTCTAGTTCTTACGAATTGTCCACCACATGCGCTTCCAATTTCTGTAAGCCGTCAGAAAATTTGGTTTCTAGCTTTTCTGAGGATTTTATAGTATCCTTTAAAAACGCTTCTTTTAATTGTTCAACCGTTGTTGAGGTTATTGTAGCTGTTATTTATAAACTACTCTTTCATCTATCAAATTTAATATGCATGTTTGTTACCATAAATCATTGGAAGGTTTTTAAGAATAATTCTATCAACTTATTAATTAGGGCCTTTATTTAATTTCAATTTGAAGTTTTTGTTTATATTCCTAATTGTAGCTTAAAGGTATGACAAACCTACATCCGCCGTTTTAATATGTTTTAACAACAAATACATTTTGTATTTTTTTGTTTTAAAATATATCATGTCAATTCAAAATTATTTCTAAGTGAACCTCTTTTTTAAACATTTGAATATTCCCGCCACTGTCTCCGTCGGTAATTTAAATACTGACACTGATTAGTAATTTATCGTTATATATGGTTGGTTTACACACTTTGCTCCTTTCTCAAGCTAAGAGTTGGGAACTCTCTCGTTTATTTATTTCTGTATGGGAACGTTTAATGTTTCTCGAGGGTTTATGTTGGTATTAGATTTGCTTTAATACTGCCAGAGCAAAATTTTTTATCATTTGAGGGATTTTTAATCCTCCCATAATTTTAATTTATGTATTTCATATTTAAAAATGCAGAATCGATTTTTTCCAGCTATCTGCTAAGTTCTGCAACGACTATTATCATGCTCTTTTGGTGAATCCCAAACTAAGTCATGAAAGCCTTTAAGTATTCGCCTACTATCGAGTCTTTATATCATTTGTCCATATTAATGATATTACGCATACAAGAACTAATATACCTTTCTATCTTAGTTGATCTGTGCAATCTTTATAATAATAAAATTTAGAATTCCATTATACAGTGAACACAAACGCTAGTTTTGGTTTAAAACGACAGATACCTTAAGGCAATAATTATATCACCTTCAGAAAGCTTGAGGATGGTCTACAATAAGCTATTAGATTATTTTATTCGAACTTCATAACATTTTATGTGAGATTTCATACTATATAGCAAAAAAGCTTTGCAACACGTTCTCCACAGTAAATTAAACGAGACTAACACCTTCCAATCCGAAAATCAAATCTTGCAGGAACAACCCGTTTGAAAATGGATAGCACGCACGAAGACCTCTATCAAGATTTGTAGTGAGCTGGCGCTTTTCCTCTTTGCTTCATTTAACAATCTCCAATGTAATAAACGAACCTGGAAAATATTTTATAAACACGCTTTTCCTTATGCTTATCGTATATATCTTACAGCTTCCATTTGCATGTTGTTACTATTCATTTTGTAAGCTTGTTAAGACATTATGAAGAAAACGCAACCCAAATGCAAAATAGACGATCGTAATTCAGGGCTTTGTCATGCACCCTACTCACTGGTTGTACAACAGAATTTGGCCGAGAGCGCAAGCATTGTAGGGCTTGATACGTTAATATATACAGCTATTTTATCATTGATATGAATTATATAGCATTCGTAATTTATTACACCAACGACTGCTATACGCTGATATTGCTGTATATTCTGAATTGGTGTAAATGGGGTTTTGTATTAAAGTGAATCGCTATCTCGAAGCAATGCTTATTCAAATCAGGTTTGAACTTTACAATTTTCGCCTTTTATAAGTTACGTTAAACGGTGTCGACTCGATTTTTCAACATATAGTACAAAAAGTTTTATTACCGTTAAAATGCCGCTTATGAATTGATTTAAATTAAAATGCACAGTTCACTATATTCGAGGGTGAAAGTGAGAGGTGTTATAAACAAGCAAAAAATTAAAAAAACGTTTTTATATTTACTACAAATTTTAAGGGAAGTTTATGTATTAAAAATTTTTTAAATGAAAGCTCAAAGCCATTTATAGCAACTTTTTTCATAGGTGAATTTATTTTTTAAGATTTTTAATAAATCTTGTTACACGTTATAAAGTAAGTAATTGTTTTAGGAGATTTTTGTATAACTGATTCAGGTATACTTCTCATAATTGTGTAAGATATTTTTAAAAATTAAGCTTGTGTAAATTACCTTTTGTATTTTCGTAGTAACAGTTTCTATACCTTGAAAAAGAAATGTTAATTGTAATCTCTTACGCTTCGTATTAGATATGTCGTTTTCCCGACCAATTTGGACGACGAACGAAAAAATGTGGTGATTGGACTAATTGGAGAAGGAACCACCATAGTCAGTCTTGACCTGATTGGTTTATTTTTAACTACTTGTGTGCAATAGTGCATTACAGACAATGCAGTGGAGTGTGCCTGTCGTTTCTTATACTCTTGTGCTCCTGTTTATATTGTAGAGTATACAGCAAACTTTACTATGAACATCTAAGCCAGAAGCCTCAACTGCGTCCACGTGGCGAACTGAGATAAAGAGTTTTATATTTAATACCCAACCAGCTAGTATGGATTAATTAAAAAAGTAAACGACTTATTGATTAATTTAGATTGTTAATTTGAAACGTATATTTTGCTATCTCATTTGGAAATTTTGTGTAATATAGAGCACCCTTTATTCAGGCTCGCATGTAACTAATACCTTTACCGTAAGTATCAAATGGCCCCAATGTTGTGGTTTTAGCATGTATAATGTACTAATTACATATCTAATTAAGATTTTTCTTGTCTAAGGTATAACGCTTTTTAAATATAAAACAGATTTTTTTAAATTAATTTAGTTTCAAACTTATATTTCAATATTATATCACATGTGATTTGAAAATTGGTTTTATTCAGAATAAGTTCTAATCAACACACGTTTCTTGATTTCTTTAATAAAATATTAATTTATAAGTAACTACTTTAAGTTAATCATTTATTAAATAATTCTATTGTGTCTGTATCTGAAGTTTGAAAAACTTTCACAGTGACATTAAGTAAAGATAATTGCTCATCGGCTAAAGAATAAGTGGTGACAACTTCTATGTAGTTTTTAATACAATTTTTTTTAATTTTTTCTTAGTAAAGAATAATTGTGCAATTTCTTCCTCATCATTGCTCTCAAAAAATTCCTCTCCAGTATAAGGTACATAATTTGTTTTGTTATGAAGTCAACCATCATAAACTGACAAACGTTTCGAAATGAAGTGACATCTGACCTCAAGCTGATCGTGCGAGTTCGTTTACTAACAGATCTACAATCTTTCAGTAATGTTAACCTGTCTAAAATACTTTATTTTCACTAACCTGTAAGCATCGTGACTAGCTAACATCCATAAATAAACTAACATCTGGTAGTCCGGGTTAGTTGGACGTCTTCAAACTGACGTATGCTTATAAATACCTACGCCAAATTCTTTAATTAAAATTGTTACAGTTGATTTCTTCAAACGAAAGTATGCTCTGAAGTCTGAAAAACCTTCACAGTAACATTAAGTTAAGGTAATTGCTCACCAGCCAAAGAATAAGTGGTGACAACTTCTATGTAGTTTAATATACAAGTTGTTTCTCTTTCTCTTTTAGTAAGGAACAGTTGTGCAATTTCTTCCTCATTAATGCTCTCGAAAAATTCTCCAGTACAAGATACATAATTACAATTCTATTATCTATCTTCTTTTTTGTTTTGTTGTGAAATCAACCATCAGAGACTGACAAACGTTTCGAAATTACAGTGACATATCTAATCTCAAGCTGAGCGTGTGCATTTGTTTACTAGGTTACACGGGGTGACTAACCCACTAATCTAAAGTTACTACACATCTAATCCGATTATTAACTTAAAGTAAGTTTACAAAAATGTCGTTTGTCTTGTTTATTTCTGAGGAAATGGAATGCGTATGGGACCATATTACATTAGTTAAAACAAAACTGGAAAAATATGAAAGCGAGTCCAATGACAAAATTACGAACTTAAATATTAAATTAGGTAAAATTGAAGAAAATTGCAAAACGGAGTTCAAATCAATAAATCAAGAGATAAATAATTTAAAAAGTAATCCAATAAATTTTAATAGAAAACCAATTAGGCTAGTTCAAACATACCTTTCAATTGAACAGGTTACGAAATTTTACGGGGACGGAAAATTAAATCCGAAGATATTTCTGAAAAATTTTAAAATGTTGATACAGGGATCAACAGATGAATTATATAAATTAAATTTAATCAAAGTAATACTAAGGGGAAATGCTGAGAAATGGTACAATTTAGTTGAGAGTGAAATAGTAACATTTGAACAGTTTGAAAGCAAATTTCTACGTCAATTCTGGAGTGACAATCAGCAAGATCGAATTCGAAGTAACTTGAGTATGGGAAGATACGATTCGGCGAAAGGAATAACGCGAGAATTATATGCGATTGAGAAATTTACTGTAGCGAAGCAATTGGATCCTCCTTTAGAAGATAAAATTATTATAAGATATTTAGCAGGTCATTTTAACGCTGAAGTAAAGCGATACATAACGACACAGAATATAGTAGATAGAGATACGTTTATTGATTATTTGCAGAGATATGATGATTTGGAATTTGATTATAAAATGGAAAATAATGGTAGGAATCGATGCATGAATTTTATAAGGACGCAGAGAAATAATGATGAGACTCGGAATAATTATGAACGAAACAATTATAATTATGATCGTGGAAGAAATTTTAATAGGGGGAACTATAGCAACTTTAATAATGATTTTAGGCAAAACAGGAATACGGGTCAGATACCAAGGTAACGAATAGATAGAACGAATCATGAAGGAAATATTAATAGAGGAATAAATAGACAGGAAAATGATGATCGACGGACACAAGCAAGAAATATTAATAGTATGGAAATAAGGAATACGAATCGCACAGATACAGGAATAATGAGTCAGGCAAGACCTTCAACGTGAAATCAGGATTTTTGAGTACGGACGAACCAAGGAAAATTCTACGAATTAACGGATATGAACACCAGCGCGAGTTTATTAAACATAAAATGGATAATGGATTAGAAAGATTTGAAAGGAACTTATTACCAATAATTAATTTAAACGTGGAAGATAAAATAGTTAAAGTGTTAATTGATACTGGGGCAGAAGCATCACTTGTTGCGGAAGAATTTGTTAAACTAGAAAAATTGGGGGATAAAGCGATGCCGATAGCGAGATGTAATTTGGTGACACCAAATAATAAGAGATTTAGTGTGATAAATGAAATGGTAATTCTGAGATGTGAAATGGGAGATGAAATATGGGAGAATGATTTTATGGTAGTACCTGGACTAAAGATAGATGTTATATTTGGGATGAATATGATAGATAAGTTGGGGTTGAAAATAAATGCGAAATGCAAAAAGATTGAGTGTAATGGGAAATATATTAAATGGTATGAAGAGGGGAATATTGAAATAGAAGACGACTGCGTGAATATTAATCAGTTTAGTGAAGAAATAGATAATGGGGGTAATGAAAATGAAGATATTAAGTGTCCAGATGATTTAAGAAATAGGGTCAATATATTATTGAATAAGCATTCAGAATTAATTGGGTCGAAGTCGAGAATTGCCACGGGTTATGTGCACAAGTTGGAAGTAATAAATACAGAGCCGTTTAACACTAAAATATATCTTATTCCAGTAGGATATAGGAATAGAGTGAAGAAAGTAATTGAAAAAATTTTACGTGAAGGTATTATAGAGAGCTCCAGTACAAATTTGTGAATTCATTAGTAGTCGTCGTGAAGAAAAGTGATAATAGTATTAAGTTGTGTATAAATACAAGTGAAATTAATAAGCGAACGAAGCCGTAATACAATTGTCCACCAAAGATCAATAGAATATTAGGGAGAATAGGTAATAGGAAGATTTATAGCAGATTATGTTTAAAAAGTTCATTTTGTTTGATTCCATTAGCGCGAGAATCAAGGAAGTATACGGGTTTTTCGGTAGAAGGAAAAGTATACCAATTTAGGGTGGTCCCGGTTGGTTTGTCCTCGAGTACGGATGCATTAGAGAATGTGATGAAGAATATTTTGGGACCGTACGAGGAATTTTGTATCAACTATATGGATGAAGCACTGATATTTAGTGATAGTGCAGAGGAACACTACGTCCATTTAGATAAGATATTGTTAGAACTGAATATAGCTAGTTTGATTTTGGATTTAGGAAAGTTTGAATTTTTCCAAAGTAGGGTTAGATTTTTAGGTTATAGGATAGATAATAAGAATAGAATTAGGAAATACAAATTAAAAGGACCGCGATTTAAAAGTATGAGTAGGAAATATAAATTAAAAGGACCCAGATTCAAGAGTGATAAGGGGGAAGTTAGAAATAAATGTAATTTAATGACCCATGCAAAGGAACATAAATGAATGAAACAAAATGTAAAATAAATTTATGAGTAGGTATACATAGGATAATAGAATAGGATTTGGATATAAAAATAGGTATAGGTATGAATAGTGTAGTATAATAGGACATAGGTATGAGATTAGATGAATATAAATATGGGATTAATAAAGGAAAAGTTAGAATTTTAAAATGGAAATAAAAATACAACAATTTTATACCAATGTGAGTTTAAGTTCACGTTGGGCGCCAAAAAGGGCATTGTTATAAAACTTTATATTTTAATTTGGGGGAATTATGCTATGATAAGAGGTTGTTTAAAGGGGTACTTTATAGTAAAGGTCGTTTAGAAATGAGTAATTACCATAGGCAGCAGAAAACTGCATTTATTTAGTAAAGAATTGAGAAATGGAGATAGTTTGTAAATGGTAAGCAGTCAACACCCGTATATAAAGTATAAGTAGTTTTAAGCGACGCAGATAGACATAGGAAGACGCATAGTTAGCGTAGGAATAAGAAAGACATGCATTAAGTAGATAGTAAATATTTAACACCATGTAGATAAAGTTTTAGTTAATTTAGGTAAGGCAGATAATAATAATTTCAGTGGAAGCACGCGTATTTATAACTAAAAATAATAAAGCGTCATTAAACACGCATTCAAAAGATTTCCAAACAATTAAGTTAATACTGAGATAAGAAATAGAGCTTCAAGAAGCATTATGTGAATGCGTACAAGTAGTTAAGAACTTTGATAAAGAGAGGTGATTAGAAATTGCGTAAATAACATGCAGATATGAAAATTAAAAGTCGAATTGCATCAGTTGTTTATGGAAAAGCGATTAGATTCGTCAAAACACCGCATGTTTGATAACGAAGACAGCTGCGACCAGGTCACAATTATTGGAAAGCATAAAAATTACATCAGAGACTACTTTAAAGGCAAATATTTGATTAGTTAAAATGAGCGACGAGTTTGTAGACCATACCCACTGACGGAGTAGGGGAGAAAAGATATATTAACAGGTACAGTGATAACGAAGGCAGTTTGCAACTCAACAAAGGCCGCAGTGCGCCACTATGAAATAAAGTGATACGTAATAATAATTCAAAGTGAAAAATTGTATAAGTGCCAAGATGAAAATTATGATTGCCGATTAAACGTAAGAAGATTTTGGGGAATTTTATTTTAAACTAAAACATAATAATAATAGGGCTTCCGAGTCCGTGGAGAATAAATGTAATTCTGAGTTCTGGGGGAGAATAATACAATTTTTAAGTCAAGGGAAAATAAATAATAATAATCCAATTCTAAGTTTGGGGAAATTGATAAGAAGTAATTCTAAGTCTGAAATGAGACGACAATAAATTGGGGTGCATAAGTATAAGTTAATAATGATAGTCCAGAGGATGATGGCAATAATTTAAATGAAATGGTTCAAGCGTGTGGATAGACAATATTTTTGAATGGGCATGTAATAATCCTGAATTGGGGGAAGATAATTTTTATTCAAATGGATGGCTTAATGCATGGGAAATACTAGTTATGGATGCGTCAATGCGAAGAAAATAGACCAGGTCAGATTTTTAGTTATAAGACATTATTTTTCTATTTTTTTAATTTGAATATTGAATTTGCTTAATATAATATGAATGTGAAAAGTCAACAAAAGAAGGACTTGAAAACGTATAAAGTGCGTAATATGATAAGAGGTTTCAAACGTTCCACACTTCTTCTTTTATAAAAATAATAAGTTTTTTGGTGACTTTGGGTTTTGAGTAAAAAGTATATGATTTTTAATAAATGAGATTTATAACATTAATTAATTGAAAAGTGTATTTCAAATAATTTACAAAAACTGTACATAATATTTGTTTCATTATATAGAATCGAATTAACTGAATTTATAATTCTAAATAAATGCTAGTCGAGGTCATAAGATAAAGTTAATGGGAGTGATTTGATAATTTAAATAGTTCAAGGAGGAGCTATAAGTTGAATACGAAATTGATAACGAGTAAGGCGGTAACGTATCAAATTTTGTTATTGGTAGACAAGGTTGGTTCAAGATAAAATCCAGTTAAGTTTCTGGAGGGAATTTATAGCAATATTAATAAGACAGCCCAACGTCGGAGAACGATAATTACAATTCCAGTAGTACATAGCAATATATATATATATATATATTACTCATATGTAGACCAGGGTAGAAAATTAAATAATCAAATCAAATAATTTTAATTACCGTGTATAAGGAATTTCATTAAATAATACGCTTTATTAAAACCTTGAAGCATAAATAAACTCGGTCGTTTCAGTAAAAATAAGAAATTTAAATTATCTATAAGACGCTTTACATCAAAAGAAGCAGTATTGAAAAGCGCAGTGGATAATTTAATTATTCCTAAACAAATGGAAATTACGTGCAAAATTTATATTAATAAACTCTATTTTAAATAACTGGTATTAAACAAAACGTACGGATAATAATTTGTATTCGCTAAAAATGAAAGGATGGAAATCAATTTTAATTGGAGTTAATTGAACCATTATTAATAATAAGCATAAAACTTGTAAAACCCAATAATAGTCAAATCGTAGGAAGGTTATTTAAAATGTTACGTTTGAACACCCTGCGTGTTTTAAAAGGCAATTTCAAGTTAATTTGTTTGGATAAACATATTGATTCTAAGGATATTGGAAACGATCAGATGCTTTAGCAGGAAATACAGAACACCTGCGTATTTTAAAAAGCTCATTCTGCGTAAATTTGGCAAATAATTAATGTTTCAAAGAATCTTGGAGAAACCGGGGCTTAATATTCACGAGAATGTGCGATACGGGGTTATTAAACCAAGATAACAGTCCGCGTGGACTAAAATATAATCGATAATGAAGAGTGTCAAGTTGCACCAATACGAACAGGTTAGAGAAGGAAAGAGAAAATGCGTCAAGCAAAGACACATATTGTAAAGGGCGGGATTTAAGCAACGTCAAGGGGTTGCGATTGGTTAAAAATAGGATGCATATATCAGAGGTAGAACAACAATTTCTGTATAAAAGTAATTAGTTTTCTCGGACAACTTTGCGGGCCGTGTTGAAATTTTCTGAGATCTCAATGGGGTGAGTACTAAATTCATAAAATCGACGTGCAGGCTACAGACTGGGAACGTAGAATGAGGAATTCGTTGGAATTACCCGTTTTAGGGAACAAAGCGACGTGTCGGCTATTCGCTATATATACAGGCGGGAATATGTGTTTCTCTCTCTGAGACTCTTAGACTTTCGACGATTCGATGCGTTAAAAGCTCGTGCATCCGCGACTTGATATTAAACAAGTTTTTAGTTTGATTAAATAATTTAAAGTGTGCTAGTATATTTTAGTGACTCAAAATAGTTGGTTATTTTACGTGCTAACATGAATGTACTTCAGTGCACTTAGACACAAGGTAATAAAAGTTTATTATCACGGTACCAATTAGTAAAATTTACAACGACAAATGTATACCCAAAAGTAGGCAGTTTTGGCGTATATTGGTAATATTGGTAAAAGGAAGTATGAATTTCTTTGCTATTTTGCGGGGGTGTTAATGACTAAATGGTTCGTAAATGTGTCTGCATCCACTAAACCAGAGGCAGATATACACAGATGAGTTCCGGAAAAGCCTAGAAACAACTTTAAATTAATGGTGATGGAGAACATTTTTAAAGCGTTGACAACTTGAAGCTGTAAATAGAATCCGGTTGGAATGGTGTGATTTACAAAAGGGACGATTACACTAAAGCTACGAGGACAATAACCTTCAGGTAAATTGTACTATTTTGTTTGACATTTTTTGTGTGTATTGAATGACTTTATAATCGATTTACTTTAAATGGACATTAGTGGAATTTTTCTAACCATAAAAATTTAATTTTAAGATGAAATTTGCTTGTTTAAGTAAAAGGGTATTTTGTTTTGATGTTCGGGAATAGGATGAAACTTTGGGTAGGTCTTTGAGCTCAATTAGACAAACCTGGTTAATTAACGTAAAGGGTGGTAGATGCTCCTTTATACTCAGACTCAGGTCTGCTTATCTTGTTATATTAATTAGTAGGCATCCAACAAGGACTTTAATTTTGGATGCACAGTAAAATGATAATAAAATTAATCCGGAAATTCTTTTTAAAACTGAATTTTATGTTCAAATTTAATTTGAAAATTTAATGTATTCTGAATATTGATGTAAATAGAGTTAACGTTGATGTTTGTGGTAGGAATGTGTTGTTTAATTTTTATGATTGAGAATGGAAGTTATCTAGAAGAGCAGCCGAGGCGATTAACAGAAGGAATCAACGGACCAGGTGATTTAAAAGGTTTCACAGCATTCTTGACGCCCAAACTGTGGGGCTCGAATGTTTTTTTTTTTAAAGGGCCAGTACCAAGAGATATAAAAGGTATCACAGCATTCTTGGCGACCCAAAAGTGAGGCTCGAGTTCCAAATAAAATTTTTGTTATTTTATTCCAGGAAACTGGCGATCTGAGAGAGAGAGTTTCTGTTTGTGGATAAAGTTAAAAGTATTTGAGAGTGTGTGTGAGTGATTAGAACGTATGCAGAGAAAAGAGTGGTTAAGGAGTCAAGGAGTGGAAATTGGAAGTGACGATAGTGCATTGTGTGAGAAAATTTCGAAAATGGAAGAAGCGGGAGGCAGTAGAGATCAGTCGAGGACGGAATCAGGGGATCAAGGAAACGAAATGATAATGAGGATGCTTGAAAGAATGAATGAGACGTTAAGCGGGGTTAGAGAGGACTCAAATCGAAAATTTGAGCAAATGAGTGATGAATCGAATAGAGCAGAGAGGACTCAAATCGAAAATTTGACCGAATGAATGAGACATTAACAGGAGTTAGGAAACCCTAAGTGAGAAAATAGATAAGACGAATAAAGAAGTTTCAGAATTTAAAATAGTCTTACCGTAAAGATGGGGAAGTTGAAAATAGGGTTGAAAAAATGAGCGTGATATTACAGGTCTTCGACAGGAAATGGGACATTTAAGGTCCGAAGTACGCATTTTTGTGAAGAGGAGATTAATGTAAAATGACTGAAGTGACGGACTCATGTAGGGATCAGTTAGGAAGGGTAGAACGTGAAGTTAGTAGTATTAAATACAACATGTCAAATTTAACGGGGGATGGTCCCAGATTTGCTACAGGTGGAGTATCATTGGACCAACACATGAAGTTTTATGGCGATAACAGGGTAAATCCACAAATTTTTATTAATAGTGTAAGAAATCTAGTGGGAAATTTATTTGACGAACAGACTAAACTAAATACGATAAAGGCTTTATTAAAGGACAACGCGGAAGCATGGTACAATTTAGTAGGACAGGACATAGACACGTATCAGGACTTTGAAGACAAATTTTTACAACATTACTGGAGTGATCACAAACAGGATCAGATTAGGGACGACTTGATTACAGGAAAATTTAAGGGAGAGTTTGCAGGTTTTAGGAGCAATATGCCATCCGCAAGTACAGTGTGGCCAAACAACTGAATCCACCATTGACGGACAGACAGATTATTAAGTACCTATCACGACATTTTGAACTGGAAATTAGACAACACGTGGCCTTACAAAACATCACAGAACGGAGACATTTTAGAGTATTTGCAGAGATATGACGATGTATGTGTAGGACGGACAAGAGAGATACGAGAACGAAACGTTAACACAGTTAGGTTTGACAACAGGACACCGAATTATCCGAGACGGCCTGACTACAACAGAAATTTTCGACCGAATTGGGAACGACGAGGACAGGAATACAGGAGCAATAGTGCGACTAGGGACCGACGCCAAGACCTAGTTACACGCGACAGAACAGTTTACCGGAGGTAAACAGGACTGTGACCAGCACGCCGAATAGAGATAGGGACACGGATATTAACACGAGGAGGACGTACGCACAGGTTGTAGAAGGACAACCAGGACCAAGCACGGAAAACAGGATGAGACAGGATTTTTAGAACGCGACAGACCACTAGATTTCTGTGTAAATGTATACGAACATCCACGTGAATTTTTCAAAATTGAGGAGGAAGTAGAGCCAGAAACTGAGGAAAAATTATGTTTGCCAATTATTAATTTAGAAATTTTTGAGAATAATGTAGAAGTATTACTTGATACAGGGGCAGAGGCGAGTTTAATATCGGAGGAATTCGTCAGCAAAATTAGGGATAAGGTTTGTGATAGAATTATGCCTATAAAGCGTAGCCATTTAGTAGCTCAAATAAAAAGAAGTTTGCTGTAGTAAATAGTGTTGTGGTGCTTAGGATAGATATAGGAGGTTTAAGCTGTGAACAGGAGTTTGTAATTGTACCTGGACTGAAGTTTCAGAGCATTTTAGGTGTTGACTGTATGATGAAGTTAGGGGTTTTGATAGATATGGAAAGGAAGGTAATAAGAATTAAGGATAGGGTAGTGCCATGGAAAGGCAGTTATGAAGTCACAGAGGATGACACGGGGTTTAGTATTAATGTAATAGAGTTAGAGGATGATGAAGGTAAACAGATCAACACGATAAGATGTCCAGAGGAAAGGAAAGTAGAGGTTCAAGCTTTAGTACAAAACATGCAGAATTAGTGGGGGTAGAAGCAGCATATCAGGAGCAGGTGAAGGCGAAATTAAGTAAAGATGGCAAATTTGTTTTTAATAAAGTAGATTTAAGGGATTCATTCTGGCGGATTCCATTACACAAGAATTCTAGAAGGTACATAGGATTTTCCATAGAGGGAAAAATCGATAATTGTAAAGTAGTATCGTTTGGTTTGTCGGCAGAAAAGGAAATAAGAATAAATAAGAAACAGACAAGTGTAGGGACTGAAGAAGAAGCAATATGTAAGAGTCAGGATAATAGGGATGATAAGTTTATGGTATGTGAGATAATGGAGATGTTAAGTATAGATATAGAAGGGGGAGAAATAGGGATGAAGAGTATTAGGATGGTGAGAAGAAAGACTTGGAGGGTCAAGAAGAGAGTTAGATTTAAATAGGATAGGGATAGAATAGGTGTAGATAAAAGAGTAGAAGTAAGTGGTTATAGAAAATAAAGCTAAGTATAGGATAAATATGGGAGATAATTAGGAATAGGTTTAGGATGAGAATAAAGAGTAAATGTAGGAAGAAAATAAGATAGGTTAAGTATAGATATTTTATATAAGATTAGTGGAGAGTTAGGAATAGAGTAAGAGTAGGATAGGTATATAGGATTAGGTAGGGGGAAGTAAAGTATAGTGAAGAGTAGTTAAAAGTTAGGAATAGGATAGGTATATAGGATGTATATAGGATTAGATGGATAAGTAGGATGAAGTTAGGGATAATTTCAGTTTATAGAAGTAGGTGAGAGTTAGGAATAGGATAGGGATATAGGATAGGTGTAAATATTTTTTTGGATTGGATACAAAGTAGGTAAGTTAGATAGATAAGGATAGAGAGATAGGCAAAATTTTGTAAAGATTTTTGGCAGTCTAAATATTTGATATTTGCATTCAAATAAGTGGGATTATTTGTATTCAAATAGGGGGAAAATACTCATATGTAGACCAGGGTAGAAAATTAAATAATCAAATCAAATAATTTTAATTACCGTGTATAAGGAATTTCATTAAATAATACGCTTTATTAAAACCTTGAAGCATAAATAAACTCGGTCGTTTCAGTAAAATAAGAAATTTAAATTATCTATAAGACGCTTTACATCAAAAGAAGCAGTATTGAAAAGCGCAGTGGATAATTTAATTATTCCTAAACAAATGGAAATTACGTGCAAAATTTATATTAATAAACTCTATTTTAAATAACTGGTATTAAACAAAACGTACGGATAATAATTTGTATTCGCTAAAAATGAAAGGATGGAAATCAATTTTAATTGGAGTTAATTAAACCATTATTAATAATAAGCATAAAACTTGTAAAAACCCAATAATAGTCAAATCGTAGGAAGGTTATTTAAAATGTTACGTTTGAACACCCTGCGTGTTTTTAAAAGGCAATTTCAAGTTAATTTGTTTGGATAAACATATTGATTCTAAGGATATTGGAAACGATCAGATGCTTTAGCAGGAAATACAGAACACCTGCGTATTTTTAAAAAGCTCATTCTGCGTAAATTTGGCAAATAATTAATGTTTCAAAGAATCTTGGAGAAACCGGGGCTTAATATTCACGAGAATGTGCGATACGGGGTTATTAAACCAAGATAACAGTCCGCGTGGACTAAAATATAATCGATAATGAAGAGTGTCAAGTTGCACCAATACGAACAGGTTAGAGAAGGAAAGAGAAAATGCGTCAAGCAAAGACACATATTGTAAAGGGCGGGATTTAAGCAACGTCAAGGGGTTGCGATTGGTTAAAAATAGGATGCATATATCAGAGGTAGAACAACAATTTCTGTATAAAAGTAATTAGTTTTTCTCGGACAACTTTGCGGGCCGTGTTGAAATTTTCTGAGATCTCAATGGGGTGAGTACTAAATTCATAAAAATCGACGTGCAGGCTACAGACTGGGAACGTAGAATGAGGAATTCGTTGGAATTACCCGTTTTAGGGAACAAAGCGACGTGTCGGCTATTCGCTATATATACAGGCGGGAATATGTGTTTCTCTCTCTGAGACTCTTAGACTTTCGACGATTCGATGCGTTAAAAGCTCGTGCATCCGCGACTTGATATTAAACAAGTTTTTAGTTTGATTAAATAATTTAAAGTGTGCTAGTATATTTTAGTGACTCAAAATAGTTGGTTATTTTACGTGCTAACATGAATGTACTTCAGTGCACTTAGACACAAGGTAATAAAAGTTTATTATCACGGTACCAATTAGTAAAATTTACAACGACAAATGTATACCCAAAAGTAGGCAGTTTTGGCGTATATTGGTAATATTGGTAAAAGGAAGTATGAATTTCTTTGCTATTTTGCGGGGGTGTTAATGACTAAATGGTTCGTAAATGTGTCTGCATCCACTAAACCAGAGGCAGATATACACAGATGAGTTCCGGAAAAGCCTAGAAACAACTTTAAATTAATGGTGATGGAGAACATTTTTAAAGCGTTGACAACTTGAAGCTGTAAATAGAATCCGGTTGGAATGGTGTGATTTACAAAAGGGACGATTACACTAAAGCTACGAGGACAATAACCTTCAGGTAAATTGTACTATTTTGTTTGACATTTTTGTGTGTATTGAATGACTTTATAATCGATTTACTTTAAATGGACATTAGTGGAATTTTCTAACCATAAAATTTAATTTTAAGATGAAATTTGCTTGTTTAAGTAAAAGGGTATTTTGTTTTGATGTTCGGGAATAGGATGAAACTTTGGGTAGGTCTTTGAGCTCAATTAGACAAACCTGGTTAATTAACGTAAAGGGTGGTAGATGCTCCTTTATACTCAGACTCAGGTCTGCTTATCTTGTTATATTAATTAGTAGGCATCCAACAAGGACTTTAATTTTGGATGCACAGTAAAATGATAATAAAATTAATCCGGAAATTCTTTTAAAACTGAATTTTATGTTCAAATTTAATTTGAAAATTTAATGTATTCTGAATATTGATGTAAATAGAGTTAACGTTGATGTTTGTGGTAGGAATGTGTTGTTTAATTTTTATGATTGAGAATGGAAGTTATCTAGAAGAGCAGCCGAGGCGATTAACAGAAGGAATCAACGGACCAGGTGATTTAAAAGGTTTCACAGCATTCTTGACGCCCAAACTGTGGGGCTCGAATGTTTTTTTTTTTAAAGGGCCAGTACCAAGAGATATAAAAGGTATCACAGCAATATATATATGTATATATACTTACTTAGCAGTTTTAGTTTCTTTATTAATTTAAACAAGGTTAATTACATTCATGGCGGTTCTTAAGCAAAAGTATTATCAGATGTGCATAAAATTTAATAAGTAGAGTGTCCATGCACTATAACACAAAAGAAAGTAATCATAGATGTATAAAACCTGTCTGATTTATTTGATTTTATTTTGAGGCGCAAATTGCTGTCTTTAATAAGGAGGCGGCTCCGTGGCGTAGTGGTATGTGTGTGACTGCTACGCCCTAGGTCCCGGGTTCGAATCCCGACACGGTCCGCTTGAAAAATGTTAGGCGAGCATTTTTCGCAAAAATACACCCTCGTTCGGATGAGAGGTAAAATTGAGGTCCCGTGTGTGAGTGTTGTCACGCACGTTAAAGATCCCTACCTTACTTGGAACAGCAAGGATTCGGCAAAATTCAAAATTTCCAGGTAAAAAAAAAAACTCGCTTCCTGGCCAATGTAGTACCTTCGGGTGGAGCATTGGAAAATCACATGTAATGTCTTTAATAAGGTCCCGGGTTCGAATCCCGACACGGTCCGCTTGAAAAATGTTAGGCGAGCATTTTTCACAAAAATACACCCTCGTTCGGATGAGAGGTAAAATGGAGGTCCCGTGTGTGAGTGTTGTTACGCACGTTAAAAATCTCTACCTTGCTTGAAACAACAAGGGGTCGGCAAAATTCCAAATTTTCCAGGTAAAAAAAACTCGCTTCCTGGTCAATGTAGTACCTTCGGGTGGAGCATTGGAAAATCAAATGTAATGTCTTTAATATTAATTTATGTATTTTATATTATTTCAGGATAAATGTAGTACCATCTAAAAATATAAAATCGTGTATTTCCACAACAGAATATACTCGTTGAGGTTCCTGTATTTTTCTTAGCGATATTTCTTGTTTTACACATTATCTAAGTACAGTGGCGCTCTACCCATCCGTATTTAATTAACGGCCCCCTTCTCTCCCCCCCCCCATAATTTACTAAACCGCTGAAGATAGAGTTCAGAGCTAAAGCGGAAGTCTTCAAAAGTCAATTGTGTCAATACGGATAAAACAACATCTTCTGCACGACTTTTGTAAAAAAAAATGAACATCCTTTTAAGAGAGTTTCACTAACGCCCAGCCTAGTAAGGCAAAAAGTGCTACAATACTTTCTGTCTTCTAGGTAGGATAACGTCGTCTGTCAAATAAGCTCGCACAGACATTTCGTCTGCTTCGCAAAATGGCACTACTTAGTATACTACTCTCAAAACATCTCATTTCATATCTACATGGAATCCATACCTGTTCAAGGTATCTATTTCTAAGATAACTTCTTTGGCAATGTTCTCTATTACTACCTCATGTTCAAATATGTTGCTTCAAACTCCAATTTAAACATCTAGTACTACGTGTGTCTAAATTACCCCACCAGCCACGGCTCAAAGACGCACCGTCGCGGGAGACACTTTACAACCGACACGTATGCGGATGATGGTTTCGGGGGCAGATCCGTGAAAGTCGACTTTTTACAACACTGTCAACTCACTCTAGCTTTCCGGTTTCTTGGCGTTCTTCTTGGGCTATTTACATTTGAACTGTATATGCCTAAACACGTCGCAATTCCAATATCTGAATCTTTGACCGGTGTTCACAAAATACCTTTCAAATTACTTTCTTTGCACTTTCTTGGTTTTACACCACTAGGAAACCACTGCCAAAACCACTATGTGAAGCTTGGTTTGTCGCTTCAAAGTATGAGCTAGCGCATCATCTAGAGTTCTTGGTCGAGTCAGCCTTAGTACTTGCTGGATTTCTTCGTCGCGAATTCATTTAACACAGATCTGTACTGTCAGCTGTTATAGGAAGCCATCCGGCGCTGCTGGGTATACTGGTCTCACCAAGTGCGCAATATCTGTTTTAAACTCTTGCAAATTTTTGTTAACCTTTGATAACGGTCCATTACTTGAGGGTGATGTACTTGTTGCTGGTGAGAGTCGCCGTACCTCATTTTTAGCGTTAAAGTTGAGACTCCGTAGCATCTTCTGTCATGGTCTGGTATGGTCTGCAAAACATTTAAGGCTTCACCTCGCAACGAGTCAATCAACGCGGTTGCTCTTTCATCATCGTTCCATCCGTTAGCCCTCGTGGCAGCTTCGAATTGCTTGCAAAATGTCTGCCAAGGTGACTTTTCATCAAATGTGGCCGATGTTACTCTAAACCTCAACGCCAGTTTACATTCTCCGGCATTATAAATTCTGTCGGACGGTGTTATATTACTGACATTGAGGACTTGGGTGCTTGCACTGTTAGGGAATTAATCCGTTCTTCCATCTTCAGGACCTCTTCTTCTATTTGAAGCGAAGTCTTTAACAATTTTGCTTCTAGTTCTTACGAATTGTCCACCAAAAGCGCTTCCAATTTCTGTAAGCCGTCAGAAAATTTGGTTTGAGCTTTTTTGAGGATTTATAGTTTCCTTTAAAAACTCTTCTTTTAATTGTTCAACTGTTGATGCGGTTATTGTAGTTGTTTTGTATAAACTACTCTTTCAATTGTCAAATTTAATATGCGGTTTGTTACTGTAACTTTTTGCGGTAATTTCGATAGCTAATGATGGTAAAGAAAAGTGGACATATATACAAAATAATAAAATTAATGATAATAGATAAACAAAGAATTACTTCAAACACTTACCTTGTATGCAAGTGCAGTGAAGCACATTTAAATTCATGCAGCCTTTCAAACGGATAACGAAGTAAACAAACTCTGTTGAACGCGTCCATCAAGTACAGGTAACGAAAGTCGACTCTTCTATGTGGTAAAGCGTAACACATGTAATTTTACGGCTTTCTACCGCGAAAATCGATACTACAAATTTTGCGTCTTCTCCAAGGTGATAACAAATTTCTTGCACATGCGAAGAGCATAGTTTATCGATATCGCAGCACTTTGTACAGACCCTGTATTTGAATAATACACGACCCAAAATAACATTTTAATATACCGGGTGGAAGTAAATAATCAACAAATTCCAAATGGGAAAATAGATTAAGCAGTAAATTATGTACACTATAAACGCAACATAAATTAAGCGGTAAATTATACAATATAAACGGAACAGTTATCATAAATCATTGTAAGGTTTTTAAGAATAATTCTATCAACTTATTAATTTGGACCTTTATTTGATCTCAATATGAAATTTCTGTTCATATTCACTGTAACTCAAAGGTATTACAAACACACCGTTTTAATATATTTTTACAACTAATACATTTTGTATTTTTTTCTTTTAAATATATCAAGTCAATTTAAAATTATTTCTAAGTGAACGTTTTTCTTAAACATTTGAATATTCCCGCCACTGTCTCCGTCGGTAATTTAAATACCGATACTGATGTGCAATTTGTTGTTATGTATGGTATGGTTACAAACTTTGCTCCTTTCTTAAGCTAAGATTTGGGAACTCTCTCCTTAATTTATCTATGGGAACGTTAAATGTTTCTCAAAGGTTTATGTTGGCATTAGATTTGCTTTAATACTGCCAGGGTAACATTTATTAGAATTTAAGGGTTTCTTAATCTTCCCATAATTTTAATTTATGTATTTCATATATAAAGATGCAGAATCTATTTTTTTCAGTTATCTGTTAAGTTCTGCAACGACATGCTTTTTTGGTGAAGCTCAAACTAAGTCATGAGAGCCTTTAAGTCTTCGCTTACTATTAGCCTTTATATCTTTCGTCCATATTAATGATGCTACGTATACAGGAACCTTATAAACCTTTCTATCTAAGTTGGCCTGTGTAATCTTTATAATAATAAAATTAGAATTCCATTATCCAGTGAACACAAACGCTAGTTTTGGTTTAAAACGACAGATACCTTAAGGCAATAACTATATCACCTTCAGATAGCTTGAAGATGCTCTATAATAAGCCATTAGATTATTTTATTCGGACTCCATAACATTTTACGTGAGATTTCATACTATATAGCAAAAAAGCTTTGCAACACGTTCTCTACAGTAAATTAAACGAGACTAACACCTTTCTATCCGAAAAATCAAATCTTGCAGGAAACAATCCGTTTGAAAATGGATAGCACGCACGAACACCTCCATCAAGATTTGTAGTGAGCTGGCGCTTTTCCTCTTTGCTTCGTTTAACAATTTCCAATGTAGTAAACGAATCTGGAGAATATTTTATAAACACGCTTTTCCTAGTGCTTATCGCATATACCTTACAACTTCCATTTGCATGTTGTTACTATTCATTTTGTAAGCTTGTTAAGACATAATGAAGAAAACGCAACCCAAATGCAAAACAGACGATCGTAATTCAGGGCTTTGTCATGCAGCCTACTCACTGGTTGTACAACAGAATTTGGTCGAGAGAGCAAGCATTGTAGGGCTTGATACGTTAATATATACAGCTATTTTATCATTGATATGAATTATATAACATTCGTAATTTATTACACCAACGACTTCTATACGCTGATATTACTGTATATTCTGAATTGGTGAAAATGGGGTTTTGTATTAAAGTTAATCGATACCTCGAAGCAATGTGTATTCAAACTAATCTGATTTTTACAATTTTCACCTTTTATAAGTTACATTAAGCTGTGTTTACCCGATCTTTTAATATACAGTACAAAACGTTTTATTGCTGTTAACTGTCAAAATGCCGATTATGAATGAATTTAAATTAAAATCCACAGGATACAATGTTCGAGCCTGAAAGCGAGAGGTGTCATAAATAAGCAAACAGTTAAAGCAACGATTTTATATTTATTACAAATTTTAAAACAAGTCTATATATTGAAAGTTCTTGTACAAGAAAGCTAAAAGTCTTTTAAAGCAACTTCTTTCTTAAGTAAATTTATCTTCAAGATTTCCAATAAATCACGTTACACGTTAAACAGTAAATACTTGTTTTAGGATATTTTTGTATAACTGATTCAGGTATGCTTTTCATGATTGTGTATGATAGTTTTAGAAATTAGGCTTGCGTAAATTACCTTTTATATTTTAGTACTAACAGTTTTCTATACCTTGGGAAAGGAACGTTAAATATAATTTCCTACGGTTCATAATACATATACTCGACCAATCAGGTTGGCCAGCGAAAAAATGTAGTGGTTGGACAAGTTGGAGAAGGAACCACCATATTCATTCTTGACATGATTTTTCTATTTTTAACTACTTGTGTGAAGTTGTGCATTATAGACGAGCTAGTGGAGTTTAGCATGTTACTTACACCAAGCCCTTAACGTTATTATCTTGTGGTTTAAATTATGTTTTAAAGTAAACAACATACAAATATTTATGGTTTCGGGTTGAGACCGTGTCATTTTATAAAGTAAGGTCGACGTGTCGCCCAATTTTGTAAGGGGCTTCATCAAGACGAGAAAAGAAAATAAGTAATAAAATAAAAATAATATTAAAGATAAGAATGATAATATTAAGTAGACAAGTTAAAGTGTAAAGAGTAGAGTTACTCCTGAACTAGCAGACTCACTAGCCCATTCAAATCCAAAAGGTGTCTTGCGAAGTAACCGGTGAAAGTAACGAAAATGGTAGTTTATATAGGGCGAGAACTTGATGCATGAGTGATCTTGAATAGAGAGAAGTGTCGTAGCGGATCAGTGAACATCACGATTCCGCTGTTGTGAACATAGGCTTGTTTTCCACCACACTCCTCTCTATTCATCATCACTCATGCATCAAGTTCTCGCCATGTATAAACTACCACTTTCGCTACTTTCACCAGTTACTTCGCTACAAGATACCTTTTGACTTTGAATGGACTAGTGAGTCTGCTAGTTCAGGAGTAATTTTACTCTTTAACTTGTCTACTTAATATTATCATTTTTATCTTTATTATTATTTTTATTTTATTACTTATTTTCTTTTCTTTTCCTGATGAAGCCCCCTTACAAAAGTTGGTGAAACATCGACCTTAGTTTATAAAATGACACGGTCCCAACTCGGAACCATAAATATTTATAATGACTCCGGTCATGAAAGCCTCCGATAATATAAACAACAAACGTTGCTACACACAATTTGCAAGTATTGCGTAATATATGGCACCCTCTATTCAGGCAGACAAGTAACTAATACCTTTACAGTAACTAACAAATGATCCCAATTTTGTGCCTCTAGCGTTTATAATGTACTAATTACATACCTAATTAAAATGTTTATTGTGAAAAGTGTAGCTCTTTGTAAATATAAAATATTTTGTGATTTACAAAGTAGTTCTGATTCAGACTAAGTTCTAATCAACACGTGTTTCATGTTTTCTTTAATAAAATATTAATTATTAACCATGATGTTTTTGCTTTCTTTATAAAATTACTTAAAGAATGAATATTTTGGAAAATAGGTTTTTATTTTTACACAATATTTTATGAACGGGTAAATACCTTTTTATGTACTTTTAATATAACTTCGCTTATACATGCAGAATCTAAAAAAAATAAAATGAATTAATTAGAATTTGTCACAAATAATAATATAACAATATTTATACCTAAAGGTCTTTTAAAGTATTTTTTAAGGTAAAAATGTTTTATCGAATTAACCAATGGTATTGTAATTGTTCTTTATAAATCTATCTAATCACTTATTTTCAAACAGGTGTCTGATATTGCTTTCTACGAAAAAAAACGTGTCTAGTCTACCCTTATTTTTAAATATTAACTAATTATATATATATATATATATATTGCTGTGATAAGGGGTTGTTTAAGGGTGCACGTTATAGTAAAGGTCGTTCAGGAATGAGTAATTAGAATAGGCAGCAGAAAACTGCACTTATTTAAGGAAATAATTAAGAAATAGACATAGTTTGTAGATAGTAAGTAGTCAATATAAAGTAGAAATAGTTTTTGGGCGACGCAGGTAAACATAGTTGGCGTAGGAAGGAGAAATACATGTATTAAGTAGATAGTAAATATTAAATACCCTGTAGATAAAGTTTAGTTAATTTAGGTAAAACAAATAAGGATATTTTTCAGTGGAAGCACGCGTATATTTAGAAATAAATGATAAAGTGTAATTAGACACGCATTAAAAAAAGAGTTCCAGACGATTAAATTAATACGGATATAGAAATAGAGTTTCAGGTAGTTAATATAAATGCGTACAAAGATCTAACCATTTTGATAAGAGAAATGATTAAAAATTGCGTGAATCGCATGTAAACATGAAAATTTAAAGTCGAGTTGCATCAGTTGTTTATGGAAAGCAAGTAATCTATCAAAATACAGCATGTTGATAACGAAAGACAGCTGCGGGCAGGTTGTGATTATGGGGAATCGTAGAGCATTACATCAGAAACTGCTCTAAATGAAATTATTTGATTGGTCAGAAACAAGCGACGAGTTCTAGACCATACCCACGGATGGAGTGGGAATTCGAGAATATATTAGCAAGCACCTTGATAAGAAAGTCAGTTTTGAACTCAACGAAGGCCGAAATGCGTTGCCATTAAAACAAAGTAATACGTAATAATTATAAAAGTGAAATAAAATGAGTGCGAATATGAAGATTATAATTTCCGTTTAAACGTAAGTACGTTTTTAATGAATTTATTATAAACTAAGACATAAAAATAATAGGGCTTCGAGGTCTGAGGGAAATAGACTATGATTCTGATGTTAAGGAAAAAATACATTAATACAATTTAGATGTCCAAGGGAAAAGAAGAATAATACAATTTTGAAGTACAGGGGTGAAACAAACTACAATTTTAAGTCTGGGGCAAGAATGATAAAAGTCTAAGTTTGAAGAATTGAGATAAATTGGGGTGTATAATCTAATGGCAATAATTAGAATGGAATCCAGAATTGGGGAAGATCATTTTATTGGAAGCGTCGATGTGAAAAAAGATAAAACCAGGTCAGATTTTTAGTTATAAGACATTTGTTTTTCTATATAAATTTTTATTTTATTTTTAATATTGAATTTGCTAAATATGATATGCTTGTGAAAAGTCAACAAAAGAGGTTGTATACGTATAGAATGAGTAATATGATAACAGGTTTAGAATATTCTACACTTTGTTGGTAAAGATAATAAGTTTTCTTTGGTGACTTTGGGTTTTTGAGTACATAGTAGATGGTTGTTAATAAATGAAATTTATAAGGTAAACTAATTGAAAATGTATTACAAATAATTTCAAAAGCTGTACATAACATATTGGTTTCATTATATAAAATCGAAATTTACTGAATTTTATAATTCCAAATAAATGCTAGCCGAGGTCATAAGATTTAAATAGTACAAAGGCGGAGCCACAAGTTGAATAGGAAATTGATAACCCGCAAGGCGGTAACGTATCGAATTTTGCCATTGGTAGATAAAGTTGTTTGAAGATAAAGTCCAGTTGATAGCAATATTAAGAAGACAGCCGGCGGAGGAGATAACTACAATTTATAGTGAATATTAAAATGGTGGTCCAATAATTTAGAGTACGTAGAAAATTAATAAGGCGCACAACGAAGGGGATCAAGAATTCCAGTTCATAGAAATAAAAATAACAGCCCAAAGTAGGGGCAAGAAAATTCTGCGAATAGTATAGCAATATATATATGTATATATATATATATATATATATATATATATATAAAACCTATATTAAGTACCTTTTTGTACGTTTTATGTATGATTTTACCGTACATATTATATTTAATTATCATGAATTACATATATGCAAAGTTACTTGAAACTACCTTTGACTTTTGAAATTAAAAATGAAACCAAACCCTGTTTTATCTAATACAACTAAAAAGTTCTCTGCAAAATTAGCTCTAAAATTATTTTATTATATCTCGAGTAATTTCCCCATTAATTTATGAATTACTAGATGATCATGGTAAATCTCAAGAACGACGTCATATTAAGAATGTAAAAACTTTTTCACAGGTGGTCCTTCAGACAGTTCGGTTTTAACAGGGATATTCTCTACTCTCCACCCTTGCTTTAGTATACTTATCCTAAAGCTCTTACTTTTGCGTACCCCTCTATCTCTGTTTCAATCTTACTTGTACTCCCGTGGACAATCGTCCATCACTTAAAAGTGGTTCTTCCTCACTACGGGCTGCTGACTACACTTTTGTTGGTTGATCAGTGCTTTGCTTTCCTCCGTTTTTCTATCGTTTTTGCTCACTGCAAACCCTTCTTCTTCTTCTCTTTTATACTTGGTTGCTATGAAGCTTCAAGAATCCCACATCTCACTATTATATTTGCTATTTTTCCCTTCTCTTCTAAGTTGCTGCACAGGTTAGAGGATTGTTACTTCATACCATTAGGAAATTTGTTTCCGAATCGATCAGCGAACATATCCTCTAGAATGTCATTGTGGCTTAATTGGTTTAAGTGTGACTACTAAGCCCAAGTTCCAGAGTTCAATTCCCGACACGGACCACTTGAAAAATGTAAGGTGAAAATTGTTCACAAAAATACGCCTTCGTTCGGGTGAGAGGTAAAATATGTCTCGTGTGTGTGTGCGTTGTCACACACATTAAAAATCTTTACCTTGCTAGGAAGAGCAAGGGTTCAGCAACATTAAAAATTTTCTGGTAAAAAAGACTTACTTCTTGGCCAGTGTGGTACAGGCGACTTCGTGGAGTAGTTGGTTTGCGCGTGACTACTTTGCAAGCCCAAGGTCCTGGGTTCAATTCCCGTCATGGAATGTTGACAGAGTATGTCTTTCCTCAAATGGATGATATTGAAATGGAAAAAGGGCTTGCGTTTTTCCAACTAGATGGCACCCCACCTCATTACAGTAACCACATGCGCACGGCTCTAGACACTCGCTTTTTGGGAAGATGGATAGGTAGAACTGGTCCCATCTCTTGTTGAGTTCTTAAAAAACTGATATGTTGTGCTGTTTTTACAGACTATAAACAGTTGGGATAGACGAACAACACATAGCTTATACAAATAACAAACAGTAGTAATAGAATTAGAGAAGGCACGTAGAGAAGTAAATATTAGGAAAAAGGTGAGATATGAATGTGTCTCCTATTGTAATTAATTTTAACTTCTACATTGAAGAGGCAATAAATATTGTCAAATGCAGGCGCAAAAGATTGATATGCGTAGATGTGCAGATGATATAACGGCCGTTCTTTTAGTGGTTTTCAATTACTAGTTCGTTTTGAAATGGTAATTCAACTTTACTTACAAAGTTGGGTTTTCATTTCGTCTTAAAAGCTATTAATATATATATATATATATATATATATATATATATATATATATATAAATATTGCTGTGATCCTTCACCAGCCCCTACGATAGTTTTATTTATTTTTAGATCCACGGTTGGGCATGTTATAAAATGCTGTTACTTTCTTTATATTATGCCCCGCGATTTGGGTGACATAAAATGCTGTGACACTTCTCCCTTATTATATTTAGCCCATACGATGGGTGTCATTAAATGCCGTGTTACTTTCCGCCCCACGATTTGGTGTACATAGAATGCTGTGTTATCTCTTTATATTAGGCCCCTATGATGGGCATACCATAAAATGCTGTGTTATCCCCTTTATATTTATCAAGCACTTATGATGTAAATTGTTAAGTTATAGATTTTCTTTGTCTCAACTAGCTGATTCAATTAAATAGAGCAATTCTACAATACACAATATAATGATTAAATATTTGCAACCTTTAAAATCTTCCCTTTTTCAGAATATTTACATATATCAGCTTTAAGAAATTAAAGCCAGCAAAACGAGACTTTTGTTTATATTTAGAGATGTTTTGAAACGTTTCAAGATGCCTTGTACCTTTCATAAATTGATCAATGAAACTAGTGTTTTGTTGACTCTTACATCTACCAAAAATATTGAATTAAAACAGTTTTCAGTATTAAATTTTATCAATGTGGCTAACCTGAAATGGTCCCATAGTTTCTCTGCATCCCCCACGAGTTTCCGTGCCCAGTCTGAATATTTAGAGTCGAATTTGGAAGTCGACATCAAACCAAAATACTATCCAAATCGTTATTCAAAATCCCATAAGTTAATCCAATTTAAGATTCAATTTGTATATCAGTAAATAAAATGTTTTCCATCTCCGTAATTAACAAGACAGTAATAGAACATTTACCATGATTCTCCAGAGTGATCTCCAGTGTCGTCTCCAGAGCCCTGTTTTATTTATGTTAGAAATTGTATATTTTTACTAAATTGTTGTTTACTTACGTCTATAATAGATCGGCTCACTTGCACAATTTTTACACTTTTATAAAATGATTTTCATTTACTTTCGTATCACTGGTTACGTAAATAATTCAGCATTTCTGAGTATCGGTGTAGCCCAGTTTAAAATGTATGCTAAACTCGTCGCTCAATTGTTATCGTATTTAAAGGCCGTACCTCTTGTTTTCTATTCGTTGTTCACGTATTGGGGCGATACTTTTTGCGTTTATCTTTTGTGTACTCCGGGAAATTTTACCAATTGTATAGTTCAAATACTTTGATGAACGCTTAAATTGTCACGTATTCATCTACATACCATGATGTTTAATTGAAAAATCTCACGAATTTCTGTTTATTAAGTCACGTATTCATTGTTATTTGCTTATTATAATCTAAACCGAAATAAATTTGGTGTTTGTTTATTTCCTAGTTAAATTGGACTTTTGAACAAATGTAATACTTTATGTCACGTACGATTTATTCAAATAATGCATAATTTTAGCCTGCGTATACAATGATATATTTAACGCACTTGTTAAATATTTATCAAGCCAAGTCATATATGTTTTCCGTTGATTTAATTTGGATGCATCTCGTTACGTTTTTAAATCTTATCTTTGGTCGTAACTACTCTTGGATATTTCTATTTCTTATGCGTTTAATCACTTGTACTTTTTATACAGTGTGCTCTCAACTAACAATATGTAGAGTGACCTATTTACTCTTATAGTACCTGTAATTATGTGCTTTTGTTACCTGGAAGTCTCTTTTATTTATTCTACGACCCCTGTGACTTAACCTACCCTTAAACTACTCTATATTTATAGCATATATATATATATATATATATATATATTATATATACAGGGTGAGTTTTTAGTGTGGCAACGGTCGATAACTCCGTTATTATAAAAGCTACGTAAACCAAATTTGGAGGCATATTAGGCATGCCTAAAGTGCACATTTTAAAAATATTTGGAAGCATACAGGATGCTTCATAATTCCAGGGCATATTAAACTTATATTTTTTTAAATGGAACACCCTATATATTATTACATTTTTGAAAAGCCCATAAAAAGAGCTTTAATTTGATATAAAATTGTATCTGTCTATTCCTTTTAGTTTTTGAGATATTCAACTGTTTTTAGAAAAAATGACCCCAATTGGATACATTGCCACTGCACTAATACACAACTTATGTTAATTTTCAAGATGCAGAAAATTTTATCATATACCATAGTATATTTGTAAATATCACTTTTTTGAAATTTCTTCCCAGTATACAGGGTGTCAGGTTTCAAAAATACAATTTTAAAATTTTTTAAATGGCACCCTACCAATTTTATTGCTACAATGGATAGTTCATTAAGTGTCCTTTTATTTTTGTTAAGCATTTCCTATACCTAAATCCATTACTTTCTGAGATATTTTTGATTTTCTTCAAATTTTATGAATGTTTTTAATTTACATAACTAAAAATAACTTACTATTGGAGAATATTATAAAACAATTAATACATTTTGATTAACAATCAACTACACTTATCCAATAACAATTTTCACTAAAGATATGACAACCTACAATAATACGCTATCAACAGAATTCTGCCAGATCAACAATATGCATTTTATAGAAAATGTTCAAACAGGAAATCAGGCAGGCTTTGAAAAAAATTACTATTACATGTAAAGTGTCATTTAGGTTTATTAATTGTAGTGTGTTGTCATTTAACAGGATATCTCTTGGTATATTCTTGATGCAAGTAGGAAGTTTTTAAACTTGCTCTCAATACCCAAATCATATTTATTTGTTCTTCCACTGTAAAATTCATTTTGAAAACTCCTTCAAAGATTACATTTAAAACAGAACTGATAATGTGTTAAATGACAACACACTACAATTAATAAACCTAAATGACACTTTACATGTAATAGTTATTTTTCTCAAAGCCTGCCTGATTTCCTGTTTGAACAATTTCTATAAAATGCATATTGTTGATCTGGCAGAATTCTGTTGATAGCGTATTATTGTAGGTTGTTATATCTTTAGTGAAAATTGTTATTGGATAAGTGTAGTTGATTGTTAATCAAAATGTAATAATTGTTTTATAATATTCTCCAATAGTAAGTTATTTTTAGTTATGTAAATTAAAAGCATTCATAAAATTTGAAGAAAATCAAAAATATCTCAAAAAGTAATGGATTTAGGTATAGGGAATGCTTAACAAAAATGAAAGGACACTTAATGAACTATCCATTGTAGCAATAAAATTGGTAAGGTGCCATTTAAAAAAAATTTTAAAAATTGCATTTTGCGAAACCTGACACACCCTGTATACTGGGAAGAAATTTCAAAAAAGTGATATTTACAAATATACTATGGTATATGATATAATTTTCTGCATCTTGAAAATTAACATAAGTTGTGTATTAGTGCAGTGGCAATGTATCCAATTAGGGTCATTTTTTCTAAAAACAATTGAATATCTCAAAAACTAAAAGGAATAGACAGATACAATTTGAGATCAAATTAAAGCTCTTTTTATGGGCTTTCCAAAAATGTAATAATATATAGGGTGTTCCATTTAAAAAAATATAAGTTTAATATGCCCTGGAATTATGAAGCACCCTGTATGCTTCCAAATATTTTTAGAATGTGCACTTTAGGCATGCCTAATATGCCTCCAAATTTGGTTTACGTAACTTTTATAATAACGGAGTTATCGACCGTTGCCACACTAAAAACTCACCCTGTACATATTAGGTAGTTTTTACACAAGGTAAGTTGAAAAATACTTATTAATAAGATAAAATAATAACTTAGACTTTTATGCAAAGCCCAAGTGATCATTTCAAATCGAGCTAATATTCTAGTTGATAACATACCACTTATTTTGCACTTCTATAGTTTGTGATTATTAGTTATACGTGTTAATATATATATATATATATATATATATATATATATAAAAAATATCTATACTAACAGGCTATTAGGTCTGCTGGTTAATAAAATAAACTCTTTATTATAGTTCAAGCTTTCGGTTTTTATTTTAAACCTTTTTCAAGAATACTAAAAATTGTGAAACGTTAGTATGGGCGTACAATAATTAAATACTTACTAATGTGAGGTTTTAAATCAGAATCGTTGACATAGATAAAATTAATAAATGTAAATAAAAAGTGATGTATAAAGCTTTAAACAAAATAAAATAATGTTATTCTTATTTACATTTGAATGTTTCAGAATGACAATTCCTTTATAATTTTGACAATTGCTGAGATAACTTTCTAGATGTAACTATTTTCTAATAAGTTGATCGAAATTAGAAAATAGTTACATCTAGAAAGTTATCTCAGCAATTGTCAAAATTATAAAGGAATGTCATTCTGAAACATTCAAATGTAAATAAGAATACCACATTATTTTTATTTTTGTTTAAAGCTTTATACATCACTTTTTATTTACATTTATTAATTTTATCTATGTCAACGATTCTGATTTAATAACCTCATATATATATATATATATAATATATTGATATTGTAATTATTAGTTATATGTGTATATACTTATATATATATATGCTGTGGAAAGGGGTTGTTTAGGGGTGTATTGAGTAGTAAGGGTCGTGTAGTAACTATAAATAGCAATGGGAATCAGAAAACTGCATTTATTTAGAAGAAAAATAAGTAATTCGTACATTATGTAAATAGCAAGCATTTAATACCCTGTATATAGACCGTAATTAACTTTAATCAATGCAAGTAAGCATATCTTTCAACGATAGGACGCGTATGCAGCAGAGAAATAGTCGTACATGTATGAGAATGTTTAACAAGTTTATAAAAATAAAGACGCCGAAAATATGACAAAACCGAATAAATCCTCATTCAATTACGCTTGTGATAAAGAAGGAACAATATGCGCTTTAATAAGAAAACGCATATTCAAAGATTAGTCTAAATAAATACATGAACGGAAACAGCACTAGAGTTACATCAGTTATTTTTGTACAATTATCCAAAAGCATTATCTATACAAAACAACAGACGTAAGTTAAAGTCTGGCCATGATAACAAATAATAAGGCAATCAAAGATTGCAAATAAACACCATGACACGGAAATACAAAGAAGTTTCATTAGAAATCAGCTTGAAATATTAAAGAAAACCTGGTTGGTCGCGACAATCTGCAAAACTGCTTGGAAACCCAATCCAAAGGTAGTGTGAAATAGCTATTTAACACCCACCGGTGATAAGCCAGCTCAGTTTTCACTTGAAGCATGTTGAATCCACATCACTTTTAACCAGAAATCTACGCGTCAGATAAATAAAGTTTATAATATAGTGAAAATAGTGCCGTATAAAAATTGTGTTAAGAATATATAAAAAGTTTTTGCCGTTTTTTTAGAAAACGTGAGTAGAAATTGGTTAATTAATTTAAATTAAATATTTATAATGATATAGGGCTTCTAATCTGCGTCGAAAACAATACTTCTGGTATATTTCTGGACTATTTCTGGTATAGTTCTGGTATAATACTAAGTAACCCACGAGTTCAAGTGGTATTTAAGGGAAGAGATTCAAAGCATATACCGAGAAATATCGTATAAAGCAATGAGGTGATTTTTGGAAAACAAGGGGTAACTGTACTGAAATATTGGTTCAACAAAGCAGAACATTGGTATTCGATTGAAGACAGTAAGGGGCACCAGGAACATTGCATACGTTCAACCTTACGTAATAAATCATAAAGGGGTCTCGAACGTTCCAGATTTTTTTTGTAAAGGTGTAGTTTTTGGTGACTTTATTTTAAACTAAAAGAATATAAATTTTGGTATAAATAATCCATATGATATTAATTGATTGAAGGGTGTATTTAAAGAATTTCAAAAATTGTAAATATTATTTCCTTTCATTATATGAATACTAATTGACTTTGTTTTATCAATTCAAACAGGTAATCTAAAGGGTTGAAAAAAAAATTGATCATAGTAACGTTGTGCACTTTGTGTAAATTAAAAAGGGCTTGCCGTGGCATAATAATAAAAGTAAAAGAAGACTTGAAATAACACAGAGCGGTGGCGTTAAGTAGAACGTTTATTACACCGAGTACTGCGTTATCATATCAACTTTTATAGAGACAACAACGTGGGGAGAAAACTACATAGCATTTATATGACGCAACAACGAGGGGAGAAAAATACATAGCTATATATATATATATATATATACATAAGTATATATATATACATAAGTATATATATATATATATACATAAGTATATATATATATACATAAGTATATATATATATATATATATATATTACTCATATTTAGACCAGGGTAGAAAATTAAATAATCAAATCAAATAATTTTAATTACCGTGTATAAGGAATTTCATTAAATAATACGCTTTATTAAAACCTTGAAGCATAAATAAACTCGGTCGTTTCAGTAAAAATAAGAAATTTAAATTATCTATAAGACGCTTTACATCAAAAGAAGCAGTATTGAAAAGCGCAGTGGATAATTTAATTATTCCTAAACAAATGGAAATTACGTGCAAAGTTTATATTAATTAACCCTAGTTTAAGTAACCGGTAGTAAAACAAAGTGTACATATAATAATTAATATTTAAGGTGTATTCGCTAAAAATGAAAAGGATGGAAATCAATTTTAATTGGAATTAATTAAACCGTTAATAACATATAATAAGCATAAAAGGCTTGTGAAAACCCAATAATAGTCAAATCGTAGGAAGGTTATTTAAAATGTTACGTTTGAACACCCTGCGTGTTTTTAAAAGGCAATTTCAAGTTAATTTGTTTGGATAAACATGTTGATTCTAAGGATATTGGAAACGATCAGATGCTTTAGCAGGAAATACAGAACACCTGCGTATTTTTAAAAAGCTCATTCTGCGTAAATTTGGCAAATAATTAATGTTTCAAAGAATCTTGGAGAAACCGGGACTTAGTATTTACGAGAATGTGCGATACGGGTTTATTAAACCCAGATAACAGTCCGCGTGGACTAAAATATAATCGATAATAAAGAATATAAATTTGCACCAATACGAACAGGTTAGAAAAGGAAAAGAAAATGCGTCAAGCAAAGACACATTGTAAAAGGGCGGGATTTAAGCAACGTCAAGGGGCTGCGATTGGTTAAAAATAGGATGCATATATCAGAGGTAGAACAACAATTTCTGTATAAAAGTAATTAGTTTTTCTCGGACAACTTTGCGGGCCGTGTTGAAATTTTCTGAGATCTCAATGGGGTGAGTACTAAATTCATAAAATCGACGTGCAGGCTACAGACTGGGAACGTAGAATGAGGAATTCATTGAATTACCCGTTTTAGGAACAAAGCGACGTGTCGGCTATTCGCTATATATACAGGCGGGAATATGTGTTTCTCTCTTAGACTCTTAGACTTTCGACGATTCGATGCGTTAAAAGCTCGTGCATCCGCGACTTGATATTAAACAGTGCATTTTAGTTTGATTAAATAATTTAAAGTGTGCTAGTATATTTTAGTGACTCAAAATAATTGGTTATTTTACGTGCTAACATGAATGTACTTCAGTGCACTTAGATACAAGGTAATAAAAGTTTATTATCACGGTACCAATTAGTAAAATTTACAACGACAAATGTATACCCAAAAGTAGGCAGTTTTGGCGTATATTGGTAATATTGGTAAAAGGAAGTATGAATTTCTTTGCTATTTTGCGGGGTGTTAATGACTAAATGGTTCGTAAATGTGTCTGCATCCACTGAACCAGAGGCAGATATACACAGATGAGTTCCGGAAAAGCCTAGAAACAACTTTAAATTAATGGTGATGGAGAACATTTTAAAGCGTTGACAACTTGAAGCTGTAAATAGAATCCGGTTGGAATGGTGTGATTTACAAAAGGGACGATTACACTGAAGCTACGAGGACAATAACCTTCAGGTAAATTGTACTATTTTGTTTGACATTTTTGTGTGTATTGAATGACTTTATAATTGATTTACTTTAAATGGACATTAGTGGAATTTTTCTAACCATAAAATTTAATTTTAAGATGAAATTTGCTTGTTTAAGTAAAAGGGTATTTTGTTTTGATGTTCGGGAATAGGATGAAACTTTGGGTAGGTCTTTGAGCTCAATTAGACAAACCTGGTTAATTAACGTAAAGGGTGGTAGGATGCTCCTTTATACTCAGACTCCGGTCTGCTTATCTTGTTATATTAATTAGTAGGCATCCAACAAGGACTTTAATTTTGGATGCACAGTAAAATGATAATAAAATTAATCCGGAAATTCTGTTTAAAACTGAATTTTATGTTCAAATTTAATTTGAAGATTTAATGTATTCTGAATATTGATGCAAATAGAGTTAACGTTGATGTTTGTGGTAGGAATGTGTTGTTTAATTTTATGATTGAGAATGGAAGTTATCTAGAAGAGCAGCCGAGGCGATTAACAGAAGGAATCAACGGACCAGGTGATTTAAAGGTTTCACAGCATTCTTGACGCCCAAACTGTGGGGCTCGAATGTTTTTTTAAAGGCCAGTACCTAGAGATATGAGAAGATTCACAGCATTCTTGGCGCCCAACGTGGGGCTCGAATGTTTTTTTTTTAAAGGGCCAGTACCTGCAGAGATATGAGAAGATTCACAGCATTCTTGGCGACCCAAAAGTGAGGCTCGAGTTCCAAATAAAATTTTGTGATTTTATTCCAGGAAACTGGCGATCTGAGAGAGAGAGTTTCGGTGTGTATAAATTTAAGAGTATTTTAGAGTGTGTGAGAGTGATTAGAACGTATGCAGAGAAAGGAGTGGTTAAGGAGTCAAGGAGTGGAAATTGGAAGTGACGATAGTGCATTGTGTGGGAAAAATTCGAAAATGGAAGAAGCTGGAGGCAGTAGAGATCAGTCGAGGACGGAATCAGGGATCAAGGAAATGAGTTAATGATGAGAATGTTAGAGGAAATGCGATTAGCTAGGAGGAATCCAATAGAAAATTAGAACAGCTAAGCGATGAATCGAATAGAGCGAGAGAGGACTCAAATCGGAAATTTGACCAATTAAATCAGGAATTAGGGAATAAAATAGAAAAATCGACGAGAGAATTTACAGAATTTAAAACAGTCTTACCGTAAAAATGGGAGAAGTTGAAAATAGGGTTGATAAAAATGAGCGTGATATTACAGGTCTTCGACAGGAAATGGGACATTTAAGGTCCGAAGTACGCATTTTTTGTGAAGAAGAGATTAATGTGAAAATGACTGAAGTGACGGACTCATGTAGGGATCAGTTAGGCAGGGTAGAACGTGAAGTTAGTAGTATTAAATACAACATGTCAAATTTAACGGGGGATGGTCCCAGATTTTCTACAGGTGGAGTATCATTGGACCAACACATGAAGTTTTATGGCGATAACAGGGTAAATCCACAAATTTTTATTAATAGTGTAAGAAATCTAGTGGGAAATTTATTTGACGAACAGACTAAACTAAATACGATAAAGGCTTTATTAAAGGACAATGCGGAGGCATGGTACAATTTAGTAGGACAGGACATAGACACGTATCAGGACTTTGAAAACAAATTTTACAACATTACTGGAGTGATCACAAACAGGATCAGATTAGGGACGACTTGATTACAGGAAAATTTAAGGGAGAGTTTGCAGGTTCTAGGAGCAATATGCCATCCGCAAGTACAGTGTGGCCAAACAACTGAATCCACCATTGACGGACAGACAGATTATCAAGTACCTATCACGACATTTTGAACAGGAAATTAGACAACACGTGGCCTTACAAAACATCACAGAACGGGAGACATTTTAGAGTATTTGCAGAGATATGACGATGTATGTGTGGACGGACAAGAGAGATACGAGAACGAAACGTTAACACAGTTAGGTTTGACAACAGGACACCGAATTATCCGAGACGGCCTGACTACAACAGAAATTTTCGACCGAATTGGGAACGACGAGGACAGGAATACAGAAGTAATAGTGCGACTAGGGGACCGACGCCAAGACCTAGTTACACGCGACAGAACAGTTTACCGGAAGTAAACAGGACTGTGACCAGCACGCCGAATAGAGACAGGGACACGGATATTAACACGAGGAGGACGTACGCACAGGTTGTAGAAGGACAACCAGGACCAAGCACTGAAAACAGGACGAGACAGGATTTTTAGAACGTGACAGACCACTAGATTTCTGTGTAAATGTATACGAACATCCACGTGAATTTTTCAAAATTGAGGAGGAAGTAGAGCCAGAAACTGAGGAAAAATTATGTTTGCCAATTATTAATTTAGAAATTTTTGAGAATAATGTAGAAGTATTACTTGATACAGGGGCAGAGGCGAGTTTAATATCGGAGGAATTCGTCAGCAAAATTAGGGATAAGGTTTGTGATAGAATTATGCCTATAAAACGTAGCCATTTAGTAGCTCCAAATAAAAAGAAGTTTGCTGTAGTAAATAGTGTTGTGGTGCTTAGGATAGATATAGGAGGTTTAAGCTGTGAACAGGAGTTTGTAATTGTACCTGGACTGAAGTTTCAGAGCATTTTAGGTGTTGACTGTATGATGAAGTTAGGGTTTTGATAGATATGGAAAGGAAGGTAGTAAGGATTAAGGATAGGGTAGTGCCATGGAAGGGCAGTTATGAAGTCACAGAGGATGACACGGGGTTTAGTATTAATGTAGTAGAGGTAGAGGATGATGAAGTAAACAGATCAACACAATAAGATGTCCAGAGGAAAGGAAAGTAGAGGTTCAAGCTTTAATACAAAAACATGCAGAAGTAGTGGGGTAGAAGCAGCATATCAGGAGCAGGTGAAGGCGAAATTAAGTAAAGATGGCAAATTTGTTTTTAATAAAGTAGATTTAAGGGATTCATTCTGGCGGATTCCATTACACAAAATTCTAGAAGGTACGTAGGGTTTTCCATAGAGGAAAAATCGATAATTGTAAAGTAGTATCGTTTGGTTTGTCGGCAGAAAGGAAACAAGAATAAATGAGAAACAGACAAGTGTAGGGACTGAAGAAGAAGTAATATTTAAGAGTCAGGATAAGAGGGATGATAAGTTTATTGTATGTGAGATAATAGAGATGTTAAGTATAGATATAGAAGGGGGAGAGATAGGGATGAAGAGTATTAGGATGGTGAGAAGAAAGACTTGGAGGGTCAAGAAGAGAGTTAGATTTAAATAGGATAGGGATAGCATAGGTGTATATAAAGAGTAGAAGTAAGTGGTTATAGAAAATAAAGCTAGATATAGGACACATATGGGAGATAATTAGGAATAGGTTTAGGATGAGGATAAAGAGTAAATGTAGGAAGAAAATAAGATAGGTTAAGTATAGATATTTTATATAAGATTAGTGGAGAGTTAGGAATAGAGTAAGAGTAGGATAGGCATATAGGATTAGGTAGGGAAGTAAAGTATAGTGAAGAGTAGTTAAAAGTTAAGAATAGGATAGGTATATAGGATGTATATAGGATTAGATGGATAAGTAGGATGAAGTTAGGGATAATTTCAGTTTATAGAAGTAGGTGAGAGTTAGGAATAGGATAGGGATATAGGATAGGTGTAAATATTTTTTCGATTGGAGACAAAGTAGGTAAGTTAGATAGATAAGGATAGAGAGATAGGCAAAATTTTGTAAAGATTTTTGGCAGTCTAAATATTTGATATTTGCATTCAAATAAGTGGGATTATTTGTATTCAAATAGGGGAAAATACTCATATTTAGACCAGGGTAGAAAATTAAATAATCAAATCAAATAATTTTAATTACCGTGTATAAGGAATTTCATTAAATAATACGCTTTATTAAAACCTTGAAGCATAAATAAACTCGGTCGTTTCAGTAAAATAAGAAATTTAAATTATCTATAAGACGCTTTACATCAAAAGAAGCAGTATTGAAAAGCGCAGTGGATAATTTAATTATTCCTAAACAAATGGAAATTACGTGCAAAGTTTATATTAATTAACCCTAGTTTAAGTAACCGGTAGTAAAACAAAGTGTACATATAATAATTAATATTTAAGGTGTATTCGCTAAAAATGAAAAGAATGGAAATCAATTTTAATTGGAATTAATTAAACCGTTAATAACATATAATAAGCATAAAAGGCTTGTGAAAACCCAATAATAGTCAAATCGTAGGAAGGTTATTTAAAATGTTACGTTTGAACACCCTGCGTGTTTTTAAAAGGCAATTTCAAGTTAATTTGTTTGGATAAACATGTTGATTCTAAGGATATTGGAAACGATCAGATGCTTTAGCAGGAAATACAGAACACCTGCGTATTTTTAAAAAGCTCATTCTGCGTAAATTTGGCAAATAATTAATGTTTCAAAGAATCTTGGAGAAACCGGGACTTAGTATTTACGAGAATGTGCGATACGGGTTTATTAAACCCAGATAACAGTCCGCGTGGACTAAAATATAATCGATAATAAAGAATATAAATTTGCACCAATACGAACAGGTTAGAAAAGGAAAGAAAATGCGTCAAGCAAAGACACATATTGTAAAAGGGCGGGATTTAAGCAACGTCAAGGGGCTGCGATTGGTTAAAATAGGATGCATATATCAGAGGTAGAACAACAATTTCTGTATAAAAGTAATTAGTTTTCTCGGACAACTTTGCGGGCCGTGTTGAAATTTTCTGAGATCTCAATGGGGTGAGTACTAAATTCATAAAAATCGACGTGCAGGCTACAGACTGGGAACGTAGAATGAGGAATTCATTGGAATTACCCGTTTTAGGGAACAAAGCGACGTGTCGGCTATTCGCTATATATACAGGCGGGAATATGTGTTTCTCTCTTAGACTCTTAGACTTTCGACGATTCGATGCGTTAAAAGCTCGTGCATCCGCGACTTGATATTAAACAGTGCATTTTAGTTTGATTAAATAATTTAAAGTGTGCTAGTATATTTTAGTGACTCAAAATAATTGGTTATTTTACGTGCTAACATGAATGTACTTCAGTGCACTTAGATACAAGGTAATAAAAGTTTATTATCACGGTACCAATTAGTAAAATTTACAACGACAAATGTATACCCAAAAGTAGGCAGTTTTGGCGTATATTGGTAATATTGGTAAAAGGAAGTATGAATTTCTTTGCTATTTTGCGGGGGTGTTAATGACTAAATGGTTCGTAAATGTGTCTGCATCCACTGAACCAGAGGCAGATATACACAGATGAGTTCCGGAAAAGCCTAGAAACAACTTTAAATTAATGGTGATGGAGAACATTTTAAAGCGTTGACAACTTGAAGCTGTAAATAGAATCCGGTTGGAATGGTGTGATTTACAAAAGGGACGATTACACTGAAGCTACGAGGACAATAACCTTCAGGTAAATTGTACTATTTTGTTTGACATTTTTTGTGTGTATTGAATGACTTTATAATTGATTTACTTTAAATGGACATTAGTGGAATTTTTCTAACCATAAAATTTAATTTTAAGATGAAATTTGCTTGTTTAAGTAAAAGGGTATTTTGTTTTGATGTTCGGGAATAGGATGAAACTTTGGGTAGGTCTTTGAGCTCAATTAGACAAACCTGGTTAATTAACGTAAAGGGTGGTGGATGCTCCTTTATACTCAGACTCCGGTCTGCTTATCTTGTTATATTAATTAGTAGGCATCCAACAAGGACTTTAATTTTGGATGCACAGTAAAATGATAATAAAATTAATCCGGAAATTCTGTTTAAAACTGAATTTTATGTTCAAATTTAATTTGAAGATTTAATGTATTCTGAATATTGATGCAAATAGAGTTAACGTTGATGTTTGTGGTAGGAATGTGTTGTTTAATTTTTATGATTGAGAATGGAAGTTATCTAGAAGAGCAGCCGAGGCGATTAACAGAAGGAATCAACGGACCAGGTGATTTAAAAGGTTTCACAGCATTCTTGACGCCCAAACTGTGGGGCTCGAATGTTTTTTTTTAAAGGGCCAGTACCTAGAGATATGAGAAGATTCACAGCATTCTTGGCGCCCAACGTGGGGCTCGAATGTTTTTTTTTTAAAGGGCCAGTACCTGCAGAGATATGAGAAGATTCACAGCAATATATATATATATATACATAAGTATATACACATATAACTAATAATTACAAACTCTAGAATGCAAAATAAGTGGTATGCTATCTACTAGAATACTAGAAAATAAAAATATTAAATATTTAAATATAGTACTTCAAATTTCTTCCCCTTCTGAAGTTATAATATACCCTTTCTGGCCTTTTTCAGGGCAAATTCGTCGATAATACCATCCAAGTTGGTATATTTGACAAGTTCCGTCTCCACTGCCAACAAGCCTAAGCTTGATATTCTTTCTTTACACATTGTGGAACGTAAAACATTTTTTGCTCTATTTAACACAGAAAAAGAGCGCTCTGCACTAGCAACTGTAGTGGGGATTGTGGCACATTAAGATTAGGAAATAAAGTTTCCAGATTCAAAGTTTTGATACTATTGAGAAGATCCCACGGTGATACCGTTTTCTCACCGAAGTTGGCTGAATATACCTATTTAAGATTTTGCAATTTATCACAAAGGTCAACTCCTAAATCCCTTGGGTATCGCTGTAACAGAGCAGTTTCTTGTTCTTAGATCTGGTCAGCTGTCATTTCTTTGCACGACCATAATACAGAAAAATTGCTACACAAAGAGAGAATTGATTCAAAGCGAACTGTCATATCTCCTATGACACTGTCCAAGATAACATTAAACACTTCATGTTTAAAAACGTTGTTGGATAGGATCATCATCAGTATTATTGTCGTTTTTTTCATTGGAGTGTCTTTTTTGTTTTTTTGTCCTTTTTTGTTCTTCTTGAAGATGTTGAGGCCAACCTATGTTTCTAGCCATTACCAGAGTTTCACTAAATATTGGATTCCAAACTTTATTACGAAAATTCTTTAAATCTTCTAACAAACTATTTAAACTTTTTGACGCAACATCCATTCTGTCACCACGGTGTTGTAATAAGCGATTCACAATGTCTATAGATTTCAAAATGTTAAACCAAATAGATGCTAGAAGGCGTTAAAAATTTTGAAAATTTTTTTCAGACCCTCCACATCTCGTCGACATTCATTCTGTCGTCAAGCTCAGCGTCCTTAATTTATCAAGGGCTTCTAAGACACCTGGAAGATGCGCAGCAACTGGTTTGACACCATCAATTCTAGCGAACCAGCGTTGTCTTTGACATTGAGCGAAGAAAACTCGGTATTCTCTCTTACGATCTTGGGGTTGGGGGCCTGAAGCTAAAGATATTGCATAATTTTTGAACTAATCCAAAAAAGGTAATTGCAGCTGGACAACTGTTTCGCTTGTTTGCCACAGAGATTTAAAGAGTGACATGCGCAAGCAGAATAAACAGCTTCACTATTGGCTGAGAGTATGACAGCCTGGGCTCCTTATAGACTTCTTTCATATTGCTGGTATTGTCATACCCTCGCCCCTTACAGTCTTTCAATGGAATTCTATGTTTGTTCAACTTACTCATAATCGGTTCGGCTATAGCTTCACCACTTTCTCTTGCACAATTAGTGAGGCATAACAGTCTTTCCTCAACTTGGTATGGTTAGTTCTCTTGTTGATTTAGGTTGACATCTTATTAAAAAATGCAGTCTGTTCAATATGTGCTAAATCGGGGATCACGTTAACAATTACAACATAGAATATAGCTTATTCACGTTTTTCAAGAATTTTTTAGTCACTTGGGCAGCACATAAAATAATAAACTCGTTTTGGATATCATGAGACAAATAATGCACTTGCATCTTCTCCGCTTTGCCTTAAAAGTGGCAAACTTTATTTAAATGTTCATTCAATATCGAATCATAATTGGCCAGCAATTCTAAGATACCCAACAGATTTCCGTTTGTTTAGTTCACCGCTTTTTTTCGCAATCTTCTCGGAAAGCAAACCCTCTTTCAGCCTCTTAAGCAGCCTCTTTAGGAGCTCACCCCTACTTTTCTTTTTCTTGCTGGATCGACTGCAACAGCGAACCTGACAAAGACTTGCCTTTTTCTCATTTGATTACTTCTGATTTCTATTGAATGTAGCAGTTTTTATGACTAGGCTATTTTAGTGTTCAGGTACCTTATTAAAAGTTTTTTCCAATGTTTTTTTGTCGAAAATCCTTCTGGGAGGGGTGGGGGGTCAGCGAAGAACGCTGTGACTGAGGCAGTGTGCTGAATATACTACAAGACAAGCAGTAAAATGCCTTCTTACCTTTGTTTCGAACGAGCCAATCTCGTGCAATCAGTTAGTCATTAGTAAATTTCATTTTAAATACCGAAATTGACACAAGCATTGGGATATGGGAAAATTTTAATTCGCGTCTTATGTCAAAAGTAGGGTCATCTAGATCAAAAATCCCCAAAGCAATGGTTGTGATTGGGACGTTTCAGACGAAGAGCTAGCAAGACAATTAGTAACTGTTTGATCAAACACCGCTGGTTTGTATAATTCGCTTTCTTTAAAAGTAGTATCTAAATGTATACTAATTTCGCTATTATCTTCCACTTCGTTAGACACTGAAGCATCAGTCTCAGTCGATGGTAGAGATGACCTTAAAAAATGTCCAAATGACAACTGACCTTGTTTTGATTTCCTTCCTTTTAACTTTCTTTCTCTCTCTCTCAATCTTTTCTTTCTTCTTTTGAACACCGGATTTGTGTATGTTTCTTATTGCGGCATACCGATAGAATTTTAAAAGAAACATTAATATTTGCCAATCATAAATCACAGACCTTTGTTTAAGAATAAACAACGAACATTCAAATATAAATCAAAGAAGTCTATCCACCACAATATTAAATAACCGACGAGACTCGTTGCACTATGAGTACAACACAACGATCAACGAAATACTAAAGCAAAAATGCTAAAAGAAACTGCATGAGTGCAGCTGTATTCAGGAGCGGAGATGTAACAATGCAAAAAAATTAAGAAAACCAAGGCGACTTTTAAACAAACATTAGGCCGGCGTACGATCCGTTTACCACGTCGCTACAAGAAGATGAGAACACAGTTCTAAATGACCAGCCCCACACTGTCCTACAAAAACGCAGGAAGTTTTTCAATGCATCATATTGCGCCACAACCGGGCGCGTTGAAGTATTTCAAAGGACGCTGACAATAACAACTACTGCGTTATTTGCAGCTCTCTAGTAAATTGTTTGATTTGTTTCTATTTACTTATTTATAGTTAGAAATTGAAATGTTTGCCCATAAATTATTATAGGTTACACCACACCTTCACCCGCCTTTTGCAATGTCTTACAAAGCTAGAAAAATGATAACTCAGTTGAATGTTTGAATACAATATGGAGTGCGAGTGTGGGTCGGGTTTTCTAATGCATCGAAGGCACAACTAGAGTAGTACAAGATCATATACAGAGTGTTTCCAAATTCCTGCAAAAATCAGGAGGTGCTTCTTCGTTGAAACTTATGAGGGATCGTTCATATAAAAATCCCTTTAAACCGCCAGGCCCCTTTTGCGGTCCCAGGCCGGTGCTTTGGAACCACCTGATTCCTTTTAATGAGTGCTTGTGGACAGTATGTAAGTATTGCAAGCTGTCTGAAGATTTTTTAATTTGGTATTCAACAATACTTATTTTGTTTTTCAAGATAAAATTTATGTACAACTATTTGGAACTCCGATGGGGCCACCGTTGTCACCTATAATCGCTCAAATTATTATGGATAACCTACTGTTCACCGTTTTACCTAGACTAGCTAATGCGATGTCTTTTTTAGTTAAGTATGTCGATGACATTATTTGCTCGTTGCCATGTCAATATATTGACCAAACAACAACATTTAATAATTTTAATGAACACCTTAAGTTCACCTATGAAATGGAAGTTGACAACAAATTACTTTTTCTTAATATTCTTGTCATCAGGGTCTCAGACAATCGCCTAATTTTTGATTGGTAAACTAAACCAACTAATTCTGGTAGGTACATGAATTTCTACTCCAACCACTCTATGCAATAGAAGGTCAACACGGTAAAAGCTCTTCGTTATCACATTGAGCATATATCAAATCTTCAATTTAATAAGAAAACAAGAAAATACTGGCAGACTCTCTATTAAACAATGATTATCCAAAAGGAATGTTACACAAGTTGATAAACAGTAATTTCTTAAGTCTGAACACTATTAAAACAGACGTGACATGTAAAAACTTCCTTATATACAAACGTTAACTCCATTGTTGATAAGATTGCTTAAACAACTAAAGGGGCCATCGTCTACGAATACAATAATTCTATCCAAAGTTTATTCACAAAGAGTTAAAGGATTGTACTCTAAAATTGTGAACAAGTATAATGGTCCACAAGATCACATGTATCTGCAGAAGAGCCAGTGATTAAAAATCCGTTCAACTCAGCACAGGAGTGATTGTCGAAAAAATTCCGCTAATTGTGCATTGTCTTTACATGTTTTTTTAAATAAACATACACCTTTATTCGATAATACCATTACATTACATTACATTACCTAATTATAATCCTATTAACAACAAAATATATATATCGATAAAGTGCATAACGCTTACTCGGTTTTATACAATATTGATGTTTTCAAGAATCGTTGAAGTAGTGAATACTCGTTTGAAGTGTAACTGCTGTCATTTTCGGAACGTTCTCCTTGTCATCTTCAAATAATTATGTTAGATTCGTTTTTTCCGTTTTAAACCGTCACTAGTACAAGACGTTTCCTTCTGGCGCTTCTTAATGCGGTAATTATCCACCACTTTATTATACAAATCTTTTAGATTTTCTTTGATATTTTTATAAATTAAGGAAAATCATAGTAAGTTATTTGCGTATTGTTATGTATTTTTACTAATGTGGTTTTTCCAATTTAACTTTTGATAATGGTACCAAAGTCTATCGAAACGTCAAGATTTTGATAAAAATATTCTCTTAATTGTTTCATTATTGGAATTTATCCCAAAAATTTTTGACAAGCTTTATATATATATATATATATATATATATATATTACTATGTAATTTTTAGGTTAGAATTAAATAGATAAGTCATAGGTCAGCTTAAGGTAGGCTAACGTGTGTAAATACCGTTTATTAAAAAGTTAATGTAACGATTAATTAATTTAATGTAGGAATTTTAGAGTTAATTTCATTTTAGTTTCAGCTTTGCACTTATTTGCAAGGCAATTTTAATATTTAGGGAGCAGATGCGATAAATGGTCAGCATCTATCAAAAAGGCCAATTCATTAGTGTACAGGATGAGAATGCAGCTTTAATTATAGTATAAACGGCGTACAATAGTTAAAAAGCTCTTTCATTTTAACTTTGCTTTAAGATCAATAATTTTACGGGTATAATTATAGTGAAGTAGAAACATTTCAATATCATTTAGCATAAGATAGCATTTAAAAACACGAGCTTGTTGGAAAGAGATAAGAAAGAATATCAATAAAAGAAAACTCGACGGTTACAATAGGTACGTTTTAGATAACAATTATTTACTAGAATGGGGCGTGTTGTCAACAACCTCATCAGAAAATCAATATTTTCTACGAATGCAAATAGACGTCAATGCAGGCACGGATTGATATGAAAACAAAGACAAACTAGTTATAGTATATAAAGGAGGGAGATGCAAATGCCAGATATCGGTTAGATTTAATAACGAACGAAGGAACAAGGATAGTTAAGAAGCTATAAGCAATAGAGAGGTGGAAGATGTTTGTACAAGATATCGATTTTAAATAGGGAGAGAAATTAAGAAATGTAATTGAACGTTACAGGTAGAAGGGAGGCGCGCGACAGTCTAAGATTTAGAGAGGGTACATATCTGAGTGGGATTTGTATAACGAAGCATGAGAGAGAAAATGGTTGTATATGAGATAAAGGGAGAAAGGGCTAGGTTCGTCTTACGTGTGGGGCGTGAATCTTATAGGAATTGATTTTCAGTTGAGGCTAGTTTCGGCGAAGCGGACCAGCCGTTACACGGGTAGAAACAATTTTTGCGGTATTTTGTTGTGTACGAGCTTTAAAATTCCAGGAGTGTGAAGATCGTTGATGTTTATTTGTAAAATTATGTAGAATTTTGTGTCGGTTAGGAGTTTGTGTTTTGAGAAGTGTGCCAACGGTTACGAGGATACCAAGAAAGTTTGTTTATGTGTGGTGGAATTGTGAGAAACTTAAACAACGGGGGGGGGTGTTTTTAGTCTATATAACCAGCTGTAAGGGGTGAGAGGCTCCCTTCTTTTCTTCACTCGTCATCGACGACGAAGTCTAATAGTAGCAAATATTATTCAGTATATTTTTTAAGGTGTTATTACACACAAGTGGGTGTGCTGTAGCTCTAGTTTGAAAAATTTTGAAGTACATATACAAATAAAAGCAAAGCTTCTCAAAAACTTGTAAGTACAAACTACAGTTATTTTGGTTGTTGGGGCTTGCAAGGCGTCCTAGATGGATTTGCAATTGTGAATGCATCGAGGAGTGATTTGCTGATGGTACATGAAATAGTAGAGGAATGGAGGAAGTTTGGATGCTCTATCAATGGTTAGTTGGTGAGATTTGAATAGCTGCGTGCTGACTGAAATGGTGTGACTTAACTTGGAAGCGGCTCCATAGCACCGAGTCATTATAGACGGCTGTGTAGTGGTTACCAGGTAACTAATTGTCTTTAAAACATTGTTGTTGAGTTATTTGACGTGTTTTGACACTTTATGCTTTTTGGGTGCTTATTATATAAATTCTATGGATTAAAAAATTTATTGAACTTTATATTTAAATAAAAATATATTTATGTAGAGAGGGATCATTAATATAATGAGACAAAGACCGTTTATGTACAAAGTAAAAGGGACTTATATTATTGCACTGCTTTAATTTTTGCACACAGGTTTAAAGAGTTTTACTGTGAGCTCATATGAAGGCAGGGGTTAAAGTCAGGTATAAGATTAGCCAACTTACTGTAAATAGGGTAATAATGAAAAGTATTTGATCCAAACACATTTAAAAAATGAATTGTTTTCTTTACAAAGATATGTAATTTTATGTATGTAAACTGTTGTAATGGACAAAAATTTGGAAGTAGTAAATTTGTATTTGTGTAAATAGAGTGTGATGTATCTTGGTATTTGCGTTTGTTTAATAGCATTGTAGGGAAGAACTTTTCAGATTATAGCTTAATGGCAGATAGGTCAAATTTGATTTTTAGCAGTACAAGTAAGCTTCTTTGAAAAATTCAGTGGGATGAACGGAACAGCCGAGGTAAACTTCACAATATTATTACGCCAAAAGCTTAGGAGCACGAATTTACCTACTTGTTATCATACGACTAACCCCGAGGAACAGTATTATGACGGCCCAAGGCTGGGGCCCTTTCCAATAAAACTTCACAGAAATATATATATATATATATATATATATATATATTATATATATATATATATATTGCTGTGATAAAGGGTTGTTTAGAGGTGTTGAGTCGTAAGGGTCGTGTAGTAACTGTAAATAGCAATAGGAATCAGAAAACTGCATTTATTTAGCAGGAAAATAAATAATTCGCACAGTATGTAAATAGCAAGCATTTAACACCCTGTATATATACCACAATTAACTTTAATCAATGTCAGTAAGCATATCTTCCAATAATAGAACGAGTATTCAGCAGAGAAATAATTATACATGTAATTAAAATACGTCAAGAAGCATTCAGCAAGTTTATAAAATAGATATGCATATGATAAAACGAAACCTGGTAAATCTTCATGCAATTACGCTTGTAATAAAGAAGAAATAATAAAACGCTTTGATAAGAAAACGCACTTTCAAAGATAAGTTTTAAATAGATACATAAACGAAAACATCATTCATATTACATCAGTTATTTTGTTCGATTCTTTAAAAGCTATATCTACACAAAACAACAGACATAAGCTAAAGTAAAGTCCAACAACAATAACAAAACAGACGGTCAAAGATCGTAAAACAATATCAAAGACGAGTATGATATGTAACCTCAGAATAATTTCGTCAGAATTCAGCTTGAAGAGCTTAGGAATGTTCAAAACAAATATGGTTGGTTGCAACACTTTGTAAGGCTGTTTGGAAAACCAAACCAAATGTAGATAGCCAAAGCTATATAACGCCTGCAGTTGATAAGAAAAGGCAGTCTCAATTTGAAGCACATAGAACTTGCATCACTCTGAATCAAATATTTACGCGTCAAATAAATAAGTTTTAAAATTATATAGTTGTGAAAGGTAGTGTTGTGTAATAACAGTTAACGACGAATTACGTTAAAATATATAAAAAAGCTTTTGCCGGTTTGCAGAAAACGTGAGTAGAAATTGGTTAATTAATTTAAATTAAATGTTTGTAATAATTTAGGGCTTCTAATGTACGATCCTAAGAAACTTACGAATTCTAAGTGGGATAATTCTAACTCACGATTCGAAGAAAACAATTCTAATTCACGATCCCAAAAAACCTACGAATTATACGTGGGATAATTCTAATTCACGATTCGAAGAAAAACAATTTTAATTCACGATCCTAAGAAACCTACGAATTCTAAGTGGGATAATTCTAATTCACGATCATAAGAAATTCTAATGCTGGTATTTAGAACTTCTAAGGTGTATATAAGAAATCTAAGTTTTAATTAAGTGAAGAGATCTAAGGCGTATCCAGAAAAATATAAAATAAAGCACGAGGTGAATTTTGGAAATAAGGAGTAACAAAACTGTTGGTTCAAAGCACGTGAAGGAGTACAAAGCAGAGCATTGATTTTCGATTGAAGATAATAAGGGGGTGTTGATCCACAACACGCAACAACTCATTAGAATATCACAGGTCAGGACAAACTAGTAAAGGAATCTTTTCAAATTTAAATTTAAACACTGAATATATTAATTTTCTCTGAAGATTGTAAGGAGTCAACAAAAATATTGAATACGTTGGAATTTACCTGATAAGCATAAAAGGTCTTGAACGTTCCAGATTTTTTCATTAAAGCTGTCGTTTTTGGTGACTTTAAATTAAATTAAAAAAATATAATTTTTGGGATAAATGAATCAAATAACATTAATTGATTGAAGGGTTTATTTAAGGGATTACAAAATTGTGAAGTGTAGATTTTATTTCCCTTCATTATACAAATATTGATTGACTTTGTTTTATCAATTCAAACAGGTAAGAATTAAAAGGGTAAATTAATTTGATCATCGTAACGTTGTGCACTCTGTGTAAATTAAAGTGGGCGAGCCGTGGCATAATTAAAATTAGAACATTAGAGAAAAACACAGAGCGGTAGCGTTCAGCAGGAAACTGGACGTTTATTACATCGGCGTGCAGCGTTATCATATCAATATATATTAGGTAGTTTTTTTTACATAAGGTAAGTTGATAAAAACTAACGTATTACAATTATTAAGATGAAATAATAACTTAGACTTTTATGCAAAGCCCAAATGATCATTTCATATCGAGCTATTAATTGAAAGAAGGAAAATATAAGGTCTTGGACAGGATTTCAACCTGCATCTCAGTTTTGCCGGAACTGTGCGTTTACCAATTACGCCACCGAGACCGATGACGACAATTGGGAAATTTACAAATTTAAATCGTGTACACAACTATACATACAAATCCTGTCCAAAACCTTATATTTTACTTCTTTCAATTACTAGCTTGATTTGAAATGATCATTTGGGCTTTGCATAAAAGTCTAAGTTATTATCTCATATTATTAATAGCTATATATATATATATATATATATATATATATATTGTGTACACAATTTAAATTTGTAAGTTTCCCAATTGTGTCACCGGTCTCGGTGGCGTAATTGGTAAACGCATGGTTCCGGCAAAACCAGGATACAGGTTCAAGTCCTGTCCAAGACCTTATATTTTCCATCTTTCAATTACTAGCTCGATTTGAAATGATCATTTGGGCTTTGCATAAAAGTCTAAGTTATTATCTCATATTATTAATTATATATATATATATATATATATATATATATATATATATATATATATTGTGTACACGATTTAAATTTGTAAGTTTCCCAATTGTGTCACCGGTCTCGGTGGCGTAATTGGTAAACGCATGGTTCCGGCAAAACCAGGATACAGGTTCAAGTCCTGTCCAAGACCTTATATTTTCCATCTTTCAATTACTAGCTCGATTTGAAATGATCATTTGGGCTTTGCATAAAAGTCTAAGTTATTATTTCATCTTATTCACTATAATACAATAGTATTTATCAACTTACCTTGTGTAATTAACTACCTAAAATATTTATATATATTGCCGTGTAACCTTGTATGAATCATGCCCCTATTTTTTGGACGTCATAAATTGCCGTGTACCCTTTATAAAGCCTCGCCAGAGAAAAAAAAACATTCGAGAATTCATTATTTTACCAAAAATCGTCATAAATTTCACAAACGGAAAATTTTCAAAAAAAAATTCTTACCCAGATTTCTGCTCCATCACCTTAATTGATTTCTTCAACAGCTCCCTGGCTAGCTAAGTTGGGCCTCCTCTTGGATACCTAGATTTACTATCATACTCTTTATCGTTCACGCGCACTCGCAATAAAACTACAAAATAATACAACAATCATACAATATTTATTTACCACTATTTACAAATAAAAATTCAAGATTATTTACATTTCGGTACTCAAGTTAGACCTCAATAAATTCTATCTTTGTAAAGTCCAGAATTTTAAATTGAAATATCAAACACATTGAATGTAACAGGAGTAAATGGGCCCTGAATAATGCCTTATTTTTCTTTTTTATTTATAATTATTTCTAATTAGTACACTCTGGAGTATGGTGAGCTCATGATAACCCAGTTTATTTTATTAATGTATGCTTTTTACTTTGCATACTCTTACTACAAACACAAAAAAAAACCATATACTCTTAACAATAAAAATTTAAATTCATGAGGAACGTTAATAAGCTTTATATACACCTTTAGATTTATATTCAAATACAATAGTCAAAGTTAGTTATACGTATTATTTTCAATACGCAAAATAATGCAAAATACCATCACAGTTCACTCTCACACATTGCAATAATTTTCATAGTTTATAAAAAACAGCAAATTCTAATGCGTTACCTGGAATTTCTTGAAGATCCCTACTCCGTTGACGATGAAGTTAAATTCCTGCACCTTCGGTCTCGTGGTTCTGCTCTGCTTGCCGCTTCCAGCTATTTATAGATGAACACCATCTAAGTTGTGCTGCATGCTATTCATCCAAGGTCCATCCAAATCCAAATCCAAGTATATTACCCTTTTTTTATAATTGCAGAAATTAATTTACGTTACTTTACTTTACCTTACTTCACGAGCTTGTTAAAATATCTGTTGCACCTCAGTTAAAATTAAACTCGACACTAACTACGTTTCAAACTATGAGGCCAACATTGTACTATTTAATTTTAAAAATTTTAAATACTTACAAGTTCGTGGTGGATTTCTCTACGTAGTCTAAAGTGATGACAAATCAAAGAGAGCCCTATTAATTTTCTTAGTGTATTTATACAATTCAAAATGTCACCTCTCGGCCACTCTTTACGCGAAATACTTCATTTAAAATAATAGTTCTTCAAATTTTGGTTTAATCGTTTTCGAAAACTTTGAAATTTAGCTCGTTGACACGATATTTTCCGAAAACCCCGCATTCAATTTTCCCGTGTTCGACTGTTGTACAGCTAACTATTTAGACCAATGACATATTCAGTGACGTCTTAAAAACCCCGCCTATATTAACTCTATTCCTCTCTTATGCATATTAGATGTTTCCTTCTAACATCGCCTGAGTGGTAGAAAATCGATATTACTGTCTGCGTGCTATCTAACCCACGTGGACTGAATACCTGCGTTTCGAAGTGAACTGCTATTATGCCTGTCTCATTCCGAAGCATATCATTGATTTTCCATCCCTTCTGCGCTTTAAGAAAACTTTTGGTTAGCGTTCATGCGAACCGCCCGACCGTTTGCACAATATACCTCGAATTTTGTCTTTTATCTACACAAATAAGGAGAACATGACCTATCCAAAACATGCAGGTGTTCAATTAATGAACGTTTTAAAATAACATTTCTAGGAGTTTGCGTTTCAAGATATTTCATATATTCGACGTGTTTGTTTGTTAGTAAAGCTTTTCGCCTTGGTATTATCGATTTTTCATGCTCTTATGCGTATTTAGACGTTATAACCCTTTCAATTAAACTCAATTAAATTAATTAATAATTTCCATTGGCTTATACAATTTATTTTCTTTACGAACCTATCAAATTTTAATCCCTGCTTGTACAATTTTGTTAATACTTGTTACTTTAGACTGAACTAAATGAAATAAATTTTGCACGTAAATTCTGGTTGTTTCCTCTATACAGGGTGTTTGAAATTGCCTTGTTCATACCTAAATTTAACCCTTTAAAACTACTACAATATACATATATATTTATATATTAATACTTGGCTTATAGCCGTGATTTTGAGCGGTGCTTCCTGTCTATATCTGACATAAGTCAAAAACTTGACAATTTCAGATATGATTGACAAAAATGCTAAACGTAGTTGAAAGTTAGGTTTATATATGGTACTGTACACGATTTGGATTTGTAAATTTTCCAATTATAGCCATCGGCCTCGGTAGCGTAATTGGATAACGCACAGTTCCGGCAAAACTGAGATGCAGGTTCAAATCCTGTCCAAGGCCTTATATTTTCCTTCTTTCAATTACTAGCTCGATTTGAAATGATCATTTGGGTTTTACTTAAAAAGTCTAAGTTATTATTTCATCTTATTAATTTCAATACGTAAGTATTTATCAACTTACCTTGTGTAAAAAACTAATTATAATACACTATTATTCCTATAAGCAGGTATATATATATATATATATATATATATATATATATCTGTGTGTGTCAATATAAAGTATTTAAGAAATTGTATTAAACAAGTGATCGAGATCAATTTATAATATATATAATTTTTTTATTTTGGTTTTATGTGAATACTAGCAATTGCGGTTAAAAATTAGGTTGAGGTGATTAAGGGGTGTATTCATTATTTCTGCCAAGATTTTTGTACTGTGTAATCCTCCGGGATATATTGAATAAATACTGTTTTCTCCGTGGGTTGGTTTTTCTTTTCAAAATATGTTTTTTATTAAAGGTTTTGTAAATAAATTTTTTTTCTTGAGGTTTTCTTTTTCTTTTTCTTATTACCCACCTCACTCTATGACTTTCTAGCTAGCACGGTATTTCGATCGATTTTTTTGTTGCGGTACTCGGTGCGGACTATTTTCGTTACCTACATTATTTTTCTGTTGTCCCCGCGGAAAACGACAATAACGGTCTGACTTTTCCAACTTTATCGAGTCGAATGTGGATCCTAGCTGTTAGATTTGTTTCCATGTTAAAGGTCTTGCCAGAAAGCAAATCTAGATCTTTAGTTTCAAAAAATGATGTCTTTGGGTTCAAAAATTTAAAGGAAAGGTTTTTGATTAAAGGGTTGGTTCTAAAAAAAAAATTCCATTCGAAATAAAATTCTCAAAAAAATGCATAAGACAAACCCAGGCACTACCGGTTGGAACAGAAGAGAATTGCAGAGAAGCCGAGTGGCGTCGTACGGCGGCGTTGTTTTTGGATAAGCTTCATCCTCTAATTACAATAGAGTACTGAATTGTTTTGAAAAAGTCTAACGAAAGTTTCAAATTGTCATATACAAAAACTCTTGCTGTAACAAGGATGCTTTTTTCTTCTAAACTTAGAAGTATTTTAATGGATTAAAAAGTAACACGATGACGTAACAGAATTCAATAACGCACTAGCTAATAAAAAATTAGACTTATTGCTTTGATTTATCTTTGTGTCGCGCAGATGTTTGCAGTTACAGATTCAGAAAATAAACTGTGAATTCAGCAAGCACCAAGTGATAAAATTGTATTATTCTAAAGGAATAGTCGAACCGTAAAGAACGCGTCATGTACAAACGTAAAAACGACAAGTTTGCAGTGTCAGCAGAACAACCCTCAAGGGACACGGCTACCTCAAGCTAGAACAATTCCGCTAAACTGTTCAGACGAACTGAGAATTTAAATATCCTCCTTTAATTCATAAATAGTTTAAAGCTGATTGATCCACAACCTCATACCAATTCTGATTAATAAGTGAAGCCGACTTTCAAGCTATTTTCTTTTATCAAATCTAATTATCTAGTTCAAGAAGCTTTCACATTTTTAGCGTTATGGAGTAACTTCGTTCGCACAGTCTTTGTTTATTCTTAACTTAATTGCTATTATAATCACTGTGAAGCAAAAACCTTCTAAAGATACGCTACAGGAGTTAAATAAAATAGTTTTATAATTATTATTATTCAAAATATAATTGTGTGAAATCTAATTAGCATTTGGATGATACATGCTTATTTTTTAAAAGAATTTACTCAATCTTTAAAAAGATGTATATTTTCACCCTCCAATTACGCGGAAACTGGAAACTTGGAAAACAACAAGTCATAGAGGAATCATCGACCTTTTTCTTGTTATTCCGCGTTCTCTTCCTACGTTGTGCCGTGTCCTTTTCACTCATCTAAATAAAATGCGAATTCTCGTTTTCGACGCACGGGTTATTAAAGTTGGATGATCTATCTACCAATGCTAACACTTTCCTAAAATTTGGATTATCCCGGGATCGCATACCTTCCCTGGCGTTTACTTAAATAGGTCAAATGCATTATTAGTACAAAATTGATTTTCGTGAATGAATAATTTGGGCTATGCTTTTGGAGCGAAACCTGTAGTCGTTAAGGATAACGGATAGGATGTGAATACCCCGTTTGTTCTTCTGAAATGGATAATGAATGTAGGTGTCTTATAGCTCATAATAACATCCATATTTTATAGTATTAATAAAATGTAGGTTACGGGCGTAACTGATGTTGCGGCCATTAGCCTTGTTTATTACATGACAAGCTGTCTTTTATATCTTGCGTCGTATATTTGCAAACGTTAAATTCTGGAACTTTCACTTATTTATATATGGATGTCGTTTAAAGCTTTGGTTTGTAATGGTAAATTACACGTGACTAAATTATATAAGCCTTCAATTACGTATTGGCAGTATGAAGTAGACACGGTGTATATTCAGTAACTATTTCCTTAAAATTTAGAAGCCTTTAAAAGTTGCAACTTTAGAGACCCCATGATGGTATTTTGTAAACCTATATTTTAGAGGTCTATTAAAGTTATATAAGTAGATAAGCTACCTTTGTAAGGTACTAAAAATCCGATTTTTTTATGAGATATAACATGGGGGAAATTTTAAGGTCCGGTTTGCAAATTTTTGAACCCTTCGAACTCATTAATTTGAGGATCGCGTAACGTCATCAAGACAACTTTTCATTTTCACTTTTAATGCAATAATATTCCTTCTTTCATGCGGGCTCCGGGTATGGGTGTTGCATTACGCATTAAAAATCCTTAGTCTGCCTGGAGGAATTTGACAAATTTTATGGAATCGTTGTTTCAGTTATCTAGTATTGATTATTAGACAACAGAAATAGTTCGATATAAATCATTAATCAAAATTTATTACACAAGGTGTTTGAAAAAGAACTCCTTAGTTTTATGTATAAATTTAATGAAAAAGTACATCAATGAGTGCATACAACAAAAGAGATTACTTTCAAGTTTTGTTTTAACATTAATGGACTTCAACGTGGGATCCATTTGTTGCTCTGCACATGTCGAGACGATATTCCACTTCTCGCCACGTATTCACCAACATATCTGGTGTAACTGTTCCAACCGCCGCAACGATTCTTTCGCGTAAATGATCGATGTCTCGGATCTTTTCCTGTACAGGACATTTTTTATGTGGCCCTAAAAGAAAAAGTCCAGTGGGGTTAAGTCCGGGCATCGTTGTGGCTAAGAGATTGGGCCAGTTTTGCCTATCCACCTTCCCGGAAAGCGTGCGTCTAGAGCTGTGCACACGTGGTTGCTATAATGAGGTGGAGCGTCATCTTGTTGGAAAAACATAAGACCTTTTTCTGCTTCAATATCATCAGTAGTATATTAAGGCCGGTCTGACTTTAAAACGGTGTACGCGTATGTTCCATTGAAAGTTTCAATGAAGCATACGTGTGAACACGTTTTGAATACAGAGCGGCTTAATATTACTTTCAATGTAACATACGTGTGGACACGTTTTGAAGTCCGACCGGCCTTATATTACTTTCAATGGAACATACGTGTGTGACTTCAAAACGTGTCCACACGTATGCTACGTTGAAATGATGTAGGTGCATGCAGATACTATGGAGCTGTTTTGAATTCGCATTAGATGTTCTCTAGCGAAAAGTTATAAAGTAGGACAAATGCAAAATATACTAAGGCTGGTTTGAATTCAAAGTGCGACCACTTTGCAAATACACACACGCCGGTTTCAATTCAAAATGTGTTCACTCTTGTGATAGGTTGAAAAGTAGGTTATTAAAGTACGCACATGGTGGCAATCTGCTATATAAGGAGATTACTCTTAATATTAATTTAATTAGTCGAAGTTTACTGCATATATTTATGTAGCTACATATACACACATGTATATAATTGATATTCAAGGATTTAAATACAAGAAAAACGAGTTTATGTGCAAAGAAATTGCGGTTTTGGACTTGTTGGAAGGCGTTGTTTGGCATCAAATTTTTAAACTGCCAATGCAGTCTAATTGTTTAAGCCAAGATCATATAAAACATAACGACTGGGTAACAAGGAATATTTATGGTCGTTCTTGGAAAGAATCTTCAACAGCTGGAATGGTGTTATCATATATAGCGCTTTATTTGAAGCAAATTATCAAACCCGGTGAAGAAGTATGTGTGAAGGGTCTAGAAAAGAAAAAATGGATGAAACCTACCTAATGCAAAACGTTGTAACTGATGTGCTTACACTAGGTTGTCCTAAGCTATCGGAATTAAATATCAACAATCGTTTACTATGTAACATCCAATGTTATACTCACAGCAATAATAGTCTGCAATGTGCAAAACAGAATACCTTGTTATTGAAAGAATGGTTTAATAATAATATAAAACAATAGAAAGATTGTGTCTGTTTTATTTATTTTAATTTAATTTTACAATGTTAGCCTTATTAACTATTATTATTATAAAAACTTCTAGCAAACATTATTTTTATCGATCCAGCTATTGTGTACGTTAGAGAAGCCTAACCATTTTACAAAGACTTTATTTTCACTCTTTCTTAGGACTTTTTCTACCAGGTAAATTCCTGGATGTTTAACCTTTTGCAACTCCATTTCATAAAATACATTTTTGATTTCTTTCTCGTCTTGATCTTTTAATATATTTTCTGTCTGATTGGTTATGTTTACCTTTCTAATCGTAAAAATTTCATTTGACCAGTTTGATGTGTAACCTTTCGTAAATGCTTCCCTGTGTTTACTAATCCTCACACTGTCTTTAATTCAATATTTTGATATTTTGGTTGCAAATTTGATGCGGATAAATGATGATTTAAAAATAGTTTTTTCATTGGATTTATCAACTTTTAGAGGTTTGACTCCGATAGTACTGTGAACTGTATTGTTGTATTGTTTCACAATATCGCTTAAATTTTTAATCCATTTGTAAGAACCGTTCAGGTTAAACAAGCGCCACATTTTCCCCTTTAAAGTTCTAATTACACGTCTCACAATGCATGCTTTCTTTGTAGAAAAAACACTGTAATGGTTTATGCCATATGTCTGCATTAAGGATTTAAAGTGTTTGCTATAATATTCTTTACCAAAATCAGACTGCAAATTTCTTGGGGGATTTTTAAATTTATTTAAAAATGTTTTCATTGCTGCAGTAACATCAATACCCGTTTTACTTTTAAGTGGAACAGCCCATACGTATTTGGAGAAACAATCAATAACTACTAAAATGTATTTAAATCTTTTGTTTGTTTGCGAATATGGTAACATTTCAATCAAACCGGTCTGAAGAAAGTCATTTCAACTTTTTACTAGCACTTTGCGTCTGTTGAAATTTATTCTTGCTGGTTTATGAATTTTGTTTACTATATCCTCTTTCACTTTTGATTGAGCAACTAAAATAATACTTTTTTTCTAATCAGGATTTATTAAATACAATTAATAAATACTTTTAGGTTTGAATGTCGAGGGCTACACTTGCTTTGGAAGAACTTTTAATATAAAATCAAGAAACAGTGTGGTATTGTTTATGCTAGCAGCGCTGTCACGAAAGCTGAACACATCCATACGTCTAAGCAAAAATCCTTGTAACTGTGCAATTACATAGCTTTTATCGTGGTGAATCAACAAAGCTTTGTATATATTCCTGGGCTTCTTGAGCATTTCGATTAACTTCTGTTTCGTATTCATTATCATCATCATCATCTTCATCTATGGCATCATTTGTATTCGGTATATGCCGAGCAATAACCGGCGAATCAATATAGTCAACGTTCCTTTCTAGCAATTTATGTTTAATTTTTTTACACTGCTATGAGGTAGTTCTTTTTAAAATTTTTCTTTCTTTACCACACTTTTTCCTTCCAGTTTATTAGCAATAGTTTCTAATCGCGATGTTATGGGTAAGATTGATTCCGCTTGGACAACTTCACTATCTTTTAACTGGCGTAGTTTGTTTTTTACAATGTATCTTTTCTTAATTAAAATTCTTTTAAGTTTTATCGCCTCCGTGTTCATAGCGAAAAAAGTTTATTGTAATAAAATAATTCTTGGATACTAACGATACTTGCGTCTCAAAGGTTTAAATATGTATGAAGTGATCGAAACCTATTCGGTACCTTCCTTGACCTGGATCGCTATCCTGGTCTACAACTAAGAAACCGTATTTATCTTGCTAACAAGCACCACATATTTCACGGAATTTATCATACTTCATGTCAGTATTGATGTGATCGTCATATATGTGTTTTAAGTTTAAATCATCTTGTTTAAATAAAACTAAAAGATTAGCATTATCACGTAGTTAATGCTTAGGTATACGAGTATAACTTTGACAAAGGTAAAAACAGTCTACTTGTTTATGGCGCCCCATACTAAAGTATTTCCTAATTATATCTTATTTATCGCAAGCTACATCATCAAAAACAAATATAAAATTATTTCGATCATCAGATGGTGATATAATATTATCAGAACTGGAAAATGTATAATATTTGATCCCTTTTATTGGTCGCAGTAGACTTTCAAGGTATTGATACTTTGGTTGAAAAAGTGATTTAGAATAAACATATACGTTTTTAAACTTTAAACCATTAGGATGTTCTATCGACCCAATCATAACGTTGGTTTTACCGCAATTTGATGGACCAACAACTAGACATCGAATAGATGAAGGCAGAAGAACGCTATGTTTTTTCTTTTTAGCTAAGGATTGCACGCCAATGTCATTATTGTTTATGGTTAAAGGTGTTGATTGTTTCACAACACGCATGTTTGCAAGTACTAAATTCGTTTGTAAAAAAAGTGGAATTATATATATAAGAAGCAGCGAGTATATAAAGAATCATTAACTCACAATATTTTATTTATTTACTGCACAGCTTGAGAGGACAGTTGTCCGCTAATGATTACCTATAATAATTCTAAAACTACTGGGAACGGATTGTTAAATACTGTAATTAACAATTTACCATTTGACGCGCATATTCCGGGTTACAAATTTTGCGGTCCGGGTACAAAACTAATCAAACGGTTAGCTCGGGGAGACAAGAGAATAAACAAGTTAGACGAAGCTTGTAAGGAGCACGATATTGCATACTTCAAAGAAAAGGATCTATCTAAATGCCATCAAGTAGATTTGAAGATAGCTCAGTTAGCTACAGAAAGACTAAATTCTGGTGACTCGTCTTTAGGTGAAAAAGCAGCAGCATTTGGAGTAGCTACAGCAATGAAAGCTAAAGTAAAACTTGGTATGGGTACCTGCACATCACTGAGAACAAAAAATATCAATAAATAAAAAAACTGATAAAGAAACGTAAAATAAGAAGAACGCTAGGTGTTAAAAGTATTATCAAACAAGCACGTATAGCTCTAAAAAGGACTAAAGGATCCTATATTAAGGATGCAATCAACACAGCAATTTGCAAGAAATCATTTAGAATTACTATGCAGGGACAAAAAATTGATATGCTTAGATTTGCAGATGATATAGCGGTATTAGCATCTAGCAAGGAAGAGTTAGAAGCTGCTATTAATGAAATGGAATCGGCTCTAGCAGAGAGATACGGTATGAAAATTAACAAAACTAAAACCAAAGTACTAGTATGCAAAGGAAGGAAAAATAAATCAAAAACAAGAATACAAATATGTAACACGAACTTACAACAGGCTAAAAATCTCTGCTACCAACGAAACCAAATAACGCAAGATGGGAAAAGAGCAAAAGATATGAAACAAAGATTAGCACAAGGTCGTGCTACATTAAACAAGAAAAAACAACTACTGTGTTCAAAGACAACAAACATAGAAACAAGGAACAGATTGCTTAAAACATATGTGTGGAGCACAGCACTGTACGGCTGTGAAGCCTGGACAGTAGGAAAAGCAGACAGGAAAAAATAGAAGCCTTTAAAATGTGGTGCTACAGACGTATGACGAAGATATCATGTACAGAAAAAGTTAAGAACAAAGAGGTAGTAAAAATGGTAGGGGAAGAAAGAAATATGTGGAAAACGGTAAAAAATAGGAAAGATAGGATGATAGGCCACATACGACGGCATGCGGGAATAGTGCGGAATATACTAGAAGCAGAGATGAGTAAAAAGAAACGAAGAGATAGACCTAGGTTAGACTACTGGAACAGATAGTGAAAAATGTAGGCTGTAAGAGGTTCAGGGAAATGTGTAGGCTAGCTCAGAATAGAAATCAATGGAGATACGCATCCAACCAGTCCCAAGGTGGATAAATTAATGACGAAGAAAGTAACTGCACTTAAACATGATATTTATTATAAGCAACTACAATTGCGTGGGCAATATTCTCAAGCAGTGGTAATTGCGTGAAAACATTTACTGGAAAACTATTATTTCGGCAAATGTCTAAGTGTTGGGGAATCTTGGCAGCCACAGGCTGCTTAACCTTCTTCAATGAATCTCGGTGAAATAGGGCATAAAATTAGAAAACAATAGAAAGAGAACCGAGCTGTATTGCTTTGTGAGAATTTCAGGAAGTTATGCAGGTTAGTTTAGAAAATAAATAAGTGCAATTACATGTCCAACAAGATTTGAGACGGAAAACCCAATGACGAAAAAATAAGTGCAGACAAATCTGATGATTATTATAAACAACTACAGGTGTTGGTTGTGAAATATTTGCAACTAATATTGACTGTGTGAAAAGATATATTGGAAAAAAATTTAATCGGTAAATGTTCAAGTGTTGGGGGGAACTTGGCAGCCATAGGCTGCTTACCCCCCTTCACAACCTTAAATGTGATTTTCCAGTGCTCGACCCGAAGGTACTACATTGGCCAGGAAGCGGGTTTTTTTTACCTGGATAATTTTAGAATTTTGCCGAACCCTTGCTGTTTTAAGCAAGCTAGAGATCTTTAACGTGCGTGACAACACTCACACACGGGACCTTTATTTTGCCTTTCATCCGAACGAAAGTGTATTTTTGTGAAAAGTGCTCGCCTAACATTTTTCATGCGGACCGTGTTGGGATTCTCTCCCTTCACAACCACTGATTGTCGGAGAAATAGAGTATACAATTGTAAAACAATAGAAGGGGACCGAACTGCGTCTAACGAGAAAGAACAGCGTCTATGATGAAAGACATCAAACAAAGAAACAAGAAGAAAATTATTAAAAGCATATCTGTGGAGAACAGCACAGTATGCCTGTGAAATACGGGCTGTAGGAAAAGCAGATAGAAGAATAGTAGCAGCCTTTTGGAATGCTGTGCGTCAGATGTATGAGGATGATAGCATAGACAGACAAAGTTAATAACAAATAGGTTATAGAAATAGTAGAAGAAGAAGGATATCTGTGGAAAAAAAATAGGAGACATAGAAAGGCAGAATACATTTTAAGGCATTTTTGGGGAATAGTATGGGATATATTACAAGCAGAGGTAGGAAAAAGAGATAGATGTAGACCTAGATCAGATACTGGGGTAGATGCAGACTATGCAAATTTCAGAGAAATGTGTATGTTAGTTCAGAATAGGAAACAATTATGGTACGCGTCTAACCAGTTACAGGACTGAAGACCTAACGACGATGTTGAAAATGGGTTTTTATGGTAGACCTGGGATTTTCCTCAGCCAAGAAATGCATAGTTCTCGAATTAAACATACATCTGTAAATGTGGCTTCATTCGTAAAGAGTGTTGTCTAATAAATATTAGTTATTTTGCATTTTGTCTTGCAATATTTCTTTGGTCAAAATGGCATGCCGTCAGGTAGTAATTCATGTACTTGCCGATAGTGATATGATTGCAACTGATGTTGATACAGAACTCTTAAAGCTCTTTAATAGGCCCATTCTTAGTCCTATCTTACGTGTACTTATCATGAGGTTATTCATATCTGTGTCAAGAATTTTGTTGTTCAACTCGATTAGTTCTTGCACCTCTAGGACGTCAGCATCTGCATTTCTTTACCGAAGACAACTGGTTTCTTTAAGTCGTTGTTCGGTACTTAAAGAAGTTCTGGCATTGGTGTACTTCTATTTAAAAACTTTTCTTTAAAACGTCTACAGCCATAGCAGCATTTCCCGAAAAATATCTTAACACTGAAGCATGCCTGTTAACTCAAAATATAAATAGTTTGTTTTATGCAGGACAAAAATATGAAACATTTGGCAAAAACAGCATATTTAAAAAATTTAACTTTCAAATATATATATATATATATGTTATTATAATACTTCTATTGTTTTTAGACATATCACAGAAAACTTAGTTTACTAAACCATTTTGTTAGGCTTACATAAAAATTCACAATTACTTATACTTTAAATTATTCTAAAACAGTAATATTTATCAAATTGAACACCCTTTTCTTTAGTATAGAATAGTTGTTACGCGCAGAATAGATGTTAATTATCACAATTAATTTTCCTTTACAAGCGTGGGTTTCACCAAGTCTGTCGCTATCTTAACCAATAAGGTCTTGGCATTTCCTGCACTTGAAGTGGTTTTCTGATGTAATATATTCGTTTCCCATGTAATGGTTGTTTGCTACAGATGCCTTGTTATTTAAACCATACGTTGTTTTGTTTAGATATTGCGTTTTCCATATTATACAAAAATGCATGATGTAATTGCAATTTCGATTTTCGTGTATGTTTATTTATTTACGCATTTTTGAATTGCATTTTCTCATCAAAAATGTTGATTGTTTCTACGCACTTACACAAGGCTTTGTTAAGTTTTTTCTCTTATCTCCGTATTATATTATAACTAATTAGAACTCTTTTCAATGCGTGTTTAAGTACATTTATTATCATTCCTTTAAATACTCGTGCTTTTTACTGAAAGATATTGTTACTTGCATTGTTTAAAATTATTAAAGCTCTATATACCGAGTGTTAAATATTTGTCATTTACCTAATGTATGAATTACCTATTTCTATGGTAAATATGCGTCTTATTGTTGTAAGATGTGTTCATTTGCGTCGCTTAAAACTAATTATGCTCTAAATACAGGGTGTTAATTGCTTACTATTTACATAATATCTCAATTACTTAATTTTTGTTAAACAAATGCAGTTTTCTACTTCCTATCGTAATTTATGGTTACTGAACGACCCTTGCTATACAATACACCCTTAAGCAACCCCTTATCACAGCAATATATATATATATATATGAATTTGCTGCAATCCCCAATAAATTGAATTATTTTATATATATATATATATATATATATATATATATACTCCCATATATATATTGTAGTGGTTTTAAAGGGCTAAATTTAAGTATAAACAAGGCAATTTCAAACACCCTGTATAGAGGAAACAACCAAAATTTACGTGCGAAATTTATTTCATTTAGTGAATTTAAAGTAACAAGTATTAACAAAATTTTACAAGTAGTGATTAAAATTTAGTTAGGTTCGTAAAGAAAATAAATTGTAGAAGCCAATGCAAATTATTAATTAATTTAATTGAGTTTAGTTGAAAGGGTTATTACGTCTAATACGCATAAGAGCTTGAAAAATTGATAATACCAAGGCAAAACGCTTTGCTAACAAACGAACAGCCGTTGAATATAGGAAATACCTTGAAAAGCAAACTCCTAGAAATGTTATTTTGAAACGATCGTTAATTCAACACCTGCAGGTTTTGGAAAGGTCATGTTCCCCTAATTTGTGTAGATTAAAGACAAGCTTCGAGGTATATTGTGCAAACGGTAGAATGTTTCGCATAAATGCTAACTAAAAGTTTCCTTAAAGCGCAGAAGGGATGGACAATCAAGGATATGCTTCGGAATGAGATAGGCATAATAGCAGTTCACTTCGAAACGCACGTATTCAGTCCACATGTGTTAGTTTGAAACGCGGACAGCAATATCGATTTTCTACCACTCAAGCGAGGGTAGAAGGAAACATAGAACATGCATAAGAGAGGAATAGCGTTAATATAGGCGGGGTTTTTAAGACGTCAATGGATATCATTGGTCGATATAGTTAGTTGTACAACAGACAAGCACGGGAAAATTTGAATGCGAGTTTTTCGGAAAATATCATAACGACGAGCTAAATTTCGAAGAATTCAAAAACGGTTGAACCAAAATTTGAGAAAGTATTATTTTAAATGAGGTATTTCGCGGAAAGAGTGGCCGAGAGGTGGCATTCGAATTGTGTAAATACTCTAAGAGAATTAGCATCGCTCTCTTTTAACATCGCTCTTAGTATTTTATCGATTCAGACTACGTACAGAAATTTACCACGAGCTTGTAAGCATATAAAAATTTTTAAATTATATAGTACAGTGTTGACTTCATAATTTGATACGCGGATAGTGCCTAAATTTTATTGAGGTGCAACATATATTTTCTCAAGCTCGTGAAGTGGCGTAAAGTAACGTACATTAAATTAAGCAATCACAAAAGAAGTGTAATGTACTTGGATTTGGATTTGGATGCTTCGTGAATGCAGAGCATGCAGCACAACTTAGAGGGTGTTCATCTACAAATAGCTGGAGGCGGCGAGCAGAGCAGAACCACGAAACCGAGAGTGAAACAATTTAACCGCTTCGTCAACGGAGTAGGAATCTTCAAAAAATTACAGGTAACGCTTTAGAATTTCTTGTTTTTTGATAAACTATGAAAATTATTGTGATGTGTGAGAGTAAACTATGAAGGTATTTTACATTATTTTGCGTATTGAAAATAATACGTATAACTAACTTTTATTATGGTATTTAAATATAAATCTAAAGGTGTATATAAAGCTTATTAACGTTCCTCGGGAATTTAAATTTTTTCATTGTTAAGAGTACATGGTTTTTTTTGTGTTTGCAGTAAGCGTATGCAAAGGAAACAGCATACATTAATCATAAAAGAAAACTGGGTTATTATGAGCTCACCATACTCCAGAGTGTCCTAATTAAAATTAATTATAAATAAAGAAAAAAAATAAGGTATTATTCAGGGCCCATTTACTCCGGTTACATTCAATGTGTTTGATATTTCAAGTTAAAATTCTGGACTTCACAAAAATAGAATTTATTGAGGTTTAACTTGAGCACCGAAATGTAAATAATCTTGAATTTTTATTTGTAAATAGTGGTAAATAAATATTGTATGATTGTTGTATTATTTTGTGGTTTTATTGAGAGTGTGCGTGAACGATAAAGAGTATGATAGTGAATCTAGGTATCCAAGAGGAGGCCCAACTGAGCTAGCCAGAGAGCTGTTGAAGCAATTAAGTTGATGGAAGCAGTATCTGGATAAAAAAGAATTATTTTTTTTGAAAATTTTCTATTATGTGCAATATTCGATTTGTTTTAAAATTGATGATTTGTAGGGGCACGATTATTTATAGGGAACACAGGAATTTTATGACGCCCAATTCGTGAGGCTCGATTTAGAAGTAACACGGCAATATATATATATATATATATATATATATATATATATATATATTGGTGAATTTTTGAAGGTAAATTACTGATGGGTTAAAAAAAGGGGAGGAGATTTTAATTTTAAAAGATTGGGGCTTTTTCCGGTAACTGTTTAGAATTAAGGATAGGTTAGAACATGAACATAGTGAAGACAAATTAAAGATAAAAACATTGTAGATAAATACCAAATATAAGAAATGTGTAGCAGAAATGAACAATTCAAAAAAAGAGAGAATAAAAGTTAGTACGTGGTATAAAAGAATGTAAAGGATATTAAAATAGTAGGTAGCGAAAAAAAATATTAGGAGATAGCTATGAAAGGCTACTTAAGAGACAGAGAGAAACAGAATAGAAGATATAAATAAACCTTTTGACGCGAGTACATGTAAAATAATTTTATCGTGAACTTTGTAATTAAAGTATTTTATAATTGTGATTCGAAGTGAAGCAATTGATATTTAGCGAAGAAACAAACCTTGTATCTAGAAGTTAAATGAGAAGCTGTTGTAATTTGTGAAGGAAGAAAAATAAAATACTAATTAAAAACGCCAAATTGAGCATCACTCATTTTATTAATCAAAATAGAAAAGGAAAGCTGTCAAATTTATTACAGGTTTATAATAGTTCAAAAAGCTAAACAAATAACCTGTCACCAAGGTGTCAATAATACACCGACAAAAATTGGAAGAAGATTATCCAGCGTTGGAATCAATAAGACCAAGTTAAAAAGTAGATACAAGTAGATTGAAAAGGTTTTAACAAACAAGGCAGAGCCCAGGAAACCATAGAAAGATCTGGAACTTCATACAAGAAGAGGATAGGAATACTCAAATTAACCAGGGAAGTAAATACTTGTATTCAATATTTAGAACTCATATAGAACCTTATGATTTTATTAATTGTACATAATCTTAATTTCATTTAACAATTTATTTTAAGGAATTAAAATCTCCACATTATTACTAAAAAATTACATTCGTTTATCTGTCAATTATTAATTATTCAAAATTAAATGACAGTTACACATATGAGTGGAAGTTTTAAAATTTAGTAGAACCTCAATTAATCCTTGTAGGAAATTTCAAAAAGAAAAAGCTGTAATTAAAAGAATAAAAATAAGCCGCACGCAAGTTTGATAAATAATTTGGATAGAATTCGCAGTAACACTAAAAGCTGAAAAACCGGACCCAAATTGTAAGTTTTTACAATTATATTATTTATTTTGATTTGATTGCATTTATTTAAAATATTGAAGCGATCTAGAGTATGGTCACAAATAGATAAAACATCCAGGTATTAGCTCAAAAGTAGTATTGAAACTGAATCGCACTTGAGAATATCGTTCAAAAATAGCCTCAATTAGCCGGAGCAAAATATTTATAATTAACCACGAAATAGAGTCTCATAATTTAGATACATATTTCTTATGGGCATATTAAAATACATTACAATATATATATATATATATATATATATATATATATATATATATAGATGGAACCTTGTGTACACGCTTCCCACTCTCTACTAATTTAAAATAAACACAAAATTTAACTCCAAATCTTGTTCACATAACCTATATTTTCAAACATAAATATCACAGTAAATAACAAACATAAAACTAAGATCTACACCTAGTCGGCCAATTATGCGTGTATCTAAAAACTACTTTAGTTAATTATGTCTCAACAATTTAATTTTTACATAAGAATTACGCGTATACAATTGTGGTAATTTTACTTATGAAAATTCCCACGTTTACAATACGCTTTAAATGAGCATACACCAACGTTGAATTCCTCTTAATAATAAGATTTACTCATTCTTATTATTACAACCAATCGCAATTATTAATTATAAAACAACATGTAATGTTTAGCTGATGAAAAGTAAAATTCAATAATTTACAGGTTTTGTTGCACCAAACAAATTTTGGTGCAGGAAAATGGTTGCAGATGATCAGCCACTTCAACTTAGCGTTGAAGGAAAACTTTCAACACCGGAACACTTTCACTTGTAACGGTAATTTTAAATCAGCGTATTTTCGCGATTGACAACTTGTTTACTAACAATTATGGGGTTTAATACTGTAACCTGAAATACCCGATGTTCAACATCAACCCGTCAGGCGATAGTTGCTTGTCAATCGAATTCAAAGTTCTATAACTGAAGAACGATTGATATATCACCTTTAAACAATATTCCTGGGGTTTATAAGTTTTTTGTCCTAGGGTAATTGGCATGCTATTTTTCCTTCTCACGCGGTAGTGCGTCTAACTGTTCGATTTTTTGAGATTAATCTTGTATATTTATGTAACCGGTTTTCTTCTTCTTGTAGCATTACATTAGATATCGAAAGCAGCGTCATTTTACGTTGGAAACACATTTTTTTTGGCTGTCAGTTGTAAGTATATGAACATTATGTGCAATCTACCATAGTTGCAATTTCTTTGAATTAGTGAGAACTCTTAATTCGTTCTAGAGTTTACTGTAACGCATTAATTTTTATGGTTGGTTCTATGATTATTAATGTTGCAGTTTGCATCGGTTCAATTTCATGCTTCAATGGTTTGTTTAAGAGCGCGTGTGAATGTGTTATTTACTAAAATATATTTCCATTTTTTAAATTTAATACTTAGGGTAAAGTCCGATTTTTATCACCGGCTATATTTAATATATTGGATGCTTTCTTATTTATTTTTGTATCCTAATTTAATATTACATTTAAATAGACACATTATAAAATGCACACTACCAAAGCTTCTAAATTTTACAGGTTGCTTATATACTAAAAGCTTATTTAACTAACTAAAATTAATACATTTTTTTCTACTACTTAATGTTTGCTTAAATAACGCACTAGCATTACATAATCTGGAGAATGTTTTGAAATTTTTTTAAAATAATCACAAATTAGTTCAAAAAACGTGATAATTCACACGCACCATCCAAACTATCCCTTATTAAAAGATGGAATAACTGCTAATATAAACTTAATTATCCTAATGTCATAGACGCACGCATCCCTAAAGTCTGAATGCGTTATACAAAAGTATTTGAAAAATATTTAAAAAAATTATTTTTGTCTCACCCCTGTACAGGCTTGTATCTTCCTTATTAATAAGTTTTGGAAAAAAGTATACAAATATAAAAAGGTAGGCTTATTTTCAAACGCTCTATCAACTCTAACAATTACGGTAATTAATTCTGGACCAATTTGTATATTATGAATTATAGGCGTAGCTATCGACTATAAATAGCAAACGTAAGCTTACATTCATTATCGATAGTGCAAATACTTTGAGGTACACATGAACTCCGTCCTCCCTTATCGTATACGACTACAAGTCTCGTTCCAAAAGCTATGCCAAATTATTTATTCACGAAAATCAATTTTGAGCTAATATGCATTTGACCTATTTAAGCAAATGCCTGCGAAAATCTGTAATCCTGGGATAATTCAAGGTGTAGGAGAATATTGGCATTGATTGACATATCACACAGCTTTAATAATCTGTGCGTTGAAAATAAGAATTTGTAGTTTACTTAGTATGGGAAAACGAGATACATTTTAATTGTTATGCAAAACAACAACTGCTAATAGACTTATAGTATGTAGGCGAGCATATGGACAATAAAATAAAGCGGTTTAATTTACGAACTAGGCGTACGTCACTGATCCTTTGCCTGTGCAAATAGGATAAAATAAATAAGTTGCAAAAATAAATAAAAAATATCAAACAAAGATGATGGAAACTTGCTAATGAGAAACGGGATTAAAAAATTACGTCTTAGTTCAGTCAAAAAACATGACTAAAATTACCATATATGTATACAGATAAATTACCATATACACAAAGATATGGATCCGCGCACACATACACTCACGCAGACACACGCACACACGTTCACATAGATGTGTGCATGCATCCACGTACGCATACACACGCTGCTGTACGCACATCACACACTCACACTTTCCAAAGGATGCTGTCACTTATTTGCAAAAGACAAGTTCACACACACAATCTTATACAATCATACACGTGCGCGCACACAACAGATCACACATTTTAGAGTACAAGTATTTACAGATAATAATTATATAGAGCAACATTAAAATTAATGCAGTATAAATCACATAAAAAAATTACCAAAGCTTCAACCTACACTAAAAATAAACTTACATATACCTTCCAGTGTCAGAGTACTCTCATTACCGAGCTTACTTCTTTAAAAATATACTTTTTATCAAAGATATTTGTGAATTGACTTTTGTTATAAAGAATTTCTTAAGTGAATTTTTGAATTAATTAAACCACTACAACTCCCTACAATAAAATTATTAAATACTAAATAATTCTCATAAAGTTCTTTACAGAAAAACATATCTTTAAAGCTAAAATCTGACTTTTACACTCAGGAGACTTGAAGCAATTCCAGGCCTAACACTTCCTAATGCTTTAAATTCTTAACACAAACTTGTCACTGCGATTGATTCTTAAATAAATTTATACAAGACCTTCACCAGGTCTAACTCAAACACTAATTTGCAATGAATTCAATCTCCTAACATTTGATTTTACAATGCTCTACCCGAACGCACTACATTGGACAGAAAGCGAGTTTCTTTACTTGGAAAATTTCGAATTTTGCCTAACCCTTGTTGTTCCAAGCAAGGTAAGGATCTTTAACGTGCGTAACAACATCCACACACGGGACCATCCAAACTAGGGCGTTTTTTGTGAAAAATTTTCACATAACATTTTTCAAGCTGACCGTTTTGGGATTTGAGTCTGAGACATTGGACATAGTAGTCACACGCAAACCAACTACGCAACGGAGCCGCCGAATTCAATTTCTGCAGAATTAACCCAAAAAGATTTTAATTTATGTTGTTTAAAAGTAGATCAAAATATGAACAGGAATTAAAGTAGCATTTAAAATTGAACCAGAATTTGAGACACTATTTGAAGTAATCAATTGTAGCCTTAATACACCCGTATTATTTAAATTAATTTAAAATATACAGGTTCAGTTACGATTTCTCGAATCGGCGAAAAACAAGCTAACACTTTTATATTAATTTTAAAACTTGCACTTATTTTAGTGAATCGCAGTTATTTTAAAATTACTCTACTGTTTTGCAATGATAAAGCAATAATCCTCAAAAAGTTCTATAAATTACATCTAATTCCGATTATAAATAATCATATTGTTCAGGAAATTTTATTTTATCAAAGTATTAGAATACGCAAACTACACTTACTTCAAACTGATAAGAATCGTTTCAGTTTATACCAATACAGTTTATTCGTCAAGCGCTCGGATTACTGCAAAATCGATTTCACTTATTAGAGGTAGATTTGTATATTAATTATAAAATGCTCCAAATGTTTCTTTAACAAATACCAAATGCGTTCGATAACGCTATTACCATGCATGTATTCAATAAATTGGCTACCGCGTACGTGACTATTTCTTTTTAGTACCTTATATTAAGAATTTATGCAGATCTATTTCAGCAAAAAAACCCAGTTCTTTTTTATTAAAATATTTGCCTAAATACTGAATGAAAGACATTCATAATACAATTAAAGCATTCATCCATTTAGCTCTTATAAAACCATACATCAAGCATTCTAAATTAGAGCTTGTGATTTTAAATTAATTATGGCAAATTGCAATTTGCCCTTATTGACCAAGATTGCGTATTTTCTCAGCAGACCAATTTCATTACCCATAAAACTTAAACAAGCTCGAACGCCTGCAAATATAACGAAACTTTTATACGAAGCGGTTGCTTTCGAACATGTTTTCGTAGAATACAGTATTGGAAATAACAAACACTTATTTCAAAGGACGAGAAATTATTTAAAAGTCGTTTGAGGAGCCAATCTTTGAAAGAATTATAAACTGTTATAGAATATATTCCACGTACTGAGGGGAATTTTATACAGAACGGTTTAAGACGTATTTATTGAACATGTATAACTTAAGAATAACATAAAAAGAGTTTAGATTATCGTTTTAATTGAGATAGTTGCAGTATAATGCAGAATCGCTATATATAAAAGTTATCATAACACATTTCAAGCGTTATTCGGCGAATATACAATATTACCGAAAATTGCAGCAGGAAGTGTGCAGGGGTTGTTTTTATTTTTAGCGGGTTTTGATTATGCTTTTAAATACGTACAAGGTCGAGACATCGTTCTAGCTGATGTTCTTACTAGATTACCAGTAAAGGAACAACAAAGAGAAAAGCGCAACCTAGACTATTTCTATTTTGTTGGAGGTTTAGTTCCTACAGATTAAACTAAATGAAGCTCAGATATCCGATAAAATCCTGTGCTAAGTAAGATATTTAACGATATTCGTTAGGGGTCTCCAAAGCACGCAAATGACGATATTAAACACTTTTAAGATAGGCAAAACGAGCTGTCGATTGATTATAGTATTGTAATGTGGGGTTTTCGAGTTGTAGTACCAGTAAATTTAAGAATTCAATTGTTGCAGAAAATCGCATAGTACACATGAAAGGATTAGCAAAATGAAGGTTAATGCTCGATCATTTTCTGGTGCCATGCTTAAATTCAGCTGGGTGCTGCAATCAAAATTCTAACTTTTACTAGCACACTATGTACAAAACTTCATTTTAAAATCGTATACAGAAAAGTCGAATAGTAAGAGGACGAAATGCGTAAGAAGGCCTTTCAAAAATTACTTTTGTTTATATACCTTGAAGTTGACAGGGGTAAGCCCCATAAAACCATTCCCAGCAATAAAATTGTTAAATATTCTACGAAAGCAAGCAAAAATATATATTCCAGACAACAGCGGCGAAACATTCGTAGAATGTAAGCAATAAAGAAGACAAAATCCGATGATTAATTCCATGGAATTTCGTTGTACGATTGGGAAAGCAAAATATATTTTAAAACATCCAGCGAGTTATACAACTAGGCACACGCACAAGCAAATTAGTTGCCTAACTTTTAGAAAAAAATATAGGTTTGTATTTTTATCGATCCATGTTACTAAGATACCACGAATAACTTTAATTAGGAGGAACGATTTTATTACCTATAAAACTTGAGTGAGCTCAAACGCTGCAAATATAACAAACAGTGGTATATTTTGACCATGTTTCGTAGAATAGCCTATTGGAAATAACGAGCGTATTTCAAAGAAGGAGGAAATATTAAAGTGGTTAGGATAAGCAAATGTTTACTGTTTTAACGAATTTAGCGAAGTTTCTAGCCTTTTAGAAGCGTTTTAATGATAACATTTTGAGAATTTATAAACGCGATGATGGATATATTCCACGTACTGACGGAAACTTGTATATAGGACGGTTTAACAAGTATTTATTGAACTTGTATAGTCCGAATCATTTGAGAATAACATAAAAAGAATTTAGATAAGCATTTTTAACTAAGGTAGTTGCAAATTAATGCAAAATCGCTACATTTTAAAAAGTTAACATAACACCTTTTTGCCGGAAGAAATACTTCAGAGGACTTTACAATAGACTACTATCTCCATACAGGAAAAACTACCAATATCCTTTGTAATCCTTTGATACCATTCGGTAGGAAAAGATATCTTTCATATGGTTTCGCGATACACCAGCTTCGCCCTACAAGAAAGAACGTAATATTTTTTATAATCTCTGATATTTTCCGCCAAGAAACGAAGACTTTACGTGGTTTTCTAATTACCACTATCGCACTACAAAGAAGATAAAAAAGAACTTATAACCCTTATGACCTCCTGATACTTTTCGGCAGGAAAAGGAATCCTTCAGATTATTGCACAACCTTTCACCTTTGCCTTACAAGAAATAGTACTAATATTCTTTATAACCTCTTGATACTTTTCGGCAGGAAAAAATCTTCCAGATGGTTCCGCAACCTACCACCTTTGCTTTGCTAGAAAGAGGATTTATAACCCTTATGACCTCCTGATGCTCTTCGGTAGTAAAAGAAATCATGCAGGTGATTTCGCAACCTTCCACCTTGCCTTACCATAAAAAGGAATAATATTCTTTATGATACCTTACGACAGAAAAAGAAATCCTTTAAATGGTTTTGCAATCGAGTAGCTTTGTCTTGCAAGAAAGAGGACTAATATTCCTTGATCTCCTTGATATCCACATAGCTTTGGGGAAAAAAAACTGCAGATAGTTTTACAATCGACAACTTTTGCCTTTATCCTACAAGAAAAAGACGGTTATCCTTTATGATATCCTGTTCCCATATGACCAAAAAAGAAATCCTTTAAATTGTTTGGCTATCGACCACTGTGGCTCTAGACGAAAGAGGACTAATATTCTTTATGATCTCTTGATTCTTTTTGACAGGAAAAGAAGCCTTTCAAACAGCTTTGTAATTGACTACCATCGTCATACAAAAAAAGAAGTCTAATACCCCTTACGATCTTCTGATACCTTTCGGCAGGAAAAGATATACTTCAAGGGGCTTTGCAATAGACTGCTAACGTCTTACAAGTAAGAGGAGTAGTCTCCCATGTGATGTGATACCTTTCTGTAGGAACAAAATCCTTCCGAAAGTTTTGCAATCAACGAACTCTGCTTTACAAAAAAAAGGACTAATATCGATTGTCATCTCCTGATACCAATCGTAAGGAAAGGAAATTCTTTAAATGTTTTTTCAGCCAACCACTTTCGCCCTAAAAGAAATAGTCAAATATCCCTTTTGATATCCTGTTGCCATTCGATACGAAAAAAATCCTTTGGATTGTTTTGCAAACGACCAACGTCGTTCTACACGAAAAAAGACCAATACTCCTTATGATCTTCTGATTCCTTATGACAGGAAAGGAAGCCCAGCAGGTGGCTTTGCAATTGACTACCATCGCTATACAAACAAGAAGACTAATATCCCTTACAAGTCTCCTGATACTTTTCCGCAAGTAAGAAATATTCGGGAAGGCTTTGCAACAGACTACCATCACCATACAAGAAAGAGTGCTAATACTATTGTGACTTCCTAATACCTTTCGGTAATAAAATAAATCTTTCAGATAGTTTTGTAATCAATCATCTTTGTCCTGTAAGAAAATGGATCAATATCCCTTGTTAGCTCATGATACCATTCAGAAGAAAAAACCTTTCAGATGGTTCTGCAATCGCTCATCTTTGTCTTGCAAGAACGAGGACAAATATTCTTTATGATATGCCGATACCTTTCAGAAGATAAAAAAATTCTTTAGATGGCTTTGAAGTTGTCCAATATTGCCCTACAAAAAAGAGGATTAATATCCCTTATGGTCTCTTGATGCCTTTGGCAGTAAAAGAAATCTTTTACAAGAAACGGTATTGCAGAGAAAAATAAGAAATCGAGACCCAGACGGTCCTACCAACAAAGTTGAGGAATTAATAAAAAATCATCCCGAAGACAAAAATCTCTTCTTGTAGGAGAAATAATAGTATGATAAGTCAAAAATAATTTTAGAGAAAAACAATCAATTTAAAAAGAAATGCGACGGAGTAGCTGCAATTTCTTGTCCTCTGATAAAAAAGTATAATTTTTAGGATGTAATTGCTTCTTTTTCTTCAAGAATATCCCGCAACTTTAGAAAAGGTGGAAAACGAAAGACATTGAAAATTAACAGGTTAAAATACTGTATCATACATTTTTAGAAAGCGATGAGTGTACTCGGATGCTGTCTGGAAAAAAGATACACTAACTAAACAAAAATGTAAAAGCGAACTACTTCAAAATTTACATTTAAAATATTAAAGTTTCAAATTCTGAATGCTCTAGGATCCAAAACAATTAGTTGGCACTATAGTGAGAGTGGGCATGGAAAAAAGCTCACGATGGAATTGAGGTGCCGTTAAAAGAATAGGTGATTCTGCAATAGCCCATGAAATGGATGTTTCATTTTTCAACGAATTAACTTCAGTTTTGAAAAGACATTGTAAGAATATCGAAATATAAAAATCGTCTAAAGAAATAATCGCTTCCTTTGACACTCCTATCCTTCAATATTTGAAAACGTTTCCTGGTGCATCAGATATATTGGTCTAAATAATCTGCTGAAGTTTAGGAATGTCGGTCTCTAAGTGGCATTGAGCGTGATCCATGTCCTCATTACAATCTAGTATCGGTTCAACTAACGAGATGAAAGTATAGACATATTTTAATTTTAATTAAAAATTATATTTTCATTTTTAGCTGATGGTGTACACTCATCAGATGAAAAGGAATTCTCCTTAAAAAAGAACGTCTTAGATATGCCGCTGTTTATACCTCAGACGAAGACTTCGATAATGAAGACAACCAAAATCATCTTACTGGACAAAAGTTAAACTTAGCAGAAGACAAATATGTAGTAGTCCAATTTTTGATGAAAAAGAGAAAGAAACATTACACTGGCTTGGTACTTTTAAACGAAATGCATTGTAAAATTTCTAAGAATAAACAGTGATATTAAATTTGTTTATCCAAATCACGATGATGTGTAAACTGTCGGTTTAGCAGATATTGTCAGGGTACTAACTAATCCACTTAAAAGGCAAAATCGGTATTTTTTTAGTTTATCAGAGTTAGAAAATATAGATAACTTGAATAGAAGCTGGAGCTAGACTTAAACCATATATCTTAAATTTATCTACTTATTTTCTTACCTTATTTTAGTCTTCTTGTGAATACACATTTTTAGTTGCGTTTTTTTTGTACCGTTTACTTTTGTTATTTTCGGTTATAACGTTAATTCTGAATACAGGTTTATTTATTTTTCGCAACATCACCTTCGTGATCTAAGCATCACCTCCGTTATCAAATAAAATTATCTTTTTTCAAGAGAAGGTATAAAAATAATTTGCAAGTTCACCTTGCATTAAATAAGCAAGCATCTTGCTACGTACCTAAACGTAGCCGAAAGATACGTAGAAATACCAAGATAACTACCAAACGCGGAGAGTAAGGGGATTCACATAAATACCAAAAAGCACCTCGCCAACAATTTTCTATTAACAACAAGAATAAATAAAGGATTCTATACAAACAAGCAAAAGAAATAAATTAAGAGTTACTATTTAAAAGCAAACATTTATATTGTACGGACAATTTAGTAATTTAGATACGAAGTGCGTATCTCGTATTTTACATAAAAAACTAATCAGTAAAGGAAATAAACGTGTGCGTTCTTTTGACAAGCATGTTTAAAAATGGTACATCGCACCTGTAGAGCGATTCTAATGTCGATTCGCAGCAATAAACAATAGTCCTACAGTTTCACGTTTCTTGTCATGTAACTACACCAAACACTGATAAAGAATACTTTCTTGATAGACACAAAAAGAAAACAAGTTATGTACCTGCACGTGTCGGGATACTTAGCTTGCACGCTATCGGAAGTGCAGCAGCACAGCATCGCCACGGTAGTCGGGATCCATTTACCCTGTTATCATAACGGCACCAGTGATCTACAGGTAAAAGCAGTTGGTCTGTGGTAATGAACAGGCGAGCCTACATAAAAAACAATTTGGCCCACAGCTAAGAACTAAAAAGAGAATCTTATTAGGATGGGTAAGCGAAAAGCACTTACTGATGCACCCAAGATACCCCCTACTTGTCGAACAAAAAACAACAATAGATAAAGAAACATTAGCTAGAAGTTCATTAACCTTAGCTAAAAGAACGGAAGCAAGTAGAAGTTTGTCAGCATGAGATAAAGAAACACAATCAGAAAGAATTTTTTCAAAATCAGAAAAATGAGTAAGAGCAGGTAACGTTTCATCAAAGTCTGATAAGAGTAGAATCAAGTAAGACTTTAGCGGTGTTAGACAACGGAGTTAGAACAGACAAAACTTCAGCCAGGAACTGATTTCTTGACAATAGTAAAGGGAAAAACAGGATCAGGTAAAACTTTGACGATAACAGCGACACGTAGTACAGCTATGAGTTCACTAACTTCAACAGGACCTTCTCTATCCAAATTAGGATTTACGTCACTTTAGCTACAGCTGTTATTGCAGACACGACAGAATTTTTTTTAGTAGAACCATTTAAGAAAGCAGAAAGAGGTAAGATTTTGATAAAAACGGCAACAGACATTAAAGATACAGGTTCATGAACTTCAACAGGACCCTCTCTGACTAAATTAGAAATTATCCCCACTTTAGAGACATTTGTGCTTGCAGACACGACAGGAATTTCTTGGGTAGAATCATTTAAGAAAGCGGGAACAAACTCTTGAGATGCTTGCTGAAAATCACTAATTCAAAGTATGGGTTGCAATGGAGTTGGAGGCACAGTTTGGGGTGGAAGTGAAAACGTAGGATACATTTGATCATTGTTTCAATCATAACGGACAGAAGAAATTTGGCTCCTAGAGCTGAGAACAGAACATGGAATATGATTCGAAGATCTATTAGTAGTAGGATGACAGTGTGGACAGTTGCGGCAAGAAACTCCCTTATATCTGCAACCATGGCATTGTAGTTCTTGAGGACGAGTACAACGTGTCGAAACATGACCAGGTTTGTTGCAATTAAAGCTTATGACCTGACGAGTAGAAGCAGAACAAGGAAGAAGAACAGTAGAACGTACGGAAAAACTATCTGATCTATCCGTAAGCGTAGGAGAAATCTTAACAATGCGGTCATGTGAAGTACAAGTATTTTCATCAATAGTAGCACACTTATAAGCAAAATCCGGGGGTTCAAAATGTTGAATCAGTAAATTAGACAACCACTTCCAGTCAGAGAACCTATGTCTACTACCCCGATACCAAAGTAACGATTTAGACTCGAACATATCCACTGCAGACTCAAATAACTGCAATTCTGACACATGTTGAGCCCGTCAGAGTTCTTTGACCCGTTCCAAAGAATCATATACGGTAAGAATGTTTGGATCACCAAAGAATTTCAAATTCCACTCCCACACTGGGATGCCTTGGTGGGAAGTCAAAAAAGAAGTAGCGACTGACTTGGGCACTGTAGTAGAGGCTGATTGCGGTTCAGTAGTAACAGTATGTTGGTCTTGACTAGGTAATACGACATTATCGACCAGAATCTTTGCCGATTCCAACTTCAGGCAGTCGTTCTTTAATTCTTGTAAGAAGCAAATGGGCTCGACAAAATGGAGCAAGGTTACGAAGCACGATAGATAATTGATCATCCTCATTAAAAGAACTTTACCACTCAAACAGAGCGGTCATACACGCGAAATAGTTAGTAATGCTTTCGGATGACTTCTGCCGTCTCTTACAGATCATATTAAACACCACCAACCTATAATCAGTCATTTTGGATACGAACAAGAAAGAAATTGGTAGAAAGTAGCTAACTAAAGGCTAACCGTAACTCGATAAATGTTAAAGAAAAAAAAATTATTGCGAATACAGGACAATTTATAACATATCGGACGTATAAGCTTCGGGAACAGCAAAAGGAGCGAAACAACAAAGTAGAAAGTAGGAATAGTCATAAGGCGTCTGCGTTTTCAACGGAATAGAATTATCGGCGGAAACACAATTCCGATAATAACAAGAAATAAAGAAAACCGATCCTCATGTGAGGAACACCAAAGAGCCGAAACAAAAAAATAAATAAATAACAGTTTGAGCGCGAAGAAAAAAAAATTAGCAGTATTAGGCCGAGAAAAGTGGATAATGTAGGAAATTAGGCCATAACAAAACAAATCTGGCCAGAAGTTAAGCGAAATAAAATCGAAACAAACGTTTACCAAAACCAAAATCGAAGCCAAAACTAAACAAAACAGAATCGGGGCAAAAACTACCCACAACAAAATCGGAGCCCCATGCCAGGGCGTCAAAATTTATGCTACGTACCTAGATGTAGCCGAAAGAAACGTAAAAAAACAGGTTACTACCAAACGCAGAGAGGGGGGGGGAATCACATAAATACCAAAAAACACATCGCCAACGATTTTCTATTAACAACAAGAATAAATAAAGGATTCTATACAAACAAGCAAAAGAAATAAATTAAGAGTTACTATTTAAAAGCAAACAATTATATTATACCGACAATTTAGTAATTTAGATACGAAGTGCGCATCTTGTATTTTACATAAAAAACTAATCAGTAAAGAAAATAAACGTGTGAGAGCTATTGTCAAACATTTTAAAAGTTGTACATAATACCTGTTGAAAAATAAACTAATCAGTAAAGAGAATAAACGTTTGCGTTCTTTCCACAAACATATTTAAAAATGGCACATCGCACCTGTAGAGCAATTCTAATATTGATTCACAGCAACAAACAATAGTCCTACAATTTCACGTTTCTTGTTATGTAACTACACCAAACGCTGATAAGGAATACTCCCTTGATAGACACAAAAAGAAAACAAGTTATATACCTGCACGTGTCGGGATACGTAGCTTGCACGCCATTGGAAGTAAAGCAGGACAGAATCGCTACGATAGTCGGGATCCATTTACCCTGTTACCATAACGGCATCGGCGATCTACAGGTAAAAGCAGTTGGTCTGTGGCAAAGAACAGTTGGGCCTATATGAAAACCAATTTGGCCCACAGCTAAGGGTTAAAAAGAAAATCTTATTAGGATAAGTAACCCCGGAAGCATTTACCGCTGCACCCAAAATACCCTCTACTTGTCGAACAAAAAAACGTGCACTACTCTTGAAGTACTAGGACGAGTAATGTAGAAAAATACCTCAACGCATAAGCTTGTAACAAATATATATTTTGTGGTACTGGCTCTGGTGGCAGTTTCTATTTGTTACAGCTCTGTGATATCTATCCCTTTTTATTCAGTATAATAATATCAGAAAAAACAATTTTACAATAGAACAGGGCGTTATCATTTAATTAGCTTTAGATTCATCGCAAGAAGTCATTTAATAGTAATAAACACTTTGAAAACGCATTTGAAAAGTAGTATGTTATGAATTTGTTGTGTAACAGTTTTTTCAGGGTCATCGTAATATAAGCAGATTTAGATACGTTCATGAGGTTTCCAGATGTGTTAGTTCATATAACTTGTAAGTTTTTTTATAACGCTTATATCCAGTGAGTTTCTGTATCTTTTCATAGGATACTTGTGTTTCTTTTATTGTCCATATAGATACAGTGGCGCGCGCTCAATTCCCCTTTTTTCTTTCCACGCTTGTTCATAATTGAGTTTACGTCATACCCACGCACATTCTCATTGCTCACCCTTGGGGTAATACCCATACTAAGCCGTGAATAACAGAAAAAAGGCTTCTTTAATAAAAAGAATTCGAACTTCAATCTTCGCGTTATCAAATGTGATTAGAAACTCGAAACACGCTTATCAAATAATAGTATGATCTATTATTTCGACGAATCTTTCGGTCTTAACAGTATAACAAATTAATTGTACGCTATAGTAATGTGAAACAAGCCAGTGGACACCGAAAACAAGGTACCGTCTATTTAAATTATAGGGTAAACTTTTCGTTTTAAGTAAATAGGTTTAAGTTGAAAATTATTAGAAAACGTACTTATTGTAGGAAGGTCTAATATACCGGGCGTTGTTGGAGGATTTGAGCAGAATCTACGTAAATGAATAATGAAATACCAAAAAGAGGTAGGTTTTAACTGACCATCGTAAAGTAAATGTAACAAATTCGATAAATATTCTTAAAAAAAACACTGTCAAATGTATCTTTTAAAAAACATTTTTTCATTTTATTGAATATGAAGTTGGACAGTTTTTTGAGAATGATCCATATGTTATTCTCAATAATTTTCTTGCAGTACATTCTACCCTCTTATCTTCTTCAAGTTCATTCAATCTTTACTCAGAGTTGTATCTTAATTTTCCAGGAATGAAAAAACGAATTTTTATATAATTTTATTAGGTGTGTGGTGAATAGCTGGTTTTTATAATTAGAAATTACCACTCGTATGCGGGTATGCATACAAAGCTCATCGTACCTTTACAAAATGTGGAATTTGATTATACAATCGACTTGTGCTATCACAATTGATTTGCCCAGTCTGCAATAAGAAATTCTTAAGATACGTCTAAGCACAACGAAAGGAATTAGTGGAAAGCCATGCAAGGTTGGCGCAAATACAAATAGAAGGCACTGAAAGAAGAGTCAGCAAACGGACTGGAGATGACAAGATGACATACTGAAACGAAGGGAGTTCAGCGCCAATTCCAGCCTTTACCTGAAACAGACGGAATCCCCAGAAATTCAGCTGCTAAATTCGAGAATAATGAAAATGAAAGTTAAATTAATTTTCAATTTACTTTTGATTTATAATTCTATTACGGTGTTAAGCCTAATGAAAAACCCTTTTGATGTAATTGCTTTATTCATTCTGAAACTACGAGTAACATTTACAAAGTGTAAGTGCAATCAATGGAAAAACTTTGACGTCTATTCTCAAGCTCCTAAACTAACGGATCAAAAAATAAATTTAATCGTATTTAATATATTTTTGGGAACAAATCAACTTATTGAAGATAGTTTTCTGCTGCCAACAAAGTTAATTTGAAGTGCTCCCTTGTAACTTTCTTACTTCAGCAAAACTCGAAACACTCCACCGAAAAATGAAGCTTTTTATCTCCTGCTATAAAAGAGAAACATTAGAAGCTTCAACTTCTTCATCGAAGTGTGAGAGGTATTCAACCAAGTTATAATGGAAATTTGTAATTCTGTATACTTTTTTGTGTCAGTTAGTTACTGTTTTTCTACACACACCCAACTTTCTTCATTATTTAAGAGCAATTTAAGATTGAAAAACATTTTTGTAAAGATACAGTATTGCCCGAAATAAACAGTACTGAAATTGTAATTGTTTTGTATATTTAAAAAATACATATTATTGACACTTTATTATATGTTCTAAATGTGCACCTCCTCGTTCGAGACAGACTTCATAACGATGTTCTAAGTTTCTGGTCATGTTATTGAATAAGGGTTGTCTCAGGGCTGCGAAGAAGACTCTAACGGCATCCTTTAATTCATCGATGGTTTGTGGTGCCCGTTTGAAAACGGCATTTTTAGCCATGCCCCAAATGTATGCGTCTGAAGGTGTGAGGTCTGGAGAATGTGAAGGATAAGGAAGTCAGTAAATCGTGATATGAATTTGCTTGGAAAATGTTCTTGAAGAAATTGACGAATTGCGGCAGCAGTATGGCAAGTTGCCCCGTCCTGCTGAAAAAATTGGTTTCGAAATGCCAAGTTACGTGCACGACAGAATTGACGTAGATCAGGGATAAATCGTGTTAAAATTTGTCTGTACCTCTGTTGATTAAGTGTGACTTGCCTACCATTCTCTTCGATAAAGTACGGACCAATGATTCCGTGTCCGGAAACAGCACACCAGACACTCACTTTTTCACTATGTAAAGGAACCTCTTGAACCTCATCGGGTCTGGCAAAGCCCAGAAATCGATTTGTGCGACGATTCACATAGCCTGACAAGTGAAAATGTGCTTCGTCTGAAAACCAAACATTTTCAAAATTCAGGATTTTCATACTGTAACGCGAGAATTCTGGCGCAATATTCCACTCTACTGCGATAATCCCGAGGATGTAGTTGTTGATGTACCTGAATCACATACGAAAATGTACCCAGCTCCTTCAAGATTCTTTGAAAGGAAGTTCTTTTTAAATCAAGTTGTAACGCTGTCCTTGCCTGGCTGACTTTCGGATTTTCTAAGATTTGCTCAAAAACACGTTCATGGTTATTGTTGTTGTTAACTGTCCTGGGACGCCCCGAGTTTCCTTTTCGTTGGCACAATACACTACCTGTATTTCTAAACTTTTCAATAACCTTCAAAATTACAGCATTACTTGGAGAACGTTTATTAAACCTTTGTGTGAATTGATCAGACACGTATAGCAAACTTGCACCATTATGACGGCCGATTCCGTATGAACGAAAATAATGCTCTACCAGAAACACTTTCTCCTCTGTACTTAACACCATTTTTAACAATTAGGCCCTACTAATTACTTGTTTGAGGTTTACTTGACAGGTCTATACTAGCTAACTTGAGTGTGACAGCGCACGCATAAAAACACCGCCAACTTAGTTTCAGTACTGTTTATTTCGGGCAATACTGTACCTCTTACATAAATTAAGCATAAAGTTGTCTGCAAAAACTGTATCGCGATGTGGCTAATTCTGAAAGTTTTTGTCTTTTCTCCACTTTATTTGCTAGTATGGCATTTGTTTTCACTAATGTATAAATACCAACGACGATACCAAATGGAAAAGCTAACTATGTATTAGCTATCGACTAGTTAATTGCACGTAAGCTATATTTATGTACTACAGAATATTTCCTCAAATATTAATATTGATACAGTACAAAATAAAAAAAAACATTCTAACTTTTGGAGAAAATCACAAAACTCGTTCATAAAATAATAGATATGCCTGTGTTTTAAAAACTTTTTTTTCAGGCACTTCTGAAATATTAGAATCACCAACAAGATACCACTTTTCCAATGAAATTCGAATATTAGTTTCGGTGACTTTATGTTTTCAGAATAAGAAATGTTTTTGTTTATTAGGTAATAACTGCTAACAGTGATTGTTGTTTTCTAAAGAAGTTCTTACTTTTACATATGCGACATATATGACACAAAACAAAACAAAATGGCTGAAAATCAACAACTTAGTGAAATTGCTCATCAAATTTGTTGTTCATATTGTAATAAAAAAGTTGTTAGTAAGGCAGTAGATTGCCTCATATGTAATATTAAACTGCTCCCATCATGTGCCATTAGAAATGGATCATTTAAACAAGCATCAAGTGATATAAATGTATTTATTTGTAAAGTATGTGATAATGGAAATCATATTGATGTAGAAAACAACAAAACACATATGGCAACTGGAGTTATTAATAATAACAATAATCATCATCATTCATCATTTTGTTATCGACCTTACTTAAGGTCGGTTTGACGCAGCTCTAACTTCTTTTCTATTCTGTGCTAATCTAAAAAGCTCTACATACCCTTCACAACCTAAATTTCTACTAATTTGACTAATATAGTTTGGTCTAGGTCTTCCTATATCCTTCTATCTTTTTCCTATCCAGCTGGCTCTACATAGATATTAGCAACCTGATGGTTGTTAAAGAACTCCAACATGTTTACATGATTACCATCTATAGGGAAATGAAATATAACCTGGTTATCCGCTTCAAAAAAGGAAAAGTGTTAAATTATATGTTATGGTAAGGCTTAAGCAACGAATCGCTGCCAACATGCCAGACGGCTACCTAATTGTGAGTTATGCCATGGTGACGTTTATTAAATTATGTTATGGTAAGGCTTAAGCAACAAAACACTACCAACATGCCAGACCGCTAACCAATTGTGAGTCATGTCCTGGTGACATTTAGTTAACTGATTTTTATTTTTCTTTTTGTTTTGTTTTCGAACTTACTTAAAGTCGGTTTGACGCAGCTCTAAATTCTTTTCTATTCTGAGCTAGTCTAAAAAGGTCTACATACCCTTCACAACCTACATCTCTAATAATTTGACTAATATAGCTTTGTCTAGGCCTTCCTACTCTATTTTTATTTGGTAGTCTATAATCTAAGACTTTACTAAATAGTCCCTCATGTCTTAACTGGCGCCCTATCATTCTATCTCTCCTGACCTTCAATTGTTTCCACATACAGGGATCCTCACCTATCCTTCTATAAACTTCCTCGTTTGTTACTCTATCTGTCCAACTAATCTTTAACATTCTCCTATAACACCAAGTTTCAAAAGCTTCTATCTTTTTCTTATCTACTTCTTTAATTGTCCAAGTCTCACTACCGTATAGTAGAACGCTCCATACGTACGACTTTAAGAAACTTTTTCTATTATCTAAACTAATACTATTAGCTATTAGTAAGTTTTTCTTTTTTAAAAACATTTTTCTAGCTTGAGCTATTCTAGCTACTATATCCCTTCTGCTACGTCCATCTTTTGTAATTATACTACCTAAATAGCAAAATTCATTTACCTTCTCTAATTCGGTATTACCTATTTTTAATTTTGGTTTAGAACTAGGCTAGAACAATAATAATCATGATAAATGTAATGAGATAATAATTGAATTTTTAAAAAGTCAGGAATTTAATGGAATTCTAGAAACATCATTTAAGGCCGAACTTACTTGTCTATATGATAAAATTAAAGCATTGAAATCTGAAATAGACATCTTAAGGAGTAGTAACATAGACTTAGTGCGATTACTAACTAAGATGAACAATATTAATATACCTGCACTTTCTGAAACTAGTGTAGACCCAAAAACTTTAAAAAGTCCAGAAAAGCACATAAATATCAATACCTCTAGGAAATCATTACATAATCTTGTTGTAGGAAATAGTAATAAACATGCAAAAATCAACAGTGTATCTGCTTATGGAAAAAAGAATAATGGTTTAATAAATCATATTAGCTCAATATATACAAATGCACTGGATTCTGATCCTAAAAACAACCAACGGGATGAGAACCAGGATAATAAAAAAGTAGGTGAGGATTTAATCAATAACACTTGTGTGCATAATAGTGAGACCCAGGAAGTCAACACTTGGTCACAAATCGTTAGGACCAAACCAAAACCAAGAAATAGTAACGCAATTATAGGAGTAGTGTATCTGGTAAGATTAACATAAAGACTGCTACCAGAAGGCAAATTTATTTGTTAGTAGACTGGATCCGTCCACAAATCTAAAAACTTTGGAAAGTTATGTTAAAACAATCACACCTGAGGCACAATGTGATCCATTCAATTCGAAATATCCTCAACATTATGCATCTTTTAAGATTGTAATCAATTTGCATAATATTGACAAGGTTATGCGACCTGAGATATGGGCTCCTGGTACATATGTGACTCGATTTTTTCACCCGCGCACGAAAGGACGATCAACAACGTAGCACGAATTTTTTAGCAATATACATAGTGAAGAATTCACTAAATCTAATAGTAATGGTAATAGTTATCAAAGTCTTTTAAATATGTATTTTCAGAATTTTAGAGGTTTCAACACCAAAATCTCTCAGTTTTATAATGCTGTTCTCAGCGAACAACTAAACTTTGACTGTATTGCGTGTGTCGAAACTTGGTTTACCTCTGATATTTTAAATAACGAATACATCGCTTATAGATGTGATCGAGATAGGGTTGCTACAAGTAAAACTAAAGGTGGAGGTGTACGCCTAGCTTTATCAGCGAAATATTATTCAGAAAGTGTTAAACTCGATATACCAAAAGTTATGTGTGATGGTGTCGTCGTAAAAGTTCAAGTTGAAAATCAGAAATGGCACATCGTGGTCATATACATACCTTATATGTGATTTTCAATGCTCCACCCAAAGGTACTACATTGGCCAGGAAACGAGGTTTTTTATTACCTGGAAATTTTGGAATTTTGCCGAACTCTTGCTGTTCCAAGCAAGGTAGAGATCTTTAACGTGCGTGACAACACTCGCACACGGGACCTCCATTTTTTCTCTCATCCGAACGAGGGTGTTTTTTTGTGAAAAACGCTCACCTAAGATTTTTCAAGCGGACCGTGTCTGTTCTACCTGGGTGGAGGTTGACGGCAAGGGTGATGGCCATTCATCTGAAATTATAGGATGTCTTAAATTCTTTAAATGTATGTATCTTACGGTTTTTCCATTTTCTACTACTGCTACATTTTGTCTAAAATCTTTTTGATTTTAAACAGACCTAAATTTCTGGGGGTTGTTTTGTGTCGTTCATCTTTAAATTTTCTTTTGTAAACGATCTGTCCTACTGCGAATCGATTATATTGGTGTTTTCATTGCGGTTTTTTGTAATACGTGCCTTATCGTTGTCAAGTTTATTTTTACGTTATTGTAAGTGATTTTTAGTTTTTCCTTATGATCTTTGGCGTATTGTTGATATACTTTTTTATTATAATGTATATCATAAGGGTTACGAAAGCCTGAATGACCTAATGTTAATTCGAGGGGTGTAAAGTTAGTTGAAAAATGAATTGTATTGTTATAAGCAATTAGGGCATATGACATTAAATTGGTGATTGGTTCCTTCTTGTATGTTAATCTTAAAAGTCTAATATGTTCTAATAAAGCTTGATGTAATCGTTCAATTAATCCGTTTGATTCTGGATGATTTTCTGTTATAAAATGAATACTTATTTTATGATGTTCCAGGGTACTATGTATAGTCTCGTTTCTGAATTCACTTCCATTATTTAAAGTTATTGGCTCAGGTGTACCGTAAAACGTAAAGTACTGTAAAAAACCTTGAGTTACATCAATACTGTTTTTCGAAGTAATGGGCATCGCTTGTCCTATCTTTGTGAATGCATCTATGATTGATAAAAAATTCGGAGCTTCTTCTACCAAAGTGTCTGCATGTAATTTTTGAAAAAGTTTGTCGGGTGGTTTAGTTAACATTAAGGGTACTTTTGTTGGTGATCTGTCGTATTTTGCATAGTTCGCATTGATTAATAAAATCGGCAGTTAACTCTTTCATGTCTTTAAAATAATATCTCCTTATGAGCTGTTTTAAGGTTTTGTTTATTCCACGATGATATGTTTTACCTTCGTGTTGGTTGCGAATTACGTCATTTATTTCTTCTGGGTCATCTAAAGTAATTAGTTTTTGTGTGCATCTGATAATCTCGGGTCCTGAGTTATTAAACAATCGAATATATAATTCTGAGAATATTTGGTACAAATGTTCTGTTGTGAAATAAAAGTAAAAACGTTTTTTCTCCGGGGTATATTCTTTTAAAATTTTAATTATTTGCTTATCGTTGTCATCTATTATTATTTGAATGTGATATATTTTCCTAATGTCTGTTTTTGTATATTTTACCGGTTCGGGGTTGGTTAAAACTTCGGTAATTATAAATTGATTTGGTTTCGTATATATCGCTTTGTTTAGAATTTCAATTGCAGTGTTTGGTTCGTCATTTTGAGTTGAATGTATAGTTTCTATTTCTTCTGGGTCTTCTCTCATCTCGGTTTCGTCAACATTACCTGCAACTGACTCTGTCTTTATGGTATTGAGTTGTATTCGGCTCAATGCGCCTGCATTTCAGTAACTTCGAATTGGGTTCTTTGAGCTTACATAACCATACTAATGGTCTATGATCTGTGTATGTATAAAATTTCCTTTCATAAAGATATGGCTTAAAATATTTTGGTGCCCAAATTATGGCTAATAGTTCCTTTTCAAATGTACTATATTTTTGTTCAGTTCTATTTAATGTTCGTAATGCGTTGCTGATTGGTTTATTGGATGCGTTCGTTATTAATATAAACAGCTTTGAAAAGTCAGGGCACTCTAACAAAAGGCGATTCGTAAGAATGCACTTAATTTTCTATACTGCTTTAATAAATTCCGGTGTGTGTTCGATTTTCTTACCTTTCTTTAAACAATTTGTTAGTGGTTTAGTTATTTGTGCATAACCTTTAATGAATTTCTTATAATATCCACTGAGTCCTAAAAATCCTTTTATTTGTTTGTTTGTTTTTGGTAGGGGTAGTTTAATATGGCATTTGTTTTGTCTGGGTTTGGCATAAAACCTTGTGGCGTTATTGTGTCCTAAGAATGCTACTTCTTTTTGCAAAAATTTGCTTTTAGCCAGTTGTACTTTCAAGTGAGCTTTTCTTAAACGTTCAAAAACTTCTCTTAGTCTCTCAATGTATTCGTTGAGTGACGTTGAATATACAATTATGTCGTCGAGATACACAAGACATTTTTCGTTGTGTATTCCTCTCAGAATATTATCCATAACCCTCTGAAAAGTGGCGGATGCGTTCTTTAAGCCAAACGCCATGCGTTTGTATTCATTGTGTCCTCTGGGTGTACTGAAAGCTGTTTTGGATATGTCTTTCTCATCCATTTCCACTTGGTGGTATCCTGAGGCGAAGTCTAACGTCGAAAAATATTGACATTTCCCTAACTTGTCCGATATTTCTGTAATATTTGGTAATGTATACTTGTCGTCTACAGTCTTCTCGTTGCGTTTTCTATAATCGATAACCCTTCGGCATTTGCGTTTGCCTGAGGCATCTAATTTCTTTGATACAATTAGTATGGGGCTGGTCATGGTAAGTTCGAATGTTGAATGATATCTTGATATAATAAGTCTGCTACCTGTCTATCTGGTTTTTCCTGACTTGCTGAAGGTAGTCTATATGCTCTGGTGAAAATCGGTTTTTCGTTTGTTAATTAAACACTATGTTTGACTGTGTTGATAAAAGTTAAGGGTGTTCCTTCATAATGGAATATATCTTGATATTCAACACATACATTTTATATTGTTCTTTCTTCTTTGCTGTTAATATTGTCATTAAAACTAATATCAATTAGATCTTTCTTTAACATTTTATCGTGTTCTGAGGAGTTGGAATTACTTTCAGGATCTTCATCGATTTCCATTTCAATAGAATTCACTTCTTTCACTTCCATCGGTTTTGTTAAGGATACTTCTATGGGGTAGTCGTGTAAGTGTAATAAAAAACGGGGTACTTAAAAACTTTTTGTAAGTTTATTACCCTTTATCCTCGTGACTATCAGCTATATACTAAAACTCTCTATTTTTAATCTGATATCACTAGGTCGAGATTTTCTTCTTTATACTCCAAGCCCAGGGTAATGTCAGATGGAAAACGGCTTTAGACAAAGAAAACTCTTAGGGGTTAAACGGCTAGTAGAGTGTTAGCTCTGGGTAGATCATGAGCATGGGTCATGGGTGGATAATCGACCAAAAATATTTTTAATAGGCGCCACCGTATTTTTAATACAAGTGCCAACAAAATTTAACTGTGTTTGTATAAGGGGAATGCGGAAACCTTATCTTAACACCACTATCATAGCCATAAAATTTGAATTTCACTCTTTATCACACACTTACCAAAACCTCAACCACCAGATGTGAAACAGTTGTCTCAGCTTTACCTGTGAACAAACAAAACACCACATGGACACTATCTGTGTCTTCAAAAGCATATGCCAAAAATAGAATAAATGAATTTAAACATCTGTGAAATACTAAAGGATTCATTTTCATTACTCTGTCTTTTTACTTAAGGAGGATTTGCTCTAGTTTTCTCTTTCCTAATTTAAATGTTGTATAATAAAACGTCTTTCAAAGGAAACAAAAGGAATTCTATTTATATATAGAAATCTGATTATATACATGTGACTGCAATATATATGCTTACTATCTTGTCATAAATTTTTATAAAAGAATTTTAATGAAGTTTAACCTTCAAAATAAATATGTATAAATTGATCATTTCTATAAAATTTAATTTAAGCAAACATGTGATAGTTTATTAGTTCATAACACATGATTTTATTTTTACTATAATCATTGAAGCGCTTCCTTGACCATTTACAACAAAGATTGATCATCAGAAAATAGCGATCATAAAATGCAACTACTCAAATTTAACTGTAATCTACAAAAAATATACGCGAATTTCAGCACCAATAAAAAGCTTTTACATGACCTGAATGTTTTAAGCAAAATGTGAAAATTAAATCAAGACTGCATCTGGCGTCTAGATTAGAAACAGAATCTATACTATTTTTTATCTGACATAAGTTGTCATTCTAAATATCTTAAAACACATTGTATGCGTGTACAAATAACTGACAAACTAGATATTTATTCGGTGTGTTATTAACTTTAAAAAACTACTTTATATTTTTGTTACTCTAATAATCAACGTAGGAAATCTCATAATAATTTACTATACTTTCAAAGTTACGGAAAGTTTCAAACACTCACGCGTATCCAAATAAATTGCAGGTGCAAAATCATGACGTCAGCTGTTGTATTTTTCCAGCGTATTAATCATCAGTGAGTTTGAAGTACCAAGATTCTTTGTTGAATAAACCATTGCTATACGGCGTAGTTAAATAGATAGAACGAAACCATAACTGCCCGGTTTAAATTATTGCGACGAAAATTTATTATAATTTAACATTGAAAATTGTTGTTGTAGATATGTCCATAAGATATTGCACTAAAGTGAAATATATTAGTTTAATTTATTGTATTAATCTATACCAACTGTCTTAAATGATGTATATTATCGTTCCATGTTCTCAACTCAAGTTCTTCTTCTTGACTCTATTAGACGCCTCGTGTTTTAGTCGGGCCATCTTGATCTTTATCTCTAGTCTACAAAAAGCGACTTCACTCTTGGACGTTGGAAACAAAAGTGCTGATAATTAACTGGACAACGCTTGGTAACAAGCCTCAGAATATATATCTTCTAGAATCTATGTGTTATTATGAACATTATACTTTAATTTTTATTGGCTGAATATTTACGAATTAAATGCTTTAAAATTTATCTGTTTTATTATTAATTTATTAGGCTTGGTGTAACAAGAAAAAAAATACGTTACAGTCGTTTGAGTTCAAAATTGTCGTAGTGGCGTAATTGTCTTTTATATGTATTAACGCGGTGGGTGCTTCTACTCCTTGTTGAAATGACATGTGATTTATGAATCCTATATCACTGTTTGAATTTACTAAAACGTTTACTTGTTTTCCGCCCTAGGTTCGATGGTGTATTTTTGATTGGTTTGAATACTGCTGTTTTGAAATTTAATTGGAATTTGTCTGTATTTTTTTCTTAATAATCGATTTTTTACAGCAATATTTGCTCCTAATTTTTTAAAAGATCCATGCCTATCAATCCGTCGTATTTGTCGTTAAATTCAAAAATACAAAATTTGTGTATCATTTTTACATTAAAAGTTTTTGGTAAAGGTATATTCGCAATGAATTGGTGTAGTGTCCTTTGGTGCGGTTCTGATTTTAAAAGTTTCTCCTTCTACAAAATTTAAATAATGTTTCTGTACGGTTTTGGGGCTAATTAAAGTTTTTGAATATCCTGTATCGATTAATAATTTAATTCCAGCATGTGGTATTTCTATATAGGTAATTGATTAATATTGTTTAAATTTATTACGTCTTATCGTATATGGTTCTGTCCAACTTAAAATTTGAGTACGCGTTTTCTTCACCGTCCTCTTCGCAATTTTCGTAAGGGTTCTTACGTTCGTTGTTTTCTGAGTAATTTGCCTCATCGTTTTTATTTGGGTTCGTATAATTACTTGTGTCCTCGGATATAGCTTGTTTATTAAAATCTTCTACTTCTTGGTGAAATAGTTCCTCGGAAGTAAAGTTTCGTTTTTGTGTATAGTCGGGTCTAATTTGAGATATTTAGCGTTCTGTATGGTGTTACTAGATGAAGTGTCCATAGAGGCTGCTTTATAGTAATTAATGGGGTTGTTGTTGTTATTGGTCATAAATGCGTTTCTGTTAGAATTTACGCTGAATGTTTGCCACGTTCGATTTGTGTTCTGAATAAACTTGGGTGTAAATGTAGGTTTGGGAAATTGTCAAAATTGATTATTGAACTTTGTATTATTTACGTTTGGATTATTAATTCTCGATTAATTTAATACTGTGTTAAGTGATGCAAATTTGGGTTGTGTCGGTATTTGTCTCGTTGCAGTGTAGTTTTAATTGGTAAGTAATTTTTGTTAAAGTTAGGGTTATAAATCCTGTTTCTATAATACATTACGTTTTCTTCCTCTATAATTAAGTTTATCGCCTCTTCTAAGTTTTGGGAATTTTTACATCTTATTTCATTCGATAACTGCTCGGGTAACGCGTTTATATACGTATCTAAAACCATTTCGCCGTACATTTTAGTTTTAATTAAACGTACGCTAGGATCTGGTCCTTCTAATTTCAGTTTGGTTAGAATTAAACAGTTCACGTTTTGACATCGCACACTAAATTGATATGGTGATTGATTGTGTTTTATTCTTATATTCAATAAGTTCCTAATAAGACATTTTATATTGCGCTGTCGCCGTAATACGCGATCAACATCTTTTTATAGTCCTCCCAGGTCGTAAAGTCATCCATACTTGCTATCAATGTTAAAGCTCTGCCCGTTAATATACTCATGATCATTCTTAAAAGCTACATATTCCTTTCAAGGTCTCCCTGTTTGTAAAAACACTTCAAAAATGTCTCGCACACGGTAATGAATATCTTTAACAAAGCTTGATCAACATCGTACATTGGAATGGAATCTAAATATAACCTTAATTTTTCAGAATTCATCTTTATAAATTATTTATTCTCTGCTACCTTATTCAAGTTTGCACTAAAGTTATTTAAAGAATCACTTACCGCTACTTGGATTGCGTGTAATTATAAACCTCTGCTATAATTACATCAATTTCAGATTTTCTCTGAATAATTGTCTTATAAAATGTGTAAAATTACAAATCTTTGTTATAATCTCATCAAGTTCAGACTTTTGCTAAATCATTATTTCAGTAATAAATTGTACATAAATGTGTATATAAAATTGTTTTGTTTCAATCTTACTTACTAAAATCAATATGCAATTAAAAAAAAAATGGTAAGGAAAATGAACTATAGGTACTCACAATAATTTGATTGCCAGTTCCATAGCCTTCCTTCTGTATTGAATTCGGTCGATTCTGTACTTTGTCAATTTTTATGTTCTTGTTCCAGTTAAAAATTGAAATTCACGGTTACTAGTTCTTCGATTTTGAAATTGTTAGTGCCTTTCTGGAATCCGTTCCGACAGTGCCAGATAGGTTTTGGGCCTTTGAGAGCTTTTTTTTTAGTAAACATTTATTTCCAAAAACACCTATTAAGTTTGTTTTAGTTATAAAAAATGACTTATTTTCTTTACAACACTTGAACATTTATGTTCTTTAAACAATAAGTAATTGAAATTGACAAATACTATAAATTAATATTTTAATAAATGAATAATCAATAATTATAATGAGTAGCTTGAACAACCAACAATGTTAAAGTTATGAAGTGCGAAGACTGACTGTCGATCAGGGGCTTTTCACAGTATTTATAAAGCCTCCGACCTCACTTCATCTTGTGGAAAAGTGCAGATGTTGCTGTCTGCAGTTTCTCGATAATCATACTGTCTTATTGTAAGTAATTTTAATTAAGACTGCTTTATTGCAGTTCATTGTTTCTGCACCTGCAGTTTCAGATTGCGTCTGGAATAAAAAGTAGTTGTTTCCCTTCTTATTTCTGACATGAACTCTGATTAACCTTTAATTATAACTTTTATTTAATACAATGTAACATACTATTACTAAGACATAATAATTACATTTATTTTTATATGTATTTTAATATGAGGGATATGTAGCTTTCGTTTACTATTTACATCAACCTCAGTTTTAATGTCTTCGACAATGTTGCTACGTGCATGAATTAAACTACCGAAGTTATCATATGTTAGGATAGACACGGTTTAAATTTTTATTAACTTAATTGATATTATTATTAGAATTGTAGTTATCTTTTCTATATTTGTACTTTTGGAAGTAATTGCGAGATATAAGATAAAGTTCTTCTAGAGAACTTAAGTTATGTTTTGTACCTATAACTGTGGCAGCATTTTCTTGCTGAAGTGCTATACTTATTCTTTGAAATAGAAAATTTGTAGCCTTTGGTCCGATGTGTTTTCGATTATTCGTTTACCTATTTCTCTTATAAAATTTTGTCTAACTAATCCAATTACTCTAGGGTTCCATTTCAATGGGGTAAAATAGATATTGTTCAGTTAAGTTAGAGTACTTTTTGTATTTTAACTTTTCACTTTTGGGCTGCTGCTCCGGAAAAATTTGAGCACTCAATAACATGTGAAGTGACAGGAGTATCACAGCAGGTAAAATCCCAAATCGCTGCTATCCCATATTTCTACGGAAGGAGTGTAATTCCATCTGGACGTTTTCCGTCTCTCTGTATAAGCGGTTCGGCTCTAAAACAGCGGGAACTTTAGTTGCAACTAAAGTGCGACGAATTATATCGTTTACTGCTCTTTGTCTATACCGTCGTCCTATGCTGAAGCGGCAGCTCAGACCATGTACCGTTGCTCCACAGATACAAATATGTGGGACACATAGTGTTGTACCAAGCCGTAAGCCAATAGCAATCCTGAACGAATCGTTGCCCATAAGCGTATCCAAAAACGATGCCAGAAGGGCGTTCAACTGTGCTCCTGCATATGTTGAACACACTGCTTAAATACGAGCTTTAAAAGTTAGAGATTGATCTGATTCAAGGATATTCTTTGAAATAATGTTTAAAAGTGGTTGATCTCAATTTTTTGAATACATTTTGAATGCATCACTACAGATTTTTGACTTTTTAATAACCATAATTGTTCTCCTTTTAAGTAATCTGTGTCAATTGAAAAGGAATTACATTTTGACAATACTTTAGTTATTAAATGCAAACTTTTGTTAAAGTATGACAGATATGAAAGCAAAGAAAGAGCTTTTGCTTGACGTATTCTAAGACCTCCTCTATTTACAGGGAGTGTTGCTTGCAACTATTCTGTGTCTCTTAAAATAACATTAATAATTTCTCCCAAGCCAATATGTAAAAAATAATCGAAATATTCTAGTCAATTTTCATTCTGCCAGTTAGAGTAACATCTTAGAATATATAATAATTTTGGAATTGCTATACAATTTTTTAAAAGACAATATGAAATACGAGCAGATAGGTTGATTGAGATTAGTCGAGATGAAAATACGTGTAGCTTTTCTATTTTTTTTGTTAAAGCATTTTGACCATGCTTCTGTAGAAATAGGTGAGCCAAGTATGGTCCAATCGGATTTATTGCAGATTTCGATGTTTGAATCGATTTCATTGAATTGTGAGATAATATCTTAAACTATATGTGGTAGTGAAAAGTTGTTCACATTTATTAAAATTTAGATCTAAACCTAAAAGATTATATAGATATATTATTTGTTTAAATTCCTTTAAAATATTATTAATACCTGCTCCGATGCAGCCATCATCGAGATATCAAGCGTTGAACTCGGAGTTAATCATTTTAGTAATTTTGTGAATTACTAAACAGAAGAGAGGTGGACCAAGAGGATCCCCTTGTTGAACCCCTCTTTCCGATGAAATTATTTTAGAATCAAAATTTAAATAAGATAAGGATTTGTATCATTGTTCAATAAAAGGAGATAAATTTGGTATGTACTTATTGACCAACTCAAGTAGGATGTGTCTGTGTATACTATTAAATGCATAATATAGGACAGACAGACAGACAGACAGCATCAAGTTACATAGTGAAGCCAAAGATAATAACAATTTCTCACCGTCGATGGCTGTTGTTAAGCTCAAGTCTTGTAAGTGTGGCGGCCGAAAAGAGTCAAGACCACCAGCAGAACCAGTACGGAAGAAATTTACACACATTAATACTTTTTCTTTTGTAATTCTTAACGCTGAAGAATTATTTTGTTTAAACATAGATTTAAGAAATGGTATAGCTTTTGGGTGTTTTTTTAATTCTGTAAAGGTGCCAAAAAATCGTTAAAACATATAATTTGAATAGCAGATGAAATGTCGCCATCTGAAATTTTATTTATACCTTGCTTATTAAAAGAAAATGGGTTTTGATTGATTGGCAAGTGGTTATTTTCAAGGTTAGTAATATTTATCTCTCTGTTTAAACTATTTATAATTTGGGTCGATAAAAAATAGGAAATTTTTTGACTTATTTTTGGAACCACACAAAAAAAATTGTAAGGCAAAAAAAGAGGTTGTTCCAAGAACAAATCGAGTTTTCTTTGACACATTGGTTAATCGAATCGCTTAATGAATATGCAGTTTGCAATCTAATCGATTTAAGTAATCTTATAATTATGAATTTGGATTGTTTGAGTTTAGAAAGTAAAGTATTAAGACGAACGCTTTCTTAACTGTGGCTGTCTGTAGTTTCTAATGTTTGATCTCCTGTTTGAGAAGTAGCAAAATTAATTTTTTTATGCGATTTAGTTTTGTGTACCCTGAGTACTTTTAAACCCTTGCATGTTTTGTTACAGAGTTTGCACAAGCGCAGGTTACTTGTGTCTTCATAAATGTCTCTAATTGGTTCCTTCTTTACATCCATTAGGATAATCTTCACACATTTTATCTCATTTTCTAGAAAAATTAAAATTCAATAATAAAATTCAATAAATTCATTCTTTCAATGAACTTTCCAAGCGTCACAATAAATTTTTTGTAAATGTCATTTCTGTGTCATGTAAATAAATTCCAAATTTATGTTAAAAGTCACAACTTTTCCATTTATATCTAAAAACCATTTCCCAGTTTACAAAACGCAATGACAATGTGCGCGACATTCAGCATTATTAAAAGTAAGTTTTTATTAAGATAAGAAAAAACTGTAAAAGATATGGAAAATGACGACATACACCGCCAGGATAGTGCGCATACCACACTTTGCTTTATACAAGGCAGTTTTTGAAAAATAGGTACATTGCTACACTTGAACATTTTCCATACTTTTTCGATTATAACACCGTTTGGGTTTTCATTTTCCAAAAGTTTGTAAACTGATAAAAGAAGCGTTGAATTATTAAATTTGGAATTGTCCAGATGCGGGAGTCGGTTCCTATAGAAGCAATAAAATGGAACAAAAACAATCGAATAATTTACCAATTAACTAGGTGCAATTTCACGCTAAGTTACCAATAACATTTACATTGAAAGGCTTTTAATACTGTAAAATGTATGGGCCCACTTGTCTGGTCTAATAACAATCCTGTAGACGACGAGTAATCCTTTGGGATTTTAATACATTAAGTTTTTGCTGGAATAAATTTTCTTTCACAATCAGTCGATATCTTCAATCAAGTAAGAAACAGTTTCACCGCGTCACCTAAATCTATGTGTGATACAATATCATACTATTATTCCTATAAGCAGGTATATATATATATATATATATATATATATATATATATATATACATATAATTTTAAGTCACCTACAAAAATTTCAACACAAGTTGCATAATAATACTCCTGAAAACAGATACTTGCAAAATTTTAGTAGTCTTGTTACATGCAGTCCCTACATTTAAGTATTTATTAGCAATTTCAACCGCTTTCTCAATTTAAACGGTTGCGTATTTATCACCCTGTAGCTTTTATTAGTACAGGTAAATATAATTTAAGGTATTGTAATTTATTTTATTTTGAAATAGCATCCAAAAACGTGGAATTTGATTATCAGAACATTTGTTTTCGGAAATATTGCGATAAGCTATGTACGTGTTTCCTACTAGGTTGTTTGCAAACATGGGTTTTGATCCATTAAAAGTTTCTGGTTTGCCTATCTTTACACAGTGTATACGATAAATTATGCATTGGTTTAGATTACATTTTCAATAATTTTATGCGTAAGCTAGGCAACTCCTCGCACATATTGTCTATAACTCCTTGAATTTGAAGTAAATTCCTTGTCGCGTATTTTAGACAAGTGTTGTTTTGAAATACTGTGACGTTCTAATGACAGACGTTGATCGGGTTTCCCTTTATCCTAAGTAGTTCACTGTGGGAATGAAACCATAAGTTGGATGTACGATACACAAATCTCATTAAATTCCTTTTAAGAAACATTTTTAGTTTTCGTTTGTGTAAAATTAAAACTATGCTATCTCCTTTAATAAGATAGCACTTCTAGTACCTATAATTAGGACCAAACACATTTTGGTTGAAGATAGATATATTCAGTTACTACTAACGTAAAGTGTGATCCAGTAGATGTCGACTACAAAAAGTTATTGTCCACAACCGCGAATTATTAGAACCTTCAAGGCCATGTTTTGATAAGTTAAAAAAAAAGAACGCCATGCCAAGCTGTACGGTTCGCTGTTTTTTGTCCACATCGTTTTAATGATTTTCCCCAGGGTCTGGATTTTTTAAAGGTTTTTATTTTAGGTTAGTCATCGCTCAACTTCAGATGTTCCGGTGTGAAAATTGAACTTACTTCGCTCAAATCGTCGGAATATGCTAATGAAGACAGCTGTTATTGATTGAGTATGGATTATACAACAAGTTCTAATACCATTGAATGTTGGTACACAACCAAATTGACCAACCACTGACTTCTACTCCATTTCCAATTGTATGCTTTTGCACACTTAATGCAAATTAAGATTAAAACAATCTTTACTTACGTAGAATACTCTTTTATTCAACTCGTAAAAGTATTTTACTCTTGTAGCCATCAGCTGGTTATAGACTACAAGAAAGCTTTACGCTATTCGAACTCGGAGAGTAAAAGACTAAGAAACTAAAAAGACTAAAGAGGGCACCACAACCATCTCTTGGTGTTTATATATCCTTTTTCCCACTTAAAAGCATGTTAGAATTCTTCCAACTTTCGATAATACAAACATTCAATTTCCACGTACACTTTCAACGGTTACCCAATTTATAAAACTTTCTTACTAACGTACACAAACAACTTCAACCGAAACTCACTTCTTTGAAAAACCACTAGAACATAACAAACACGCACGCCTAACTAACCGATTTTCGTCGAATTTCAACAATCCCACTCTTGTATATTCACCAACTGACAAAAGTTAATGTTTAAATACGCCCCTAATGCTAATAATGTTATATCTATTCCACTCTAACCTACATGCTAAATCAACTATTCTTCTGCCTTGTCTTTAAACTGTGTCGTAGAACCAACCGCTTACAACGTTCAAACTATGCGTGTGTTAACACCTGCTATACTTATCTCACTTCTATACATACGCTCTACCCTCACCTATCTTTTACTTTGTCCTCACTCGACTAAACCTTGTATTCACTCAACTAAGCCAACGAACGCTAATGTTCACCTACATGTATCTCACTTGTAGCTGTTCTATCTAATAATATCTCCTTGTTTCCTCGTTTGCAAACCGCATTTGTAACTGACAACAGCTGTTTCCCATTCCATTAATAAATCTATTTAATTGATAGCGATAACCAACACTACCTAGAATTTCTGTTATTTGTTTAACGTTTTAATCTACCCTTCTTGACAAAATCCAAGAAAATTGCGACCGTTTACATTTGTTTATAAATTAATTATACTAGGAAAGTTTCTTCAAAACATGTTTAAAAATTTCTTGTAAATATAATACAACTGCCACTTTGCTTGTAAATTAAACGGTTTTAAATCTTACAAAAGCTTTTGAATAAATATCCATGCCTATTATTTACTCTTGGTACCTATAACGGTTAAATATGTTCATGATATGAAAATTAGATGCTCGCCTCTTCCCCTACACACTCTAAACGCTTTTGCAAAATATTCCTATATATATATATATATATATATATATATATATATATATATATATTGCCGTGGTGGAACCTTATAAGAATCGAGCCCCACGACTTGGGCGTCAAAAATTATGCCGTGGAACTCCGTTCTATTTTAGTACTCTCTCAAAAACATTTGAGCCCCAACGTTGGACCGTCAAAATTATGCCGTGGAACTCGGGTAAAATCCTCACCAACAAAAATATTTTCGAAAATTTTATAAAACTTTTCAAAACTCGAAAATTCAAAATTTAAATAATACACAAAAAAAAATTTCCTACCCGTTTCCTCTCTTCTTCGGTTAAATGGCCTTCTTCAACTACTTCCGGCTAGCTCATTTGGACCTCCTTTTGGATATCTATATTCACTCATATTCTGTCATTTACCCACACTCCCAATAAAACCACAAAATACAACCAACATACAATCTTTTATTTATTCCTATTTACAAATGCAATTCAACACTGTCCATATTTTATTGTTCACGTTACACTTCAGTAACTCTTATTTTGTAATGTTCTGTATTTACCTTTTTAAATCATCAACACATAAAATGTACTCGGAGTAAATGGACCGCGAATAATACCTTCTTAAAATTCCTTCATTATAATTTATTTATTTATTTTAATAATCTAAGTAAACAGTGGGGTATGGTGAGCTCATAATAACCCAACTAATTCTGCATAATGTATACCCTTCTACTTTGTATACTCTTAAAATAAAGAAAAAACAAAGCCATGTACGTTGTACGTTCTGATGAAACGTTTAAAAGCTTTCTAGACACCTTCAATTTCTAGTTGAATACCGTAATAAAGATATTTACACATATTCTGTTCAATACGCAAATAATTCACACTACCTTGAATAACACTTTCATACGCCACCCCCAATATTTACAGTTTATAGGAATCACAATTTTAAATCGTTACCTGGAAATTTTTAGAAGATCTCCGCTCTGAAGAGGATGCCATGTATTTTTCTATCTGGTTTGTAGGTCGTTTCTCGCTATTACTAGACGAACTTCATCTAAGTTGATCCGCCAACGCCGCCTTCTCGGTGTAACCAAATTCCATTTCAATTATACTTCTTTCACAGTAATCTACGTTACTTAATGTCCCGACACGAGTTGATTAAAAATTATAGGTGATACCTCAAAAAATTATAATCTCGGCACACTAACCGCGTTTTAATTTAAGAGGCTACCACTAAGCAATACAATTTAAATGATTTTATAATACATACAACTCGTGTTAACTTTCATACGTGCTTTTGGGACCATCGAAATAATAAGGGCTCTCATAATATTCTCCCAAACTATTTATATCTTTCCAATATAACCTCTCCTGGCCATATTTATCCGAAATCCCCTGCTCACAACAACACATTCCCACAATTTTGCACTCAACCCCATTTTCAAATCCGCGAATTTCAGTACCTCGTTATTTTATTTTAAGAAAATTACGCTACACTATCCTCGTGTCTATATCAAGTCAAACTAACATATCGTCCAATCGTAGACCTAATGACGTTTCTCAAATCCCTCCTATACTATTGTGGTCTCATGCTTATACGTTTTCTACGTCTCTGTCTAACCTTGCTTGAGTAGAAAATCAATATCCTTGTTTGTGCGCTGTCTACTACACGTGGGCTTTCTCATTAGCATTTCATGCTAAAACATCCGACCGTTTTGAGCACTCCTTAGAATAATTTGTTCGTTATCTACAAATTAAACAGAACTTGACATTTAGAAAATACGCAGGTGTTTAATTTTACAGGAACATTCTAAATACATTTCCACGATTTAGAGTTCGGCGTATTTCTACCACACTGATATATTTGTCAGATAGCAACGCGTTTCATCTTGGTATCATTGGGTTTTTACACGCTTTTATGCAGATTATACATCAGTTTTATATTTATTTTTGATCTTTTAAAACCACTATAATATATATATATATATATATATATATATATATATATATATTATATCCATTGACCAAGTTTTGACCTCATTCGGGTCTCGTCAGAATGGACTAGTTTTAACCCTAACAAACCATCAAGCAACCTCAATGTATATGCACTAAGAAACCTTTGTACGTTGGCGAAAAGAAAATAGAACGCCATCAGTTGGCTAAAACCAGCATTAGGCTGCAACTGTACAGAAATTGATTTAAAACTAAACTCTGTTTTATAGATGGCTATTCATATACGTTTTGCCTATGGGATTTTTAGAAATGAACATGCATAAGTAATGCAATAAGTAACATTACCTCTCGTGGAGGCGTCCAATTCTTGCTCTTAAAGCACATAAAATATATAAAAAGCAAAACTTTCTTTGCTATCTGTAGTTAAAATTAAATCAATTACATGAGATGAATCTGTAAATAGATATTGTATTTACCTACACAAATCGAACTGGTATAAAACACAGTATAGTTTCGAATCAACTTCTGTACAGTCTCAGTCTAGTGCTGGTTTTAGCCAACCGATGGCGCTCTATTTTCCTTTTGCCAACGTACCGAGGTTTCTTCGTGCATATACATTGAGGTTGCTTAATGTTTTGTTAGGGTTAAAACTAGTCCATTCTGACCAGAGCTAAATGAGGTCGAAACCTGGTCAATGGATGTTTTCCCCCTATAAAAACGATAAAGTAATTGTTTTGTAATGGCAATGAAAATACATTGTAGTACGATAGTATTTATCAACTTACCTTGTGTAATTAACTACCTAATATATATATATATATATATATATATATATATATAAAGTAAGATGTATCTGTAAACAAACTCTTATGAAAATAATAAGAGCCATTGACAAATACAAATCGGGCTGGTAGTTATATAGCCATTAACAAAACATTAGCTTTATTACTTCATAGGGGAGGAAACATCCACTGACCAATGGTTTCGGCTTGTTAGCCTCATCAGAGTGGAATAGTTCCCAAGAACCCTATGAAGTAATCGAAGCTATTATAATGATATAATTTCGAAACAATCACTGTACTATGGCAAAAGTAAATAAAACCGCCATCAGGTGATAAAAACCAACACTACTAAAGTGTGGAAGTACAGAATTGAACCGAAACTACATAATAAATTTTATGAATGACTATAAAAGTACGTCTGGCCTTTGAGATTTGCGGAATGTTACAGCAAAATTTATTTGCAAACGTAACAAACCTTTTCGTGGCGACACCCAGGTTCATGCCCCAAAGGCAATTCAAATGAACAAAGACAAGTTATTTGCAGTCCGCAATAAGAAAATTGTATATAAAGTAAGATGTATCTGTAAACAAACTCTTATGAAAATAATAAGAGCCATTGACAAATACAAATCGGGCTGGTAGCTATACAGCCGTTAACAAAACATTAGCTTTATTACTTCATAGGGGAGGAAACATTCACTGACCAATGGTTTCGGCTTGTTAGCCTCATCAGAGTGGAATAGTTCCCATTTATAAAATTTATTATGTAGTTTCGGTTCAATTCTGTACTTCCACACTTTAGTAGTGTTGGTTTTTATCACCTGATGGCGGTTTTATTTACTTTTGCCATAGTACAGTGATTGTTTCAAAATTATATCATTATAATAGCTTCGATTACTTCATAGGGTTCTTGGGAACTATTCCACTCTGATGAGGCTAACAAGCCGAAACCATTGGTCAGTGGATGTTTCCTCCCCTATGAAGTAATAAAGCTAATGTTTTGTTTATGGCTATATAACTACCAGCCCGATTTGTATTTGTCAATGGCTCTTATTATTTTCATAAGAGTTTGTTTACAGATACATCTTACTTTATATACAATTTTCTTATTGCGGACTGCAAATAACTTGTCTTTGTTCATTTGAATTGCCTTTGGGGCATGAACCTGGGTGTCGCCACGAAAAGGTTTGTTACGTTTGCAAATAAATTTTGCTGTAACATTCCGCAAATCTCAAAGGCCAAACGTACTTTTATAGTCATTCATAAAATTTATTATGTAGTTTCGGTTCAATTCTGTACTTCCACACTTTAGTAGTGTTGGTTTTTATCACCTGATGGCGGTTTTATTTACTTTTGCCATAGTACAGTGATTGTTTCGAAATTATATCATTATAATAGCTTCGATTACTTCATAGGGTTCTTGGGAACTATTCCACTCTGATGAGGCTAACAAGCCGAAACCATTGGTCAGTGGATGTTTCCTCCCCTATGAAGTAATAAAGCTAATGTTTTGTTAATGGCTATATAACTACCAGCCCGATTTGTATTTGTCAATGGCTCTTATTATTTTCATAAGAGTTTGTTTACAGATACATCTTACTTTATATACAATTTTCTTATTGCGGACTGCAAATAACTTGTCTTTATATATATATATATATATATATATATATATTTATATTAATATTCATGTATAATGTATTTAATGAGGTGGAAAACTGTCTACATTTACCATCAAAATTTCAATTGTGTGCGCCACAAGTTAGACTACTTAGATTTGAAATTTTCCTCATTCGTCGATTTAATACTGCTATTGGACTTCGGTCTCCTATTCAACGATTGTCTAATTTATTTAATAATAATCTCTTTCGTGAAGGGGCCTGCGGTACATAAGAAATATTTTGAATTGCTTTCACTGGCTTTAAGATGCAATTTATGACACGTCAGGAATCTTACATTCTGAAGAAGCTACTAACGTATTTTTTATGTTTAGTCTCTCATTGCAAAATATGCGTTTTCCCGGTGAATGATAAATAACTTAAGAAGCATGTAGCAGGACCTTAAACCGTTTGTTCCTTATTTGTAAATAAATAAATAAATATTCCGGCTTCTAATGCGCAGTTGCTAGCATTCGTGGTCATAATAAAAGGCTTAGAAAAATCGGGATATTGAAGTATTGAACAGTTGGTCAAAATGTTTCTACAGGTCTGAAAGCTGTAAACGAAATCATTGTTGTAGTACCCTTGTGTTTTTCTTTAAATATTTTGTCATAGGTTTTGTAAAACGTTGTAAAACGTCGTTAATATCTTAGCAGTCCTAGAAAACGTTTGATTTCAGTTGTGTTCGCGGTATAAAAAGATATTTTACTGCTGTATTTTTGTGTGGGTTTCGTTTGACTCCTGAAGAGATATTACACATCCCAAATACACCACAAGTTTTAGTAAAATTCTTATTTGTGTGCTGCTTTTATGTGGTTCAACGTTAACCATTCATTGTCGAGCTTCTACTGTTAGGGTGGAGTATATCTATAGAAAATATCAAGTCCACCTTAAAAATACAATCTCGAGCTTTAGCGTAATATTTTTACAAACTATTGGAATTGTAAATTCAATCAAGTCCTGCAATCTTAATTCGCTTGCTCACTCAAATGGGGTTAGGGTTACATGGTCCACCGAATTAAGAAATTTTCAAGATATGTCAAAGCACCAAGAAAGGAATTAAAGTTTATTGTGCGAAACGTCACGCACAATCGACAAAAATAGGAGTGCAAGGTACCGAAATGGCAGTCAACAAACGAAGTAGAAAAACAAGATGAAAGAGAACGGAAACGAAACGAGTTCACAGCCAATTCCTGCATCTGCTTAAAAGAGTCGACATCATCTTATAAATCCACTTTAATGTGAGAACAATGAGAGTGGAAGATAAATTAATTTTCAATTTACCCTTGCTCTATAATTCTATTACAGATTTTAGGACTGATAAAAAACTCTTTCGGTATAACAGCTTCATTCATTCTTTAACTTTTAGTATTTTCAAGAACAGTAAGAACTAAATTCAATGAACGCATTCAAAAAAAAACATTCACAAGAAGCTCCCTTAAAATAAAAGACGAAAGAGCTGTATAAATAATAAGCTTTAAGATATTTTTGAAAATAAAGAAATTATTTAAGTATTTTTCTGCTGTCGACAAAATTAACTTGTAATATTCGTTTGTAATTTTTAACTTAACTGAAACTTGAAATATCTTGACAAGAAACGAAAAACAAAACTTTGCATATTTGGCTATAAAGGCGAAATTTAGAAGTTCAACCTTCTCACTGAAGTCTGTGAGGTATTTAAGTTTTGTTTTTTGAAACACATGTGATTAATCGAAACATTGGAGATTAATTCAAACTTAGACTATTTCTGTGAAACTAACTTTTACATAAATCAATGCACGTAATAAACGGTGTGTAAACAACAAAAATTGTAACGTACTACGACTGCAGATACAAATGTTTGTTTCCCAGAGTATAACTATCTAATACTTAATATTTTCCCGTACCTCGAATAGAAATAGAAAAATTGCAGAATATATATTTACGTGACAAGGAGGTCATAAGAGGCAAATGAGCACCAAATTCTGTAAATAAAACGACCCAAAACCAAAGAAAATCAAGATTTTTAATACCTAATTTTCTTTAAAAAACACCTTGCAAAATATTTTAGTAATACGATAGGGTTAGTATAATTTATTTTTGTGCATCCATAAAACCCCTAAAGAATTCAAGGTCATTCCTTAATAATAAAACCCGTGTTTCTAACTAAAAACAAAGTATAATTTGTTTTCCTAAAGACATGATATACCATTTATGCAGCTTGACCAATGGTATTAAATAACATTACGTCTTACTGAAAACATTATCAAAAAGTACTCTTTATTTTACAACTTCACTTTTGCAAATATTTAACAAGACGTTTAAATATTGCAATTATTTTTCTAGAAATATCATTCCATTTTGATAAATAACGTATGATCAAAGTTTAAACAAGGCTAATATTCCGATTGTCCTAATCGTAAAAAATGAAATGAGTCGCGAGAACAAACTTATAAATCATAAACAAATGATTGGTAATGATTTTGTACGATAACAAACAATATGAACGAAAACAACCCAATTAGTTAATTTAGAGCTTCATGATCATAATTACGATAAAATAAGACGTTTAACGACTTATCAAATGGTAATAAATGGCGATAACAAACAAGCATTTCCATTGATTCTTATTACCACACTAATTACCAAAAATATTAAAAATTTTACAAGCAAATAAACGTGTAAGTTACATCATCTTAATGAGTCAGACCAATTGGAAAGGGAAAGCAATTTTCTAGAACTTGTGACGCATAGCAAATTTAATTATATAAAGCCGTAAAAGAATGCAAACAAAATCATTCATAATAGTGCTTGCCGACGATGGTTTTCGTCTTTATATACTAAAAAAAAACTAAATACCTCATCCTTCTATGAAGTTCTATTATATTCCCGAAGCAATAATCTTTGCATGATGTAATACTCACCCACAGTTTTGTTGTTTATCTGTGTATTGAGCTGTAAATTTTAAAATTAATTGTGGCTATAAGAGGTTGTCCATTCTTTTCTACTGTAAATTAATTAGCTATTAAATGCACTATATTATCTATTTTATGGCCCCCAGGTAATAGCACTTCTTTGAATTGGTGGGATTATTCATACAAAGTAATAAATTTGCTTTGATGTATATGATTTATGACTTTCTTGAAGGAAATTCCGTATTCTTTTATTAAAAAACGTAAATAGAATTCATTCTATAATTGTTCTGAAATGCGCTTCTTTGAATTAAGATTACGCTTTATTAAAAATTTATAAAATTGTTATTCTTAACGAGAATGAATGCACTATGGAACTTGTTTTAAATGATATATCTTGCCACTGAAATTTATTTGGTATTTAAAGCGCGAGTTACATATCCCCCATATTAAAATGTAATAGCATATTACATTGTATCAATTGAAGGTTATAATATTAAAGGTTAATCAAAGTTCATATCAGACATGAGAACCGAAGCAACTACTTTGTATTCCTGACGCAACCTGATACTGCAGGTGCAGATACAATGAACTGCAATAAAGCAGTCTTAATTAAAATTACTTAAAATAAAACGATGTATGTTTATCAAGAAGTAGCAGACGATGAGATCTGCATTTTCCCACAAGATGTTGTGAGAGCAGGAATTACATATAAACCGCGAGGAGCTCCTGATCACCAGTTAGTCTTCGAACTTCATAACTTTAACATTGTTGGTGATTCAAGCTACTTACCGTAATTTTTAATGATTAATTATTGATTTATTGACCTCAAGTATTTTTGGCAATTTCAATTACTTAATGTTTAATGAATATAAATGTCTAAGTTTTTGTAACAGAAATAAGATGTTTTTTGTAATTATACAATTAAAAATAAATGTGATAGAAAGGTTTTGGCGACAAAACTTTTTAAAAAGAAGCTCCCAAGGCCCAAAACCTATGTCGCGTTCTACGGTAAATAAAACTTGTTTTAAGGTATTTTTTAGATAGTATTTATTTACACACGGCTTAGTAAAATGTTATCCACATCATGTTTGCGTGGCGAGGAAAGGTTTACTAACGTGTGTCAGAACTAAACAAATACATCAAATGTTGCGCTCCAGGCAATTGTAAATATGTGTGTATATATTATAATAAATAGGATATGAATTTAGTACACATCCAGTTAAATTACGTAAGTACCCGGACGTTTTACTAGTATCATAAGTCACAGTATCGATGCAGTTACCATAATGTCTTATACTAATCTCACCAAAATTAATCCTTGCTAGAGGTAGAACAGCCAAGATGGTGTTGTAATTAAACAGTATCGCAGCAACCCAAACAGTACCTCGGAATCAGCGGATAGCAACCAATAATCAGGGAAGTAAACCATTAATATAGACAGCAGAAGGAAAACCAAGCAGTTGGCGTTAGAAATAGCAGGCAGTAACCAAAGCTAGAAAATCTTTCCAGAATTAGACGATGTCGAACGGTAAAAGTATATTGTATACCCGTCGCCTACACATTATATCAAATTCTACTCAACTTCTACAAGTCAACATTTCCGGTCGGAGAACACTCGTTCGACTTCAAGCTGGACTTTCTTTGTTATTCCCTAATTTTTGTTAACATTTATAGAACTGAAATTTCTTCTCTCATGGATTATTTTCCTATTTTTTATTAACAGGCTTGTATGGGTGATTGGCCCATAACCCTTGACCGTTAATCTATTAAAGTTCAAAATACTTTGAACTTCGACTCAAAACCTTTTTGGTAAATATCCGCTTACAATACAAATATATTATATAATTAAGACTTATCCTAGCTTAAAAAAATTTGAATATTTATTTACTAGCAAAGAAAACTAAAATTTATACTTGCGAAATCAAATAGCGCTTATCCAACTCGAATTAAAGGTATTAAATACTTCTCATTTCCATTTTACATTGACGTTAAATCCCAGTTTACCAGTTTGTTCATATTATATCCTTTTAGAATTTTAGTTTGCAAAATTGCATCTTCTATTTTTAATTAATTAACTTTAGAGAAGCTTTTGTATCAATGAACGTTGAACTTCCATAGTATTTTTACAACAAATTATATTTCCTGAAAAACCATGCAACTTCGAATGTTATTTGACTGCGAATAAAATCTTTACTCAACGATACATATTACTTGGTAACGAATTGCGAATTAATTCTTGAAATCTAAATCTCAATTCTTACATGTTAATTGCCTAAGGCAATATCCGTTGAGCGTTCTTCCTTTACGACTAGGATTTCCGGCTGCCGATGGTCCTGGTTCTAGAAGGGAAACGTAACACGAATATCAACACTACATATATAACACACATACACATACAATACACCCACACACACACACACACACACACACACACACACACACATAACACATGCCTTCAAGCGCGTGCGGCACACACACACACACACATACACACACACATACACACACCTTACTCGCCATTACTTTCTGGGAGGAAGCCAGATTTGCTTAAATTTTAGGTACACTACTAAAACGTTGGAACAAATAAAACAAAATAAAAAATGTTACTTGGCAAAATAAGAATTAATGAATCTAATGCAGTTCCGGTTTTTTATACCATATAATCTAACTACGTCATAATTTCTATATGATTTCAGAATTTTTTTGAGAATTAGTCGCGGCTGATGTACGAATTTACAAGAATGGCGCGCTTAATGATTTAATTAATGTCAAACTACCGTTTATCTTTGTCTAATGCACGGAGTTCATGTTTGCGTTGCACTCCTGCGGAAAGCTATAAATTAATTTTATCGATTTAATGGGCCGTTTAGTCGTCGCACGGATTCCTTGAATAAACGTTTACTTAATTAATAATATTTAAAAACATTTATTAGTATAGAATGACGTATTTGAAAATTCTTTATTATTCACGAAGGTCCTGGATAAATATTTATTTTAAAACTCATGAAGTGTATTAAAATGTTATACGGAAGTGAATTTTGCTAACTAAATAAAGCCTTAATTGATATATTTATTCTTTGTAAATTCAGTAAGATTGATATGGATTTTACACTAAATAAAACGACTATTTTATGCACGGGAAATCAAATAAATTCTCATGCATTTTTATCCACTGAAAATTAATTTAGCATGTTGATATATGCAATAAAAACGTGTTTCATTTCTTAGCAATAAAAACTCATTTTTACTTAGTAGACTTTATTTACACACACGGAAATACTATCTAGTATTTTAAAAGTACTTGCGTCCTCTTTTTAGTCTACACTGAAATATATTTTACTTTGCATTGATATCTACACACGAGAAATTTAATCATATAATTAATAACAGCTTTGTCTTTTAATGGCAAAAAGTACGCTAGTATTATACCGGGTAGCACAATAAATGTTAAGTAAGTTCAAATTTTTTGGATTCTTTCTATTTCGGCGGGTTTTATTTATAGCATTTGGATTTCTATCACCTCCCGTAACATCTTTATCACATCAGTATATATATAACTATGATTAAAAGTCATTGCAAGGTCATATTATAGCGTAGAACAAGGATTTTAGTTTATAAATTAAAGATAATACGAAAAAAGAGCAAAATATTTAGCGATTTACTTACATATAGCACTGTAGGAACATATTTGCAAAATGTCTTGTGTAAATGAGGCGTGAAAAATGCACTAATTAACTATATACGCAAACCGTAAAATGCAACTTCTCGGTACAATTAAATCATCCACACGAATGAAATCGTATAAACAAAAATCAGAAATTCTCCATAGTTCTAGATTTTACGACACAATAAAGTTTAGCTATATAAACAATTAGGGAACACAGGTCAGAGTTCGGTTAAGGTCAGTATTTTACTACTGCTCGTTAAAGATGTCAGTACATAGATATTAATAAGTCGGGTAAATAACCAGTGCTTGCCTGCTTAAAAAATTTCACGTAATTTCTAAACGACTTGAGGATTTTGGCTGCTTTAAAGTAGATATTTAAACTGACTTTTAAAAAAAAAGGAATGCTAATATAAATTCTTTTAGAATGTTTGCACATGCAATTTTGTCGTAATTACATATAATTAAAATTTTTTAAGAATATTTATGTGCATTGAACGTAAATTTATTTAAAATATGTTATCTTTAAGATTAATAGCTGTTATTTTCTCATTTTACGATTGTTATCATGAATTATCACTTGATTTGTTAGATTTGGCTAATTGTTGAATGAACGTTCCAATTTATTATTTGTTTATGTACAACCTAGATTTTTCTAGAGTAATCGCATTAATAATAAAATACGTTTGCCTATTTAAAATACATTTTTCTTGTTGAAAACACTATTGTATATTTTGCGTTATTAAAGATGTGTTTAATAAAAGTGGAATGAAAGTAGCCAGCAAACAGAAATTCTTTTAGAACGCGTTTTGAATAATATCTTATTATGTTCCACCATCAAGTACTTTTTGAGGGTAAATTTATGGATGATTAGCAATTTTCAAACCCGAATTTTCAAATACTTAACATACTCTATTGTTATTTAAAGATACTATTAATTAAGTAACATGAATAAATGTTATTTAAAGATCCTATTGGTTATGTAACATGAATGAAGCTGGTTAAATTATGAGTGTAATGTATTCATAGTATATAATACAGTGCTCTACAAATAATGAGTGTTTCTGCTCTGACAATAAATATCTACAAAAATTGGTCTATCGTTCTTAGGTTTAGAGCGTTGTATGTTCACGGAATGGTGTCTAATGAGCCCCGTATGACCCCCTATCTAGATGATCAACATATATAATTACAAATAAACTAAATAAGATCTATAAATCCGGCCTTATGAAAATCATAAAGCTGAATTTACGTATACAAACCGAACTGAACATTTTAATAACCATTAACGAAATTATTACTAGATGGTTTCATAAAAAGAAGATACATTCATTGACTGGTTACGGCCTTATCAATCTTATCAGAATGAAGTAGTTTTTAAGGGTTTAAAGTACTGCATTTTGATGGTTAAATTAAGATAAATTTGGAACTCATATTTAATTTCAGTGCTATCGATTGTTATATTGTGCTCTGCTAAACTGCACTTACGTATATCGATATCTGAAGAAAAAATAACATACTTTTTATTTTAAAACGTGTACAAAATTTAAAGTATATAAAGTATTCCTTTCCTAGTTTGTAGGCTCAAATGAAACTTTATCGGTGTTTATGTTAAGACGATTCCTAGATACGTCTGAAGATCACAGAAAGAATAGTATTTTATTGTGTAAAACATATGCAGAATCGACAGAAATAAAAGTAGAATATACAGTACAGGCAGTAAACAAATAGAGTGGAAAGGGTAAGGCGAAGAATCCGAAACGAAATGAGTTTACCGCCTATTCCTGCATCTGTTTGAAACAGGCGATTTCATTTTATACATCCACTTCTAAAAGCGAGAACAATAGGAATGAAAGATAAATTAATTTTCGATTTACCTTTGCATCATGATGTTAATTTTGTTATAAACTCTTTCCGTGTAATTTCTGTATTGATTTCGAAATTCTGAGATTCCCCTACGATTTGTAATGTATGGATGCGTGACGAAAACCTTATTACAAGAGCTGCCTTAAAAATAGAAGGTCGCAGACATAGAAATAATCATATTAAATAAATTTTCGGAAATAAATGAAGATATTTTTCTGCTGTCAACAAAGTTAATTGGAAGTGCTCGTTTGTAACTTTCCTACTTCAGCAAAACTTTGAAATTCTGACGGCTACAGAAAAATGAAGCTTTTTATATCCTATAAAAGAAAAACCTTAGACTGCTTCAACTTCCTCATAGAAGCCTAAGAGGTATTCAACCAAGTTACAACAGAATTTTGTAATTCCATATTTTTCGTGTTATTAGATGGGTTTTGTTTCTCTACTCGTATCAAACTTTTCCAATTCAGTTTTTTGGATATCAATTTCGGATTGAAAAGTGTTTATGTATCAGAACATCTTGTATAAATGAGGCATATTAGAAAAATTGTGCAAACAACAAAAGCTATAAAGCTACTGTAAAATTTTTTAGAAATTACTATACGTCTTTTAGAATTGCTGCAGATTTATATTTGCAGTAGAATAATTACACTTACTGCATTTAACGAAAGGCAAATAAAAGTGTAAAGCGATTATTTCCTTAGAGCTATTTTTCTTAATTTTAATACATTTGAACTCAAACTATAATTTTAAGTGGTAATGCAATTATTAGTTAGTTACCCTATTTACATCCGGTAGATTTTGAGACTACATTGTACCTAATATTTCTTTTATGGTGCAGTGAAACGAGATGAACCGTTACCTAGAGTTAAGGCAAAATACTACATTTACTACAGGAACCTTCTACTAATAATTTAAAATTGATATTGGCAATAGTGATGGTTTCTAATCGGTTCTAATCACGCATGTGATAATCAGCTGTCATTTCTTGCCAATTTCATCGCTTAGTTTTATCCTACTCATTGATTGAGTTTTGGAGACGCCAGAAGCATTATAGCCAAGAACTGAATTCAATTCATTCTGAATTGTGTACTATACTTGGGACCAAGCGTACAAAATGAATTAATTTTGTTCAAGTCAACAAAAAGTAAATCATTATTATAAATGAACTAAGAAAATCAAGGTACTATTCGGTAATATTAGATTCCGTATTTGATTATAGACATCAAGACCAAGTGTTTCTGCTGTTCGTTTTGTTTGTAAAAATTCAGAAGGAAAACAAGAATGTTCCTTGGGTTCTACAGAAATTTGTGTTAAAACAGCATTAGGCTTAATTACAAGATTTTTAAACGAACTAGAAAACTCCTGTATAAGTATTAATGATATGCATGGTCAGGCCATGATAACGGAGCGAATATATACGGAAATAGTAAAGGTATGTATCAAATGTGAATTCAAGAGCTTTTCATGTATCTTGTATAGTTCATATATTAAATCTTATAGTCAATGATGGAGTAAAGACAATGTAAAACCAATTTTTGTTTTTTTGGTATAATTCAGCAGCTATATAATTTTTTTTCTGGATCAACTTATAGATGGAACGTTTTAAGTAGGTAGGGTACCTTCGTTCTGGTGTAAAATCGTTCATCTTTATACGTATTTCACCAAAAAGAAATTTAAGATACATTTTGCAATTTTTTTACCTTTCAAGGTCATTCATTTGAGGATTACGTGACGTCATCATGCAGGCGGTAACCTTCACTTTTCAAGTTCAACATTCAAATCACTTCCGCCCTATTCTTGTCTCGACCAGTGGGAGAACGCAAAGGGTTCAAAGCGTTACTGATTAACCATGTGTAACATTATTTTGTAATGTTAACGAATAAATAGATCAATTAATTAAAATTCAGTAACTTGAATAAAGTATAGACAAAAATTTCCACCAATAAATTACTTCATATTTAGTCAGGCTCCCTTATAATAAAAGACCAGCTTTACAAATAGCTTCAGGCTACTAAATTCCAGCGGCTTTCATCATTTAAAGGTCTATCCTCGTAAATCAAATACAATAAACCTCTTAAAGTTTAGGTCGGTTGCAGACTGACGAATCTGATAAAATTTAAAATGTAATAGTACCTTTTAGCGTAAATAAAGGAAACCAATTTCAGTTTGAAAAGCTTAACTTCTTAATACTTTCGTTGATTGACAGCGGTTTATACAAAAACGCGAAACATTATAAATAGCGATTTGTTTTGTTCAAAGATTGCAAGTAATTTTAAGTAGTCTGGAGACATCCATTGTATTTAAAATCCATTTCGGCTCAATTAGGTTAGCCAGTCTTTGTTAATGGCAGACTACTGTCTCCATAGGTATGGTTCACATTTCAATAATTAAGAAATTCGTAGAAAATACAATATAATTTAAACCCTTGGGAAAGTAATTGCATCCGTGACCATCATCTAAAAAGGGGTTGGATTTGGTTTCTGAAATCTTGTTTTGTGGGAAGTTCTGTTCAGTCATTGGATAACAGAAAATGACGTACATAATAATTAGGGTAGGAATTAGTTTACATAGCTTAAGGCTTCAGCCAAAAGAAAAAGAGTTCTTCCAATGGGGCCGTCCGTGGTCAAGAAGTAGAAAGAAACGTAGTTCGCGGGTAGCGTTCTCCGGCATTACAGATAGAATATTTCACTTCGTATCACGACAGTAAAAATTGGAAAGGAGTGATTACTTTTCCAATTCGCGAGGGTTATGCACATATGTTCGCGGATTTATAGTGATACAAGGTAACTATTAAAAAGCTTGTAAGCGTGTGACGCACAAGTAAGTGATATTGTTAAGATTCTGCCGGGTTCGTGTGCCAGTCAATTCTTTAAAAATCTACAAACAAGAGCAACAAGCGAGATTCTCTCCCCCAAATTTAAGAACTGTTCTACGTTGGAAAACAAACTCTCAAACAATGGACAATTTTTAGTAAGTAAGTTTTTATAGTTAAGTAGCATGGCCAATTTTTAGTTAGTTTGTTTGTTAGGACGTTTTGGCCATAAACCGTAGGATTAATTTACTGTAAGATTTATAATATAAGTTTTCGTTCATATACAAGTGTTTGAGAACTACTTATGTACTCAAAATTTTCATAAATTTCATAGTCACTTATTCACTTAAATTTCTAACTTAAAATCAATGAATGTAAGAGGTTCACGTTTACTGCTCTGTGAATTAAATAGTTTTGTTTGCCGTTGATTAAGTCAACAGTTTTTTTTATTTTTTTATCATGGAAGTTGCATAAGTAGTAAAAAAGTGAGGAATTGATTAAAAGAAACAATTGTCCTCCTTGGGATGACAAGTCTCTCAAGGTTTTGTACGAACATTTGGACATTCTCGACTTGTCTGGCGCCCTTGGCAATTGTCATTAAGCCACAATATTTTATGAAAGGTAAGTGCCACATTTTTGTAGTATATTATAAATTAATTTAACCCTTTTTTCAAAATTTTAACCTTTTATATGATCCACGACCTTCCTCTAGCTAGTGCCGGTGACCCCCCCCTTTTAATGTTTGTTTTATAGGCCGCCCCCATTTTATAATTTGACTGGAAAAGATACACTTAGTAGCTTTTCTGCCTGTAACACATGGCAATAAAAATAAGTTGATAAATCATAAATAAAAGTTTATTAAACAGTATATACATTGTAGTAATGAATATTTTTCATATATCGTCATTTTATACGTATATTTTATATGTACTCCATATAGTTGAAAGCAGTTTTACATTTAAACTATATTTATATATTTTTAATAACTATTGCAATAGAGTAGCAATATATATCTAATAGTGATTGAGAATCAGGGTGATAAACATTTTATATACATCACACATAATAAATATAGGTAAATCATATATACTAAAAATAGGTACCATATAGCGTAGTCTAATCGGTGTCCATGATTGAATAATGGCAAAGCGTCAATGTTAAGTATGATTCAGGAATTAAGTGATGTTTGTTATCGTGCGGACTTAGAGCAAATTTCCCTTGAACAATAGTGCAGACATAATGTTTAGATGATCGGATTAAGTTCCGAGTTATAAATACTCCTTTAAAATTTTCTACGCAACAACATAATCGTCAAAGGTAATTCTATTTCAGATTCTGGTTAAACGCGTACACTCATTGTTTCCTACTCTGCGCTAACCTACACATTTCCCTGAAATTTACACACTCTGCATCTTTCACTATCTGTGTGCAATAGTCTGATCTAGGTCTGTGCATCTAATATATCCCACACTATTCCCCAGAATGCCTTAGAATGTATCCTGCCCTTCTATTTCTCCTACTTTTTTGTTTTCCACAGATATCCTTATTCCTCTACTATTTCTATAACCCTGCTGTTATTAACTTTCTCTGTCCATGCTATCATCATCAAACATCGGAAGCACAACATTCCAAATGGTTTCTACCCTTCTTTCTGTCTGCTTCTCGAACTGTAGCTAGTTCATAGCCATACAGTGCAGTGCTCCATATGGTTTCAACAATTTTCTCCTTGTTTCTATGTCTGTTGTCTTCGAACATAGCCGCTGCTCTTTCTTGTTAGATACAGTTCGGTTCCTCTTTAATTGTTTTACAGTTGTATATCGTATTTCCCCGACATTCAGTGGTATGTGAAGAGGTTAAGCGGCCTTCGGCTACCAAGATCCCAACACTTAAACATTTGCCGAATTAATAGTTTTTCAATATCTCCTTTCGCACAATCATCATGAGTTGGAAATATTTTAAAACCAACACGTGTAGTTATTTATAATAATTATCAGATTTGAGTGCACTTATTTTTTCGTCATTAGGTTTTCCGTCTAGAAACTGGTTGGATGCATATCTCCATTTATTTTTATTCTGAGTTAGTCAACACGGTTCCCTGAAATTCTCAGAGCCTAGATACAGTTCATTTACATTTCCAATGCTCTACCGGTAGGTACTACATTGGCCAGGAGGCGAGTTTTTTGTTGCCTGGAAATTTAGAATTTTGCCGAACCCTTGCCGTTCCAGGCAAGGTAGGGATCTTTAACGTGCGTGACAACACTCACACACGGGACCTCCATTTAACCTCTCATCCGAACGAGGGCGTAATTTTTGTGAAAAATGCTCACCTGTCATTTTTCAAGCAGTCGGCCGTGTCGGGATTTGAACCCGGGACCTTGGGATCCGTAGTCTTACGCTTACTACATTGATCCACGGCGACGCCTGATACAGCTCGGTTCCCTTCTATTATTTTCTAGTTATATGCCCTATTTCACCGAGATTTAGTGGTATGTGAAGGGGTTTAAGCAACCTGTGACTACCAAGATTCCCCAACATACAGTATATCGTTTCGCACAATTAACAGAAGTGGAGAATATTGTACAACCAATATCTGTAGTTGCTTATAATAATCATCAGGATTAAGTACAGTTATTTTTTTCGTCATTAGGTTTTCGATTTTGGAACTGGTTGGACGTGTACCTCTATTGATTTTTATTCTGAGCTCACCTACACATTCCTCTAAAATTCCCACAGCCAACATCTTTCACTATCTGTGTGCAATAGTCTAATCTAGGTCTACCTTTTCTTCTCATGTTTCCTATCTCTGCTTCTAATATATTAATAATGACTTCTTTATTGGGAACTTGTACATTTCTACATGTGTGCATAAAATAGAAAAAAAATAATAATCTAATTACAAAGTTCACAAAAGGTGAATTTATCGCCAGCTGGCAATTTCTTCCAATTAACCATTGGCGAAACCTCAAGTTAATAAACAATAGAAAAATTAAATTAGTAATCGGATTTGTATACCTATTATTAAATAAAAATGCAAAGTTATTTGAACGTTAAACGAAAAACATAGAGGGATGGGGAAGGACGGAAACGGATGGGAATGGGGAACAATAGGAGTATATCACATGAAAGTTAGGTCTTGTTGAAGAAATACAGTTTAATTTTATTTTTGAAAATACTAATTGAATTAGATATTTTAATATCTATTGGAAGCAAATTCCATTGTCGAATAGCTTTAACAGTAAATGAGTCATTGTAGAAATTAGTTCTATGAATTGGAATTGTAAAACGAACATTATCAGTCGATCTTGTTGAGTACTGTCCTGACAAAAGGTGAAAATTAGTTTGTAGGTACTGAGGAATATGTGTTTTTACCACTTTGTAAAGTAATACAGCGCAATGCATACTACGTCTGTCGTCCATGGTTAACCAACCTAGTTCATTCCTGTATGGAGTAATGTGTTCAAATTTAGGTAAGTTATAAACAAATCTGATTCCAACATTCTGTAAACGTTAGAGTTTGTTACGCAGATACCCAGCTATATCTGTAAATACTACATCAGCGTATTCTATTTTTGGAACTAAAAGTGCATTGACTAAACGTAAGCGAGCTTGTAACGCAAGGAAATTTTTTAATAATGCTAGCTTATGGAAGGTAAAAAAGAAATTTTGACTAATTTTATTTACATGTGGAATCCAGGATAAAGTATCATCGATATGGATACCTAGGTTTCTAACTACACTACTAAAAGGTATTACGGTGTCAATAAATTTTATATCGGTAAGGGTTTCTTCTGTATAAGTACTTTATTATAAGGTGAGCTAATAATAATACATTGGGTTTTTTAAGATTAATTACTAGACCATGCCTATTAATCCAATCAGCTATTTTGCTCAAATCTTCATTTATTAGACCAATTGTAGTATTAATATGCTGTACCCCTGAATGCCTGTATATTTGAAAGTCATCAGCAAATAAATGATAACGACAGGTTAAACCTTTACTAATAGAGGCAATGCACAAACTAAAAAGCAACGGCCCAAGTACACTACCTTGGGGAACACTCTTGGTGACTACTACCCAATTAGAAGATCCACTTCTGGCTTGTATACGTTGTTCACGTTCGGTTAGGTAGGATTCAAACCATGTAATGACAGCCACAGATAAATTATACATTTTTAAATAAGCTAGTAGGATGTCATGATCAACTAAATTAAAGGCATTAGTGAAATCAAGTAGGGTCAAGATTGTAACCTCTTTATTGTCTAGTGCATAACGAATGTCATCAATAACCTTAATAAGCGCCGTTGATGTACTATGGTTTTTACGAAAACCTGACTGCAAAGGATTATATAAGTTATTGACTTCAAGATAATCAAACAACTGCTTGTGGACTATTTTTTCGCAACAACGTGAGAGAAAAGACAACACTGATATTGGTCCAAAGTCAGACATTAAGCCCGGATTTGAAATTTTTGGAATTGGAATGACATGCGCTGTCTTCCATATTTTTGGAAAGCAGCTAGTGGACAAAGAGAAATTAACAAGGTGGGTTATAATGGGAAGAATAATGTCGACAACAATTAAAATACTATTACGATTTATGCCATCATAACCCGTACATTCATTATTAAGTTCATGCATAACACGTAGTACTTCATCATTATTTACTTCTACAAACGAAAAAGCAGAAGTTGTGGCAATTGTTTCGGAACCAAGCTTTTTAATAGTAGCAGCCTTTATTTCGTGTCCCAGGATTGTTTTAGGTTGTGTAAAATGAATATTTAGTTCATTTAAATTAAACATATTTATAGGTACGTCACGTTTTTGACTCCCTACACCCCACCTATTAAGAAATTTCCAATAACTCCCTATTGGAATTTCTGATAGGGAATCATTAATAAATTTCTTTTTGGCGTTCCTACATAGTTGATTACAACGGTTACGTAGAATTCTATATTCTTCCCATCGTATTTCAGTTTTTTGCTGAAGATATTTACGTTTCGCTTTATCTCATGCCATAGTATGTAGCCTATCATCCTATCTCTCCTATTTTTTACCGTTTTCCACATATTTCTTTCTGCCCCTACCATTTCTAGTACCTCTTGTTCTTAACTTGGTCTGTCCATGACATCTTCATCATACGTCATCACATTTCAAAGGCTTGTACCTTTTTCTTGTCCGCTTTTCTTAGTGTCCAGGCTTCACAGCTGTACAGTGCTGTACTCCAGACGTATGTTTTAAGCAATTTTTCCTTGTTTCTATGTTTGTGGTCTTTAAACACAATAGTTGCTTCTTTTTGTTAAATGTAGCACGACTTTGTGCTAATCTTTGTTTTATATCTTTTACGCTCTTCCCATCTTGCGTTATTTGGTTTCCAAGTTAGCAGAAATCTTGAACCTCTTGTAAGTTCCCGTTACCTATTTGTATTCTAGTTTTTAATTTATTTTCCCCTCCTTTGCATACTATTACCTTAGATTTATTTTGGTTAATATTCGCGCCGTATCTCTCTGTTAGAATTGCTTTCATTTCATTAAGTGCAGCTTGTAACTCTTTCTTGCTAGATGCTAATACCGCTGTATCATGTTCAAATTTAAGCATATTAATCTTTTGTCCCTGCATACTAATTCCAAATGTCTTCCTGCATTTGACGGTATTAATTGCCTTTCAATGTACAATTTAGAAATTAATGGGGATATGACACATACCCGTCTCGCCCCTTTCCTAATATTTACTTCTCTACGTTCCTGCTCAAATTCTATTACCGTTGTTTGCTCTTTGTATAATCTTTGTACTATCCGCCTATCCCTAAAACTCATTCCAATCTTTTTGAGTATTTCGAACATTTTTTTCCATTTTACACTTTCGAATGCTTTTTTTCCAGATCTATAAACCCTATGTACACGCTTTCTCCTTTTTATATTGTTTTATCCATTATTACCCTTAGAACTAAAACAGCCTCCCGTGTTCCCCTGGTTTGCCTAAACCCAAAATGATCTTCTCCTAGTATTTCTCAGCCCGTTTTTCCATCCGTCTTTGTACAATTCCAGTTAATATTCTTGACACGTGTGCTGTCAAATTTATTGTTCGGATATCTTCATATTTATCCCTGCTTCTCCTTTTTGATATAGTGACTATGATGTTATGTTTAAAATTTTAGGGTATCTCGCCTGTCTCATATATATATATATAGCTTACAAGTTGGAAGAGACGTTCTATTACTGCTTGCCCAGCGGTTTTTACAGTTTCTGCTTATTCCTTATCTGTCCCGCGTCTTACCATTTTTCAGACCCTTTAGTGCTAATTCAAACTCATCTCTAAGTATAGGATATCCCAAGTCATTCTCTTTAATGTCTTATTCTTGATTAATAATAATCTGGACCTTTTACAGAACATCTCTTTTCCGATGAGTGCACATTTTTTTTTAACGGATGCGTTAATAAACAGAACTGTCGCTATTGGAGTAATGTGAATCCGCGTATTCTTAGAGAAGGACATACTCCATAGCCAGAAAAAATAAATGTGTGGATAGGTATTTTAGGGGACACAATTATCTGTCCTTTAGTCATCGATGGAAATTTAAATGGTGAAATTTATTTGAACATTCTGCAAGATACCATCGATCTTCTAGTCACTGAACCTATAGAACATCAACGTGTTAAAAATGGAAATTTGCAACTCGATGAAGACCGGCTTTATTATCAACAAGACGAAGAACGTCCCCATTATGTGCTGGCCGTTCGGCAGTGGTTAAACAAGAGGTTTCCTAATAAGTGGATTGGCAGAAGGAGGATTTGAGTGACCACCATCTCCTGATCTTACGACACCCAACTTTTCACATAAAATCTATTGTTTACAAGACTCAGCTAGTTTATATGCAAGTCTTACGAAATAGAATAATAAGGACGTGCACAGCTATTCGCCGGGAAACTTATCAAAACGTTAAAAAGGAATTTGGAAACAGACTTTGTCATTGTCTGACAAATAACGGTGAACATTTAGAACATTTGCTGTAACACCGCATTTCATAAGACCTATGATATCTAGATTAATTAATTTATATTTATTGTGCGCAATAGAACTCCTTTTATTTAACAACTACAGAGCGGATCGACCAATTTTAATGACCTTTTCACCACAAAACTTCGTTTTTTAACAAATTATTACCATGTATACACAATGTAGGATACCGTTTAAAATTTTAAAGTTGAAAAGGCTGGGAGTGGACTGGTAAAGTGTTATAATCTAAAAACCCCTAAATCACGCTTCCCTCTTGACACCTAATAATCTCTCATAAATCGTATTTCAATATCTTTACTAATTTTCATTATATTTCAGGTGGAAACTTTTCAAATGAACACACTGCATATATTAGGTTGTTAATTACACAAGGTAAGTAGATAGATACTAACGTATTATTGTTAATAAAATAAAATAAGAACTTTGACTTTTTATGCAAAGTCCAAATTATTATTTCAAATCGAGCTAGTAATTAATAGATGGAAAATATAAGGTCCCAGGTAGGACTAGAACCTATATATTAATCTTTCACGAATTATGCGTTTTCCAATTACGCCATCGTGATCGATGACGACAATTGGAAAATTTACAAATCTAAATGATGGGCCACGAAGGTCTAAGATACAGATTCGAATCCTGTCCGGGACCTTGTATTATCCATCTTTCAATTACTAGCTCGATTTGAATGATCATTTGGGCTTTGCATAAAAGTCTAAGTTATTAATCGTTTTAACTACAATACGTTAGTGGATGTAATCATTTCTCTTTTTTTCAGTTAAAAATAGAACAAAATCATTGTTCGAAATGCATTATATAAATTCATGTTTCTTCAAATATACATCATCACTAGGTCTCCAGTCCTCGAACTGGATAGACGCGTACCTCCATTGTTTCCTATTCTGAGTCAACCTACACATTTTCCTGAAATTCCCAGAGCCTACACCTGTGTGCAATAGTCTAATCTAGGTCCACTTTGTAAATTATTTATTATTATTTGGTATCATGTAATGATGTTGTTGAAATGAACACTGTACCACTGTAAATTTTTATTAGGAGTAGGTTCATGTAGTTATGAAAATAACTGGTAGCTACACGCTTAACTTATAAATTAATGACCTTCAATTAATAACACAAATTTGACACGGATAATTCTGATACAATACGGATACCGGCAACGGCCGGGACCGTTAAACACATAAACCTAACTTATAAATTAATAATTAAATACCGCTTACTTTAACAACACGTCTGCTACCTTTAATGGTTTAGACTTGACTGCCTCGTTTGGCGAGCTGCGCCACCCCTGTACATCCTGTATCGCATTGTATCTGTTACATCAGCCCCCCAACAAAAAAACGAGTAAATTATACATAATGCAAGAGCTATTTGTAGCACTTAACTTATAACCTATAAAACACTCCCCTTAGTATAAACTAAAAATTATTACAATAATTGGAAAAGAAGGTGACAATAGCATCAATTATGTATCGGAAACTTATACGGTTTCAAATTGTAAATATTTTGTACGCCGAGTGATACCCCAGAGGAATCTTCACTACTCTGATAAGCATTCTCGTTAACTATTTTCTGTACAGTACACGGACCCCGGTATAATGACAAAATTTACGTATTTTATTTTCTTCTGCAGTGGAGATCATGGGTGCGGACTAACACCTTATCACCGACATTTCCTACTCCTGGCATGTCTAGCCTGTTGCTTTCTTGCCTGTGTCAGTAGTTTTGACCTTGCCAGTACAACTATATCTGTTGATCCTTTATTCGTGACCGAAAATGGAATAACACCGGTATCGTTGATTTGGTGCAACGTATTTGAATGCACTTCTGCGGGCGTATAGCCGGTACTGGAGTGTATTACTCGATTTAAATACCCTTCAATCATTTTTGTCGAATGGGCCCACTTTTGATGTTGTGTATGGCAATATGTTCGGAATAGCCTTCCAACTTCTCTGTTCAATCTTTCAACCGTATTACCTTGGGGAAAATATACTGAAGTATGGGCCGTGCCAATTCCTTCGGATTTTAAAAATTTTAAATCAACACGGCTACAAAATTGACTTCCATTATACGAAAGTATAATTTTAGATTTACCTACAACTACAAAATATTCTCGCAATTTCCTTATAATTGCCAGCGCATTGTCTTTTCTAAGCGGATACAAAGAAACCCTCTTACTAAAAACATTCATTACCACCAATTGGGTAGCCCCACCCCTAGACACCGGCAAGGGACCAATCAAATCTGTACTTAAGTGTGATTTGGTGTTTCGACCAACACTGACTTCATGCCGCTATTACATGTTCTCGACGCCTTAGTTTTCTGGCATAAATCACAACCGCCAATAATTTTTCAAATTCCTTCACGCATTTTAGACCAGTAGAAATCTCTTGAAAGTGCTAAATAACACTTCTCAGCTCCGAAATGTTTATTCTCCACATGATAGCAATCTACTATTTGCTTTCTATGAGATTTTGGAACACACAAACGATATCATGGGGATCGTTCTGTACCATTCCAAAACACAATTCCACTATGAATTTCTTAGTTCGATGCTGGTTACTATTATTTATTTTTCTAGCAATCTTTTTACAAAATTCATCATTTGATTGAGTTTCCGCCAAGTAAGCAGCATCATTTAGGATCTGTTTATAAGTAAAGGGTTTTCCAATAAAAGGTGTTATTTTGAATAGTCCGCTATTTCGGTAGATGTCACTTTTGAAGCTGTCATTTTTTGACATTTGACAAGTAGAAACTACGCCATTAATAAAAATGGAACGATACACGCTTCAACAACGCATTGAAATTATTAAAATTCACTATAAAAATGGTGAAAATTTGGCAGAGACGGTTCGTAAAACTCGAACATTTTTGGGTCGTCGTGAAGCACCTTGTCGGACCGCAATACAGAAATTGGTGGAAAAATTCGAGCTGTTGGGAAAAGTTAGTGATGTAAAAAATAAAACCCGTGCACGTCGCTCAAGAACAGCCGATAATATTGCTGCTGTAGCCGAAAGTGTTGAAGAAAACCCAGGTTTGTCCATTCCTCGTCGTTCTTTAGAAGTAGGCATTCCACAAACGTCATTACACCGTATTTTTGCATAAAGATTTGAGTCTTAAGGCTTATAAAGTCCAGTTAACACAAAAACTCAAGCCAGCCGATTATCAAGAACGTCGTGTCTTTGCTGATTGGATCGTTGAAATGCATGAAAATGATTCGAAATTCCATCGAAAAATCATCTTGAGTGATGAGGCCCATTTCCACCTTGATAGCTTTGTCAACAAGCAAAATTGTTGCATCTGGGGCTCAGAAAACCCAAGAGTTATTGTTAAAAAGCTTCTCTATTTTCAACGTGTGACTGTTTGGTGCGGTTTATGGTCCGGCGGAGTCATTGGACCGTACTTTGTCGCAAATGAGCCTGGAGCAACGGTTACGGTAAATGGATTGCGCTATTGAGAGATGATTAACGATTTTTTATGGCCGGAATTGGATGGTATTGATCTGGGCAACGGTTACTTTCAACAAGACGGCGCTACGTGCCACACAAGCAACGAAACCATTGATCTTTTACGGGAAAAGTTTCCGGACCGTGTTGTCTCTCGAAGAGGTGATCACAATTGGCCACCGAGATCTTGTGATTTAACACCTTGCGACTTCCTTCTTTGGAGCCACGTGACAGACAAGGTCTACGCCAATAGCCCAGCGTCGATCGAAGACCTCAAAGATGGAATTCGTGAAGCTATCGAGGACATAGGGCAGCCACTTTGCGATTTGGTTATGGAAAATTTCATGAAAAGTATATTGTCCTGTAAGTGTGGTCGTGGTGGTCATTTGCCTGATGTTATTTTCCACTATTAACGGCATATTTCTTCTTTATAATGAAATAAACATCGGATCATTTATATTAAAAAATATCATTTTTCTTTGAATATCAAAATAACACCTCTTATTGGAAAACCCTATAGTAATATATTTTTTTAGAATATTTATCTCGAACGTAGTAGTACAAAGTTGGTCTAATAACGGCGCTTTCCCGTTTGGATACCTCGACAAGGAATCGGCAATCGCATTATTTTCACCCGAACAATATTCAATTTTTAACGAGAACTGTTGTAGATACAAAGTCCATCTAAGTAATCTAGCATTCAATAACCGACATGTATTAGGAGCAGACAATGCTTTATGGTCTGTTATAATTGCGATATTGTCACCCAATATTAGCACATACCAATGTTTTAACAATGCTATGATACTCAGTGCCTCCTTCGCCGTTACCGAGTAATTTCGCTCAGCATCGCGCAACGTCCTAGAGTAATACACAATTATCCGAATACTGCCATTTCTATCCTTCTTATATAGACACGATCCAATGGCATACGCCGACGCGTCAGCGCGAATATAGAAATCCCACTTACTATTAGGGTGATTTAGCGTTACCACTCGAGTGAACGCCTCCTTAATTTTAAGAAAAATCTCGTCTTCCAGTTCCGACCACACCCATTGCACGCTCGGCTTCAGCAAGTGATGTAACCTAACGGTCAGATGCGAAAAATGTTCTATGAAACGCGAATCATAGTTGACCAACCCTAGGAAGGCCCTAAATGTCTTTATATTATCTGGACGCTTAAAATTCAAGATATTTTATACCCGTTCTTTTTTTACCCGAATACCCCGCGACGACAGAACATGGCCTACAAACTGAACCTCTTTTTGTGCAAAAACACACATACTCAATTTGAGTGTAACACCTGCTTGTACTAATTTTGTTAAAATCTTTCTTATATGCTCGATATGCAAATCTGCACTTTGGGATACAATTAATAAATCATCGACATAGGGTATTACAAAATCGTTGGTTTCTTCCCCTAACATCGATTTTAACGTACATACAAAACTTGCTACCCATGTAGCTAACCCAAATGGCAATACCTTAAAAACATAGGCCTTACCAGCAAATATAAACCCAGTGTATTTCTGAAAATCACACCGACAGGAATCTGATATAACGGCTCGGATGCATTAGGACGAATTACATGGGCTTTTTCCATTTGTTTATTTATGTATCACGCATCGACACAAACCCGTGGACTTCCATCCTTCCTTTTTATTACTACTAGGACTTATAAACTCTGTTTGCTTTTCTCTTATGACGCCCCATTCAACCATGTCGTTAATTTGTTTCTTTACTTCTTCCCGATACACATACAGAATAGGATATGGTTTAATATAGAACGGGGTCGCATCCTTCATTTCAATTTTGTGAGATACCTTTTGATTTTCTCTGGTATGTTAGAAAAAACTTCTGAGAAGTCCATCAGCAACTGTAGCAATTTCTGCTTGTTTTTGGTATCGAACATTTCTGCTTTTCCAACAATTACTTCTATACTGCATTTTATATCCTGACCAGCTAACTCCCTTTTGATTACTTCGTCTTTACTAACCCCTATTTGATCAACTATTAACGCTGTAGATTCTACCTTCTCACTATTAAAATCTATAGTCAGCTGCGAAGTCATAAAATTTTCCATTATCGTTAATGAATCAAAACAAATTTTAATTTTGAAGTAGGCTAACCAATCGCAACCTAACATTACGTTGCGTATCAGCGCAGGAACCACTACACAAACAAACTCGAATACCACATTCTCAATTTTAAATTTCACCACAACTTGCTGTTTAATTTTCTTGCCTTTGCCCCTCAAGATCCCAACAATAACAGTGTTGTTGACAGGTAAAATTGAAATACGATCATGGTTTCTTTGAATATCGCGCAGTTGGCTACCACTATCCACTAATATAGCAGTAGAGATATTTTGCACATACCCCTGTACTATCGGCATTAGGATCACCTCCTCTTTTCGAATTTCCTCATTTTCTTCTAACAAACTGTCCCCGTTTTGCTCGAAAAGCATATTGATTTATGGTGACTTCTCGGACACTACTAAAATGCTTTTTGAAAATTCCCAGGTAGGCCTAAACCTTAACCTGTCGTTTTTGTTCTATCACATCACCCGACATAGCATTACTTCCTTCATTATGCCTTCCTCTATCGTTCAACTGACGATTTTGCCTCCAATTTCTACCAAACGCACCCCCACCCCCCCTATTACCTCTGTTACCTATACTTCTATAATTATTTCGGTCGCCCTGACTATCTGAAAAATCCTCTTTGATTATACATTTCATCTAAATTGGGAAGATATTCCTCCACTTTTTCAAAAGATAGATACCCAGCATACAAAATACCTTTCTTAGTTTCGAAGTCAAAATGTGACGCTACTAGCTTTATGACCTCGTGCTTTGAAAATTCCTGTTCCAAATACACACATTCTTTTATGACTTTAATGAAATAGTCTTCTCTACTACCTAACCTGTACTCTCCAAATTTCAAATTACAGAAAACCTCACGACGTTTTTCCGGATCCCAATATTTGTTTAAGAAAATTATTTTGAAATATTGAAAAGTATAGAAGACTCCCTTTTTATGCAGGCCCAGTCTACTGCAGAACCCTTGAGTTATTTAATTGCAAAAGCTACTTACTTTTCCTCTGGGACACACGCTTCAGCGAATACTATCTGCAATTCGTTTATAAAAGCCACCGGGTGTTTTGATTCCTTTGGTCTAAAAGCTAAATTCCTTAAATAACGTAATGTATATGAAATCCCGAGTTTTCTCAAAATTTTTGCCATTACCAACTTCCGCATCCAACATCTAATTCTTAAAATTTTTATTAACACTTATTGTCGCCATAACATTATCATTAGACATATCACTTTTATTAGTACTAGTTTTAATTTCCTTCAAACCAATTCGATCCCCATTTGCCTTACGCGCGAACATACCTCCCTCGTTACGTGACTTAACCCATTATTAACAGTATTAATTAATTCATCAAGCCTTTCCATTAATAGATTCGTATTCATGTTTATTGCGGTTATATTTGACAACAATGCTTTAGTGCTCTCCAACAGTTGCTGAATAGGATCGGTAAGTGGATTCAATTCTGGTTCACTAACCCTTTTTTTGTCTTTTTGGTGGCATTTTCCTTTACAATAAATCGCCAATATATATATATATATATATATATATATATATATATATATATATTTAAAAACACCTGCAATAACACCTTAGTGTAAATTCGTACTGACATTCAACAATATATCCAACCAGGCCAATAAACAGCCAAATTTAACGACTGTTTTGTATCGTAGCTGCATTCCCTACCTTTGTGTCTCTATTACTAAATACTTCAATCTAAACGTTCAGTTTTAAATAACATAAACCCTCAATATCCTTAATTCAGAACATACAACCCGTTCACTCTTCCCGCGTTAATAAAGCAAGGAACATAGTTAATAGTCCATACAAAACAGAAAGATCCTACCTTACTGGTTGTGCTGTTTACGATGTAAACTGGTATCTTGTCTAAACCTTGAAAACTTTCACTTCCTGTGGCTTAGTAACGAACCCTTCGTGGAATTTTAGCTCTAACACACAATTATACTCCGAGAATAGTCTTTTTAAAACGCAATTTACTACTTGCCAGTTATTTTCCTACAGCCTCCGTTGAGTGTCAGATGTAAATTATGTATTATTATTTGATATCATGTAATGATGTTGTTGAAATGAACAAAGCACCACTGTTTATTATTTATTAGGAGTAGGTTCATGTAGTTATGAAAATAACTGGTAGTTACACGCTTATCTCATTTATTAATTACCATCAATTAATAATACAAACTTAAGACGTATAATTCTGATATATTACGGATACTGGCAACGGTCAGCACCGTTGAAGACATAAATAATTGAATACCGCTTAATTTAACAACACGTCTGCTATCTTCAATGGCTTAGAATCGACTGCCTCGTTAGGCGAGCTACGCCACCCTTGTACATCCTGTACCGCATTGTGCCGGTTACAACTTCTACCTCACTTTTTTCCTTTCTCTCCTTCTAATATTTTCCTTATGCCTTACAACGTGTCCTATCATCCTATCTCTTCTATTTTTTACTGTTTTTCCCATATTTCTTTCTTCCCCTTACTATTTCTAGAACCCCTTTGTTCTTAACTTTGTTTGCCCAATATGTTCATTATACATCTGTAGCATCACACTTCGAAGGTTTCTATCTTTTACCTGCCTACTTCCCATATTGTCTACGTTTCACAGCCGTATAGTGCTGTATTCCGTACATATGCTATCAACAACTTTTTCCTTGTTTCTATGTTTGTCTTCTATGTCGTCGAACATAGCAGTTGCGCTTTGTTAAATACAGCACGCTATTGTGCTAATCTTTTTTTTTTAAATATTTTTTACACTTTTTCCCTTTTATTGTTTTCTAAAAATGTATCCTATATCACCTAGATTCAGTGGTACTCGAATGGAGTTAAGCCACCTGACGACTACCAAGATCCCTCACCACTTAGACATTTACCGAATCAATAGTTTTCAATTACTTTTTTCGTACAATCACAATTTGTTGTAAAAAATTGCAAAACCAACACCTTTAGTTGTTTACGATAATCATCGGATTTAAATACAATTCCTTTTTTTATCATTAGGTATTCCTTCCTGGAACTGGACAGCTGTAACTAGTGATTAATTTCTATTTTATCAATTGTCATATTCCGTTTCGTTAAACAGCATTTACATGGATATTTAAAAATATAGCAATACACTTAAAGACGAAAAAGACCGAAACTAAACGAGTTCACTGCCTATACCTGCATTTGTCCAAAACAGATGATATTTTAAAAACATGCTTCTAAATGCGATAACAATTAATTGAAAGTTAAATCAATTTTCAATTTATCTATGTATTATAATTCTATTACGGATATTACTAATGAAAAACCCTTTTTGGTATAATTCTTATATTCATTGCGAAATTATGAGATTCCCTTATAATTTGTAGTGTTGGATGAATATGTAGACCCTCTCTCAAGGAACTCGCTTAAAATAATAGATCGCAGACGTAGATATAATCATATTAAATATATTTTCGGATATAGATGAAGTTATTGAAGATATTTTTCTCCTGTCAACAAAGTTAATTGGAAGTGCTCGTTTGCAACTTTCTTACTTCAGCAAAACTTTGAAATTCTGACGGCTAACGACAAATGAAGCTTTTATGTCTTGCTATAAAAGAGAAACCCTAGACGCTTCAGTTACTCATTGAAGCCTAAGAGGTATTCAACCAAGTTATAATAGAATTTTGTAATTTCATCCTTTTCCTGTTATTAGATGGTTTTTGTTTTTATACTCATATCGAAGTTTCCGATTCAGTTTTCTAGGATATCAATTTTAGGTTGAAAAGTGTTATATAAGGGAACCATCTTGCATAAATTCAAACATATCAAAAAGATTATGTAAAGAACAGTCATTATAGCGAGTTGTGAAGAATTGTAAGACTACTACACTTCCTCTGGAATTGCTGTCAATTTGCATTTCTTGTAGAAAAATTGCTTTTACTGCATTCGATGAATGACAGGCGAAGGTGTAATTGTAGTTCATCTAAATACCAAACACTGTTTTAAGTGGAAAATGTAGAATTCCTGTGTAGAGGTTGACTATTTATAAGTTTCTGAAATATGATGATATATTTAAAGTTATGCTAATGTATCCAGTGAATTTTGGAATTCAGTAATACCCATTATTTACTTTTTCGTACCATAAAACGAGGTGAATCTTTGTTGAATGACCTGATCATATACTTACGCTACTGGAAACAGCATCTCGCACACATAGTCTGGTATTCGAAAGACTCCAGCAACACGGACTGCACTTGTTTAGCGACAAATGCAAATTCGGGGTCCAAATACTAGGATATCTGGGCTACATTATAGCCACACACGGCAATCATCTGCTATCTCGACATATCGATCAAATCAGAAAGGCTGAACGATCAAAAACCCCCGTCAGTTACGATCATTTCTCGACCTATGTCATTGGTTGAAAGACTACATTTCCGCTGTACTGAAGTCCAAGTTCCTCTCACGGACCTGCTCCAAATAACAAGACGCTTTCAGTAGACTGAAGACGCAGAAACAGCATTTCGAAGAATCCAAGAAGCGATACAATAGAAACTAGAACTTTACCGGCCCGGCTTCGACAGACCGTTCATCCTACAGACAGACGAGAGCAGCATTGGTGTTGTTGCAGTACAATACTAAGAGGTCGATGGTACAAACACATCATTGGCTACGCCAGCGCCAAACTGAACCAAACAGAAAGGAAGTGCCATATCAACAAGCAGGAATGCATAAATCTCACATGGAGCATCAAAAGATATTGTTCACACTTCGCACAGACAACCGTGCCCTGTTATGGCTCGATTGCACCAAGGACAACAAAATCCAAGCTTACACGATGGGCCTAGCTGCTGCAAAAGTTCAGCTTCGACATCGAACACTGCCCCTAAAACACTCAACGAGTTGCCCGAACACCTCTTCCTCCACCCAAACAACGACACCATCTCCGAAGATACCACCGACGAGAATCGCTTGCTACTATCCGACCACAAAGCCAGACTGCAATGGCCAACATAACGCTTGCTGAATTTGCCGATCACGTTAAAACCGCCCAGAGCAAAACGAGACCATTGGCCGATTAACAGCTTTGAAACCATACACACCAACGGATCCCGGACATTGAGAGGGAGATTCTACAAGATTGCGTTTTGGAAAAGTGGTACTTGTACTGAAGAGGGACATCCGAAATCGTCTTGTACCATCGTGCGTAATCAAGAATGACATCCTCACTTCAGAATACCATTTTCGCCGGTCACTCAGGCACTGAGGAAACCTACAGGGCACTCAACAAACGCTAGACGACGCCGTAAAAGGCTACGTCCGACAGTACTGGTTCTGTACTGCAACAAAAAGAGGAACATTATAACACGAAACTCCCTTACGGCCACACACCCCGACCAACCCATGGGATGTTATGTCGATTGATATCATGGGACCTAACGTGCGGTCCAAACAAGGCAAAAAATCAATGATTGTCATCACGGATCTCTTCAGCCGATGGGTAGAGGCGTTTTCAGCAACCAAAGCCGACTTCACAGGCATACTCAGAGGAAAAGGTGTTTCAATGATTTAGTTGCCCAAATGCCGTATAATCGACAACGGAAGACAATTCAATTCAAGACGCTTGGCCAAGCCTTACTTCGATGGAATTCACATTATTGAACCACACCCATATGGCAAACCCAGACCAACCCCGTTAAAAGATGAAATCAAGAACTCAAAAAGGTCTTAAGGGTGTTTGCTACCGGCCACTCTCCCGAACTACAGGATACCCCATACATGTGATTTTCCAATGTTCCACCAGGAAGCGAGTATCTTTCTACATGAAAAAGTTTGAATTTTGCCGAACTCTTGCTGTTCCAAACAAGGTAAGGATCTTTAACATGCGTGACAACACACACACGGGACCTATATTTTACCTCTCATCCGAAAGATGGCGTATTTTTGTGAAAAATGCTCGCCTAACACTTTTAAAGCGGACCGTGTCGAGATTCGAATCCGGTACCTTGGGCGTAGTAATCACACGCATACCAACTACGCCACGAAGCCGCCAAACTACAGGATACCGTTCTACATGACGTTCTGCTCACTTAAAGAACCAGGAAAGACGCCGCCACGGGGACCACTCCGAGCCAAACTTTTCTGGAATACGAGTTTTCAAGACCCAAAATTGGGGCGGAGTCCCGGCGAACAACCAGGGAGAAACCCGCCAGCAACAAATCGACAGCTACACGCCAGAAAACTGAAATATCGAACGAAATATGCAAACGACGACGTCGCATCACTCTAATTAGCACCCGGTGATCGAGTAATGGTACGAGCTCAGCTGACCTCTAGAGCCCGGTTCGACGACAAACAGACTGGTCCTCACACCGTGGTTAGCCCACCAAGATTCACATAGACGATCTCCGGCCAGCGCCTCAGAAACAGCCGTCAGCGGGCAACACCATCAATCACTACTTTATCAACACACACCGCAACCTGTGAATAAAGAACACAACGTCTTTTGGCGCTCTGTTTCTGTTAGAGCTGGATTGTGGCAAACAAAGGAAATACTCGCTTTCTCCGGCACTACACAAAAGAAGGGCTTCGACCATACGACCTGACTTGACCTTTACAGCTACTGCTTCCACTAGCCTTGCAAGAGAAATGTGCTTTAGCGCTTTCACTAACGTAGAACCAGCACTTAGGCGTTTCCACTAACCACTTACCAACCGCATCGCCAAATCGGCGCTTCCACTAGCCCGAGAGAATTTATAACCGACACCGTGCGCTTTCGCTACCCCGAGATCAACAGAACCGGCGCCTCCATTAGCCTGGAAAAACGCCTTAGAATTAAGAGAAGGCACCCAAGACGCCGACGTCGATGCCAATACAGACTCATTTACATCACCAAGGCTGCAAAACACTACCCCTGCATGTACGCTGTTCCTGCGTGTCCTAGCGACTACCAACGTCAGCGACGCCGTGAGAACAACGCTTTCTGCCACTTTCTGAAGGGATCACCACCGCCTCCACGGCTAGGTTCCCCACTACCCAGGAGGTTCGCTGTACGACAGATATTCCGATACCAATAACTTCCACACAGCGGGTACCAGGTCCACGTGGTCCGACACACTCCATCAATTGTATAGAAATGTATATATGTAAACATGTATTTGTAAATATGATTAACTTAACGATTAATCAAAAGGAAAAAAGTTGTTACAGTGCTACAAAATTGATCCAACCACAAGCAGTCCAAGTTACTAACACCACGCCCAGCCATCCGGCCTTTCCCTATATTGCAATCTTTCTTCTAATAAATAACAAGTTGAAAATGCAAGGCATTGTCGCAACGAACTTCCAAATGTAGACTTACTTTAAAACAATTTATGTATCGCACATTAATTTTGGACCTATTTGAAATTTTGATAAAATTAATTCCCGGGGGTCGGGTATCCGTGGTCAGATGTTGTGGGGGGGACCATATTTCGACTCAGCTATGTTAGGGGAGTCCAAATATGTATCGCACATTAATTTTGGACCTATTTGAAATTTTTGATAAAATTAATTCCCCGGGGGTCGGGTATCCGTGGTCAGATTTTGTGGGGGGTACCATATTTCGACTCAGCTATGTTAGGGGAGTCCAAATATGTATCGCACATTAATTTTGGACCTATTTGAAATTTTTTTTTTCCCGACGGAATATCGCGGGGGCACGGCGCCCCCGTGGCCCGATTTTAACTGACATCAAAACTTAAGCTCTGGACACCGAGCTGAATCGATTGATGTATCACACATTGATGTCCGACCATTAGAAAGGCCTCGGACGGACGGACAGACGGACGACAAATCGATTTCATAAACGAACGAAGTTCGTTGAAAATTGATATTGGAAACAACGATAGCTTTCAGTCAGTCTTGAACTGTTGTCAGCCATTTGTTAGTCAACTCGTCACCTGCTCTGTTCAGTTTTACCATACATCGTTTGAGGTTATAGTGTTCTGTTTAGAGGACACTATAAATTCTATCCACTTATATTAAAATCACCTTGAACTGCAAATGAAAAGTTAGAGTAGACCGTCATATCTTCCAAAAAAGAGTCTAATTTATAAAAACCCAGTTAAATGAAACTAATATTTATGATATATCGTTTTGACCGAACAGTATTTAAGATACGAGATGTGACATTTAAATAACGAGACTGCGCACCTTTTACGGCGCAATAGCTTTAGACAAAGTTGCAAAGTCGTGAATCTTGATATTCCGCCAACTCAGAGTTTCATCTCAGTCTACTTTAGTTTGTTTTGGAGTGTTAGTGGTATCGGAAACTATTGCACAGTAGTGACTCAAACTTGGCATAAAAGTCCATCAGCAAGTAAACCTAGAATTTCTTGCTAAATTAAATAATCGCCAACGGAATGTTTACAAATGTTAAAGTGATAAAGTTATGTGATGTGCACGAGTTTTTGAATGGAACGCACGATTTTCTGCAGATTGGGAAGAGGTCAAAGATGCTGATCATTTTTTTTGATATCGAGGGTGTTATCATGATTGACTAGCTGCCTGAGGATCAATCCATTAATTAGAAACACTATAAAGAAGTTCCAATCAAGGTAAGTGAGAAAGTAAAAAAGAAAAGACCGGATTAGTTAAAGAACGAATCATGGACTCTGCAACAAGAAAACCTACCCACCCATAATATCCAGATTACTACGCAGTTTTTAGCGAACAAACCCATTCCTGTATTTGCTCATTTTTCTAATTCCCCAGATTGCGCACCATATAACTTCTACCACTTCTCAAACGTGAAAAGTGTGCTACGTGCTGATTTGACGTTAAGTATTTGAATTAATTTTTACCCCACAAAAGCAATGTGATGTAACAGTAAATAGAGTATCCGCTAGCTTTTAGTGGTGCAGGGAGTTTGGGGGTCTATAAAGCTGATAGCTTTTTGGGGTATATAAATTCCAATACTTTTATTAAATACTCTTATGTCTACCGAGAAAGTTTTTGAAACTCTTTGTCCAATAAAGCCTTTGAGCACCAACCCACATGGATATTCCCAAATTCAAATAAGCCCCTCGAAAGAAGGGTGTCTCAAGTATTGAACGCTTCCTACTGCAGTAAATATTGATGAAGCGTCAATTACACTTTCTTACTTCTTCCTAATTTTAAAATAAACAGAAAAAAATTCTACTCCGTGTAAAACCTATAGTACAACAAACGATTTTTAAGAAAACAAAAACAAACAAGAATTATAATCTACCATAATTTGGACCAAATCTGCATTTAGCTATAAAATTTAAGATTACTAATAATACAACTTTGTTGAAATTTAATCTTTTATTATTCTCATTGGCTAACATCTTTCCAAACTGACGAGCTCTTATGTATACAAATTTAATGCAATACGCTCTAAATGCACCGGAACGTGCACCAACATTAATAGTTCTTTGTGAAAATAAGCTTCACACAGGTATGATACTGACAAACAATTTCAATTCTTAGATACAACAAACAGCATGTAATGGTTATAACATAATTTAATGTAGTTGTTATGATTTTATCTCTTCAAAACTTTATTTATTTTCAAGGGCAGGACTCCCAAGTAAGATTCCAACCTATTATGATTGATGAAAGCTTCCCACACTGGTCACTTTCTCTTACGAGACGGGTACCTGATGTCCACGTTAGTGGTGTTCGAGGACCTGTCCAATCACCCACGAGAGTCTCTATATTTAAAATTCCATTTCGTACCTTGCCGTTTCCGTCGTTCGCCCTTCGATCGAGTTTAGAGAGGTTGCTGGCGGGTGTTTAATAATCTGATCCAAATTGCCCTCATCCTTATAATATTCGGGAGCTTTGTAAGTTACAACTTCCCAGGGTATTATCCCATGTTCTTGTTCTGACGGATGGTGCGACTTAAGCTGTTGAATTTTCGATATCAATGGCGTAATATTTATGTAAACAATTATCTTGTTCTCACACTTTTGAAAGCAGCATAGTATGTTTACGTTCGCACCGCATTTTGTTCTATGACTGTAATTTATGAGTTTATTACTATCAGGCGTAGTCTACCCTGGTTTTGGTTTTGGTACAAATAATCTTTCTTGAGTCGGTTATCGACCCAGATCTCAGTATTTTTCTAATTTAATACAAAGAATGTAAAATCTTGATTTTTTTATACTGGTTGTATAGAAGTGAAGTATGTGCTTTACTATTTTATTTCTGTATCCTAATTTAATATTTCATTGAAATAGTCACGTTAATAATATCAACAACCAAAGCTTCCTTAAATATTTCACACTGTTTTCGTATTAAAAACTCATTTAACCAATTGAAAATAATAAATTCTTTTCTACTATTTAATGTCTGCTTAAATAACGCACTAGAGCTTTACAACTTCAAAGGCGCAGATATTAAATATCTACTTCACTAACGGAAAAAATACATAATTTCCCTCTCACGGTAAAAAGTCAATTCTTATTGGGTTACGCCGATTACGCAATTACCAAAAGCATATCATTCTGTTCCCAACAGGAAGTTAGGATGTTTAGAAAAGCTGTGAATTTAATCACAAAAGTATGATAAAGTTATATAAAATAGATTTAATACTAAAAGAGGTATTATGTTTGCCAAAATGGCAGTAACTAATGACCCGCTTTACGCATATTTTGCCCTTTGTTATTATTTCCTGTATGGCAAACGATATCGTTTATTGTGTAAGTCTTCAGGTGCTAACCGTAATCGAGGCATTTTATAGTATGACAAAATATTTAGTGGAAAACTCAAAACAAGACAAAATTAATTTTTGTCACTTTTAATGTTGTGTTTATTGATGCGCTATAGTTATAAATAAAATTTGAATATAATTTTAAAAATAGATTTAGGTAATAAATACTACTCTTTTATGATTGTAAAGTCAGTACCTCGAATTGTGAAACAACTGTAAGCTACAAAACAAAAAAAAAGAATATCGTTTCAGGGACAGCTTTCCAAACGAATAAATGTTTTTACATAATAAAATACGTATCCTAATTTGTAGTAACAAAATGTACATATATATGTATATATATATATATATATATATATATATATATATATGTATAGATTTTTTTTTATATATATATATATATATATATATATATATATGTATATATTGACGAGATAAGAAGTCACGAGAGGTTATTGAAACCCAAATTCTACAAATAAAGCGATCTAAGATATAAAAGAATCCGTAAAGAATAGAAATTTCGGAAAATTCATGGTTTCACCCTGTACAATACAAGCTTACTTTTTCCTAGCGAAAAATGCAATTCCGTGTGTGTAAATAATGACCATGTATAATATAAACGTATGTATTGTAAATACATAGCAACTAATGTGCAACAGTGAAAAACACACTTCTCGTATATTTAAAAACTCCAATCTTAAATCGATAATCCAACCCTGTATAAAATGTAAGCCGTATATGTAAAAATAATTAAATGTACAGTAATAAAGTGAAAAGTGAAAAGCACAATTCCGTGCTTATAATTAGTCACTCTAAAATAAATACAGAGTCATTCGTTTGTAATGAAAAAAAATGCACTTTTCGTGCATAAAAATAAATAATTATGTGTATTGTAAACACGTTTAAGTTTATCGCGAAAGCAAATAAGAATGCAAATTGTTTGTATGAAAAAGCAACTGAAGCTTTAAATTAATTAGCCAAATTAATTTTGTATAACAAATTAAATTTTAAATTTCCTCCAATATTCGTAAAAGAGAAAGGATGCATCATTTGTACTTAGAACTACGAAAACATGTAATTAATTAACACGTTCTTTCCAAGAAGTCGCAGGAACATAAAAACGCTATAAAAACCCATAAAATTCGTAAGAATTATTTATTATTTTTCGCAATCATTGTAGGAGAGTAGGCGAAGCGACAATTAACATTGCGTGTTAGAAAAGGACAAAGCAATGTGCGACACTATTATAAATCAACCTCGCGAGTCTAAGCTAATGAATTATTCTTAGAAATTTTACATAATTACGGTATACTAGATTCCATACGGAACTAAGACAATGTAGATGAAGTGACGTAGTTAAAATAAATTGTATATAAGCGGTAACTTTTATTAAAGAGATTTATTCATGAATTCGATCGCTAAAATGTTACTTTGAGAAGAAATTGTTTTAAAGTATGCATATTGCAATTAGTAATTACCATGTAACAGTAAATAAAGATGTTTTTAAACGTGACCTGCGTAAATATGGAAATTGTTAAATGCAGTTATTTGACTTTGTAACATACAATGAATATGGGAAATGCTTCGATGTAAAAAGCTATTTACAATTTAATTAAATAATTAAACCGAGAATGCACATTGGTTTCTAAATAAAGCTAATTTCGAACGTCAATTTAAAAATAGAAGCAGAAGATACATAATACTGTTAATTACGAATTGGGTAAGCGCTTTTTGGATCATGTAAGTATTGCTCTTAGAATTTTTTTATTTGTAACTAATACTTTAGTACTTGTTATTTAAAATAAGGTTGAATAAGTCTTGATCATATATTTTTTTGTAAGGATATTTACCAGGAGAGTTAGTGGAGGAGTTTAAAACACTCTGACCTTTTTTATAGACCATCTTTTAAAGATTTTTTTTGATCAAAACAAACCTTTCAGGAGTGAGAATAAAAAGCCAGGCAAACTATCCACAAGAGAAAAAGTTTGAGTTCTGTATATTTAAACCTACATTAGATGTAGAATATTTTGATAATTAAATAAATTACACTTGTTAGAAATAATTTTATGCTTGAAAAAGATTATGCTGTAAATGTTCTATATTCTTTTGTATGAGAGAAAACATTTTTGACTGTATAGATGCATTATGATATTGCTGTGTTTAATTTAATTTTGAAAACTCTATCAATTCCGTTGAGCTAACCAGGCAAAGAAAAGTTAGGAAAGAAAGTAAGTCAGACATTTCAAATTTTACAATTTGCTGTATCTGTATCACAGAGCTCTCTTGGCGACGTCCAAAACCAGACTGTTATCACAATATTAATTAAGCGGCGTCTCAACGCGAGACCATTGTCAATATATATATATATATATATATATATATATATATATATAAATTAAATTTAGTAACACACTTGTTTTCTTAATTGTATATAATTCCTTTTGGGTTTTAGGTCAGTAGAATTGAAGAATTCTCTTTTTATAGACTCAAGCTTTCGGAAGTTTATTTTTCTATTATCAACAGTACTAAATGTAAATACAGATGACGTTGGTTGAACTAGTAGCTAAAAATTATATATAACTGATACTAAAGTGAGATTAGATACAATTGGACGATTAATAATATCGTAAAGCGTATAAGGGTGTGATATAATTAAATTTTAAATTAAAAATAATAATAATTATATCATCAAAATGAGTAAAAAATATTTTTGATTATTATGTATACCGTCTTTATATTTAATTTTTATAAACAGTTGTATATATGAGAATTTTTTTTGCTTGGAAAGAGGTATCTTTATATATATAAATTAAAAGCATTATTGTAATAAATTTGTCTCTTAATACATTACATGTTAAAAATTTTTATCAATTCTTTAGTTACCTCTGTAACCTTTTTGTGTATGTTTGTAAGTAAAATAGTATTATCACTTAATTATTTTATTTTCTGAAATACATTTTTTTAAATTTAGAACGTAGCTATATATAGAAACGCAAGTCTCCAATGTCATTTTCTTTTATTAAATGCATTAGAATTTTGATAGATGTAGCACACTTCAAGGAATTCGCGTTTTAATTTATTATTTTCTATATGTAAAATTTTTGAATTGTTAAAATAAATTTTGTGGTTGGTGAAATTTATGTGTGTTGTTAGAGCAGTTGCATTTGGTTTAATGGGTATGTCACTTTGATGCTGTGTTATCCGTTGTTTGAGGTTTTGTGAACTTTGTCCAATGTATATATTGAGACAATTTGAACAATTTAATAGATATCTGATGTTCCTTTGATCTTAAGGAACGGTTTTATCTTGAATTTTAGAAAAAAGATTATTTATTGTTATATCGGGTTTTTTGCAAGTTTTATATTAAAATTTTTAAAAATATCTAATTGAGATATTAAATTATCATAATCAAAAATATTTTTCACTCCTTTTGGTGACATAATAATTCTTATTTTTATTTTTTAATTTAATTATACCATACTCCTATATACTGTACAATATTATTAATTGTCCAATTTTATCTAATCTCACTTTAGTAAGTATCAGTTATACATAATTTTCGACTATTTATTCAACCTTGTTTTCATAACTAATTCATTTGTATTTACTTTTAGTACCCTTGATAATAAAGAAATACATTTCCGATAGCTTGAGTTTATAAAAAAGAAAATTTTTCAATTTTGACCTATACTTTTTGCACACCCTGTATTTCATAGAAATTAAAACTCACAATTATTCCTCATACAATTTTCCACAAAAAACGGCTCTTAATTAATCTCTGTAGACCTTATCATGTTTGAGATATTTTTTAATTAAGTCATACTCAATTAATGCATGAAAACAACGTATTATTAATTCTTTCAAAAATGCAAAGGTTTATTTTATGAATTTGAAAGTGGTATCTTATTTAAATCAAATACATTTAGTAGGAACGCGAAGTTTTTTTAGAAGGGGTGGCCGGACAAACGTGAGCTCGAGTTCTACACAATCACTTCTACTTATAGGTGGCATGCAACTGTCGGCCCTATACTTTTTCAGCTTCTAACTTCAGATATTCGTCTTCTAGTTCTTGCTAAGACCGAACGGTAGGCAATATGGTCCTATAAAATAGAGCAAGGTTACGGGACACAATATCCAACTGATCATCCTCGGATATAGCAGCGCACCGACGAAACAGAGAAGTCATACATGTTAAACAGTCAACGAAACTTTCCGACGGACCCTGAATCCTACGTAAGATATCATCAATAGTCTTCGTTTGTAATCAGGTGGTTAAAAATGTCGTACCAATAAATCAGCTAAAGTCTTCCAATTAGAAAACCGATGACGGTTACTCCAGTGCCGTAGTAAGGTTTTCGACTCGAAAAGCACGACTGCTTGTTCAAATAATCGGGGTTCAGATACGGTACGAACTGACCTAATCTCTTCAACCCTGTCAAGAAAGTTATGTACGGTAAGAACGTTAGGATTTTCACTGAATTTCAGATTCCATTTTACTACAAGTGCCAAACAGGATTTACCAAGTGGGCTAGGGGCCGTAGAATGAGAACTTTCTGATTGAAGGGTGGTTGACCTATCGGGAGGGTATATGTCAGGAGCTATGGCTACAAGATTCAACGTTGCAACCCTGGTCTCCAGTAAAGTAAGGAGTCTTGTTTGCAAGTCGTCACAAAAAACTCGCTGTTCTGGCGGTACCCTTAAAGGGGAAGAGAATCGGATAGTTGTGAGCGGATGGTAGTGACGGTTGTACATGAATTCGCAAAATTACAACTCAATTCTTCCAAGTTGGTCTCAATGGTTGTTAATTCGACCTTCGGATTTATCTCACAAAGTGTATCAATAATGGATTTCTGGCTGATTTGACTTTGAGCAGAATGCGATCGTCTTTGCGTAATCGATTTATGTCTATTTTAATGTCTGCCATTTAAAGACGATCAATAAATATTACAACCAAAAGAACATGTTAAAATATACGCGAAGGAGGAAAAAGTAATCCCAATGCACCGAATTGGTAGGAGCAAAACAAATAAAATTTAGCAACCCTAACAGAATTAGAACAACAAAATAGAATCTAGGAATATTAATAGGGCGTCAGTGTTTTCAAAAGAACTTGAATCGCCAGTAAAAATACAATACTAGTAACTCGGCATAAATAAAAATCAATACTAAATCACCAAGTGTCGGAATAGAAACAATAAAGCAAACGCAAGAAAAATTTTATCAGGGTTAAACGATATATGTTGCACTTATATCGTCTCCGGTATTATTAAGTTCATTATATTTATATATATTTATATTGATTATTATTAAATTGTTGTTAGGAATTTTTACCTTATGTTGACACTATAAATAAAGTGCAGCGTTCGGGATCTTTAATAATGTCAATGATAGCAAATTAGTCTCCTGACAAATATGTTTGAGAGGAGTACGCTGAACAAATAAAAGCTAATTACTCAGGGCCTTTTAGAAGTGTAAAGTTTATTATTAACCAGTGATTGATTCCACAAGGAAAGGAACACAAAGTATCATCATTGCATCTTTAAAGTATTGGATTATAAGTATCACGCTACATACATGGACGTCGGTTTATGAGCTTCGTATATTTTTAGTTAAAAGTGCAGTGCGGATCAAACACTATGGTGGTTTTTAGTTGTGCGCATTTGAAATTTCAACAATGAAAGAAAAGCTGAAATAATTAATTAATCGTGTTGGAGTGTTTTAAACTTGATTTAGACCAACAACGTAATTTGTGTGGAAGGAAATAAAAAATATTCCAGTAAGTGTTTAAATATTTAGTTACAAATTGTCTAGCTTATATTCCGTATATGTACCAAAAACATTTAAAATTATCGTTGAAAGATAACCAGCGTCTATTTGACTTTATATTATTTCAATTACATAAACCGCGAGTAATTCAGGTGTATGTACAAAAAATTCGAAACAAAACGTTGAGTAGGAATAGAGGTTTCTAAAAATCTAGGACAAATTTATAAGTAACAGAACGCTTTCAGAAATTGGCCCAATTTTAAGTAAAATTGATAAGTTCCAAAAATCGAGCCACACGTTGGGTATGTCAAAATTTATGTTACGGTATTCCGTGCAAAGACGAAAAACATCATGTAGGAAAACATACAATCCAAAGAATATTTACAAAACAACAAAGAAACCAATAATTTGCGTAATCGTTCATTACAACGTAATGTACATAAATCGTCAATTTGCTTATAACATAACATAACAATATAATCCTAAACTCCAAAATAGCGAGGATAAAATTTTATTATCTAAATAGCACTTATATATATCTAAATATCAGTATATTATATCCCGTTCTAAATATGTATAAGAGATAACAAAATAATATTGCAGTAAGTAAAAAATTTAGCTGTAGGAAGAGCATCTAGTAACCTTGACATTTTTCAACAGCTAGTTGTTGACGTTCACTTTAAAACAAAAAAATTATCAGTAGAAAAGTGCTCTAAACGCATTAAAATGTAGAATGGGAATTTATAAAATTAAGTACAAAATAGGTCGAGTGGTAAGCGTGCGTTAACGCATGTCTGTCATTTATTTCAAAATTAATCAAAAGAATGTTTATCTTCCAAAACAGCAACCCAAAGAAGAACGAAAACAGAGAAAAACTGTACCTTAGACTATAGGCTTCGTGCTGGTATCATCTTAGGATGCGAAAATGCGGCTGCATTTTTCTATGGGCTAAACGCCAAAACTACCAAATTAACTTATACTAGCACAGAAAGAAAGTACTAAAAGCGCGACTTTATAAAATGTTTTTTCGATAAGAGGATGTTGTATTTAATGTACCGCTTTCAAAACACCGTCTCTATTTTATAAGGCAAGGACCATGTATGGAGGTAGATATTTGGCTTCGAAAATATCGCCGAAAGATCAAGTGTGCAGAATTCTCAGACACAAGGAGACAACGTATTAACAAAGAATATTTAAACAAAGGAGAGCAATTTTATTACTTTAAAACATCTGCACATCTGCAGGATAACAGTATAAACTTATAAATAACAAACCCATTGCAAGTGTTTATTCATTAGACGGATGGTTAAGTAGAATTATCTTTTAGAAGAAAGCTGTGCATTTATGTGCAGCTGTAATTGAAATGTAGTCTCTGCAGGTAATAGAATTAATTTGTAGCGACTTTGTAATGTGAAGTTTTTTAAGTAGCTGTTTGATTTTACAAGGCAAAATTTTATAGAGTAACTACTTGAGAAATTTTATAAATTAATCCTAACTTCAAATGGTAGGAAATCAAGATGTTGAGAAATTTTAGGGCGTTTTAAATAAATATAGGACGAATAAATATTGATGCAGCAAAAATTGCTTGCAGGATTTTGAACGTAACAAGCTTAGAAGTCAATTTTAAGTATTTATAATCTTCGTCGTAATTCTTGATATTGTTGTATATAGCAAAGCCATTATTTTAGATTACTTTTAAAATATTACATTGTAACACAATCAGTAAGACGCATATCCTTTGTTCTAGAAAAACTTGCAACATGCTTATCAAATGTCACGTTCTTGAAATTACCTCACCGCACTTATCTTTTTGTATAATTAATCTTTTGGTCAGGACTTTATTGTGTCTTTACTTTGTAACAACCACAATTAGGTTTCCCGCAGATGTCCTAGAATTCAGGAAAGTTTTGGCTTACCACCATTAAACATACATTTTTATCGCCTGCCACAACCTTCGGCAGAAAACCCATCTCTTGTTATCGGCAGTTATAAAAGACGAAGCCCCAGAATAGTGGAGTCAGTCTGTGTATGAGTATGACCCTAGTTCATCCCTTGCTCTGGAGCAACTCGGTTCAGAGCCAACACTAAAAATGGTGACTTAATCTTTATGGTTGTTGAAACATTTTAACCAAGATAGTCAAGTAGTAATTCTTTCTAATTATCTGTCAAATTCTTGTACTGCTTTATACTTTGTTATCAACATGTCATTTAGCTTTAAGTTTATTTATTCTTTATTAAATGTTGTTACTACACTCGTTGCAAGATCCCAAGGTACCTGATTAATTGATTAAATTGGGAAGGGTGAGTTAAAGCCACGCGCACTTAGGCCTCCTGGTGGGCCCATTGTGCTGCCTTCCTTGCCCTAGGTTGGTCCTTCATTGCTCAACCACCCGACCTTGCAGGTAAATTTGAGGATGTCGGACCAGGGGGTGTCTCGAATTCCGGTCTTCTCGGGCCAAAAGTCCCCCAGCATGGATCCTCGAAGTCGGGCGAGTACCGGACAGGTGCACAGAATGTGCTCCACCGTCTCATCCTCCTGTTGACAGCCGCGACAGGTGGGGTTGTCTGACAGACCCATCCTGTGCAGGTGCATCCTTAAAGTGCAATGCCCGGACAGAATACCTACTAGCAGCCGTAGTTTCTGTCTTGGCAAGCGTATGACAAATTTTTCTATTTTGGTCATGGGAGACCTTATAAACATTTTTGCCTGCTGGCAGCTTAATGTACAAGCCCACCTATCCTTGTGACGGCGGTGGGTTATTTGTCTTATCATGGAGAACACCACCGATGGCGCAATAGCAACCGATGGCTCAGGGCCGACAAAACCCCAAGCCGCTCCCTGCCTCGCCAAAGAATCTGCCTGTTCGTTACCATGTACTCCTGAATGCCCTTTGATCCAAACCAGTTCAAGGGCGTTTGTATCAGAAGCGAGCTCGAGAACACGATGGCATTGGTATACCATCCCCGAGAGAAGCTTCTGCTTGTTTAAGCTCAGAAGAGCTGCTCTACTATCGCTCAAGATGCGTATAGCTTTGTTCTGGATTCCACGTTCCAGTATGGCGTTAGCGCCATGCATGATGGCTATGACCTCCGCTTGGAAGACAGTTACCAGTCTGCCCAGCGCAACACTTTCATGAAGGTCTAGGTCATCGGAGAAAATGCCTGCCCCGGTACCTTCATTTGTTTTGGAACCATCTGTGTAGATGGAGATCTCCGTTAAGGAGGCGTCCTCAGTGTTTAGACAAACCCCAAAGCGCTTCCTGGAAATCATTATGGGTGCGATCGAATCAACCACTCCTCCCAAGATAGGGGTGTTCTGCACCGCCTCTCTTAGTATGTTGTGGTGTCTACCACCGCCTCCCTTATCGATCCATAGACCTTTGAACCGCAGCCTCATTGCCGCTCTCAAAGCCATCTCCTCCACATGTAGGTCCAGCGGAGTGAGGCCTAAGATGGCTTCTAAGGCTGCAGTAGGTGTGGAACGCAATGCACCTGTAATGTTTAGACTGGCCACTCTTTGGATATGAGTAAGGTCTTTGACTGTATGGGCCAGTCTGGTCCTGCGCCACCAGACTACAGCGCCATAGCAGAGCATCGGCCTTACTACCATGATGTATAGCCACAGGACAGCCTTTGGTGGAAGACCCCAAAGTTTGCCTAGTACCTAAGTTAAGTACCACCTCTCGCTACTAAAGACTCTACCATCACATCACCTAGCTACGCCATCACTTCCAATCACATTTCACAGTATTAAAAGTATCATTAACAATCAACAAAAGTGTACTTAACAATATCCAAGAAAGCGACTTTACTTATAACTATGAAAACTTGTAAATTATTGAGCAGGATTAAAAATAAAGTAACTGCTCTATCGCCTAGAAAAGTTTCGACAACGAATTTTGTAAAACCGTAGAATATAGTTTACGGTGCTGCAGAACATTTCAATCTGTGTAAAAGATACCGTTACAGAAACACTTTTCAATCTTAAATTTATAACCCGAAAAGCTAAATCGGAGGAATTGGATGCGCGTACAGAAGCAAAAAATTATCTAATAACATGAAGAATATGAAATTACCAAATTCTATTATAACTTGGTAAATACCTCTTCGACTACAATTATGAAGTTGGGGTATTTAAGGTTTCTCATTTCTGGCAGGATATAAAAACCTTCATTTTTTGTTAGCTGTCAGAACACTCCCAAGTTTCCCTAAAGTAGGAAGTTACAAACAAGCACTTCCAATTAACTTTGATGACACCAGAAGAATATTTTAAATAACTTCATTTATTTTGGAAAAAATATTTAATATGGTTATTTGTACAACGCCTATTTTTTATTTTAAGAGTGCTTCTTCAGAGGGAGTTTCCATATCCATCTATAAATTAGAAATCGTATACCATTTACAAAATTTCAGAATGAGGAAAGCAATTACACCAAAAGGGCTTTCATAACATTTAACATCCGTAATAATATTATAAAGCAAAGGTAAAACTTAATTTATCCTGAATCCTTATTGTTGCCACATTTAGAAATGGATTAATAAGATGTTATCGTCCCTTTCAGATAGATACAGGAATTGACTGTAAACTCAATTCTTTTCGGTTTTTCGTCCTGCCCTTTCCACGCCATTTGTTAACAGTCCATTCAATATCTTATTCTTTTAGTTTTGTCGATTCCGCATTGATTTCCACACAATAAACTTTAATCCCTTGCGTTATGGTTTAATATATCTACGAAATTTCTTAATACACTGGGCCGATAGCAAAAAATTTTTTCTCAACTATCCTGCAGAGTCTTTACGCTCGAAGGAGTCCTGCGATAGGCTTTTTGAGGTTAGGTTACTGTTAAAAATAGATATTATTATTAAAAAACACAAATCACTTAACACGCATATCAGAAGTCTTGGTATTTCTGTTGCTAAAACTATTGCAGACTGTTCTGATATGCGTGTTAAGCGATTTGTGTTTTGTGTTTTTTAATAATAATATCTATTTCTAGCAGTAACCTAAACGAGGACTTGTTCGAGCGTAAAGACTCGGGAGAATGGTTAAAAAAAAATTACTGCGGGCCGATATACTTTCGTTTGAGCAAATGTGACAGCTGCATTTAGCTACATAATGACATTTAATATTTAGTTAGATGCGTTTTTATGTATTTAAATATCGATATGAACCGTTGTAAAAAAGTAGATCATACTAATTGACGGACCTGAAGTTAAATAGGAATTACACCTGCATATATCTAAGTTGAGCCGTTTTGAATCCTCTAGAAATCAAAAAGTCTTAGAGAAACTTTAAACTAGAGGATATATTATTGATGCAAGTCAAACTCCCCTTTACAGTATTAATTTTCAGAATAACGCATAAAACAATTATAAAATACCAGAGAATTTTATAAATTTTTACGTTGTTAAAACATTCTCCAGAGGAAATTACTTATTCTTTTTTTAACATCTGAAAATAAAATTCCGCATCTACTAATAAATGCGGCTAGTGATCTAGTGATCTGGATTTCGGGTGTTTCCAATTTCGTTTTTATTTTATAAATTTTTATTCAACGTCGTAACCTTTTAGAGCCTTTGAAATATATTCTTCAACATAAAATAGTATTCATTAAATTGATGCATCAATCTACTTTCAATTTTATAAAAGCTTGGATATTTGCTCAAACAAGCGGCTTTTCATAATGTTAACGACGAATAATACTATACATGTGATTTTTCCAATGCTCCACCCGAAGGTACTACATTGGCCCGGAAGCGAGCTTTTTTTACCTGAAAAATTTGGAATTTTGGCGAACCCTTGCTGTTCCAAGCAACAGAGATGAAATGGGTCAACTGGGTCACTGGGCCCAAGTGGCTCATTTTTTGTTTGGGTCACTGGGTCAATGGGTCCCGTGTACTGAACCGAATTGGCCCAGTGACCCACATTGACCCAGTGACCCACATTGACTCAGTGACCCATATTAACCCAGTGACCCAAATTGACCCGGTGACCCAAACTGACTCAGTGACCCAAACTGACCCAATTGATTCAGTAACAAATTGAATTATTGAAGTCATAAAAATCTTTTTCCCATACTTTCAGCTCAATTTATTAACTATTTTCACAAATGCATAAGCTTATTGGTGCCGTTAGTTGCTAGCATTCGTTTCATATTTCAAGCAAGCGCTAAAATGTTTTGTAATCAATACATTGCTTTTTATGTAATATAAAACGCATTTTTACATGTTTTTCAAGAAACGTGCTGTGGCGCTGTGCCGCGAGAATGCAGTGTTATGAACGTATACAATTTTGTATGTTCAAATAATAGTATTCTTTCACATAAGAACTGAAATAATTTGTAGCAAAAATCTTAATATTATATACCCGGTTATTTTCAGTGTCCATTATTTTTGTAATTTGTATATCATTATCATTAAGCATGGATAAACATCACCTTAATTGTAATTTAAACCTTATACATAAGTGCTGACTTTTATAAATCTCCGTGAGACCGAGTTTTCTTGATAAGACTAATTAACTAAAAGAATGATAAAGATCATATAAAACAATGTTCCTGTACCAATCAACTCGATGTCAGAAAACGGGATTATTCAATTTATATTTTATTGCGTGTCATTGAAAAATATTTTGATCATTTAGTATAATTAATTGTTAAACACTCTCACACTAATTAAAATTGTCTCGGACAGCAGCTACTCCTTCTGCCAGATAGTTCTGAGATTTATTTTGTAACTGTAATTCGTAGAACAGCACATATTTATTAAAAACTAATAATAAAATTTCCGAATTTTATAATCGGTTATTCGATAAAACTCACCCACTAATTGAAAATATCACAGAGGGCCAATTTGAGACAGTAAGAAAATTTTTGCGACCGCATCAATTTGGGGAAATTTAGGTAACTGGGTCAATTTGGGTCCCTGGGTCAATGTGGGCCAATTTGGGTCACTGGGTTAATGTGGGACAATTTGGGTCACTGGGTCAATTTGGGTCGCTGGGTCAATTTGGGTCATGGGTCACTGGGTGGTGGGTTACATCCTCATTTGGGTCACTGGGTCATGTGTCACATTTTAGGTGACCCATTTCATCTATGCCAAGCAAGGTAGGGATCTTTAACGTGCGTGACAAAACTCACACACGGGACCTCCATTTTACCTCTCATCCGAACGAGGGTGTATTTTTGTGAAAAATGCTCGCCTAACATTTTTCAAGCAGATCGTGTCGGGATTCGAACCCGGGACCTTGGGCGTAGTAGTCACACATACCAACTACGCCACGGAGCTGCCTCTAGATTAGACAACAATATAGTTCGTAAACGGCTCAATAGTAAAATTTTAAAATTTCACATGCAACCTCCTTCAAAACTGTTCGCAAGCAACTCTATGTCAATGTCAGTCATGAAGGTAGTAGTAACCCCTATACTGAAAAACTTGTGCTCACGAACGATACGATACAAAATTTTTTTCAAAACATATTTACATGCAACCTTAATAACATATTACACAAATATTCACCACCAACACTTCGCCAAATTGTCTTAGGGGTGGAAGCAACCCCTACACTAAAAAAAATAATTTAGTTTGTAATCAACTCGTTAGAAAATTTTCAAACTTTTCACATGCAATCCTCTACTACTCTATTACAAAAATAAACTCCAGCGACGTGGCGCGAAAGTCAGTTTGAGGGTAGGATCAACCCCTATATTTAAAAAAATATGTGACTGGTAAGCGTTGCAATGCAGTTTTTAAAATTGTTACAAGCAATCTTCTAATAGTCTCCCTCAAAACTATCCTGAAGCAACGCCGTGCCCAGATCAGTCTTTATGGTAGCAGTAACCCCAATACTGTAAAAATAGTAGCTCGTCAACGATGTGATTTAAATTTTTATAATATTCACATGCAATCTAATAGTATATTATACAAATATCCACCAACCATAGTGCACCAAACACAGTCGTGGGGTTGGCATTATGCTAAAAAACATTTAGCTGGTAAACAACTCGTTAGAAAATTTCCAAAATTTTCTCATGAAATGCTTAATAATCTATAACAAAAATTTCACCAGCAATTGTGTGCCAAAGTCAGTATTTGGGCTCGAAGCAATCCCTAAACAAACTAAAATGTACCTCATAAAGAGCTGGATTAAAAATTTTAAAATTTTCACATGCAATCCTCTATAGTTTAATACAAAAATAAACACAACCAACGGCGCGCGAAAGCCAGCTTTGGGCGACAGTGACCCTTATACTAAAAAACATAATAGCTTGTATACGACTCAATAGAAATTTTTTAGAATTTTCATATGCAATCGTCTAATAGTCTCCTACAAAAATATCTTGCACTTTTGACGTTAAACCCATATTTTACGTTTATTAGAATCCATTTCTATCGACATATTACGAACTAGAACAAATATTTAAAGATTTTACGAACAGGAACAGCTGTATTGCCAACGGATAACGTTTTAAGTTGCGCAGTAATTCCAATTAAATAACTGCATAACCATCACACCAATAAAATCAAATTAGTGTATGAAAAAAGCAAAATTTTTAGAATAAAACTGTTTTGAGGGGTTAAATTTGACGCTTACAGTATATTTAGCAAACACTTATTTTGTGACGCCCACACAATAAATATCAAGTTTTAACGTTTGATTTATATTAATAAGATATAAAAAGTATCAACCTTTCTAGAATTAATAGAATTAAAATTTTCTATTTAAAATATAATATCATGTTAAAATACATCTCAAACTTAAACCGCTTCTTGACGATAACAAGGCTATGATAATGATTTAGCATGACATAATTACTCTTATTTCATACATACTGCTATTTGTAGAACATAAGGATGCATACATTGTTTTAATTTAGCGGCGCATCGGATACACAAAGTACAGCAATATTATAAATAGTATTAAACGTACGCTGTATATTGAGAATGCTTCATGTTCGAAGTCGCCATCCTGTAAAAACCAAACGACTAAATGTAGAATGTCTCCTTACCCATATCTCGCTCTTTCTTAAGGTATTATTTCTAAGTTTCATCTTTGTTACTTCGAATAGTTAACGGCAACGTTGCAGGGAGCAAAACTGATAGTAGTCTTAATGTAAAATCCCTTGCGTTATGGTTTAATATATCTACGAAATTTCTTAATACACTGGGCCGATAGCAAAAATTTTTCTCAACTATCCTGCAGAGTCTTTACGCTCGAAGGAGTCCTGCGATAGGTTTTTGAGGTTAGGTTACTGTTAAAAATAGATATTATTATTAAAAAACACAAATCACTTAACACGCATATCAGAAGTCTTGGTATTTCTGTTGCTAAAACTATTGCAGACTGTTCTGATATGCGTGTTAAGCGATTTGTGTTTTGTGTTTTTTAATAATAATATCTATTTCTAGCAGTAACCTAAACGAGGACTTGTTCGAGCGTAAAGACTCGGGAGAATGGTTAAAAAAAAATTACTGCGGGCCGATATACTTTCGTTTGAGCAAATGTGACGGCTGCATTTAGCTACATAATGACATTTAATATTTAGTTAGATGCGTTTTTATGTATTTAAATATCGATATGAACCGTTGTAAAAAAGTAGATCATACTAATTGACGGACCTGAAGTTAAATAGGAATTACACCTGCATATATCTTAGTTGAGCCGTTTTGAATCCTCTAGAAATCAAAAAGTTTTAGAGAAACTTTAAACTAGAGGATATATTATTGATGCACAGTCAAACTCCCCTTTACAGTATTAATTTTCAGAATAACGCATAAAACCATCATAAAATATCCGAGAATTTTATAAATTTTTACCTTGTTAAAATATCTTCCAAAGGAAATTATTTATTCTTTCTTTTAATATCTGAAAATAAAATTCCGTATCTACTAATAAATGCGGCTAGTGATCTAGTGATCTGTATTTCGAGTTTTTTTTCAATTTTCTATCCCATTAATTTTTAACTTGTACATTGATCAGGCAATGAATACTGTCAAATGCAGGAAGACATTTGGAATTACTGTGCAGAGACAAAAAATTGATATGCTTAGATTTGCAGATGATGTAGCGGTATTAGCATCTAGCAAATAAAAGTTAGAAGCTGCTCCTAATGAAATGGAAACAATTCTAACAGAGAGATACGGTATGAAAATTAACAAAAATTAAACTAAAGTACTAGTATGCAAAGAATGGGAAAATAAACCAAAAATAAGAATATAAATAGGTAACGAGAACTTACAAGAGGTTAAGGATTTCTGGTACCTAGGAAGCCAAATAACGCAAGATGGAAAAAGCGCAAGAGATATAAAACAAAGATTAGCACTGGGTCGTCCTACATTTAACAAGAAAAAGCAACTACTGTGTTCAAAGACAACAAACACAGAAACAAGGAAAGATTGCTTAAAATATATGTGTGGAGCACAGCTATGTACGGCTGTGAAGCCTGGACAGTAGGAGCAGCGGACAAGATAAAGATATCAGTTTCTGGAATGTGGTACTATAGACGTATGATGAAGATATCATGGACAGATAAAGGTACTAGAATTGGTACGGAGAGAAAGAAATAAGTGAATAACGGTAAAACGTAGAAGAGATAGGATACTACGGCATGAGGGAATAGTGCTGAGTATATTAGAAGCAGAAATAGGAAAAAAGAGAAGTAGAAGTAGACCTAGGGTCGACTATTGCACAGATAGTGAAAGATGTACGCTGTAGGAATTTCAGGGATATGTGTAGACTAGCTCAGAATAGAAATCATTGGAGACACGCGTACAACCAGTCTCAAAATGGAAAAACAAATGACGAAAAAATAACTGCAATTAAACATGATGATTATTATAGGCAACTACAAGTATCGGTTGGGTATTATTCTCGAATAATGTTAATTGTGTGAAGGGATTTATTGGAAAACTATTAATTCGGCAAATGTATAAGTGTTGGGGGATCTTGGCAGCCACAGGCTGCTTAACCCCCTTCACATACCACTGAAAGTCGGTGAAATAGGGCATATAATTAGAAAACAATAAAAGGGAACTGAGCTGTATATATTGTAAAACATCAGAAGGGAACCGAACTGGATCTAACAAGAAAGAACAGTGCCTATTATCAACGACAGCAAACATAGAAATAAGAAGAAAATTGTTGAAAGCATATGTGTGGAGCACAGCACAGTCGATGAAATACCGGTAGAAATCGGAAAAGGAGGTAGATATAGACCTATATCAGATAATGATAGATGCAGAGTGTGCAAATTTCAGGGAAAAATGTAGGTTAGTTTAGAATAGGGAACAATGAGGATACGTGTCTAACCAGTTCCAGGACTGAAGACTTAATAATGATGATAGTATGCACTTGAAAACCTTATGCAAACGTTTTTAAAAATATTGTAGAGGGCCACTATTAACGAGTTTCACCAATTTAAAACAGGTAATAACAAAAGTCTTTATTACTCACCGTTCACAAGTCTAATTAACCTTATATGCCTTATTTATAGACGTTTTCAGTCCAATTAACAATGAAGCACTATAACATTAATGTTCTTATTTCATACATACTGCTATTTGTAGAACATAAGGATGCATACATTGTTTTAATTTAGCGGCGCATCGGATACACAAAGTACAGCAATATTATAAATAGTATTAAACGTACGCTGTATATTGAGAATGCTTCATGTTCGAAGTCGCCATCCTGTAAAAACCAAACGACTAAATGTAGAATGTCTCCTTACCCATATCTCGCTCTTTCTTAAGGTATTATTTCTAAGTTTCATCTTTGTTACTTCGAATAGTTAACGGCAACGTTGCAGGGAGCAAAACTGATAGTAGTCTTAATGTAAAATGAAAAGAAGATATACGGTGGACGCGACAATAAATGGCTTTGAAAAAGTTCTAGAATGATAGGAAAATATAAAATAGTGTATATCGATATATTTCAATATTTTAAAATTTTTTTTGTTATTTTGGGCTTCTTCAACAAATAAGTAACAATATATTCTATATATGTATTTAACTATTTCCACTATTTCTGAGGGACGCCGAAATGTATCAATTTTGTAAGGATGCAGAATTGCTAGCAGGATGTATATATATTTAAATATATATATATATATATATATATATATATATATATTTAAAATATATATATTTAAAATATATATTTAATAAAATAAATATATATATTTAAAAAATATATATTTAATAAAATAAATATATATATATTTAAAAAATATATGTATTTAAAATATTAAAATAATGTGGGAATTAACCCTTTATTCTCGCCCCACGAATTGGGCCGCCATAATAATGTGTGAATTAAGCTCTTAAATCGTGCCGCACGAATTGGGCGCAATAATAATGCTGTGAATTAACCTGGAATCGTGTGCCCCAGCGTTGGGCGGCTATAAATCCTGTGTGGTTTAGCTCAAATCTTGCCTCGCCTGCTCCTGAATCAGTCCTCCTAATTCGATGCTTCCTATATATTACATACACCTACCTGTTGCATCAAACAATCTTCGTCTCATTATCACCATAGAAACCTAAATAGAAATCCACATCAATAATGCATTCTAAATAAGTCAATTAACCAAAATATCACACTCTATTTATCTGAAATCTAAATTACATTTTTTTTTCAAATTTAAAATACCATCGCTTTATATACATTCATGTGTTCACTAAATTTTTTAACAATCATTTTACATATCGATAACCCTTTTAACACATAACTTTTTATTAAAGTAAGAGGGCATTCCTCATGCCTTAAGTTATTCTTCGTTCTAGCATGAGCTCACCCTAAAACTTTATAGATGTGCATATAAATTCTCTGCACGACCAATATCAAAAAGCCCTCTATACCTCTTTACAACTTTTGGTTATCTGCAAGTTAATGAATACTGCTCAAAATCAATCTCGTTTTAACAGTCCTATAAAAGTCTGTTCAAATAATAATTAAAGCAAATAGTTATAAAACACATCAAAACACCACACACTATGAAAATATTCACCATGAAATGTCTTATTCTATCTTCTACCTTGTAGTTGTCTTCGTACTGCGGTTCACTAACTAGCCCCTTGTAGATGTTACCGTCTGGTAGGTCCTCCGTCTATCCATTAATTCTATGGTCGAATTCCCATGTGTATCATACATGCCTCTACTCCAAGAACTCTTCTTTTATAAATTTCAATCAAAATGTCCAATCTCCAAATTTCGTTCCTTTTATTGCAAATAAATTCTATTACCCCAAACCTTGCTTTGATCCACATCCAAACAATCTTTAAGTTCTAGTACTTCTCGTACATCCAAACAAAAATCTTTGTACTTACATCTTAACTTTAATATTTACTAACAACGCTTTATCAGCTTTTACATAAATTTTATTTAATTAGACTGCACTAATTCACTTGGAAGTTAACTCACTGTATTACCGATGGAATCAAAAAGCAAAAGAGCAAAAAGAGCGAGACCTCTCTCTGTTACTGATTATATAATGCAACCTGGCCCCCTGTTTACAAAAATCGCAAGTATATCTGTTTAACCGTTGTCTTATTTTCCTCGAAAATCACCAACGACATAACATATAACACAACAGTACGTGGTAATGCACTTAAGAGCGTCAACTGTCGTTTCCAATTCTCCGGATTAGACTCTACTCCTCGCTTGGTACACGCCTTTAACTTCAAGCAAACATCCTTTATCTTCCTTGTACATATCGCTTTATCGCACACACCTGCCTCTACCACCTGCATTTCTAGCCCTTCTCGTTTAATCTTTACCAATATTATCACTTGGCTCCATTTCCCACCGTTCTGAGCGACGCGTGCTTGTTTACAACTATCCTTGAAATTATCGATTTTTAATTCCCTTCCTCTGAATATACTTTATGTTTCTCTCTTATACTTATAGGCTTTTATTCAATCTTGGTCTTTTCATTGCTCCTTCCGACTCTATATCTAAGATTAAAAATCAATATTTTAACTAACGTATACTGCTTTTACATCAATTCTGTGTGGTTTTGCTTACGTCCGTGGCTGCTTTAATTCTAACGGTCGTTCGTTCCACTAAGCTGTTAAATTTGTTTGCGCGACTCTACTAAGAAATATAGCTTTCCCCCTGTTATTTGAAACGTGTTGGTTTTTACAACTGAACCTAGATATCGTTAATTTTAACGTGCTTCACGCTTTTAAAACTGTTTTATAGTACCCTATTATCCATTAATTTAGCTACAAAATAATTGTTGATAATCTTTTAACTCAATAAATTTATTTTACTGGACCTAATCGCTCTCAACCCTGAGTTCACTTATGTCCTCATGAATTTTATTGTCCCTTTTCATTACTCGATAACACACACACACACACACACAGATATATATATATATATATATATATATATATATTGCTGTGATATTTTTGCTCCAGGGTTGGGCAGACCATAAAATGCAATGATACTTTACCAGCCCCATCGATGGTTTTATTTATTTTTAACCCCACAGTTGGGCATGCCATAAAATGCTGTGTTATCCCCTTTTTATTAATCAAGCACTTGTGAAATGTTAAGTTATAGATTTTCTTTGCCTCAACTATCTGATTCAATTAAATAAAGCAATTTTACAATACACAATATAATGATTAAATATTTACAACCTTTTTAAAATCTTCCCCCTTTTCAGAATATTTACATATGCCAGACTTAAGAAATTGAAGCCAGCAAAACAAGCGTTTTGTTATATTTAGAGGCCTTTTGAAACGTTTCAAGATGCCTATTGCCTTTCATAAATTTATCAAAGAAACCCCGGTTTTGTTGTATCTTACATATGCTAAAAATTATTGAATTAAACAGTTTACAGAAATAAATTATATTAATATATCTAACCTGGAGTGGTTCAGTAGTTTCTCTGCATCTCCAAGAGTTTTCGTGCTTAGTCTGAATATTTAGAGTCGAATTTGGAAATTGACATTAAAACCAAAATACTATCCAAATTGTTTTTCAAAATCCCATAAGTTAGTTCAATAAAAGGTTTTTCATCTCCGTAATTAACAAACAGTAATAGAACATTTACCATGTCAGTGATTACCAAAATTAATTTAACAGGAGGTAATCTCCAGAATCGTCTCTAGAGCTCTGTTTTATTTATTTTAGAAATTGTATAATTTTACTAAATCTGGTTTACTCTTACTTACACAATTTTTACACTTTTATAAAATGATTTTCATTTTACTTTCGTTTAACTGGTTACGTGAATAATTTAGCACTTTTGAGTATCGTGACAGCCTAGTCTAAAATGTATACTAACTCGTTGCTCAATTGTTATCATATTTATAGGCCTTTCCCCTTTGTTTGCTATTCGTTGTTTTCACCTGTTGGGGCGACACCATTTGTCTTATCTCTTGTGTACTCCGGGAAATTTTACCAATTGTATAGTTCAAATACTTGGAAGAACGCTTAAATTGTCACGTATTCATTTATATACCATTACATTTAATTTAGAAATCCCAGGAATTTTTGTTCATTAAATCACGTATTCATTGTTATTTGCTTATTCTAATCTAAACAGAAATGAATTTGGTGTTTGTTTATTTCCTAGTTAAATTGGATCTTTGAACAAATGTAATACTTTATGTCACGTACAATTTATTTAAATAATGCATACTTTTTGCCTGCGTATGCGATGATATATTTAATGCACTTGTTGAATATTTAGCTAGCCAATTCATATAGGTTTTCCGTTGATTTAATTTTGATGCATTTCATTACATTTTTAAATCTTATCTTTGCTCTTAACTACTCTTGGATATGCGTTTAATCTCTTGTACTGTTATATACAGTGTGCGCTCAACTAACAATATGTATAGTGACCTATTAACCCTTATAATATCTGCAATTATGGGCTTTTGTTATTTGGAAGTTTCTTTTGTTTATTCTAAATTGCCGTAGTATGTGCAAATCCTATCTCCTATTTTTAACGTTTTGCAATAATTTCCTCGGTCTTTTTAGTACCTCTTCGTTCTTAACTTTGTCTGTCCATGATATCTTCATCATACGTCTGTAGCACCACATTTCAAGCTTCTACTTTTTCTTCTCTCCAACTGTTCCAGGCTTCAAACTACATGCTGTTGCAACATATGTTTTAAACAATATTTTCTTGTTTCTATGTTTGTGGTCTTTGAGAACCTAGTTGTTTAAAGTTAATGTACACGACCTTGTGCTAATCTTTGTTTTATATCTTTGTGCTTTTCCCATCTTGCGTTATTTGGCTTCCTAGGTAGCAGAAATCCTTAACCTCTTGTAAGTTCGTGTTACCTATTTGTATTCTTGTTTTTGATTTATTTTCCCCACCTTTGCATACTAGAACTCTAGTTTTAGTTTTGTTAATTTTCATACCGTATCTATCTGCTAGAACCGTTTCCATTTCATTAAGAGTAGCTTCTAACTCTTCCTTGCTAGATACTAATACCGCTATATCATCTGCAAATCTAAGCATATCAATTTTATGTCCCTGCATAGTAATTCCAAATGTCTTCCTGCATTTGACAGTATTCATTGCCTTTTCTATGTACAAGTTAAAAATCAATGGGGATAGGGTACAACCCTTTTTCACGCCTGTCCTAATGTTTACTTCTCTACGTTCCTGCTCTAATTGTATTACTGCTGTTTGCTCTTTGTATAAGCTATGTACTATTCGTCTATCCTTATAACTCATTCCAAACTTTTGAGTACTTCAAACATTTTTTTTCCAATTTACATTGTCGAATGCTTTTTGCAGATCTATAAACCCTATATACACGCTTTCCCCTTTTTCTATTGTTTTCTCCATTATCGCTCTCAGAGCTAAAATAGCCTCCCGTGTTCCCCATTTTCGCCTAAACCCAAACTGGTTTTTTCTAGTGTTTCTTCCGCCCGTTTTTCCATTCGTCTTTGTACAATTCTAGTTAATATTTTTGACACGTGTGGTGTCAGACTTATTGTTCGAATATTTTCACATCTATCCGCGCCTTTCTTTTTTGGTATACTTACTATGATGCTACGTTTGAAATCTTTGGGTATTTCGCCTGTCTCATACATATAGCTTACAAGTTGGAAGAGACGTTCTGTTACTGCTTGTCCAGCGGCTTTTAGAGTTTCTGCTTGCACTATATCTGTACCCGGCGCCTTACCATTTTTCAGACTCTTTAATGCTAATTCAAACTCATCTCTAAGTATAGGATATCCCAAGTTATCATTTCCAATGTTTCATTCCTGTTCTAATGTAGTTAGTTCCTCTCCTGCATATAAATTCCCTATATATTCTTGCCATCTACCCACTTTCTCTACGTTTTCTATAATGACGTTTCTTTGTGCGACCCTTATACCCTTATATTTTTACTATACGGTTTTATATCCCTAAAATTCATTCTAATTAATTTGTATGCTTCGTCTGTCTTTCCTATTTCCATCTTCGTTTGTACCTCTTTGCTCTTTTCATCAATCCATTGTTCTCTAGTTTTCCTGCATTTTTGAATAATTTCCCATTTTATGGCTTTGTATCTCTGTTTTCCTGTTTCGTTTGATTTATTTTTGTATTTTCGTCTTTCTACTATTAAATTCAGGATATCCTTTGTTATCCATGGTTTCTTATTTTATTTTTGTGTATACCCCAGAATATTTCTGGCCGCCATGTCTAGGCTGGATTTAATGTTATTCTATTCTGTTTCTACTTCCTTAGTATCAGATATTTTCCCGATATCTTTGAGCAATTTATTTGACTTTTTTTCGAATCTTTCTTGAATATCTTTATCTTTTAGTTTCTCTAAGTCCAAGTGCCTTTTTCCGTTTCTTTTTTTCACATTCTTAAATTTAAGTGCGGCCTTCATAATTACGATGTTGTGGTCAGTATCTATATCTGCTTCTGGGTAGCTTCTACAGTCTTTTACTTGATTCCTAAACCGTTGTCTAACAAGAATGTAATCTATTTGATATCTTCCTAAATCTTCTGGCATCTTCCACGTATATCGTCTTCTAGCATGATGTTGAAATAATGCGTTTGTGATGATTAAATTGTTCTTGTTGCAAAATTCTACCAGCCTATTTCCCCTGTCGTTTCTCGTGCCTAAACCAAATAAACCTACTACCGCTCCTTGCCTATCCACACCTACCACGGCATTAAAATCCCGCGTAATTAATAAATTTTCATGTCCTTTTGCGTATCTTAATATGTCTTCGATATCTTTGTAGATAGATGGCTTCCCCTCTTCGTCACTGTAGCTAGCCAATTCATATAGGTTTTCCGTTGATTTAATTTTGATGCATTTCATTACATTTTAAATCTTATCTTTGCTCTTAACTACTCTTGGATATGCGTTTAATCTCTTGTACTGTTATATACAGTGTGCGCTCAACTAACAATATGTATAGTGACCTATTAACCCTTATAATATCTGCAATTATGGGCTTTTGTTATTTGGAAGTTTCTTTTGTTTATTCTAAATTGCCGTGTTTCTTTCAGGAATCTCAGTAGATTCAAAAATTAATTTATTTTCATTTTTACAAAATCGAAAATTGCACACAATAGAAAAATTTCAAAAAAATTAATTTCTTACGCAGATTCCTCTTTTCATCACCTTAATTCTTCTTCAGTTCCCAAGCTAGCTCAGTTAGGCCTCCTCTTGGATATCTAGATTCACTATTATACTCTGTATCGTTCACGCACACTCTCAATAAAACCACAAAATAATACAACAATCATACAATATTTATTTACCACTATTTACAAATAAAATTCAAGATTATCCACATTTCAGAGATCAAATAACACCTCAATAAATCCTATTTTTGTACTGTCCTGGATTTTAATTTAAAATATCAAACACATTCAATATACCCGGAGTAAATGGGCCCCAAATAATACCTTATTTTCTTTCTTTATTTATAATTTATTTTAAATTAGTATACTCTGGAGTATGGTGAGCTCATGATAACCCAGTTAATTATGAATAATGTATGCCTTTGTACTTCGCATACTCTTACAACAAACAAAAAACCCATGTGCCCGTAACAATAAAAATTTTAAATTCCTAATGGAACGTTAATAAGCTTTATATACACCTTTAGATTTCTATTTAAATACTATAATAAAGTTAGTTATACGTATTATTTTCAATACGCAAAAAATGCACAATACCTTCAAAATTCACTCTCACACGTCACACAATTTTCATAGTTTTATAGTTTATAACAACAACAGTTTTCAAGCCTTACCTGGAATTTCTTGAAGATCTCTACTCCGTTGACGATGCCGTTAAGTTGTTTCGCACTGCTCTGCTGGCGGCTTCTAGCTATTTGTAGATGAACCCCATTTAGGTTGTGCTGTTTGCTCTGCCTTCACGGTGTACCCAAATCCAAATCCAAATTGATTATACTTTTTTCATAATTGCTTACTTTAGTTAAATGTAATTTACATTTACGTTACTTCACGTCACTTCACGAGCTTGTTTAAGATAAATGTTGCACCTCAAATTAAAATTTAGACTCGACACTATTCACGTATCAAATTATGAGGCCAACACTGTACTATTTAATTTAAAAATATGTATACTTACACACTCGTATTCTGAAGCGGTGAAAATACTAAGAGATCAAAGTTAAAAGAAAGAGCGATGCTAATTCTCTTCGAGTATTTATATGATTCCGAATGCCACCTCTAGGCTACTCTTCCCGTGAAAAAGCTAATTTAAAATAACCCTTCCTCAAATTTCGTTTTAACCGTTTTCGAAATCTCCGATATTTAGCGCGTCGTTACGATATTTTCAGAAAATCTAAAATTTAATATTCCCGTGTTTGTCTGATGTACCACTAACGATATCGACCAATAGTATATCCATTCACCTCTTAAGAACCCCGCCTTTATTAACGCTGTCCCTTTCTCATGCATATTATACGTTTCCTTCTAACCTTGTTTGAGTGGTAGAAATCGATATTACTGTTCGAGTTTCAATTTACTCCATGTGGACTTGTATACGTTCTTTGCGACGGTCGTTTAACCAATATTCTTTGAAACTTGCTTGTTATCTATAAAATTAAGAGAAACTTGACATTTAGAAAACATGCAGATGTTAAATTAACCAACGTTTTAACACAACATTTCTAGGAGCTTGTTTTCATGGTATTTCAACCCAACCGATATATTTGTTTGTTACAACGAAAGCTACTCCCTTTAGATTTATTGATTTTTCATGCTTTTATGCGTATTGGACGTAATGACCCTTTGAATTAAACTCAATTAAGTTAATTAATTAATTTGCATTGGCTTCTACAACTTATTTTCTTTACGAAACCTATTTAAATTTTATTCACTACTTGTAAAATCATGGTAATATTTGTTACTTTAAAATGAACTGAATAAAATAAATTTCGCATGTAAATTTTGGTTGTTTCCTCTATACAGGGTGTTTGAAATTGCCTTGTTTATACTTCAATTTAACCATTTATAACCACTACAATATATATATATATATATATATATATATATATATATATAATATATATATATATATATATATATATATATATATTGAATTTAGTAACAATGAAATATATATATAATTTTGTATTGGACCACCACCCGATAGGGTTGGAACTAATTCGCTCTGATAAGGCTTAACAAAGCCGAAGCTGTCGGTCAGTGTGGATGTTTCCTCTCCTGTGAAGTAATATAGCTATTGTTTTATTAATGGCTATATAACTACTAGCCGGATTTGTAGTCGTCAATAAGCTCTTATTATTTTCATAAGAGTTTGTTTACAGATACATCTTATTTATTTATTATAGTCACAAACGGCGCTTTATAGTAGTCAACCTATGTAAGTGGCTTCTATAGAAGCCACTACCCTATGAAGGGTTAAGTTCAGAACTTCCCGTAACGTTGGTTGCATAACCACCGTATAACAATAGTTTTTTAAAGAGTTTAGGTGAACGAAAATTTGAAACGACTCTAACCTACTTACGTTAACATCGGTGGCAATAAAAGAAACTGATACAATGTCAGACATGATTGATTCAGCGGAGACATCAGAACAATTAGAGATATTTTTAATGTGCCAAATAGAACTATAGCAATGCTAACTCGTTGCTGTCGTGTTGTCAAGACCGTTCTCCTTATGTAGCGGCTAAAATGATAAAAGTCAAACGCCTAGTCAATCATTTATAAAATGTTAGTCGAATAATTTATTCTGGTGTAACAGGTATGACTTCAAGAAGGCGGCATGAATAATTCAACCGTTCCCCTAGATTAACCTCCCCATTTAAATTATTGCTAAGCGCATGCTAAAGTCTTCAAGACGCACGGCCTATTAGTCCAGAGAATGAAGCGTTTCAATTTTCTAAGGTTAAGCGGATCGCTTTAATAATGCGACGAGCCCTGTGACAGTGCGGATCATATTTCTTAATCTAATGCATAAATTTGTTCTTGATCGATACTAAATACATCCTGGAATGATGAGCATTCGTAGCTTTCATTTTTAATCTTTCGCTGGGAACGATCTCGTCGATTGGAATGTTAAATTCAATTATAGAAATTTCGCGAACTGACATCACAAATCTGCAAAATATCAAATTCGCCTGACAAATTTTGAAACACATTTCAAGTGAAATTGGAAAGTTAACGATACGCTTCCTTCCCAAGCCTACAAAATTGTTACAGCTTATATGATTGTGCTAAAGCATACTTGCTGATATATTAAAGTAGATCTTTTTCCGCAAGTTGCTTCTAAATTCTTGTTGTCTTTTATGTAAAAAACGATTTAATAAATTGACATAAAAACAGAAGCGTTTTAACATTACTGCTCCATTTGGGAATGCAATTTTAAACGTCAATCATGTTGGAGTGAGCTGGGATCGTGTAAAGTTCAACCTTTCAAGTTGATGTGCAACAATGGGTCAGTGACGTAACGCCAAGTTGATGGTTACTATGGTAGCCATAACGTACTACTCCAACACTCAATCAGCAGAAACTGAATGCGCAGTCATTTTCTGTCCCTGTACACCAATACCTATTTCTTTTCTCTCTCTAGCTAAGTTTAAAGCTCGATATTAACATTAAAAATCAAGGGAGATAGTATACAACCCTGTCTAACACCATTTCTAATTTAGCTACTTTTTCTATAGCATCAAATCTAATTACTACGCTTTGATTTTTATATAGACTGTAAATAATTTTTCTATCCCTATGAGAGATTCCTATTTTTCGCAAAACGCTGAACATAACAATCCAATTAACCCCATCAAATGCCTGATCTACATCTACAAACGCAAAATGAGTCTTTTTATTTTTTTATAACCTTTTTTCGATAATTACCCTAATCATTAGCATCGGTTCTCTAGTCCCTATGTCTTTACGAAAACCATATTGGTCTTCGCCTAAATAATTCTCAGTCAAAGCTTCTACTACATTTTTAACTATTGTTGTTAGTATTTTGGATGCGTGGGAAATTAAACTAACCGTTCTAAAATTCTCACACCTATTTAGCTCCTGACTTTTTGGGATTGGGATAATAATATTTTTTCGAAATTTATTGGGACCTCACCTGTATCATATATTACTTCTAGTAGTTCATATAATCTGTCTAAAGTTTTCTGACATGTATATTTTATTAATTCTGCGAGTACATCGTCTATCCCTGGCGCTTTATTTAGTTTAAAATTCCTAACAACTCTATCAAATTCCTCTCCCAATGTTGCGAACTCTATTTCTACATCCTCTTCTTGGTCGTTCTCTAACTCATCCATATCGCCCCCCTTATATAAATCTTCTAAATATCTTTTCCATCTATCTGCTACCTCAACTTTATTGGAAGCTCATTATTCTCATCTTTAATACCGTTATATTTTTTTCTATCTTTCCCGAAAAACTTTTTAACTGCCCTGTAAGCCATGTCTGTCTTACCTACTTTTAAATCATTTTGCATTCCCCTACAATTCTTCTCCAACCATTTATTTCTAGCTTTTCTACACTCAGTACTATCTTATTTCTAACTCCATTAAATTTTTGCTTACTTTCACTATTCAATTCTCTGAAAGGTTTAAGCTTTCTTCTATTCTCTATTAAATCTAATATCTCCTTTGTTACCCAGGGTTTTCTTACTTCTATTTTTTCTTACCTATAGTCTGTGTTGCCGTATCATGTACAGACCTTTTTATTTCTTTCCATCTATTTTTTACGTTCTCTCCTATAGCTATCTCTGATTTTATTATCTAATACTTGTTTATATTTCTCTTTTACCTCACTATTATTAACCTTACCTAGATCTCATCCCTCTGGTTTAGCATTTCTCAATTTTGTAAATTTTAGATTACACTTCATTTTAACTAAATTATGATCGCTAGCTATGTCAGTCCTTAGATAACTACAACAGTTTTTAACTTGGTTTCTAAATCTTAGTTTTAACAAAAATATAATCCTCTTAGTATCTAGCCCTATCACCTGGCGCTTTCCAGGTATATCTTCTTCTAGCATGTTGTTTGAATAGGCTGATTACAGTTACTAATCTATGTTTCTAGCAAACTCAACTAATCTTTCTCCTCTATCATTTCGTCTACCATACCCAAATTTTCCTACTACTTTTCCCTCACTACCTTCTCCCGCTGACGCACTAAAATTGCACATAACTATTAAATTCTCATCTCTTTACTTTTCTCACTATACTATTTAAATTATCGTATACTTTTTCTACTTGTTCATCCTCGTACTGAGTTGTTGGCTTGTAAACCTGTACTAAAACAGTGTCTGTTGGTTTCGTACTCAATCTAACCATAATTATTATATCACTAAATTGTAAGTACTCTTTAACTTTACGTCCTAATCTTTTACCTAACACTATTCTTACCAAGTTGTAATTATTCTATAATTATGTTTCTAAAGTCATTACTATCTGGCCATCTCACCTTAATAATACCTAAAATGTCCAGTTTTCCTTTTTTCATTTTGACTAATAAATTCGTAAACTTATCTACTCTAAGTAATGACCTTACACTCCAAGTCCATATCACTAAATCGAACCGTTGTTTTAAATTCTTACTATGACAAGCCCTAAGTACCCCTTCTCGGAGATCCGAATGAGTGAGTATTTTACCTCCGGACAAGAATTTTACTTGTGAGCTCTCCATCATACATAGTTCGTGTTTTAGGCCACGCGTACCTGGGAATTATTGTGGTAGGTTCCCATATCTTTCATAACGCAGTTCTCAAAGATCTTAGCAAAAAGCCGTATCTGTCATGGCCAACCCCCAACAACCTTGTAAATTATTGAGGATAGCCCAAGACCAACCGACTCTCCTGCAACATCTTTTAGCCAACAAGGCTGATGCCCATTGCTGCGCCTTTTAAACGCATTTTACGATAAGCAGGCTTACTATAGTAGTATTGTAACAATTTTATTTTTGCAGTAGGAGAATCCATTCATTAAACGTACAATGAATAGTAAAATACCTTTATTAATTAAAATAAATATTCAAGTAACAATCAAACTTTGATAGTATTATAATATCAAGGATTATTAGTCGAGTTGTTTCCGAGTTCGGTGTAATTTCACAGCCACTGGCGCGCGCGTGAGAGGTTCGAGAACTAAAATCCGGAACCTCCCACCATACAAGAAAGCAGCGAGCGCACTCGTCGATAGTTAAAAGTAGCGTCAAGATGCATTCTAAGAGAATGGCGAGTGACCTCCGAGTCGCTCTATGTTTGTGAAACACTTCCTGAGTAACGGTTAGTACCTAATCCACATTTTGTATATTCGTTGTCATATTAGCTAATTTACAAAATTTATTTAGCGCAACGACCCATTTGAACTCGCAACGACCCATTTGAACTCGCAACGACACATTTGAAATCCCAACGAGAAATTAGAAAACTGCATGGATAACGTATATATCGCACACCACGTCGAAAATCGCAACTGTAAAATTTGAGACAACATGATCCCTTTGAAGTTACAATTTAGAAAGCTTAATTTGTTGGCTACGCAATGAAAAAGTATTTTAGTAAATAAATTTAGACAACGGAAGATTACGTTACAAAGTAATGCTGCCGTGATCCAAGTAAGGAACCCGCTTTGCTCCTACACCTGTGTTAAAGCATGGAAAGCAAGTATAATTAGTTGCTGTTCCCGCGCTGCGAGGTAATTTCCATTACATCAAGGGACAACTGCTGCTCTTGGGTTCGTAATAGAATTAAGGATTTCCTGAGTACTTTCCTTCTGAAAGTACATTATTTCATTTTGTTTGTTAGACGTACAAAAATTGTTATTCAGTTTATCTGTAAATAAGCTGGTTTTCCCCAGTATTAAATTTGCTTTCACTTAGCTTCGTAAATACGTGATCACACGTGGCTTCAACGTAATTTAACAGCTGCTATTACATCACCTGTTTGTTTGTTTACTATTGTCAACAATTGCCCCATGGCTAACACATGTTTAGCATTTTAGTACAACCACTATTGATAACATTAGAGAATATCTTGGTGATTATTTTGACTTCAAACTAAATTTAAGTTTGTTAACCTAAAGAGAAAATTTCGTATATTCATTTGTAAATGACTCACACAGATCTGATTGGGTTATAAAGAAACTCTAGCATTTTTAGTTACATAGAATTATAAAATATTTGAGTAAGGATTAGTTGATAACCTTTACTACCAGTTTTGCAAGCACTTCAAATTTTTATTTTTATTTAATTACAATGATACTTTATTTACTGAAACCAAGAAAATTCTTATTAGTAAATTAATATTCTTCATTTAAAGTTTTTTATTCTGATCTAGTCTGATCAGACTTGGTAAACAAAAAGCAATAAGAACTAAAATTTTATGATCCCATTATGCAGAAAATATTCTCTATACTTTTAGGTATACTTGAGGGACGCAAATAGTGTTCCCATTTTTATGTGACTTAATTATTATTCTTTCTTACAGGAACAGCGTCTTATTCTGTTAAGACAAGTTTGTGTATCAACGAAGGCGATCTCTTTTTTGGGTCTCCAAGTCCGCCCTTAAAAAATAGCTATGCCCCTAAAATAAATCAATTTGGACTTGGTGGCGCCTGTTTGTTTTTTGTTAAGTGTAACCTCCATAGATTTCGACTTACCCCCATTGCTCATAGCTCTACCCAAGTAATAGACCCCTAGTTACGTCGGAAGACTTTGTTTTGCTGACCCCAACTTCTAGAGTCAGATGTATGTATTAAGAAGAGAGCATTAGTTAAGCTCAATTTAGGAAAGAATGTGACCGTTTGGGGTTAGCGATCAAGAAAATATAATACGTTTCACTAGCGCCCAACGCTTGGGGCTTCGAAATTTGTTTGATCAAAATTTATTTGGGGCTCGAAATTTGTTTGTTCAACGAGTAATTTGTTGAAATTCGTTCGTTCATAATTTAATTTAGCTCGAAAGTTGTTTGTTCATAATTTGATTTACCTTAAAATTTATTTGTTAAAATTAATTTGCTTCGAAATTTATTTGTTCTAAATTTAATTTGATTCGAAGTTTGTTAGCTCTAAATTTATTTTCCTTTGAAGTCCATTTGTCCAAAAATTATTTTGCTCGAAATTTGTTTGCTTAAGGTTTATTTGACACTTAGATTTGTTTGTTTGCTTTTGATAAAAGATTGGTTGTAACGGTAATCCCCATACACTCAATTCGTTAATTTGGTCAAATTTACTTTTGACTTTAGTTCTGTTTTGACCCTTAAATTTTTTGATATTGTTTTGGCAAAATAATTTTACCAAAAACATTTTTGATTTTTACCTTTAGTAGTACGAATTTGTTTTGATAGCTTTTGTAAGATTCGGATTAGTTAGATTTATCGGTTTGATTCCATTAGGTTGTAGTAACCATGTCGGAAAAATTCCAAATTGTTTGTCTACTTAAAGAAGAATTGGAGTATGAACTAAGAATCAGAGGAGTGGTAAGTGAGAGGCCAGTGTTGGAGAAACGGAAAATTTTAGGTAGATTGTTAGCTAAAGAAATAGATAAGCCTGGTTGTTTGGTTGACCTTTCGTGTTATGAAGTAGATTTTGCAACGGAAAGTAAAGAAATTTCAGTTTCAGTCGAGTCAGTTCGTAATATTGTGTCCGAGTTTGAGGGCGACTCATCAGACTCAATTTTTAGAAGAACTTGTTCAAGGATAAACCACCTTTCGGGACGAGCTAAGCGTATGAAAATCCCTTCAATAAATCCCGATGAAGCAATTAAGTTTAGAAATGAGACCGTAGCAACGATATTAACTCTTGAAGCTGAGTTGTACGATAAAATCAATAAAAGTACAGAGTCCACCTATTTAGATCGGTCCGTTGTAGTATCTCCTTTAGTTAGTGCACCTATCCATTCGACTTCGTATGTAACACCTTCAGTACCTATAGGTTCATGGCCTGTAAAATTCTCAGGTGACCCCAAACAACTACATTCATTTTTAGATAGAGTTAGTGATTTAGCACAATCTCGTAAGGTATCCGAAGCTGACTTATTTGGATCAGCATGTGAACTTTTGTGGGTGACGCTTTGGTTTGGTTTAGAACAGTGAAAATTCTTTGCGAGACTGGAACTCCTTGTTAGAACGTTTAAGGAAGATTTTCTACCTGGTTCTTCGGATGATGACATTTGGGAAAAGATCAGAAATCGTCGTCAAGGTAAAGACGAAAGGATTATTTTATTTGTCGCGCATATGCAAACCCTCTTTAGTAGACTGACCAACGAGCCAGCAGAAGTTACTAAAGTTAAAATGATTAGAAGAAATTTGGTTCCTGAATATATTTCGGCACTTGCATTGTCGGACATTCAAGATTTGTCGACCCTAGTAAATTTGTGTAAAGGTTAGAAGAAGCTTCTTTGATGAAACTAAACTCGGTTTTGGCGTCTTCTAATAAACCTAATAAGATTTGCAACCCTCTAAGCACCCATATGAGAACAAACATCCTGGGTTGAATGAGAAAGTTTATGCTGTTAAGAGTAGGGTGTTTCAGAATAAATTAGTCAATCCTCAAGTAACAGTAGCGGATAAGAGCTCTTTAGAGTCCTCGGTTTGTAATTCCTTTAGTCCCGATAAGAGGAATCATTTTGTTTGTTGGAATTGCTCCCGTAGTGGACATTGGTTTAGAGATTGTAGAGCAACAAAAAATTTTTGTTTTGGATGTGGTCGAAAAGGCGTTAAGGCAACGTCATGTCCACATTGTTCAAAAACCAGTAAGGCGGCAGGTACATAGTGGTCGGTATCCTGTTCCGCGTCATAAGGCTACAGTTATGATTTGTAAACAAGAAAAATACTTTAGTAATTACGAGTGGTCGAGATGGCTTACAGTTGTTAAAAATTTTGTCAGGACTCTTCGAAGCCTAAGAATAATACTCTGTTCATTGAGAAGCAGTGTGATAATCGACCCTACATTATGGTGAAATTAATAGATAGAGACATTACCGGTCTTCTGGATTCGGGATGCACTACCTCAGTAGTAGGATCCTTAGCACTTTCAATTGTTAGAGAATTAGACTTGAAAATTTTTAGTTCAGCAAAACAGGTATCACTACAGCTGATGGTTCAATAAAGTCTGTTGTAGGCTCAGTAGATTTGCCAATTTGTATAGGTAATGATTGCCGCATCCTTAATGCATTAGTGGTTCCGTCCCTATCGCATACATTTATTTTCGGTAGTGACTTTGCAAAATTATTTGGTGTAGTTGCTGACTTTAGAAGTAATAATTGGTTTATCCAAAGCAATGTTGGGAACGACATAGGGTATATAGGTCCGTCTTCCATCCCTTTGAACACTGAAGATTCTTTATGTGGTTTACATGACCTCTCAGATGCTCAAAGTGCGCAAGCACAAGAGTTAATAAATTCATTTAGTGAGATTAGCAGCGACGATAGATTAGGACGAACTCACCTAATCGAATTGGACATAGACACAGGCAATGCCAAACCCTTCCACAAGAAACCATATGTCATGTCACCATATATGGGTAAGATATTGAATGAGGAATTGGACGACATGCTTAGACTTAAAGTTATAGAACCGTGTACTAGTCCGTGGTCCTCTCCAGTTTTGTTAGTTAAGAAGGCAGATGGAGAATATCGCTTCTGTTTTGATGGTAGAACCCTGAACGACTTAACTGTTCATGATTCGTACCCCCTTGCGAACGTAGATAGAATTCTCAATATGTTGAGAGGTGCGAACTACATTTCGTCTCTGGATTTGAGAAAATCGTTTTGGCAAATCCCTCTTAGTGAATCGTCTAAGGATAAGACTGCCTTCAGTGTTATCTCACGAGGACAATATAGATTTACATGCATGCCATTTGGATTGAAGAATGCTGCACAGACGCAACAGCGTTTAGTAGATGCAATTTTTGGTCCACGTTTTGAACCCCATGTATTTTGCTATTTGGACGACATAATATTATGTTCGTCATCTTTTGAAGATCATCTAAAGTTATTAGTAGAGGTTAAGCAACGTTTAAAAGAAGCTAACCTTACCATAAATATAAGTAAATGTGAATTTTTTAAAAAAACACTTAAATTTTTGGGTTATATAGTAGGTTCGAACTCACTTCGTACAGATCCCGATAAGGTGTCGGCGATGGTTAACTTTCCCCGTCCGAAAACCACAACGGAAATTAAAAGGTTTATAGGAATGTGCAGCTGGTACAGGCGCTTTATAAAGAATTTTTCGTCTTTAGTTTCGCCTATTAATGACCTCATTAAAAGTAAGAAAAAAGGTCAAACTGTAAACTGGAGTGCGGAAGCAGAAAATTCATTTGTGCTAATCAAGCAAGCATTAGTTTCTGCACCTCTTCTTTCGCAGCCAGACTACTCGGCACCCTTTATCGTTGAGTGTGACGCAAGCAACACTGGGTTAGGAGCTGTGTTGATTCAGAATGTAAACGGAGAAGAGCGTGTAATTTCGTACGCAAGCAAAACCCTGAGCCGTACTGAGCGCAATTATTCCACCACTGAAAGAGAGTGTTTAGCGGTTATTTTGCAGTTGAGAAATTTCGTCCGTGGGTAGAAGGAGTTCGATTCACCGTTGTCACCGATCATTTTTCGTTACTTTGGTTGAGTAATCTTCAGAATCCAACTGGAAAACTCGCCAGATGGTCAGTTCGATTAAGGCAACACTCATTTGATTTGGTGCATAGAAAAGGAAAGTTCAATATAGTTCCAGATTGTCTTAGTCGTGGTGTTCCTTTAGAAAATCCAGAAGTTAACTTAGTAGAGATTAAACTTGATGCAGTAGACTTGTGGTATGAGTCTTTGAGAAAGAAAATTTTGTTGTCACCGAAAAGCTACCCACAATGGAAAGTAGAAGATGGGTTTATTTATAAGTTTATACCTTCCTTATTACCGCATTCGGCGAATGTTGTAGAGTGGAAATATTTGGTGCCAAAGTCTCAGCGCGTAGATGTCATTAAATCATGTCATGACCCCCCTTCAGCAGGACATTTTGGTTCCTTAAAAACTTTGTCTCGAGTCCAAGAATTGTATTATTGGCCAAAGATGATCTTTGACGTACGTAAATTTTGTAGGAAATGTTTGATTTGTGGTGCTCAAAAACCACCCAATAGAGGTCCCCTTGGAATGATGGGAAAGGAGAAAGAAGTTGGACTACCATTCCAAACCATTGCATTAGATTTGATGGGTCCGTTTCCTCGTTCCAAACGCGGACATAAATGGCTCTTAGTTGTTGGTGATTGGTTCTCGAAGTATTCGATTTTGCAACCTTTACGTAGTGCTACCGCACATTTGATCGAGAAGTTTTTGGAAGAAAAGGTATTTCTTGTCTACGGAGTACCACAATTTGTTATTTGTGATAATGGTCCACAATTAGTTGGACGTATTTTTAAAGCTTTGTGTGCAAGGTACGAAATTCAAAAATTTGGTATAACGCTGTTTATGCTCCCCAATGCAATTTTGTGGAAAGAATCAATAAGACAGTTGGTACAGCAATCCGTACATACGTAGAAGAACATGATACGTGGGATGTTGAGATATCAAAGATCCAATACGCGATCAACTCAGCAAAACATGAGTCCACCAACTATTCACCAAATTTTTAGTTTTTGGTCGTCAGGTACCTTTAAGTGGAAAAGCTTATAAGGATAATTTTATACCTGGTGAGGATGTTGATGTCGTCTCCAGTAGTAGACCTTCTTATGTTTTGGATCGTCAACTTTTGTTTGATATTTTTGGAAGTGTCCGTGAAAATTTGCATGTAGCTTATCAACGTTCGTGTAAACGCTACAATCTTCGGAGAAGAGACATTTCATTCCGAGTCGGAGAGTATGTTTGGAGAACTAATAAGGTCCTCTCGAGTGCTAGTGATAAATTTTCCGCTAAGTTAGCTCCTAAGTTCGTTATGAGTAAAATTCGGAAAAACATTCCAGTTTAGTATATGAGTTAGAAAACGAAGATGGAACAAGAGCAGGAAATGGCACATAAAGGACTTGAAACCAATTGGAGTATCAGATCCAAATGAAAATGATGATTTTGACGATTAATTCCGGTCCGGTCATCTCTTTGATATTAAGTAATGACGTAGTGGTCTGTTTTGTTTTGTTCCAATTCTTGATCTAGTGTCGGTCCACTAATATTGAGTATTTTGTTTGAGGAGTGAAATAAGTGGTTTGAGATTTTGTAAGTTTTGTAAGTTGAGGTGTGCCTTGGTGCACGCTGGTCGTTTTGCTCGCGCGTTGCTCGGAGATGTGTTTGGAGGATGTCTTTGACAGATATCCTTACAATGTAGAAGTAGGTGGGCTATTTAACTATTGGTCCTGATTTCTACATGTCAAGGTGGAGAGAATGAATTGTTCTTTCCCTTGTTCCTTTTGACCGTTAGAAGTTCTTAGATTTGATTCCTTTTGACCGTTAGAAGTTCTTAGATTTGATAAGGTCAAAGTTGACTTGGTGATTTTCACCGTTTGGTCCATCACTAATGAGATCAGTTGTTCGTTAGCAATTAGTGATAGGATGATCAGTAGGGTGTAGGATTCTACAACCCTAACTGGGTTATTTTGGGTTTGAAATTGGATGAGTAACCTGATGGTTAGGTTACCTTCGTTTTGATTATCTCTTTGTAATAAAGTGATAATATTTTGTATTTGAATTTGTTAAGTAACCGTATGGTCAGGTTACCTTTGTTTTGATTATCTCTTTGTAATAAAGTGATAATATTTTGTATTTGAATTTGTTAAGTAACCGTATGGTCAGGTTACCTTCGTTTTGATTATCTCTTTGTAATAAAGTGATAATACTTTGTATTTGAATTTGATAAGTAACCTTTTGATTAGGTCACTTTTGTTTTGGTTGTCACCTTGTGATGATGCTTAAATTTAGACCTATTAGTAGGGTATTTCTTTTGATTCTCACCTTATAGTGATGATATTTTGAATGGTAATGCTGTTCTGATGAGGAAGCATTCCTGTTTTTTTTGTAAATAGAGCTAAATGAGCTCCTGGAAGGAAGTTTTTTGAAATTAGAAGTAAATTGTAAGTGTTTGATTTTAGGTCAGAAATATTAGCCTTATTAGAAGTAGGAATCTCAAGTCAAGAAATTTTGTAAATTTAAATTCTTTTGTCCCGTGGAGTGTTTGACTCTCTAATTTGACCCCCTCCCAATTTTGATTATTACCGATTGTGACTCCCCGATTTTGTCTCCCGATGGACGTCAGGTACACGTAGTTACCAACACACTCTCAATTATAAATGAAGGTCCCCCCCATTTGAGTAAATTTATAAAATTGCATAGTTGGTTAGGAAGATAGGAAAGGCTAGTATTGTTGTAAAAAAATTTTTTGTATTAGTTATATTTGAAGTTTTTTAAGAAAAATTTTTTTCTTTTAGGAAAGAGGTAGTGTAACAATTTTATTTTTGCAGTAGGAGAATCCATTCATTAAACGTACAATGAATAGTAAAATACCTTTATTAATTAAAATAAATATTCAAGTAACAATCAAACTTTGATAGTATTATAATATCAAGGATTATTAGTCGAGTTGTTTCCGAGTTCGGTGTAATTTCACAGCCACTGGCGCGCGCGTGAGAGGTTCGAGAACTAAAATCCGGAACCTCCCACCATACAAGAAAGCAGCGAGCGCACTCGTCGATAGTTAAAAGTAGCGTCAAGATGCATTCTAAGAGAATGGCGAGTGACCTCCGAGTCGCTCTATGTTTGTGAAACACTTCCTGAGTAACGGTTAGTACCTAATCCACATTTTGTATATTCGTTGTCATATTAGCTAATTTACAAAATTTATTTAGCGCAACGACCCATTTGAACTCGCAACGACCCATTTGAACTCGCAACGACACATTTGAAATCCCAACGAGAAATTAGAAAACTGCATGGATAACGTATATATCGCACACCACGTCGAAAATCGCAACTGTAAAATTTGAGACAACATGATCCCTTTGAAGTTACAATTTAGAAAGCTTAATTTGTTGGCTACGCAATGAAAAATTATTTTAGTAAATAAATTTAGACAACGGAAGATTACGTTACAAAGTAATGCTGCCGTGATCCAAGTAAGGAACCCGCTTTGCTCCTACACCTGTGTTAAAGCATGGAAAGCAAGTATAATTAGTTGCTGTTCCCGCGCTGCGAGGTAATTTCCATTACATCAAGGGACAACTGCTGCTCTTGGGTTCGTAATAGAATTATGATTTCCTGAGTACTTTCCTTCTGAAAGTACATTATTTCATGTTGTTTGTTAGACGTACAAAATTGTTATTCAGTTTACCTGTAAATAAGCTGGTTTTCCCCAGTATTAAATTTGCTTTCACTTAGCTTCGTAAATACGTGATCACACGTGGCTTCAACGTAATTTAACAGCTGCTATTACATCACCTGTTTGTTTGTTTACTATTGTCAACAATTGCCCCATGGCTAACACATGTTTAGCATTTTAGTACAACCACTATTGATAACATTAGAGAATATCTTGGTGATTATTTTGACTTCAAACTAAATTTAAGTTTGTTAACCTAAAGAGAAAATTTCGTATATTCATTTGTAAATGACTCACACAGATCTGATTGGGTTATAAAGAAACTCTAGCATTTTTAGTTACATAGAATTATAAAATATTTGAGTAAGGATTAGTTGATAACCTTTACTACCAGTTTTGCAAGCACTTCAAATTTTTATTTTATTTAATTACAATGATACTTTATTTACTGAAACCAAGAAAATTCTTATTAGTAAATTAATATTCTTCATTTAAAGTTTTTTATTCTGATCTAGTCTGATCAGACTTGGTAAACAAAAAGCAATAAGAACTAAAATTTTATGATCCCATTATGCAGAAAATATTCTCTATACTTTTAGGTATACTTGAGGGACGCAAATAGTGTTCCCATTTTTATGTGACTTAATTATTATTCTTTCTTACAGGAACAGCGTCTTATTCTGTTAAGACAAGTTTGTGTATCAACGAAGGCGATCTCTTTTTTGGGTCTCCAAGTCCGCCCTTAAAAAATAGCTATGCCCCTAAAATAAATCAATTTGGACTTGGTGGCGCCTGTTTGTTTTTTTTGTTAAGTGTAACCCTCCATAGATTTCGACTTACCCCCCCATTGCTCATAGCTCTACCCAAGTAATAGACCCCTAGTTACGTCGGAAGACTTTGTTTTGCTGACCCCCAACTTCTAGAGTCAGATGTATGTATTAAGAAGAGAGCATTAGTTAAGCTCAATTTAGGAAAGAATGTGACCGTTTGGGGTTAGCGATCAAGAAAATATAATACGCTTCAGTATTATTTGTCCCCTACTATAGGGTAAATCCGGGAAATACGTCATTCAAATTCTACAATCCGAATATCGTTAACCTCCACTGCAAACAACAACGTAATGATTTTCAACTTATTTAGGGGAATGGAAAGGTAGTACTTGTACAGGACTGCAGTACTATTGTCAGGGAATATTTGTATTTGTAGATGATTGAGCACCATCTGGAACTGCAACACTGAGTTATTTTAATCTATTGCACTGTAAGAATTTTCCTATTTTTAAAATAAAATTTTTCAAGAATGAATTAAAAAAACTCAATGGTTTAACCAACGCTTTGATTTTATTCGACTTAAAAATGAACTAATTGCCATTTATTAATTTTTCGAATCTGAAAATAAATCAGTACAGAAGTTTGATAATTTTTTATATGAAAATAGACTAAAAATAGGGCTTAAAGAGATTTATAGATTAGAAGTTTTAATTCTATCAATATCTACAACCATGGTATCTACAGAAAGATTATTTTCAAATGTTAAGCAAATAAAAGCCTACAATCGTTCAACACTTCACAAAGATGTTGGAACCTGAATTAACAGCAACAAAAAAAGTATTCATATTAAACTACAAAATAATCACGAGAGGTTTTATTAATCAGCTATAAATAAATATTTATAAAATGGTCGATGTTTGATTTATATGTACAAAGAGCCATGATTAACAGACAAACAATTATCACCAACCAATACCAATTTTCATTTACAAGTTTTATTAGAGTCTAATTGATAAAAATTAAATTCTAGAATACTTCCTATACTATTGTTTTGGAATTGTAATTTTTAATTATATAGAGCATCTTTTATTTTGTTGTCCAGTTGTCATTTGTTTTATAATACAATTCAAGTGAATCACAAAATCCGTTCGTAGAAAAGCAAATTCAGAGCAGAATAAGCAAGACATCGACCTTATGTGCAAGGCCGCCCACAGAATAATTTGTAGAGGAGGTTAAGACTACTTTCAAAAATATTAGTTATGTTACACAAAGGATGAACACTGTTAATGCAATCCCGTTATCGGACGTATTAGAAAGTAATGTAAGGCATAAAATCTCATTTCCTTAGAGTAGCTCAAAAGCAGTTAGGGCCATCGATAATGCAGCGTTTTTTAATATTATAGTTGAAATCACGAAAGAATGCATTCACGCCATAGATTACTGAATTTAAAAGCGATATACATTAAAAGTATGTCGGTGTTTAATTCAGAAACCTATGACGCGAACGCATTCTTTCGAGATTTCGGCTATAGTATTTGAAAAAGAAAAAAACACGTAGTATTGATAGTTTCTTAATAAATGCAGCATTCTGTAATTAATCGAATTTTCATAAAGTGTAAAGTTACTTACCAATCTGGTAAATTGCTGGTGCAGCAGACTATCAATTCTTTTGGCTTGATGATGCACAGGGTAGCAAATGGAAAAGATTGGATTTTACATTAACACACACTAATTGAAAATTGAATGGACTTATTCCAATACACGCAATAAGCCGCCCGTAAGAAAATGTAAAAATACAGACACGACACAACCATATTTAACGGAAACAGAAAAGCCACATTGTCAATCAAATGGCCACAAACCACAGATATTAATTAATAGTAAATAAATATCCGACCGGCACTTTAAATAGTGTCTTTAATATTTGTTGCACAAACAAACATGACTAAGAACTAAGAAGGGCACAACAAACTATTATAACTGGCACTGCTGAATAGGACTGTTCTCGCGTTTTATTAATCATCATCATTTTTGAATAAAAATATCAATCTTCTTCGGTCTTGACCAAATCTATTTAGGACTTCATTTATAAATGCTTGTTTCTCCCTACCTACCATGGCCTTATGTACACTAAGCATGCATAAACCTGATAATCTATCCCCTGACATGCTTGATCTAAGCCACGATTTTACCCGCTTTAGCGTACTAAATGACCTTTCTATTGTTGCAGTAGTTGGAGGTAATGCCAAAAAAATATTCAGCGCAGTTTTGATGGCCGGAAAAAAAGAAACTTCATTATCAAGCAAATGTACAAAGTCTGTATCTTGTTGAATCTCTCTATTTTGCCAAAGTTCAACCCACGTTTGCAACTGTTCTGAAAAGTTATCAATGTTGTAACTTCTGGCTATTTCTTCTTTTTTATTTAACAATGCTCTTTTTATATTGTTGTCTTTTAAGTTTTTTTGGATGTAACCAGAGAGTAAAAAAGAAGTCGTAGCATCATCAGAAAACCTTGTGGAAATAGACTGTATAACAGAATTCAAATAAGGAATAAAAAGGCTTACTCGAAAGTAATCTTCAACACTACTCATATGATAATTAGACCTATGAGTTTGTCTTGGTGCAATACGTGGTAATGTAATTTCCAATCCAAAACCATGGGCATGTTCAACACTTTTTTTATAAACCTCTTTAAAATATTGTTCAGGATCACTACGGTGTGTCTTAAAAAGTTTGAGTAGTTCATCTATGTGCTGTTTAACGGAAAATAAGTTTATACTTTTAGACTGCAGTGCATTACAAACAGGTTCCAATTTGCTAGAATATTTGGCCATAATATCATCATCATCATTTTGTTTTCGACCTTACTTAAGGTCGGTTTGACGCAGCTCTAACTTCTTTTCTATTCTGTGCTAATCTAAAAAGCTCTACATACCTTTCACAACCTAAATTTCTGGCCATAATATGCAGACAAAGAATAAATTTCGACGAAGAAACGCAATTTAAAAGTTGACTGGCCCTATTTCTTGTCTGAGCATTTATTTCACGGTTATGAGATAAATTTTCCAGAGCGTTCATAGTATCTGCAAAATGTTCCGCAAACAACCTCATTGATTTATATTTGGCGGACCAGCATGTTTCACATAATAGTGGAATATTAGAAACATATCTACGTCTTAATGGACTATCTCGAAAGAAAGTAATTACTTTTTTAATGGTACCTACTGAATTTTGAATATCCGGAATCTTGTTCAAATCATTTATCACTAAATTTAATCTATGGGACGCGCAGTGAAAATATATCGCTTTTGCATAGTTATTTTTAATAAGTTTTTGGACTCCCTGCTCATGACCTGCCATCGTCGAGCAACCATCAAACCCTAATCCAACTAATTTATCCGTACAAAGACCATATTCATTACAAGCGTTTAAAATTGCAGCAGTTATACCTTCTGCGTTCATCGATGTAGGGACTACAAAGCCTAAAAATTCTTCTCTGACCGAATTGTCATTACTAACAAATCTTACTCCAAGTGATAACTGTTCTACCCCAGCAATATCTGCACTTTCGTCAGCCAGACTTGAAAATGCTTCACTCAAATTCACATATTTCACAATTTTTTCCCTAATTAATGTTCCACAAATTGAAATTATTTGATTTTGAGTTCTGTGAGAGGTGCATTTTGAGTTCTTCTTGCAAAACTTTAAGTGCTCGTTTAGAATGTGATCACCACTTTCTATTCTGAATTGTAAAAAATCCTCAAAATTACCTTTTTTATCACCTTGTAATGGCAAATCATGCATACCACAAAAAATGACGGTGGATATTATTGGTGTAAGTTTTTTGCGATTCGATTCAATCAAATCCCGCTCAGCTTCATTTATTTGAGAGGTAATTGATAGACGTTTTCCTTCAATAATTTTTGTAAAACTAGAAGCTTTTATAGTTGAATCACGATGCTATTCGGTTGTAGCATGTGCTTTTGCAGAAGCGACAAAGTCATGATATTTTGTGAAGGGCTTCACAATGAAAGAACCAAGAACCCATCTTTTAACAGTTGGCCGAAAAACTACGCAATATTTGCAAAGTGCGCCTTTGAGTTTTGGAGAATACGCAAGCCAATCGTATTGTTGAAGCCAGTCATATCTAAAAGCACGTCTTCTTTTTTCGGAATCGTTCTTGAAATTATATTTAGGATCTGGTTTGTTAATAATGAAAAGCGAACATCGTCGGAAAGTGTTTCATTCGAGTTAACAAAATTGCCCAAATCGAGCATGTACTCATTCTTATCAGTTGAAAGATTGGTGTCATATTCAGATGTGAGAGATTTTAAAGTATTAGGTGACGAACTACCAGCTTTATTTAGATCATTGACACTATTATGTACTATACTATTACACTCAAAAATAGCATTAGCACCAGCACCGCTACTACTACAGCCTATGCTAGATGATTCTTTTAGTTCATTTCGTTTGAAAAATTTTCTAATATCCATTGTTAGTATTGTTACTGATCTTAGATCTGAATTTCTGAAAAAAAAAATAACACGCTTTACTTTTCTGATACTTCAAAAGAAAAGATTTGTTAATCAAATAGACTGTAAAGAAAAAAAAATAAGAATCTCCCAATTGCAAATAAATATTATTTTTAAACATGTATTCTCACGCATTAGGTACATTAGTACTTATTGCTATCCTATCCGTAACTAAATTGTAACTGCAATCTTCGGCCTTCTTTAAAAACAAAAATCACTAACTACACTACTTATCAACACTGATAACAATAACTACAAGGAAAATGACCAATCAATATCTATCAACATACACGTCTTCTACTAATTCAACAGTTAGATAAAGTTTCCTAAGTCACAAATTAAAAGTACACCGCATTCGAAAAACACTAAATACAAACTGAAGTCACTGAAGATATAGACGTAGTTTACTGATATAGATAAAGAATATATTTTTTCTCAGAATAGAACATAATGAGACATTTGTAGAACATTCCAAAGTTTTAGTTGTAGAGTACCTGAACCTGTACAATAAGAAAGAAACCATTATGAAATCCTTTATTTATATTTCGTTTGAATAGAAACTTTCAGGGTAAAGATATTTAGATATTAAAGAATGAAAATAACAGTTTTGTTATAGGCGGTTAGGGTTACTATTGTAAGGTAATCGCATTAATTCGCATTTCCTGCTTAAAATGACATACAAAATCGGTCTATTTATAGTTAGACAATAGGCATACCTGTAGTGTAATCTCAATATTTAGGTTTACTTTATTTTTAAACAATAGTATAACCGATAGTGAAATCGTAATCTTCTTCAATCTCTAGTGAAGGTGCACTTCGTGTTGCGATTTCTAACGAAAAAAAACCAAAGGAACATATTCAGGGAGGGTCAGGCGACCCCCATTGACCCCCTTTGTAGGCGGCCTAGCTTATGTGTCGAAGAAATCCACTATAAGACAATCGGCTAACTGTGCATTGGCTCGGGTAGAATGTGAGGTATAACGTGGGTTAACTTCCCATACATTAAGATTAGTATCATTACACACACAATTCCTAACCACATAACTTGTCACTAACAACTTAGATCTGGGTACCTATTCTTGAATGGCGGTAAATATATTATACTGTCAAGAAGGGGGTGGGCTTATAAAATGTTTAAATAGGGCTTTGAAACGACTTGCTAGAATGGGGGTATATTCGATTTTGTTAGGGTATTTTGTTTGAGGTGTTTTGGTTCATAAATTAACAACAACTATTCCACGTTTATAAATTTGTAAAGTTTTAAAAACTGCATTGCATTTCACAACGTATTCCGGACAGATACCAGTCTAGGCTAGTTGTTATTAAAGTTGCATGTATATAAAACTTAATTTGTAGTTAGCGTATTCAGAACCTTTTGGATGTAAGAACAAATATCAAAATTGTGTGGTATACTACGCGTTTTAAAATTTTTGAGGAGTTAAGTGATATTCCTGAAAAATTTGTAAATCAATTTCAGTTTGAATATGTTTTAACAATTAAAGATTTGTTATGTAATGACAAGACGTTTACCGAATAAAACATTAATGCATGTTGCGTACAATTTAAAAGCTGAACCACCGAAATTTGTTAGCAATTTTCAATATTGTAAAAAGTTCAATATAGATAAATCACTGGATTATCAAACCATTCATTTAGCAAGAGGTCTAGACAGGTATATGATTAATAATTATGAATTGCATAGTGTGCGTATACGTAGGTGTTAAGGCAACGGAAACTAGGGGAAACGGCTGTATTTATAAACTACTCAAAATTTGTATTACTAAATAAATAGACGTATTTTGGAATGTTCTGAGTTTTATTTCATTTAAAAAGTTACGAGTAAATTTTGACAGTCAAGTTGTACCTGGAGGTAGCAGATAGTGGAGAAGAGAAGTAGATTCAGTGGTACTGGAGTGCAGTAAAGTAAAGCCTAGGGTAGCAGTTCTATGACGAAAGAAAAATATTGGAAGAAGGAGAAATCGTTGGTACCGTTTTCGTTTTGAAGAGGAAAGAATAGTATAATTGTAGTCATCCTAGTATTTGTATAACATAACATTTGTAAAAACATTAGTAGTTTTATCGTCCGTTGATTACCAGTTGCTCTAGTTACTTATTTTTTTAGGAGGTGCTTGTAGTTGGTCACTTGGCTTCAGGACGGTTGGAAGATATTAGTATTTAATATCTACGCAGTGCTTTAATCAAATTTATAAAAGTGGAACTAGTCTTTGGGGTTAATTTTTTCTTCTAAAATTATTTTTAAAATTCTTTGGATATGTGTTTGGGTGTCTAGTTGAGAGGAGTTTGCCTAGAGCCGACCCACTGTAGGTAGATTCGGCTAAGTGGTTGACGGTCCTGTGAAATTATATAAGTGCAGCATACGTGTTAAATATTTAGAAAATTTGGTGGCATATCTCAACAAGGCTCTTAAATAAGACAAGGAGTGAGAGATAGATATACTAGGTCTATCACTCATAAGGTAGGATCAGTATATAAAAATATATCCCCTATGGAATTTTTGTCGTTACCTTTCCACTCTGAATTCCCTAGACGGTATTCCTGAATCACCGTGGAAACAAAATTACCTCATAATTTGAAGATTATTATGTCACGTTGTCAAATCTTTGTAGGTCATTTCACCGACTTATTTGTTCTAAAGATCCCGTTGACGCTATTATGAACAGTTTAATATACAAGAACCTCATATATTTTGTGTTTGCGTTGACTGTTTGCATCTACTTTTATTAGTTTTTCTTGTGCAGAATACGTACAATCTCATACAAGGTAAATGAAGTACGTTATTGTTGTGAATATTGATTTGTATGTTTGTAGATGACAGAAGGAAAACGGTCTTTTTATATCAAAGACCTAACGACAAATGTTGATTGACTACATGAAAGAGCACCCGGGCTTAAGTAGTGGAAAGTTCACCAAAGTATTTATGCGCTCCAAAGCGACAAGAATGTGGAAATAAATTACTTCCGAATTAAATTCAGTGGTTGGGGCTTCTCGAGATTTACTTCAATGGAGGAATGTATGCTATCTTAGATTACAATATTGATACACCGTATGTCATCAAAATTTACTTTCTAGACCTGGAAAGATTTAAAAAAAAATACAAAAAGCAAAGCTGCACAAAATAGAAAGTATGCAGGTTGAACAGGCGTTGGCCCATCCATTATAAAGGAACTGGACAGTGATGAAGAGTAAGTGCTAAATATTCTAACCCCTACATCTGCGTTTAGTATTGAAGAAATGCAGGAGAGTTCATGCAGATTTTACTTCAATGAGGTGAGCTACATGTTATGTAATAATGTTTGTAGACAATTTTGTTTAGGCAGCCATTAAACCATCAAGTAACTACACTTTTGCAAGGGAAGTAGAAGTAATCAATAGCAATGCTGTTGAAAGAATATTGATTTAAATAAATAAATAATACTAATATTCAATATTTTGTTTGATTTCACAACTTGTGATAAAAATAACTGTTGATTACATATTGATTTTTGTATAGAAATTAAAATCTCCTAAAGAAGACAATGTGTTACCCTGCACAAGTCAAAATACACCACCACGGTTTATACCTAGGAAAAGATCTACGAAAGTTTTCAAGAGTACAAGAAGCGTTGGTAATTTCTAATCAGTCTGTTGATATAGCGAACAATAGGTCAAATTTTATGGAAAATTATTATAACGAAAAGTAAAACTAATAAAAAAAGACCAGAAACGGAAACAAATATACGAGGAAAAAAATTAAATCTCTTGCAAATTATTGTTGGAGAGTTAAAGGGTTTTTTTTTGTTTTCGACATTACTTAAGGTCGATTTGCCGTAGCTCTAATTTCTTTTCTATTCTGTGCTAATCTAAAAAGTTCTACATACCCTTCACAACCTACATTTCTAATAATTTGACTAATATAGCTTGATCTAGGTCTTCCTATACTCTTCTATCTTTTTCTCATCTACCTGGCTCTACATAGATATTAGCAACCTGATGGTTGTTAAAGAACTTCAACATATTTACAAGATTCCCATTTATAAGGAAATCAAATATTACCTTGTTATCCACTCCAAAAAAGAAAAAATATTAAATTATATGTGATGGTAAGGCTTAAGCAACGAATCGCTGCCAGCATGCCAGACCGCTACCTAATTGTGAGTTACGTCATGGGAACGTTTATTAAGTTATATATTATAGTAAGGCTTAAGCAACGAATTGCTGCAACTATGCCAAACCGCTAACTATTTGTGAGTTATGTCATAGTCACATCTTTGTCCTTGAGAGGAGGCAAGTGCTAGGAAGATCAAACACGATCGTTGTTTGTGAGCAGAGAGACGTGTTAAATTGTGAAAATCAAACATCTTGTTTGGTTGGTCTTATTTGTTTGGCAGGTGTAAGGGTACGTCATAAATATTAAGATAATTGCTTACCTATGTACGGTGTAATATTAAATTGCTAAATTACAAATTAAGTAGTAATTAGCTAAAAATATTATTAACTTTGTATTCTTAAAGCATTTTATTATTTGAGACAAAAAAGTTTGGTTATGAGCAAGTATTACTGATAAATATTGGAAATGCTTAAACATTTTGTGTTTCAAGAAAATATGATAAACTTTTGCGTGTGTTTTTGATGAAATTATTTTTATAGCAAAATTGATACTTGTAAGCTGTAGGTAAATAAGCGCTGATTTAAAGGGATAAAATCTAACTGTAATTTGAATTACTATATAGAAATTATTTGGTAGATTTCTAATGGTTTTTGATATTCATCTTTTCATAAAAGTAATATTTTTGTTACGAAAACTAATATAAAAAATAAATTTAAATTAAATAACTATTTACACTTATGTTATTCTTTTATGTTTCACAAATATTTTAAAACAGTATAAATTTGAATACCTTTATAAGGGAGAAAAATATTTGTCGAAGTAAGCGGAAGATAGTTAACTTCCAAAATTACTAATCGTAAGAGGTATTATCAGAGCCAGTGAGTAAGAATATATTTGAGGTTCTGTTAGCGTTGGTTTACTATATTTATACCCGTTGTGAATGAAATTGTTGTTCTTTTTAAAGTTTTTATTTTAAGAAAATTATACAATTTTAAGAATACCTTATGTTTTTGTTGTTTAAATAAACAGAATACCTTTTTTCAGAAGCTGCGTCGTTTTTTAAAGCGACAGGTTTTTATTCAGCAAAGTCCGTTCCTTTTTTCTGAGTGTTTCCACGTGCGCCTTTAGAATACACCTTGCCTAGTTAAATTTTATTCCAGCACATGGTGACGACAAGTTTGTTGTTTATGCTTTGGATTACTGTCATAGTTTTCATTCGAACAGAGTAATATAAATCCACTACCACGTTTCAGATGTCTGCGCAGAGGCTAGAATTCTAGCTGGTCGAAAGAAATCCTTTCATTGGCTTTTAGTCAAAGCAGAAGAACAGATTTGTTCTTCTGGGTTTTAGCCTGGGGAGTAAAAAGTTGAATACAAACAATAACGAATTTAACAGTTTTATCGAATAAATGCGTTTTTTAGAAACTAATTTAATATAGGTAATCAGTTGAAGAACTGCATCAACAATAGTTACTAACAGAACTAACATCACCTTCTATTATTTCTCACAAGCTAAACTACAACACTATAACGCGTAACAGGACTTCGAAACAACTCTCATTTTTATATGCGTTTTAGAAAGTAGTTCTATTCAGTTCAAGCAAAGAAAGCCTGCACAATAATGAATCCATTAAAATAGTATCTTTTTTTAAAAACATCCATGTGTAGATAATAAGTAAAATGAATGGGGTTTTCCTCAAAACATCCATCTGCCGATGTGAACTAGAAAATTAATTGAATGGCAATCGTTTTGGAAATTCCTTTGTAAATTTTGTACATCAAAACTTATTATATTATTTGAGCAAGCGAAACTACGATCAATAATAGAAAACTCAGTAAGCACCGGTTGTAGAGTTCTAAACTACAACGAATATACGCAGACGTATGTAAATTCAAAATAAGAACACTCAAGCTTGTAGAAAATATTGAAGCACACGTAGAATGAGTTGCCTAGCTTCCAGCATTAAAAATATAAAAACGTAACACAAACCAAATTAACAATTTATATTAAGTAAGGTTTAGAGATAAGCACTTTAATGGAGAAGAATTCATGATTTAAAATAATTTTGATGAAACACGTACAGAAACTCACTGTAGTATTTAGAAATGCGTATGTTGCTGATAACAGAACACCATATTGTTAATGCCATAACAAAATAGGATTGTAAGTATTTAAATTAATTTGAAGTAATTAAATAGTAACTAAATTGAAACGGTAGTTGAAACTGCACGAAACAACCTATACATCTTCTTTGGAGCCGCCACTGTTGCCACTACTGGTTCCAAGTTTATACAGGATAACATCATCACAACGTGAATAAACAGGCATTGTAAAACATGCAACGATAAACTTAAAGCGTTTAATCATTCAAGTATATAAAATTATTCTTGTGTAACAGATATGAATTTCGAGAAGGCTGTATGAATAATTCTAAGCGTTCCTCTAGATTAACCTCGTCTTTTAAATTATCCTTGAGCGAGTACGAGGGTTTTAAAGGCGTACAGCCTATTGGTCCCGAGAATAAAGCTTTCAATTTTTTAAAGTTTGACGATTGCTCCACACATGCAATGAGTTTCACGTGCCAGTGGAAAAGAATTCTTAATCTAATGCATTCACCCTTGATCAATACCAGGCACATACTCGATTGACTGCAATTATTAGCTTTCATTTTTAATTTCTTGGAAGACACAATCTTGTCGATTAGAATGTTAAATTTAAGTATAAGAAGTTTGCGAACTGTCACAAATCTGCACATCAAATTTTACCACGCATCAATTGAAATTGGAAAGTTATCAATATGATTCTCCAAGACTTCAAGATTGTTATAGCTTATGATTGTTTTGAAATTAAACTTATTTGCTATGTCAAAAAAGGCGTTTTTCCAAAAGCTTTTTCCGTATTCGTATTGCCTTTTATATAAGATGTGGATTAATAAATTTCGCTAAAAAATAAAAACGTTTAATCACTACCTTTCTAACTGGAAATGTAATTTTGAATATGAATCATATTAAAAGAGCAAGGATTCTGCAAAGTTTAATCATTGATAAAACGCTGATATAACGCAAATTTGTTAATATGGTACGACATCAATAAATAGTCACTTCCATCATTAGAACAACGCATGCAGTAATTCTTTCGGTATCGCTGTTTATGTACATATTTTCTAATGGGAAGGGTTCAGTAATAAATTTTCTGAAAATGAAAAACCCCTATCAAGTGCCTGGTATTATATTAAAGCTTTATATTTGTACAATGGCCTTTTAAAAATGAATAAAATCTTGAAACATTATTGAAAGTGTTTCTCTTGTACGTACAAACATGTTACCAAGTAAATTAAATTTATATATCGATTGTTACTCGTTCTAAACGGACATGCACCTTGAATAAGTTATACAATACTGGAACGAGTAGAATGGCTTGCATGTGCCAGAGAGCTAAAGAGCCGAACTGTAGGTTTAACCAAGTTAGTGGGGCCTTTAGTGAGCAGGACCGTAAGTAGACCACGTTATCGGCGGGTGGGGGGTGGTAAAAAATTGCCCACGAAACTAATAGTGCATATGTTGCCATCATATTTTTATGTGAATACCCAAGTATTAGTAAGCGATCACGAAAATAAATGTCCAAAAATACCGACTAAAGCAGAAAATTTGCCGACAAAATGCCAAATAAAGCAGAAAATTTTCCGACAACCACAATCGTATGGGGGGGGGGTGACACCATACTTACGGCCTTGTTAGTAAGGAACCAGACTAAAACAGGTCTCCGAAAGAGGGCAGTAACTCTTTTGGTACTTAGAGTGACAGAGACCATTGGTGTCGGTATGGCATTGTAAGACAAACTACTGTAATGTGGAAGGCAAGGGAAAACCACCACATTATCTCCCAAGTAAACAGCGTACTAAAAGCGTTTTCCAAATTGATGACATAAATAGTTCCCCATTCGAATCTCCGAGAGAGAACTATTTCTCAAGATGTGATCGACGGTTCAATAAGAAAAAAAGCAGAATCGGTAGCATCTTGCGAGTCGGGGAATGGAATGTTGGACGTATGAAGCCTGTAGGCAAGTTAGAGAATTTGAAAATGGAAATGAGTAGGTTGGCATTAAATATAGAAGAGTCCAGCGAAGTTCGCTGGCCAGTGGCAAGAGATTTTTGGAGCGGAGGATTTAGAATAATTCACACAGAATCGTAGGGAGGAAATTCGGGGTGTGGGGATAGCTTTGCTTGAAAAGATAGGATATTGTGTAGAAAATTACTTATAAAAAACGAAAGAGTACTCATGTTTAAATTAGAATCTAAACCACTAGATACAGTAATAATACAAGTATACATGGCCATTTCTAGCTACAGTGATGAAGAGGTTAGAAGTTTTCTTCAAAGATATCGAAGATATACTAAGATTCGTAAAAGAGCATGAAAATTTAATAATTACAGAGGAGTTTAATACAGTAGTAGGTGAATGTAGAGAAGCGGCGCTAGTAGGCTTATTTGGTTTAAGAACGAGAAACTTCAAGGAAAATACCCTGGTAAAATTTTACAACAAAACAATTTAACCATCACAAATACATTATTTAACATCATATTAGAAGACGATAAGATACACGTGGAAGACACCAAGAAACAGGGAGATATCAAATAGATTACATTCTTATTAGGCAACGGTATATGAATCAACTAAAAAACAAGAAGCTACCCAGAAACAGATATAAACATTACCAACGAAATAAGAACCATGAAAACCTCACCTAAGCTTGAAAATTTCAAAGAAAAGAACGGAAAAAGCCCTTTGATCTTGAAAAACTGAAAGATAAACATATCCACAAAAGATGTGAGAAAAGGCCAAACAAGTAAAACATCGAGAATATTTCTGATATTAAGGAAGTAGACCATTTTGAATGGACCTGCACCTTGTTGAAGTTCTAGATTACTAGAATAGGTGAAATGGCTTGCGTGTTCTAATGAGCTAAAGAGCCAAACTACAGGTCCAACCATAGTAGTAGGGTCGTTAGTGAGGAACCAGACTAAGACAGGTCCCCGAAAGAGAGCAGCGGCTCTTTCGGTACTTAGATTAGCAGAGACCATAGGGTTCGGTATGGCAGTCTAAGACACACTACCGCGATGTGGAAGGCAACGAGAAACCACCACATTACCTCCCAAGTACACATTACATGTGATTTTCTAATGCTCCACCCGAAGGTACTACATTGGCCAGGAAGCGAGTTTTTTTTACCTGGAAAATTTTGAATTTTTGCCGAATCCTTGCTGTTCCAAGCAAGGTAGGAATCTTTAACGTGCGTGACAACACTTACACACGGGACCTCCATTTTACCTCTCATCCGAACGAAGGTGTATTTTTGCGAAAAATGCTCGCCTAACATTTTTCAAGCGGACCGTGTCGGGATTCGAACCCGGGACCTAGGGCGTAGTAGTCACACACATACCACTACGCCACGGAGCCGCCTTCCCAAGTACACAGCGTACCTAAATTATAATAAAATGATGGCCTTCTCTGGGTTAAAAGATTCCGGAGTTAAAATAGTCCCCCATTCGGATCTCCGGGAGGGGACTACTTCGGAGGATGCGATCGGAAAGTTAAGAATAAGAGTCGGGAACATTTTGCGAGTCGGAGCGTGGAATGTTAAAACTATGAAGCAAGTGAGTAAGCTAGAGAACCTAAAAATCGAAATGAATATTAGACATAGTAGGGATCAGCAAAGTTCGGTGGCCAGAGGCGGGGAATTTTGGAGTGGAGACTTCAGGGTAATTCATACAGGAGCCGAGGAAGGAAATTTGGGTGTGGGGATAGTTATGCGGAAAAAGATAGGATACTGTGTAGAAAATTACTTACAAAAGAATGAAAGAGTACTCATGGTTAGATTAGAATCTAAACCGGTAAACACAGTAATAATACAAGTATACATGCCCACCTCTAGCTACAGTGACGAAGAGGTAGAAGCAATCTACAAAGATATCGAAGACATATTAAGACACGTAAAAGGACATGAAAATTTAATAATTTTAATTTTTTAATGCAGTGGTAGGTGAGGGTAAGGAAGGAGCGATAGTAGGTTTATTTGGTTTAGGCACCAGAAACGACAGAGGAAATGGGCTGGTAGAATTTTGCGACAAGAACAATTTAATCATTACAAACACATTATTTCAACATCATGCTAGAAGACGATATACGTGGAAGATGCCAGGAAATATAGGAAGATATCAAATAGATTACATTCTTGTTAGACAATGGTTTAGGAATCAAGTAAAAGACTGTAGAAGCTACCCAGAAGCAGATATAGACACTGACCACAACATTGTAATTATGAAGGCCGCACTTAAATTTAAAAATTTGAAAAAAAGAAACGGAAAAAGGCACTTAGACCTACAGAAACTAAAAGAGAAAGATATTCAAGAAAGATTCGAAAAAGGGTCAAATGAATTGCTCAAAGATATCGGAAAAATATCTGATACTAAGGAAGTAGAAACAGAATGGAATAACATTAAATCCAGCCTCGACATGGCGGCCAGAAATATTCTGGGGTATACACAAAAAGTAAATAAGAAACCATGGATAACAAAGGCTATCCTGAATTTAATAGAAGAAAGACGAAAATACAAAAATAAATCAGACGAAACCGGAAAACAGAGATACAAAGCCATAAAATGGGAAATTATTCAAAAATGCAGGAAAGCTAAAGAACAATGGATTGATGAAAAGTGCAAAGTGGTACAAACTAAGATGGAACTAGGAAAGACAGATGAAGCATAAAAACTAATTAGAATCAATTTCAGGGATATAGAACCGTATAGCAAAAATATAAGGGACGCGGGAGGAAATGTCATTATAGAAAATGTAGAGAAAGTGGGTAGATGGCAAGAATATGTAGGGAATTTATATGCAGGAGAAGAACTAACTGCATTAGAAAAGAAATCAGACATTGAAAATGATGACTTGGGATATCCTATACTTAGAGATGAATTTGCAATAGCATTAAAGGGTCTGAAAAATGGTAAGGCGCCGGGTACAGACAAGGTGCAAGCGGAGACTCTAAAAGCCGCTGGTCAAGCAGTAACAAAACGTCTTTTCGAACTTGTAAGCTATATGTATGAGACAGGCGAGATACCCAAAGATTTCAAACATAACATCATAGTAACTATACCAAAAAAGAAAGGCGCAGATAGATGTGAAAATTTTCGAACAATAAGCTTGACAGCACACGTATCAAAAATATTAACTAGAATTGTACAAAGACGAATGGAAAAACGGGCTGAAGAAATACTAGGAGAAGACCAATTTGGGTTTAGGCGAAACAGGTGAACACGGGAGGCTATCTTAGCTCTGAGGGTGATAATAGAGAAAACAATAGAAAAAGGGGAAAGCGTGTATATAGGGTTTGTAGATCTGGAAAAAGCATTTCACAATGTAAAATGGAAAAAAATGTTTGAAATACTCAAAAAGATTGGAATGAGTTATAGGGATAGACGGATAGTATATAGCTTATACAAAGAGCAAACAGGAGTAATAGAATTAGAGCAGGAACGTAGAGAAGTAAACATAAGGCAATGGGTAAGACAGGGATGTTCCCTATCCCCACTAACTTTTAACTTGTACATTGAGGAGGCAATGAATACTGTCAAATGCAGGAAGACATTTGGAATTACTATGCAGGGACAAAAAATTAATATGCTTAGATTTGCAGATGATATAGCGGTATTAGCATCTAGCAAGGAAGGGTTAGAAGCTGCTCTCAATGAAATGGAAACGGTTCTAACAGAAAGATACGGTATGAAAATTAACAAAAGTAAAACTAAAGTACTAGTATGCAAAGGAGGGAAAAATAAATCAAAAACAAGAATACAAATATGTAACACGAACTTACAAGAGGTTAAGGATTTCTGCTACCTAGAAAGCCAAATAACGCAAGATGGGAAAAGCACAAAAGATATAAGACACAGATTAGCACAAGGTCGTGCTACATTTAACAAGAAAAAGCAACTACTGTGCTCAAAGACCACAAACATAGAAACAAGGAAAAGATTGCTCAAAACATATGTGTGGAGCACAGCACTGTATGGGTGTGAAGCCTGGACAGTGGGAGAAGCGGACAATAAAAAGGTAGAAGCCTTTGAAATGTGGTGCTACAGACGTATGATAAAGATATCATGGACAGACAAAGTTAAGAACGAAGAGGTACTAAAAATGGTAGGGGAAGAAAGAAATATGTGGAAAACGGTAAAAAAGAGGAGAGATAGGATGATAGGCCACATGCTACGGCATGAAGGAATAGTGCGGAATATACTAGAAGCAGAGATAGGAAAAAAGAGAAGAAGAGGTAGACCTAGGTTAGACTACTGCACACAGATAGTGAAAGATGTTGGCTGTAGGAGTTTCAGGGAAATGTGTAGGCTAGCTCAGAGGAGAAATCAATAAAGGTACGCATCCAACCAGTCCCAAGATGGATAAATTAATGACGAAGAAAGTAGCTGCACTTAAACATGATATTTATTATAAGCAACTACAAGCATTGGAGGGGCAATATTCTCGAATAATGGTAATTGCGTGAAAGCATTTACTGGAAAACTATTATTTCGGCAAATGTCTAAGTGTTGGAGGATCTTGGCAGCCACAGGTTGCTTAACCTCCTTCAATAAATCTCTGTGAAATAGGGCATAATATTAGAAAACAATGTAAGGGGAACCGAGCTGTATTGCTATGTGGGAATTTCAGGGAACCATGTAGGTTAGTTTAGAAAAGAAATAAGTACAGGTACATGTCCACCCAGTTTTGAGACGTGAAACCCAATGACGAAAAATAAGCACAGACAAATCTGATGATTATTATAAACAACTAGTTGTTTGTTGTGAAATATCTGCAACTAATGTTGACTGTGCGAAAAGACATATTGGAAAAAATATTAAATCAGTAAATGTTCAAGTGCTGGGGGAACTTGGCAGCCACAGGCTGCTTACCCCCCTTCGCAACCACTGAATGTCGGAGAAATAGGGTATATAATTGTAAAACAATAGAAGGTGACCAAACTGCATCTAACAAGAAAGAACGGCGCCTATGATGAAAGACAACAAACATAGAACAAAAAGTTGTTGAAAGCGTATGTGTGGAGCACAGCACAGACAATATGCCTACGAAATACGAGCAGTCTGAAAAGCAGACAGAAGAACAGTAGCGGCCTTTGAAATGCCGTGCTTCAGATGTTTGAGGATGGACAGACAAAGGTAATAACAAATAGGTTTTAGAAACAGTATGGGAACAAGGATATACTTGGGAAAAAAATATGAGAAATAGAAGGGCAGAATACGTTCTAAGGCATTTTTGGGGAATAGTATGGGATATATGACAAGCAGAGATAGGAAAAAAGAGGTGGATGTAGACCTAGATCAGATAGTGATAGATGCAGACTGCAAATTTCGGGGAAATCTGTAGGTTAGTTCGGAATAGGAAACAATGATGGTACGCGTCTAACCAGTTTCAGGATTGAAGACCCAATGATGATGATGAAGGAAGTAGAAGCATATTACAATAACATTAAATCCAGTTTAGAGATTGCAACCACAGATATTCTAAGGTATAAAGAAAAGAAGATAAAAACCACGAGTGACAAAGGATATTTTGAATTTGATTACATAAAGGCGAAAATTCAAAAACGGACTAGACAAAGCAGGGAAACAGACATACAAAGCCGTAGAATGAGAAATTATTCGCAAACGCAGAGAAATTAAAGAGCAATGGATTGAGGAAAAAACAAAGAGATATCAAACTTATATAGCAAGAGGAAAAAGACAGACGAAGCATACAAACTAATTAGAATGAATGTTAGAAATATAAAACCGCATAGCAAGAAAAATGTAGCGAAAGTGGATTGATAGCAAGAAAATATAGAGAATTTATATGCAAGACCGAAACTAGAAGCGCTAGAACAGAAAACAGACACTCAAAAAAAACATTTGGAACATTCTATACTTAGGGGCAAGTTTGAACTAGCATTAAAGAACCTGAAAACTAATAAAGCGCTGGGTACAGATAAACAGTACACAGAAACTCTAAAAGCTGTTGGACAAGCAGTGACAAAACGTCTCTTCCAATTAGTCAGTTATATGAATGAGACAGACGAGATACCCAACGATTTCAAATGTAACGTCATAATCACTATACTAAAAAAGAGAGATGCGGACAGATGTAAAAATTTTTTAACAATAAGCTTAACAGCACAATTATCAAACATATTAACTAAGATAGTAAAATGACGGATGGAAAAACAAGCTGAAAAAATACTAGAAGAAGATAGATCTGGAAAGTGCATTCAACAATGCAAAATCGGAAAAAATGTTCAAGATACTAAAAAAGACAGAAATGAATTATGGAAGATTATATAAGAATGAGTTATAGACATAGATATAAAGCTAACTTATATAGAGAGCAAACAGTGGTAATAAAATTAGATCAAGTACGTAGAGAAGGAGATGTTAAAAAGGCGTGAGACTGGGATATGCGCTAGCCCCATTAATTTTTAACTTGTATATCGACGAAGTATTGAATACTGTCAAATGCAGAAAAACATTTGCAATTACTATTAATATGCTGAGATTTGCAGACGATATAGCAGTATTGGCATCTAACAAGGAAGAGTTAGAAGTAGCTGTTAATGCAATGGAAACAGTACTAATAGAGAGATACAGTATGAATATTAACAAAAGTACTAGCGATTAAGGAGGGGAAGATAAATTAAAACAAGAATACAAATAGAAAACCAGGATTTACAACTCGTTAAGGATTTCTGCTACCTAGAAAGCCAAAAATGCAAGATGGAGAAAGTGCAAAAAATATAAAACAAAAATTAGCACAAGACCGTGCTGCATTTAACAAGAAAAAGTAACTACTATGTTTGAAAACAGCAAAAATGGAAACAAGAAGAAGACTGGTGAAAACATATGTGTGGGGCACAGCACTGTGCGGCTATGAAACATAGACAGTAGGAGATGCGGATAGAAAGAAGGTAGCTTTTGAAATGTGGTGCCTCAGACGCATAGTGAAGATATCTTGGATAGACAAGGTTAAGAACAAAGAAGAACTATAAATGGTAGATGATGAAATAGATACTTGAAAAACACGAAAATAAGAGAAAGAGACTGATAGGACACATTCTAAGGCGCGAGGGAATAGTGCAAAATGTATTAGAAACAGAGAAAGGAAATAAGAGAGGTAGCTATAGATCTATATAAGACTATTGCACACATATAGTGAAAGATGTAAGCTATGAAAATTTCAAAGGAATGTTTAGGTTAGCTTGGAATAGAAAATGATGAAGGTACGCATCAATTCAGTTCCAGGACTGAAAACCTAATGATTATAATCGATTGTTTCACGGACAAAGCATTTTTATGCAATGAAAGCGTTATCGTTAGTATTAAATTGTTTAATCAATTTACGCTTTAGTATGAACTTTTTGCTTAGATACTCTGATCTAGTTGGTTTTACGTTTTTCATAGTTTTCTTGAAGCTCTTGCAACAATCTTACAAACTTCAAGATTAACCTCGGTGTATCTTCTGCTTCAAAGAGTACAATATCTCGTTTTCTTGCAATCGATTTAATATTCGTGGAATATTGCGCTGATCTTAGCTGTTGTAGGTATGCACTTGGCGAAATTCACCAAAATTTATCATCAATTTGTACAATTTGCCACTATTTAATACGACATCTCTTCTTAATACTGATTTTAGATTTGTGCTAGTCTGTCTTCTGCCCCATATACAAATTTTGAAAAAGTTAATATAAACTCAATTTTGATGTTGTAAATAATGCTTGAAAGAGATTTTATGAACATAACTGAACGTTAGCTTAAACTAACTTCAAAAGAATTGACATTTGTAACAGCGAACTCAAATATATTTAATTATCACCACATTCTTCATGACTACTGCGTATAGTATTCTTTATCGTAGTTATTAGAATTATTCTTTCTTTCGAAATTAATCGAGTCCGTTCAGTCGGAGATACATGTAAAGTCCGAGATTCGGCAGACGGCAATGTCGTACTAAGTTCAAAAGGTGGAGTAAGCAGCTCTGAATGCAAGAATTGGAAGTATACCTCTTTGCTCTTAAATGGAAGTAGAAAGCATAGTTTTCTGTTTGTTAGAGGAATTCAGACGTCTAAGTGAGAATGTGGATTCTGTTATATCTGGCAAACGCGTCTAGGCATAATGAGCATTACCATCCAGAAGATCTATTTTTTAAAGCATTGTACTTACTCTTCCTAAAAAATTTTCGAAGTTGAATTACGTCTTCAGAAGTAAGCTAAGAAAGTAATAGGGTTCCATTAGTAAAATGCTTTGAGCGTGTAAACATTTTCTCGCGAAAAGTAGCGTTTGAAATAGTGCATATTATGGTCAATCATATTGAGCTTACATTAAACTATGTGAAAAATGTGTGATTTCCTGTGGTTTAATGATATTATTACACGTCATTATTGTAATTTCCTGTCTTTGGCAGTCTGTAAGTGATTGCATTGAAACATTTTAATTTGTATGGAATCTGTCACGGAAAATTCCAGTCAAGTTAACGGCCACTAGAAAAGTGCTTAGGTAGCGACTTTTGGGATTGAGGTGGTGACAAACTTTGCAGCAATGATCTGAAAACTCCTTCCACTCCTTTCGTTAAAATCCGAGATTGATGTTAAGAGGCCCTAATGGGTTTCGGCTGTTATATAATGTGTCCCTACTTCAACGTTTATCACATTCCGTGACGTAGGATAACCGATGGTGAATGTTAATAGTTGAATTTCTTCATGATGTCCAATTCGAGCGATTATTAGAAGGTTATTTGATTCTAATAATTTCATTAAAATAAAAGAATGGTATATATAGAAATTCAAACTTACTAGAACATCCTATGTTAAAGAAAATTCTAAATAGAAAGTAAATAAACTGTTGCGTACGTAAATTTTATGTACCATATTAGTATAAAATCCTGTACTAGTGTATATCGAAGATATCAGATCTACTCTCTACGATATTCAGGAACAATGTAAATAAAGTTTATAAAATGCCCAAAAATTAATTAGGGGCGATTCTGAAATTTAAATGTCAGCTTATAAGATTTAATTGAAATAGCACCAAGTTTGAACTTAGTAACTATCAACTAAAAATTGTTACGATAATATTTCAGTTATAATAAATGTAAATATTTTTGTATTAACACTTATTATTGGTATCTTAAATGACACGAGGTATTCATGATTGAGGAATTATCAGTCATAAAATTTTATCTAAAAGATATTGAATCTAGCATGAAAATGTCATTTCCATTTTAGCCGTATCTTCAGAACAAAAAGGTGTATAAAATTTAGTCCAGCACAGCTGAGGGAAGAGGTATATTTTTCATATTTTTGATGCGTTATCTAGGGACGCAAATAGCGACTCCTTGTGATTTAAATATTTAGCCTTTTCTTACAGGTACAAGGTTAGGTGTGTGACAACAAAGCTTTTGTGCTCAGATGCGCTTGTACACTAAGTAGTTTCTACTTTTTTCTATTAGTGCTTTTTCGTTAGAAATAATAATTAACAAAGTAGTGGCGCCTAGGCATTATTCGTTACCCCCCCTCTCCCCTCATAGTTATTTGAAATAACCGCGGAAGTTAGAGTTTCAAGTTAGTCCGGAAGATTCCAAACGTCGTCATTTTAAACGGATTATTTTACAGTTTTTTCGTGGCCTTTGTGAATGTAGAGGTGAGTTGTACTTTCTTTGGCAACCACCCCAGGTCCAGTGTTTCTATATGTAATTTTTAGCCCATCTTAGATAAAAATTATTATAATTACAGTCGAACAGTTTATGGCAACGTTATACGTAACAGCGCGCTAGAGTTACACAATACTCATCAAATCTTACATGCGATAAAGAATGAAGAGTCACTTATTCGTTAAAAACGTTCATATTGTGACATAACTATTCGATAGCATCTATATAGACGTGTTGACTGCAAATTAATGTACAAACTGATAGCACTGCATTAGGTATTAAAGCGATTTAAAATAAATAAACTTGAAAATATTGTTTTCTAAAATTTTTAATTACCATTTTACTGATTACAAAATGACGGCTACAACGTTTAGTTCATACCTTCTAAGCCGATAACAACGCTAACTCTTCTGTTAGTTCCATACTTTGAGCGTTGATGACTGATTTGGCATCCCTGTTTGTTTCAAATAATTTTCTTTTAATGGACTTTTATTGCCTTCAACCCCCCAATTCTATAATATTACATTAGTTCAGTATGTACAACCTTTTAGTTTAGTTCACATATTGAAATATGTAAAAGTTTCAGCCGTTTGTGCACTATGAACAATTCTTCTACAAAAATTTTTGTTTTTTACGGCTTCCTTTACTTTATTACACGACATTGTAAGTTTGGATCTATAATTCGTTCGCAACGTTATCTCGACTTTCGAATTCATTCATTATTAAACGCAAAATTAATTACTCTGATTCGCTAAAAGCACGACAAAGTAAACACTTCCTGAGTTTCGGCACCAAAATGTGAAAATTATACGTTACATTAATACCAGCTAAACTTTACTTTGAATAAAGAAAAGTCCAGAACATAAATAAGTGCTCTCTATTGTCATGTTATGCAGAAAAGCTACCCACAGCTTTTGAAACACAAATACGTTGTTATAACCTTAAAATAATAATAGAAAAGCTTAGTACAATTCATAACTTTGATCTTGCTTATATTTTTTGTAAGACAGATTTCGTATCAATCTGATACTTTATTTGAAACAATCTTCCGCAGCATTATTTTGTGTTAATATTTTTATTCGTATTTTGGTATTGATGGGATCTCGTTATAATGTATAAGAAAAGCATTGTTCTATATTCCACTTTTGACACTGTTGTATGGTCTGAGTGTTTTCTTTAATTTTTGGACTTTTTATTATTTCTATGAGTAGGGTTTGCGGCTGATCCTGGCACAGGCCCCCACCGTCTTTCTAATTTCTGACGTCAAAAAGTGTTTTGCACCATTGTGACGATCTGAATTTGTAATTCAATCTTCACATGAGATATAAAAATTAACATGTTATTGCTTATGTAGATATTGTTTTCTAAGTTGAAGGTTAAAATCTGAAATTCTAAGTTTTTGCTACTTACTTTCTGTGTTTTGTTTTTATAGTAATTTCATGATTCATTAATAAAGTTTTAATGCATCAATTATTTGTTTACCTTTAGAGGTTAGCTTCATTTGTCAATATTGTAAATCTATTTGCAGATTGCCAATTGCACTTCACCTGTTTGTATATATACTATTTTTGAAAACTAAGTTCATTGGTGCCTCATCTTTTGATTATTAGAAGAATACTTTGTTTAATGATTAAATATAAACTTCCTTCTTTATTTGATTTAATTATTACTTGGAAAGAATCAACTTATTTTTTGAAGATGTAAATTTGTTCATTATTCTTATTATTATTATTATTTGTTTTTACATATGTTTACACCTCGTTAGTTAACCCTATTTCATATTATAATGTTATAGTCCAGTCAAATGGTCATAAATGGTTGCATTAATTAGGGTAGTTAAAAATTTTTGATATGTTGTGTGGGTTGGTACCCTGTTGCAAAATTTAAGTTGTCTAATTCCCCCGCCTCCGCGGGCGCCCCCATCTTACAAAAACTATCAAATTTTTTAACTTGTCCCAGTTTTTTCGAAATATCTTCAAATATATTATTAGTACAGAAAATATATACATGGCTTTTTTAAACTAGAGTAAATTATCTACAATTTGAGACTATAAAAAAGTTTTGAGATGTAATGCTTCCCGAGATAGAGCAATAATCTGATGTAGGTCTACCTCTACTTCTCCTTTTCCTATCTCTGTCTGTAATATATCCTGCACTATTCCCCAAATGTTCTAGAACGTGTCCTGTACTGTATCTCTTACATTTTTTTGTTTTTCTAAGATATATTTCTTCTCCTACTTCTTTGTTAATAACTTTGTTTGTCCATGCTATCATCATCATAAATCTGAAGCACCAGATTCCAAAAAGCATCTACCTTTTCTTGTCTGCTTCTCCTACTGTTCATATTTCATAGCCGTAGAGAGCTATGATCCACACATATGCCTTCAACAATCTCTTACAAGTTTCTATGCTTGTTGTCTTCGAACATAACAGCTGCATTTTCTTGTGAGAACCAAATAGGAAACCCTTCTATTCAGTGTTATGTGAAAAGAGTTAAGCAACCTGCGGCTACCAAAATGCACCAACACTTTAACATTTGCCGAATTAATAGTTTTCCAACAAATCTTTCGCACGATCAACATTATTTGAAAATATTGCAAACTTACACCTGTAGTTGTTTATAATAATTATCAGGTTTAAGTACAATTATTTTTCACCATTAGGTTTTCAGGCTTGGAATTGGTTATACGCATACCCCTGTTGATTCCTATTCTGAGCTAGCCTACACATTTTTCTGAAATTCCCACAGCCTACATCTTTTACTATATGTGTGCAATAGTTTAACCTTGATCTACCTCTACCTCTCTTTTTTCCTATCTCTGCTTCTAATGTATTCCGCATTATTCACTCATCCCATAGTATGTGACCTATCATCCTATCATCCTTTATTATTTTTCACATATTTCTTTCTTTCCTTACCATTTGTAGAACTCTTTTGTTCTTAACTCTGTTCACGATATCGTCATCATACGTCGGTAGCACCACATTTTAAAGGCTTTTATCTTTTTCTTGTCCACTTCTCCTACTGTACAAGTTTCACAGCAGTACAGTGCCGTGCTCCACACATATGCTTTCAGCAACCTGACCTTGTTTCTATGTTTGTTGTTTTTGAACACAGTAGTGGCTTTTTCTTGTTAAATGTAGCACGACCTTGTGTCAATCCTTGTTTTATATTTTTTGCACGTTTCTCATCTTGCGTTATTTGGCTTTCTGGGTAGCAGAAATCTTTTACTTCTTGTAAGTTCTCGTTTCCTAGTTGTCTTCTGGCTTTTAATTTATTTTCTCCTCCTTTACATACTAGTACTTTAGTTTTATTTTTAATAATTTTTGTACCGTATCTCTGTTAAAACTTTTTCCATTTCATTAAGAGCTGCTTCTAACTATTCTTTGCTATATGCTAATACCGCTATATCATCTGCAACTCTAAGCATATCAATTTCTTGTCCCTACATAATAATTTCAAGTGTCTTCCAGCATTTGACGGTATTCATTGCCTCTTTGATGTACAACTTAAAAATTAACTGGGATTAGGCACATCCCTGTTTTAATATTTACTTTTCCACTTTCTATTACCGCTGTTTGCTCTTTGGATAAGGTATGTATTATTCGTTTATCCCCAAAACTTCTTCCAATTTTTTTTATGCATTTCGAACATTTTTTTCCATTTTACATTGTAGAAAGCTTTTTCAAGATCTACAAACCCTATATACACGCTTTTTTCGTTTTTTATTGTCTTCTCCATTATCACTCTCAGAGTTAAAATAGCCTCCTGTGTTCCCATGTTTTGTCTAAACCCTAATTGATCTTCTGCTAGTATTTCTTCAGCCCGTTTTACCATCCCTTTTCGTAAATTTCTAGTTAATACTTTTGACACGTGTGCTGTCAGGCCTATTTTTCAAAAATTTTTACATCTATCTGCGCCTTTTATTTTGGTATAGTGACTATGATGTTACGTTTGAAATCTTTGGGTATCTCACCTGTCTCATTCTAGCAATTTCTAAGAGACGTTCTTTTAGTGCTTGTCCAGCGACTTTTAGAGTTCTGCTTGCACTTTATCTATACACGGTGATTTAAAAGCTTTCAATTCTTTAATGCTAATCCAAACTCATCTTTAAGTATAGTCTCAAGTCATCCTTTTCAATATCTCTGTTCTAGTGCTGTATATTCATTAATTCCAAAGTCGTTAATCAAGATGAAGCTGCAGAAAGATCGATTAGTCAGTGGGAAAAAGGTGGAATAACGCCACCACAGGGAGATTGACGCATAGGTTTATTCCAAGTATAAGGGCTACGGACAGAATCGAGGTTAAATTCGATCATAAAATGGTGCAGCTCGTTACAGGACACGGAGCGTTGTAGGTATATTTGTGAAGGTTCGGTCTTGGAAATGACGACGGTTGCGAGTGTGGCGGGGGATCGGAGAATGCTGTACACGTGCTCCTCAATTGCCTCATCGAGACTTCAAATAGGGAATGCTGACAGAAAGTTGCTATCGAAGGCCTAAAATGGCCTAAGAAGTTGAAGGAGGTGCAGGAAGTCGTGAACCAGAATACGTTCTGGGTCGGGCTTAAGGAATTTGCAATTAGGGTAGTTAGGTTTGAAGCAGATAATCGGGTTTAAGGAAATATCAGGATAGGTGATGACGAACTTGGGGCGGAAATGGACTTGATTTGAACTTTAGTATAGCGGATGGTATATCTATATATATATATATATATATATATATATATATATATATTGCCGTGGAACTCGGGTAAAAGCCTCACCAACAAAAATATATTCGAAAATTTTATTAAATTTTCAAATTCGAAAATAGAAAAATTTTCAAAAATTACATAATTCAAAAAAAAACATTTCTTACCCGCTTTCCTCTCTTCCTCGATTGAATTGCCAATTTTCTGCACCTGCTTCCGGCTAGCTCAGTTGGACCTCCTCTCGAATATCTAGATTCACTCTCATGTTCTCAATCGTACACACACACTCGCAATAAAACCACAAAATACAACCAACATACAATCTTTTATTTATTACTATTTACAAATGAAATTCAACATTGTCCACATTTGTGAGATCACGTTACACTTTAATAAATCCTATTTTGTAATGTCCTGTATTTTCTTTTAAATTATCAAACACATAAAATGTACCCGGAGTAAATGGGCCTTGAATAATACCTTCTTTCTCATTCCTTCTTTATAATTTATTTTTTAATCTAAGTAAACTCTGAAGTATGGTGAGCTCAGATAACCCAGTTAATTATGACTAATGTATGCCCTTATGCTTTGCATACTCTTACAACAAACTAAAAAAAAACAAAGCCATGTACCCTTCACAAAAGTTTTACGTCTTGTTGGAACGTTAATAAGCTTTATAGACACCTTCAGATTTCTAGTTAAATACCATAATCAAGTTAGTTCTATGTATTATGTATAATACGCAAATAATCCACAATACCTTCAAAATCACTCTCATACGTCACCCAATATTCACAGTTTATAAGAATCACAATTTCAAATCGTTACCTGGAAATTTCTAGGAGATCTCTGCTCTGTGGACGGTGCCATGTATTTCTTCTATCTGGTCTGCAGGCTGTTTCTAGCTATTACTAGCCGAGCCCCATTCAAGTTGAACTGCTAACGCTGCCTTCACGGTGTAACCAAATTCCAAATCCGAATTAAACATACGTCTTTCACAATTAGTTACTTTAAACAACGTTACTTAACGTCCCGACACGAGCTAGTTTTAAGATATTTCAGCACTCACCTGGATTATACTTCGTCCTCGGTCTCACTAACTGCTGGCTCAAGATCCTAGTAGCCGTATGCGTCTTTACATGGTTGTACTATCTGATAGAATTTTCGTATCGCCTCCAGGTGTCGTTCTTAATTTTTAGCTGCTCCCCAATATCTGAAATAATTAACCCTAATTTAGAATTTGGAATACCCGGTTATGTAACTTCCCCTGTGCTAATTCTTCTGTCATAAATTTCTGCTTTGAATCCTCCACTACCAATTGTTGCTTTCCTAATTTCGCTCCTTGTGTTCTTCAATTAATCCGTCCGCTTTTTCGTATTTTATCCAAATCTAATCGCCGTCTTATTTCAAATTAGTCGATGCCCCACTACAAATCTATATCCAAATCAATCTTCGTTTCTTTATCTACCCACTCGATGTCCTGCTACCTATAAATATCTATCCAACGCTATTCAATTATTCGTCGCTTCGCCGTCGCACTATCACCAATCTTTACACTTTTTATTATCGTCGTCGTTGCTTATTTATCTTTCGCTGCTGCTCTTTATCCTTTTTTATTCAATCAAAACTATTCAAAATCAAACACTTTTATTAACTTTTTAAAAAAATCGTTACACAAATTAGCACAGTTCTATGAAAACACGTCTTTATACAAAATAATTTCGGAATAATCTCCCTTTGTTTTCTTTCCAAGGCGACCATTACAATATTTCTTGCCTACTAAATCATAAAATACATAACTAAAATCGTCCAATAATATCCGAACACAACGTTTGTGTCGCACATACCATAATTGATGTCTTTTTACACTTTCATAATTCACATAAAATTCTAGTATTGGTCCTAAATATTTACAGTCCTTCAATCACATTTGACGTTGTTATAACTATTAATTTTGAGCTTACAAATTTTGTCCAAAAGTTGATTCTATATAAATTAAAAAGCCAAATAAATCACACTTGAACCTGGATGCGTGGTTGATAGTGAACATCCATAGACGCATCCGGTTTTTGGACGGCAAATGTACTTTCAATGGCCTATAAAATTCAAACTCGGTATAAACCCTTGAGCACTGTACATCTTACTACGTCATTTAGTCATTTTAATTTACCTTTTGGCACTTATATTTCAACTACCATTTTGAATGGTACTTTAGTATATGTAAAATACGGCAAACATACATTTTCAAATTATGTGATCAAATACGTGGATTATTTTACTTGGACATACACTACCTTGTACTAAACAACCCTTAGAAGCCTTTGGTAGCTCCCCTTGACATTACAATATATATATATATATATATATATATATATATATATAATATTACTTGAAATTGTGTTTCTTGGGAAAAAGGTCTAAATAAATAAAAAAAATTTTTTTTTCACATTATATGCGTGTTAAACAAACGTTTCGACCGTCGCAAAATGGTCTTTATCAATGATGTTTTTTTACCCATAATACGATACATGTACATTATATCTTATTGTATGCTTTGTCTGTCTTTCCAACTTCTATCTTAGTTAGTACCTCTTTGACCTTTTCATTAATCCATCGTTTTTAAGCTTTCCTGCATTTGCAAATAATTTTTCATTTTATGGATTTGTATGTCTGTTTTTCGCTTTGTCTGGTCTGTTTTTGTATTTTCGTTTTTTTTCTATTAAATTCAGAATATCCTTCGTTATCCAAGGCATCTTTTTTTTATCGATACCCCAGCATATCTCTGGCCACCATATATATGCTGGATTTAATGTTATCTTATTCTGTTTCTACTTTCTTAGTATTAGATATTTCCCGATGTCTGTCAGAACTGCATTTAACTTTTTCTTAAATCTGTTGTGGATATTTTTCTTTTAGTTTCTTAAAGTCAAAGTGCTTTTTTCTGTACTTTTTCAAATTCTTTAAGCTATGCTGTGGTGAGAATCTTTATCTGCTTCTGGGTAGTTTCTACAGTCTTTTACTTGATGCCTAAACCGTTGTCTAAAAAGAATGCAATCTATTTGATATCTTCCTGTATCTCCTGGCATCTTCTACGTGTGTCTTCGTGTAGCATGATTTTGAAGTAGTCTGTCTTTGATAGTGTTAAATTACTTTGGTCGAAAAATTCTATCAACCTATTTCCCTTGTTTTTCTTGTGCCTAAGCCAAATAAACCTATTACCGGTTCTTCCCTACCCTCGCCTACAACTGCATTAAAATTTCCTTAATTATTGAATTGGCATGTCCTTTTACGCATCTTGTATGTCTTCGATATCTTTGTAAATCGCTTCTACTTCTTCCTTACTGTAGCTATACATGGGGGCATATATACTTGTATTATTACTGTATTTACCGGTTTATATTTTAATGTAGCCATGAGTACCCTTTCATTCTTTTGTGCTCACTGAAACCCGCAAGCCATTCCATCAATTCTTGTAAAATAGAACTTCGTTAAGGTGCAGGTCCATTCAGAACGGCAATGTGTATACGTTAATGTTATTACAGGATGTAGGCCCCCGGTAGAAAAGTAGATGCTGCTTTTTACGTCTTAAACTTTCGCATTTATTCCATGCTTGATCATGGGCACAAAGCAAGGGTAATCAGTAGTTAGCAATGATGAAAAGTTATCAGAAGAACAAATCATAAATATAAAGGCAATGTAAAAAACGAAGGTTGTTAACAAAATAGATTTACCAAGATAAAATAATAACTTAGACTTCTTTGCAACCCCTAAATGATCATTTCAACTCCTTGAATGGTTACTAACATGATTTAGATTGTATAATTTTCCAATTGCCGTCACTCGTCTCGGTGGCGTAATTGGAAAACGCATCAATTGTTAAACCCGAAGATACAGGTTCGAATCCTGTCTGGAACCTTATATTTTCCATTTTTGAATTAGTAGTTCGATTTGAAATGATCATTTGGGTTTTACGTAAAAAGTCTAAGTTATTCTTACATCATATTAACTGATGTCATATCATATGAGCTATAATTGCTTAATTGTACATTTTTCGAGATTGATTCATTTCTCCCGAATAAAAAATCTTTTTGAAACGTTTTGAAAGTGAACAATATTTATATGCATGAGGGCGGCGTAATTGTATTTGCACACAGCGACGCAAATTCTAAAACGGTGTAGAAACTTTTTCAAACGTTTTCAATTAGTATCAAAGGCACATAGTGTTAGCATGCTACTGATACCATGAATTCAATCGCGATTGGCCGTGAGTGGGTATGCTGTGATAAGGGTATGACAGTCAATGATATTGAGTTTAGTAGGGGTACTGATTATACGGTGATATTTAAAATACATCTGTTTATAAACTGAAACCTAACATCTATATTAATTTGTGAACATTTCGTTTATATTAAATGCATTATTTTATATTAACTGCATTTCCCTAGTAATGATATCGGTCATAACTTTTAATGCTTATTATTTTGAAAGGGGTTTGTTTCACTGCTGCACTTTGTATACTAACTTTCAGAAGCTATCTCATTCTGATTTTACCTCGTGAAGGTGTATACGCGAATTACTGCCGCTACGCTATTGATACATTTTGCTACTAATACCTTTCTAAATTCATTTGACAGATTATTACTTGAAACATGTCGGAATTCTGCGAATAGTTGAAATTTATATGCAACATGTACCTGTACACCGTAAAATTATCCTACATGATTATATGAGTTCCCTGTAACTAACTTTTACCCTAGCTATCAACCCTTGATCACTCTACAGTTTACCACCCCGAATACGGTAGCAGCAGGACATCGCGCGCATCCTGTTCGCATGGCAGGAACACTCTCAGGAGTAGTCAGTCGATGTGCGTTTGTCGACCGGGATTCATCCCTCTAGTGCAATGGTGTTATTCTAGCATGGGGTAGCTATGAGCAGTGCACCGTTCCTATGGTGCTCGTTGGCGCTGTTAATTTACTCAGGTATTTATCTAATTTTAATAAAAGAGTATGCTATTATGAATTTTTTTCAAAAATTAGGTCAAATGTATTAATAAAATTTTAGCGATTAAAATATTGTCGAAGTGTCCCACAAAATACAGATTCTCTACGTGACAAAATTGCTGAATATTTCAGCGTTCAACGATGTATAAAAATCACTGTGTTGTTATATGGCAATCGAGGGTTTAATCCCCTTAATAGAATTTAACTACAAAGACTTCCAAGTTCCGTTTCGTATTAAATTACAAATTTGTACACATTATTCGGAGCAATTTCGTGAAAAATGCTTGGAGTCAGAATTTTTGTAACAAGCAACGTTTCTGTCTTAGAATAATTATCTCCAGTGCAAAGAACATCGTAAAGCATTCAAAAGGATTATATATCAGACGCTGAAGCGTTTGAAAATTTCTCGTTAGTAATTTTATCCGAGAAGTAAAGAGATTATGCTTTTAATTAAATTGTGCACTAATTGCAGTACGTTCCCTTAGATTATAATCAGAACTTTTGCGTAAAAGTAACCGCACAATTTAAATTGTAAGGTTTTGCGGTGGCGGTTACGAGAATTAGCATTTTAATTCCCTCATTTACCTTCAATTGCCAGAAGTTTCATGCAAATTTCAAATTAATGATAAGAGGGATTTCATGTTATATCTGTAGAGGTGTAAAGTGCTGAGATGTGTGTTACTAATCTTCGCTGTAAATTGTGTTTAATAGTTTTAATACAATGACACGATAAGTAGCCGTGTTGGATATTGGAAACTACTATACTAAAATAGTTAATTGCAAGTAGCGTGTTAATTAAGTAATAAGTAACACTTTTCATGTGATAACTAACGGATGATATTGAAAGTTGTCTTGGTTTAAACTTCGTGTGTACATAGTACAAAATTGCAGATATATAATTTAAACGTGTACTCAATATACGTGACATTATAATCTCGTAGTTTATAATTGAAAAAAATAATGTATATAAAATTAAACAATCAGTGCACCAAATCCTTAACAGAGTCGTTCTCCAGCAAATTCCACCAAAACTGCTTACAATTAGTTGGCATTAAATGTACTTGTTTAGTTACGATTGCATTTTTTTTGCCTCGGGAACCTCTGCGTGTAGCAATAATGTCTGCCTTTTTCGAACAATCAAGTTTCGTTTGAAGAAAATCTATTTCTATATACTCAACTTGGTCAGAGTTACTTCTAACTTCTACAATATCACTATTAAGAGACCTGGATAAAGGATCATCTTTCTTTATAGTTTAGCGTTTTCTTCTTCCCTCTTTCGAAACACCTGCACCTTAAGTACTTCTAGAGGTTGTCGACATTTTTTATTGCTATTTTTGTGATCATCATAATCGTAGACATTGCCATCTTTTGATAAACATTTTCCTATGTTCCCGTGAACAGAATCGACAGTGATGCGGGTGTTTCTCAGCTAAATATTTGGCAGTTATACTACTCGGTCCTCCAGAAGTATCATTAACAATAGTAATGGCAGCAGTAAATAAAGACTAATTTTTGTTTTGGGCAGAATAGTTGACCGCCCAAAAAATAAAGTCTGTCGCAGCTCTTTCATGTTCAATGATATTTATAGTAAAGTCGACGATGCTATGCGCACCTCGTTTTGCGGTTATTTCATGCCACTGGCAATAGTAACTTGTATAGTGCAAATGTTTTTTTAGAGCAGCGAACGCTTCATTAAAACACACCAACCAACATGTAAAATAGCAATCTTCAATACCGGGCATTGTGCGTAAGAAAATATCTTGCTGGAGATCAATGGAATATACTGGTAACCTGGGGGACTCTGGACGATATTTATCCTAGCTTCTTCTTTTGATATCTTTTTAGCACTTTCTTTATGAGACTCAAACTTTTTTTCCAGTTCAGTACTATCATCTGCAGCACTTGAATCTGCGTTTGACTACTTACGTGTTAAACAGTCTATGCAAGTATCAGATTTAAGCATATGAAATGAAATATTCCTTTGTTTTAAAGTTCTCCTGCACGTTCCTCAACCGCAAATTGCACTAAGATGTTTTGATTAAAAATTGGCTAACAGTGAATTCCCTGAATAAATACCTTATATTTGGTGGGTTATACAAGTATTGAACGAGTTAATATTGTCTTTTATGAGTTTAAAATCCACATTGCTTTTTCAACACCACCTTTATTTTACTTAACTGCAGAGCAGAACGGTTTCTTTTTAATTCCATTGCTTGATTCTGTAATTACTATATCTTAATGTCCCAAGTAAAAATTTACGACCATTTCCCTCTCTTGTTGTTAGGATAAGCTGTGTTACGTCGTCATCGAACAATTCGGTATTTTGTGACAATAAATACTTTGTGCGTGCATCCTACAGTTTGAGTGAAACATTTTATATACCGGCAATAACAGTGCATAAAGTGACAGTCGTACTCGAGCCTTTAAAGAAGCAAGTCGCCTTCGAACCCTTGAAAAGGACGGTTGTGTTAGAGCTTTGAAAGCGAGACCGACACCATTTTCGTGCGTGTTTCTGGTTCTCCGTAAAAGCTTTTGTGCGTGAAAGTGTCTATTGCCCCAGCGGCGCAGGACTTAAGGTATTTATACCCTTTACTAAGTAGTTTGATGTAGTTTTTGTTTGTTATTACATAACCGCTCCACCATTATCGTTATTGCTATAAAAGCAATTGGTCCTTCATTATAATTTGCATATTTTTATCACACATTTATATCAACCTCCTTAACCCCAATCAATCATTGGTCCTTCGAGCCGGATTCATTAGTCCTGTGGTTACACATGTCCTAAATTAAATATTATTGTGCATTTCAGCGAGTTTTTAATTAATTAATATTTCAGTTTTAAATTTGTGCTTAAAGCCCATATTTAGCGGGTTAAAATGTGTAAACATTATTTATACTGTCTTTAGATTAAATTAAGCGATTTCGCCGTAATTGAAACCAGCAAGCGTTTTAATTACAAAGAAATTCATAATATAAAATTTGTCAGTTTTCAGTTTTAAATTCATTTTAGCGGCATAAAACAGAAAGCAACCTGAAAACTATAAATCGCTTTATACTTCTTAAACAAGAAAGGTAAAGGGATTTGCTTTGTATTTAAAAGCTATTGCACGTTTTGTATTACAATATTGAAAATATCTGCAGAGGAATAAGGTTGTAAAGCTGCATCTTTCGGCAAATACGTTAAAACCACGTTTCCTGTGATCTTTTGATGGTAAGCCGCTCGGGTTGTTAAGCGGTACATCTTATATTCACGCTTTTGTTTGACGAACCGTTAGTCATAAAACGTGATTTATTGGTTATACCCTATTTTACATTTTTCGTGCTTTGAACAACTCATAATATTTTAATATTTCTCAGTGCACATTTAGCTTTACCGTTTTACAACAGTTTATTGTAGTCCTTTCAGAATCTTTGAGAATGGCTCCAAAGAAAGCACATGTGGTAGAACTCCAATTACTGAAAACACGGATTTTAGAAATATTTGAGCTTTGTAATTCTATACAAAGTGACCCAAGTTTAAAGGCATTGTACCTTATTCAAACAAGGGAATACATGACCTTTATGCAAATTTCAATACAATTTTAGTCGCTGTCTTGGCCTCATGTGACGAGGTAGACTCATTAACTTACAACGCTGTACGGAAGGAAGTAGATTCCGCTTATTTTTTCATACTGCTGCATCTCGATACGATGCAAGAAATGAAAGCACCACAAATCATCGAAAATGCTCCAAGCAGCACGGTATCAAAATTGTTACCGTTAAAGCTCCAAATTTTAATAATGAGGTAACTGAATTTTCATCTTTCATCGATTTATTTGACAGCCTGGTCTATAATAACGCGTCGCTGTCCAATATCGAAAAATTAAATTATCTTATCAGTTGTTGTACCGGGGAGTCTTTAAGAATCGTTAAATCTGTACCCATTTCGGGGGATAATTTTATTATTTCCTATAACGCCTTGCGTGAGAGATTTAGCAATCCGCGTTTATTGGCAACTTTGCATTGGAAAGCAATGAAAGACTTTCTACCTTTAAAATCAGAAGACCCTAAGAAACTTAGGGCACTTATTGATTGTTTTTCGGAGAACCTTGCTGTTCTAACTAACTTAAAGTTTCCCACTGAACATTGGAACTTTATTCTGGTCGATTTGCTTTTAGAAAACTTGATCCGTTCACTAGAAAACGCTTCGAACTCCAATCGGATCCGAAGCAAATACCTAATTTCGAGGATTTGAGATATTTTTAACCCAACAATGTGCAGCGTTGGAAACTTTTCTTCAACCGCACCTGTTTCTTATTCGACGACTGTCCATACATCTCACACATCAGTGCCTAAGAAATCCTCAGCGTTTCAATTTAAACCAAGAGTTTCTTCTAACGTAGTTTCACTGGACACACCAAGTAGCTCCAGTGACTCAAATAATTCATTTTCGCACCATTGTCCTTCCTGCAAAGGCAATCACTTAATTTATAGATGTCAATCGTTTCTAAAGAAAACTCCGACGGAACGTTTCGACATTGTCAAACGCTTACGCCTTTGTTTAAATTGCTTACGAACAGACCATGCGTCCATGCAATGCAAATCTTATAATTCCTGTCGAACTTGCGCCAAGCCGCATCATACCTTGCTACATTTTGAATCACAACCTGCTTCTAGCCGTTCAGCTGAACCGACCGCTACACACATGCATAAAAATGCCAATAGGACGCAGTCAGCTCTCCTATTCCGGCAAATGTTTTGTCTTCACAGACGAATTCAAATCTTGGGGTTACTGTCTTACTCTCCACTGCTGTTGTGGAAGTTCAAGATCGTTCTGGTAGATACAAACCGATCAGGGTACTTTTAGACCCTGGCTCCCAAGCTAGCTTTATTCGAGACGATTGCGTGAGCAAACTTTGGCTTCCACGCATACGTTCTCAAGTTCCGATTTATGGACTTGGGCAGACAACTTCAGCAGTCAATAGGGTGCCGTCAGCTGCACCATTCGCTCTATGTTAGACTCTGAAAAATCTCTAGAAGTCACAACTTTTGTGCTTTCGTCAATATCTGGCAAATTACCTAGCGTTGAAGTTCCTAATAATTGGGAACACTTATGCGGCCTGCACTTTGCAGACCCGACCTGGAACTCTCCAGGAACCATTGACATGCTCCTAGGAGCAGATGTTTATCCGTTCATCATCAATGGCGGTGTTATACATGGCAAGTTTCTTCAGCCTGCCGCCATAAATACAATTTTGGTTGGACTATTATTGGTCCCACAAAAGCTTGCAGTCTGATACTGTCCAAGCATTTTTTACTTCTGTAGAAGATCCTATCGACCAGACCCTAAGGCGGTTTTGGGAGATAGAAGAATTGCCATCCAAGCCTTATACTTCTCCAGAAGAAGAAAAGGCAGATTTGATTTTTGAAAACACGTTTTCTCGTGACCCTAGCGGTCGTTTTATTGTTGCGTTACCGTTCAACGATACTTTGCCCGTTTTTGATAATTGCTTTGAGATGGCTAAAAAAAGACTATTTTCGTTGGAGCGCAAATTGCATGCTCAACCGGAGCTACGCGCCCAATACAACAATTTCATGCAGGACTATCTTGATGCGGGTCATATGGCATTACTCGATTCTCCGCCCGTTGGGAACGATAATTACTTTTTACCCCATCACCCTGTGTTTAAAGAAGAAGGTCATACTTCTAAAATTCGTGTGGTTTTTGACGCCTCTGCAAAGGCTAAAACAACGTGTCACTTAATGACACTCAATTGGCTGGACCTAGTCTCCAAAACGACATTTCGTCAATCTTACTGAAATTTCGCACTCATCGTTTCGTTTTTACTTGTGATGTTCGCCAAATGTATCGACAAATTTTGGTTACCGAAGAACATCGAAAGTTTCAATTAATTGTTTGGCGGTTCTCCGCAGAAGAACCCATCCAGACATATCAGCTTAATACAGTGACCTACGGTATTAAGTCATCGCCTTATCTAGCATTAAAAACTCTTCAGCAATTAGCCATTGACGAAGGCAAAGGTTTCCGTTAGCCGCTGACGCTATACGGTCAAATCTATATATTGATGATTTCGTCGCCGGTGGAGATTCTATACAATCGCCCGCGAAATTAAAGATCAACTTATTCGACTTTTACATTTGGCTGGTTTTGAACTTCGAAAATGGAGTTCTAATTCAGTTTCTATTTTGGAAGGCATTCCGTCAGATTTTGCCAATATACTTCTCTCGATTTCGATTCGGACGAATCAATAAAAATATTAGGTCTTCAATGGTCACCTACAGAAGATATTTTCTCGTTTCGGGTTAAACCATTAAACCAAATATGTACAAAGCGCAACATACTTTCACAAGTTGCCAGAATATATGATCCATTAGGATTTTAGCCCCACTAACACTTTTTGCAAAACGCCTAATCCAGCATCTGTGGATGTTAGGTTTAAATTGGGATGACATCCCACCAGCAGACATTTCGTCTCAATGGCAGCAATACCAAGAAGAGTTGCCGTTATTATCGTCATTAAAGTTACCACGTTGTTTACCCCCTTCGGATCCTTTTACTTGTCATTTGCATGGGTTTTGCGATGCTAGCGAGGTAGGGTATGCAGCGGTAGTGTATTTTCAGTTCATAAATCAAACTACCGGAGAAATAACTGTACAATTTGTAACCGCTAAAACAAAAGTAGCTCCAATTAAGCGCATTTCAATTCCACATTTGGAATTATGTGCCGCCGTTTTATTAACCGATTTACTTTCTTTTACCATTCGGTCTTATCAAGGCTTGATTGACATCTCCGATGTTTCAGCGTGGAGTGATTCTACGGTCGCTCTCACTTGGATACGTTCTCCACTTTTTCGTTGGAAAACTTTTGTGGCAAACCGTGTTAGCCACATTCAAGAAATCATTGCACCTAGCCGATGGTTTTATATTAAATCTTCGCATAATCCGGCTGATCCTGCATCTCGGGGATTAATGCCAAGCGCGGTTATTTCATGTTCGCTATGGTGGGCGGGGCCTGAATGGCTTCACTACCCTAGTGACTCGTGGCCGCCTCAACCAACATTGTCAACCTCAATTGCTGAGGTAACTACGGAAAAGAAGATCCTAACATTTGTCGCTCAAACAGATCCAAACGTCATTGACATTTTACTAAGCCGCTTTTCATCGTTATATAAAATCCAAGGCATCGTGGCTTACATTTATAGATTTTCTAAACTCATGGCTCAACGTCATACGGGTCCCTTAACAGACATTGAACTACACAATGCTCTCATGATTATCGTTCGGCATGTACAAAATGTTACATTTTCAAAGGAAATAGCTTCGATCAAGGCAAACCGTAAGTTACCTAAAAGCTTGCGAAAACTTTCTCCATTTGTTGATCCACAAAACATCTTAAGAGTAGGTGGGCGCTTGACACATTCTTCGCTTTCCTATTCCGAAAAGTTTCCTGCGTTATTGCCTCAGCGGCACCGATTAACCGAACTTATCATTCTGTCAACTCATGAAAGGTATTGCCATCCCGGTGTTAATACCACAGCGTATCTTATCCAACAGAATTTCTGGATCCTTTCTATTAAACATTCAATCAGAAATTATTTATCATCCTGTCATAGATGTTTTCGTACCAAACCGGTCCTGGTAACTCCTCCTATGGGAGACCTACCGGCAGCACGTATTACCCAAATCAAACCGTTCAGTATTGTTGGTGTTGATTTTGCTGGCCCTCTTTAATAAAGGCTAACCGCCTGCGAGGCTCTAAAACTCTTAAGGCCTATATTTGTATTTTTGTTTGTTTTGCCACTAAGGCAGCACATATTGAACTTGTTTCGGATTTGTCGGCAGACGCGTTTCTTGCCGCTTTGCGACGATTTATAGCACGTCGAGGACGCTGTTCTCAAATATTTAGCGATTGCGGTACTAATTTTGTAGGTGCCTATCGTCAGCTTACGAGTTATCTGCATAGTGCAGTAACCTCAGAAAGGATAAAGTGGTCGTTTAATCCACCTAGCGCCCCTCACTTCGGTGGCTTGTGGGAAAGCGGTGTTAAGTCGGTAAAGACACACCTATCTCGCGTAATCGGCGAACAAAACTTACCTTTGAGGAACTGTACACAGTTCTTACACAAATTGAATCTGTGCTAAATTCAAGGCCACTCTGCGCTTTGAGTTCGGATCCAAATGACTTGCGTTGCCTAACACCAGGTCATTTCCTAACTATGGAGCCTCTTTCTGCACCACCAGATGAGGACCATTTAACCAACGTTGTACCATTAAAAGCAGGTGGAAACTCCTGCAAAAACTCCACCAAGATTTTTGGGCTCGCTGGAGCCATGAGTACTTACATACTCTGAACCAGAAGGTTAAATGGCACTCTAAGGTAGGTGTCCGACAAGTGGAAAAGGACACTATTGTCCTCGTCAAGGACGACCAGCTTTCTCCACTTCAATGGAAGTTTGGTCGTATTATTAATACTTTTCCCGGTGCGGACGGTATTATACGTGTCGCTGAAGTCAAAACGGCACATGGCACACTAAAACGACCTTTGGTCAAACTAGCGCCGCTACCGGTATTTTAATTTTATTTTTATGTTTAGATGTATATACACATTTTTTACATGTATAGTAGTATATTATTTTTACATATTTGCTTATTTACATATATATTTTATTCTTTGCATAGTTGGTAATATCGCTCGCTGTAGTGCACCACCCTATCTTTCGTTACCTCCTTTCCTAGCAAGGTCAAATCCCATGTGATTTCCTTCACCCAACCTACTTCCTCCTTTTCAAAATTCTATGAATTTGGTGGGCGGTATGTTACGTCGTCATCGAACAATTCGGTATTTTGTGACAATAAATACTTTGTGCGTGCATCCTACAGTTTGAGTGAAACATTTTATATACCGGCAATAACAGTGCATAAAGTGACAGTCGTACTCGAGCCTTTAAAGAAGCAAGTCGCCTTCGAACCCTTGAAAAGGACGGTTGTGTTAGAGCTTTGAAAGCGAGACCGACACCATTTTCGTGCGTGTTTCTGGTTCTCCGTAAAAGCTTTTGTGCGTGAAAGTGTCTATTGCCCCAGCGGCGCAGGACTTAAGGTATTTATACCCTTTTACTAAGTAGTTTGATGTAGTTTTTGTTTGTTATTACATAACCGCTCCACCATTATCGTTATTGCTATAAAAGCAATTGGTCCTTCATTATAATTTGCATATTTTTATCACACATTTATATCAACCTCCTTAACCCCAATCAATCAAGCTGTTTTAGTAAATGCTGAGGTCTAACTCTGTGTTTGAAATTAACTAACTGCAGGCAGTTTGCTAACTATTTTTGTCTATTGGTATAGCTCATTAACCAATAATTATATCATATTTTTTGTCATTCTTCATTTGTAAGCATCACACAATTCCTTTTGCACTTATGGTCACACCCTGACAATTATATAAGCTCTATCTCTTAACTGTTATCAATTTTTTCTTTTTCAAATAGTTTACTCTTCTTCTTTTTGCGAAGTTCAACCAGTTCCGTAGCTTCCTTTAAATTCACATTGGGCTCAATTCTTTTTAACTTCTTTCTCAGTATCTTTACTTCTGCAACAAAATAATACACTGTAACGAAGTAACATAAGTGTTTTAGATTATGGTCAATACAGGCAAACAGTCATTATAGCTGCACACACCTGTCACGCAAAGATTCATCTAAAATAACGATATGTTACGGTATTCTGTAGAGACAAGAAGGAAAAGTAAAGTACGCAAAGAAAATCGCCCGCCACGAATTCCGCAACAAAAAAGGAAATCAAAAAAATTAATACCGTGCTAGCTGAAAACGTCGTAAAGTGGAGCGGGTCACGCAGAAAGAAAAATAGAAAACTTCAAGAAATTAATTTATTACAAACTTTTATTTACGAAGCATGATATCCAAAGAGATATTTACACAATGATTCACGTAACTTCCTGTTAAAACATAATATAAACGAAAATGTCAACTCGCACAAAACATACTATTCCTCCAAAATTTACAAAAATTTAAACAAGTACCAATTAGGAATTATTTTTCAGACACATGAAATCTTAAAAAATAAATAACAGATACAAGTATACTGCCATTTCGAATGGACCTGCACCTTGCCGAAGTTCTAGATTACTGGAACATGTGAAATGGCTTGCGTGTTCTAATAAACTAAAGGGCCAAACTACAGGTCCAACAAAAGTAGAAGGGTCGTTAGTGAGGAACCAGACTAAAACAGGTCTCCAAAAGAGGGCAGCGGTTCTTTCGGTTCTTATAATGGCAGATACCATAAGGGTCGGTATGGCAGTATAAGACACACTACCGCGACGTGGAAGGCAATGGGAAACCACCACATTACATTCCAAGTACACGGCATACTTAAATTGTAATAAACATGATGTCATTCTTCGGAATGAAAAATTCCGAAGTTAAAATGGTCCCCCATTGGGATCTCCGGGAGGGGACTAATTCGGAGGATGCGATCGGTAAGTTCAGAATAAGAGTCGCGAACATTTTGCGAGTCGGACTGTGGGATGTTAGAAGTATCAAGCAAGTAGGTAAGCTAGAGAACTTGAAAACTGAAATGAATAGATTAGCACTAGACATAGTAGGGATCAGCGAAATTCGATGGCCAGAGGCGTGGGATTTTTGGAGTGAAAACTTTAGGGTAATTCATACAGGAGCAGAAGAAAGAAATTCGGGTGTGTGTGGTTATGCCAAAAAATAGGATGCTGTGTAGAAAATTACTTACAAAAGAACGAAAGAGTACGCATGCTTAGATTAGAATCTAAACCGGTAAACACAGTAATAATACAATCCACCTCTAACTACAGTGATGAAAAGGTAGAAGCGATCTACAAAGATATCGAGGACATATTAAGATACGCAAAAGGACATGAAAATTTAATAATTACGGGGGATTTTAATGCAGTGGAAGGTGAGAGTAGGGTAGGAGCGGTAGTAGGTTAATTTTGTTTAGGCACGAGAAACGACAAGGGAAAAAGGCTGGTAGAATTTTGCGACAAGAACAAATTAATCATCACAAACACATTATTTCAACATCATGCTAGAAGACGATATACGTGGAAGATGCCAGGAGATTTAGGAAAATATCAAAAAGATTACATTCTTGTTAGGCAAAGGTTTAGAAATTAAGTAAAGGACTGTAGAAGTTACCCAGAAGCAGATATAAACACTGACCACAACATCGTAATTATGAAGGCCGTACTTGAATTTAAAGCTTTGAAAAAGAGAAACAAAAAAATGCACTTTGACTTTGAGAAACTAAAATATAAAGATATTCAAGAAAGATTAAAAAAAAGTCAAATGAATTGTTCAAAGATATCGGAAAAATATATAACACTAAGGAAGTAGAAACAGAATGGAATAATATTAAATCCAGCGTAGACATGGCGGCCAGATATATTCTGGGGTATACACAAAAAGAAAATAAGAAACCGTGGATAACAAAGGATATCATGAATCTAATAGAAAAAAGACGAAAATACAAAAACAGATCAGACGAAAGCGGAAAACAGAGATACAAAAACATAAAATGGGAAATTATTTGTAAATGCAGAAAAGCTAAAGAACAATGGATCGATGAAAAGTGCAAAAACAGATGAAGCATACAAACTAATTAGAATCAATTTTCGGGATATAAAATCGTATAGCCAAATATAAAGGACGCGGGAGGAAACGTCATTACAGAAAATGTAGAGAAAGTGGGTAGATGGCAAGAATATGTAGGGAATTTATATGTAGGAGAGGAACTAACAGCATTAGAACAGCAATCAGACATTGAAAACGATGACTTGAAATATTATATACTTCGAGATGAGTTTGAATTAGCATTAAAGGGTCAGAAACTCTAGAAACCGCTGGAAAGGCAGTAACAGAACGTCTCTTCTAACTTGTAAGCAATATGTATGAGATAGTCAAGACACCCAAAAATTTCAAACGTAACATCATAGTAACTATATCAAAAAAGAAAGGTGCGGATAGATGTGAAAATTTTCGAACAATAAGTTTGACAGCACACGTGTCAAAAATATTAACTAGAATTGTACAAAGACGAATGAAAAACGAACTGAAGAAATACTAGGAGATCAATTTGGGTTTAAGCGAAACAGAGGAACACGGGATGCTATTTTAACTCTGAGAGTGATAATGGAGAAAAAATAGAAAAAGGGGCAAGCGTGTATATGGGGTTTGTAGATCTGGCAAAAACATTCGACAATATAAAATGGAAAAAAATGTTTGAAATACTCAAAAAGGTTGAAATTAGTTATAGCGATAGACGAATAGTACACAGCTTATACAAAGAGCAAAACGCCAGTAATAGAATTAGAGCAGGAACGTAGAGAAGTAAGCATTAGGAAAGGGGTGAGACAGGGAGGTGTCATATCCCCATTAATTTTTAAGTTGTACATTGAAGAGACAATGAATACTGTCAAATGCAGGAAGACATTTGGAATTACTACGTAGGGATAAAAAATTGATAAGCTTAGATTTGCGGATGATATAGCGGTATTAGCATCTAGCAAGGAAGAGTTAGAAGCTGCTCTTAATGAAATGGGAACGGTTCTAACAGAGAGATACCGTATGAAAGTTAACAAAAATAAAACTAAAGTACTAGTATGCAAAAGAGGGGAAAATAAAAAAACAAGAATACAACTAGTTATCAAGAACGTACAAGAGGTCAGGGATTTCTGCTACCTAAGACGCAAAAATAACGCAAAATGGGAAAAGGGTAAAAGATATATAACAAAGATCAGCACAAGGCCGTGCTACATTTAACAGGAAAAAGCAACTACTGCGTTCAAAGAGAACAAATATAACAAGGAAAAGATAGCTTAAAGCATATGTGTGGAGCACAGCACTATACGGCTCTGAAGCATGGACAGTAGAAGAAACGGACAAGAAAAAGGTAGACGCTTTTGAAATGTGGTGCTACAGACGTATGATGAAGATATCATGGACAGACTAACTTAAGAACAAAGAGGTACCAAAAATGGTAAGGTAAGAAAGAAATATGTGGAAAACGGTAAAAAAGAGAGATAAGATGATTAGCCACATACTACGGCATGAGGGAATAGTGTGGAATATATAAGAAGCGGAGGTAGAAAAATAGAAAAGTATAGGTAGATCTAGGTTAGATTACTGCACACAGAAGTATGTAGACTGTAGGAATTTCAGGGAAATATGTATGCTAGCTCAGAGTAAAAATCAATGGAGGTGCGCATCCAACCAATCCCAAGATGGAAAAACTAGTGACAAAAAAAATAACTGTACTTAAACATGATGATTATTATAAGCAACTACAAGTATTGGTTGGGTAATATTCTCGAATAATGTGTGAAAGGATTTACCGGAAAACTATTAATTCGGCAAATGTCTAAGTGTTGGGGGATCTTGGCAGCCACAGGCTGCTTAACCCCCTTCACATACAACTGAATCTCGGTGAAATAGGGCATAAAATTAAAAAACAATAAAAGGGGAGCTATGCTGTATATAGGCTGTGTGGGCATTTTAGGGAACTGTGTAGGCTAGCTCAGAATATAAATCAGTGGAGGTTCGTGTCCAACCAGTTTTGATACGGAAAACCTAGTTACGAAAAAATTAGCGCAGATAAATCTGCTGATGATGAGGTTCACAATAAACTTTTCCTGTGCTTGGAGAGTAAATAAGCCCTTGCCTTGGACGTTTTTTCGATTTAATAACCTTCGTTTAAACATTGTTTTTGTCAGAAACCGTGAGCTTTTACCTTCGTAAATTCTCTAACTCAACGAAAAATTTGCGTTTATATTTTGACTAAAACCATTCAGTGCAATATATTCTTGTGTTTCGTTATTGATATTCTACTTGACTGGGTCACAATCCACGTTAACCAGTCTATTTCGCGACTGCGACTGCTTACAACTTTTACTGCTGACGAAGTTGGAGTAGGTGGTGTGAGCACGGACAAATCTTGCGGTTGTTGAGAACTATAGGCGGCTCCATGGCGTAGTGCTATGTGTGTGACTGTTACGCACAAAGTCCCGGGTTCGACTACCGACACGGTCCTCTTCAAAAGTGTTAGACCAGCATTTTTCAGAAAAATACAACTTCGTTCAGATGGAGGTCCCGTGTGTGAGTGTTGTCACGCACGTTAAAAATCTCTACCTTGCTTGGAACAGCAAGAGTTCGGCAAAATTCAAAATTTTCCAGGTAAAAAAAACTCGCTTCCTGGCCAATCTAGTACCTTCGGGTTGGAATCCCGACACGGTCCGCTATAAAAATGTTAGGCGAGGATTTTCACAAAAATACACCCTCTTTCGGATGAGAGGTCCCGTGTGTGTATTGTCACGCACGTTGAAGATCCTTACCTTGCTTGGCACAGCAAGGGTTCGGCAAAATTCGAAATTTTTCGAGTAAAAAACTCGCTTCCTGGCCAATGTAGTACTTTCGGGTGGAGCATTGAAAAATCACAAGTATGGTTGTTGAGAACTAGTAGGAATTTCGCATTGAACAGGGTCGGTAGCAGACGCACTGTGAATTGCGCTAGAAGAAATATCACTTTTTAATTCAGAAAAAGTCTCGATATTTTGATGTTTTCTTCTTTTTCCTTAATCCCTTTTTATATGCTTGTACCGCTAGGTTTTTTTATTCAATTCACTCATTCTGTGAGCAATAAACTTAAATGTAATAAACTAATTAAATACACTTAAATACTGCAGCGAGAACATAAACAATTGAAGTTGAAGCGCGCGTAACCGACGACAACAAAGCTTAAACCTTAGAGAACATACACTAAGGAGTCACCAATGCAATGTAAAAAGGTGGGGACAACAATGGCGGTTAAACTGGTGGCGCCTCTAAGGATTACTGATGAAAACAAGAGCTAGTAGCGGGAAATTCAAAATAGTGACACTATAGGATTTACCTAAAAACTTAATTTCAAAACTCAACAATATGTATTAACAGGTTGAATAAAAATGCGTTTAAGCATATATATGGTAAATAAATGAATTTTAATTCAACCTTATTCGTACACATTGTTGAGATTTGAAAATAAGTTTGTTAGATAAATTTATTGATGAGACCAAACAGAAAATTAATGATGATTTATTGATGTAAATATTCTTTATTGTACATCACACTTAGCAACAGTACTGTAAACGTAATCAAAATCGTGGTTGATTTTTTATAGTTTTTCTATACCTATCGAGAATTCTTATAAATTGCAACAAGCCCAGGGTAAGGTTGGATGACAAGCGGCTTTTAGAAAAAGAAAACTCTTATAACTTTAATCTAACTGAGTTTTTAACCCACGGTCGCATGAGATTGGGTCAGTGGGTTTATTTAAAGTTAAGAAAAATAAGATAATAGACGCCACCTAAATTTTTTATAAAGCAACTGACTAAATCAATTTGCTTAAAATGGAAAATTTGGAAACCTAAAAGTTATCTAACCTCTTTAGGAATTAAGTTTAATACCACCTAAACGTTACTTATTTTCTTACTGATGTGACGAAGTTCTACGATGGCTCTGAAACATAATTACAACTAACAAAGATATCTATCTAGTGATTCTGTAACTACACGAAGTCCTTAATTTTGTTTCAAATACTTATCACTGAATCGTTATATGGATTCCTTTAACGGTTATTAAATCTTTGGGAGAAATTAAATATTCATAAAATAATGAGCTAAAGAAAAAATGGATTCTATATTCTCATATTAATCAATAATGTACATGATAATGCAACTCAACAAAGATAAATTCTTATGAATATAATTACTACGTTACTCAGGAGTTGTAAAGCTAATTTTTTTTTATTAAATTTTTAACTCTATTGAATTTTAATTGAAGTCTGTATTTTATTAACAATATTTATTTATACTTAGTAGTCCGGAGTAGCGCTACGAGACACTGTACAAGAGATTCAAATTTTTATACATGCAATAATGTATTGGTTAATTAATCTCAAATTAAATTTCATTTGTTGGAATGAAGGCACACAAACCGACATCTTAAAATAAGGTTTCGGTAAACAAGATAAGAAATAACATTTAGTTAAACAAATGCTGCAAACAACGTGTTACTATGATTGATGTCACCTATTATCTTTTTATGCACAGTTTAACAATAAATAATTTATTAATTTGAACACGAGATTAATGAAATAAAATCATTCTATATATTTTAAATATTATGCCCTTAAAAAGTCAAACTTCTTTCTATTAACAAATATGCTGCTAAATTATCTGTACGGCAAAGTGTTTGCATATACAGAGCATAAGGTAATTTACAATTGAACAATTAAATATTAGTAAATTCGTATATGTGTATACGCAATAAAATACAGCACATGCAGCAAAAATTTCAGGAAATCAAATGGGCTTACCCATTGGCGTCAACGACCTAACCTTCTTGTCAGCACTTAATGCGACGTCACCATTCTGTCATGCGTCGGCACTTTCCAACAAATCTGCTTACAATTTTTGTACAAGATTAATTTCCATGTTGATAAATTTTATTTACACATCAACCAAGTAAAATAATTTTAATATTTTATTAAAATTTTGTAGATTACGGAAGTTGCACGTTGTAAAGATCAAATTACTTCAGATCTTTGTTGTCTTAGACAACTAAATTAAGACTGTTTCACTTATTTCGGCATTTACGCCAGGAAAACTTAATTTTCTGTATCATCTCGCCTGTTTAATTAACAGGTCAAGCGACCTTTTGGCTTGATAAGAAGACAAAAAGTGAGCATCTGACACAAATCGACGAACAACTTGAAAATCCTAGATATTCTAACATACGAGTAGAGAGCACGCGCAAGGATTGTAATAGTGTGATCAGCTGTAGTAATAAAATGCTTTAATTGTATTGGTTTACTAAATATACAAGAGTGCTAGAATTCATACTGGGTAAAACGTTATTGAATAAATACTAAATTAACGGGTTTGTAGCAGTAATGTTGACAAATAATTCAGTTCGGAATTTTTACATGTTACAGTACAAAATAACAAATCAATAAATAACCTTAATGTATCATAAACATAATACAGACGTACACATGATATCAAATTTAATTAAAGAAATAATTATACACAAATAATTACAATATTAAGAAATTCTGTTCATTAATTAATTAAATCTATTATAGCCATGCATTAGTCAATATCTATAAGAGCTAATTTTGAAGTTTCAAAAATGTTACTATAATTACCATTCTTTGTATTCTTCTTAATGGACTTATATAAATATAATTATGTGTGGAGTTATATATTTTAAATACTTTATTTTTCCTAAATATCAAGTTTGTATTAAAATCAATTCTATGAAACAGATATACAGGTAATCAAGAATACCGTGAATTAAGTTAAAGAAAATATATCTGATTTTACACGCTGCCGTTCCAAAGTTTCGAGCTTTCCTGTAACTGTACTTTTTACTCCAGGTTTATATGCAAGTTGTAGGGCAACTTCTTGTAGATTTTTTTCTAATGCATAACTAGGTATATTATAATACCGCACCAAGTTGATGAACAATAATCAAGCCCAGGTCGAAAAAGTGCCATTCTTAAAAAAAAACTAAATTCATTCCAGCATTATTTTACTCGTATTTATGCATAAAACCCACACATAGTTACACTACATTTCTCAAAACTTAAACCACATTAGACATAAAGTTATTTTAAACGACAATAATGTCATAGTCGTTTAGAATATTGGAGAGGGGCTAAAATAAATTACTGTCATATCGTCGGTGTTATGTTAAAAGGGCGTGATTAATGGGGGTTTAAGGAGATGATATAAATATGCTATTATAGGGAAGGACCAATTGCTTTTTGTAGCAATAACAATAGCGGTGGAGCGGTTATGTAATAATTAAAAACAACTACACCAAACTACTTAATAAAGGGTATAAATACCTTTTATCCTGTGCCGCTGTGGGCAATAACGTTCACACACAAAAGCTTTCGAAGGACCACCAGTAACACGCTCGACCGGGTGATGTCGGTGTCGCTTTCAAAAGCTCTCATACAACCGGCTTCTGCAAGGGTTCGGATGCGACTGTGTTCTTCAACGCACTTCCACTGTCGGTATATAATGTTTCACTCAAACCGCAGGGTGAATGCACTGATGGTATTTATTGTCACAAATACCGAATTGTTTGATGATGACGTAACATACCGCCCACCAAATTCATAGAATTTTGAAAAGGAGGGAAGTAGGTTGGGTGAAGGAAATCACATGGGATTTGACCTTGCTAGGAAAACAGGTAACGAAAGATAGGGTGGTACACTACAGCGAGCGATATTACCAACTATGCAAAAAATAAAAATATATATGTAAATAAGCAAATATGTAAAAATAATATACTACTATACATGTAAGAAATGTGCATATACATCTAAACATAAAAATAAAATTAAGATACCGGTAGCGGCGCTAGTTTGACCAAAGGTCGTTTTAGTGTGCCATGTGCAGTTTTGATTTCAGCGACACGTATAATACCGTCCGCACCGGGAAAAGTATTAATAATACGACCAAACTTCCATTGAAGTGGAGAAAGCTGGTCGTCCTTGATGAGGACAATAGTGTCCTTTTCGACTTGTCGGACACCTACCTTAGAGTGCCATTTAACTTTTTGATTCAGAGTATGTAAGTACTCATGGCTCCAGCGAGCCCAAAAGTCTTGGTGGAGTTTTTGCAGGAGTTTCCACCTGATTATTAAAGGTAAAACGTTGGTTGAATGGTCCTCATCTGGTGGTGCAGAAAGAGGCTCCATAGTTAGGAAATGACCTGGTGTTAGGCAACGCAAGTCATTTGGATCCGAACTCAAAGCGCAGAGTGGCCTTGAATTTAGAACAGATTTAATTTGTGTAAGAACTGTGTACAGTTCCTCAAAGGTAAGTTTTTGTTCGCCGATTACGCGAGCTAGATGTGTCTTTACCGACTTAACACCGCTTTCCCACAAGCCACCGAAGTGAGGAGCGCTAGGTGGATTAAACGACTACTTTATTTTTTCTGAGGTTACTGCACTATGCAGATAACTCATAAGCTGACGATAGGCACCTACAAAATTAGTACCGCAATCACTAAATATTTGAGAACAGCGTCCTCAACGTGCTATAAATCGTCGCAAAGCGGCAAGAAACGCGTCTGCCGACAAATCCGAAACAAGTTCAATATGTGCTGCCTTAGTGGCAAAACAAACAAAAATACAAATATAGGCCTTAAGAGATTTAGAGCCTCGTAGGCGGTTAGCCTTTATTAAAAGAGGGCCAGCAAAATCAACACCGACAATACTGAACGGTTTGATTTGGGTAATACGTGCTGCCGGTAGGTCTCCCATAGGAGGAGTTACCAGGACCGGTTTGGTACGAAAACATCTATGACATAATGATAAATAATTTCGGATTGAATTTTTAATGGAAAGAATCCAAAAATTCTGTTGTATAAGATACGCTGTGGTATTAACACCGGGATGGCAATACCTTTCATGAGTTGACCGAATGATAAGTTCGGTTAATCGGTGCCGCTGAGGCAATAACGCAGGAAACTTTTCGAAATAGGAAAGCGAAGAATGTGTCAAGCGCCCACCTACTCTTAAGATATTTTGTGGATCAACAAATGGAGAAAGTTTTCGCAAGCTTTTAGGTAATTTACGGTTTGCCTTGATCGAAGCTATTTCCTTTAAAAATGTAACATTTTGTACATGCCGAACGATAACCATGAGAGCATTGTGTAATTCAATGTCTGTTAAGGGACCCGTATGACGTTGAGCCATGGGTTTAGAAAATCTATAAATGTAAGCCACGATGCCTTGGATTTTATATAACGATGAAAAGCGGCTTAGTAAAATGTCAATGACGTTTGGATCTGTTTGAGCGACAAATGTTAGGATCTTCTTTTCCGTAGTTACCTCAGCAATTGAGGTTGACAATGTTGGTTGAGGCGGCCACGAGTCACTAGGGTGGTGAAGCCATTCAGGCCCCGCCCACCATAGCGAACATGAAATAACCGCGCTTGGCATTAATCCCCGAGATGCAGGATCAGCCGGATTATGCGAAGATTTAATATAAAACCATCGGCTAGGTGCAATGATTTCTTGAATGTGGCTAACACGGTTTGCCACAAAAGTTTTCCAACGAAAAGGTGGAGAACGTATCCAAGTGAGAGCGACCGTAGAATCACTCCACGCTGAAACATCGGAGATGTCAATCAAGCCTTGATAAGAACGAATGGTAAAAGAAAGTAAATCGGTTAATAAAACGGCGGCACATAATTCCAAACGTGTAATTGAAATGCGATTAATTGGAGCTACTTTTGTTTTAGCGGTTACAAATTGTACATTTATTTCTCCAGTAGTTTGATTTATGAACTGGAAATACACTACCGCTGCATACACTACCTCGCTAGCATCGCAAAACCCATGCAAATGACAAGTAAAAGGATCCGAAGGGGGTAAACAACGTGGTAACTTTAATGACGATAATAACGGCAACTCTTCTTGATACTGCTGCCATTGAGACGAAATGTCTGCTGGTGGGATGTCATCCCAATTTAAACCTAACATCCACAGATGCTGGATTAGGCGTTTTGCAAAAGTGTTAGTGGGGCTAAAACCCTAATGGATCATATATTCTGGCAACTTGTGAAAGTATGTTGCGCTTTGTACATATTGGGTTTAATGGTTTAACCCGAAATGAGAAAATATCTTCTGTAGGTGACCATTGAAGACCTAATATTTTTATTGATTCGTCAGAATCGAAATCGAGAGAAGTATATTGGCAAAATCTGACGGAATGCCTTCCAAAATAAAACTGAATTAGAACTCCATTTTCGAAGTTCAAAACCAGCCAAATGTAAAAGTCGGATAAGTTGATCTTTAATTTCGCGGGCCGATTGTATAGAATCTCCACCGGCGACGAAATCATCAATATATAGATTTGACCGTATAGCCTCAGCGGCTAACGGAAACCTTTTGCCTTCGTCAATGGCTAATTGCTGAAGAGTCTTTAATGCTAGATAAGGCGATGACTTAATACCATAGGTCACTGTATTAAGCTGATAAGTCTGAATGGGTTCTTCTGCGGAGAACCGCCAAACAATTAATTGAAACCTTCGATGTTCTTCGGTAACCAAAATTTGTCGATACATTTGGCGAACATCACAAGTAAAAACGAAACAATGAGAGCGAAATTTAAGTAAGATTGACGAAATGTCATTTTGGAAACTAGGTCCAGCCAATTGAGTGTCATTAAGTGACACGTTGTTTTAGCCTTTGCAGAGGCGTCAAAACCACACGAATTTTAGAAGTATGACCTTCTTCTTTAAACACAGGGTGATGGGGTAAAAAATAATTATCGTTCCCAACGGGCGGAAAATCGAATAATGCCATATGACCCGCATCAAGATAGTCCTGCATGAAATTGTTGTATTGGGCGCGTAGCTCCGGTTGAGCATGCAATTTGCGCTCCAACGAAAATAGTCGTTTTTTAGCCATGTCAAAGCAATTATCAAAAACGGGCAAAGTATCGTTGAACGGTAACGCAACAATAAAACGACCGCTAGGGTCACGAGAAAACGTGTTTTCAAAAATCAGATCTGCCTTTTCTTCTTCTGGAGAAGTATAAGGCTTGGATGGCAACTCTTCTATCTCCCAAAACCGCCTTAGGGTCTGGTCGATAGGATCTTCTACAGAAGTAAAAATGCTTGGACAGTATCAGACTGCAAGCTTTTGTGGGACCAATAATAGTCCAACCAAAAATTGTATTTATGGCGGCAGGCTGAAGAAATTTGCCATGTATAACACCGCCATTGATGATGAACGGATAAACATCTGCTCCAACGAGCATGTCAATAGTTCCTGGAGAGTTCCAGGTCGGGTCTGCAAGTGCAGGCCGCATAAGTGTTCCCAATTATTAGGAACTTCAACGCTAGGTAATTTGCCAGATATTGACGAAAGCACAAAAGTTGTGACTTCTAGAGATTTTTCAGAGTCTAACATAGAGCGAATGGTGCAGCTGACGGCACCCTATTGACTGCTGAAGTTGTCTGCCCAAGTCCATAAATCGGAACTTGAGAACGTATGCGTGGAAGCCAAAGTTTGCTCACGCAATCGTCTCGAATAAAGCTAGCTTGAGAGCCAGGGTCTAAGAGTACCCTGATCGGTTTGTATCTACCAGACCGGTCTTGAACTTCCACAACAGCAGTGGAGAGTAAGACAGTAACCCCAAGATTTGAATTCGTCTGTGAAGACAAAACATTTGCCGGAATAGGAGAGGCTGACTGCGTCCTATTGGCATTTTTATGCATAGGTGTAGCGGTCGGTTCTGCTGAACGGCTAGAAGCAGGTTGCGGTTCAAAATGTAGCAAGGTATGATGCGGCTTGGCGCAAGTTCGACAGGAATTATAAGATTTGCATTGCATGGACGCATGGTATGTTCGTAAGCAATCTAAACAAAGGCGTAAGCGTTTGACAATGTCGAAACGTTCTGTCGGAGTTTTCTTTAGAAAGATTGACATCTGTAAATTAAGTGATTGCCCTTGCAAGAAGGACAATGGTGCGAAAATGAATTCTTTGAGTCACTGGAGCTACTTGGTGTGTCCAGTGAGACTACGTTAGAAGAAACTCTTGGTTTAAACTGAAACGCTGAGGATTTCTTAGGCACTAATGTGTGAGATGTGTGGACAGTCGTCGAATAAGAAACAGGTGCGGTTGAAGAAAAGGTTTCCAACGCTGCACATTGTTGAGTTAAAAAATATCTCAAATCCTCGAAATTAGGTATTTGCTTCGGATCCGATTGGAGTTCGAAGCGTTTTCTAGTGAACGGATCAAGTTTTTCTAAAAGCAAATCGACTAGAATAAAGTTCCAATGTTCAGTGGGAAACTTTAAGTTAGTTAGAACAGCAAGGTTCTCTGAAAAACAATCAATAAGTGCCCTAAGTTTCTTAGGGTCTTCTGATTTTAAAGGTGGAAAGTCTTTCATTGCTTTCCAATGCAAAGTTGCCAATAAACGCGGATTGCTAAATCGCTCACGCAAGGCGTTATAGGAAATAATAAAGTTATCTCCCGAAATGGGTACCGATTTAATGATTCTCAAAAACTCCCCGGTACAGCAACTGATAAGATAATTTAATTTTTCGATATTGGACAGCGACGCGTTATTATAGACCAGACTGTCAAATAAATCGATGAAAGATGTAAACTCAGTTACCTCATTATTAAAAAGTGGGAGTTTTAACGGTACCAATTTTGATACCGTGCTGCTTGGAGCATTTTCCGTGATTTGTGCCCGCGTTTCTTGCAACGTTTCGAGATGCAGCAGTATGCAGTAATAAGCGGAATCTACTTCCTTCCGTACAGCGTTGTAATTTAATGATTCTACCTCGTCACATGAAGCTAAGACAGCAACTAAAATTGTATTGAAATTTCTGTAAAGGTCATGTACTCCCCTTGTTTGAATAAGGAACAACGTTTTTAAAGTTGGGTCACTTTGTATAGCTTTACTAAGCTCAAACATTTCTATAATACGTGTTTTCAGTAATTCTAGTTCTATTACATGTGCCTTCTTCGGAGCCATAGTGACTGTTATTGTGAAAGGCCTACAATAAAATGTTGTAAAACGGTACCGGTCAGATGTGCGATGAGAAATATTAAAATATTATGGGTTGTTGGTCAAGACACGAAAAATGTCAAATAGCGTATAAACCACTAAATCACGTTTTATGACCATTAGCCTGCAATGTGGTCTTAAAACGAGACGTCGGAAACCTACCGGTTTGTCAAACAAAGTGTTTAGATAAGATGTACCGCTTATAACCCGGGCGGCTTTACATCAAAGCTCAGAGGAAACATGAGGCTTAACGTGTTTGCAAGAAAAATGCAGCTTTTACATTCTATTACCCTTTGCAGATGTATCGAATATTTACTGCAAACCGACTGAAAGGTTGTGATACAAAACGTGCAATAGCTTTTAAATACAAAGCAAATCCTTTCATTTCTTATTTAAGAAGTATAAAACGACTATAATTTTCAGGTTGCTTTGTGTTTTATGCCGCTAAAATATATTTAAAACTGAAAACTAACACATTACGACAAAATCGCTTATTTAATTTTAAAGACAGTATAAATAATATTTACACATTTTAACCCGCTACATGTGGGGTTTGAACACAAATTTAAAAGCTAAAATATTTACTTAAAAGCTCGCTGGTGTGCAAAATGATATTTAATTTAGGACATGTGTATACCATAGAACTGGTGAATTCGGATCGTTTGGACCAATGATTAATGGGGGTTTAAGGAGATGATATAAATATGCTAGTATAGGGAAGGACCAATTGCTTTTTGTAGCAATAACAATAGCGGTGGAGCGGTTATGTAATAATTAAAAACAACTACACCAAACTACTTAATAAAGGGTATAAATACCTTTTATCCTGTGCCGCTGTGGGCAATAACGTTCACACATAAAAGCTTTCGAAGGACCACCAGTAACACGCTCGACCGGGTGATGTCGGTGTCGCTTTCAAAAGCTCTCATACAACCGGCTTCTGCAAGGGTTCGGATGCGACTGTGTTCTTCAACGCACTTCCACTGTCGGTATATAATGTTTCACTCAAACCGCAGGGTGAATGCACTGATGGTATTTATTGTCACAAATACCGAATTGTTTGATGATGACGTAACAGGGCGAATTAGCCATCTTTAACAGAATTGAGGTTTTGATGTTATTTTATTATGCGGATAGCTACAGTTGTTATGACCAAACGGGGAATTCGTGTCTCAATAGGAAACGTGAAAATACGAAAATCGTAATGGCAAATATCCATGAAGTAGTTATTATAAAGGGCAAATTTGCCATATTTGTTTTTTTTTTGTTTCTGTCAATTACTTGTATGCAAATTTAATTTGAGAAAGGGCAAATATCCATTATTCGTCTGTAAAGCGTAACATATTATTGCTTTACTTTGTACGTTTGCCCTTACCTAGCATTTTTTATGTAGAAGACCAACCTACTTCAACAGAGTCACAGACACTTCTTGTTAATCTAGTATTGTCAAAAGTTATTTATTTCAGATTGCGACAAACACAATTAATTCTAGACCTGTGTCGAGAACAATCATCAACACAATTGCCAAGAGTGGCGTTTACCCTGCCGAATTTACAACCGTCATCATCTAAAGATTGTACTGTGTGGCAGTCTGGACAAGTTTCACCTTCAAATTTCAATTTACATAATCAACTTGAACATCAAGTGTGTTTTTCTAACACCAATGTTCCCCAATTAGACTCACATAATGTACTTTACGAATCTACTGTGGTTGTGTCTGAAATTCAATTATTTAAGCCTTCTCCTGCATGCTACTTTATGGACAGAACCGGATTTATTTGTAATTCCACTTGAGTTTGACAGACTAGCAACTAAAATGAACCTGTCAGTGATTGATAATCAACATAATATTATGGAATTGGCCATTCCAGAACCTGAAAAAACACGGTTGCACTGCGAGCTGACCTTTCTGTGACCTTTACTGAACTTAATAACACGTATGTGTCTTCAGCACACTTACCTTTGATTGTTCCAGAACATGATTACACTGTTGTAACTTCACTGGATGCAGATGTCACTGCGAATATCCATAAAATAAGTCAAATAGGAGATATGCTACGTGTTGATAGACACGTTACTGAAAAGCTTGTACAGCGGAACTGTGATCATGTAATTTTAGATGAAGTATCTTGACAGTTGTTAAGAGCATTTATTTGTCATAATTGTAAAAACAAGTATTTAGATAAAAATAATCTGTCTATACATATTCAACAGTATTCACTAAAACCGACACAAATGCAGAAACCAACCAATAGGAAACAAAAGAAAAAATTTAAAGCTGCAGGCAAAAAGTATAAAACTGCTCAAAGGTAAAGCTTTGCCGAAAGCACCTCACCTTTTTCTGCAAAATATACTCATTTAAATATAGCGATAGATTCTCGGAACTAGAAAAAGACACAATGTTTCATCAGTTTTGGAAACTTATGGAGAAGAAACTGGTTATCAAGATCAACAGCGGCAATTCATATCTGGTCATTTGATAGTTACAAACTGAGAAAAGTGACGCAGTGGAAAACATCTGGGAAAACAGAACACAATGAAATACAATGTATCATACAAAAACAAAAGGTTTAAAGTGTGTTGTTCATTTTTTCTATTTGTTCATGACATATCAGAAAATCTTGTACGTATGTGCGTAGAGAAAAGAATTAACGATACCGGAATAATAGAGCCGGACCAAAGAGGTCCTTATTTAAACCAACATAAAACGCCAGTCGAAGATGAGGAATTTGCAAGGAAACACATATTGTCAATACCTGCAGTTCATTCGCACTGTTGTCGGAAATCGACCACTAAGAAATACCTACCGACAGAATTAAATTTGAACAAAATGTATCTACTGTATAAAGATTAATGTATTACCAATAACAAGAAAGCTGTTTTTATTCCTATAATCTGAGTTTCCCTAAGCCAAAAACATAACTGTAACACTTGTCAGAAGTTTGACAGTCCTACTGCAGAAGATAAATTGATGGAATCGAATGCATACAACAATCATTTAAAGCTCAAGGACAAAGCACGTAAAATCAAAAATGAAGCTGTGCAAAAACGAATGAAAACATCAACAACCAACACTGAATACTAAATTTTAATATGCAAGCTTTTTAGTTCTTAGAATGCCCTAAAGTGAAAGTTTTATCAATTTTTTACAAACTAAAATTAGCAATATACGATCTAACAATTTACAATAGTGTTTCTCATTATGGCACGTGCAACTTGTGGACTGAAGTAGAACGCAAGCGCGGATCTAATAAAGTTGCAACTTGCGTCTATAATTATATAAAAAGCAGTCAAATAGTAAACAGTTCTTTTTTATGATTGACAGCTGTGGAGGTCAAAATCGCAATCAATTCTTTGCTGCTGATTGCCTCCACGCCGTACGAAATATAAAACGTATTGAATCTATTAATCAAGTTTTTCATGAACCAGGCCATTCCCAGCAAGAGAGTGATTCAACGCATTCTACAACCGAACGAGTTGCTAAAAATATAAACGTCAATGCTCCAGCTGAATGGATGGTTGTCTGTCAAATGGCAAGGAGGAATCCTTCGCCTTATGAAATAATCGAATACAGCCATGATGATTTTATCGATTGGTAACAAATTGCTTCGATAATTAATATGAAAAAATGTTCTCAAGGTAACGCAGTATGGTTGAAAATAGAATGGTTGCGGTTTGAAAAACTGAACCTAACCGTATACTCTTTCATTAAGACTATGACGAAGAATTTAAAACTATTTTCCTATATGATGGCACACGAAGCTTAAGAAAAAACATACCTGGATTGGAATAAAACCTCCCTTGGCATTATAGTACAAGAATGCCGACAGCTGATTCCAAATATAACGATCTCCTATCACTTTGCCACTCAGGTGCTATATCCCGAAATTTTCATAATTACTATGAAGCACTTCCACATGCAACTGCCACAGGATGATGTAGATGCCGAATTTAATGTTCTTTTGTATTTTCAATTACAAGTCTAATGTAATAACTTTAATTGGAAAAACTAAATATTAAACATTTTTTGCCAGTTGTGTTGTTATAGTTATTACACTATAACTGGCTTTGATTGTAGCCTGTAGGAATTTCGGGGAAAAGTTTAAGCTAGCTCAGAAAGAAGGCAATGGAGATACGCGTCCAACGAGTTCCAGTACGGAAAACCTAATGACGAAAAACAAATTGCACTTAAACCTGATGAGTACTAGTAACAAATAGAGGCGTTGGTTTTGCAATATTTTCAACTAATCCTGATTGTGCCAAAGGATTTATTGGAATTCGGCAAATGTTCAAGAGTTGAAGATCTTGGTAGCCATTGGCTGCTTAATCCCCTTCATATACCGTTTATTTACATTTCCAATGCTCCACCCGAAGGTACTACATTGGCCAGGAGGCGAGTTTTTTGTTGCCTGGAAATTTAGAATTTTGCCGAACCCTTGCCGTTCCAGGCAAGGTAGGGATCTTTAACGTGCGTGACAACACACACACGGGACCTCCATTTAACCTCTCATCCGAACGAGGGCGTAATATTTGTGAAAAATGCTCACCTGCCATTTTTCAAGCAGTCGGCCGTATCGGGATTTGAACCCGGGACCTTGGGATCCGTAGTCTTACGCTTACTACATTGATCCACGGCGACGCCCCCCTTCATATACCACTGAATATCGGTGAAATATATATATATATATATATATATATATATATATATATATACGTTTACCAAACATTAGGAGAGGAAACGAGCTGTATCCAGGCAGCGAACTGTGTAGGCTAGCTCAGAATAGAAATCACTGGAAGTACGCGTCCCACCAGTTCTAATACGGAAAATCTAATGAAGTGAAAATAACTGAACTTAAACCTGATGATTATTATAAACTACTACGGGTGTTGGTTTTGAAATATTTCCAACTAATCTTGATTGTGCGATAGGATTTATTGCAAAACTATTAATTCGGCAAATGTTCAAGTGTTGGTGGATCTTGGTAGCCACTGACTGCTTAACCTCTTCACATACTACTGAATATCGGTAAAATACGGTATATATTTACAAAATAATAGAAGGGGAACCAAACTGTATCTAACAACGAAGAGCAGTGCCTATGTTCAAAGACAACAAACATAGAAACAAGAACAAAAATGTTGGAAGCATATATGTAGAGCACAGCACTGTATGCCTATGAAATAGAGACAGTAGGAGAAGCAAACACTAAAAGGAAGAAACCTTTTGGAATGTCATGCTTCAGATGTTTGATGATGACAGCATGGACAGCTAAAGTTAATAACATAGAGGTTATAGAAATAATAGGGGAATCAAAGTATTTGTGGAAAAGAAATAGGCGAAATAGAAGGACTCCATATGTTCTAATGCATTTTTGGGGAATAGTGCTGGTTATATTCCAAGCAGATATAGGAAAAAAGAGAGGTAGATGTAGACCCAAGATAGACTATTGCGCGCAGATAGTGAAAGATGCTGACTGGGAATTTCAGGGAAATGTGTAGGTTAGCTCAGAATAGGAAACAATAGAGGTATGCTCCTAACCAGTTCCAGGACTGAAGACTTAATGATGATGACTACTTGTGGTTCCCTACCCAAACATAAATAAATACAAAATAATATTTTACTGAAATGTAAATGTTCCACCAATACTTCTATTTTAAAGTACTAACTTAAGGTCATACGTCAGTCTGAAATAAGCAACTCTATTGATTAGTTTCAATAATTAACGTATATACAAAAAAGTGGTAACTGTGCAATAAAAAGGATCCTAATAAACTTCATAACACAAATTAGGTTCAGGCAAATGTCTCCAATAAACCCATTTAAGAATCAGCAATATTTAAATGTAAAACTCCAGTTTATAATAAAATTCTTGTTTACAAATTAGCAAGCTGAGTTGACGCTCAGACAGTATTATTGAAATCTAATAATACAAATTTTATTTATTCTCTTTAGATCTGATTAGCTTGACATTTACGATATGAATAAACTAACAAATGTATTCTGTTTTTAATCCAGAAAAACCGAACTACGGGAAGTTAGTCTCTTGTTAATAAAAATTCTTAATCCGATGTTCACAATCAGTGGAGAATTTTTATATTCACCGTTTACAAAAGAATTCAAAGTAACGGCTTTTTTACTCTACAAAAATTGACGTATCTAGTTAGAAAGACGTAATTATGTACAAAAAATGTTCAAATTCAAAGAACGGGGTATATCTGCATCACTTCCGACAACGTAAAAGGCAATAAATATCTTACCCTTTCCTATACATTCAATATTAAACGGAATTGACCTACTCACAAGAGGACGATATACAGCTTCGAGATAGTTGACCCTAAAAGCAACGGAAATCTTCAACCAAATGTTTTCTCCCCAACCTTATCTAACGACAACGTAAAGTTATTTTCCATTGAATTCGACCATAATTTTGTTTTAAATACGATGTTTTAGGGCTCTAAAGTTGTTAATTTACCCGAAGTGAATTCAAGCGCAAGAAATGTGGTGTTCAGTATATGTGGTAGTAGGTTACTTTAACCCTTGTTTGTTGCATTGAAATATCAACAAAAATATTAGTCTTACTTTTTCAACAAATCGCGTAGGAAGTCCGTATAAGACCGACGACCCAATGAAGGCATTAGGGTCGCCGGTGCAATCCTCACGACCTACGTTTTCATTAACAACCTAAACAAACCCAAGGAATTTCGTTTGAAATTATGAGAAATGGTAGCGACAATAAAAAGTTCCGGGACGAGAACGTTTTCCAATACACCCTACATTTGTCACACCAAAAATATTGTCATTTTCTTGTGTTTCGATCTGCTTAATAGATTCGTTATTTAATTGGCAGAAGTATAAAGTGGAAACTTGGTGTTAGACAGAGAGTATTTAACCATTTTAGAATTATCTGATGGCTTTATCTTGTATTAATATCAGCGATTTAAAAAAAGCATAAGCTTTTAATCAATTTTGCAAGTTTCACAACTCTAAATACAAAACACACATAAGTAATAAATAAGAAAAACTGTCCAATAATTATTATACTTTGCTAATGGTTTACTTACTACATGATTGTGCATAGCTGCACTATATGTTTCCCTCTACTTTGATTCAATGTTTACTAAATCAAACCATAACGAAATAATTACCACAAAAAAATAATTTGCTACGTACTTCACGTAGTCGGAAAGACAAGGAGAGAATGACCGGGCTCAATCGACGAATAGGCGGGGTTTTACACATACAAAGATAAAAGAAAGAATGCCTAAACATAAAAAAAATTAAAAGTGCTTATTAATACTTATAATTATTCTAAGTGATATTTTGGAGAGACATAAAAACGCAGTATAACAAAATGTTAAATAGAAACTTGAAACAACCATAACAAATAAGTACGATCTATTATTTCAACGAGTTGGGTATTATAAGAAGTAATTATACGGTATAATAGTGTGTATCAAGCCAAAGGATACCACAAGCAAGGTACCGACTATTTAAATTATAGAGGAAACTTTTTAATGGGTTTAAATGAAATTATAATAAAGCGTACTTATTGTAGGAAGGTATAATGTGCAGGATGATGTTTGAGCACTGGAAGCAGAATATATGTGAATGAGTAATGACGTAAAAGGGCGTACAATTTAGTACATCATCGGAAGGTGAACGTAACAAATTTAATTATAGAACAACAAAAAGTTTGGGTACTAAATACTTTTACCACATAAACACAGCGCTGTTCAAAGTAAAACTGAAGAATGCTAGCTAATAAATTGTTTTTCCTTCTCTATACTAACTACTAACAGTCAGGTGTAGATTACCACCATAGAATTGTAATTTACCAAACATACCCCAGTAACTTCTTGACAGGATGCATTTACTGGGTTTTGATCAATGATAAAGTACTTATTGTATTTTGAAATGGTATCGCTATGAAATTTTGCACTTACTGTTTTGAAGCGAACAATATTTTACGCTTATAGCAAGATATTTCAGTTTAGATCAAGCCAAATGTATAAAGTATTACACAGATGTGCAATGATGAAGGAATTGTAAATTTCATAAAAATGTCAGATACAGTGTTTTGCCTTTAGGCAGCGGACATAACTAAATTGCTTTTTCATCACAAATCAAAAGCACAACCCAGATGATTGGTATTACATGTTTCATATTTGGACCGTATCATAACAAATCAACAAAGTCGACGTTTATTCTACTTTTGTAAACGGCATTACCAGAATAAAACGTTGCTGTAAGATACCTTTTGGCAAAATCGACTGTGTGAGTTTACTCGTACAAAATAAGTTTCTAAGCAATTAAGCAATTACTAATTACTACGCAACACCTTTTGATTCAATTAGGCGCATATCTGCAGATTTACGTCTCCGATGATCTCCCTTACAAAAATGGGCGACAGGATGACTTTAGCAGTATTTAATACGAGATTGTTAAGCTCGGAACGCCTATTATTAGTCATGATTCCGAACCTAAAAGCTTCTGACAATATCACAAAACTAAAACATCAAGTTTAATATTGTTTGTAGTTTTGGGGGACGATCCCATACCATAAAAGTATAATTCTGTTCAGCAATAAAAGTCATTAATTTATATTCAGCCACTTTGTTTGTATTACTGAGTTCTGCGTTTGTGCAAATGTTTGAAAAGTTTTTTCAAACAGAATGCTTTCGCGCCATCCTCAATCCGAAGTTCTGGATAAAAATTCAGATAAAAATTTTATTAAAATTTCTAAGCCCGAAGTGTTTTAGCAAGTACCGTTTTAATTGATTTGAATTGAAAACAATTTTTCCATCTAGCGTTAAAGGCACGAATTGATAAATATGTAGTTATAAAATGAAAATGCACGTACGATATACGAGTTCTTTACTACAAGATTAAATAGTTTTCTACCAAGGTTTAATAAATTACAGTTTTTGAAATTGGAGTTCATTTACAGGTTACCTCTAATTAAATTACTACGTTCGCTGTATTCAGCTAGTCTTGGAGCTTCAGTAAGAAAACATTCTTAAATCTTTGTGGAAGCTCGGCTAATTTAGTGTTAGACCAGAACAAGTGTATACACCATAAATCACCCATTATATTTTTATTTAAACAGCAATGACAATAGAGATTTTATACTAGTCGTATTCAATTAGAAAAATCACATACTAAAATCAGAAACATTTTTGTCCACCATAATATTCATATCAATTTACACGAGGGTTTAAGAAACTGCAACAACTACAGTTTAATAAATTGTCGTAAAAATTAGCGTGTTCACACGAACTGAAAACATTAAACTTGACCCTATGAAAACTTTAGAAGTATAATGTGTGAGAACAGAATTTATAAATTTTTAAAGGTGAGAGATTAACAGGAATAAGTTTGAAGTAAATTACTAGGCAGAGGTGATAAAAAAAAAACGACATTATGCGTCAGTGACAACCTCCGTTGGCTTTGCGATTAGGTGGCCGACAAAGAAAAAGCAAGGGGATATTAGAGTGATGGTGGACGTGTCGCTGGCGGTAAGCAAAGGGTTCCTCAGGAAACAATATCGAATTATTTTGTGCTTTACTAGATATGTATTGGTTATAAAGTTCAAAAACATAAATCGTGGATTTATATCCGTGTCAGTCGGGGTAATTAACCAGAAAAGGGTGGTTTCACTTGCGGTTTTAAGGTGACCTACCGTGCCGCGGAAATACACACCAGGTATATTATTTGCGCTCCTGAGTATTCTGCATCATTAGTTGTAAAAACCATTTGAAACATTAAGCCGTGAGTATTTTATCCTTTTGTTTGTTTATATTGTATAATTATGTACCTTTATCTAATTTTCCGTGATACGAAGAATATTTCAACCCTGCCATTTCTCACGATTTTCCGAGGGATAATAGTCTAGCTAACCGTCGGAGCAGCAAGTTATTATAGTTACAACTCACACATGCAAAAAGTTCAAGTCTCTTTAAATGCCGAATTGTTGCTTTATTTCCTCCCTTGAGGCCAGAGTTGGAAATATTAAAAATAAAAGCTAATGTAGCGGTTTCTTTTTAATATTTCTAACTCTGGCTGCTAGAGAGGAAATAGAGTAACAATTTGGCATTTAAAGGGACTTGAACGTTTTACGTGTGTGAATTCGTACTAAAAAAACTTGTTGCTCCGGCGGCTAGCTTGGCTATTACCCCATGGGGAATCGTGCGAAAGGGCAGGGTTGAAATATTCCTCGTAACATGCAAAATTAAATAAAGTAATATTGAATGCCATTGCATCTAGCGAGTATTAAAGCGATGTGTTTTTAGGGTAGATACAAAAACCCTATTGTAGTGTATAATTCAAAGCTTTTAATTTACCTTTCCTAGAAAATTAAACCTGTTAGAGTCAGACAGTATTTATTCTACAACAAATAACTTTTATCCAATAAAAAAATTAAATCAGTTCACGAAGCTTAGTGATATAAAAAAATTATTACTTAAAGTACATTTTGTCAGTTAAGACTCGAATGAGCATCAGATCTGATAATCACGTACATCATCATCATCATTAGGTCTTCAGTCCTGGAACTGGTTAGACGCGTATTATCATTATTCTCTATTCTGAACTAATCTACCCATTTCCTGAAATTTGCACATTGTGCATCTATCACTGTCTGATATAGGTCTACATCTACCTTCTTTTTCCTATCTCTGCTTGCAATACATCCCAAACTATTCCCCAAAAAAGCCTTAGAACCAATTCTGCCCTTCTATTTCTCCTATTTTTTCCCCACAGATATCCTTGTTCCCCTACTATTTCTATAACCTCTTTGTTATTACCTTTATCTGTCTATCCTCGTGAATCTGAAGCACAGCATTTCAAAAGGCTACTACCGTTTTTGGGTCTACTTTTCAAACTGCCCGCATTTCAGTGTTATGGTTCACACATATACTTTCAACAATTTTCTACTTGTTCTATGTTTGTTGTCTTTCATCATAGGCGCTGTTCTTTCTTGTTAAATGCAGTTCGGCCCCTTCTATTGTTTTACAATTATATACCCTTTTTCTTCGACATTCAGTGTTTGTGAAGGGGGTTAAGCAGCCTGTGGCTGCCAAGTTCCCCCAGCACTTAAACATTTGCCGATTTAATATTTTTTCCAATATATCTTTTTGCACAGTCAACATTAGTTGCAGATATTTCACAACCAACACCTGCAGTTGTTTATAATAATCATCAGATTTCTCTGCACTTATTCTTTCGTCATTTCGTTTTTTGTCTCAAAATTGGTTGGACACATACCTACAACTATTTAGCCTACATCTCTGAAATTCTCACACAGCATGTTTACAGCTGGGTTCCCCTTTTATTGTTTTCTAATTGTATGCTCTATTTTACCGAGATTCATTGAAGAGGGTTAAGCAGCCTACGGCTACCAAGTTGTTTATAATAATCATCATGTTTAAGTACAGTACAGTACTTCGTCATAAATTTATCCATCTTGGGACTGGTTGAATGTGTACCTTCATTGATTTCTATTCTGAGCTAGCCTACACATTTCCTTAAAATTCCTACAGCCTACATCTTTCACTATTTGTGTGCAGTAGTCTAACCTAGGTCTACCTCTTCTTCTTTTTTTTCCTATCTCTGCTTCTAATATATTCCGCACTATTCCCTCATGCCGTTGTATGTGGCCTAGTATCCTATCTCTCCTATTTTTTACAGTTTTCCACATATTATTTTCTTCCTCTACCATTTTTAGTACCTCTTCGTTCTTAACTTTGTCTGTCCATGATATCTTCATCATACGTCTGTAGCACCACATTTCAAAGGCTTTTATCTTGTACGTTTCTCCTACTGTCCAAGCTTCATAGCCGTACAGTGCTGTGCTCCACACATATGTTTTAAGCAATCTTTTCCTTGTTTCTATGATTGTTGTCTTTGAACACAGTAGTTGCTTTTTCTTGTTAAATGTAGCTCGACTTTGTGCTAGTTTTTGTTTTATCTCTTTTGTGCTTTTCTCATCTTGCGTTATTCGGCTTTCTAGGTAGCAGAATCTCTTAACCTCTTGTAAGTTCTCGTTACCTATTTGTATTCTTGTTTTTGATTTATTTTCCCCTCTTTTGCATACTAGTACTTTAACTTTAGTTTTGTTAATTTTCATACCATATCTCTGTGTTAGAACTGTTTCCATTTCATTAAGAGCAGCTTCTAACTCTTCCTTGCTAGATGCTAATACCGCTATATCATCTGCAAATCTAAGCATATCAATCTTTTGTCTAGTTACATTTGATAGTATACATTGCTTCTTCGATGTACAAGTTAAAAATTAATGGGCACATTCTTGTCTCACCCCTTTCCTAATGTTTACTTCTCTATGTTCCTGCTCTAATTCTATTACTGCTGTTGGCTCTTTGTATAAGCTATGTACTATTCGTCTATCCTTATAACTCATTCCAATCTTTTTGAGTATTTCCAACATTTTTTTCCATTTTACATTGTCGAATGCTTTTTGCAGATTTACAAACCTTATAAACACGCTTTCCGCTTTTTCTGTTGTTTTATCCATTATCACCCTCAGAGCTTCTCCTGTTTCGCCTAAACCCAAATTGGTCTTCTCCTAGTATTTTTTCAGCCCGTTTTTCCATTCGTCTTTGTACAATTTTTGATACGTGTGCTGTCAAACTTATTGTTCGAAAATTTTCACATCTATCTGCGCCTTTCTTTTTTGGTATAGTTACTATGATGTTACGTTTGAAATCTTTGGGTAGCTCGTCTGTCTCATAAATATAGCTTACAAGTTGGAAGAAATGTTCTGTTACTGCGTGTCCAGCGGCTTTTAGAGTTTCTGCTTGCACCTTATCTGTACCCGGCACCTTACCATTTTTCATATTCTTTAATACTAATGCAAATTCATCTCTAAATATAGGACATCCCAAGTCATCATTTTCAATGTCTGATTCCTGTTCTAATGCAGTTAGTTCCTCTCCTGCATATAAATTCTCTATATATTCTTGCCATCTACTCACTTTCTCTACGTTTTCTATAATGACGTTTCCTTGTGCGTCCCTTATATTTTTACTATACGGTTTTATATCCCTAAAATTCATTCTAATTAATTTGTATGCTTCGTCTGTCTTTCCTATTTCCATCTTTGTTTGTACCTCTTTGCACTTTTCATCAATCCATTGTTCTTTAGCTTTCCTGCATTTTCGAATAATTTCCTATTTTATGGCTTTGTATCTTTGTTTTCCTGTTTCGTCTGATTTATTTTGTATTTTCGTCTTTCTTCTATTAAATTCACGGATATCCTTTGTTATCCATGGTTTCTTATTTTCTTTTGTGTATACCCCAGAATATCTCTGGCCGCCATGTCGAGGCTGGATTTAATGTTATTCCATTCTGTTTCTACTTCCTTAGTTTCAGATATTTTCCCGATATCATTCAGCAATTCATTTGACTTTTTTCGAATCTTTCTTGAATATCTTTATCTTTTAGTTTCTCTAAGTCCAAGTGCTTTTTTCCGTTTCCGTTTTTCAAATTTTTAAATTTAAGTGCGGCCTTCATAATTACGATGTTGTGGTCAGTGTCTAGATCTGCTTTTGGGTAGCTTCTACAGTCTTTTACTTGATTTCTAAACCGTTGTCTAACAAGAATGTAATCTATTTGATATCTTCCTATATCTCCTGGCATATTCTACGTGTAGCATCTTCTAGCATGATGTTGAAATAATGTGTTTGTGATGATTAAATTGTGATGGTCGCAAAATTCTACCAGTCTATTTCCCCTGTCGTTTCTCGTACCTAAACCAAATAAACCTACTACCGCTCCTTTCCTACCCTCACGTACCACTGCATTAAATTCCCCCGTAATTATTAAATTTTCATGTCCTTTTACGTATCTTAATATGTCTTCGATATCTTTGTAGATCGCTTCTACCTCTTCGTCACCGTAGCTAGAGGTGGGCATGTATACTTGGTATTATTACTGTATTTACCGGTTTAAATTCTAATCTAACCATGTGTACTCTTTCATTCTTTTGTAAGTAATTTTCTACACAGTAACCTATCTTTTTCCGCATAACTATCCCCACACCCAAATTTCCTTTCTCTGCTTCTGTATGAATTATCCTGAAGTCTTAACTCCAAAAATCCCCCGCCTTTGGCTATCGAACTTCGCTGATCCCTGCTATGTCTAGTGATAATCTATTCATTTCAATTTTCAGGTTTTTTAGCTTACCTATTTGCTTCATACTTCTAACATTTCACGCTCCGACTCGCGAAAGTCCCTAACTCTTATTCTTAATTTTGCGATCGCATCCTCCGAAGTAGTCCCCTTCCGGAGATCCGAATGGGGGACTATTTTAACTCCGGAATCTTTTACCCTAGAGAATGCCATCATATTATTATAATTTAGGTACGCTGTGTACTTGAGAGGTAATGTGGTGGTTTCCCGTTGTCTTTCACATCGCGGTAGCGTGTCTTAGACTGCCATACCGACCCCTATAGTCTCTGCCAATCTAAGTACCGAAAGAGCCGCTGCCATTTTTCTGGGACCTGTCTTAGTCTGATTCCTCACTAACGATCTTATTACTTTGGTTGGACCTGTAGTTTGGCTCTTTAGCTCATTAGAACTCGCAAGCCATTTCACCTGTTCTAATAATCTAGAACATCGGCAAGGTGCAGGTCCATTCGAATGTAATTTAAATCATTTTACAATGGATTTTGCTAAAAATTATAAGGTATAACAATTTAATGAATTAGCACTTTCTAGGAATCATATACGGTAAACAAGAAATTTAAGCAATTAGCATAAGATAATAATGCTTAACAATGGGTGCCAAGTCTCACAGACTACAACGTGGCGGCTTGGAGCTTAGCCACAGTGGAAAAGGGAGTTGCCAAAACAATTAATAGACCCTTTTTAAAGTGTAACAAAAGTGACTCAACCTTAACCAATAGCAGTTGGCGCGCCCTTCAGGTTAATCAGGCATAGGTTATGACTGGATGGTCAAAAGGCGTCAGCCCTAGGTTAATATGCTACGGGATGGAACTGCTACAACAGTACAAATTTGTGATCCTGTTGTCTTGTTATTAAAAATGTTTATCCTACAGGGAGTTTGCGCTGCAATAAAAACCGATTAAGGTACTTCAAGATTCTGGACAGCAGTTTGACCATCAACAACTTTCCAGTCCCCCTGCCCCGAAGATGTAGCGGAACTTAGCGGATTTAGAAAATTACTTCTCAGGACAGTTCAAGCGGTGGAAAGTCTTAGGCGGCTCTGTGGCGTAGTTGGTATGCGTGTGACTACTATGCCCAAGGTCCCGGGTTCGAATCCCATACGGTCCGCTTGAAAAATGTTAGACGAGCATTTTTCATAAAAATACGCCCTAGTTCGTATGAGAGGTAAAAATGGAGGTGCCGTGTGTGAGTGCTGTCACGCACGTTAAAGATCCCTACCTTGCTTGCAACAGCAAGGGTTCGGCAAAATTTCCAGGTAAAAAAACTCACTTCCTGGCTAATGAAGTACCTTCGGGTGGAGCATTAGAAAATAAAATGTAGGGGGGGAAAGTTTTATCAGAATATAACCTTCAATGCTCACGCGTCGTGTGTATGAAACCAGTTGGAAAACTTGAGGTATTTCTTGAATAATAAAGCGTCTACAAGGGTTTTTGGAAGATTAAATCGTTATTTCTGACTTTACAAACTAGGTTTCATAACAGCCAGATTGTTTTCTGCACGATTGTGAATACGAAATGTTGAACTTAGCTTTGTAATTGAATCAAATTAGAAAATAACGAGTCTTATTTTTCATATGGGACCAAGGACTTGTTAAAAATTGAGGATCGATCTAATACTGTAAATAAATGTTCTTGACTGATTTTTTCAATATCATGTTTTTTGTTCCTTCCTGTAAATTTCTAATTTGTTTCATCTAGCAACTTATCCCTTTGTCGAAATAGCTATAATGTTGTTAACCAATTGTTGATGGTTTCAAGGTTATAACAATTTTTGTCTTTTTTGGGAAAATCATGCAGATCATCTACTAGAAAAACTCTGAATGCATTTTTATAATCGTTTTTGTGTTTTGGAGAGGAACGTCTCACCTTTATTAGATGGCAGGTTTCGCAAACAACTACAAAGGAAACAGATAGTTTTTGGTAGTATTTCGTATTCTTCAAAAAAATTACAGTTATTTAACTCAAAAATACTCAAATAAACTATTACTATTGAAAAGTGCACACCTATTCAGAAAGCTTCTTTAGTGTATGCTTTTTTCAAAACGGTACAACTTGTAGATATAAGTCGAACAACTGAGTAAATTTTTGGGTTTAGACTTAAAAACGACGCCGTTATTAAATAAATTCACTAAGTTAACTTAAAATGTTAGTCAAGTATGAGGTTGCAATATTAAAACTCAAGTTTATAGAAAATGCTCCAATGTTCTACCACCTGCCCTAATGTACAATCGACATCTTCTCAAAAAGTTGCGTTTAAACATCGGAATGCACTACCAACTGCTCTTACTGTTTCAACAGTTTTACGTATTCTTACTCAAAGATCCTGTTTGTTTCTCATAGATAATTGTCTTAAGGTATCCCCACACAAAATAATCTCGTCTATTAAGGTCTGATGAACGTGGTGGCGAGTGCATAACGCCTCCTCGCCCCATCAAGTCATTTTAAATTCAATATGTAAGTGATGCCTTACATTTCGAGCATCGTTTGCTGGAACGCCGTCGTGTTGCAACCACATTCTTTGCCTAGTGTCTAGAGACACATCGACCAGCAAATCTGTCAATTCGTACTGAAGAAATCCAAGATAATGTTGCGCATTAAGTCTGGCTGATAATTCAAATTGCTTGACTGATGTTCAATGCGATCCTGGCGTATAGAATCTTGGGTTTTCACTTGCCTACGAGAGTAAATTATAAAGATTAAATACGCACAAGATACTTCTAAATAAATGTTGATCTTCACAGTGTCTGCCGAGCACTTTCCTGCAAAATGTCACTCTCTTCGGATAATCTGCAGGCAAAAGAGCTGGCACGCTCTGAACGTGGTAAGGATGCAAGTTGTTCTTGCGCAACATTCGATGTACCGTAGTTTGCACAGTTTTGGATTGTCTGGCAATAACCCTAACATTCGTTGTAAAATCTTTAAAACCATTGCCACTACATCATCTTCTCCTTCAATTCTGGGTCCTCCTTCGCGATGCCGTAAAACACCGGGTCTTTCTTCCTAAAGGTATTCGTGATGCACTCTTTCGATTGGGAAAACGTGCTCGGTTGGGAACGATTCATGTATTCCCTTGCAGGTTTTTGACCATAATCATTGCAGAGTCCATAAACCAAATGCATTTCCGCGTTTTCACGATTAGTGGAGGGGGGGCATTTTGTGAATGTAAAATTACAATAATAACAAGATTAACAATAAACTGCAAACAACAGAAAGAAAATTAACAGCAAAATTAAGAAATAGCACAGCACGAACAAGTACACGATTCAAGGGCACTTCTGTAACTGAAGACAGGATACAGTGGACTGAATTGATAATACCCTGAACTGTTTGAGGAATGCATATCATAATTAATATGATATTAAGTATCCCTCATCAGGGTGAGGAATTTGCATAGTGCAATGGCATTGTCATTAAGCAGTTTGCAAAATTAATTTTAACTTGTAATTAAAACAAAATTAAGAGAATTCTGTAATTGTTAACAGAAGAAGGGCACGAAAGTGGTTTCTGGGGCTGTGTACTGAATGTAAGGTAACATTAGTGCACAAGAGTGAGGAATTTGTTTTAATGACAGTTCATTGTTTGCAGTTGATAAGGAGTAGTTTGCAAAACGAAAACAAGCTAATATTTAACACAAGATGTATATTGGATATTAATAAATTGATCTAATAACGGTACCGTTTTTAAGAAAACCTAAAAATTTACTTAGTTATTCAACTTATATCTACAAGTTGTATATTTTTAGAAAGAGCATTCACCAAAGAAGTTTTCTAAATAATTGTGCAATTTTCGTTAGTAATAGTTCATTTGAGTATTTTGAGTTAAACAACAGTAATTGTTTTGAAGAATCTGAAATACCACCAGAAACTATCTGTTTCTTTTGATTAACCTTGTAATTGTTTGCGAAACCTGTCATCTAATAAAAATGAGACGTTTCTCTCCCAAACCCAAAAAGGACTATAAAAATGCATCCAGAATTTTTTTACCAATCAATAGTAGGCGGATCTGCATGATTTTCCCAAAAAAGACAGAAATTGTTGTAACTTTGAAACCATCAACAACTAAATAACAACAGGTATGGTTATTTTGATAGGATATGATTTCCCCTATTAGGCTCCTTTGTTTGGACCATAGCTTTTGAAACACCTTGTATATATTTTCAAAGGCGTTGTGGTGCTTAGCATAAGTTATTTTAACTCCTCCCCTGTGTCTCATCAAACTCTGAACAAGTGATGTTCCGAGTTAGCCGAAAGTCTCCATTAAGTTTACTAAAACGGATAACTTTCATCTACTGCTAACTTTCCAGAAGAGATCATTAGAATAGAAAAACATACTATACTCATTTTTCCCATTTTATAAGGAAAGTAATTTTAATACACTAGCGTTTACTTTGACACTAACGCCCATTACATTACATAAAGTTTAATAAGTAGAAATATTTGCACATATTAGTATCAAGACCTCTATAAAATAGATGTTCTTGTTGTCGATAAGTGTATTGGTCATTTTTTTTTAATTGGTAGCTTGTACCTATTGAGGAAGTCTTCAAAAACTCTTTATGTATTTTATCCTGTAAAAATTGTAGGTACATAATATTTGATGCCTTGCAAATAACGATAGCAACATCTGTCGAAAACCTTCAGCGTCTGTGTTGTCGATCTGTACATTGAAACCAATGTTATTTTACGCGAGTTATGTATCCCCCAAACCATATATAAACAAATAAATAGAAATTATTAGAAAATTATAAAGAAACTTAAATTAGACGACATTGTAAATTCAAGGATAGTTCAGAAACGTTATTAAAAGTTCACAAGCAAGTTGCGAGAACGGATGCAATACATTGTATTCTAGACGTAAGTGATACTGCAGGTGCAGACCACATACGGTTAAGAAACCGAAAGTACTTGGACATTAAGATTGTTACATTGTATAATGAATAGAATAAAAAAATAAGCAGACATTATTATCTATATTTTTTCTGTCAATCTATACCACAACAAATTGTGGTAGATTAACATTACCTATCGAGAATTCTTTTGTATTTGTATTAAGCCCAGGGTAAGATTTGGATGGAAATTGGCTTATAGCAAAAGAACACTCTAAAGATATTGAGCTAACTGGGTTTTTTGGCCCACGGTCGCATGAGACTGGGTCAGTGGGTATATTTGAATTGAAAGAAACAGAATAAAGGACGCCACCTAAATTTTTTATAAAGCAAGTGACGAAGTGAATTTGCTTAAAGGAAAATTTGGAAACCTATATTACCATAAACCACTTTGAATACAAAGTTTGATAGTCACACCTATCATACTTACATCTGTTGGTCTTCTTCAAAGAACTAATGTTGAGTGGGGTGACTTTGAAACATAGTTTCTACCAACATAGACACCCTATATATATATATATATATATATATATATATATTTTACGGATCAATATAAATATAGTATCTTTAACTTAATTTCAATTGTGTCTACTATCTTGAAACCTTTTCGGATAAGTTTACTTTGTAAACACCGTACCAATTTTTGGAGAACTTAGTATTATTGAAAAATGAACTGAACTCCAATAAATTAATTCTGTATTCTCTTTAAAGAAAAGTAAATAACATCTTGATAAATAATATTGTTAAAAAATTTTAATTCTTTTGAAAATGATTTGTAAGTGAGAAATTTAATTATTGATATTTTATATTTTATAAATTAGTCATTGTAGCGCTACGTGACCTCACAATGTTTAAATATTGCTTAATAAACGTTTGGCAAAAATCAACAATTATCAGATTACTTTAAATTCCAATTTACATGATATAGCTCTCAAGTGTTATAATTTAACATATTAATATTTCAATTTGTCAAAACAAGATAACTGAGGAGGTATATTCACACCTGTACAATCGGTGTGATATAAGTTGAACACGCTATTAATAAGAAATATAGGTCATGGTACCCATTGTACTTTATACTTAACAAAGGGATTTAAAATTTAATTGACAAAACATTTATACAAGTGATATTAGTTGCATAAAGCACGTAATGCAAAACAAGTTTCATAAGCATATAATTGCATGCACAATTTACGCAGTGGACTTTGTAACGTCCGCCTTATGTAATAAACTAATACATCCTTACCGACCGTGGCAATGACCTGCAACCTTGAATCGACCTGTGCATCAGTAAAACATGCTGGTTACAAGCGACATCGGCCACATGTGGAATAGAGTAGTCTACAGCTTTGCCTGCTAAACGGGTTCCATAAATCAAGATGAAGTTTCCTCTAAAATTATTACAAGACCATCCTTATTTCGGTATTAAAGTTGTACGGGATCAAAGTTTCATTTTTCGAGATTGTAAAATTACACGGCATCAAAGCCTTACGTCCAAATTTATACGTTAAAAGTTGTACGTTAAGAGTTGCACTATAATAAAATAATTAATTTCACATTCTAATTTATTTATACAAACCGTTCGCCAAGGGATTTGTACACTACATTAGTACTATAGTTGTCATGGACAACTTCAACAGATTGCTCGTCTGTTACGACGTCGTCGCCAAGAAAACTTGGTTTTCCTGCACATGTTGAACATTTCCAACACGGAGCGACCTTTCAATTCAACTACGAAATAAAAAATGATCAACGATCGCCAATCGTCGGAATAATTTTAAAATCTTAGATACTTTAAGATGTAGGAACACATTAACAAGTTTGTATATATAAATGTTATCAAAAGGAATATGTAGTTTGTATATTTTACTTGTAATTAGGATTAAAAGATGCTTTGTGAATTTATTGATTATTAAATATGCAATAATGACTGAATGAATTATATAAATGTTGTTAGATAACAACTAAAATAACAGCTACACCGCGCTAAAGTTAATAGAAAAATTTTACCGAAAATTTATATGTTACAACATGAGCTCTTCAATCTGCCACAGACATGTGAGGGGCAGGGACAACATAAATGCCCCGGAAGTCCCAGGTCAGTCAGTCAGTCTTGAATATTTCAGCTTTAACATTGCCGTTTGCTTAGGCTATTCGCCCTAATATTAATTCAATTATTAATTTTATTTCGACTTAGAATAATTATATCAGTTAGTCAAAATTCCATATTTAACATCTGTCTAAGAAATAAAATTTGTTACAAGAAGTTTTTGAAGAAGTTTTTAAAAAGACCGCTTCCAATGCCAGAAACGTAACTCGCGCAAGAAATAAAATTATTCTAATGATCTCCAGCACATCTACTTTTCAATAAATTGTTTATTTTGTCATTTATAATGGACTACATTAAATTTTTTCCTAAAACCAGAATACTAGCGTAGTCCTACAACTTAAAGAATTTCGTTATAACTTTTTCTGCAACTTGCTCTAAATTTTTATAGACATTTAGTTCAATAATATAAACTAGAAACTCTAGCATTAAACCCATGGGCAATTTGTAAGTTTCAAATTCTTGTTTATAGGTAATATCCTTACTTTTTTGTTTTCGTTAAGCAGCGACTCTGTCATTTTAGCTTAAAATCATTGATTATACTTTTTCTTTTTTGCATCTTGAAAAAATAATAACTCAATGCATTATATTGAGGATAGAATCCATATAATACTGACCCTTACTTAAGTTTTTGCCAATGTGAGCTGCACTAAGTTAAATACACCTTAAAAGTAAAATAATAGAAACAGCCACTAGTGTCTTTATTGTTTTACCTACTAGTAACTGCTAGCCTTTGGTGTGGAATAAATAAATAAAAATATAAATGACGATATTAGTGTTATTAATATTTACGACAAATTGATTTAAATACTTTTAGTTGATTGTCCAGGAAATCAAATTTTAAAGCATTTAGAGGATGCAGCTATAAAACCAAGGTTTATATCACAAACTTGAAGTCCTTATAAATGCAAATTCCTCCTTGCAAGCAAGCTTAACATAAAGAATAGTCATAAAAAGTGTAGGGGAAATAGCTCAAGTTAATTATTTTTAATGTCTGTTCTTTGCAAGTTTATAGGCAATTACCTTTAAGTAAATGTCTGTTTTTATTGAACACTTTAATATATCCGTTTGCTGTCTAAAACGGCTTTTCAACTTTTCAAACGCGTACGAATAAAGCAACCAGCATATGTGAACAGCGCAATGGTTCATGCAAAATTTAGAAAGTGCTACAGATTCTAGTCTTATTCAAAAATGCAATTACGTTTGACCTCCAATTGCCATACTACTTAAATCAAAATTGCTAGTAGCATTTTCAGAAGTCTACAGAGAAAAATAGTTCGTTCTAGATGAGTCGTAATGTACCACAAATCGGTGCTTATTCTTGGTTGTTGACATTAGTCTAGCTAAAGTGCGGTGACCTAAAGGAATGATAGTACTGTAATCTGTAAGTTCCCAAGCAGCATTTTAACGTTGCTGCGACGTTGGTATTTCACACCGGTAGTCGTATGGCAATAGTGGCACGACCTTCAAGCGACTCATTTCTATACCTATTTGGTAAATAAATTTTGAGTTGGTTTGACGTCAGCATTCGACTGAAATATTCACTAATGGTATACAAATTTAGATTTTTTAAACGTAGTAGTGTAGCCCACAATATGACATGCAAGTCGGTATAGGTGCAAATTTTAAAACTGCTAATATTATAATAGTATATAGCAGTAAATAAATCTGAACGTAGTCAGTTTACTAAAATGTTTACTTTCATGCTCTTATTTATGAGATGAACATACGTATTATTTAAAATGAAATTTAAGTCTAAACAAACATGAAAATGTAAACAAAGGGCACTTTAAAAATAAAGTTGGGCGAGTTATGTTGATAATTTTAAAGCACCTTCAAATTATCAAATATTTCTCTAAGACATTAAAATAACAGTACGTGTAGGAATATTGATATTTACTCATTTGCACAAATAAAATATTGCAAAGCTTGTACCACCCTTATTAGTACAAAATAATCAAATTTTAAACAGTAACTTCCTCTAATAATGCAAAATCTAGATTATTAAAAACTTTCATGTACAATGTCCCGCACATTAAAAAACATGGCGACATCTCTTTTAAATCTAACATAAACAAAAAGCAAATTAGCAAATAAGTATACTAATTTAGACTATTAGTAACAAAATTTACGCAAGGTATTTATCAATTCCTGCATGCAGTCCAAATACGTATCGCAAACTGCACTGCATAGGACTTTTAGTACAAACTTTTACATCAAAACCTATTTGTGGTAATAGTAAGGTCAGTTGCGGACGCAGGAATTTATATCGGAGGAGTACATTGACATACAGAAGGCGCTGTTTACAAAACCTGTTTTATTTTCAAAAGCATACATAACTGCACTTCTATATAATATCAAAACCGTACTCAAAACCATGAATATAAAAAATTTTTGCTTCCTAATTAACTAATGTGTAACGTTTGTACATAATTGTTATATATTTGTAGAAAAAAGTAATTTGCGTCATGTTTTCATGCTAGCTAATCTATCAATAACTTTAGCCAATCTTCCTCGAAAATGAAGTAAAAAATTTGTTAAAATTACTAAAGCACTCTGTTTCCTTAAAATATTTATGGTTTTGCACAAAACCATAAAGTGTAGTTATGTATGTTATTTTATCAAAAGGGAAAGAAATGTAAAACCTATAAGTTTTATGAATTTTTTAGGTTAAGGGTCATACCTATATTTGTTTAAACTCTATAAAACGGACACTGTTGTTTGTTTACTAAGAAATCAAGTAGTTCAAATAACTTTTTTACGCCTTCAGCGATTTTTTTTATATAGAAGAATATCAAAACTTTATTACTTCGATTTAGGGTTTCTCTTGTTATTAATGAAATCTTACAATCGATAATTTTTTTGTTTTATTTCAATATATTAAAAATTCTTGTAGTCCTGCCTGTGTTTTTATTACATATTTGTGTGTTTTTAATTTCTCTAGCTGTGCTTAAAAGTGGATGGTTTACCTCCCTGATGATGTTCTAGTCTCTTGTTTCTCAACACGATCCGTGAGGGTTGATGTCACCTGTGCCAAAGTATAATCTACACTCTGTCCATTTCGTACCACCGCGAAAGGGGTAGGTTACACGTAACGTCCCAACGTGGGGCCAACGTGGCGCCCAACGTCTCTTTACTTAATACCAAATTTTAATATAAGGCACATTATATTTGACACCGAGTGCCCTTTATCCAATTACAAATTTTAAAGTAACGCACCCTTTTTACTCGGCTACCTACAAAATAATTTTTTTTTAATTACCTACCACGTATACACGTGGCGTCCAACGAAATAATTTCTTTTTAATTACAAATCACGTGTTACAGGTGGCGCCCAATGTCCCTTTATCTTATTCCAAACTTTAATATAACGCACACTATGTACAATCTTACACACAATGACAACCAACAACTACAACGCATCTTAAACACAAACCAACTGCCCACGACAAAGACAGAAATAAAGAACTACATACTTGCAGAATGGCAGACACGATGGGATCAAAGCACAACCGGTAGAAAGGTATACGCAATGATCCCAAATATCAAAGTCCGCCTAAATGCTAAATACCTGGTGCCCAGTCGAGGATTTATTAATTACCTAACTGGTCACGAACCCTATCCAACATACAGAGAACGCATGAACTTAGTTGACAACAACATATGCACGTGCGGAGAAATAGGAACACCGGAACATATAGTATTCGAGTGTAATGACTTACAACCGTACCTCTACGCACATAGACAAACATTATTAAACAAGACCCTACACCAGATGATTTGGAACGAAAACCTTTTTCCACGCTTAAGTGCACTCACACAAAAGCCACGGCGCTCATTCACCAACGTTATCTTGACGGATGAAAAACACAAACAAAACTATCCGGACAGAGGCATAAAACTACCAACTCTCCTCGGACCGAGGTTCTGCCCCGGAGACCGGAGACCGATCTCCTGGAATTCCAAGAGCTCCGCTCTTGATGACCAGAAGCAACAAAATCAATGCATTAACCCGACTTTGAAACAACCCAACCCCTTAATATGTAAAATTTGCATGCCACTACATATTACTAACCCCATCTCTAACAAATAATAACTAACAGTAGTATTATAAGTAGTAGAATAGGGAATTTTTGTTTTCAATAACGCTAAATTTTAAGAACCAAACTTACACAAACACAAGGCAAATAATACAACAAACAAATCCTTTCCTCTGAAAGAACCTAGTTTTTTATACGTAATAGTACAAAATTATTCCAACTCAATCAACCTTTTGGTAACCTAGGCAAACATAAACACAAATTATCATTTCAAACACACTTTACACAAACACACACACGCACATACACACAAAATACCTCTCAAACACTGTACAAACACAAAACACTATTCACACACTTACATTCCCTTTTCAACATCCGGATTTCCGGGTGCCGATGATCCGGACTGATAAGGCAATATCCGTTGAGCGTTCTTCGTTGACGGCTAGGATATCCGGCTGCGGATGGTCCAGGTCCTAGTGGGAGAACGTAACACGGAGATCAACATTACTCACACAACACACACAACCCTCACACACACACACACACACACACACACACACACACATAACACACACACACACCTTTCTGACGGTTACTTTCTGGAGGAAAACCAAATCTGCTTAAATTTTCGGTAGCAGACTACTGAAACGGTGGAACAAATAAATAAAAAAAAAATAACGCACACTATATGTGGCATTCAACCTGTCTTAATGGCTTTTACCGTTACACATAGTACACGTAGCTCTCAACGTACCTTTACTTCATGTCAAAATTGTATTATAAGGCACAATACACGTGATGCCTAACCAAACTCCTTTTTTTTATCTACCTACACGTTTCAAACACGGCGCTCAACTTCCTGTTTCCTTTTATTTTTCTTATTATCCTACCACGTTTCACACGTGGCGCACACTCGCGTTTTCTTGTCTTATAAATTTTCCATCACGTTTCCATAAACGTCAGGCACAACTTTCCTACTGCTTTATATGTTTGTCTTAATATTATCGCACTATCGCCACTCACATAACGGCCAACCTATTTTTTTTATTTATCTACTAAATTTCAAATGTGACACCAACTGTTTTATTTTTTTTTTCTCAAAACTTACCTCCACTTTTGAATCGTAGATCTCAACAGGGTCTCTTTGAGATATTTAAAGATATTCGTGATGAACTTCACTCAGCTTATAAAAAAATGTCAAATAGATATAATCTTCGAGGAATGAGAACTTCTTTTAACATTGGTGATATGGTTTGGAAAAAACAAAGTTATATCTAGTGTTGAAAGTGCATTTTCGGCCACACTTAAATTTAAATATATTTTATGCTCAGTTAATGAAAAATTGTCCAATCTATTGTATGACATTACTAATCCCCAATATACCTAATGCTAGTCTATTCATTTCGGTTTTCAAATTTTCTAGCTTGCCTACTTGCCTCATGTTTATAATGCTCCACGTCCCGAGCCGTAAAATTTCAATTTTTTTTCTTCTTATTGAGCGTGTTGATCACATCCTCCGAAGTAGTCTCTTCCTAGAGAACCGAATGGAGGACTATTTTTACTCGTAAGCCGTAAGCCGTTCTACCCGTTCAAGTATTTTATAACTCTCTTAAGGTGCAGGTTCGTTCAGAACGGTAATAGTAAGCCACGTTTCTGATTTTGATCCTTTGACTAAATCTGTTATTGCATTACAAAACGAAAACACTCTTTCGACTGCTTTGTCTTAAACCGACTATAAAATATAACTTCTCAATTCGGGTTCAGTTATTTGCCGCGGTTAGTTTTAATCACTTAACTCTCCCTGCAGATTCGTTAAGAGCATTCCGATATTCCGCTTCGTGAGATAAAGCTGCGGCTCTTAGGCTCTGTAGCCAAGTTTATTGCTTTAATATTAGTTGTCGGCTAATTAACCTCTAAGTTTTTTCCAACTTGCAGTTAAATAGAATATATGTCGTACTTTTTTCTTAGTCGCCGCATTCACATTGACGCTCCTGATCTAAACCAAATAACCAAGGCAACCATATTTATAGGCTTACTAGTATTTGCTCACACTTGGCTCTTATGCGTGTCTGTGCTAGAGAACTTTGACTGCAACTTAGAGTAAGAGGTTAGAAAAGGAAATGATACTGCTCTCGGTAGCAAACGTAAGACGCTTCTGTAGAAAAAACAGGTACGTGTATGACTGCTGAGCACAAAGTTCTGGGTTGGATTTCTAACACCGTCGCATGAAAAATGTTAAGCGCGCATTTTTCACAAAAAATACGCTTTCGTTCGAATGAGAGATAAAAGGTAAGCCTCGGGTATGTGTGTTATCGCGCACGCTATAGATCCCTACCATGTTTGGGATATCAAAGGATTCTGCAAAATTTAAAATTTCTAAGTAAACGAAACTGGCTTCCTGGTCAATTTAATATCTTGGCGTGTAGTATTGTAAAATCATATATAGGGGTGGCAACTTAAGGCTTGTTTTCTCAGCGTGTGGCTCGACAATCCTCGGGTCAGTTGTCTGTACTTGAGACTCGAGGTGTGACGAGTTTTCGGTTTGTCGTGTGACGACCACAGGATGTTGCTAAGCAAGCCGTTAATGGCATTCTGTTGATTAAAAAACCTTGATGCATTTATCCACTTACCACGGCAAAGGTCGAGTCATTCCAAATCACCACAAGTAACACGAGTATGCACGTATGCACTCTAAAACAGGCCTGCCAAATCGCAACGCTGTGACAACTAGCCTCAAATATACCAGTCGCAATTATCTGGTCCACGTATTTTACATATGCAAATCTCATTGGTGCCTGCAGTAGATTGCTGTTTAACAAATTTCTAATTCTATTTTTTATTCACAATCTTTCTCTTTCTAGTAGCAATGTTTTTAGCAAGTCAATAATATTACACTAATTGCAACTATAATAATATTGCACCTTCTTTTACTCTCTTACTTATTTTCACCCATTTATTTTCACAAGTAAAGCTAAAGCATATTGGATTGCAGCCAAATATAACTAAAGGCTCACCAAGTTTGCACTAAAATTGTTGGAACTTTAGGTTCATTTTATATTTGTATATAGGAATCTCACTTTCCTTCAGTATAAATAGAAATAAATATACGCGAGACTAAATACCATTGCAGAAAAGCTTCTTTGTGCAACAAACTCGAGCTTATCAGTATGAGATATTTAGGTCGTTTTTCTTTTGTACTGTTGCCGTTTACGTTGGTTGCTATCAGCATCACATACATAAATGTGTTTTTATATGGAAGGCGATTCAATCCAATCACCAAAAACAAACTTTGTAGACAACTTCCATTTCGCAAACGTTTGATTTAAACGCTCGGAAAGATGTAGATCAAACGCCGAAATAAGTTGAAGGAATGTTTTTGATAAAGTTTTCTCCCCTTCCTTTCATGCTGAAAAGAAATTGAAAGAAGCCAAAAAGCAAGTACTATTAGCAGTTGTTTATTCGATATTTGAGTTTTACGTTTACATTTAAATTTTTTTATATAAAATATGTAATTTAGTATCTTGGGAGGAATAAGAAATGTGCCTGGATTCTTAATATCAAAACATAATCATTCAATTAATTCAAATTGTAGTCATTTAAAGTACATAAACAGCTACTTGCAGGTGCATGGAAATATATTTGCTATAAATATTAATTGCTAGAGTTTGTTATTACGAAACCTGTAATGGAGCTTAATGTATTTTAATTAACCCATTAGTGCCCAGTTGCAAATAAAGCTGCCATGCCTTTTTTAGTTTTTTATTTCTTTATTATACATTACTTATGTTTAGTTTCATAATTATAATACTAGTCTATCTTTGATTTCTGCAGATAATTTACGAACAATCGCTAATTACTAAACAACCCTGTAATTAGAATTAGAAGTGAATTGTCGGCAAGATCATCAGCATTAATTTCTGTTTGATGGTGTACTATTGTTCATACAATTACTTTATCTATAGAACACTAAATAAGAAAATATTACAGACAGATGTAGACTTGAGATTCTTGTAGACAAAGATCTGTAAATTACGTTTTCAGATATAATCACTATATTAATAAAACATTATACTTTACATTAGGTTAGAAATCTATCAATTATTTTAACCTTCGTATTCATTATCAAGGGCAGTGCAGTGTTAACTTCATAGACTTTGTACTAATTGTTGTTAAATGTAAACATCGATATTTCTTATCAACGGAAATTGTTATAATTACTTTAGATGATTATTCTATTGTGAGTTACTCCTTATCTTGTGGAAACAGTCCAAAGACCAAATGAAGAACTACCATAAATATATTGTATTGATTAGAATTATTATTATTACATCTTGCTTTTTCATACAGTTTAAATGTTTGGTTTAAGTTAAATAAATTTTTAAAAACTTCTTTTTACTATTTGCAAACAAAATAGGCGCAGCGGGAGTATGCCTGAAGTTTTGCGTATCGCACGAAAGACTTTTATTTTAACAACTTATTAGGTATCCAACAAAAATCAGCAAATCATTTAGCTTCAAGGAAGACTTTAGTTGAAGGCAAATCAACTCAGGAACAGAATTGTCCAGTCCATTCGATCCTAGAAACTGGTAATTGAAAAGAAAAATTTAAACTTGAAACCTGGGAGGAAGACCAAAAATCGTCTGAACCCTATAGGAAAGGCAATAAAGATAATCCTAATGTAAGTTAATCCTTTTATTATTCCTAATTGAATAATTTTTACCCGCATGTCGGATCCCAAGTTTGAGATCTTTGAAGATTTATTTCCAAATATTAATATAAACGAAATTTTAAACTCGACACAGTCAACGAAAATGACTGAGCAAACTAATTATCAACTATTAAAAGTATACTTAGATTCAATTCCTAATTATGATGGAAACCCCCATACGTTAAATATATTTTTAGATAATTGCCAAAGCTTTTTAGCAACTTTTATGAGTAAGGCAGATAATAATTTTAATTCATTTCCTGTAAGAGCCATATTAGGGAAATTGCAAGGTAGAGCCTTGATATTGACAGGTTCCAGAACAGAATTGAAATCTTGGGAAGAGATTAGAAAAGCTTTAAGGTTATGTTTTGGCGACCAGCGAAATGTCGATTGTTTAGTACAAGATTTAATTTCTTTAGGACCTAATAAGGGAGAAACTCCATATGATTTTGGTATGAGATGTCAAGATGTACGAAGTTTAGTTATTTCTAAATTAAACTTTACAGATATACCTGACGAGGAACGTAAGTTACAAATAAAAAATTATAACGATTTAGCATTAAAAACCTTTATTCGCTTCCTCATAGGACAAATTCAAACTAATGCTAGGCTTAGAAACCCCGATAATTTGGAAGCTGCCATGAATTTTGTTATAGAGGAAGAAAATTTTTATATTCTACCATTCAAAATAACGCAGTAAATATGCACAATATTTTTAGACCTGCACACAGAATGATTCCAGGAAAAACTAATTTTTCAAAACCACAACATACACCTCACATTAATCGTTCACCATTTTTCAAACCAAATTATTATAACCCGTCACAAACAATGCCTTTTGCCGCACATAATTATCCACAACCACAAAATCAATTTTTCCAACGACCAACACAGAATAATTTTCACATACGACCTCAATGGCAACCTAATAATCAATAGTTTCAACAGAAACACACACCTTTTACGCCACACCCGAATCAATTTGCACAAAATTCTAACAGAATCAAACAAAATAATTTCAAGCCAGAACCCATGGATACTTCTTCAGGATATTCCCATCTGAAGAAACAACCTAACCACACAAAAAATGAATTATTTACACAAAACGTAAATAACACATTTAACTACGAAAATCCTTCCGAAACTCAAGCAGATGATCATGACTTCGAAACTCCAAGTTACGACAATGAAAATGCATATTCTAACTATGACGAAACGACAAATGATTTAGAAAACCCGTATGAAAATTTAGGCATAGCAGACTACCCGTTCACTCAATCACAAACTTTTCATAATGAAAATTTTCACTAAACACCGTTCTTGAACGACCCAACGTAATATAAATAAATACATTTAAATCAGACCTTCTTTATATTTTCGTTCCACACATTAACAGATTCCTGATTGACACCGGTAGCACTAAAAGTTTAATTAATCCGGAATTAGCAAATAAATTTTACAAACCTGCAATTTATAACGAAAAGTTTACTATTCAAATAGCGCACAACACTTCGTTTCATAATCAAGTTTTGGAAATACCAATTTTTGACATTTTCAAAACAAAACAAACACACAAATTTTACTTATTTAAATTCAGCAAAAAATATGACAGACTTTTTGGCTTGGATTTACTCAAACAATTAAATGCTAACATAAATATGAAGACGAACGAATTGACAACGCCTCATGCAAAAATCCCAATCTTTTTGGATAATGGTGAACTAACGGATGACAACAGTCATTTAATAACAATTTGTCCACGAACTCAAAGTATTGTCCAACTGCCTGTTAAGATAGATAACGGCACTGGAATAATTAGTTACACAAAATTTCAAAAAGGACTCGGATCACCCAAAGCACTTGTTAACTTCAAAAATCATTTTAACATCCATTACTAATAGTAACGAGACGGAGATATAATTAAAAATTACACAACCTCTAGACATAGAACCACTTAACCCGATCGAAACAAATTTCGTAGATAAAATGGACACCAATGAAATTTTAGAGGCAAACCATGACAACCTTTTGAAAAAAAATGTAAAGAATATAAGAACAGATCATTGTTATAAAGAAGAAAAAAATGCTATTAAAAAATTACGTTACGAGTGCAGATACGTATTTTACTCTGAAAAATACCTTGACTTTCACAAATAAAAGTAAACACCAAATTAAATTTAAAAACGGCACCCAGATATACACGAAATCTTATAGGTTCTCAGAAATTCATAAGCAAGAGGTGGGAAACCAAATAAAAAGTATGCTAGACCAAGGTATAATCGAGGACAGTAATTCCCCATGAAGCAGTCCCATATGGATTGTGCCAAAGAAATTAGACGCTTCTGTAAACGAAAATGGGGACTTGTAATAGACTATAAAAAATTAAACAAACAGACTGTAGATGACAAATACCCACTCCCGAATATTACAGACATCCTAGACAGATTAGGCAAAGCAAATTACTTCAGTACACTAGATTTAGCAAGCGGCTTTTATCAGATCGAAGTTTATATGATGTAGCAAAAAAAAGCTTTTTCTGTAGAAGGTGGACATTACCAATATAAACGAATGGCTTTCGGATTGAAGAACGCACCCGCCACATTTCAGAGACTATGAATAAGATACTAAGAGTATTGCAGAATGAGACTTGCCTAGTATATCTTGATGACGTCATAATATTTAATACATCCCTTCAGAAACACATAGACCGACTACGGAACATATTTGAAAAACTAAGACAAAGTAATTTCAAAATTCAATTAGACAAATCTGAATTTTTACAAAGACAAGTACAATACCTAGGACACATAATTACCCCCGACAGAGTTAAACCAAATCCTGAAAAAATATCAGCTATCAAAAATTATCCCATTCCTAAGACAATGGAGGAAATCAAAGAATATGTAGGACTATTAGGGTATTACAGGGAATTCATTAAAGATTTTGCAAAAATAACGAAACCCATGATCAAATGTTTGAAGAAAAATGCAAAGATCATACACGACAATGACCTCACAGAATGCTTCGAAACATGTAAAAATCTTCTTACAAATGACCCCATACTACAATATCCAGACTTTAATAAACCATTGATTTTAACAACGGACGCCAGTAATTTTGCAATCGGATCAGTTCTATCACAAGGAAACATTCGCTAAGATAAACCAGTGGCATATGCCTTCAGAACACTGAATGAGACTGAAACACGTTATTCAACCAAAGAAAAAGAATTATTAGCGATTATTTGGAGTTGCAAACATTTTAGACCATATTTATATGGGCGTAAATTTACTATCTATACAGACCACAGACCAATAGCATGGCTTTTTAATATAAAAGAACCCAATTCAAAATTGGTAAGATGGAAATTAAAGTTACAAGAATTTGACTACGCCATTGTCTATAAAAAAGGAAAATACAACACCAGCGCTGACTGTTTATCCTATATTCCTGTTAACGCACTAGAAACAAATGACAATCAATCTATATGCAATAATCCCGGCGACTCTGATCAATATATACTTGAATTCCTGTAACAACTCACGCCAAATTTAGAACCTGACGAACAACAAACATCGACAAGTTAACCTGTAGAAATTTCAGACAAACCCATATCGATTCAAATTGACCAAAAGACACTCTCTACTGTTCATTCGAACGCAGAAGATCACACAAATGACGGTATCGAAATTGTTGACGAAATAATTAATAGTAAAGCAAATCAGATACACGTATTCCCAAATGTATACCATAAAACGAACGTTACCACGCAAAATTTAGAAGAACCGTGATAACAGTAAAAATTCCAAATGACCGTAATGACGATCTAATATTGCAATTTTTGAAAGAATGTACAAACTCTAAGAATGTATACCACATGCATTTCTATAATGAACAAAGTTTTTGCAAAACCTTCCTTAAATGCTTTTCAGAAAATGGACCCAAATTAATAAAATGTACCCAAAAAATAATCACAGATAACCTCGATCAACAAGACGCCGAAAAATACGACGCAGCCATAACTTATTTAGCGAAAAATCAAAATCAAGTCAAAACTATTTTTAAAGATCAAATTACTTTAGTTCAGAAATCATTAGAGAAATTTAGAGGCAATATTTAAGCTCTATCACATAATCAATTAATGCTTTCAGCACGGCTCACTCACCTTGAAAAAATTGTTCAATTTGCACTAATTCATAACGTAGAATCCTTTCAATTTTTTGCTATACAAACTACATTTACTCAATTTTATAAAACATTCAAAATTATGTACGGCATTCTAGAAAAAATCGAAGTAGCAATTACCTTTTCAAAACTAAATACTTTCCATAATTCAATCATAGAACCCCACGATTTACTTGAGGAGATTTCATCTGTTGAACTAGCAGAAAAAACCAAATTTCCATTCAAACAAGACTTAGAAAACGTTTTGCTAATAAAAAAATAATTAAAGTCTAGAGTTATGGCAAAGACAACCAAATTGTATTTATTTTAGAATTTCCATTAGTAAAAATTGATAATTTTAATTACTATCGCCTTTATTCCTTACCAACTCCCCTTAATTATACATTCAAAACCATTATCCCTCATTCCAAATACATTCTATTCAACGAAAAAATCTATGCCCTATCTAATACACAATGTAGAAAAATATCTACAGACGAATATTGATGCAAAAGCCAGCACACAGTGGAAATCAACGCCAATGCGTCCTGTGAAATCCAATTATTGCAACATGATATAAATCACATTAATTGTGAACAAATACCTGTAAGCATTTCAAATACTAAAATACAAAGGTTGGAGAAAACCAATGGATCGTAATCAACCTCAAAAATTCAGTGGCGACCGTAAAATGTTCAAAAAACTTAGACAAACACTCACTAAAAGTTACTTACTAAGTCTTTCTAATGTATGTGAAATTCATCTTGATGGACATCTCATAAAGAAATATAGAAGTTCTAAGGCTGCACTTCAAGATATAAATTTACCAGAAATTAAGACGTCAGAAGACTACATTCGCAAGAATGACGACCTCTCGAAAACACCAATAAAATTAGATCCCATTGATCTAGACGAAACAAAAGCAATTTATAATTCCCTGGAAAAATAAAAGAAGAAATTAGAAAATACAGACGATGTACCAACGCACTTTTATGATTTTAATCCTTATACTATTATTGCGATTGTAATTATTGTAGGAATTATTAGTTATAAAGTTATTTTTATTAAATTCTTAACACTTTATTTACAATATAAATAAAAATTTATTGTGCCACAGCTGCATTGGCAGCTATACTAGGACTGTTAATCACTTCTCCTAAACTTTCTAATAGTTCTTTCCTATAATCATCAAAGTCACCATCTACCTCATTAATAGTTTGATCTTCTATGATAAACAAAGCACATTCAGTCTCTCGAATAAGTCGTTCATCATGCGATACAATAATAACGCCACCTTTATAACCATTAATAGCATCTGCTAAAGCATCGATTGACTCAATATCAAGGTTATTTGTAGGTTCGTCAAGTATTACTACATCAGGAGCAGTAAGACATAACTCTGCTAGCGCAACACGAGCTTTTTGACCTCCAGATAAATCCTTCATTTTAATATTATGTGCATGACTAGATAAACCAAATGTCCCAAGTTGTTTTCTAGATTTTTCATAAGGTAAATTAAATAAGCGCATTAAGTATTCTGCTGGAGATTCTTCGGCCGTTAAATGTTCACCAGAACGTTGATCAAATTTTCCTATGTGTAATTTATGATTTTTCCTGACTTCTCCTTGTAGTGGTGTTAGGTCACTAGTAAGCAATTTTAAAAATGTAGATTTTCTTACACCATTTGGACCCACAATTGCAACACGACTAGAAAGATCAATCCCAAAATCTGTTCTTGTAAATAAAGGCTTCTGACCAGGATATGCAAAACTTACATTATGGAGTCCCAAAATAGGTGGCTGTAATGGCAGCGGATCAGGAAAAAAAATTTAACAATGTAGTCTCTTGGTTTTTGTAGCAGTTCAGTTACACTAGTTTCTTCTTGTTGTTGCGTCATTTTAGTTTTATTCTTTTCTTGTTTTCTGGTTAAAGTTTCTTTTTGTTTTTTCTCAGCTTGTTTTTTAGAAGATCCTTGGGACTTCATTTCTTTGAGTTTCTTCTCTTGTTTTTCATATTCCTTAACCATTTCTTTCCTTTTCTGACCAAACATTTTCTTAAACATAGAATAGTTACCTTTATAGTAATAAAGTTTCTGCTGATCCAAATGGATAATTTCATTACACACATTACCTAAAAAGGACTGGTCAAGGGAAACAATTAGGAGGGTTTTCTTCCAGTTCTGTAGATAATTGTCCAACCAAATTACAGCATTTAAATCTAAATGATTGGTAGGTTCATCAAGCAATAATAAAGTAGGTTCCAAATATAGAGCACGCCCTAAAGACACCCTCATTCTCCATCCTCCTGAGAAGCTTTTTGTAGCTCTATCTTGCATTTCTTTTGTAAAACCTAAACCTGTAAGGATTCGTCTAGCACGTGGTTCAGCCGAATCTGCATCAAGTGCTTTCAGTTCAGCATATACTTCATTTAATCTGTCTTGAACATTGAGATCGCCAGCTTGAAAAGATTTTTCTAATTTCTTACACTCATCTTGTAATGCAATCAATTTTGTATCTGCTTTTATAACGGATTCAACAGCAGTCAGATCATCAGCGACAACTTCTTGTTCACAGTAAAGGAGATCGATATTTGGAGGAATATCAAATGCTCTTTGGGCAATATGTCTTAATAATGTAGTTTTACCATGACCGTTTGGTCCCACCAATCCATAATGCCGACCTTGTGCTATTAATAAGTTAGCATTTACAAATAAGTCGTTACCTTTGGCAGATATACTAAAGTTCTCTATTTTAATATCAACAGCATTTTCAAGAGCTGCTAGTTGACCTGCAGATCGTTGTGCCTGTGACACAGTAAAATTAGGTTCTAAGTTATTTGTAAATATACTAAGAAAAATAAGAATTTTCCAAAGATAAATAAACTTTTCAAGTCGGACGAAATCGAAGGAAAAAATTTCCTTCAACTTTCAACAAGGGGTAGACGAATTACGTTTTCAGATATAATCATTGTATTAATAAAACATTATACTTTACATTAGGTTAGAGATTTATCAATTATTTTAACCTTCGTATTCTTTATCAAGGACAGTGCATTGTTTACTTCATAGATTTTGTATTAATTGTTGTTAAATGTAAACATCGATGTTTCTTATCAACGGAAATTGTTGTAATTACTTAAGATGATTATTCTATTGTGAGTTACTTCTTATCTTGTGGGAACAGTCCAAAGACCAAATGAAGAACTACTATAAATATATTGTATTGATTAGAATTATTATTATTACATCTTGCTTTTTTATACAGTTTAAATGTATGGTTTAAGTTAAATACGTTTTTAAAGACTTCCTTTTACTATTTGCAAACAAAATATGTATCAGTACTTCATAAAATAAAGAAACCAATAAGTTATAAAGTTGAGTGCCAGACAAGTTTACCACTGAGCTGCAACAGTTGCACACTGTAAGTCACTATTAGCAGTGAATTTATCTTGTTTTTCTGGTATTTTTAGTTTATATTCCTAAATCGGTATTCGTTGAAAAATATGGATCAAAATTTGTAAGTACTACTTCGTTTATGTAAAAAATACTTAGCTTTTTTTATTATACGCTATATATGCTCGTGGACGTGATGGAAAGGCCCATTATTACATGAGTGTTTAGAAGATCGAGAAAATGTGGAAGACAATTATAATATTCCGGATCAAATTAATATTGAACCATTTATTGAAGAACCGAATGCGCAAACAAAGATTCAGATCAATCTGATAACGAAGCTTGCGGTAATAGGATCACCTACCTAGAAGAACTTTATTAGTTCCGCGTTCAACAAACAAACAAAATCCTGAAAATGACGATGAAAGTAATTTGGTATGTGAAGCTTCAATATCCACATCAGCAGTGTCTTTACCAAGACAAGCGGTCAACAGAAAAAAGCTTGTAAACGTTATAAATTGGATTGTTGAAGATGGATTAAACTTACAACTACCTAACATTTCAATCAATGACCGTTTGAATGATACTGTTCTTTTGGAATCGGTAAATATTACCATTGATGCTTTTAAAATATTTTTAAATGACGAACTTCTCGAAGAGTGTGTGAAACCATCTTATACGCTGGTCAAATAGGTTGTCACAATTTGAAGGTTACTAAAAATGAAATAAGGGTAGTAATTGGCATCACGTTGTACTTCGGATATCATATTTGACCGAGTAAGCGAACGTACTGGAAAAACGATACAGATTATCATTCATCTATTATTGTGAACGCTATGAGGCGAAATAGATTTGACGATATACTGCGATACACACATTTTGCTGACAATTCAACAATTTACAAGAATGACAAACTGTATAAAGTGCAACCAATTTTTGATTTACTAAATAAATCATTCAAACTACTACAGATAAGTGACTGCAGCAGAATAGATGAAAGTATTATACCATATTACGGCCATCCTAGTGCCAAACAGTTTATTTGAGGAAAATCAATAAGGTTTGGCTATAAATTGTGGTGTATAGCATGCTCAAATGGATACCTTTATCATGTGGAATCATACTGTGGTACACACACTCGTTCGCCCGAAACCAGCTATGGACAAGGTGGCAATGAAGTTCTTGGTCTTTCTGAAAATCCCAAATTACCTAAAGATGCGAAACTATTTTTGATACTTTATCGTCTTAAAACAGGTTGGACAAGTACCTCCACTTATTTCTATTTTGATCTAGCCTACACAGTTTCCTGAAATTTCTACAGTCTGGCTCGGTTTCCCTTCTGTTGTTTTCTAATTATATCTCTTATTTTAACAAGATTCAGTAATATAGGAAGGCGGTTAAGCAACTTGTGGCTGCCTAAATCACCCAACACTACACATTTGCCCAATTAATAGTTTTCCAGTAAATGCTTTTGCACAATTAACATTAGTTGAGGATATTGTAAAACCAATACCTGTAGTTGCTTATAATAATTATCAGGTTTAAGTACAATTATTTTTTCGTCATTAGGTTTTCCCTCTTGGAAGTGGTTTGTAACGTGCATTTTCATAGCTTAACATTTTACGCTACTTCCCAATTCGTAAATGCATTTCTGTAACTACTATTTCTATAGTTTATATTTATTAACTCCTTAGGCGAATGCATCGTATTATAATGAGTGGATATACAAGTCTAGATAATAGACGATAAGAGGTTGTAATAGAACGAGTTGAATAAACAGATAAGCAGTTGTAGTTTGTTCTTGGTTCCTATATATTAATTACGTTGAAAAATACTGCTTATTCTTTGCTTTGAAAATAGTGAGAATTAATGCGGTAACAATTTTCGAATTGTTCAGGAACGAGCACGGCACGATTTTAGTTGTTTTTCTTGTGAAATAAAAGTTGTATATTAACCGTGTTTGGTCGACGCACGTGTGTTTTTAAGGAAATTTGACGGACGGGTTTATAGCTTACGCGTGCCTTACTAATTGTTGTTTTTGTTGAGTTTCTACTGGAAATAAAAGATGCAGAACTTGTTAAACTCGACCTGCACGCGTGTTTTACGGAACATTTGACGGACGTACTTTAGTGATACACGTGCTTTACTCATTGTGGTTTTTTTGTTGGTGCTTCGTCTTTTGATACTTAAACTGTGTGTGCGATCTAGTTTCGCGGTCCTTTGTTTTTTTATCAGAGTAATGCATACTTTAGATTATCCAAATACAGTTGATACTGTAGTTTTTGAATTTTCTAACCCCAAAGAATCTAAAACAGATCATTGTTTGCGCAAATTTCGTTATTTGCGAAATATAACAGATTACCGGTTTACAAAGGTATTGCTTGAAGTTTCTCACTGCTTTTTGGATGTTTATGAAAATAATATACATTTGGTCCCAGTTGAAATTAAACTAGTGCTACAAAATACTTCGAAATTATTGTCTCAGGAAATAGAATTAACAAGAAATTTATCAATGCTAAATAGTTCCGTCGTGTGATAAGGTCTGCTGCTAACCCCAGTGAAATACGTAGGTGTGATTAGGGTTACGTGTGATAAGTTCCATCAACGCCCTCACAACCAAGGGTGAAGTGCTTCGTTAGTGCTGGACATCGTGAATCCCACACTTCAATTGCAAGGAAGCTTTACTGAAGGACCTTTTGTAAGTTGAACTATTCCCTACTTATTCTTACTTTAAATATCTATCCGTTGTTTTGCCATATCTTTGTCGTTCTGATACCTTTTACCATAGACTTGCATGCTATTTGAAAAAAAAAGAAGAATCAACAATACTGGATGACATATCAATTGTGCTTACCTATTTATTTTTTTGTTAAAATTTTGTCTGATTTATGTTTAATTGGTGTGTGAGGAAACGTTTCTGCTACTCCCCAATATTACCTCACTTTGTACTAAAAATTTTTGTATTGCTTTTACCGTTGTTATATTATACAGATTATCCAAACCGTTTTTTTTACATTCTACAAAGTACTGAACAATCTATGCTCGATCAGCATGCTATGCTTTTTCTTTATTTCAGGTTTGCAGGACTAATTTTTTTTTATTGCAGGTTTGCTATTCTGATTTTTTTTTGCAGGTGTTGTTGCTAGCTCCTTACAGCCGCGTACCTTATATGTTGGTCTGCTTTCTGCAACCCCCCTAATCTCCGATTAAGCCCGGTCATTTCTTTGTTTTTTTCTTTGTATTACGCACGGCTGCGAGTCAACGTGGCATAAATTTGGCACCCAACGTGGCTGCCACGATACACGTAACAGGTTGGACGCGAACCTCCATTGATTTCTATTCTGAGCTAGTCTACACATTTCCCTGAAATTCCCACAGCCTACATCTTTAACTATCTGTGTACAATAGTCCAACCTAGGTCTATCGCTACCTTTCTTTTTTCCTATCTGTGCTACTAATACATATCGCACTATTCGCTCATGTTTTAGTATGTGACCTATCGTCCTCTCTCCTATTTTATATTATTTTCTACATGTTTCTTTCTTCCTCTACCATTTCAAGTACAACTTTGTTCTTAACTTTGTCTGTCCATGTTATCTTCATCATGTGTCTGTAGCACCACATTTCAAAGGCTTCTACCTTTTTCCTGTCCGCTTCCCCTACTGTCCAAGTTTCACAGCCGTACAAGGCCGTGCCCCACACATATGTTTTAAGCAATTTCTTCCTTGTTTATATGTTTGTTGTCTTTGAACACAGTAGTTGTTTTTTCTTGTTAAATGTAGCACGACCTTGTGCTAATCTTTGTTTTATATCCTTTGGGCTCTTTCCATCTCGCGTTATTTGACTTCGTAGGTAGCATAAATCCGTAACCTTTTGTAAGTTCTTCTTACCTATTTGTATTCTTGTTTTTGATTTATTTTCCCTTTCTTTGCATATTAGTAATTTAGTTTTATTTTTGTTAATTTTCATACCGTATTTCTCAGTTCGAACGGTTTCCATTTCATTAAGAGCAGCTTCTATCTCTTCCTTGCCAGATGCTAATACCGCTATTTCAGCTGCAAATCTAAGCATATCAATCTTTTGTCCCTGCATAGTAATTCCAAATGTTTTCCTGCATTTCACAGTATTCATTGCTTTTTCGATGTGCAAGTTAAAATTAATGGGGATTCTACTACCGCTATTTGCTCTTTGTATAAGCTATGTATTATCCGTCTATCCCTAAAACTCATTCCAATCTATTTGAGTGTTTCAAACATTTTTTGCCTTTTTACATTGCTTCTCTTTTTTGGTTTAGTGAGTATGATGTTATGTTTAGGTATCTTACCTGTCTCATACATATAGCTTACAAGTTGGAAGAGACGTTCTGTTACTGCTTGTTCAACGGCTTTTAGAGCTTCTGCTTGTACCTTTTCTATATCCGGCGCCATTCCGTTTTTCAGACCCTCTAATGCTAATTCAAACTCATCTCTAAGTATAGTATATCCCACGTCATCCTTTTCAATATTTGATTCCCGTTCTAATGCTGTTAGTTTCTTTTCGGCATATAAATTCCCTATATACTTCTGCCATCTAACCACTTTCTCTTCATTTTACAGAAAATGTAAAGAAAGTGGTTAGAGGTTTCCTCTCTCGTCCCTTATATTTTAGCCATACGGTTTTATTTCCCTAAAACTCATTTTAACTAGTTTGTATACTTCGTCTGTCTTTCCTATTTCCATCTTGCTTTGTACCTCTTTGTACTTTTTATCAATCCATTGTTCTTTAGCTTTCCTGCATTTACAAATAAATTCCCATTTTATGGCTTTGTATCTCTGTTCTCCAGTTTCGTCTGGTTTGTTTTTGTATTTTCTTCTATTAAGTTCAAGATATCCTTTATTAGCCATGGTTTGTTACTTTCTTTTTGTGCATATCCCGGAATATCTCTGGCCGCCATGTCTAAGCTGGGTTTAATGTTATTCCATGTTGTTTCTACTTCAGTAGCATCAGAAATTTTCCGATATGTTTCAGCAATTCATTTGATTTTTTTCAAATTGTGGATAAATATATCTTTTAGTTTCTCAAAGTCAAAGTGCCTTTTTCTGTTCCTTTTTTTCAAATTTTTTAATTAAAAGCGCCCTTCGTAAATACGATGTTGGGGTCAGTGTCTATATCTGCTTCTGGGTAGCTTCTACAGTCTTTTGCTTGATTCCTAAACCGTTGTCTAACAAGAATGTAATCTATTTGATATTTTTCTTTATCCCATGACATGTTCCACGGGTATCGTCTTCTAGCATGATGTTGAAACAATGTGTTTGAGATGGCTAAACTGTTTTTGTCGCACAATTCTACCATCCTATTTTCCCTTGTCGTTTCTCGTGCCTAAACCAAATAAACCTTCCCAACCCTCGCCTACCACTGCATTAAAATCTCCGTAATTAACAAATTTTCATATCCTTTTTATATCTTAGTACGTATTTGATATCTTTGTAGATTGCTTCTATCTCTTCCTCACTGTGGCTAAAGATGGGTTTGTATATTTGTATTATTACTGTATTTGCCGGTTTAGATTCTAATATAGCCATGAGTACTATTTCGTTCTTCAAGTCCTGTCCAAGATCTTATATTTTCCATTTTTCAATTACTAGCTCGATTTGAAATGATTATTTGGGCTTTGCATAAAAGTCTAAGTTATTATTTCATCTTATTAACAGTAATACATTAGTATTTATCAACTTACCTTGTGTAATTAACTTCTTAAAATATATATATATATATATATATATATATATAATGCAATGTAAGAGGGTAGTTTAAGGGTAGATTAAGTCATAAGGGTTGTAGAATAAATGTAAATAATTTTAACGTTAAGAAAACCAAATAATTTTACCATTAAATAGGAGTATCTCGAATATTTTACGAAAGATCAATTGCGAACGCACTGTATATAAATTATTTTATTTTAATGCAAAGGAGCTTGTTTTGCAATAATCCGATACCATTTAGTTAAAATACAAATGTGTACGTTGAATATTATGTTTTAAGTTAAATTTATAAGTCCAGAATTGAATAAAAATGAGTTAAGATAAGGTTTTAAACGCAACAAATTGCATCAATATAAACACATTATCGGGAAAGATAAATAACCTGGTATTCTAGCTATTTAAGAATATTTTCAACAATGGCAACGCATGAATTAGTAAACGCATTTTAGTATGTCATTATTAGAAAATAAATACGTGACCAAGAATATTACATTTGCGGAGAAATCCGACATACGTTTCATAACAAATAAATAACAGACGGTTCGTTATACGATAAACCTTTGGAATATAAGCGACACAAATATAAAATACGTGACGGAATGCAAACGAGCACTGAAAATAAAAGGTGGAATTATCAAAGACATAGTGTAAATTATAGGAAAACTTCAATAGAATCAATTTTAATAACTACAATGATAATTTTAGACGGAATTGGAATACAGGAAACACGCCAAGGAGAGAAACGGAGTAAACCAACCACGCCAAACACATAAATCAATATGCACGCCAACAACAACATAGGGAACAAACAGCACATCCGAGCAGAACACACCGAACCTATGCAGAAATTACAAGTCAGGCAAGACCATCTACGTCGAATCAGGATTTTTAATAAGGGCAAACCAAGTAAACCCTTAAGAATTAATGGATACGAACACCAGCGCGAATATATAAAATATGAAGTAGAAAATGATTTGAGTAAAAGTTTATTACCGATAATTAAATTGAAAGTAGAAAATAATAGAAGAAGAATACTCATTGATACGGGAGCAGAAGCATCGTTATTGTCTAAAGATTTTGTTAAACGGGAAAGGTTAATGGAGAGGATGGTGTCTGTTAGGAAGTTTAATTTAATAGCACTAATTAGCAAGAGATTTGCAAGTGTGAATAAGATGGTAATTCTGGAATGTGAAGTGGGGGAGATGAAGTTTAAAAATGAATTTATAGTAGTACCGGGGTTACGAATAGATGTGATATTTGGAATGGATATAATTGATAAGTTGGGATTAAAGATAAATGCCGAAGTAAAAGAAGTTGTTGTAAAGGAAGAATATATTAAATGGGATGATGAAGAGAGCGTCGAAGTCGAAGGGGACTGTTTGAATATTAATCTATTTGAGGGTGAAGTAGGTGTAGAAAAGGATATAAATGATGAAATAAAATGTCCAGAAGAAATGAAAAATATGGTTAAGTCATTATTGATGAAGCATTCCGAATTAATAGGATCAGAGTCCAGAATAGCAACAGGGTATGTGCATAAATTAAAAGTTGTGAACATGGAATCGTTTAACACGAAGCTATATCCTATTACAGCAGCATACGAGGATGGAGTAAGAGTAGAGATAGATCAAATGTTAAGTGAGGGTATCATTGAGAAATCAGACACACATTTCGTAAATTTACTAGTTGTAGTGAAGAAAAGTGATGATAGCATCAGGCTATGCCTGGATGCTAGGAAAATAAATAAGAGAACAAGACCTCAATATAATAGTCCACCAACTATGGATACAATTGTATCAATAATAGGTAATAAAAGAATATTTTCGAAAATCGACTTAAAAAATTCATTTTAGTTAATTCCACTAGAACGTGAATCAAGAAAGTATACGGGTTTTTCTATAGAACGGCAGATTTATCAATTTAAAGTGGTTCCTTTTGGTTTGTCTTCAAGTACGGCTGCATTAGTAGAGGCTATGCAGGGTATATTGGGACCGTATGAAGAATTTTGCATACATTATGTAGATGATGTTTTAATTTTCAGCGAAGATATAGAGCTACATTTCAATAGGATTTTGTTAGAGTTAAGTTTATTAAGGAGAAAAGTAAGTACGAAGAAGTGTGAATTCTTTTAAGGGGAGATAAAATTTTTGGGATTTAGATATAGGACACATTAGATTTTGTAGATAACAACAATTAGAAATCAAATGAAGAACAGCAGAGATCACAACAATCCGAAATGATCTCAATTTTATTAGCGTTAAATAGGAAAATGGACAAAAGCGAAGAGGCGATTAGGGGAAAATTTCATGTAAATTTAATTTACCCATACAGGGAATAGAAGCAATTGTACAAACTGTAATATAAACTAGTAAATAGGGGAGTTAAATATAATTATAAGTTAGGATAGGTATAGATAAGGAATTAGAATAGGGACATATTTATCAGCTAATGATAGGATTACAGATTTAGGTATATGCAGAAAATTCAGGGAAATTGTAAGACAAGGTTTAATGATGTAAATAGAGAATTGTGTATTTTAAAATCAGTCTTAGAAAATTTTGGAAGAAATAAGGGGCAATACGTTAGGCTAAATAGACCGGAAATATCAGTGAAGCAATATTCGAAATTTTATGGAGACAACAAGATGATTCCGAAAATATTTTAAAACAATATAAAAACATTAATACAAGGATCAACAGATGAGAGGTACAATTTGAACTTAGTTAGGTCGATGCTAAAAGGAGACGCGGAAATTTGGTTTAACTTGATAGAAAATGAAATAGGAACGTTTCAGGAATTTGAGAACAGATTTTTAAAACACTTTGGAAGGGGGGGGGGGACAATCAGCAATAATTTAATTATGGGAAAATATAATCAGAACTTAGGAATGACGCGAAAGTTATACGCCACACAAAAATTTAGTGTATCAATGCAATTAAATCCTCCATTGGAAAAGAGACAAATTATAAAGTACTTAGCAGGACATTTTGGAGAAGAGGTAAGTCATTATATTACGATTCAAAATATACTGGATAGAGATATATTCCTGGAATATTTACAACGTTGTGATGAATTGGGACAAGGTCGTGTAGTAAAAAATAGGATAAAAAGCAACAAGAAAACCCTGCAGAAAGATACATCCAGGAAACGTAAATTCTTGCGTATTACATCATATCAAGATCATCGAAATTGGGAAATGAATCTGCCAAAAGTTGAAGGGGTTTATAAATTACACGCCCTATACAGTCATTGAGGAATCTCCCATAACTTTAATGAGAAGCGTGTATCCTGATCGGCCGTGGGAAATTACACCAAGAGAAGAGGAGTTAGAAAGAAAGTTGCACAGAGCCAGGAGAAGGCTACAGGAAAAAGTACGAAAGTACGTAGAAAAAATAAACGAGAAGATAAAGGGGAGAATTACCTTCCAAATAGGGGACAAGGTAATCATCAAGAATCTAAGGGTAGGAATAAGGCACCTTTAATACATGTACCAAGCTTCACTTACCATATGTAGCTCCATTTCTGGTCAATAAAGTCATAGGGGAAAACACGTACAAACTCAAGAATATAGATTCATAGGCGACCCAATCGTAGGGGCGACAACACCGCAAAAGGAAATTTAGAAATTCGACAAATTATAGGAGCGAGAACACCGCAAAAGGAAATTTAGAAATTCGAAAAATCGTAGGGGCGAGAACACCGCAAAAAAAATTTAGAAATTCGAAAAATTATAGGGGCGAGAATAACATAAATTTAGAAACCAAAAAATTGAAGAAAATTTAGCAATCCAAAAAGCATAAGAGTTAAGAAAGTTGAAATTTGCATTAGATAGGAAGGAATTTTTAAAATATTAAAATTTAAAAATTTAGAATTTAAATAAAAATGGATAAACTGATAAAGGAAACTAGAGAAGCGATTAAGGAATGAAGGGGTAGAAATAGGGTCTCAAGAAAGCGTAATTTTGCTTGATACACCGACGGAAATACCAGGGCGAGAATTAACACAAAGTCAATAATTTATTATAAGTGAAAAATTGAAAGTGACAAAATTGTGCGACAAAAAATAGCCGTTCTACGCTTAGCCGCAAGGTAAATTATTTATTAAATTTTAGACTAATATTCAACAATTTAGGACTCCGATTAAAGGTCCAAATAAAGATCCGAGTAAACGGATCTGAACAAAAATTTAAATGTACGTCTGAATGAATACTCTAATGCATATTTAAATAATACATCTGAAAATACGTCTAAATAAATGCTAACATGGAAATATAAAACAAACGTGAAGATACTCAAAGTTACTCCAGAAATTCGAGGGGAAAAGTACAAGCAACTATGAATCCATCATTCTGGCCAATCAAGTGAAGAAAGTCGAGCTGTAACAATCAAGGGGTACTGACCACAGATAATATAGGGCAATTCCAGTTATAAGCAAGGAAAACGCAGGTTAGAGATCTTAAAAATTTTTTTAGCTAAAGACCGTTTCAATTTTAATATTTGCTATATATTATATATCGGTAAGAGTCAACAAAAAGGTTATTTGAAAATTTGAAAAATAGGGAAAGCATCTTTGAACGTTCGAAAGGTACTTAAGAGTAATTAAAAAAATATTTTTGCTGGCTTTCAAGAAATTATAAATTTGATGAATGTTAATGCTCTATTCAGGGGTTAAATCTTGAATTTACATAAAACTGTACATATTATCGATCATTATATTGTGTAATCTTTGGATTGCTTCGTTTAAATTAATTTAACAGTTAGGTAGTAGAAAGAAAAAGGGTTAAACAATCTTTCTTGTCGTGAAGTAGGGCATGTTATGTTTTTGAGGTAGCTGAGGCAGAACAAATTATAAAAAATTTAAAGAGATTCACAGCAAAATTAAGAAAAAAACACGTTAAAGTCATTGAATTCGAAAACGTTTTGCTATTCCACTTTACATTTCTAGTGAATTCTCCGAGATTCTTGAAGTTAATTTTGGAGGAAGTTCGGTCACAGTGCATTGTACCTTAATGGATGGAGTATTGTTGGAGATCTTCCACCGCCAGATGTGTCTCACTGATGCTGGGAGCCTTCCACTACCGCTGTTTGGCTGATAAATTTAAAAAAGATGTCCCACAGCACGGAGCTTGAACAGCAGTCCAATTAAGAAGATAAATTACAAATACAAGCAAATCCATTAGAACTAATGCATTGAAGTTTATTTAAGCGTAGTAGCTCAAACCATCTCCTACATTGATGTATCAAGTTCGTTTGAAATGATATCATCAAGCTTCTATATAAATGGTTCCTCGGATTGAACTAAGTTTGTGTAAAAATTTTATTCGCTATAACCACGATGTGTTATATATGGCCCACAATAACAAATAACGTATTCAGCACACCATTTATTTTATTTAATTGCACGGAGAGCAATATTACACTTTCCTCTACACTTTAATTTATACTCGCCCATTTAATGTCAGCCATCGGATATTGGAATACGGCCAACTGTAACTGTAAGATCAACTATTTTGCAGTACAATTTGTTTGAGTTCAGAAACGCTACCTATATTTATGTAAATAGAATCCATTCACTGAAACACAAATAAGAGTAAAGGTTTCATGAGACTACAATATCGCCAAGGAGCTATTTTATGTAACATAGCACCCGGCTTATCAGTATAAGATATTTGGCTAGTTTTCCTCTGTTCAGTTGCTATACTTTGCTACCGAAATTACATCCATAAATGCGTTTCTGCATGATAAGGAATTGGAGCCAATCTCTTAGAGAAGGATTGAAAACAAATTCTCCCGATGCCAAACACTTAATTTAAGATTTAGATCGAATACTAAAGCAAGTTCTGCAGATTTTTTTGATCAAGCTTACGTATTGTACTTCATTTAGAAATAAAACTCAAACCTATTTGAAAGAAGCGATTAGAGGATTCATCGATTAGTAATTACAATGTTACGTTTATCTCTACTCAGATTTAAAATATTATTCCATGATGTTAAATACAGCGAATGCAAAGTTCGGGAAGTTACACTTAGATAACATTCCACATTTATAAATTTCGATTATTCTAGATTACGCAAGTTATGTATCCTCCAATATATATGTACCATTAATAGAAAGTATTAGAAATTATTAAGTATTATAAAGAATTACTAAGTTAGATGCAACATTGGATCTCAAGGATAATTAAATAAAGGTTGATGAAAGTTCACGAGCAAGTTGTGAGAACGGATGCAATACATTGTATTCCAGACGATAGTGATACTGCAGGTGGCAGGTCACAGACGGTTAAGAACCGTGATTACCTAAAAAGTAAGATTGTTACATTGTATAATGAATAGAATTAAGAAATGAGCAGACATGAGTTCTGCAAAATTCCACAGACATGTGAGGGCAGGGACAACATAAAAAGCCCGGGAGCCCCAAGAGCAGACAGTCAGTCTTAAGTATTTCAGCTTTAACATTGCAGTTTGCTTAGGCTACTCAAAATATTAAACTCCAATTATTATTTAAATTTCAACTTAGAGTATTTTAAATCACTTTGTCAGAATTCAATTGTAATTTCTGTTTAAGTAAAGAAATGTTGTTACAAAGAATTGGCAGAAGTTTTTAAAAAGACAGCTCCCAAGGCCCGAAATGTAACTCGCGTACAACAAAATCAAAGCCATTCAATACAGATGAAGACAATTAAACATCGTTGTACGCATCTTCAATAATAATTTACTAAACCGTTGCCGCAAGGAATAATTAAAACTAATCTATATCATACTTTATGCTTCCCCCTCCCCTCAAACCCCCTCTCCCTCGACCTACCTCTCCTTCTCACTATCTCTCTCTCCCCTGTCGATCTCTCTACTCACCTCTCTCTTTCTGCTCCTCCCCACTCTTTCTCTTCTTTCTTCTCCAGGTTCGAATCCCGACATGGTCCGCTTGAAAAATTTTAGGAAAGCATTTTTCACAAAAATACACCCTCGTTCGGATGAGAGGTAAATGGAGGTGCCGTGTGTGTGTTGTCACGCACGTTAAAGATACCTACCTTGCTTGGAACAGCAAGGGTTCAGCAAAATTCTAAATTTTCCAGGTAAAATAACTCGCTTCATGGCCAATGTAGTACTTTCGGGTGGAGCATTGGAAAATCATATGTAAGGTATATAGGATCACAGGTTTGTACACTCCATGTAAACAATACCAAAGTCTAGAAAATTAAACATTTTAATCATAAAAAGTACGCAATTCGCCAATGAGACAAAAAGCAAATATCAAACGCACTATATAATACTCACAACCAACATTAATCAATGAAAGAAAGCGCATTCTTCAAGAATTCAATTACATTGTAAAATAAATAACTTTATACGCAATTCAATTAATTTTTATAGCAATGCATTCATAAACTTTAAATAAACATGCATCAGGAACATGGAAAGTCAAACAAACATAATACGATTTTTTTTAAACTCGACGCATTAATAATCATGCGTGCCCATAACAAACGGCTCTTGCAAAACAAGCAAATTACAGAACTAAAAAGTGAATAAAAACGCATCTAATGTACGCCATCTGTTAAAGAAGTCCATTATAAATTTGACTACGTGATCTTTTAATTGGAAACTTGACAAAATTCGAATAAAATCCAGCACTTTGCTAAACAAAAATAAGGAACCATACGCGTGACTACGTGCAAAATTAAACGGAAAATTTGAACAAATTCCTATACAAATAAGAAAACGTGCCTTGAGAAGGTACAAGGTTTTAGGGTCAAGGAAATCCACAATGTAAAATTTTAACGTCTACGTGATGTGTTAGAGCATTGCGACGAAGAATTAGGATAGTAACTCCATAGAACTCCGAAGGCTTGCCCGATAAGACAAGTGCAACACCTTAATCAACAAAACAAGCTGGGTAAACCAATTATTACAGGAGATAGCGGCCTTTAAATACCCCACAAGCTGGTAAAGCGTCAGTCTTTCTACGACCAAGCCATGCTCAGCACTTCTATGAAACAAGATTACACGCAAAATTAAACCATCAAATTAAATAATAATATAAGTAAAAGTGGTGATTAAAAAATTTCAAATACTAGTACTAGTGCAAATATATAACAGGAATTCGCCGTTGACATTTAAAACGTAAGTCTAAAATTCTAATTAAACATAAACTTTAGACCAGGTATTAGAACTTGGATTGAACTAAATTCCGCTAAGTAAATGATTAAGTGTTACTGGGCGTTTAACCTATTTATACTACCAAAAAAAATCAATAAGAAAAACTAACTGAAGATAATCCAAGGACACTGGTCAACAGCACAAAGTAGCAGTTTTTAGAATTTGGGTGCATGCAGAGGCGTTTATTCACAACAAGGAATTCAACAAGGACAAACAATAGGTCAGAGATAAAGTTCACTAATAGCTTAAGATATTAAATTCTTTTTGAACATTTTAATTTTTGTACGTACTGGGATATTTATGTAAAGGGTAATCAAAAATCTTTGGTTGATACGTAGAAATTATGTAAAAGGGAAAGAAGGTCATTGAACGTTCAACGTAGTTCAAGTAGTATACAGAGTCATTTTTCCTGGCTTTAAACTGATTTAATGGAGTCATAATTTAGGAACAAATTAATTTGTTACTTTGATTCAGGGGTTTTCTTAAATAGCGATTGATATTATAAAGGTTGTGGAACTACATATTGTACATATTTTGGTTATTATATAAATTTTGGTTAATTTTGTTTACCTCATGCAGGTGGGAAGTGTTAGAGAAAAGGGGGGTAAAAACTTCTTTGTTATCGTATCGTTATACAATCTGTGTGAGGTTGAACTGTGTTAGTCAAGGCATATAAAACGAATTGTGTAAAATCTAAAATTTATCATAGGTTATTTTAAGGACACAGAGCGGTGGCGAGCAGCAGGCAACTGAGCGTTAAATACATCGAAGTACGACGATATCATAGCAATCTATATATATATATATATATATATATATATATATATATATTACTCATATTTAGACCAGGGTAGAAAATTAAATAATCACATCAAATAATTTTAATCACCGTGTATAAGGAATATTATTAGATAATACGCTTTATTAAAACCTTGAAGCATAAATAAATTCGGTCGTTTCAGTAAAAATAAGAAATTTAAATTATGTACAAGACGCTTTATATCAAAAGAAACAGTATTAAAAAGCTCTGCGTGTAATTTAATTATTCCTAAACAAATGGAAATTACGTGCAAAATTTATCTTAATTAACTCTATTTCAAGTAACCGGTATTGAACAAAACGTACAGATAATATCTACAGAAACTTGTAAAAACCCAATAAAATGCAAATCCTAGAAGTGTTAGTTAGAAGTAGGATGTTTGAACACACATGCGTATTTTAAAAGGCAATTTCAGTTTAATTTGTTTAGATAAACATGTAAATTCTAAGGATATTGGAAACGGTCAGATGCTTTAGCACGAAATACAAAACAGGGTTTATTTAAAAGCTCTGAGAATTAATATTATTTTGAACACCTGCGTAGTTTAAATATCACGTACGGCGAAAATTGTGTAGATAACAAATGGTTTCAAAGAATCTTGGAGAAACCGGGGCTTAATATTCACGAGAATGTGCGATACAAGGGTTATTAGGGTCAAGGATAGTCCACAATGGACTAAAATTATTAATCGATAATAAAGAATGATCAATGTTAGCACCAATACGAACGAAGAATTAGGATAGTAACTCCATAGAAACTCCGTCAAGGCAAAGACACGATATAGTACAAGTGCAACCTTAAGCAACAAAACAAGCTGGGTAAACCAATTGGTTGAAAACAGGATGCAAATAGCAGAGCCTTTAGAATACCCAACAATTTCTGGTAAAGTTAATCAGTCTTTTCTACGGACCAAGCCATGCGTCAGCACTTCTATGAAAGTTTCTGAGATTTAAATGGGGCAGTGAAAATTAAAACCGACGCGCGAGCGACGGACTGGGAACATAGAATGAGATAATTCTTAAGAAGTTGTCTGTTTTAAAAATTTCAAATAGCGACGTGCCGGCTAGTGCAATATACCGGTGGTAACAGGAATTCGAGCCTCTTAGACATTTTGACTATTCGATAAGTCTAAAAGCTCTACATCCGCGACTTGATTCAAGACTGTTAGACCAGTGCATATTTAGAACTTGGATAAAATGAATTTAAAATTTTGCTCGCTATATGTAAATGATTCGATAGTTTGTTACTGGGCGTGCTAACATGAATGTTACTTCACTGCACCAAAAAATCAAGGTAAGAAAATTTACTATCACTGTACCAATTAGCAAAATTTACCAACGGACAACTGGTCATACAGCACAAAGTAGGCAGTTTTGGCGTATATTGGTGAAAGAAGATGCATTGCTTAGTATTTCGGGGTGTTAATTCACATTACAATGGAATTCAACATACGTGTCTGGATCCACAACAACCAGGGTCAGAGATACAGATGAGTTCACGGAAAAGCTTAAGATATTACAATTCTTTAAATGAACATGGTGATGGAGAAAATTTTTAAAAGCGTACTGAGGATATTTATGTAAAGGGTAAATCAATAATCCTGTTGGAATGATACGTAGAAATTAACTAAAGGGAAAGAAGGTACATTGAAGCGTACGAGGACAGTACCTTCAAGGTAAAGTTATACTATTTTGTTTGACATTTTTGTGCCTGTTGAATAACTTTATAACTTGATTTACTTTAAATGGACATCAGTGAAATTGTAGGAACCATAAAATTTTAATTTTAAGATGAAATTTACTTGTTTAAGATAAGGGTTATTCTTAGTATAGATGATTCTGAATTATGATGAAACTTTGGGTATGTCTTGGAACTACATATTAGTACGATATTTTGGTTAATTATACGTAAAGTTTTGGTTAGATGTTCCGTTTATACTCAGATGCAGGTCTGCTTATAGTTGTTAGATTAATTAGGTAGGCATCCAACAAGGACTTTAATTCTGGATGCATCGTTAAAGTGATAATAAAATCTGATCTTGAAATCTTGTTAAAACTGAATGTTTATGCTCGAGGCATTTAATTTGAAAATTTAATGTATTCTGAATATTGATGTAAATAGAGTTAACGTTGAAATTTATCATAGGAATGTATTGTTTAAATGACATGAGGAGGTTTATAAAATTAGGTGAGCAGCCGAGGCGAAACAGGATCACAGCAGTTTATGACGCCCAATCGGTGGGACTAGAATTTTGTTGAAAGGACCCAGTTCCCGCATATCAAAGCAATATATCACAGCAATATATACACACATATATATATATATATATATATATATATATATATATATGATACAGATACAGCAAATTGTAAAATTTGAAATTGTCGACTTACCTTCCCTTCTAACTTTTCTTTGCCTAGCTAGCTCAATGGAATTGATGGAGTTAACAAAATGAAATCAAACACAGCAATATCATAAGGTATCTATACAGTCAAAAAGTATTTCCTCTCATTATAAAAAAAATATAGAACATTTACATCATAATCTTTTTTAAGCATAAAATTCTTCTAAACAAATACTTATTTACTTAATTATCAAAATGTCTCTCACCTTATCTAGATTTAAATTTGCGGAACTAAATTTCTTTTCTCATTGATATTTTACCTGGCTTTAATTTTTACGCTTATAGGGTTTGTTTTGCCAAATAATCCTTGACAGATAATTTCCTTAAAATAATTACAGTGTTTCGAACTCAGACCACTAACTCTGGTAAACATCCTTACAAAAACAATATATTATATAATTACGACTTATTCTATCTTAAATCAAATGACAAATACTCAAATATCAGTTACAAACAATATTTTAAAAAGTAATACTTGAAAAAATCCACAGGCGTTTCTCCAGTTCGTAATTAAATATCTTCTGCTTCTTGGCGTTATTTTGAATTGATGTTCAAATCTCAGTTTACAGGATTTTCATATTATTTACTTATTCGCCTAGAAACCAATGTGCATCCTCGGCTTATTTATTTAAGATAATTCTTAAATAGCTTTTTATTTTAAAGAATTTTCTATGTTCATTGTTCAATGTTCATTTAATAACTTCTATATTTAGATGCAGGTGACGTTTAACTTTATCATTAATGTTATTTTTTAAGAATGATTTTTTAATTTACTGTGACATGATAATTATTAAATTAGGGTATGCGTAATGAATAGTTCAAAACAATCTCTTCAAAATAACATTTTTGCGATCGAATTTATGAATGAATCTTTTTAATCAAAGTTCGGGTTTATATACAATTTATCATGATTACGTCACGCCTCCTACATTGTTCTAGTTTCGCATGAAATCTACTACACTGCAATGATGTAAGTTTTTCGCGAAAAATTCATTAGCTTCGACTCGCGTGATTGATTTATAATAGTGACGTGCGTTATCCGTCCTACTCTATCTCTAAAGGTTATTGTGTCGCATCGCATCTCTCCTACAATAATTGCGAAAGATAGTAAATAATTCTTATCAATTTTATCGGTTTTCAACGTTCCTACTGTTTATTATAATACATATTTGTTCATTAAAAAGATATTTACGTTGTTCTAAGTACGGATAACGCATTTTCTATATTCTTTCAAAAATTCGAAAAGATGTTTTATTTAAAATGAATTTATGTAATACAAAAGTCAATTTATATGAATAATTTAAAGCTTTATAATGCAAATGAGGTGCATTTTGATAGAAATATTTGCTTTCGCGGTAAAACGTGTTTTAATACACTAAATTAAGATTAAAGCGTTGGTTAACAAGACTTATATGGTTTTCACATTAAATTATGCAACGGGAAATGAGTTTTTATGATAATTAATAAGTCAAAATAAATGGCTTTGTATTTACGCTTGAAATCGATTGATTTGCATTTGCACGTTTTAAGGTATCTCGAAATAATTTTTTACATATACGGCTTCCACGACTGTATTAGTGATATAAAATTAGAAGTTTTAAATACACGAAATTTTATATTTTTATGTACGAAAAGTGCATTTTTGTTACAAACAAATGGCTTTATATTTATTTTAGAGTGATTATTTAAAAAATACGGAATTGTATTTTTCGCGCACTGCACATTAATTGTTATGTATTTACAATACGCTTATATCATACAGGGTGATTATTTACATGTACTCAATTGCATTTTCGCTTAGCACTTTAAGGGCTAAAAAGTACGCTTGTGTTTTACCGGGTGTAACCATAAATTTTTGGAAATTTCATCTTTCCAGGTCCTTTAATATTAAAAAAACCGGAAAAATTGAAATTTCTTAAGATTCATTATTACACTTTGTATAATATAAGCGTATTGTAAATACATAGCCATTTATTATAAAAAAGCAGAACACACTTTCCGTGTATTTAAAACCCCAAATTTTAAATTGATAATACAGCCGTGTATACAAAAGTTAAACCATATGTGTAAAAATAATTAATCGTTAAGATATACTATAAAACCAATTTCAACCTATAAAAGATATAAAATTTACACTTATACAAATCGATCATTTTCCAGCATTATAAATACCAATCTATTCCTTTATTATAAAAATTCACTTTTCGCGCATAAAACACTCGCTTTATTTAGCGTAAGAACCATATCAATCTTGATAACGCTCTAACCTTAAAAAATATTTTGGTGTATAAAGAATATGTTTTAGTTACCGTGAAAACAAATGTTTTCTTATTACAATTATAAAAATGCAAATCGTTTGCATTATTAAGCAATTAAAGCTTTATTTAATCATATAATTAACTCCCGTGCTTATGCAACTGTTAACGGACAGCAATTATTTTATAATCAACATTCATTTCAATTAAGTTTAAAAAGGGGTTATTCATTTATTTCTTACAGTTTTCATATATTTCGGTCATGTAGTAATAAACTAAATTGCTAGAGGTCCAAAGGTGTACGAGCTACATTTAATTTCGTACTATAATAATCAGTTTAATTAGTAGAAAACATTCACTTTCATATGAGAGAACAAATAAGACCGTCGGCCATTGTTTATAGCTTAACCAATCTAAAACGTTGTGTTGTGTTCCTTAATTTCTTTCATTTCCTAACCAATAATTTCGTAAATGATAATAATTACCTTCATTCCAGTACAGACATTTACGGTAAGTTATTTATTGTTTACTTTACATGCAACCTGTATTTATCAACGTATAGTTTACATATTGCATTTTTACAAACTCTTGTGGGTCGACTCGATTTGGATGGTCTTCTACTAATTTAGCTATCGAAAGTTTCTACTGTTTACTTTACGTTTCGAGTCGGCTTAACAACAACATAAATTCATTGTTTAATAAAAAGGTTTTCTCAAAGTTTCAAGAGAAAATAGAGAAAATATGTTATCTGTACTTAGAACTACTTTAATACCTATTCAATACACAAACGTTTATTCTAAGAAGCCGCGCGAATAATATAAATGCAGTAAAATTTATTTTATTATTTTTGCATCACTGCTTGATAGCATTCGACGCCACAATAACCTTATGTGTTAGAGAAGGACGGGCAGCGCGCTTAACTATGAAATAAATCATGCAAGTGAGGTGATAAACAGAGTTATTCCCAGAAATTTTGCATCAGGTGGGTGTAATCGTTCGGCTAGATTCCCGTACAATCCAGAAGGTGTGAGGTAATCAAAATAAATTGTATATAAACGGAAACTTTATTAAAAACATTCATTCGGAAATTCAATTTCCGTGATCGCGATTCAGTAATTCGATTCATGTTCATTTACGTATTCGACAATGTAATAAGTCATAATTTTGCGTCGACTAAGTTGTTTTAAACTATGCAGTGTACATACAGTATTTAATACATAAAATGTAATGTGGATTAAAAAGCCAAAATAACATGCAGAATTTACATATGAAAATGGTAATTGTTAAATTAGGTTATTTGATTTTGTAATATACAATGATACAACGATACAACGCTGCTTTAAATTAATTAATTAAAAGGAATATTTAAGTGAATATGCACGATTTGGTAGACTGGGATGTGAACGTCAATTTAAAAATAGAAGCAGAAGATTTTTAATACTGTTAATTACGAATTGGATAAGTAGTTTTGGATTTTGCAAGTATTACTTGTTACAGGCGGAAAAGCTACTACGTATGCAAAATTATAAAATGGGGGCGGCCTGTAAAACAAAAATTAAAGGTGGGTCACCGGCACTAGCTAGTGGAAGGTAGTGGATCATATAGAGGGTTAAAATTTTGAAAAAAGGGTTAAATTAATTTATAATATACTACAAAAATGTGGCACTTACCTTTCATAAAATATTGTGGCTTAATGACAATTGCCAAGGGCGCCAGACAAGTCGAGAATGTCCAAATGTTCGTACAAAACCTTGAGAGACTTGTCATCCCAAGGAGGACAATTCTTTCTTTTAATCAATTCCTCACCTTTTTTTCTACTTATAAAAAAAATAAGAAAAACTATTGACTTAATCAACGGCAACCAAAACTATTTAATTCACAGAGCAATAAACGTGAACCTCTTACATGCATTGATTTTAGTTTATAAATTTAAGTGAATAGGTGACTATGGAATTTATGAAAATTTTGTGTACATAAGTAGTTATCAAACACTTGTATATGAAAGAAACTTATATTATAAATCGTACACTAAATTAATCCTACGGTTTATGGCCAAAACGTCCTAACAAATAAACTAACTAAAAATTCGTCATGCTACTTAACTATAAAGACTTACTTACTAATAATTGTCCATTGTTTGAGGGTTTGTTTTCCAACGTAGAGCAGTTATTAAATTTGGGAAGAGAATCTCGCTTGTTGCTTCTGTTTGTAATATTTAAGAAAATTGACTGGCACACGAACTCGGCAGAATTTTTGACAATATCACTTACTTGTGCGTCACACGCCTACAAGCTTTTTAATATTTATCTTGCATCACTATAAATCCGCGAGCATATGGGCATAACCCTCGCGAAACTGGAAGAGTAACACTTGTTTCCAATTTTTACTAACGTGATACGAAGTGGAATATGCTATGTCATGCCAGAGAACGCTACCCGCAAAACTACGTTTCTCTCTACTTCTTGACCACGGACGGCCCCATTGGAAAAACTCCCCGTCTTTGGCTAAAGCCTTCAAATATATAGACTAAATTCCTACCCTAATAATTACGTACGGCATTTTCTGTTATCCAATGACTGAACTGAACCTCCCACAAAACAAGATTTCAGAAAACAAATCCTAGCCCTTTTTAGATGAGAATCACGGAAGCAATTATTCTCCCACGGGTTTAAATTATCTTTTACTTTCTACGAATTACTTAAATATGGCAATGTGGAATCTACCTATGGCGGCCGTAGTCTGGCATTAACAAAGACCGGCTAACCTACTTGAGCCGAAATGGATTTTAAATACAATGGATGTCTCCAGACTACTTAAGATTACTTGTAATATTTGAACAAATCAAATTGGAAATAGTGTCCGCTATTATAATGTTTTGTTTCCTATAATCCGCTGTAAATCAACGAAAGTGTTAAGCTTTTCAAACTGAAATTGGTTTTCCTTTATTTACGCTAAAAGGTACTATACATTTTAAAAGGTTTATTGTATTTGACTTACGATGGGGTCTAAAGCTTTAAATGATGACCTGCCGCTGGAATTTACTAGCCCGAAGCTATCGGTAAATGTGGTCTTTTATTATAAAGGATCCTAAATAAAATGAGGTGATTTATTGGTGTAAATTTTTGTTTATACTTTATTCAAGTTACTGAATTTTTAATTAATTAATTTGTTTAATCGTTAACATTACAAAATAATGTTACATACTGTTAGAATCTTTAGTTTGTAACTAATATTTGAGTATGGCCCATTCAATTTAATTTTAGAATAACGTCAAATTTAGTAATGAAGTTTTAGCAACTGTATGTATACAAATACCTAGATTTGCACTTGAAGAATACTGCCATTTAACACAATAAAAGTTGGCAGTTCTGTGTGATGTTGCCACCAATTCTTCTAGCCAATAGGAATATTCCTATATCTTTCATTTAATATATTATAATTTAAGCTAACATTGGCAATGTAGTATTTTATTCAGTTATGACGTCATCCTAAATTTAAAGCAAATGGACTATATTTGTTATTTTAATTTAAAGTAGAATAAGTTTTAATCATATAATATTTTTTTGTACAAATATTTACCAGAGTTTGTGGTCAGCGTTCGAACCATTTTGACTTTTTAAATAGACTATTTGTCAACGATTATTTTGGTTAACAAATCTTACAGGCGTGGGAATAAAAGCCAGAAATTTTAGTTCTATAAATTGTAAGCAACATTAGATGAGAAACATTTTGATAATTAAGTAATTATGTACTTGTTGGAAATAATTTGATGTCTGAATGAAACTATGCTGTAAATGTTCTATATTCTTTTGTATGGGAGAAAATATTTTGATTATATAATGCTTTTTGATATTGCTGTGTTTGATTTCATTTCATAAATTCCATTACTTCCACTAAGCAAGCCAGGCAAAGAAAAGTTAGAAAGGAAGGTTATTTCAAATTTTACAATTTGCTTTACTAGTATCACAGCACTCTTCTTGCAACGCCCAACGCCGGTCGTGATCACAGTAATATATATAAATTGATGTGACAAGGGGTCGCATAAAGGTCATTGAGAACCATACCATGTACATACAACACTCCAAAACCAGAGAAAAATAAAGAAATTTTTCTAATCAATTTAATACTCTGAATACTCATACTCTGTAATTGGAAACACTTTATATATTGTACTCGAAGCACAAACCGGTGATATAATAAGTTTTATGTATGTTGTATAATAGTATTTTTAAATAGTACATATTACGTAAGTAAAAATCCTTGAAAATCCTACTAACTGAAAAGCACGCGGTACGATTTAAAACGAGCCCTAAAAAGAATAAAGTATGGTACGTGAGTTAAGTATCCGTACTTCTAAAAATGTTTCTCCTTAAAACATTATTAAAAACGTTGTTGCAATTTTCCTTACGGCAAGTTGGACGCCGGTCCCAAAAACTGTGTGGGTGCGATTGTATTAAAAGATGGGTTCGATAAACGTCCCTTCACTTAAATTCACTTAAATTATAATTCAGTAGAGATGAAATTTTAATCCGTAATAAAAGACTTTGTAGATACTTTCAGACTACCTTCAAACTATAATTTCAGCGGAGTTTGATGAGACTAACAGGGGGGGTGTGTTACGGATTGCCCTTAAGCGACTCTACACTTAACAAATGTAACGAAGTAATGCCGATCAGAAAGTGTATGAACTAAACGATAAATAACGGATCTAAGCGTAATTGCTTAAGTTGAAATACGCTCGTTGAAGAGCTTGAAAGGAAAGGAATATATAAGTATGCAAAAACTACTCTATAAGTCTTGCATAAAAAGATATTTCTCCTAAGTGAAAAGAACATAAAGTGTAAATATGCTGACCATGGTTACTTGAACTCATACTCACATGGGCGTTCTATTTGTTATAAAAATAACTAATCGCTTTTAATATAATGTTTTTGCAGTCAACCTTATAACTTTTGTTTGAAATTTTATCGACAATGTATACGATACTTTTAGCATTGTTACATACTGAAACCATAAGCTTCAATAACAAAAATATTTCGCTATTTCTTTTCAAATAAACATAAAATGTTTCAAAGTATTTACAATATAAATTGACCAAGCATTTTTGAGAAGATGACAATAAGTTTTAAGTTTTAAGATTTACGTTTAAAAACCATACATCCATTTTTTTACAAATTTTTGCATATTTTTCAGATTTGAACTATAAGCATTACATGATAAATTTAGCTTACTTTCATGATCAAAAGAGTATTATTAAAAATATGTTGTAATTTTAAAATCTATGGTCTACTACTTTGATTATTTTTTAATATACCACCAAATGGGATCAGATTCTTTATCATAACAGAATTTAAATTTTTCATGGTATATGAAAGAAAGATTAATTTAAGTTGATCAAAACTGACTTTTATAATCTGTCGGTTTATATATATATATATATATATATATATATATTGCTGTGAAACCTCTTGAATCACCTGGTCCGTTGATTTTCTTCTGTTAATCGCCTCGGCTGCTCCTCTAGATAGCTTTCATCCTCATACATAAAAAAAACACATTCCTACCACAAACATCAACGTTAACTCTATTTACATCAATATTCAGAATACATTAAATTTTCAAATTAAATTTCAGCATAAAATTGAGTTTTAAAAGAATTTCAAAATTAATTTTATTATCACTTTAACGTGCATCCAGAATTAAAGTCCTTGTTGGATGCCTACTAATTAATATAACAATATAAGCAGACCGGAGTCTGAGTATAAAGGAGCATCTACCACCCCTTTACGTTAATTAACCCGGTTTGTCTAATTGAGCTCAAAGACATACCCAAATTTTCATCATATTCCCAAACATCAAAACCAAAATACCCCTTTTACTTAAACAAGCAAATTTCATCTTAAAATTAAACTTTTATGGTTAGAACAATTTCACTAATGTCCATTTAAAGTAAATAAATTATAAAGTCATTCAATACACACAAAATGTCAAACAAAATAGTATAATTTACCTGAAGGTTACTGTCCTCGTAGCTTCAAAGTATCGTTTCTTTAGTTAATCACACCATTCAACAGGATTATATTTACGGCTTCTGATTCTCTACGCTTTTAAAATTTGCTCCATCACCATCCATTCAAAGTCGTTTCTGGGCCTTTCCGGAACTCATCTGTGTTTATCTGACCCTTGTTTCATGGATCCAGACACGTATTTGAACCATTTAATTATTAACACCCCCGAAAAATAGCAAAGACAGTCATGCTTCTGTCACCAATATACGCCAAAACTGCCTACTTTTGTGTATACATTCGTCGTTGTAAATTTTGCTAATTGGTACAGTGAAACTAAATTTTATTACCTTGTATCTAAGTGCACTGAAGTACATTCATGTTAGCACGTAAATAACAAGCTATTGAATCACTAAAATATACTAGCAAACTTTAAATTATTTAATCAAACTAAAATGCACGGTTTAACATCTTCAATCAAGTCGCGTATGTACGAGCTTTTAACGCATCGAATCGTCAAAAGTCTAAGAGAATTTGTTTAAATTCATCTCGGTATATATAGCAAAAAGCCTGTCTGTCGGTCGAGTCTCTAAAACGGCCAGTTTCTAGAATTTCTCATGCTCTGTTCCCAGTCTGTCGCCCGCACGTCGATTTTTACGAATTTTCACTCGCCCCATTTAAATCTCAGAAAATTTCTACACGGTACGCAAGCATATCCGAGAAAAACTAATTGATTTTGTACAGAAATTGTTGTTCTACTTCTGATATTTGCATCCTATTTTTAACCAATTGTGACCCCATGACGTTGCTTAAATCCCGCCTTTTAAAATATGTGTCTTTGCTTGACGCATTTTCTCTTTCCTTCTCTACCGTGTTCTTATTGGTGCAACTTGATATTCTTCATTATCGATTATTTCAGTCCACGCGGACTGTTATCTGGGTTTAATAAACCCGTATCGCACATTCTCGTGAATACTAAGCCCCGGTTTCTCCAAGATTCTTTGAAACATTAATTATCTGCAAACTTTACGCCGAATGAGCTTTTTACATAAACCCAGGTGTTTAAACATACTATTAATTCTCAGAGCCTTACTCCGTGGTATTTTAATCTTGGGTTTTTACAAGTTTCTATAGGTATTATGTTATTAACGGTTTAATTAACTCCAATTAAATTGATTTCTATCCTTTCATTTTAGCGAATACAACTTAAATATTAATTATTATATGTACACTTTGTTTTACTACCGGTTACTTAAAATAGGGTTAATTAATATAAACTTTGCACGTAATTTCCTTTGTTTAGGAATAATTACATTACACGCAGAGCTTTTCAATACTGCTTCTTTTGATATAAAGCGTCTTATAAATAATTTAAATTTCTTATTTTTACTGAAACAACCGCATTTATTTATGCTTCAAGGTTTTAATAAAGCGTATTATTTAATGAAATTCCTTATACACGGTAATTAAAATTATTTGATGTGATTATTTAATTTTCTACCCTGGTCTAAATATGAGTAATATATATATATATATATATATATATATTGCTGTGATAAGGGGTTGCTTAAGGGTGCACGTTATAGGAAAGATAGTTCGGGAATGAGTAATTAAGATAGTCAGCAGAAAACTACACTTATTTAAGGAGATAATTAAGAAATAGACATAGTTTGTATATAGTAAGTAGTCAACACCCTGTATATAGAGTAGAGATAAATCTGGGCGACGCAGGTAAACTTAGGAAGACGCATAGTCGGCGTAGGAATGTGAAATAAATGTATTAAAGTAGATAGTAAATATTAAATACCCTGTAAATAAAGTTTAGGTAAGACAAATAAAGATATTTTTCAGCGAAAGCACGCGTATATTTGATAAAGTGTAATTAGACACGCATTAATAAGAAGAGTTGCAGAAGATTAAATTAATACGGATATAGAAAGTAGAGTTTCAGGTAGTTAATATAAATGCGTACAAAGATCTAACCATGTGATAAGTGAAATGATTAAAAATTGCGTGAAACATATGTAAACATGGAAATATAAAGTCGAGTTGCATCAGTTGTTGATAGGAAAGCAAGGAATCTATCAAAACACAATATGTTGACAATCGAAGACAGCTGCAGGCAGGTTGTGATTATGGGAAAATGTTGAGCATTGCATCAGAAACAGCTCGTAATAGAATTATTTGATTGGTCCGGGACAACGACAAGTTCTAGATCACGCCCATGAATGGAGTGGGAATTCGAAATGATATTAGCAAGCACCGTGGTTAGAAAGTCAGTTTTAAACTCAATGAAGGCCGAAGTGCATTGCCATGAAACAGAATAGTACGCGATATGTATAAGAGTGAAAATTAAATAAGTGAAAATATGATTATAATAGCCGTTTAAACGTGAGTATGTTTTTAATAAATTTATTGTAAACTAAGACATAGAAATAATAGGGCTTCTAGTTCTGGTTCTGAAGTTCTAGTTCTAGTTCTAGTTCAAATTCTGATGTTTGGGGGAAACTGAAATATAAATTCTGATATAACAAAACTACAAATTTGAGTTCTGATGTCTGGGGAAACTAATACAAATTAGAGGACTGATGTTAAGAAAAATACATACAGGGGTGAAACGAGCTGCAATTTTAAGTCTGGGACAAGAATGATGAAAGTTTAAGAATTGGAATAAATTGGGGATATAATTTAATGGTGCTGATCAATAGTGAATGGAATGCAGAATTGGGGAAGATCAATTTTGGTAGGAGCGTCGATGTGAAAAGATAAAACCAGGTCAAAGATTTTTAGTTATAAGATATTTGTTTTTCTATATGGAGTATCATTTTATTTTAAATTGAATTTGCTAAATTACTATAGGTTTGTAAACAAGTCAACAAGAAAGGTTGCATACTATATGAATGAGTAATAAAAAAAAACGGGTTTGGAATATTCCACACTTCGTTCCTAAAGGTAATAAATGTTCTTTGGTGACTTTGGAGATTTTTGAGTACCAATTAGATGTTGTAAATAAATGAAATTTATAAGAAAGGTATTATAAATAATTTCAAAAGCTGTATATAACATATTAGTTTCATTATATAAAATATAAATTTACTGAATTTAATAATTGCAAATAAATGCTAGCCGAGGTCAAAGATTAAATAGTAGAAAGGAGGAGTCATAAATTAAATAGGAGAGATAACCCGCAAGGCGGTAACATATTGAATTTTGTCATTGGTTGTTAAAGAGTTGTTTAAAGATAACGTCCAGTTTGATAGTGATATGTAGAAAACAGATGGAGGAGGAAATAACTACATTTAATAGTGAATGTTAAAATGGTGGTACAATAATTTAATATTACAGCATTAAATAATAATTTAATATCATAGCAAATAAAGATATCGAACCAAAGTTAGAGCTCGATAATATAGTGGTAATACAGCAATATATATATATATATATATATATATATATTGTTATGGATTTAAAGAGTTAAATTTGGGGTAAGCAATGCAATTTTAACCACCCTGTATAAAGAAACAAACAAATTATTTACTCGCAAAATTTATTTAATTTATTTAATTTAAACGGACAAGTATTGACGTATTTTTATAATCAATGATTGAAAAGTTAAAGGTACATAAAAAAACCAGTTCTAAAAACAATGAGATACGCATAATTAATTTAATTTATTTTAATTCAATGTGTAAAAGCATTAGAAAACACACCAGGGTAAAGAAAATCATTAATCCCAAGGCAAAAGGTTTCTTGGTAACAAACAGACGTCAATTTTATCGGATAGGGTAAAATATAAATTCCAAGAATTGTCGTTTTAAACGGTCTATAATTAAGAACACCTACACTTTTAAAAGGTTACATTCTTCGAAATTATCAGCATAATAAAGCAAGCCTTCATAGAAAATAGTTTTCAACCGTCAGTTGATTTGAATAACAAACTAAGAAAGTTCTTAAAGAGCAGGGGAGATGCACGATCAGTAATATGCTACACATAAAGACAGAGATAAAAGCGTTGATATTGGGAAACTCACGTACAAATACACGTGGAGTGGACATGGGCTGTTAGCAATATCGATTTTCTACAACTCAAGTGGGGTTTTGAACGCAACAGCAGATATGCAACAGACAGAGATAAAAATATTACAGGCGGGGTTTTATGACGACATAGAATAGTATTATTGGTTAGGAACGGACAGTTTCGAAACGTACGAACACGCGACAAGTGGGAACGATTTCGTATACATACGGCACGTCCACGAAAGAAATTTCAGGATTTTTTAAATTGGTTATATCAAAATTTGCAGAATTGTTATTTGAAAATAAGTTTTTCGCGTGAAGTGTGCTAGAGGTGGCATGTTGAAAAATATAAATACTCTGAGAGAATTAGGAGGGCTCTCTTTGCATTCTCATCGTTTTATACTACGTTACAACGATAGACCCACGTTATAGTAGAGTTGTTGTGAGTATTAAAAATATTCATAATACAGTAAATGTAGTGCTAGCACTTGTAACTTGGTAGTTGAGGCCTTATAGTTATTAACGTGAGTAGTGTCAAGTGAATTAATTTAATCGAGGTCCAACTAATACCATACCAAGCTAGTAAATCAATAAACAGAAGTATAATATACGTGAGTTTGTATGCTGTGATGGAATGGTAATTGGACGCAAGGCGCTTGGCGAATATTGGGGTTATCATCTATGAATATGTGGAGTATCAGAGCGCATAGTCAGGCAGCCAAGGGATTTTGGTGATCATCGTCGAAGGGATGGAGGCCTGAAGCATTCTCCAGGTAACTTATTTAAAATTTCTGTTATCTGATAAACTTTTATATTATTTGGTGATGTGTGAGTGAATATTGAGGTTATTAGTGGTTATATGACGTATCGGAAAAGATATGTGTGCTGGGCAATTATTGGGGATATTTAAAATATTGAAAAAGGGTGTATGTATAACTTACTAAATTTCACTATGAATATAAATTGGATTGTTAAGGGTACACGGGTCTATTAATTCTGTATTAATTTTATGTAAGATAAAAAGCATACATTAATAAACTGGGTTATTATGAGCTCACCATACTCCAGGGTGCAATAAATTTAGGGTATTATTTGAGGCCCATCTACTCATATTGTATTAAATGTGTTTACAAATAATAATTTAAAACAAGGACTCTAAAACATAGCACTTATTGAGTAGTAATTAGTGTACCAAACTGTTGATACCTGTGAATAATTTGTCTGTAAATAGCGGTAAATAAAAGATTGTATGATTGTTGTATTATTTGGTGATTTTATTGAATGGTGTGAGTGGGAAGGAAGAATGATTGTATATTTAGGTATCCGAGAAAAAGCACAGTTGAGCTAGCTAGGGAAGCTGCTGAAGATTCTTGAAGCAGAAATCAACAGGGTAAGAACTTCTTTATAAATTTTTAATTTTTTTTTTGAAAATTAGTGTTGACACTGGCGATGTCAAACCCATAAGTCCACGACCACAGCAATTATATGACGCCCAATTCGTGGGGCTTGTATGGTTTTAAGGAGATACAGACTGTATATATATATATATATATATATATATATATATATATTACTCATATTTAGACCAGGGTAGAAAATTAAATAATCACATCAAATAATTTTAATCACCGTGTATAATGAATATTATTAAATAATACGCTTTATTAAAACCTTGAAGCATAAATAAATTCGGTCGTTTCAGTAAAAATAAGAGATTTAAACCATGTACAAGACGCTTTATATCAAAAGAAACAGTATTAAAAAGCTCTGCGTGTAATGTAATTATTCCTAAACAAATGGAAATTACGTGCAAAATTTATCTTAATTAACTCTATTTCAAGTAACTGGTATTGAACAAAACGTACAGATAATATTTATAGAAACTTGTAAAACCCAATAAAATGCAAATCCTAGAAGTGTTAGTTAGAAGTAGGATGTTTGAACACACCTGCGTATTTTAAAAGGCAATTTCAGTTTAATTTGTTTAGATAAACATGTCGATTCTAAGGATATTGGAAACGGTCAGATGCTTTAGCACGAAATACAAAACAGGGTTTATTTAAAAAGCTCATTCGGCGAAAATTTTGCAGATAATTAATGTTTACAAAGAATCTTGGAGAAACCGGGGCTTAATATTCACGAGAAGGTGCGATACGGGGTTATTTAACCCAGATAGTCCACATGGACTAAAATATAATCGATAATAAAGAATATCAATTTGCACCAATACGAACAGGTTAGAAAAGGAAAGAGAAATGCGTCAAGCAAAGACACATATAGTAAAGGCGTGATTTAAGCAACGTCACGAGGGTCACAATTGGTTGAAAATAGGATGCAAATATCAGAGGTAGAAACAACAATTTCTGTACAAAATTAATTAGTTTTCTCGGACAGGTTTGCGTGCCGTGTGAGAATTTCTGGGATTTAAATGGGGCGAGTGAAAATTCGTAAAACCGACGCGCGAGCGACGGACTGGGAACATGGCATGAGAAATTCTTTAGAATTACCCGTTTTGGGAACAGACCGACAGACAGGCTTTTTGCTATATATACCGAGGTGAATATAAACAAGCTCTCTTAGACTTTTGACTATTCGATGCGTTAAAAGCTCTTACATCCGCGACTTGATTCAAGATGTTAAACAGTGCATTTTAGTTTGATAAAATAATTTAAAATTTTGCTCGTATATTTTAGTGATTCAAAATAGTTTGTTATTTACGTGCTAACATGAATGTACTTCAGTGCACTTAGATACAAGGTAATAAAATTTAGTATCACTGTACCAATTAGCAAAATTTACAACGACAAATGTATACACAAAAGTAGGCAGTTTTGGCGTATATTGGTGAAAGACGCATGAATTTCTTTGCTATTTTTCGGGGTGTTAATAATTAAATGGTTCAAATACGTGTCTGGATCCACGAAACAAGGGTCAGATATACACAGATGAGTTCCGGAAAAGCCCAGAAACAACTTTAAATAAAATGGTGATGGAGAAAATTTTAAAAGCGTTGAGAATTAGAAGCCGTAAATATAATCCTGTTGGAATGGTGTGATTAACTAAAGGGACGATGTACATTGAAGCTACGAGGACAGTAACCTTCAGGTAAAGTATACTATTTTGTTTGACATTTTGTGTGTGTTGAATAACTTTATAATTGATTTACTTTAAATGGACATTAGTGAAATTGTACTAACCATAAAATTTTAATTTTAAGATGAAATTTGCTTGTTTAAGTAGAAAGGCGTATTTAGTATTGATGTTCTGAATTATGATGAAACTTTGGGTATGTCTTTGAGCTCAATTAGACGAACCTGGTTAATTAACGTAAAGGGTGGTAGATGCTCCTTTATACTCAGACTCCGGTCTGCTTATATTGTTATATTAATTAGTAGGCATCCAACAAGGACTTTAATTCTGGATGCACGTTAAAGTGATAATAAAATTAATCTTGAAATTCTTTTTAAAACTGAATTTTATGCTGAAATTTAATTTGAAAATTTAATGTATTCTGAATATTGATGTAAATAGAGTTAACGTTGATGTTTGTGGTAGGAATGTGTTGTTTAATTTTATGAATGAGGAGGTTTATAAAATTAGGTGAGCAGCTGAAGCGAAACCAGGATCACAGCAGTTTATGACGCCCAATCGGTGGGACTAGAATTTTTTTGTTGAAAGGATCCAGTTCCCGCATTCAAAGGAGAATATCACAGCAATATATATATATATATATGTGTGTATATATATATATATATATATATATATATATATACAAAGAATTTAGGTTATTTCATATTTTATTTTAAAGACTATTGTATTTAGGAAAAAACAACAAAGAGAACGAAATTTCTATAACAAAAAAAAAACACCACTTACCAGAAATTTGTTTAGAATATTTAGATGATAGCACCAACTTTAACGATTCTTCTTAATCTTTTTTGGGAATGAAACCACTCATAGTTTTTAAAATCTATTTTATGTCATAGGACATGGATCGAAACGTAAATAAAATAGATTTTAAAAACTATGAGTGGTTTCATTCCCAAAGAAGATTAAGAAGAATGCTAAATAAACCACAACAAACATACAGGGAGTATTTACAACTTTAACGAAACTCATCGCCTTTGTGTTGAACTTAACATCTGCTATCACAACGGGAAATTCTACTAGATCTTGATGTATAGTTTTCAAAATATACTGGATTCAGGAGAAAATTTATGCATACTGCGTCACTATCATTTACCAACAGATTCTAGAAAAAAAGATTAACAAATTGTTTTCAGTATATTAAAACTTGGTTGCGCATTTGATTTGGGACCTCACAAAACATAATGTCTGAACCTGCAGACACTTACACAAATAACACTTACAGCGAGCCGTAAATCGCTCGTTGCTAATTTCTTCGCCCTGCACTACTGATAAAGCCTAACGAACAAGGGTTGCAAACCTAGGACGGAACAAGCATGCGCCAGGTGTTATATATGTGAACTTCCTTAGTACAGTTTTGCACACGATTCTGTTAAAAATAGCTGGGAATACCATATCAGCTTAAAAGTTTATATATTGTTTTTAATAAATCTAATAAAGAATGCTTCACGATATGCATGGCTTTATGGTTTTCTAACATGATAGAAAGTAGCAAACATAATACAGGGCGTGTTGTCTCCAAAACGACTTAAAATTAAATTAATTAATGATTTTAATGCTTTGAAAATTTTAGAACGTTAGAACGATTTCAGTCATTTTATGACAAGATTAAAAGTAAATAAAACAAAACGTGCAGATGTGTATTTTAAATGAAATACCGTATTTCTTTCTTCGTGAGAAATCTAGATTATTTAGGAGATCTCAAAGTTCGTTCATCAGGTACTAAAACCCATAAGCAAATAGATAATGAGCAATAACAGCTATTAATCAACATAACAGATAAGCATTTTAACGTTCATTTAGAAAAGATTTCAATTGGGAACTATAGTAAGACAGATAACGTTGTAATAAATAATAAATAATGAGGAATGACGTCTATTAATTAGGAAATTAGATAAACTTTTTTAAAGTTCAATGTATAAAGATCCCAATTAAACATTTAACCATGCAATAAATCAAAGGTAACCGCAATTTAGTATATAATATGTACTAAAGCACGCCACTTTCGGTGAAAATTGCGTCATTCACATGTGCGAGATCGTAAAAGATCAACTAGCAATTTACAGTGGTCCATATCTTGTGACGTAGTGTCAATTCATATTATATAAACCGTTCAAACACAGCATGATAGTCAATTAAATCCAGTTCGCCTTCGTGTCGTACTACACGTTTAACAATATCTGTCAATAAATAAAAATGAATTTTAAAATTATAAATGTATAGCAATCGACATTGATAGTTGATTTTAAATTTGAGTTTGAAGAACTAAAATTTAAAGTGAATAATAGAATTGGATAAAAAAATGAATGGTGATAAATTCCTGCTAAATGAAAGAAGAGCGATATATGAATTTTTCAAAGACATTTATTTGAAAATAATTTTAAAAGAATAGAACGACATGGGATATGTAAGTGAAAGTTTAATAAACGACATGAAGACTAGTTTATGATATAACAAGAGAAAAAGACAACCAGCATAATCCAACGGTGAAAGCAATTTAATAACTTGTTAAGAATCATTTTGTTTGCTCCATTTATTTAAGTAGGTTGGATTACATATGAATTAGGTGTGCCATTTTTTCTTAGGTAGATAATTTAAAAATTGTATGAGGTGGAATTTCGATTAAAGTTGACCATTATATGGGGATTTATTGAATGCATCTGATCAGCAATGTTGAATTCGTTTTAAGAAACATTATTAAAAACTATCCATTCTCATTTCTAGATATAGTTATATAGGCTTGCTACACCTCCCCTATTTTCAAGTTCGCACGTAAATTTTTAATGTACAACAATATTCTCTGTAAAAGCACCAACCATTCCTCATTTCTTAAAAATATTTGCCTAACCGCCTCTACATTATCGTGAAAAGCAGCAACAACTTTTCGTTTCTCGTGAATTACGAAAACAAACACGTTAAAATACCCGGTAAAACATTTACAACGTCCCTGCTATTCAGCGAAGACTAGCCTCAACCGAAATTGATTGCAATTATGTTCACGCCTTCAAACTAAAACAAACATCTCTCATCTCCCTTGTTCATATAGTCCCTTTTCATACATATGTTTCCACCAGCTGGATACTTGCCTTACCTAATACAAAACTGTTGGGCGTATGCCTGCATCGTCCAATGATCTCGCCAATTCCTCTCCCTTGCTTTTAATCGATCCGTGTGAGCTTATTATTCTTAGAAATTATCGATTTTGTTGCCCTCTCCAAAATGAGTTTGTTCGTCGTCTCTCTACTATACCATATCTATAATTATATCCCAACATATCCTGTTTCTCACTTGTATTCATGCGTTTCTGCTCCGTTCTTGTTCCTACATGACAGTTTGTTTTAGCTTCCCTCCTGTAGCACCTTTATAATTAAAATCGATATCTTATATGAACATATTGCGTCTTCGGCATACTTATATGTGCTCTGTTCTATCCTTGTTGTATATTGACTATACTAACTTCCAACGGTCCCTTTCCTTCTTGTAACACATTAATTTTTATGGACTTGTTTATCGTAATCTGTTATCTAGAAATATTTTCACCTTTTAGTTTGTACAATATGCTTTAAAACGTTTCTGGTTTTACCCTTCAAAATAGTAATAATCCTACTCTAACAAATATGAAAAGCTTTTATGTTTTGGTGTATCACCTTAAATAAATTAAAAGTGGTATTTCTACCTTGTTGTTTCTAATCCTTATTGTCCTATTCTACAATAAATATTATGTTACGTTTTTTCTAAATAAATACAACTAAAATTAAACTAACCCTAAAATATCATACGTTGACAAACTCTAAACTCTAAAATAATTACTTAAAGTACCTAATTATCTAAAATGCTTAATTAACTTCCTCGTAAGTTATTACTCTACCCCTAGCTAAATTTATGACCTTATATATCTACAATTAGCTACAAATTACACGACAATATATATATATATATATATATATATATATATAAACATATAAGCTCATGGACTAGTCTAGTATAATAGTTTTTTCGATAAAATGAGACAACCAGACATTAAAATAGCGTTTAGTTATGAAAAATCTGTAGGGAACTTTTTCACTAAGCTGAAAGATAAGACGGAAAAAATGTTAAGTAGCAACACTATTTATAAAATAACGTGTTCCTGCAATAAGACATATGTGGGTAATTCTAGTCAGTGGTTGAAAAATAGACTAATTCAACATAAGTCAGATGTAAAATTGGGGAAGAACAGCTGCGCTCTCTCACAACATATAAATATGACTCATCACACCCCAAATTATGATGAAGTTCGAATTTTAGATTCTGAAGCTAATCATAAGAATGTGTGTGGGCGTGAGTGATGTTAGTTGGTATACGTGTGTGTTGTGTATTCGAGTGTACATATTCCTATATATAATGAGTTGCATTAATAATGAGGATTTGGCATCTAATTTAAAAAACAAAAATATATAGAACTTACATTATCTATGTCACTTTTCTATTTATACTTTTGAATTTATATAAATATATATATATATATATATATATATATATATAGTAAAAGAGAATAAATGGCAAGTGACTCAAATTCTGCCACGAGGGCATCCTGTCGACGCTATTCGCCCTAATTGGGACTCATCAGGACAGGAGTAGCAAAGTTATAATATTTAATACAGACACATTATAAGAAGTACAGCATTACCTAGGTCACAATATGTGTCTTCGTGTAGTTTCGTCTGGTTTTAGCAACAGTCGATACGGAGAAGATCCGGATGAACTGTTTTTTTCCATAACCAAGGATAATAATTTAAAAAGCAATTGAAGCTGTACTTAGTTATGTAATTATACTGAAAACTGTTCTTCATTAGCATGCAAAGCAAACTGCAACTTGAGTTATTTATGTAATAAATAAGTAGGTGTGTAGATATGACATTTAAATTTATTTAAGGGTTTTAATTGAAACATCTGGAATGTTCTTCATTGGTAGAGACGGGTGCATCATTCCACTAAGAAATATAGTATAAGCTAATCATGAATAAAAGGGCGGTTCATAAAACTTGCCTTGTCGTTAAACAGGCAAGAGAATCGATAAGAATGAATGTATAGCCTTTCAATTTCTATATGAAATAAGAAGACAGCGGATTAACTCCGTACCTTAAACAAACATAAACGGCATGCTCTACTGTGAACATAAATCACGCAATTCGATATTAATTAGGTAATAGTGTCAGTGTTGGAAAAAATGACATCATTACTGTGTATTGTGTTCCAAACAAAACAGAATTCTAGAATGAAGATAAATTTAATATATAAGCGGGTAGTTTGATTCAAGTTTCATTCATTCCTTCATCAAGAGAGCAAAGGTAACGTTGAATAATTACCTCGCGTCAAATAATATATAACGATTTTATTCAAAGTTAATTAACATGCCAAGTTGCATGAAGCTTATACGTTTAAATAGCTTTAAGCATAGAAATTTAAAGTATTATTTGTTTTATAAAGATTAAAAATTCCTCAATACAAAAAGCTCTAAAGTTAATTAATCAAAGATAAAAAGAATGCATTTTGGTAACAGATGTTCTAAATGGAGATTTTAAATAATATAGGCAATCTTGTGTGCTGAAATTTTAACGTCAATTTAAAAATGGAAGCAGAAGACATGTACTACCGTTATTTACAAATTGGTAAGTGCTATTGGATTTTGTAAGTATACATTTTAGATTCCTTTGTTTGTAGCTGATATTTGAGCATTTTGTCATTTGAATTTAAGGTTGAATAAGTCTCAATCATATACATTTTTTTAAGGATATTTACCAGTTTTGAGGTCAGAATTCGAAACAATTTGACCTTTAAATAGACAATTATCAAGGATTTGTGGTCAAACACCCTTACAAGCGTGGAAATAAAAGACAGGTAAATTATCCACAAGAGAAGAGATTTGAGTTTTGTAAATATTAACAAAGATTAGGTAAGGAATATTTTAATAATTAAGTAGATAGGTACGTGTTAGGAATAATTTTGTTTGAAAATTATACTGTAAACAGTTCTGTATTTTTTTTGTATGAAAGAAAATTGTTTTTGAATATATAGATGCTTTTTAAGATTGCTGTGTTTAATTTCATTTTGTAAATTTTATTACTTCCGTTGAGCTAGCCAGGCAAAGAAAAGTCAGAAAGGAATGAATATACATTTTTGTTGAAGCTTTTTCAGGTGGTTTTGCAAAATTTTGATTTTCCTTATTATTATCAATGGAGCGGTTCTTATCCTGTTTTTCACTCAAGGTAATTTTGATTTTCGTTATTATTATTAATGGAGCGGTTCTTATACTGTTTTTCACTCAAGGTAGTAGGGTATTCTAAAATTTCTTCGCCTATTACTACACTCGCACTAACACTAGCGCTAGTAGTGCTCGTACTCGCAATAGCAACATTTTGTAAATTCGCACTCACATTTACACCAGCACTAATAATAGTAACAGCCAAAATTGTTTCCAAAGCATCAGCTTGTTGCTGTTGCTGCTCTATTTTTTGTTTCTCTTCCTGTTTTTATTGAAAACCCGACAAATGCTTAGTTTTCCTATCCGACATTTATATATTTCGAAATAGAGTGGTTACACGTAAAAATCGAAATCCAAACTGAACGCTGTAAATTTAAACTAACAAAAAGAATTTCACAACATTTTGTTGCAACTTTCACTTACTATACCTGCGTGAAGCAGAGGATTACTTGCAAATGTTGCGTTGTAGTTGTAAATTTCTCTTTATTAAGTGAACAATAACGGGATTAGACGTTCCCTGTTCACATCACAATGGTTTATTACTTCTGCTGCAAAGGTGTCGTTAGCACGTTCAGCTCTTTATAAACCGTGCTCGCTCTTTATCTGCTTTGTCTCTGGGAATTAAAGGCTACCGAACCGTATATAAAAATAGAGATGTAAACCTAAGTAGTAGTTTGTTGCTAAGTTCTAAAATTTTACAAAATATAATTAAGAACTGATTTTCGTAGCAGCTATTTGACCGCTCTTTTGATTCGATCTTCGTGTGTGTGTGATGCACAATAGGTCGCGGCAGCTCTGATTGTAAGGCATTGAAAGAATGAACTATTTTACGATAGGAAGCAATGGAAAACCGCATTAATCAATGTACAATATTATTTCGTAATTTTTGCTGATGAAAATAGTCCCTAAATCATGACTATACCGTAGGTGTTACACGTCTTGTGCATTAATACGATTATCAATCGTTGTATTCCCTTCGCTATATTAATAGTATATAAATCCCTCAGTTGATTAAATTTCACAGACGGTATAATAAAAACTGCTATTCTTTTTCTCTGTAATGCTCACCCGATATACTATTCATGCAGGATGCTTGATAACAGCATAATTTTTAATATAAAGGCTTGCTCAAATTTAAAAATATTATTTCATCAAATTTTTATATCTCTAGATAAGCTTCGCTTAATGCAATCATCGGTCTGAATATTTCAAAAGATTTATACAGGGTCAGTCACGAGGAACTTTACATACATCTACCATATATATATATATATTTTTCAAAGCATAAACAGTACACAATTCGTTCGTTATAAAAAAAGCAAATATTTGAAACTTACATTTACTTAAACATTTTGTGTAAAGGGTCATCAAAAATATTTTTTTAGCACGTAGAAGATACGTAAAAAGAAAGGGAAAGGTGCATTAAACGTTCAACGAAACATTCAATATAATGCATAACTACTTTTGCTGGCTTTAATTGATTAAAAAGAGGTTATAATTATGTAAACAGCAAATTGAATATTTATTTTTACTTTGATTTAAAGGTTTTAAATAGCAGATGACATTACGAAGGTTGTAGAGGTGTAAATTGTAAATATTTTTTAGTTTATTATACAAACTTTGGTGAGCTTCGTTTATCTTATTCAGGTATGAAACTCAAAGAGGGAAGGGTAAACAATCTTTGTTATCATAACGTCGTTCACTCTGTGCAAAGTATAACTGAGCTAGCCAAAACATAAATTTAACTGTGTGAATTTTAAAACTATTTTAGATTATTTAGAGTCACAGAGAGGTGGCGGTCAGTAAGGCAATTGAACGTTACATACACCAGGCGAGCGGCGATATCGTAGCAAAGTAATTTGTCGAAACAACGTGGGACTCGAAAGAAAACTGACCACTAAATGAAGAGGCTCGATCGAGTTTAGGGAAAGAAAATCGGAAACTCGCAAAACTTGTAAATTTCATTTTTAATTGAAATTAGGGGTTATAGACGTAATTAAGGATTATAGACAGCTAGAAAATAAATTTAGAAAGTTAGGTTAGAATTTTAGGGTATATTGTAAATATAATTAAATAAAAACGGACAAAAAATTGCAGGAAGATAGGAACGCGTTGAGGAATGAAGGGGTGGAAATATGATTTCAGGAAAGTATGTTCGTAGAAGAAACACAAATTAAAACTGCAGGAAGAGTATTAGAAAGGAGACACAGCGAGGAACAGCAAACCACACAGGAATGTAGAATGATATCGATTTTATTAGCGCTTAATGATAAAATGGACAAAAATGACTAAGTCATTAATCGAACGAGTGAGGGTCTAAAAAACAAGAGGAGGTATGGAAAATATGACAATAAAAATTATTGAAAATGTGCAAGAATTAAGGACAGAGTTTGGGCAAAATTTAACTAAGTTGCGAAAAAATTTAGTTCAGAAATAAAAATCTTAAACGAGGGTCTGAAACAAACATATCAAACAATTGAGAAAATGAGGCTAGAGGTGCAGAATAAAGTTTTACAAATTACTGAGGACATCGATGACGTGAGGGATGAATTTTTAAAAGTTAAGTTAAGCCAAGAGACATGTGAAAGGGAAACTAACGAGATAATGAGGGATTTAGTCATAAAAATACAAGAAGTTGAGGGAAATAGTGAAATAGGAATTAGGAAACTTGAAAACAGACTTTTAAAATTTTAGCAGAAACACGGTACAAAATTTTCGAGAACCCATAAGAATAAACCAACCAAGTATACCATTAGATCAATACTCGAAATTTTATGGTGACAATAAATTAAATTCGAAGATATTTTTGAATTATGTTAAAACGCTGATACAGGGATCAACGGATAAACAATATAAATCAAACTGGCAAGATCAATGCTAAAAGGGAAAGAGATAGGTTTTGGGCCTTTTGGAGCTTCTTTTTACAAACATTTATTTCCCAAAACACTACTATCAAATTGATTTTAATACAGTAATTACAAAATGGTTCAACAACTTGTAGGTTATGTTCATTAACATGACTTTTAATTTAACAAATTAATGAAAGTTAATATTTTAATAATTACCAATGAGTAGCTTGAACTACCAACAATATTAAAGTTATAAAATTTGAGACTGAGGGGATCCTCAGGGTATTTATGTAATCCCTGCTCTTGCATCATCTTGTGGGAAAGTGCAGATCTCACTCTCTGCAATTTTTTGATAACATACAATGTCCTGTTCTAAGTAATGTTTTAATTAAGACTGCTTTATTGCAGTTCATTGTACCTGCACCTGCAGTATCAGGTTGCATCTGGAATACAAAGTAGTTGCTTCGATTCTCATGTCTGATATGAACTCTGATTAACCTTTAATATTGTTACTTTCAATTAAGACAATGTAGCGTGCTATTACTAAGACATAATAAATGCATTTAAATTTATATACATATTGATATGGGGGGATATGTAACTAGCGCAGAAATATGGTTTGGTCTAATAGAAAGCGAATTGGAGACATTTTTAGAATTCGAACATAAATTTTTAAAGCACTTTTGGTGGAACAACCAACAATTTAAAGTAGGGATGACTTAACTATGGGTAAATATAACCAGGATTTAGGAATAACCCAAGAGCTATATATAAGATAAAGAAATTTAGCATCGCGAAACAATTAGATCCTCCACTACTAGAAAAACAAATCATAAAGTATTTAGCAGGGCATTTTGAGGTGGAAGTGACACAATATATAGCACTTCAAAATATTGTGGACTGTGATGTATTTCTGGAATATCTGCAGCGGTATGATGAAATGGGACCGAACCGTCGGGTGGACAATAGAGTGAGAAGTCAACCTAGCAATTTTGTTCGAACACAGAGAAGTGTGGGAACGGACCGATTTAATTATAGCGGCAACAATAACAACTACGGAGGAAATTTCAATAGAGGCAAATACAACAATTATAACAATGGCAATGGTTTTAGACATAATTGGAGTGCGAAAAACATGCCAAACCAAAAGACGAAGAGACTCAAAAATGATAGAACCACAGACCAAAATCATCCGCGTCAAAAGTACACTGAGAACCAAAACACACGTGTCCAAGAACCAGTGGAACAAGCGCAAGACCCCGTACATACTTAGAGAATTTAAATGGGGGAAATAATTGAACATACCCGTTTCCCTAAAATTTGCACTGATCTAGGTCTACATCTACCTCTTTTTTCCTATCTTTGCTTGTAGTATAAGCCGTACTATTCCCCAAAAAGACCTTATAAACGTATTCTGCCCTTCTCTTTCTCCTATTTTTTTCTCCTCAGATACCTTTATTCTCATACTATTTCTATAATTTTTCTATTTGTTATTAACTTTGTCTGTCCATGTTGTCATTCTCATACATCTACAGCACAACATTCCAAAAGGCTGTAATCGTTTTTCTGTTCGCTTTTCCTACTGCCCGTATTTCATAGCAGACTTGTGTGCTCCACACATATGTTTTCAACAATTTTCTTCTTGTTTCTATGTTGGTTGTCTTTGACCATAGGCGCCGTTCTTTCCTGTTAAATGCAATTCAGTCCACTTCTATTATTTTGCAACTATATACCCTATTTCTCCGACATTCACTGGTTGTGAAAGGGGCGGCGGCTCCGTGGCGTAGTTGGTGTGCGTGTGACTACTACGCCCAAGGGTCCCGGGTTCGAATCCCGACACGGTCCGCTTGAAAAATGTTAGGCCAGCATTTTTCACTAAAATACGCCCTCGTTTGGATGAGAGGTAAAATGGAGATCTCGTGTGTGAGTGTTGTCCCGTACGTTAAAGATCCATACCTTGCCTGGAACAGCAAGGGTTCGGAAAAATTCAAAATTTTTCAAGTAAGAAAAACTCGCTTCCTGGCCAACGTAGTACTTTCGGGTGGAGCATTGGAAAATCACATGTAGGGTTGAAAATAATCCGTCGGCTCTGTGGCGTAGTTGGTATGCGTGTGACTACTACGCCCAAGGTCCCGAGTTTGAATCACGGTCTGCTTGAAAAATGTTAGGCAAGCATTTTTCACAAAGATACGCCCTCATTTGGATGAGAGGTAAAATGGAGATCCCGTGTGTGAGTGTTGTCACGCACGTTGAAGATTTCTACTTTGCTTGGATCAGCAAGGGTTCGGCAAAATTCAAAACTCTTCAGGTAATAAAAACTCGCTTCCTGGCCTATGTAGTACCTTCGGGTGGAGCATTGGAAAATCACATGTAAGGTTGTGATGGAGGGTAAGCAGCTTGTGGCTGCCAAGTTCCCCTACTTGAACATTTGCCGATTTAATATTTTTTCCAATATAACATTTCGCACAGTTAACATTAGTTGCTAATATTTCACAACCAACACGTGTAGTGTTTATATTAAGCATCAGATTTATCTGCGCTTAGTTTTTGGTCATTAGGTTTTCCGTCTCAAAACTGGTTGGACACGTACCTGCACTTATATATATTCTAAGCTAGCCTGCACAGTTCCCTGAAATTCCCACATACCCTAAATACAGCTTGGTTCCTCTTCTATTGTTTTTAATTATATGCTCTATTTCACCGAAATTCAGTAGTATGTGAATGGGGTTAAGTAGCCTAGGGCTGCCAAGATCGCTCAACATTTAGACATTTGCCGAATTAATAGTTTTGCAGTAATCCTTTCACATAATTATCATTATTCGAGAATATTGCACAACCAATACCTGTAGTTGCTTATAATAATCATCATGTTTAAGTACAGTTATTTTTTTCGTCATTAGTTTATCCATCTTGGGACTGGTTGGATGCGTACCTCCGTTGATTTCTATTCTGAGCTAGCCTACACATTTCCATGAAATACCTACAGCTTATATCGTCCACTGTCTGTGTGTAATAGTCTACACCTAGGTCTCCCTCTACTTCTCTTTTTTCCTATCTCTGCTTCTAATATATTCCGCACTATTTCCTCATGCCGTAGTATGTGACCTATCATCCTACCTCTCCTATTTTTGTATCGTTTTCTACATATTCCTTTCTTCCCCTACCTTTCTTAGTACTTCGTTGTTCTTAACTTTATCTGTCCATGATATCTTTATCATGCGTCTGTAGCACCACATCTGAAAGACTTCTACCTTTTTCTTGTCCGCTTTTCCTACTGTCCAGCCTTCACAGTCGTACAGTGCTGTGCTCCACACATATGTTTTAAGCAATCCTTTCCTTGTTTCTATGTTTGTTGCCTTTGAACACCGTAGTTGTTTTTTCTTGTTAAATGTAGCCCGACCTAATGCTAATCCTTGTTTTATATCTTTTGCGCTTTTCCCATCTTGCGTTATTTGCCTTCCTAGGTAGCAGAAATCTTTAACCTCTTGTAAGTTCTTGTTATCTATTAGTATCCTTGTTTTTGATTTATTTTTCGCTCCTTTACATACTAATACTTTAGTTTTGTTTTTGTTAATTTTCAAACCGCTCTTCCTTGCTAGATGTTAATACCGCTATGTCATCTGCAAATCTAAGCATATCAATTTTTTGTCCCTGCATAGTAATTCCTGCATTTGATAGTATTCATTGCCTCTTAAATGTATAAGTTAAAAATTAATGGGGATAGGGCACATCCCTGTCTCACCGCTTTCCTAATGTTTACCTCTCTACGTTTCTGCCCTAATTCTATTATTGCTTTTTGCTCTTTGTATAAGCTATGTACTATTCGTCTATCCCTATAACTCATTTCAATCTTTTTGAGTATCTCGAACATTTTTTCCATTTTATACTGCTAAATTCTTTTTCCAAATCTACAACCCTATATACACGCTTTTCCTTTTTCTATTTTCTCCATTATCACTCTCAGAGTTAAAATAGCCTCCAGTGTTCCCCTGTTTCGCATAAACCCAAATTGGTCTTCTACTAGTATTTCGTCAGCTCGTTTTTCCATTCGACTTTGTACAATTTCAGTTAATATTTTTGACACGTGTGCTGTCAAACTTATTGTTGGAAAATATTCATATCTATCCACTCCTCTCCTTTGTGGTATAGTGACTATGATGTTACGTTTGAAATCTTTGGGTATCTTGCCTGTCTCATACATATATTATATATTCTCTTGAAAATGGATCAGGCTGTCTAGCTATCTATAAAATGCATCACCAGAGTGAACGCATACTGGATTGAAACTGGTGTCTATATATTTTGCAGCTAACCTACTTCTCTAATTTATCGTTTAGACAAACCTAGTATGGATTCAAAACAACTCAAATGTTTAGCGATCGACTGACTTTTTAAATAGAGCACCAGAATGCTCACTATTTGGTATGAAACGGGGCTAATACATTTTTCCTGCACGTAGTTACTCTTTCAACTTCTTGCTTGAACAGACACTATGACTTCAAAACGGTTAGCCGACTTTCACAACGTTTCACAAAGTACGCTTGGATTGAAATCGGCCTAAATGTAGTTTTAGATGTACACAGCAGCTTTTATAAATTTTCGTTTAAGCAGATTCTCTGTAAATTCAAAATTGCCCAACATTTTTGCAATCAACTGACTTTTACACGTTTCCCAAAAGTGGACGATGTTTAAATTGAAACCGATCTGATATATTTCTGTATGTACGCAGTTGGGGTTGAAACCTACGTATGGTATTTTTGCATATACGCACTTTGAATTATAACCGGCGTGACGTATTTTTGCATGTACGCAGTTTGGATTAAAACCGGCTCTACTGTTGGCTTATATATCGTATTTCTGTAATTTGATAAATATTACACTTTTAGCTCCATTTCCTTGGCCCCACCATAAACCAGAGTATTTCATAGTTTTGAGACGCGTTAGTGCCATTTTGTGCCGGTAACGATGCGTTTTCTGCTGCTTCCCAAGCAGAGATATTGAGAAAACGGAAGCCCCGCCCACTTACAATCCTGGACAGAAACTTTGTTAGAATTTCGTGCTACGTTGGTGCTGTTTTGTGCCGGTATCCGCGAACTTTGTGCTGCTTCTTAAGTAGAAACGGGATCTCCGCCCACTTGCAATTTTGTACTAAAGCTTTGCCAGAATTTTGTGCGACGTTTGTGCCGGTAATCCCGGGCTCTGCGTTGCTTCTTAAGCAGAGATATCGTGGGAGGGGCTGAAGAAATGAGAGCCCTACCCACTTACAATTTTGAACTAAAATTTTGACAAAATTTTCTGCTACGTTAGTGTGGTGTTGTCCTGGTAATCCCGTGTGTTGTGTTGCTTTCCAAGCAGAAATATTGTGGGGGCTGAAGAAACGGGAGGCCCGCCCATTTACAATTCTTGACAGAAACTTTGTCAAAATTTTGTGTTACGTTAATGCCGTTTTGTGCCGGTAATCCCGAGTTTTGTGCAGAGTCCTAAATGGTGATATTGTGAGAGGAGCCTAGGCTATGGGAAATACACCCAACGTACTTGAAAATAGTTTGTTCATATTTTTCCTTTAAACTTTGTTGTATTTTTAAAATGATAAAAACACGTAAGTAAATAAAGCGATTCTAGAAACATTTTAATATCAAACAATATAATACGCAACTTTAATAATTCCCATAACGCTACATAAATGCACAGCACGGCAATATTACCTAGAAATTAAGAAATGCAGCAATGTTGGCATAAGATTGATTAATAAAATCAACTGTACACCAATAAAGTGGTTCAAATAACGTTTGCTGTTGATTTTGATTCGATTTTTGCATAATACTTAAGAAAATAATATGCTTGTTATTTTTTATTTAATTAGCGTCGATTATTGTATGTGATTTTTAGATACTGGTTAAAGTTAGTCTTCATATTTTTTATTACGGTAAAAAGTTCGATATATGAAAAAAATTAGTTGTAATAGCCAATGTACGAGATTATATTTGAAATACAAAGAATAAAGTCATATTCTTTATCAAGACAGAGAAATGAAACCATTGATAAAGAATAAACGATTATTGTAGCGTCGTATACTAATGCGAAGGATAATCAATTTTTACCGGTTATTTTTCGATCTTTGAGCCGCTTTTTGGAATAAACGTTTATTTATTAATGAGTTCATAGAAATTGACGTATTCTTCTCAATTCCTCTAGAAAATACGAGAGCATGTTTTTATTTACAATGTTCTTATGCTATACAAAAGCTAATTAATATAAACTTAAATTGCTTTTTAATGCAAATAGGGTGCACTTTTATAGAGAATATTTGCTTTTAAGTCAAAACGTGTTTTTAATACACTTATTAAGGTTAGAATTGGGATTTCAAATATACGAAATTACTTTTTCTTAACCACGGAAAGTGCATTTTTCTTATAAACGAGTGGTTTTGCATTTATCTTAAAATGATCGATTTGCATCCGCATTTAAAGCGTTTTAAGGTATTATCACGATTAATTATATTTACTACGCTGCTTTTATTTAAATGTGATTAATTTTGAAGAAGGTTTCAAATTCGCTAAAATACTAATTTTCGGTTCTAAACTGCTGAATACCTTTTATGTTTTTATGCTAAATGTATAAGTAACTCCTAAATATACTGTTCATTTTAAAATTTTTATACCTCGTCTTTTTAAAACTCCAAACAACTCTCTCAGGGTAATATTTCAAATTAAAATGATACTAGTTCTGGGTTCAATGACTAATATTTAATTGCAAATATGTGGATACTAGCTCTTATTGTATAAAATCAGAATAAGCTTCTGAAAAACACAAATGCCGGTAAGGTTAGTTCTACACCAAACTATATAAAACCGTAACCCTTAACCTATTTTAGAATTGTAAACGTTAGCACTGGGTGGTAAAATTTTAATTTTAGATAGAAACTATAATAAATACCTTTTTTTTCGACTCCAGAAGGTATGTACAACTCTTCACAGCTTTCATTGTTGGACCGCTTCCTGAATTAAATACTTCACTTGAAGAGTCCCTATATGTGATTAATAATTTGTTTTAGTTTTAAATTTTAGAAACAACCAATGCGAAATACAAATTATAAATACTAATGAAAAATTGGATACTTTACAGTTTGTAGTACTTTTGATGAAACTATCCGAGTTACCAAAACTGGTTCCAAATATGCTGACCAACTTCTACGATGATCCTGGTACTAGCACTAAAATCTCCCGTTCTACCTACTACTTTATGATGAATCCAGTTTCCTGTTGCTACTACACGAGTATATTCTGGCTTCGTCTTTACACCACCTTTTTCAACTTAACGAGGTTGTATGAACCTTTTTTATTTACTTCACTACTGCACTTGCTGGTATATATCTTCAGCTTTGACGACGATACACAATATTCAAATATTTATTTTCAATAATGAATAGGATTAAATTCAAAAAGAAAAATTCTTTATTTAAAAAAAAATTTCTATCCATCCTTTACATCATAATACCTAATAATAATAATTCGTTTCCTAGGCAACTCAACTTAAAAACTGTCCTTTATCATACTCTTTTGCATATTTTATCATGCAATTTACAATCGCCAGCCTTCTTGTACCATAATAATGAGTCCTTAAACTAACATAGAATATAGATGATTACATTTTGACATGGGTATTTTGTTTAAACATTTTATATCTTAATTACTCTACATATTATAAGCATTGCTTTTTTTTTAGGTAGCTGGTTTTCATGGTCCTTTCTGGTTTAATATAATAACATAATAATTTTAAATAGGGCCATACATCCTCTGGTCATAGTATTTTGTGATTTTATTACTGTTGAATTCACTCAAAAGACCCAGTGCTGTTTAAAATCTTATGGTTTCTAGTTGTTAGCTGACTGTAGATAATTACTAGTGCAAAAAGTGTAAATTATTCACCATGTTATGTGTTTAATGAAATCTTAAGTATGAATCAATTGAATATTTTGTATTTGATAAAATTTAAATATAAATTGCTCAGTGTTTTGTCGTTAATGATATCTAAGTGTTAATTAATTATAAGGGGCTTCAATCTCATACACTTTAGTATATAAATATATGTATATATATGTGTATAATTACTGATAATAGTAATACATACCTACAGCTTGGCCAGGTACTTTTGGGATACAAGGTAAAGCTTTATTTAGAAGTAAAGGTCTGGAAGCACACCTACAGCGGCCTGAAACAAACTGCAAGGATGATATACTTCCAAAAGCAAAAAATGTAGGAGACACAATAGTAACAGAAAAGTGTCAATTGTTATTGTGTGCCCTGAAATTTATCTGACATTTTTAATCATTACTTATTAATGTTATCTTTCTATTAAAATTCGATGCTTTCATTTCTCTATTTTGAAAACGAATTAGACTTTATTCTTTGTATTTCAAATATATTCTCGTACATTGGCTATTATAACCATTTGTTTTCATACATCGAACTTTTAACCGGTATAAAAACCATGAAGACTAACTTTAACCTGTATCTAAAAATTGCATACAATTATCGACGCTAATCATATAAAAAATGGCAATAAACGTATTATTTTCTTAAGTATTGGGCAAAAATCGAATCAAAATCTACCGCGAACGTTATTTGAAACACTTTATTGATGTACAGTTAATTTTATTAATTAATTTAAGTAAAATATTAATAATAATAATATCAGCACAGTTATATTTCTTTTGTCAACATTGCTGCATTACTTAATTTTTAGGTAATATCATTGTGCAATTGTGTAGCGTTATGGAAAGTCTTAAAATTGCGTATTATATTGTTTGATATTAAAGTGTTTCTACAATCACTTTATTTACATGCGTGTTTATATCATTTTAAAAATACAACAACGTATAAGGAAAAAATACGAACAAAAATTTTCTAGTACGATGGGTCTATGATAAGATATGATAGTTACTATGCTTTAACCCGTTGTGCTACATTTTAAGAACTAAAACCTTTTCTCAAAGATTGCTGTTCAAAATAATAACAATAATAAATGATAAATTAAACCTTCTTTGCAATATTCCCATTGCCTAGGCTCCTCCAACAATATCTCTGTTTAAAACTCAGCACAAAACTCTTCGTAACCGGCACAAATCAGCACTAACGTAACACAAAATTCTGGCAAAGATTTAGTCCAAAATGTATCTGGATGGGTCTCGTATTTCCCCAGCCCCTCCCAGCAGCACAAAACTCGGGATTACCGGCACAAAATAGCACGAAAGTCGCACAAAATTCTGACATAGTTTTTGTTGAGAATTGTAAGTGGGCGGGGCTTCCGCTTCCTCAGTCTCCCCACAATATCTCTGTTTGGGAGCAGCACAAAACTCGGAATTACCGGCACAAAACAGCACTAACGCAACACAAAATTCTGACAAAGTCTCTGTCCAGAGCTGTAAGTGGGCGGGGCTCCAGTTTTCAGCTCCTCCCACAATATTTCTGCTTGGAAAGCAGTACAAAACTCGAGGTTACCGGCACAAAACAGCACTAACGTAGCAAAAAATTCTGGCACAGTTTTAGTCCAAAATTTGACTTAATGGTTTTTGCATTTCCTTAGCCCTTCCCACAATATTTCTGCTTGAGAAACAGCACAAAACTCGGGGTTAACGACACAAAATAGCATAACGTAGCACAAGATTCTTACAAAATTTCTATCCAGAATTGTAAGTGGGCGGAGGCCTCCTATTTCTTCAGCCCCTCCCACAATATCTCTGCTTTGGAAGCAGCACAAAACCCGGGATTACCGGCACAAAACAGAACTAACGTAGCACAAAATTATGGCAAAGTTTTAGTCCGTTTCTTCAACCTTTCCTATAATGTCAGCTTGAGAAGCAGCACAAAACTCGCGGATACCGGCACAAAACAGCACTAACGTAGCACAAAATTCTGAAAAATCTCTGTCCAGGATTGTAAGTGGGCGGGGCTCCCGTTTCCTCAGCCCCTCCCACAATATCTCTGCTTGGTAAGCAGCACAAAACTTGGCGATACCGGCACAAAATGGCACTAACGCGGCACAAAACTATAAAATACTCCGATCTCAAAAATTTAAAATGGGGGTCCAAGCAAATGGAAGCTTACAGTTTTGTAGTATTGCAGAAACTGTATTTATTATTAGGTGTTTAGACGTATCGTTTTATATGACTCAACTCAAAACAGCATAATCAGATAATTTATACAATGATATTGCGAGTAAAATCCTTATTGGGTTGATACTATCAGGAGCTTTTTCCAGGCCTGAAGCATGTGCATCCCGGATTTGGATTTTGAGTTGGAAGTTTTTAAATGTAAGTTAATACTTGAATGCAGGGTAAAACATATTGGCATGGAATAACAAGGTCCACTTGTTACCTATATGAATGAATGTCTTTTAAGGGTACAGAACTTTGTAAAATGAATTGCAAATTCTTCTATAAGAAAACACAAGTGAAAATATTTAGCTTATATACTGGTAAGGTATTATAATCTGCCACTCAAGGTACATACCCTATGCTGGCTAGTTTTAGAATTTGTACTCTCAGTTTTGTTCACAAACCCCCTTGTTGATACAAATTTGTTTAAATAATTAAATTGCTTGTAGCAATACAATAGTGCAGCGTGTTTAACACGTGCATGCTGCTATCGGCGAGAAACGACATGCAAATTCTCCTAATTACCATTCATTCTAGCTATCTCAAAAGGACCTAAAACTATCGTATGGTATATTTGTTTACTATTCGATTACATTATATTTTGTATATCAAACGTTGCATTCGCAAATGACATCTGCAGCGTACACAATATAAATTTGTTCACGTCTGTGGGCTTTTCTAACTACGCTGCATGCGACATTTGCAACGAATGAAACGAGACAAACTGAGGTATTGTGTTTCAAAAGATAAAATGATAACAAAACTTTACGTTGAAAACTTTATCTCCATTTACAACTTTACAGAGATCTTAAATCGTTTACAAAAAGTCCAACCATTGACTTGAAGTCGATGCTTGTCAGAATAGCTTGGATACGCTATCGAAGTGGTATTGCTACATATTGGATATGTCATATTCAGAATGCGAAGAGGCGAGAGAACAAAACGGGCTTTTTGTTTTAAAACTAGAATGCCAGCTTTGCACCGTTGTTTGCTCTAATTGAGTTGTTTTACATTTACTGAGCTGTTGGACAGCTGAACATAATACCTATTTTCCAGCAGGAAATGTTATTGAAATTTGCTTATAGACTTTTCTGACATTTGCAGAAACCGGCTATTTATATGCTGTACAAAAGTAATGTAGATCAATAATAAATTACCAAATGTAACACATTTATCATGTACATTCACTTATATACTTACGTGCATATAAATCGGCTCATTGCTACCCTTTGACTTTGACCATTTTTTATATAAACTATTCATCAGATTAAAGTGCAAATTATGCACTTTGAAAAATTACTAAACACGCTTTAAAATATAAGCTTAAATTTATCGAAATTCGCTGCATCATTTCACAATTAAAAGCTGCAAAATTGAATTTTTATTACTAGAAAATCAACGGTGTATGAGTAATTAGTTACACTATCGCTTTATTTTGAATAGTGGGTTGGACTCCTCTTGCTCTTATATTCCGTATAGGATTAGAAATAAAGGCTACATTCTAACAGCCCCCCAATTACTTTGAATATCTCAAAACTGGGCTGAAAATTTTATACCCATTTTGGACTGAAATGTGTCATAACTAAAATATTTCGTACCTTTACCTTACTCCTTATATTTGAATCAATTAAATTGGTAGAGGGGGGAAGTTGGCGAAACGACAGCTCTTCCCACTTGCTCCAATTTCTTTAAGATCGATTTCGAAATTTTGTACGTGTGTTGTACGTAAATGTAATGCTATTATAATATTTTGTGTATCGCCTTTCCTCGATATATTTGAAAAGATGGACAGTGAAGGTTAGTAAAATGATGCCACTATTTTTGCTCCGATTTCTTTAAAATCAATTTCAAAATTTTGTATGTTTTGTACCTACATGTACCGTTATTAAAAAATGTATACCCCTTCAAAATAATTACAAAAACAGTTGGGGGAAGAGCAAACAAGACAATCACTTTAATTTAATCCACATGTGTATAAAAAATTAAGTATTGGTTTTGTTCATTCTTGGACTATCAATATTTTGTATACAATCGCTTATGTCATCGTCGATGTCACACGGGTGTAGAGTAACCAAAAGTCGTACACATTTAAGGATTTTCGTTAGCAGAATTTTTATTCGTGTCTTTAAGTTTCAACAGGTATGAGCATGCATCTATTAGAAATAACATCGTGGTTTATCATAATCGGAGCTGCAATTAATACTGTCCTACCATACCTACGTCTTTAAATTTCTACACATTTTAATTGTTCTCGAAAATTCCAGTATCTACATGAATTATGCAAATTACTTTCTTTAAATGTTCTACTGTACGTCTTAAACATACGAGGGGTACTCGATATGTATCGGGAACTGACAACACTAGTGTTGCTAGGTGCGATCTGACGTTTCTAATCTAAAGTTTGACATTTTGACAGTGTACATACTTATAACATTTTGCCATATGAACACTATTTGTTTTGTTTTGATTGAGTTGAAAATTTCGTCTCGGCCAAAAATAGAATTAACTCGTAAATATTTTTTCATGCGATGATTTTTTCGATTTTCGACGTAGATTATCTCCACAACAGTGCCTGAATTAACTTATTTCAACCTTTGGGGAAGAAATTCCAACTAAAACCACTGTATATCGTTCGTATAGTGAATTCAATTGCGGTAGTAGTTCGCTAGCAAATGAATTAAAATAAGGTCGTTCAAAATCGGTTGTGCTAGAAAACATCGATGCTGTGCGCGAATTAATAATGCCAGATCGTCATATGACTTATCGTGAAATTTAGGAATCTCTAGACATTAGAATGGCAAGTGTACATTCGATATTGTATGAACATTTAACTGTGAAAAAGCTATGTGCGCGTTAGATCCCACATAGTTTGACAATCGCTCAAAAAGAATTCGCGTCGATTGGTGCAAATAAATGCATAAAAAATAAAAATGCGGTGCATCAAATGCAGTGTACAACATCTAGACAGGTGGCGAATCTTGGATTTGTTCGTATGAACTCGAAAGTAAACAGCAGGCGGGTGTATGGGTATTCCAAGATGATCGAAATCCAACAAAAGTTGTCCTCGCTCAAAGCACTTCGAAGAAAATGGTTGCCTGTTTTTTTTAATAAATGGGCATGTCACGACCGTTGCTTTAGAAGATTGTAGAACAGTTATTTCTGCTTGGTATACAACCATTTACTTCCCATAAACTTATAGAGAAATAAAAAAAAATAAACCGACGACGCCGAATCATTTTTCATGATGACAATGCAAACTCTCACACATCAGCTCAAACAAGTGACTATTTAAGCACTTAAAACATCGAATTGACGGATCATCCGCCGTATAGTCCTGATTTGGCACCTAGTGATTCTTTTTGCTCCCACACGTAAAGAACAAACTGCGTGGACAACGATTTTCGACACTAGAAGAGGCGGTTGATGAGTTCAAAACCCATGTTTTGAAGATATATCAATCGCAATGGAAAAAATGCTATAAAAATTGGTTCCAGAGTATGCAAAACTGTATCAACCAACGTTGAAAATATTTTGAAAACCAGTAAAGAAGTTTTCACATCCTAAGTTTTGTTTTGTTACTTATTCCTGATACATATCGAACATCTCTCGTACCTGTTGTAATTTGATCAACTCTTAAATGTAAAAACCTTTTACCTGTCAATCATCAGATATTTAAAGATGTTCCACAGGGTGCACACCGATTATCTTTAGTATTTTCAAAGCCTTAGTTTACATCCTAATGTATTATTCTGGTCCACGTCAGACAGAAAGGCGCTACAATATCTCTTTTTGAAGCTGTTCTGTGCCAGAACATTCTGTGGCCAGAGCGTTGAAAGTCCCTGGCGCGGTAAAGACAATCGAAAAAAAACCCTTTATGCAGTTCCCATGTTGATAGAAGTAGCTACCAACATTTTTCATGGCAGGCGTCGTACTAATTGGATTGTAGCCAAACACAAAATTTTGACCCCGGTATTCTGGAGCATTATCTCTAAAATATTTCGTACCACTCTTCAGTCCAACTCATCGAGCACACGACTGATCTTGGATATGGTCAATTTCTTGCTTTCAAATTTGATCATCTAGCCATTAAGGTATACAAACGCCTCCCACAGATCTTGGTAGTTTGGTTTATTAGAAAACTGTTACTTAGTCATCAAGGTGTCTCCCTGGCGTAGTTGGTATGCGCGTGACCAAGGTCCTGGGTTCGGTTTACGACAGAGTCCGCTTGAAAAATGTTAGGCGAGCATTTTTCACAAAAATACGCCCTTGTTCGAATGATAGATAAAATAAAGGTCTCGTATGTGAGTGCTGTCATGCAGGTTTAAGATCCCTACCTTCCTTGGAATACCAAGGGTGTGTCAAAATTCAAAATTCCTGGCTAATGTAGCACTTTCAGGTGGAGCATTGGAAAATCAAATGTAGTGCTTATTCATCATGTAATAGATGTCCCGGTGTTGGTGCTTTAGCCGTATAGTCTTTCTAATGTATGGTTAATGTCGGCGAAATTGGTCAAGACCACTAAATTTATTTTGAAACACCTGAGCAAGTCTTCGAAACATATGAAAGTCCTGCGCTACGCAATCTGCCAGGGAGTATTCCGATATTCTGTTTGTTCAATTCACTGCTTGCCGTTTTTCAGCATTACTGACGTCATCGATATCATAGGGTGCTAACCGGTTAACATGCACCACTATCGTTCTTCTTTTCGAAGCTTTCGAATTCGACATACCATGTCGTTAATTCTCTATACAACTTAGTACGGACCCTCCCAAAGTCTTTGTCCTTGCTTCTGTCTGAGGTTGTATAGTCATACATATTCGTCCTTTTGAAAACCAGACTTCTGCACCTTGATGTTAAACCCGATCTTCATTTTATCAATTGCAATCTAGATATTTTTCCTATCATCGCCCGCCAGGTATATCGTGCATCTTGCGTTTGAGCTTCTCAACGTAGTACTCGCCCACAATGTCATCTCCGGGCTTACACCCATACTCAGAATAACACGGCAGACGTATCTCGCATCCCAGCATAGCCATGCAATTGTCTTTCCACTGCCCTCATAAACCAAAAACCGTTAGGGCAATAAAAATAGACCCAAATATTTGCCCCAGTCTCTCTGATTTTTGGAAACCATTTTGCAAAGGTACTTGCCCAAGGTACGATTTATGCGCTCTATCATACCATGCGATTACGGATGCAATGGTGTTGTTTGGATCTTCCTCATCCATTTCAACCAACATACCTCTTGGAGCAACGTTGACTCAAAATTTCTGGCTTGGCCGATGTGAAAATCCATAGGAACACCAAAACGGAAGAACAGTTCCTTTACTAGCACATTAGCGACGGTTGCAGCTTCTTGGTTTAGTATCGCATATGTTTCGGTCCACTTTGGAGAATAGTACCTGACTACTAAGATGAAGAGGGAATGGACCGACAGTATCGATTGCTACACTTTCAAAGGGGCTCCCAACGTTGTATTGCGTCATTGGAGCTTTAAAGTTTTCTAATTGTGGGTACAGCTGACATTAGCGGAACCACTCTTTTACGTTACACTTGCAGCCTATCCAGTAAAACCTTGCTCAGACTTCCTTCAGAGTGTTGTTAACAGCGTCGTATCCTCCCTAGGTCCCATTATGCAGGGGTTATAAAACCTTATAGAAAACACCACCTGAAGCGTACTCAAGAATCCGTATCCACTCTCCAAAGACCACACAAAAATCCCTTTCTCTATTTTCAGGGAATCCCATTGCGCCCAGTACGACTTCAGAGTGCTATTTAATGGGATAATATCCAGCCATGACGGACGTTCTCCTCTGGCGTTCCAACCCAGAATAACACCTAGGCCTCTTGTTCTATTCGCATCTGTAGAGTTTGCCTATCGTCATTGATCACGGTAGTTTGGCTAAGTAGATCACTCATTTCTAATCGCGAGCAATGGCTACATTCTTCGGGGCAAATCGTCTTGAAAGCGCATCAGCATTACAATGACGTGCCAACACTATCTTCTGTGTCGAAGTAATATTTCTTTAGCCCTACTATCTATCTGGTGACCTACCCTTTGGGGTTTCCAACTGTAGTCAATTTAGGGCGGCGTGGTCGGTTCGTAGGTGAAAATTTCCCCCGTGGAGATACCTATATAACTGTTCTACGGACTTCAACACTGACAATAGTTTTCTTCTAGTAACGCAATAGTTTCGTTCCGGTCTTGAGAACACCTTACTAAAATAACCAATCACTCTTTCTGACTCGTCTTGCATATGGTATAATACACTTCCAATGGCGACATTGCTAGAGTCTTCCAACCGAGGATAATTTACGATCGGAGTTTTTGTCAATAAATTCCTAGTTGTTGAAACCCATTTTTGCAATATTCATCTCAAACGTAATCATGCCCATTTTCGGTCAGCTTGGTCAAGGGTTTAACAATCCTGGAAACGAATATTCCATAGTAAAATTTGTTATTGGCTTAATTTACGTGACTAGCACTGAGTTTCATATTTGAGCGATGTAATAAATTTTCAAAAGGCATTGTTGTTTATAATCTAATTTAGGTCTAGGGTGACTTTGAAATTATTAATTCTGTTGTTCTGCAAACATATAAGGCAATTTAAAAATACCTAAAGTCTAGAAAAGTAAGTACTGGTATTGTGAAGTTACAAAGGTGTTGTTCAGTTGTTTAGATTTTCACCAATTTTAAAAACAGTAAGTAGAACTGCAATTCTAAACTAATTTAAGTAACTGGAGTTGCTTTAGGGCCGTAGATCTTGTTTCAAACAGTATCTCAACTCCGATATAACTTCAATTACTATCTCAAATATTATTTGAATACCCGATCCAGTGCAAAGCTTATTCTAATTCTGTTAATGTCCATTGGAATTAATTTAACTGCAATTGAATTTGTTGCAAAGGAACTTTTGAGTTAGATCCTGTGCAGATTCTTGTATAACTTTATTCAAGAAATAACCCTGGTGAAGAAGTTTGCACTCAAACTTTACAGCATTAAAAAGCTGTCGGATATAAAATTAATTTAAGACCCCGGAGTTCAAAGTCATTTTATGAAAATATTTAAATGAGTATTTTGTATTTAGTAATTTTAATTTAAGAAGTTGCAACTTTAAGGTTTAATTAATTCAAAGATTCATTTAGGAAATTATTTATAACAAAGGACAATTTACACGAATCTGTGATAGAAAGGTATAGTTCTAAAAAAGTAAGCATGGTAGTGAAAGTACTTTGACACTGGAAGCTATATGTATGTTTATTCTGAGTGTAAGTTACTCTTTGGTTGTTTTTTGTATTTTTATGTGATTTATCCTGCATTAATTTTTGTTTTTTTTTTATATTATTATTAGCTGTAAATATTTGTATCCGAAATTTTTTTTTTAACAAATGTTAATATGCTAATCAATTTGAGCAGGAGAGCTTTTTATGTTCTATCCACTGAAATAGTCGAGGAAGTGAATTTTTAAATTTCGCTTTGAGTTTCTGCGTCTGTAGTAGATGAAAGTTTACTCTAATATCACAGCAATATAATAAAACATTTTTATGGTCCAACCCTGGGGCAAATAAATATTTCAGATTGAAAAAATGGAACCATTCCTTTCTTGTTGTGTTTGTTCATTCATCCTAACTGGTTCTTATGTCTTTGTATTCTAAAAACCCACATATACATTAAGATGGAAGATTTTAGCATTTTCAAAATCGAAATAACGCCAATTTTGTCTTTTATTGTGAAAGAATATAAGCTACTATCGCTCTTATGTTCTCTCTGGAGGGAATAACTGTGGCAATGTTTGCTTAAAGCCTTGTTTGTTTATGTTCAGTTCAACTCTGAGTACATTCATATATTTTTGAGTTCTAATAATAAAAAATAAAGACATATACACCTTAAGTTATAGCGCTCATTTTTTTCTAGAATGTGAGACCCGATAGATAATCTGGATTAAATAAATGAAGAAATGTGACATGAATTGTGTATCTAATTAGGAACAAGAATGTGCTACACATATTTAGTTTAGTGTTAAAGTACCAACACATACGCATTCTAAAAACCCCTAAAGTAGTTCCCCAACGCCCACAATATGCTATCAATGTTGTAGGAGGTGCCGAATATTATGGTCCACCATCTTCCTCGCATGTGAAAATCGAATCATTTCATTTTAAATGTATTCAGCTGCAACAAATTGCCTACCACTTAATTACTACTTGAATGTGATGATCATCTGTAGAAACGATTGGCAAATATGATGAGTACTTCAATATTTACAACTCTAGCTTTGTGTTTCACTGGAAAAGAATTCTGGCAAAACTTCTACTTTCCTGCCCATCCTGCATGCCGCCATTTAGTTAACTAACATTTGAATTCTGATTCAGATGCTCAAATTTACAATTCATCCAAAGCGCGATTCCTAAAGGATGTTTCCTTTGCGGCTGCTAACGTGATAGGTAGGATTGCTGTATATATTGCAAATCGTGTCCAGTTTGAAGATGCGTTAGTAGATGCGGTACTCACATTGCGACAAATTTGCGCAAATTAAGGTCAACCCTAAAAATTTTGTGGATAGTTCGTTCCTTGTTGCCGTTTTTTCTTGCTAATTCAAATGGTGTCTATTTTTTTGGTCTTCATCAGGTGCACAATTGGTGCAGATGACATACCGGTCCACATACTCATAAGTTGTCCTGTTTGTTACCGGTTGCTGGATGCTTTATGTCCTCACTGATACGCTGGTAACACTTCGTGATTGTTGAAAGTAAAAGATCTTTATTACCGTGTAACAGTTCGCTTTCCCTCTTCTAAAATAACGCATAAAAATTATGTGTTGTGTTATAAAATTTTTAAATTTATTTTTATACTTCAAAATAAATAGTACTTCTACAATTAATACAAAATTAAAACAAAGTATCATAATTTTAAAACACCACAATTATTGTCCTTCTTTATTCTAATTATATAGTAAATAAAGTGCATAGTTATAAATGTTCAGTTTGTACTGTAAAGCCATGCTAAAACTCGAACAAGCTGTCCAGAATTCCCACAAAGTATCTTCAAGGTGATATCGAATAGCGTACTTTCGCGCGCCTGCTTGCTGGGGTTGTTGTCGACGACTCGAATCAGTCAGATTTTGATCAATCTAACGTCAATATGGATAAATTCACATCCAAGGTTGACTTGCGAGTCACAATTTAGTTTCGAACAATCCATCGATCTGAATGCATAGAAACTCATAATGGTGTATAATTTTTATTTCTAAATAATTCAAACTAATTTTATTTGGTTTTCCTTAGCGCAACACAAAAAGAACTAATGAACTAGAAAAATAAAACAACACTTAAGAAATGAAGCTGTAACGGTGGTGCGAGACTGTTAAATTTTTACTGCGTATAAAAAATCTATACGTTCCTCATGTTTTAACATGTAAATTTTGTTTTAATTCGGAAGCAACACTTTAGAGCTGATTAATGGTTGTAAGAAAAAGTTAATTTAATTGCGTATAAAACTATTACGCATTAGAAACTTACAATATGGTTCTAGTTTACGAGGCGTTGTTATAACAATATAAACAACTGCTTTTTCATATGTTTGTTCAATGTTGGAAGTCCACATGTGGGTCGAGCTTGTTTGTTGACTGGTCTGTAAGCGGCCATGCCCTGAATTCAAGGTCGGTAAGTGATATCCTTTTTTGAGCATCATGTTTAAACCGTAACCTTGGTAGTTTGAACCCATGGAAACTAACATCTTTATGATAATATTTAATTATGAACTTAACTTTTCAAATGTAGCTTTGAATTAAAATTCTGCTTTATAAAATTGTTTGTCTAACAAAATCTTTATAAATTTACATTATGAATTATATAGTCATATATTTGATTACACATGACAACTTTTAACAAAGATTAAGTTTACTAATTTAAAAGATCTTATTACAAAACTAATTTTGTATTCATGTGAGTCATTTAGTCAGTACTGAAAAGATGACAAAAAAAGTTCATAATTATGTTTATGATATTTATAGTGCCTATTTGGTTTAGAGGCTTATATATTTAAATTGACAAATATTAACAAAATAAATATATAAAATTAATTGAACATTCAGAAAACTTATAATAATTATCTGTCAGAATAAATCAGAAATATTTTTCAGTTAATATATGTGTTGATACTTAACAGTCTTAATTTCGTTATAAACTTAAACAAGGTTAATTACACTCAAAGAAGCACTTAAGCAATAGTATTTATTCTGTCTATACTTATCACTGGATTCAAAGAATTATGTATAAACCAGAAGTGCATAAATTTAATAAGTAGAGTGTCCCTGCACGATTACACAAAAGAAAGAAATCATAGATGTACAAAACCTGTCTGATTTATTGATTTTATTTTGAGGCGGAACGTCTCTAATATTATTTTATGTATTTTATTTTATTTCAGGATAAACGTAGTACCATCTAAAAATACAAAATTTTGTATTATTATAACAGAATATACTCGTTGAGGTTCCTGTATTTTTCTTAGCGATATTTCTTGTTTTTACACACTATCTATGTACAGTGGCGCCCTATTCATCCGTATTTGTTTAACCACCCCCCTGATAGGCTCTTTAAACCGTTGAAAATAGAGTTCAGAGCTAGTGCGAAAGTCTTCAAAAGTCAGTAGTGTTAATACGGACAACAGCTTCTGCACAGCTTTTGTAAGAAAAATAAACATCTTTTTAGAAAGTTGCACGATCGCCCAAGGCGTGTGGCTAGATAGATTTTAACCGAACTTCTAACAATTTACTGTGGTATTTTTCCACAGTGAATGGCTAGTTTAACGTAAGAACACTTGTAAGTCGAGTAACCTGAATTTTGAATTGTTGTCGACTCAAATTGATTTAACACCACTTTCGGTCTCGTAGTCATAGCTTGCAAGGCAACGTTGTGCCGTGGACCGTATTTGCTTGAGTAAATTTTGACACCCCGTCTATATACTTTTGTATCAACGCTATTGTCAACTTACGTTTTAAGATAACAAGCGATTTAGAAAATCTACTCCTGAAAACAAACGAAAATGAAGGGCTCATATTAAATATTATATGTGCATGCTGTTAGCTAGAGAAGTCATAATAAAGAACGGAAGCAAATCAAATTCGAAGGATGTATTTTCTGCACGAATTCGACAGTTAAGGGTTAAGAGATAGGGAAGTTGAATATTTATTTCGATGCTTCCACCCTTATTCTAAGAAAACGAGCTTAAAGTAGCCTTTGGATTACAACTAACCTTACTTAGGATACCGTAATTTAATCTTGGAAAGTGTTTTGTGTACTGCTATCTTGCATTAGCGGTTATCTCATTTTAACGTAATTTTATCAGAGTGGTGCAGTTGGTGTGGTGTATTGTTCTTGATTTATTCTTAGAAAACACGTTTTCACTTGATAAAGTGTTTCGTTCCAAAGTTATAAAAGATTTATTGGGCTCAGCTTACCATTCTTATACGGTTTAGGAAACTGGGAGTGACATTTTTATGATGAACGATCACTGTACGATATAAAGCACATTTTACTATTAGTTAAATAAGTTCTCTCGTTAGGCTGTTCTCAATTCAGATGGAGTTTGATACAAATGAAAATGTATCACCTCGCGAAAGCATACAAAAAACTTCTAACGTGTAGCGTCGCTTAAAAAATGCTTGTAACATTTATCACCTGGTCCGGATGTAGACTTCAAGTCTACCAGTGCAGGAGTAAAAAGCTGTACCTTTTCTACTTTCAGACACGTTTAGTGATAACAGTTTAACTCTATTATGTTAATGAAATACCACGCATTTCAAAAAGCAAACTGCATTTCCACTAACAAACATTTTGCAAAAGAACGGAATTTAATATAAATGCTTCTACCTCTTTTAATACAACAGCAATTTTATCGAACTCGCATGTCAGCCTAAATTGCAGTTACCCTGCCCCGAATCAGCTTCTGCATTACTATTCGTTAATGCATATAAAATGAAACTTATGGGACCGAAATGAATAAAACTAAATTATTTTCACCACATCGACAGTTCCGGTCAAAACTCAACCCCAAGCGGTAGGCGATTGAGGTATTTTGACACCATGTTCAAGAAGTCTGAAGCAATCCTAGCAAAGCAAGAAGCAGAGAGATCGAGGCTTGCGGCAACCACTTTAGGAAACTCATGGTGAGTAAATTCATCTACGAACCGGTCACGCTGATCAGTACAACACCATCCCTGCGGACCCTAAACGTAAGCAACAGCTACCGCGCCACCATCTTCAACAGCTTCAATGTATGATCGACGACCAAATGTAACTACGGTGGTACCGTATTAATTGTATTATTAGTCGTTTTATTGGATTTATTATTCCTATTATTGAACATATTATTATAACCCAGTTGTGGGAGGCCTATCGTAGTATGCCTCATAAAAATTACGCGGTATAAATCAACGACAAACCTATATGAATGGGCTTTACAAATATTTAACAATTGCGTTAAAAATATCATCGTACGTAAAATCTAAATTATGCATTATTAGAAAATCGTACGTGACATGAAGGATTCACATTTGTTCAAAAATCCAATATTAACTAGGAAATAAACAAGCACCAGATTATTTGGGTTTAGATTATAATAAATAACAAACATTGAATACGTGACTTAATAAAAGAAAATTGTTGGAATTTCTCAAATAATACCATGATATGAGAGGGTGTTACGTGGCAAGTGAGGCATACATCCGAATATTTGAACTAAATAATTGGTGAAAATCCCGAAGTACACAAAGATAAATCGAGAGGTGTCGTCCCAACACGTGAATGAACCAATGAAAGCAGATAGAGGTACGCCTTTAAATACGATAAGAATGAAGCGACGGGTTTAGTATACATTTAAACTGGGTTACGAGTATGTTCTGAAATGTTAATTATTTTACGTAACCAGTGAAACAAGAATTAAAGTAAGATCATTTTGAAAAGTGTACGAATTGTGCAACGCATAAGCCGATCTATTATAGACGTAAGTAATAACGACTTAATTAAAAATTCATTTCTAACATTAATAAAACAGGGCTTCTATTACTGACTTTTATTACTGACTTCTATTACTGATAAGGAAAATGTTTTATTACTGATATTTAAATTGGATGTTAATAATGGTATTTTAAACTGGATTAATTTATTACTGGTATCTTAATACTGGCTTTTAACACTGATATTTAAATGGGATTTTAAATTATTGAAATGTGTTACGTTTATCAAGACCGTGCGTAACACAAAGAAAAACAACGGAATGACCGGGCTCAATCGGAGATTAGGGGGGGGGCGGTGTAGAAAGCAGGCTCACATATAATGTACGCGGCTGTAGAGAATTAGTGACCATCCCTGCAATAAAAATAGTCAGGCAAACCTGAAATAAAAGAATAAGAATAGCATGCTGATCCAGCATAAATTATTCCGTACTCTGTAAAATGTAAATAACTGTTTGGATAGCCTATATAATATAATAACGATAAAGGCATTACAAAAACTTTTATTACAATATAAGGTAATATTGGGGAGTAGCAGAAACATTTCCTCACACACCAATTAACCATAAATCAAACAAAATTATAGCACAAGGATAAATAGGTAAGCACAATTGATATGAGTAATCCCGTAGTATTGATTTTTCTCTGTTGAAATATTTAAATTACTCAAGACTAATTTGTTTTGTCTTTTTTTTAAGTCACAATTATATACATATATACATATAGACACATATATATATATATATATATATATATATATATATATATACATACATACACGCGTACACATAGCACAGTACAGTTCAATATCCGTTTAGGTTGATCATCGGTTTTTCAAGCCAAAATAAAAACACATACCTGCAGCGCAGATTCAGTATAAGAACTCACTCAGTGCTTCAAGAGGAAGAACAGAACCCAACGTTGCTGGAGCAACCCGCTTTCAGCAGCAACGGACCCTAGACAGGTACGGAAGCACGCCAGAGATCTATCAGTAGCAGTGCCATCCCATGTATTATTGTAGGCTTTATGCCCACCGCAGAAAAGCACACAAAATGTGTGCCAGGACGATCCAAAGTTCAAGTATAGTATAGGAAGTGACAAGTGCGAATTAAACGCAGCCAGGCATTGAAAATCGAGTTTTGTTCGCCACAAAAATTCAGAAAAGAATGTGTAGAACTCGCTTGCTATTATATTGGAACGTAATCTTAATACCAATATTATCAAACAGGTGTTTGAAACCTTGAAGTGGCCCATCCATCCAACGCAGATCAACATCTCGAAGAGCCGCACAACAGTAATGACAAAACTCATACAAAATAATGCCTAGTGATAATGTATAACTCGATGGTTTATTGAAATAAGGTACCGACTAATTAAAATTATCACGAACTTTCACTTCACTGCAAATCTGTTTATATAAAATAGTTGTTACCCATAACATATGCCCATATGCGTAACAACAACAATTAATATGATATAATGCGTAACAGAGACTTACCAATCGCTGTAGATTATCACTTCATTCAACACGCAATAATATGGAACAAAGGAAAACAGGAGTGAAATTTGGTAATTGGAGTATTATACTATTACGTACGGTCACTAGTTATAACCACTGGTGAGTCTTTGCTATATAATTAAACATGTGATTGACACATCTCAACACATACCAAAATTAAAACACGTCGGTACAATTAGTAAGGTTCAACTAACTATAATTTTTAAAATGAATGAATTTTGTAGATAAGAACCAGTTCTAGGTTGTACAATATAGACTGGATTTACCATCACTTATTTAATAACAAATTAAATTACAATTGGCGCGAACATTCCCCCGGTCTGAAATCATGATAATTATTTCAGGATAGAAATTAATAGGATAAACTAAAACAATATACTAGCATTAACTGACAATTAACCAATAATAAATGTTTTACGTAATGAAAATAAATATATTCATTTAAAAAGGAAACAAAAATATAATTTTAATTTATTGAGCGGGCAAAGGACACAGCTTAACAACTGGCCTCTTTAATATCGAATTATTAGTGCGAACTGTGGCGACATGCACCACACCGTCATGCCCCGGAAATACCTTTTCTATCACACCCAATGGCCACCTGAGTGGTGGGGTATTGTCCTGGTGTATAAGAACCAACGTACCAACTCGAACTGGATTCGAAGGGGTATCCCACTTTTCTCTAACTTGCAGTGTATGCAGGTACTCAACATGCCACCGTTTCCAGAAATGCTGAACCATTTGATCGAGTAATTGTTTACGGTTTTGCGATTTAGCGGTTTATCCAACACATTAACCGCCGGTAGCGATTTTAAAGGGGTTAACGTTAAAAAGTGTGCAGGGGTTAAAGGTTGTGGGTCAGAGGGATCTGAACTCAACCATGTGAGGGGCCTTGAGTTAAGAATAGCCTCTATCTGACTCAAAACCGTAGAGAATTTTTCGTAACTCAATATTTGATTACCCATAGTTTTATATAAATGCGATTTAATGCTCTTATTTTGAACTTCCCACATTCCTCCCATGTGTGGAGATCTTGGTGGCAAAAACTTCCATTCGATTTATTTTGCGTAAGATGAGTACCTATTTTTCTATCGAAATCTTCTGAAGTTACAAAGTTATATACTTCATCTAACAAGGCGCTGGCTCCTATAAAATTCGTACCACAATCGGAAAACATTGTAGCACATGGGCCGCGCCGCGATAAAAAGCGTTTAAAGGCAGCAAGAAATAGGTCCGCCGATAAATCGGACACTAATTCTAGGTGCACTGCCCGCGTTGCCATACACACGAATAAACATATGTATGCCTTTTGTGACCTTATACCGCGTTTTCTAGTTAATGTTATATAAAACGGACCTGAATAATCTACACCTGTATTTATAAATGGTTTAACCGACGCCACGCGGCAAACAGGAAGGTCACCCATTATTGGATATGTCGGCAATGGGCGCCTTTTAAAACAAAAATTGCAAGTTTTTATTATTTTGCGAATTAAGCCTCGGGCCGATAAAATCCAATATTTTTGACGTGAAATACACAATACTAAATAAGGCCCTGTATGCAAATGTAATTTATGAATGTGTTCAATAATTAGATTAGTTAAGCGTTCCTGCTTAGGCAACAAGATTGGATGTTGATGGTCATAGGCAATATTTGCGTTAGCCAAGCGACCGCCAACTCTAATAAGACCGTCCATCAGAAATGGGCAAAGTTTCTTTAATTGGAGAGTACATTTCCCTTTCTCTAAAAGCATAATCTCGTCCCTAAACCATATTTTTTGAACAATACGAATTAACGAATGTTCTGCTTTAATTAAATCGCTAACCTGTATATTAAATCCTTTAGGTAATAATTTCAAGAATTTTAAAACATATGCGGTAGTATTTAATAATTTAGTCCAAGACGAGCATTTCGAAATCAATTCATAAAGTGGATTTTTCCAATGGCTATCAGGTAAAACGTTAACATGCAAAGTTGCAGATTTCTCTTTGAGGAAAATTGCATTGTTTTCTTGATAAGATTTTATTGGCCAATTTTTATTACCGGACAAAAGCCATTTAGGTCCAGTTAGCCAATGCGTTGCGGTTAATAACTGCGACGGAATTAATCCACGGGAGAGACAATCGGCTGGATTCTCCCGCCCTTCAACATGGTGCCAAACACGCGGTGGCAAAAAATCTTGAATCTGGGACACCCTATTTACAACGAATACACTGCACCGGTGCGGCGATGCGTGTATCCAAATAAGAACAACCATTGAATCCGTAAATGCGTAAATTTCATATAGTTCTATGCGGGGAGTATAAGTTTCTATCACGTACTTTAGTAGCTTGGACAATAAAAGTGCAGCACAAAGCTCCAAACGGGGAATTGAGGTTATTTTTAATGGCGAAACCCTAGACTTTGCACAAAGTAAACTTATTTTGACCTTTCCTTCAGGCGACGTACTCCTTAAATAGACTACGCCCCCATAACCTTTCTCAGAGGCGTTAGAAAATCCAATAATCATAACTTTCGAATTTTCAAACACTGATACGCGTCGTAAAACTGGAACATTTTCTATCACATGAAGCTCGGAATAAAATCGATTCCAAAGATCGACAATTCTTTGAGGTGGTTTGTCATCCCAGCCAACATGAGCAGTCCAAAGTTCCTTAATTAATACCTTTGCGTATAGTATAACAGGTGCCAATAACCCAAGCGGATCGAATATTCGCGCGACTGTGGATAATATATTGCGTTTTGAGCAAGTGACATTCTCAATATTCACAGTAAAACAAAAATAATCCGTATGCGAGTGCCATTGCAAACCTAATATTTTGGGCACACTGTCATCAAAGGTAATTGATTTTTCTAAACGAAAAGATTCGGGTATTTCTTGCATTAACTCGGGCGCATTAGTGCACCACTTTGCAATTTCAAACCCCCCGGCCCTAAACAACTGTAATAATTCGGTATATAATTGCTTACCTTCTGATAACGAGGCAACACTGTGGACAAAATCGTCCATGTAAATGAATTTTAAAATTGCGTTAGAGGCTAACGGAAATGATTCACGTTCATCTAACGCGAGTTGTTGTACGGTGCGTATTGCCAGATATGGGGAGGACGTACTGCCAAAAATTAATCTTTTAAATTGATAAATAGCAATAGGTTCTTTTGGGGAAAACTTCCGCAATAGCAACTGATATTTTCTGTGCTCCGGTTTTACTAGAACTTGCAAAAACATCTTCTTTAAATCGGCTGTCATTGGAATTTCAAATATGCGGAAATTCAACAACAGGAATAATAAATCAATCTGCAATTTTGGACCTTTGTGCAATAAATCATTTAATGATTTCCCACTAGTAGTCTTTGAACTACAATCCCAAACTACTCGCAAAGGAGTACTTTTGCTTTGCGGTTTGAGAACACCGTGATGCGGAATGAAATAACAGGGATTGGGTAGGTGAGGATTTACAAATAATGCCATATAATTGTTTTTAATATGCTTTTGCATTACTTGCGTATAAGCACTCTTAAATTCAGAAAATTTATTAAATTTGCGTTCTAATACCAGGAATCTATTGACTGCGGTTTCGTAAGAACGTCCTAATAATTTAGGATCCTGTTTAAAAGACAAACCTACTGTATAGCGCCCTGATCCGTCACGTTGAACGTTTGATGCAAAATGTTTCTCACATTCTGCGTCCTCACTACTAATTACATTAGCGTGCGGAACTTCTTCTAATTCAAAAAACCTTTTAACAGTTGTATCTATTGATTCAGACGCAAACGCACAAAAGGTTTGTGAAGAAATCGAGGACATTGCTACAGGTGCGGCTCCAACTACTAAGTATCCTAAAGAACTTTGAATCGCGGTTAAGTTATTTTTGAATTCACTATTTTCGCGGTACCAATAACCATTGCAAAAATCTCGGCACCTAATATTCCTTCTATTTCAGAGGGTGTACAAAAAGCTGGGTCCGCGAGAGGTAATTGGTATAAATAATTAAGCGAGTTTGCGTCTAATAACGTTGCAGGTAATTGATCAGTAATTTTATCAATTATGTATGCATTAAATGTTAGAGTAAAATTTGCATTAATTTTTGAACTAATTGTGAGTTTAACTTGCGATTTGATTGGATGCACCCCGGCACCTATACCGGTTACCGAAGAATATACCTTGTACATAGACAACCCCAATTTTTTACAACATTTTGTAGTTATAAAATTTGACATACTAGCCGAATCCACTAGTACCCTTATTTCTATGTCCCCTTTAGGTATGTCCACCTTAATCAATGCGGTAGGAAGTACTGCTACTTTATTTGTGATACATTTAGAATGTTGTTCTGATTGCGAAATTGAACAAAATGTATTAGTGTTCGGTTCTGGAACACTAATAACGGTCAGCGATAGACTTGATGTACTTGTTTCAGGATTTTTAATACATACTGGCGTTAACTTAGGCCAATGTAACAAAGTGTTGTGACGCTTATAACAAACATCACAGCACTTTTGCGAATTACAAGATTTAATGCGATGAACAGAACTTAAGCAATTAACGCATAACCTTTTTTCCCTTGCAAATTTATATCTGTCATTTGGCTACATCTCTAGGAAGATATCGCACTTGTAAACAGGATGGGAATTCTTTTGACAAACAATACATGAAATAATAGTACTATTAGCCACGAAAGACTACGAAACATTCCTAAATTGCGTATCAGGTTGTTTATTTTTATTAACACGTGTATCTGAACGACACAAAATTTTGCTTTGCTCTTTAACAAAAGTGAGCACTTCTGTATATGTAGGTGCTGTTGAATTTCTACGATTTATTTCAAATGATTTAATTGTTTCGTTATCTAATTTAGAAAGTGCTAAATAAGACAACATAAAATCCGCTAGATCTGGCAAGTTCAAACTTTTCAATGCGCTTACCGCTGTATCAAACTTCTCTAAGAATGCGTTTAAGTGATCACCTGATTCGGAACGGGCTTGTTTAAATTCTAGCATTGTTTGTCTATAATGGTTTACGATTAAACGTTTATCCTCGTATTTTTCAGTAAGTGTTTTCCAAATTAGTTCATAATTTTCCGCAACAGGTGGCACGGTAGAACAAATTGTTAAAGCTTTTCCAGACAACCGACCTAACAAATAATGTAATTTACTAATTAGATCTAAATCCGCGTTTCCATGAATTAAACTTTTGAATGTTTGAAATTCCGCTATTTGACCTCCGAAAAATGGTAACTCCAACTTCGGCAACCTTACTACGGTGCTTTTAACCGGTTCGGTAACCAAAGTGGTTTGCTTTTCTTGAGGAAGCTGCTTGGCGGCTAGCATGCAGTATCCGCACATTTCATCAAATGAGTCCAGAACATTAAAATCTGGCGTGAATGTTTTATCGATTTCTATCGAAATTGCGTTAAATCTATCGATTATACTATAAAACTCGGTTTTCGTTTCTTGAAAGGTTTCAAACCGTGCGCGAAACTCTTTGATGGCGGTTCTGTTTTGAAGATCTTTACTACAATCGTATAACCTTTGTATGCGCCTAAATAAAGTTTCCTTTTTTTGCTATCAATATTTTCAGAGTTTCTTCCTTAGACGGCATTGCGAAATGACGTATAAACTAAATACTTTAATATAAATTTTGAACTAGGAATAATGCGTTTAAAATTATATAGATGCGTTAACAAATTATTGCAAAATTTAACTCACAAATTGTAAACAATCTTTTGTATGAGATTTTGTATACAACATGCAAAATAAACTTGTGTTGAAAATTTATAAAATTGTGAACCTACTGTAAACAAACTTATCAACGTGCTTAGATATGTCAACCACTTTCCATAAGTCGTGATAACAAACCCGGGTCGTATTGACCAGATGTAACTGATTTTTAGCAAATGTGCTACATTAAATGCGTGAATGCAATATTCAAACTATAAATACCTTCGATAGCAGGACCATATGCGTACCAACAACAATTAGTATGATATAATGCGTAACAGAGACTTACCAATCGCTGTAGATTATCACTTCATTCAACACGCAATAATATGGAATAAAGGAAAACAGGAGTGATATTTGGTAATTGGAGTATTATACTATTACGTACGGTCACTAGTTATAACCACTGGTGAGTCTTTGCTATATAATTAAACATGTGATTGACACATCTCAACACATACCAAAATTAAAACACGTCGGTACAATTAGTAAGGTTCAACTGACTTATAATTTTGAAAAATGAATGAATTTTGTAGATAAGAACCAGTTCTATGTTGTACAATAGAGACTGGATTTACCATCATTTATTTAATAACAAATTAAATTACAATTGGCGCGAACAGAAACTATTCTGAAGTATTCAATTTATACAAACGGCGATCCAAAGAACGATGCAATTTAAGTACGCTGACAGGAAGGGAGCGTAACAAACGGTCTAAATACCTACATAAATGGGATTTTAATATCTACATCGAAGTCGTTCTCATACCGATTTTTAAAATTGGATTCTAATACCGATTGGGATTGTATTTTGGTTTTGATGTCGACTTCCAAATTCAACTCTCAATTTGGACATAGCTAGGAAGGAACTACAGAACCATTCCAGGTTAGCGATCTTGATATAATTTATTATTGAAAACTGTTTTAATTCAATATTTATCATTTCGTATCTGTAAGAGTCAACAAAACATAGTAGGTTCGTTGATCGATTTATGACAAAGGTAATAGGGATCTTGGAACGTTTCAAAGGTCCCTAAATATAAGCAAAAAGATAGTTTTGCTGGCTTTAAATTTCATAAATTTGGTATCTGTAAATATTCTGAAAAAAAGAAAATTTCAAGGTTGTAAATATTTAATCATTATATTGTGTATTGTAGAATTGCTTTATTTAATTGAATAAGCTAGTTGGAGCAAAAACCATAACTTAACATTCCGCATTATAGGTGCTTGATTATCAGGGGTAAATTTTACAACAAAATTTTATGGTATGCACAATCGTGGGACGAATAACACAGCATTTTATAACGCCCATCGTAGGGGTTCGTTGATCCTAATAAAAATATCACAGCATTTTATGGTACGCACAATCGTGGGACGAATAACACAGCATTTTATGATATGCCCTATAGAGGATAACACAGCAATATATATATATATATATATATATATATATATATATATATATATATATATATATTTCTGTCTATAGTATTTGATGAGAGAATACTTTTTACTTACGTTGTAAGTTCAGGCAAGTATTCTAAAAACAGATTCGTTTTAGTTTAAAACTAGATGCGATGACGTTTAGTAATTCAGCAAACTTCTACCTTTATATCGCTTACCACTGAAGCGATAAAGTAGACAGTATATGTTTTTCCTAAACTAACTTATTCAGATTTAGTAATTCATAGGTAAACTATTGTATGTTCCGACCCAGAAAAGTTTAATACACTTAACTTCGTATTGATTTTATCGCAGCATTGGTTAGAGTAAGTTTCCTACACTTTCAGTAAATCGTACTAGGTAATACTACAAACATAAATCCGTTTAATTAGATTGGAAAACCTTAAACTGAACATGCCGGAGGATTTATTTAGAATTTGTTTGTTAAACCGCTTTGCTGAACTTCGACTAGATAAACTGTGGCAAAGCACTTCTCTTGCGTTGCCTGCAATGCTGGTTTCTGTGCAAATTTTTTCACAATACAAGTTCTGCTCAGTCTCAAGGGAAACATTGCACGTTACAAATAGTTAGTTTGAGTTTCTATTCAAAGAAGATAACATAAAAAGGTTTAGTAGCAAGTGTCAGTAAAATACCACAGACTTAGAAATCTAGAGTTTGGTTGCTTTTGTAAATAAAGCGTTTCGTTGGTTTTGACGTTTGCAAAGTATATATCGCAAAGTTTGAGACAGTTTGTTTAAGGATCTTTTTTAGTATGGGACTAGTTCCTTTGGCTATTAGTTGCGATATCAGCCATGAATGGTTCCTACTATAGACTTCCAGCACACCATGCTCTAATTCAATGACAATGATTGCACTTAAATATTTAGGAAATATAAGTGGAAATTCGGAGAGCGATGTTTACCCGTGATTTGAAAATAAGGAAGGAGGAACGCAGACAGGACTCATGGGTTCTAATTTAAATCATTAGATTTTAGAGCAAATTCTAATTTTCTGGAAATATTGTAGGTCAGAGCTATTACAGATTTGAAATATTTCTACCATTTCAATGACATAGTTTTTAATCAATGATATATCTACGTTGCTTGATGAATCTCTTTCGGCAAAGTAAAAAGTGACGACTGTCATACAGCATTCAGATTCTGTGCACTAAAGTGTGAACTTAAGTTGCGATGCAGGAGCACCAAATCTCCAGCGGCGTTGTGAGGACGCTCTTCATTATAAGGACCTGTGAATGGTCCTCGCAAAGTTTTAATAGTAGGTTTTATAGAGTCTATTTCGCATGAGGAATTGTTTGATATCATAATATAATTTTTGTCTTTGCAAGATATGTGGCATTGAATTTTTAGTTCCTCATTTTTGATAAGATTTACTGCAGATGTGCATTTAAATTGAAATTTGTGCGTTTCTGAAATGGACATAACAACCTTTGCGATAACTTTCGGAAGGTTTGTATAATTCAAGTATGGCTTTCGTCGTTAGGCACAATAAAGACGATTGTCTAATTTTATGTTTGAATATTCCAAAGTATAACTCTGCGATGGCAATATTATTGGATCTAACATTTTAATGTCATACATTTTGCTAGTATGCAATTTGGTCTGCTTATTGTGTGTATTACATATCATAGTTTGAATGAAAGTATGCGTTTACCCTCTTTACGATAGTGGCGGCTTTAGTTAAGCTGTGCAGGTTTGCGCAACCCCCACAAGATACAAAGAATATGAAAAACACAAATTACTATTTCTCTACAGCATCTCTATTTATACGGTGCAAACTCAAATCGAATCATTTAATTCCAACGTGCGTATTCCGTACAAGAAAATCTGCCGTCAGTGTGCCTCACTAATGCACTGATCGCAGTATTGAGTGAAGTGTTGTTTAGTTTTAGAAGTTGGCTTGGTCTAACGAGTGCAGTCGCTTTTCTAATTTCTATTTCTTTAACGTTGGTGGGTTTAAATTTAATAAAAATAAATTCTGTTTAAATAACGGAGCCATGCTATATGTTCACATATACTGCAATCTGTGGCTAGTGAAAAATAACTTTTAACAGAAAATTTATTCCTTAAATTTATAATAAAAATTCATAGATTTGTGGCTGTGAAATTAAAAATGCATTGTTTTGTTTCCTTTGCTTGTTATTTTATAACAAATATAAATTCTATAGTATCAAATTTTAATGTCATTTCTTTTTGTTACTACTCTGTGGTATCTGATCATATTGTTTTGCATAATAACCTCAGAATAAACAATTTCAGAATAGAAGTGAATGTTATTACCATTTAATTCGCTTTGGTTTTACCGTATTAATTTATTCAATTACATCAAATATTTTAAAATTGTCCAAGAGCAAGACGCCTTAGAATTATTTTATACGCCAGTCACTTGTGTTGCCTAATTTGAAAGCGTCTGCATTCACTTTAAAGGATTACTGGGTTAAAATAGCGCTTGCGCAGAATGTCACGAAGTGACGCTTCTGACAGATCAGCTGTTCTTTTAGATTGACAGTATCGAAAAGGACTCGGCCACTTTCTTCGAGTACAGCGGTTGTTGTTAAGAGCAGAAGAATAGGATGACATTTTTATTTGCCATCTGGTGTCTCAGAATAGCCATCTAGATCGAGGGTGGATTCACGGTCGTCCTACAGGGGGTCCGAGATAGGAACTTTCTTCGGACTTCGCCTAGGCGACCGGAACAGAGAATGAAGTAACTACGTGGTTACCGGCCATTGAAATCCATTAACGGTAAGGTAATAATTTTTAGGAAATACTAAAGTTAAAATAATCTTTAATTTTCTCAGAGCATCGGTAGATTAGGAATAAATTTTAGTAATAAGAAGAATTGGAGATTGCCCATATGGTGTTTATTTAGTAGAAAACATGACGTAAGCTTTTAGTTGAAATTTTTTTATGGAGTTGGAGCTTTTAGCGTACGTACGAAATTCAAGTATTTACAACCCTAATGTACACAGGAATTCATTGCTGGTGAGTGTTTTAATTCGTTTGTGTGGTTATGGTTGCAGCTTTAATATCAAGATTATAAACTTTTGGAAATGCTCGTAACGTTGTTTGAGATATTGCATTTAGTGAAAGATAAATTTTTCATTTAGAATCTAGTATAAAAGATCGTGAGAATAATCATGTTTCGATAGTTGTATATTAAATTCATTTTCTAATTTGGTGTTAAAATTAAGGTCTAATAAAAAGAAAGGGAAACCTTATTCCGTAAATGTAAATCGAAATATTTAGGGATACATGTAAAGCACGCATGTGGTCTTTATAAAACCTTATTAAGTCCAATTTTAGTAAAACTTATCTATTTATACTATGTCTGATGAATTAGTAGATTTACTGTGTTATTCCTGTACCATGTCAAACTAAATTATTTAAATTTTATCTGATAGTGCGCGACCTTATTTCAACAAGTTCATACATTGGAACAATAGAGAAAACCATTATACGCGGTCGTAATGTATAACAGGTTCACGGATACTTAAAACAGGATATAAACTATTTAATTATAGCATAAACTTTATGTTTCGAAATAAATAAGTTCAACATGAAAATTTGTAGAAAGGGCACTTAATGTTAACAGGATATTGTTGAACAATTTAAGAATTAAAACGGAATCAATTTAACAAAATTATGGTAAAGAGGGCTTATGAATTAACGAGTAAAAAAAAGAGGTAAGTAATTCATGCTGAAAATAAACGTAACAAATCCCCCCAGCAAAATTAACAGGTCGGGGAAAAGGAGCCAAAATCCGGGAAAGAGCAGGATCTAAAAAAACCCCAAACAAAGCAAAAAAGAAAAAAAAATTGCTTTAAATCTGAAAGAAAACTCGTTACGAAAACAAAAGAAACCAAAAGAAAGAACCACCCAACAAAACACAAAAAAGAACTCTGATCCTCAAAGGACCAATAGAGGTAACAATAGAACTCCAAACAAAAAACAAAACAAAAAATAATTAACCTGGAACCTCAATGGAAGTGAACCAAGAAAAGAAAAGAAAAAAAACAAAAAAAACAAAAGGAAGATTGGTAACAAGCAATCAAGGAGGAACTAAGGTGGAACGACATTGACACTGAAAAAGTCGTCAAATGACGAATGTTTCTTGTAAAGAAACAGGAAAGTCTCGACTTCAAAGATTGGTTTCCTGTCGAATACCAACAGTAAAGAAAAGAAGCGAGGAACAAAACCAACACTACCAGCCAAAACAGGACCCAAGGGTCAAGCCTCAAGTATGCAAAGGAACGACAAGGAGAACAAAAGGAAGAGCGCTGGTAAAAGAAACGATGTACTACAAACTGTGGTAACCAAAACCGAATAACCAAAGAAAAGAATAGCTAACTAGACCTAATGTCGACTAAGTCGTGGTTTCCGAAGAAAGAAAAACGGACTAGAAAGCACCTACCACAGGAGCCGATGGACAAAACACAATCGGACTAGGGACCGACTGCAAAGAAGAACAGCAACAGAAAAGAAGAGGAATTGTGAAACGAAAGGAACGAGAAAAAAAAGAAAAAAAACCAAAAAGAATAACACCAAGCACCAAGTACAAAACCAATAAAAAGTAAAAATTGTAGAAGAGAAAATAAAACAGAATTCCAGTTTAATTATGTATGAGTATGTGAGAGAGTGGGTATGTGTATGTGTGTGAGTGTTAATGAATGAGTGGACGAGTGTGTGTGTGCGCGCGTGTGTATGTATGTGTGTGTAATGCTAATGTATGAGTAGGTCAGTGTATGTGTGTGTGCGTGTATGTGTTGGACCGCTGTAGTCGTACCGTGGGACTATTCTATTCCCGGAACCACGCGGGTTCATGGAGTACAAAGAGAAAACGAAAGAAAGGAGAACCAAGTAGAATTGTGCGTTTATGAAGTGTGCGGGTGTATGTGTTGGACGTATGTGTGCGTGTTTGACCGCTGTAGTCGACTCTTACGACAGGCAGGTCGTACCATGGGGCTATTCTATTCCTGAACCCACACGGGTTCAAAGAAAAAGAAAAAAGAAAGAATATCCAGCAAACAGGCAAGTAAATAAAAAGATCGTAAGGTCCAAAAATCAAACCCTAAAGAGAGCATAGTCGGCATAAGAATCTGGGAACGAGGACTAGGTATTGTGCATCAGGCGTATACGCCGCCAAAAGGAGAACGAAACGAGATCAAGGACAATAGGATTTTGTCGACCAACACCTTCAGGTTCTGCATCAGTATAGACAAATTTCTGCCTCTTACGGGCAGTTTTCCGCAAGACAAGGACAGCAGGAGAGTAGCAGTTGTAGCACCCAATATAGGAGGTGGCGAGGGTGGTTTAAGAAACTCGAAACGAGTTAAGGAAGAAAGTTGTTTGTTGCTAGGGTTGGAGGTAAGAAAGTCAACGGTAGAAAAGGAAACCATTATGGGTTGTCAGAATATCCACAGTAGAAAGAGAAAAAGTATTGGTTGTACGAGGATCATCCTTACGAAGAGAAACACATGCGGAGCACGCTTCAGTTACGTTAACTAGAGTGACAGAAGTAGATAAAATTTCAACGACGTTAGAAAAAAAACTAGAAGTATCACAGTTAAGGCAGAAAACAAAATTGGCTGTAGGAATATCGACCATAGGAAAAGGAGCAGAATCCGCTAACACCTCCGTAACATTACATAAAGGAACAGAATCAGGTAGACCTTCATCAACCTTACAAAAACAAACGGCATTAGGAAGAACTTCAACAACAATAAATAAAGAAACGTTAACTAGAAGTTCATTAACCTTAGCTAAAAGAACAGAAGCAAGTAGAAGTTTGTCAGCATGAGATAAAGAAACACAATCAGAAAGAATTTTGTCAACATCAGAAAAATGAGTAAGAGCAGGTAACGTTTCATCAACGTCCGATAAAAGAGTAGAATCAAGTAAGATCGCATCACTGTTAGACAACGGAGTAGGAACAGACAAAACTTTAGCCACAATAGGAACTTATTCCTTAACAATAGTAGATAACGAAACAGGATCAGGTAAAACTTTGACGACATCAGCAACAGGTATTATAGCTAGGAGTTCCCTAACTTCATTATAATTTGAATTAGGGCCGCTATACTTGCGGCCACGTCCCCAATGCTCCACCCGGAGGTACTACATTGGGTTTAAACGCGAAAAATAGTCGTGCTCCTAATTTATTCTTACTTCATAGTTGATTAGTTCCCTAACTTCAACAGGACTTTCTCACTCCGTATTGGAAATTATCGTCACTTCAGCTACAGCTGTTATTGTAGACACGACAGAAATTTCTTGAGTAGAGCAATTTAAGAAAGTACAAATATGTAAAATTTTGACAGCAACAGCAACAGACATTAAAAATACAGGTTCATGAACTTCAACAGGACCTTGGCGGACTGAATTAAAAATTATTGTCACTTCAGCGACGTTTGTGCTTGCAGACACGACACGAATTTCGTGGATAGAATCATTTAAGAAAGCGGGAACAAACTCTTGAGAAGCTAGCTGCAAGTCACTAATTCGAGGTATGGGTTGCACTGGTATAGCAGGCACAGTTTGCGGTGAGAGTGAATAAGTAGGGCGAGCAGAAGGAGGAGTAGAATAGGATGTAGAACTAAAAACGGAAGAAATTTTGTTCGAAGCTGTATTTGTCGAAGAAGGGTATGTTTTGATAGTAGTAGCAGGATGACTTGGATGAGGTACATAAGAGAATATAAAGTGAGAAGCTGAAGAAATTAGGCATCTAGAGGTGAGGGCAGAATTTGAAGGATTATTCAAAGATCTATTAGAAGTAGGATGACAGTTCGGACAGTTGCGGCGTGAAACTCCCTTATGTCCGCAACCATAACAATGGAGTACCTGAGGACGAGTACAACGTATCAAAACTTCACCAGGTTTGTTGCAATTAAGGCAGATAACCTGACGCGTAGATGCAGAACTAGGAAGAAGAACAGTAGAACGTACGGAAGAAGTATCGGATCTACTCGTAGGCGTAGAAGAAATCTTAACAACTCGGTCATGTGAAGCAAAAGTATTTTCCTCGGTAGTAGCAAACTTGTAAGCAAAATCCGGGTGTTCAAAATGTTGAATCAGTAAATTGGACAACGATTTTCAGTCAGAAAACCTATGCCGGTAACCACGATACCAAAGTAACGCTTTAGCCTCGAACACGTCCACTGGAGACTCAAATAACTGCAATTCTGACACATGGTGAGTTCGTGGACCCGTCTCAAAAAATCATGTACAGTAAGAGTATTCGGGACACCAGAAAATTTCAAGTTCCACTACTACACAGGAAGACCTTGGTAGGAAGCCGAAATAGAAGTTATTTTAAATACAAACAAGAAAGAGATTGGTAGAAAGTAACTAAATAAAGACTTGCCGTAACTCGATAGAAGCCAAAAAAAGTATTGCGAATACAGGACAATTTAAAACATATCCAACGTATAAACTTCAAGAACACCAATAGGAGCGAAGCAACAAAATAGAAATTAGAATAGGGTTGTAGAATATAAAAAAATCGGAGAAAGAAACCAACTCTAGACTTGAAGGGGAGAACAAAATGTACGGAGAGGAAAGGAAGAAAAAACAAAAATCTTGGACGCCAGCGTTTTCAATGAACTAGAATTATTGGCGAAAACCAAAGTCCAATAATCTGTAATTAACCAACTGATAGTATTTAGCAATTAGGAAAGAAAGCAAAACTAAAATTTAAGAAAATCGAACCGCATGTGGGAGACAGCAGAAAGCCGAAAAAAAAGAAATAACAGTTCAAACGTAAAGCAAGGAAAAACAAGTAGCAGCAGGCCGAAAAATGTGGATAATGTCGAAAATTAGGCAGTATCAACAAACAAAAATTGAGCCAGAAATTATGCGAAACCAAATCCGAGCCAAAGCTACACGAAACAAAATTGGAGCACAAAAAAATTAACTAAAGCAAACTTGCAGCCCCACGCCGGGGCGTCAGGATTTATGCTACGTACCTAGACGTAGCCGGAAGAAAAGTAAATACCAGGTTAACTACCAACCTTACATGTAATTTTCCAATGCCCCACCCTAAGGTACTACATTGGAAAATTTGGAATTTTGCCGAACCCTTGCTGTTCCAAGCAAGGTAGGGATCTTTAACGTGCGTCACAACACTCACGCACGGGACCTCCATTTTACCTCTCATCAGAACGATGGTGTATTTTTGTGAAAAATGCTCGCCTAACATTTTTCAAGCGGACCGTGTCGGGATTCAAACCCGGAACCTTGGGCGTAGTAGTCACACACATACCACTACGCCACGGAGCCGCCTGGTTAACTACCAACCGCGAAGAGTGGGGGGATTCGCCTACATACCAAAAAGAAACAAAAAAACATCGCCCACGATTATCTATTAACAATAGAAATAAATAGAGCATTCTGTACAAACAAACAAGAGCAATAAATTAAGCGTTAGTATTACAAAGCAAACAATTGGGTGATATGAACAACTTAGTACTTTAGATACAAAGTATTTACGTATTTTACAAAAAATAAAACTAATTAGTAATGAAAATAAATATGTGAGCTTTTGTCAAGCGTTTTTAAAATTTTACCTAATACTTCTTGGAACATAAACTAATCGGTAGGAAAGAATTAATGTGTTAGAGCATTTGGCACACATTCTTTTTAAATTGTACATAATACCGTTTGTAAAATAAAACAATCAGTAGAAAAAAATCAGCGTGTTTGTCAAACCTTTTTAACAATGGTACATCACACCTGTAGAGCGATAATATCGCTTCGCAGCAACAAACAATAGTTCTACAGTGTCAATGTTTCTCATCGCGTAACTGCACCAAACGCTATACGGAATATGCCATTGATACACACAAAAAATAGCTTGCAATCCGTCGTGGGTGAGTCAGCACAGCAACGCCACGGTCGTCGAGATCTATTTACCCTGTTACCATAACGGCACTAACGGTCTACAGATAAAAGCAGTTAGTCTACGTCAACAAACAGTTGGGCCTACATAAAGAAAGAACCAATTCGGCCTCTAGCTAAAAGCTAAAATGAGAATCTTATTAGGATGGGTAAGCGCAGGATAACTTACCAATACACGTAAGACATCTCCCACTTGTCAAACAAAAAAGAAAGTGCATTGCTTTTGAAGTACTGTGACGAATGATGCAGAAAAGATTTCGATGCACAAGCTGCAGACACAAATTCAAAAATGGTTCAAATCACACAAATTTGAACTGCAAAATCCTCGCGTTGTCAAAGCGCGATTAAAACTGGAAAACACGGTTTTGTCGGATAGTACGCGACCTTATTTTAACAAGTCCCTACATTGGAACAATAGAGAAAACCATTATACGCGGTCGTAGTGTATAACAAGCTCACGGATACCTAAAACAAGATATAAACTACATAATTATAGCATAAACTTTACGTTTCGAAATAAATAAGTTCAAAATGTGAATTATTAGAAAGCGTACTTATTGTAAATAGAATGTTGTTGAAGAATTTAAGAATTGAAACGGAATCGATTTAATAAAATTATGATAAATCAGGCTTATGAATTAACAAGTAAAAAAAAGTGGGTAATTAATTTATGCTAAAAATAAACGTAACAGCTTTCTAAGTAATATTTTTTGTACGATACATTATATATACCAATTCAGAATTGTACTCGTTTTTCCAAGCTACGGCTTTAAACAATAAATCATAAAAAAGTTGTCAGTGCAATTTCTGTATTTCATCACATTTTTGTTTTATCAATTTTTCTTTACTCTCTATTGTTCTTTCACTAGATTGTCATTAGGGTTTTTCTTTATCAAAAGTAAGGCTATTTTTTATTAATATTTTTTTGGTGACTTTAACATTCATCTATGTTATCACCAATTCTTGTTGTAATCCTTCCTTTGTCCTGCATCTTTTCGTGGTTTCTACTTCTACTGGCCTCTAGTTTCTTAGGGTTCCGTACCTTATAAGGCATAATGGAAACTTTATAAGATCACTTCGTGTCCGTCCGTCCGTCCGTCACAGAGGTTTTTCTTGAAAACTATGTAACGTAGGAATTTGAAATTTGGCACAAAGCTAGATCTTTGTGGCGCGCACATGTATCGACAGTCATAAAATAGAAAAAATATTTTTAGATTATAATGGTGGGGGATAATTCGGTCAAAAGAAAAAAAGTTTTAATAAATTATCGTGTGAGGTATCGTTTGAAAGAGGATTCTAAAAGGCTTCTAGAAATATTTTTTTTATAATTTTCGGTCCAGTAGTCTTTATGGTATAATTCAAAATGTGCCAAAAATGACCGTCCCCCCCTGTTCTTCTACATTTCCAAAGCTAAAATTTTGAGTTTAATAGGGATAGTAGTTATTGAGTCATAGATTATCGGAAAACTACAGGTTTTTTTAACAGTGTAATAGTTGCTGGAAAAAAATTTAAACACAGTAATAGACAACGTATTTACTAATAATGTACCAGTACAATGTGGGACAATATAGTCATTTTTCAGTTATCACAATCAATTTTGGATAAGATTTAAATATACATAAAAAATAAAAACAGCTTAATTTGGTTTATTGATTGCTCACTGTAGTATTGGTACAGAACCCTAATAGTGCGAGCTCGACTCGCTCTTGGCTAACTTTTTATTTGATAGCTTCCTTCGTTAAATGTGCAGTACTCGTATAGTACGGCAACGAAATCCAATCAGTACATTCTAATCAACTCAATATAACAGTACACTTAGCATATAGCCTATTAATCAAATTAAATGGATTAGAGTTTCGCTATCTGGTCAACTAAATTCGTTAAGCGCTATTTTAATTTAGAGCAATTGTGAACCGGACGTATAGAACGATATCAAAGCAAGCTTTAAGTAATTCGAAATATTTCAGCTGCAGTAGTTGCTGTAATCATGCTGTTTCGAATCAGGTATCTTGCCTAAACATCTATACCAGATAGTAGCGTCCCATTTGTATCAACGATGTTGTATGGAATGAATACCTAGAATTGCTTATCAAATGTCGAACATTATCAGTTTGGGTGGCAGTAGCTTCTTGTTCAGGTTTACATAATCAAGCTTAAAGGAAACTTGGGAGGATATCGGATGTATCTAGTAATGTAGTATCGAATCCGCTTAAGGAGATTACTCAACCTTTCTATAAGAATAACGTTTTAGCAAATTGCGAACGTCAACGATAAAATGGAGGGCGTTGTTGGTCGTAAAATTGGCCTAAAAGACTAAAGTAAGGAAGTATAGCGTTGTATTCAGTTAAATAGTCACACTTAAGCAGTAGAAATCTGTAAAAGCTTTTACTATTTTGCTACCAAAAAGGTATTTGTTTGCAAAAGGCATACATCCGAAGGATGAATAATTTCTTTTAAAAATTCTTAACACTGACTTTTGAACGTTCAATAAATTTTTCAAAACTTCTTTCTCAGATATTAGCTATTTCGATCTTTGTGTTTACAAAATTTTAAAAATAAATATCATGCAGCGTTAAGAGGTTCGTCCTTTAGCATGTTTTATTTGTATAGTATATCAGTTCCTTCTCTAAAAAATAATTACTTTATAGTATATAATTTTCTGAGTTCATGGCACAAAGGATTTATATAAAGCCCATTTTTAGAAGTATGGTAAATACGATTTTCCATGTAAATTGTGAGTGCAAGAGGGGCAGAACTACAACCCAAAACACCCTGTTTCAATAACAAAATAATTCTAAAATAGCCTCTTCTTGTAATACCTATTGTTTGGGGAACCTGTTTGTGTTATACAGTATGTTACGTTCAAAACCCTGCAAACCATTTTTCTGCATTCATTTTTAGAACGCCCTAAAATTCTTCAGCAAGCTCGATTTCCCGCCATTTGAATTAGTGTTATTTTATAAAATTTCTCAAGTAATTACTCTATACAAAAGTTGGCCTTATAAAATCAAACAGCTGCTTAAAACATTGCGTTACAAAGTAGTTGCAATATTTCCTAGCACCTGCAGTGATTACATTTTAATTAAAAGGTGCATTTAAATGCACAGCTTTCTTCTAAAAAATAAGACCAATTACCACCTGCCTACATCTGCTTACAATGGACTTATTATCTGGCATTCTGCAGCTGTTAAGATGTTACAAAGTAACAAGGTTGTTTTCCTATGTCTAAAAAAAATTTGATAATTGCGTTATCTGCTTGTTGGCAAGCTGCTACAGTTTGTATTTCGGCAACTGTTGTTTGAGAATTCTGCAAACTTGATTTTTCGGCGATATCTTTGAAAGCCAAATACCCTATTCCCATACATGATTCTGTCCTTATAAAATAGAGACCGTGCTTTGGAGGAGATCATTAAGGATTAAATACAACATCTTCTTATCGAAGATACATGTTGTAAGTCGAGCTACGAAAATGCTTTTGGTGTTAGCATGAGTTGTGTTAGTGGTTCCAGCATGTTATTACGTATACGCACTGGTTGGGTTAACAAGTTAGAGGTTATTTTTATATTCCCTAATGTGACCAGTGGCCTTTAAGGAAAGATTTCCTTAAAATGATAGAACGCAAATATCTTCCGACTATGCTAGGGGTATATTCCTTGGGCAGAGCTTATGAGGATTGGTTGTGGTTCTATTTACAAAGCATTATTTTCTTACTCGGACTAGATTCTTAACAAAACAGGGGTTTAAGTATGGCGCTACCAAGTCATTAATTTTTAAACACAGGGTTTCCCTAATGGGGATTTGGGAGTCCTTAGAGAGAAATACCGTATTAACTGCTAACGCAGAAGCTGTAAAGAAAATTTAATTAAATTAACAAAAGTGCGAACACAAGAGGTATTCTCTTGTTACCTCATATAAAAAACAGCAAAGACTAATCAGGCAAACAGTATTATGAACACAGATTTTATGTTTCAAATTCTGAAAAGGCTATTAAAGCTTCTTGTTAAATTGGGGTTACCACTTAATGCTATTTGATCTTATACCTGGTTACTCTATTTCTGAACGTACTTGTTCAGAATATAACAATTAATTAAGAAAATTAAATGTTGCTTTTTTAATTAAAATTGTTCCTTTATAAAAATTGTAAATATAAAATTTATGTTTAAGAAAAGATAATACAAGTTTTATCTACTCATAAGGTAGGATTATATATTCAAAAGAAATATCAAAAACTTTAAATGTTGCTTTCGTTACAAAAATTTAACTTGAATTTATACCAGAAATATCAGATCTGTTATTCTGTTTACATATTTATAAAAATTAACTAAATTGTCTATTAATTCATCATTCGGAAATTGTAAGTGAAATCATGCATATATGAAACATTAATAAGAACTCTTTAGGTTTGCTTAATTTCATTAAAAATAGTAACTGTGATTACACTGCACTAATATTGACTATAAAAATTTACTAAAGTCCTTTTTAGTTTGTTAAACGGATTATTGGTAATAAGTTTTTACAAAGATATTTTCTGAAGCAGCCTTGTATCAAAGATCACCAAATGTAGACGTGACGTAAAAATAATACTAATCTTTTACTATGATTCAGCAGGTGTTGTTTACGTGATGGTGTTACAGCATGTTAGAGCAGGTGTTAATACATACGTTCCTCAGAAAACAAGTGACGTAGAATCCACATGTTCTACAGGACACAAACAGATGCGTGATCCTCGGACCGGATCATAAGAACTTAATGCGTTTTCTTATACGCACAAACTGGACCAACCAAAATCCAATACAAAGCTTAGATGTTCTACTGTGTGTAGATCTTGACCAAAATAATTACCATCGTATAATTGTCCTCCTAATTACTTGTAATTTCACACTTGCAACTTTAAAAAAACCATTTCAATTCATCATCGGACTTTATTACCAAACCATAAAAATCTCTACGTACTTTGTAGACCGTTTGCTTAAAATCCAAACATATTGTTTTCTCGCATATTATTACATTAAATCCAACTATTCATCGTAAGGTTGAAAAACGTTCATACTGGATCGATATTTCGTATCGCTAAGTTGACGTGAATGAACTATAACTTGGTACTCGCAGATGCGAAGGTAGAATTAATATCGTCTTGAAACACAGCTTTCAGACTGCCTTTTCTTTATAAAACCAGATAAGGCGGGTTTATTCTAACAAATGAATATACGGAGAAGCCTTACAATTGATATACAAAACGATTTCTTAAAAAGTTCTTTCTCTACATTTGCAGGAAAATTATAAAATAAATATCTAATCGAAGATTTGTCGGAGCATTTCAATAAATATTTAATTGAAGGTTTTCTAACGAAGCGTTGAAAGACATATTTAATTGAAACTTTTACGAAGTTATTGAAGAAATATTTCAAGAGCTATTTAAAAAAGTTATCCATAGAATTATAAAAAAACTATCAAAAGAATTATTAAATGAATTTATCAAAAGAAGTTATCAAAAAAAAGTTATCAAAAAAGGTTATCGAAAGAAGTTATCGAAAGAGCGCTACAACAAAATTATTTAGTTTGTCTAGTAACTTATTTTTAACTCTTACCATTATTAAAACCACTAAGCCTAGTCTTCAGCGCACTAGAGCTCTACTACCGCACAAGGACGGACGCAAATTACATGCTAGAACCCTTTTTGGTTTCCATGTTGATTCTTGACGAGAGTTCTAGCTAAAGTGAGTGCTGATGCAATATGCATGAAACAGGAAAGCTGCTTGGCCTTGATAATATTTATACTAACATTTAACGCCTGATGTTAGCAACCTAACTAGCAATTCTGTATGGCTGTATGGCGATAATACTGGTATTTATTTATTTAAAAATTGTTTACGTGATATAAATGACTAGACAGAAGGTTTGTGAAACTAAAAATTCATTGACATTTTGCAATGGTAAAAAAAACTGTTACAATGTAACCAATAAAGAAATGCAGTCGCATTTTTCCATTCACAACATGATACGAAGCCAACTAGTTCAAGGTACAGTTTTCTCTTTTCGCAATTCTTTTATGCTGCTGTGAAGTATAAACATTTTATTTGCTGCCACCACGTTACCAAACACATTCACAATGCACGAGCGACGATGTAATAATCATTCTTCAAATTAAAATTTAATTATCCAAAGTTTGTGTTAGAGTCCGTTTTACTGTTTCTTTTGTCTTTTGTATAAACATTAACAAAAAGAACTTACGCATCAATTTAAAAGTAGATTAATATTTGATTAATTTAAGTTAGGGTGTCTAATTTTACGGTTATACTATTTTTTGAGGAGGTGCACTTCACGAAGCAGCATGTATGATAACTTATGTATATTTCTTTTCCTGAAGTACTGTATAGTTTATGTCTTATTTTCTTTTGCATGTATTTAAGGTGAACTATTAAGTAAGTATTTAGATTATAAGATGTTATATTTATTTTGCTTACCAATTTTTATATGTTATGACGCTTTGTTTACCAGCACGTAACAAACGATAACGCAACTTATTTGTTTTATTGTTTTGTAAATAGTCTAATGAGATTGGATGTTAACAATATAGTTTTAGAGAGGTTTCCGATGTGTTCTTTCTATTTCACTCACGCTCCTCTATGACGTTTTTGAGCTAGCCCAAATTCTACCATTCTGTCCCCGTTCTGTTGCGGTATTCGGTGTAAACGATTTCTTTACTTATTGTTACTGTTTTCCTTTGTATTTGCGCGAAATACCGTAACAAGTAATTTTTAATATTCTGATTTTAAGGCAGTTTATTCTTATTGCAGAAGCAATACATTAAAAAATAAAATGTAAAACATTTCGTAAGGTTACATAATGTAGCTAAAAGCAATTAGTAGATAACTAAAAATAAAGATAAAGATACTTAATTAAATAAAAGTCATATTATAAGATTTGTTCGTAGAATATTAGAAATGCCTGTGCATTGAGGACCTTCTTTTCAAACACTTCTGATAAGTAGAGATCACTAACTTAGTACCATTTTCCCGGAAGTGTTTCGATGTTGGCTTCGACACCCTTACATGGCGAAGGAAAGTTTTTTTTGGTTCTTTAGTAAAAATTGCCAATTATAACTATCGTTTTCTAACAGAGCTCTTACTTTTATGATTGAGGGATAAAGGATAATGTCCATCGCGAATTGAACCTGTATGTTCTTCAATGCCGTTTAGCGTGTATAAAACTTTAGTTTGATTTAAAATAAACGATGAGAGGTTTGGGCATCGTTTTGAACAAAATGGCGCTAAATATAAAAGCGTTGGAAAAAGAAAATGGTTATTCAGCTTTGCTCTTTGGGATCGTAAGATCTTGAGTGTAAAATCAGTATAGCGGGTGGATTGCAGACAAGAAGTTGTTTAGTGGTTGTTACGTTCATTTCCGGCAGTAAAACCGTATCCGGTATTTGGATATTTCATTTACATCAATTCCGTTTCTACTCTTCCATACCTTAATAACATCCTATATATTTTACCTGTTTATAATAAATACGCTCAAGAATAATTTTCAATTTGAATGTATCCACTCTAAAACGACGAGTTTACGCTATAAATTCTATGGTTGGTACCTTGTTTTGAGTATCCGTTAACTGCCTACACATTACTATAGCGTAAAATTAATCCTTATACTGCTACGACCAAAAAACTCGTTGAAATAGTGTTTTGTATTATTTGATAAAGCTTGTGCTGAATTTTCTAATCTCCTTTTTGGTATGTTGATAACTAGAGGATTGAAGCTCGAATTCTTGTTATTTAAATAATTTCAATTTGATTCTGCAGATCGTCCTTATCTGTATTTTCAAAATTACTTACTTCAAGAGCGATGCACTTTTTTATACGAAGTGTGGATCTTGACTGCATCGTTCTTAGCTGGAGGCCAAACTGCTTGTTATGAAGGCCCGATTATTCTTTGACATAGTTCAACTGCTTTTGTGTGCATACCGCTGTTGCAATTACGGTAGCAGCATGGTTGTTGCTGACTACCGCGGCGATGCTGTGCTGATCAGCTTCCGATGACTTGCCAGATAAGAATCCCGACACATGTATGTGACTTGTTTTCTTTTTTTAAAATACCAAGGGATAAACCTAATTTGCATCGTGCTGACGAACAAAACCCGTTTTTTTTTTAAAAAACCGCTTTGAAATTAGATACGCTAATGTTTCTTATGGTAAAATCTTTACTAGAAAGGTTTCTAAATTTAATGCTTTTTTTTTACTTAACCCATCTGCTTATACGAAAGTATCAGTATTATTCTTTTTTACTGCTCAGATTTATTACATGTTCGCTACAAAATGCGCACTTCGACAATTATTAAATTTGTCCATAGAGTAAAATTCCTTTTTTTAAATAGTAACTTTTTTTTTTTGCTGTTTAAATAGAAATTTTTATTTTGTTTACTGTAAATAGAAAATCGATGACGATGTATTGTTTTGTATTACTAGGAAACCCCACCCCTACCCCCTCTATGCATTGGTAGTTATCCCGGTATTTCTATCTGATCTGTACGCTGCATAACGTAGCATGGTAGCATAAATTTTGACGCCCTGGCGTGGGGCTTCGATTTTTTTTTATTAACTTGTGTCCCGAGTTTGTTTTAGTTAATTTTTGGCTCCGATTTTGTTGTGGGTAACTTTTGCTCCAATTCTGTTTTGTTTAGTTGACTTCGATTTTAATTTTGGTTAACGTTTGCTTGGATTTTATTTCCCTTAATTTCAGGCCCTTTTTTTGGTACTGCCTAATTTCCTACATTACTCACATTTCTCGGCCTGATGCTACTTATTTTTTTTTCCTCCTTTACTTTACTTTACGGACTGATACTTATTTTTCTTTCGGCTCTTTAGTTTTTTTATTTCTTGTGTGGGTTTGATCTTAAATTTAAGTTTGGTTTTCGTCCGCGATCGCTAAATATCCTTAGTTGGCTCATTTTAGATTATTGGACTTGTGTTTTCGCCAATAATCCTAGTCCGTTGAAAACGCTTGCGCCCTATTCTAATTTCTATTTTGTTGTTTCGCTCTTATTGGTGTCGGATATGTTTTAGATTGTCCTGCATTCGCAATATTTTTTTTTGAGCTTCTATCGAGTTACGGTTAGCCTTTATTTAGTTATTTTTTCCCAATTTCTTTTTTTATTCTGATTCAAAATGACTAATCATAGGTTGCTGGTGTTTAATATGATCTGTATGAGACGGCAGAAGTCATCCGAAAGCATTACTAACTATTTCGCGTGTATGACGGGTCTGTTTGGGAACTACGGTTCTTTTAGTGAAGATGATCAATTGTTCGTTTTGTTTCGTGATCCATTTTATAGAACCCATTTGCCTACAGTCCACTCCTTGCAAGAATTAAAGAACGAATGTCTGAAGTTTAAACCGGCAAAATTTCTGGCCGATAATTCCGTATCACCTAGTCACGGCCAACATACTGTTACTGCTGAACCGGAACAGCCCCTGCTGCAGTGCTTAAGTCAGACGTTACTCCTTTTTTGGCTTCTTACCGCTTTCTTAAATGATTTTACCCAAGAAATTCCGTGTCTGCAACTACAAACGTCCCTGAAGTGACGATAATTTCTAATTTAGTCAGAGAAGGTCCTGTTGAAGTTCATAAACCTGTATTTTTAATGTCTGTTGCTGTTGCTGTCAAAATTTTACATGTTCTTGCTTTCTTAAATGGTTTTACTAACAAAATTTTTGTCGTGTCTGCAATAACTGCTGTAGCTGAAGTGACGATAACTTCTAATACGGGTAGAGAAGGTCCTGTTGAAGTTAGGGAACCAGTAGCTATAATGCTTGTTGCTGCCGTTGTCCGAGTTTTACCTGATCCTGTTTTGTTAGCTACTATTGTTAAGGAATCCGTTCCTATTGTGGCTGAAGTTTTGTCTGTTCCTACTCTGTTGTCTAACAGTAATGAAGCCTTACTTGATTCTATTCCTTTATCGGACGTTGATGAAACGATACCTACTCTTACTCATTTTTCCTTTGCTGACAAAATGCTACTTGCTTCTGTTCTTTTAGCTAAGGTCGGTGAAATCCTAGTTGATGTCCTATTATCTAATATTGACGAAAGTTAACCTAATTCTGCTTTCTCACCTATTGGGGACGAAGTTCTTCCTGTTGCTGTTTAAAATTGATGAAATTCTGTATGGTGCAGCTTCTTTCTTTCATGTTGATAAACTTCATTCGACTCCTTTATTTAACATTGACGAAGTTCTTCTTGATACTATTTGTTCTTGGAGCGTTGATGAACTTCTACCTGATTCTGTTCCTTTAAATAATATGGTTGAAGTGTTATCGGATTCTGCTCCTTTTCTTAAGGTTGATATTCCTACAGCCAATGCTGTTCTCTTTCCTAACTGTGATACTTGTAGTCCTTTATCTATCCTCTATCTTCTATCTCACGTAATTGAAGTGTGCTCTGTTTGTGATTCTCTTCGTAAGATTGATTTTCGTACAGCCAATACTTTTTCTCTTTCTACCGTTGGGTTTCTTGCAACCCATTTTAAAAATAAACCCCCTTTCTTCTAGGATGCATTTTGGGTTTTCTAAACTACCCCTGCCACCTCCTCAACCCTGTGCTACAACTACTACACTCCTGCTGTTCCTGTTTGGCAGAAAACTGCCCAAACGAAGCAGACATTAGTTTATGTTCTTTCCGAACCGGCAGATGTATGTCGGCGAAGTCTTAATGTCCTTGATCTTGTTTCATTTTTCTTTGGTGGCGCGAACGTTTTAAGCCCAATATCTAGTGCTCGCGCCCCAAATTCTTATGCCGACTTTGCTCTCCTTAGGTTTTGATTTCTGGACTTTGAGTTTTCTTTTTATTTTACTTTCCTGCTTTGCTGGGTTTCATTTCTTTCCCTTGCACCTGTGTGGGATCGGGATTAGAATAGCCCCATGGTACGACCTGCTTGTCATAAGAGGCAGCTACAGCGGTCCAACACACATTCACACACATTTTATACACGTCCAATCCATACCCATACACTCACACACTTCATAAAGACACAGTTCTACTTAGTTCTCCTTTCTTTCGTTTTCTCCTTGTACTCCTTGCACCCGTGTGGATGCGGGAATAGAATAGTCCCACGGTACGACCAGTCTGTCGTAAGAGACGACTACAGCGGTCCAACACATACACACACACTCACACACACACACTTTATACACGTCCAATCTATACCCACACACTTCATACCCACACTTATACCCACACACTTCAAAAACACAGAGTTCTACTTGGTTCTCCTTTCTATCGTTTTATCTTTGTACTTTTTGCACCCCGTGTGGGGCAGGAATAGAATAGCACCATGGTACGACCTGTCTGTCATAAGAGGCGAATAAAGAGGTCCAAAATACACACACACACACACACATACATACACACACACACACACCCACACACGCACGTACGCACATACTCATATATAACTACAATGGGATTCTGTTTTATTTTCTTTTGTGCGATTCTTAGTGTTTTTTTGGTTTTTGTACTTGGTTGGGTATTATTCTGTTAGGACGTTTTGTTTCTTCGTTCCTTTCGTTCCACATTCCTCGCCTTTTACTTGTGGCTGGGTTTACGTTCTGTCGGTCTTTGTGCTGACAGTATGTTGTTCGATCTATTTCCTGTGGTAGGTGCTTTCTAGTCCGTTTTTCTTTTTTTCGAAAACCACGACTTGACCGACTTTAGGTCTAGTTAGCTATTGTTTTCTTCGGTGCTTCGTTTGTTGCGATTCTTGGGTACCACAGCTTAAAGTAATTTCATTTTTTTTTGTCTATCCAGCATTCTTGTTGTTCCCGAACGTACTTTGAGGCTTGGCATTTTTGTCAGTTTGGCTGCTACTGTTGGTTTTCTTCCTCGTTTCCTTCTATTGCTGTTGGTTTTTTGCAGGAAACCAATCTTATTTTGAGGTCGAAGACTTTCCTGTTTCTTTTCTGAAGAAACATCCGTCCTTCGACGACTTTGTCAGTGTTGACGCCATTCTACTTTTGTGCTTGGTGATTGCTACCATTTACTTTTCCTTTTCCTATATCCTCTAAACCTATCGATTTAGTCCGGTATACTGGTTCGTCGAGATGGATGAGAATTCCTTTTTTTATTTCGGAGTGCTTTTTTTTGGGTTCTTTTATTTATTTCGTTAAGCAAATTCCTTCTTTTTCTTTTCTTTCCATTACTATATTCCTATATATTGGCCTTTGAACCGAATGAGAGTTCTTTTTTTATTTTGGGGAGTTTCCTTTTTTTCTGTGTTTTTTTGTTTGGTTTCCGTAAACGAATTTTCTTTTAGTTTTTTTCTTAAGCGATTTTTTTGTGTTGGGTTTTTTTTGGTACTGCTTTCCTATCCCGACCTTTTAATTTTACTGGGGGGATTTGTTACGTTCATTTTCGGCAGTAAAACCGTATCGGGCATTTAGTTATTTTATTTACATCGATTCTGTCTCTACTCTTTCATACGTCAATAACATTCTATATACTTTACATGTTTATAATAAATATGCTTGAGAATAATTTTCAATTTCAATCTAAAACAAAAATTTGATAAAGCTTTAGTCGAGTTTTCTAATCTTCTTTTTGGTATGTTGATAAGGAGAGGACTGAAGCTCGAACTTTTGTTATTTAAACAATTTCAATTTGATTCTGCAGTTCGTCCTGATATGTATTTTCTAAATTACTTACTTCAAGAGCGATGCACGTTTTTTTATGAGAAGTGTAGATCTTGTCTGCATCGTTCTTAGCTGGAGGCCAAATAGCTTGTTATGTAGGCTCGATTAATCTTTGACGTAGATCAACTGCTTTTGTGTGCAGACTTCTGTTGCAATTGCGGTAGCAGCATGGTTGTTGCTGACTACCGCGGCGATGCTGTGCTGATCCGCTTCCGATGGATTGCTATATAAGTATCCTGACATATGTATGTGACTTGTTTTCTTTTTTAACATACCAAAGGATGCACCTAATTCGCATCGTGCTGACGAACAAAACACGTTTTTTTTAAAAACCCACTTTGAAATTAGATACGCCAATGTTTCTTATGGTAAAATCCTTACTAGAAAGGTTTCTAAATTTAATGCTTTTCTTTACTTAACCCATCCGCTTATACGAAAGTATCAGCATTATCCTTTTTTACTGGTTAGATATATTACATGTTAGCTACGAAATGCGCACTTTGTGGAACAATTATTGAATTTGTTCATAGAGTAAAATTGCTTTTTTTTAAATAGAAACTTTATTTTTTTCTTTGCAGTTTAAATAGAAATTTTTATTGTGTTTACTGTAAATAGAAAATCGATCACGATGTATTGTTTTGTGTTACTAGGACACCCCCCCCCCTCTACATTGGCAGCTAGTCCGGTATTTCTATCTGACCCGTACACTGCATAACGTAGCATGGCATTGGTATAAACAGTTCTTTTACTAGGTTCGTGATTTCTCGTTGTACACATGCCACATTTTACTTTAATATTTCCATTAAGTAACTCACGTGTCAAGAAATGGTTTAAAAAGCATTGCACGGAACTTTCACTTTTTCTAAATTCGTGTATTTGTTGTCTCATGTAACATTTGTTTCCAGTCTTTATTTTGACGTGTCGCTAAGCTTCCATTGACTATGTCCGTTTCCGTATCGTCATTGAGACTATTGTGTGAGCGAGGTGAACTATTCTTTTTGGTTTTGGTTTCGCTGGACGGTGGACTATTCTCTGAGTTTGATTCATATTTTGAACTTTTTTCTATAATTTTTTTCAGTTTCGTTAATTCTAGAGGTTGCAGTATTATTAAATTTACTATTATAGAATTATTAATGTTGTGTTAGCTTTTTGATCTTGTTTTTTTCTCTTTACTTGGTGTTTGGGTGATTTATTTTCATCTAATTCTACTGTTTGGTAACGTGGAACTTGTTGATTATGTTTCTCGTATATCGGTAGACTCACATCAAGGAAGAATTCGTCTTGACTTGAAGTATGCTTCCAATCCTGACACTAATGTACTAACTGAGATACCTCGAAAAACTTGTTTAATGGGTAATAGTAACTCAGAAGCCAGTTGTTCGTATAAATTTATAATGTATCTGTTTTGTGACTGAATCCTAATTTTTTTAAGAAACTCTCAAATACTAATAAAACTTATATCTAAATCTAAACAATCCCAATGCACCCTTTCTTTAAGTGAAAACATATTAAGCAATTGTATTAAATTAAATTCCCTCTCCGCATGGGAATCACAAGTAAATTTTGCATTTAAAGTCTTCTCAATATCCTTTCCAAATCTACATACCGCACTTCAATACCTTCTTAAATTTCACAATACCTAAAAACGCCCTTAAGGTATATATTTTTTAAAAATCAGGAAATGAAAACCAAAATCATTAAACACACCACGAATACCAAAAGAATAGTTTCAAAAGTTACGGATGGATATGTATTCTTGGCTACTAATATTCTGTGTTATAATGATGTACAGCGAACCAGTTTTTAATGAACTTCTATTAAAACACCCCAAAGCTAATTCTTAAAAACCTTAATCCCAAAATTTAGTGATCAAGCGTTACCCATTACACAAGAAGACGTTTGCCTAGTCCTTGCTACGTACATTGACGTAGCTTTAAAAAAGAACCAAAGAAAGAAAATGACCGCGCTCAATCGGCGAGTAGGCTGGGTATTTCACATTCAAAAACAAAGGAAGGCCTGAAATAAAAATATACTCACTCATTCACAACTCACAACTAAACATTCACAAAAAAAACCTCTAATTAAAATAAAATATGTACAAAAGCACAGTAGTACCCAAAAAAATTAACAATCAATAATTACAAGCTACACATATCAACAAAATCAAGAGAAATCATTTTTAAAAGAGTGAGCTGCCGTTTTTATGTACCTACCCCCTACATTAATTAGCAACAAAAAAAACCCAAACGCAACACTAAAAGCCACAGCTCTAAATCATTGTAAATATAAAACTTTATATACCACATTGGCACTACAATGTCTTAAATAAGAAAAATTTATAACTCCAAAAAATGGTAAACCAATAGTTGTAAATCATCATCGTACGCTTCCGATTACATACGTCCAATTAAGTGGAGAAAATGATCACAATAAGTGCAACCGTAATACTTCATATTATCTCACATAACGATAATCATTTTAAAGCTACCAAGTATAGTTATCAAATGGTGCAAATAGTGCATAAACACTCACCCTCGAGTTTACAACGTAGGGCTGGCTCCTACCGTTTCTAATGACCTGGCGAAACAGAGGGGCGCGTGATCTCGCTTTGGGGGTGTCCTCCCATTACAAAAAGAGGTGGCAATCCAATGGGTCAAGCACAAATATTGTGTGCGCGAAATCCCATAAAAAAACCGAAACGAAAACAATAACGATAACGACGAGTACTTTTGTCGTGCTCAGAAAAGAGAATGTACATATATTTGTCTTGAAATAACCAGAGTTCAAAGTAATATCAATGTTATCAACACAGGTGATTAGAAAACTCGAAACACGGTTTATCAGATAATTCACTACATTATGTCAAAGAGTCTTTATATTGAAGTAATCTAGAAAGTAATTATACGCTATCGCAATGTAAGTTAAGGTTCGGGCCTTGAGAGCTGCCTTTTTAAAAACCAGTTCCAAAACTTCTTAACAAATTTATTTTAAACAGACATTAACTATGGAATTTTACAAAACTTGATTTAAATTACTCTAAGTTCGAAAATAACTATTAAATGCACTATTGTGAGTAGCCTAAGCAACTGCAACGTTAGAACTGAATACTTTGACTGACTGCCGGGTCTTGGAGCTCCGGGGCTTTTTATAATGTTCCTACTCCCTCACATGGCTGTGGGAACTTGCATATCTTATGTCTGCTTATTTCTTAATACTATTCATAAATACATTGTTGTAATCTTAATTTCTAAGTAATCACGGTATCTTGACCGTCTGTGACCTGAATCTGCAGTGTCACTATTGTCTCAGATACAAAGTATTGCATCCGTTCTCATGAACTATTAATAAACTTTATAAATTGTTCTTATGTTACATTGTTGCACTTAACTTAGCGTATTCTTAACACCTTCTAGTAATTTCCTAATTATTCTTTTTTATAATACATATCTCAATTGGGTGATACATAACTCCTCCCGACGTACATGAAAAATTAAGAGTTTCCTTTTTCTTAATTTTTAATTTAACAATCATTATTTAATTTCATTGCTTAAAATTCATAGTTTCTAATGGTATATTTGTTTCTTTGTTTATCTTTGTTTCCTTAAATCTAAAACTGTTTTCTTTATTTTTATATCTTATATACATTTTATAAATTACATAAATAATCAATAAAATAGTTAAAATGATTAATACAATTGCCCAAACACTAATATTATAGTAGTGTAATTTGGGCGTTTTTAATGCACTCAAATGTTCTTTGTAGTTTTCCATTAGTTTTATGGCGTGGATGAGGTCGTCTAATTCTAGATGTTTTAGTTGCATGGGTTTTTAAATTATTTCTTCGTCTTCGGTTTGCGTTGTCTTGATTTGTAATGCTGGTAAGTTTGCTAGTTCTTGGTTGCTACGGGATCTTGATGAATTCTGATTATTTCATTTTTCAGTTTTAAATAACAATCTTCTTTGAGGGTGATTAATTTACTTCCGGTTAGTGTTAAGTTGTTTTTGTTTTGATTGCAGTGGACGGTTGTTATTACTTCTGTGGGGAAAATAGCTATCCATGTGCTTTCTGTAACTTTTTGAATTTTCATATTGGTGATTTCTACGGGTTTGACTTCACAGTTCTCGTAATGATTTGAAAATTTTAATAATTGTACTTCGCAAGAGCTGTCTTCTTGAATAGTAGTTGTTGTCAACGATTGGCATAAATATTGATTTACCGTGACTTCGTTGCATTTTTCGTTTGTATAACCATATATTAGTTCATTTAAGGATAGGAATTTGGTTTTGGGTATAATAACTTGATACATTGGAAAAGCAAATAAATGATAATAATTATAAATGTTATTTTCTACCATCGGGATCTTTATTAAAAATGTTATGTCGTTATTTTTTACATAGCCTTTAACTATAGCTATTTTTTCAAGTATTAGAATGTTTGCTTCTACTATATCAAAGGGTAATTTACTGTTGGTTATAAATGATCTAATTCTTAATAATTCCTTTAATAAGTCAGTTGGTTTTATGATACTGGAATGTAGAATATTTAATTTTGCAAATGTTAGTACGTTTTCTAGTGTGGCTAAAATTTGTTGAATTAAGATAAGGGTTGATATTTAAGGATTGATATTATTTGGGCGAATGTTATATTGAATCTAATTAAGTCTCGCATGCCTAACATGGTAGTTTGCACGTTAGTTTCAAGTGTTTGTATTCGGTTGGCTATACTATCTTGGTTTCTTACTAGTTTTCTTAGCGTTTCGTTGAATTCTATAATAGTTGATTGGGTCAATGATATTTGGTTGCTAATTATGGTTTTTATATCGTTTTGGTTTTCAATTAATTGTTGTATTGCGTTGTCATAACGTTCTGCATCTTGATTATCTAAATTGCCTGTGATAGCTTTTATTTTGCTACCTAATCCGTTTATTAATCCTCTTTTTCGTCTTGCTGTTTGTTCAGTAGATATTATTCGGTTAAATTTATCTTCTATGTTTCTTAAAATAGTTTTTATTATGTTGTTATAATTCATAATTTCTATGGCGTATTCCTTTCCGAATTTTGTTGTGTCCATTGATTGTTTTAATCGGTAATAATTGTTTTTTATTTGTTTGAAATTGTTGTTTTAGTTCCGTTAGGCGAATTTTTGTGCAAAGGTCCCATAGTCTATGGAATTCTTCATACTGCCTAATTTTATTGGTAGTATACCGGGGTTGTTTTTTATATCTTCAATTACTATTACGGCGTCCGTTCTACCTCGGCGGAGGTTGACGGTAAGGGTGATGATTGTCCACCTGAAAGTATAGGGTGTCTTAAGTTTTTTAAGTGAATATATTTGGTTATTTTGCCGTTGCCTACTGTGGCTATGTTTTTGTCCGAAATTATTTTAATTTTAAATGGGCCTAAATTTCTTGGTGCCGTTTTGTGTAATTTGCTTTGGAAACTTTTCTCGTACACGACTTGTCCTATTGAAAATTTATTTGCGTCGGTATTTTTATTACGGGTTGTGGTGATGCGTTCCTTGTCGTTATCAAGTTTATCCTTTACTTTGTAATACGTTATTTTTAGTTTCTCCTTATGATCTTTGGCATATTGCTGATATAATGTATGTCATAGGGGTTGCGTGAATCTGAATGTCCTAAAGTTAATTCTAATGACGTAAAATTGGTTGATGAGTGGATTGTATTATTATATGCAATTAGTGCGTATGACATTAAATTCGTAATGTGTTCTTTTTTATAAGTTATTCTTAGTAATCGGATTTGTTCTAGCACGGTTGAATGTAGTCTCTCGATTAGTCCGTTGGACTCAGGGTGGTTTTTAGCTATGAAATCAATTTTTATTTTGTGGAGTTCTAAAATGTTCTGTATCGTTTTATTTTTAAATTCTCTGCCGTTATCTAACGTTATTGTTTCGGGTGTTCCATAAAATGTAAAGTACTGTAAAAATCCTTGGGATACGTCAATGCTATTTTTAGAGGTGATTGGTATTGCTTGGCCTATTTTTGTAAATGCGTCTACAATTGTCAAATAGCTTTGCTCTTCTACTACTAGAGTATCGGCATGTAATTATTGAAAAGGTTTGTCAGGTGTTTCAGTTAACATTAAGGGTATCTTTGGGGGTTTCCTGTCGTATTTCGCTTTGTCGCATAGTTTACATTGATTAATGAAGTCCGTAGTTAGTTCTTTCATGACCTTGAAATAATATCTTCTTATAAGTTGCTTCATTATTTCACTAATTCCACGGTGGTTAGTTTTTTCTTCATGTTGATTTCGGATTACATCATTTATTTCGTCCGAGTCGTCTAATGTTATTAACCTTCTTGTGCATCTGATAAGTTCAGTTCCAGAGTTATTGAATAATTTAACATATAATTCTGAAAATCGTTTATACAAGTTTTCGGTGTTAAAGTAAAAGTGAAATCGTTTTTCTCGGGGGTGTATCCTTTTAGAATTTTAATTATTTGTTCCTCATTGTCATCTTTGGTTATTTGAATTTGATATATTTTTTGTTATCTACTTTAGTATATTTTACGGGATTAGGGTTATTCAAAACTTCGGTGATTATAAATTGATTGAATGTGCGTTAGTTTTGTATTTGGTCTGGTGTTACCAAATGAGGTATCCATAGGTGTGGGTTTATAATAACTGTTTGGGTTGTTATTATTGTTTGTCATTGGTAAATTTCTAATAGGCTTCGCGTTGAATGTTGGTCTTTGTTGGTTTACGTTTTGGTTGAATTTTGGTATTAATGCGGCATTCGCAAAATTTGAGTTAAACGTTGGTTTTGAAAATTGTTTATATTGATTATTACAATTAGTGTTATTAAAATTTAATTTATTATTTCGTGGTTGGTTTGTTTGTGAATTGAATAATGTGAATTTTTGTTGGGGAATTGTTTGTCTCACGGCTTGTATAGTTTTTATTGGCGAATAACTTTTATTTGCGTTGGGGTTGTATAATCTGTTTCTGTAATACATTACGTGTTCTTCTTCTATTATCATATTCATGGCTTCCTCTAAGTTTTGGGGACGTTGGAATCTGATTTTGTCTGATAGTCGTTCTGGTAGTGCATTTAGGTATGTGTCTAACGTCATTTCGTTATAAATCTTTGTTTTTAAAAGTCTGATATTTTGGTCGGGTTCTTTAATTTTTAGTTTTGTTAAGATTAAACTTCTTACATCTTGACATTTCATTTCGAATGGATACGGGGATTGGTTATTTTCCATTTTAAGTTGTATTAAATCGCGAACTAGGGCATTTTAGGTTATGCTGATCGCCAAAATATGCAATCAATGTGCGTTTAAAATCTTCCATTGTACTAAATCATCTCGGCTGGCTATTAGTGTTAGTGCCCTCCGGTTAGTTTACTAATGATTAGGCGTAAAAGTAATATGTTACTATCGTTGTCTCCGTGTTCGTAGAAGGTTTTCAAAAATATTTCACGTGCGGTGAAGACATTACCAAGAAGACATTGATCTCTATTAAAGGTCGGAATTGTCTCGAGGTAGATTTTCATATCCGAAACTCATTATTCTTAAGGGTTCTAATAATTAATATTTAGTCTTAATTTCAAAGTTTTGCAAAAATTGGGATCTATTTCGCAGTTTGTAGTGTTATTTCTAGCTTTGGTTTATTAATTTTAAGCTTAGATTGCGTCGGGTTACTTGTTATTTTGAGCTTGAGTCGTTTTGGGTTATTTAAAGAATTAAGTTGATTGTCTTTGTACTTTGTTATACGGTGCTCTAATTAATCTATGAGATTTATGCTCGATAATGTCTAATTGCTTGCTGTAGCATTGATTGCGTTTATTTTTGCTTTGCGGATGTTAATTTTGTTGTAGGTTTGCTTCCTGAAAGATTTCAATGCGAATAATTTCTCGCGGTGTTTATTTGGTTTTTTTGCGCCAATTAAAACTTATTTTTAATTTTTATGATTTACGTAAGTGTCTTTTGTAATTATCTTATTCCGTGAGTGTTTATAATTTATAAGCGTCTAATATGTTTCCTGTCTCGTCACCTTGGATGTTAAGTATCAAATTGCAAATTTCTGTCAATTGCTTTGTTCAATGTTGCATAAAAATCTCTTTTTGTAATTAATACAATGAATTGTTTTAATTACAATGTAAGCTTTTATTCAGTTTGATATTATAGATAATTGCGTCTTTTACTTCGTTAATTATAAAATGCCACGTTCAATTATGTTTATACTTAAATTTCTCTGCACTGAAAAATCTAATTATAACCATTTATAGGCCGCGATGCGTTTTTGGAATGAATAGCTTTTGTACAGTTAAATGATGAACGTTTTTTAACTATAATTAGATATATATATATATATATATATATATATATATATATATATATATATATATTCGTATTGAAATGATGTTTTATTCACTGATAAGAATTTCCGGTCAGAATCTCTACGCTTTGTTTTAATTAATAATAATTTAATTTTATTCTGGTAAATTGAAAGTTTTCCTACAGTTACGCAAATTCAGTCAGTATATAACTCTGAAGGTTAAGTTTTAAATCATTCACTTTAATGATGATACTTGCGTTTGGATTTTTGCTTTGTTAATTCTATTAATAATTGTAAGGCGTTTCTATAATTTAATTGAAGGTTACGTCTGAATAATTCGTTTCTTATATTTAGTTGGGTTATATACAAGGATTTTTCTAATAAATTGTAATTAATTTACGTTCTATTTTTTTTCGTGCGTTGCCTAATTTTCGTATTCGTAACTTAAATTTGTGTTTTGTTGTTCTAATTTTTGCGCCAGTTAACTCGTAATAATTGTCTCATTTGCAAATGTAATGCGCCTTTTTAGTTCTCTTGTGTTAAGGTTTCTTTTAAATTCAATTTTCTCAAAAATGAACTTGAAAATAATTCCTTGCAATAGCTAAGTAAATTATTTTCATAATAATGGCATAAATTTGCAATACAATAATGGTAGATATGTACATAAAAGTTTTGTAACACTAGCAATATCAAATATTTGTAAAAAAGTTCAATTTGTTTAAGGAAATAAACTTGCACTAATTGCTTCGTTGGTTTTATGGATTCTGTCGAGTTTTGTACGTCTTTTACGTCGGTTTTAGGATTCGATCTATTGTCGTATCTCCTTCAAGTTTATGTTTGGTTTGTCGGATTTGAACGATTCTTGATTAGGCTCCAACTTCTGTTTGGGTTCTGCCAAATTTGGAATTGAAATTCTAGACCACCAGTTCTTCGAATCTTGGGTCTCCTAGTGACCTTTTAACATCCGTACGCTGCGCCAGTTAAGATTCAAGCCTTGGGGGCTGCCTTTTTAAAAACCAGTTCCAAAACTTCTTAACAAATTTATTTTAAACAGACATTAACTATGGAATTTTACAAAACTTGATTTAAATTACTCTAAGTTCAAAAATAACTATTAAATGTACTATTGTGAGTAGCCTAAGCAACTGCAATGTTAAAGCTGAATACTTTGACTGATTGCCGGGTCTTGGAGCTCCCGGGCTTTTTATAAGTTTTCAACCCCTCACACGGCTGTGGGAACTTGCAGATCTCATATCTGCTTATTTCTTAATACTATTCATAAATACAATGTTGTGATCTTAATTTCTAAGTAATCATGGTATCTTGACCGTCTGTGACCTGACATCTGCAGTGTCACTATCGTCTCGGATACAAAGTATTGCATCCGTTCTCATGAACTATTCATAAACTTTATAAATTGTCCTTGTGTTACAATGTTGCACTTTACTTAGCGTATTCTTAACACTTTCTAATAATTTCTAACTAGTCTATTTTATAATACATATCTCAATTGGGGATACAAGTTCACGGAGACCTAAAACAAGGTATTGACTATTTAATTTATAGAATAAGCTTTTCAAATTCGCCGCAAATTTAGTTAAATAAAAATCGTTAGGAAGCGTACTTATTGTACAACGGTAATATATACAGGATGTTGTTGGAGTAGTAACAGAATCTACGTAAATGAATAGCTTATCAAAAAAGGTGTGGTTTTTAGTTACTGTCGAAAGTAAAAACTAGTTCAGCCGGTGGAGTAGACGGTCTTCGACCAGCACACTTACAAAATATGTTATCCTTATCTTGTGGCGCAAATACTCAAAAACTTCAGAGTTCTTTGACTGTTTTATGCAACTACATACCAGCCGGTAAAGTCAATCCGGAAATATGTCCCATTTTATATGACGGGAACTTCTCGCAACAGCGCAGTTCGGTTTCCGAACTCTACACGAATGTGAACTAGTCATACGTTGCACACAGGCCTTCATTAATTCCAATCAATCTTGTTTAAAAAAAATCCTCCTCAAAATTAACTTCCGCAATAGTATACACAAGGACACAATTTTCACACTTGTTCGCAAACATATTCCATACCTATACCCCATCATACCTGAACTTCGGCCCTAAAATAATTCTATCCGAACGGGGAGTTCAACAAGGGGATCCGCTAGGTCCGCCCATTTTTATTCAACGATGTCCTAATAAAAAGCATTGATTGAAAATTAAACTGCTGGTACTTAGACGATGGTTGTCTAGGAGTCAACACCCAGTCCGTTTTATATAACCTCAGAAAAATAATCGACCTTTCCTCCAATCTAGGTTTAGAACTGAACTTCAATAAATGCGAGTTATTTTTTCTTACTCCGCCTAATGGCTATGCAGTGTTTTTATTTCAATCCATAGCACAAAACATCAATACTCCTCCTAAACCCGAATGGACCTTACTCGGGGCTTCCTTCTTCATCGAAGCACTTGACTTTTGTTTTCAAAATAAAATTAATACCCTCCAATAAATCTCGGATAAGTTTCGCGAACTAAATTTACCATCCCATATTTCATTTTTTTCCCTAAAAAATTGCCTAATAATCACAACGTTGTTATATATACCCTAAGATGTTACCCCACCAGGCTAAAAGATAACTTACTAGAATCTTTTGATTGCCTCATATGGATGACTTTGTAACGAATATATATTCTGTGGCACTGGATTTAAAGAGACCGTATATATTCGTTGCAGATCTGTGATATCTGATCTTTTTATTCAATATAGTAATATCAGAAGAAAACAATTTCACAATGGAACAGGACGTTATTATCATTTAATTAGCTTTAAATGCATTACTAGGAAATATTTAATAGCAATAAACGCTTTGAAAACGTATTTAAAAAGGACTACGTAACGAACAAGTTATTTGTCTTGCCTGATCCGTAGGCGGATTATATCCTTTCTTAAATTAAATTAAAATAGCGCTTGCGTAAATAGTGTGTCACGAGGTGACGCGCAAGACAGATCAGCTGTTCTCTACGTGGGGGATACTAAAAGGCAAACTCGTCATTGTGGTTGAAAATGTAAATGAAGCTACAAAGTTCATAGGATAGGGACACGATTGCGTGTCAAATGATGTCTTCGGATACCCATTGTATAGGAGAAGAATTCGTGGTCGTTTTGGGGACCCTGGAATGATACTATTCTTCAGGTTCCGCCAAGACATCCAAGCACACTTCGTAACAAAAAACATGGCTTGAGAAGTCGGTGTCTATTAACGGTGAGGCCACAATTTTTAAGTAATTTTTATACTAAAACAAAAGATGTTTAATTTTTTAGCGTTTGGAATAACCAGATTTATAATTGGAATTAAAGCAACTTTCGTTATGGATGTATTTGAAGCTGTTGTTTGAGATTTATTGGGAAAGGCGTGTTGAGCAGATGTTGGTCGTCAGCGTTATATCCTTGGCATGAAGTTTTGTTAAGCAGGACCTGAACTTGTGCATCGCAGTTCGTTTGGATGAGGTAACTTCTTAACCTTCGCAAAGTCCAGGTATTTAAACTTTCAGTTCCTACGTTTTCTAGACTTTTGAAAGTGTTCATTGGATTGATGAACGATATTAAATTTTAAGAGAGGATTAACTTATTCATGTTAAATTTTACGAACGAAGTAATTTTGCGTAAGATCATAGAAATAGTAGTATTTGCTTAATTTGATAACAGAGTTATTTTCTAAAATTGTGCTAAATAAATTTAAACAAAGTGAAATATGGTTCTTTAGAAAGTAATATAAAGTAATTTTGTAAGACACGTGGAATATACATGTGTTCAAAAACAAAGAGATTACAAAGTCTACTCCTGTTTAAAAAGATTTAATTACAGATGTCCAATCTTTAGTAGGGTCATTGTGTCATTTCTATACCATGATAAATTTAAAACTATATTTATTTAAACTAGCTACGTGTGATTTAGATTTTTTATAAGAAATATGAACTAAATTTATTTGATATATATGTAAACCAATCCACCGATCTGTTCGTTGGGAATTAAGAATCTTGTTTTAAAATATTACTAAAAAGTAAGGTCTTATTATGTCGAGAAAGATTTATAGTTAAAATCAAAATTCAATTTTATTATTTTATACTTGTAACTCTATTTAACAAAAAAAAAAGGAATTGCATTAAATTACATTTTTGGATTCAAGTTTTTTATTCTATGAGTAATTAACTTTAATAAGAATACATTTGAGAAAATAAATTTTTGAGTTATGAAATTAGACGAATGCTGAAACAATGTAAAAGTACAGACATGTTACAATTGGTTTTTTCTTGATATCCATTTTTAAGTAAAGTACCTTTGGTGTAGTAATTTTAAGATGATTAACTTATAAGTATCGTTATGCTCTTTTATTGAAAAGCACAAACGGTGTCTTTTTAATAAAAAAATTGTTGTGTAACATTTTCTTTCAGGGTCATCGTGATAGAAGCGGATGCAAATACGTTCAAAAGGTTTCCAGATGTGTTAGTTCATTAACTAGTAAGTTTTTTATTGTGCTTATATCCAATGAGTTTCTGTATCTTCTCATAGGAGTATTGAATTTCTTGTATTGTCCATATAGATACAGTGGCGCTCAATTTCCCATTTTCTTTCCATGATTGTTTATTATTGAGTTTACGCCATACCCACGCCCATTCTCATTGCTCACCCTTGGGGTAATTCCCAGACTAAGCCGCGAATAACAAAAAAAGGATAAAGCTTCACTGCGTCCAACACGTGGAGTAAAAGTCATTTCAACTTTAAAAAAATTATCAATGTTTAATTAAAAGATATAGAATGGACTCAAGCGACATTTCCCATAAATAAAGGCGGGCTCGGAATACGCCTATCAAAATAATTTTCTCTACATTCATTTTTGTCACCGTTCAACTCAATATTACCATTAATAATGCAGGTTCTGCCAAAATCTAATTTCTACTCAAATCATCAAAGCTATTTAACAGGAGAAAAATTGTTACTCTTACGAAAAAAAATCTATAGTAGAACACACAAAGTATATCCAAAAGAGCTGGGATCAACTTTTATTGGACATCGTTTCGAGAAGTCTGCTTGAATCAGCTAAGGTAATACTCAAATACGAACTTTACCTACAGCAACACCAATGATTCAGTCGAAATTAATGCGAACAATGACGTAAACAGGACGAGTGACAGTATCGATTGGATGAACCGATGATTGCTAATGTATATCATTACAGCATTAAATGAAAAGTATTTTAAAATATCCTAGATTGGTATAGAATTGAAGTATGCTTATCAATTGACTGGCTTTTACTTTATTCAAAGTAAGGAATTTAAAAGGGTCCTAAATCAAATCAAAACCTGATCACTGGTAAAGTATATGCTGAACACCCTGCTTTGAAACGAAACAGCACTAGGTACTTGACATAAGCTTTATAAAAACGTTTCAAAAATATTCTTTTCAGACTTTATTAAAAGTTAATTTTATTTCAATGTAATACATTTTTGGGAATGTAATCTAATGTGATTCAACGGTCATTATACGTTATATATAATTCGCATGAATATAAGAACACGTCATTTCAAATAAAGCTGGAATTTAAAAAGGAATTGTATACGTAAGTATTGGAAATATCTTAAGAAAGCTGTTCCACACTGGAAAGTATTGTTTTATTTGAATTAGTATCACAAAATCAAATTACATGTATTTCTTATACACAGATATTCGTTGGCTTATACTGCTGTTTGTAGATGGGTTTTATTCATTGTGTAACTGCTTCCACTTCCTCCTAAACATTTTATTATATTTTCGTGTCTAAATTGGACGCATAAAATAATCGAGTTTCATGCGTCCTTTTCTGCAGAGGTGATCTTTTAAATGGAACTTACTTGTATCCATAGTATAATCTTATAGACTATTTGGAATAATTTTTGCAAAATAGTCAAACATGGAAGTAAGTGCAGACATTTTAATAAACACGTATGTCACTTGCTCTAATTTTGAACGTTTTATATACAGAGTGGAAAAAATCTGGCAACGTCTAATTTTTTTGAAAACGGGTTGTCAGCAATGTACAAAATGTGGCGTAAGAGGTTTAAGGAAATATAGTTGAATTTTATGTTATGTCAACTGTTGTTAAATTGACAATTTTTCCGAAAATATAGGTAATTTGGTTTTATTTTTAATGTAACACTCTGTATACTGTTTCAATTTTGGAATCAACCCTTCCACGCAAGTTCAATCATATACCATATGTTTCGTATTAGTTAAAACTCAAACTATAGTGGATTTAAATTGTGCAGAGCGCTTGCGCTTCTTAAAATAAAACGCGTGCGAAAGTGGTTTTGTGACGTTTATCGAGGACTCTTCTTTCGACCTAGTAACGGGACGGTTGTGCGTGACAAGCTATACTCAATAAAGTATAGTGCTTGCAACAGTGCATTCAACTGACTCCCCCGGGGGCATTCCAGCAACATTGAAGAGGACCACACACCAAGGACAATATTGGTGAGTGAATTTATGCCTTCTGTCTGTTCGTTTTTAACATGCATACAACTTTCGCAATTAAAGCTCGCGTTTTGTTCTACTTCGCCATACAGTCCACGATTAATAAGACGCGCCAGCACATTTATCTAAGTTTAATTAATTGACATTTGGTCCTTCTTCGCGTGATAGAACCGTCCATGGTTATTAAATTAATTCATTCCGTTTTAGCTTGTATGTATGTAAAACTTCGATTAGCAATATTCGCATCATATTTCTATTTACTTAGATATAAAAAATTCAATACCCAAGACTATTAATTAGAAATCATTATTTGATTATAGATATATTACGATTTAGCAATAGTTTAGTTAGAGAGCATTATTAATCATTTTACAGACATAGTTAAATAGTTCGTATAGAAAACCTGTTGCAAATGTTGGATTCAAAGTTGTTCTATTGTAAAATTTTGTATACCTGTGTAGTAGGTCACTCCTTTTGGCTTGTGTACAGCTGAAAACAACATTCCAGTTTTATCGTATACCTACTTGCATTCTTAAGGGTTTATAACCACTAAATATTTTAGCTTATTTCTTGTTTGAATGACTAAACCCTTGGGGCATTCTATAACCTTCTTGTTAAGGGTTGTCATTTCGTTTAAAATACAATAGGAAGCTTTAACTACTCATTTCGCATTTTACATTACAAATTGGGTAATGACTTTATTGGATCATTTTCGGTGATTGAATTTACAATAAGATTATTGTCGTTCGTTGTTAATTGAAATAATTGTCGTTTGTTTCTTCATACAAAATGCCTGACACAAATACTTCTGTAACTTTATTAAAGCTCTACGCTGCTAAGATTCATGAAATTTTAGAACTTTCTGAAAAGGCACTATACAACGATTCTGCCATAAATTATTTAAATTGAAATATCGTATGGTGGAATCTATCTACAAGGATTTTACTGAAAAATATGTTACTGTTTTTGTAAACACAGAACCAGAATTGCAACCTGCTTTAGAGAATTTGTGTGGAAACGTAGATGACGAATATTATTCTATCCTTTTGATAGAGCAAGAGATATTTCCTGCTGAAGTGAAAACTCCGTCTGCGAATCACACAAGTCGACAAGACAATAATTTTACACCTAGAGTAAAATTACCAAAAATTACTCTACCACGTTTTGATAATGACCCAAAAAACTTTAAGACTTTCAAGGATATGTTTGATGTTTTGATAGATAAACAACTGCATTTAACGGACATCGAAACGCATTCCTACCTTCTTTCAAGTTTGTCGGGTGAATCATTAACATTGTTGCGGTCTATTCCTCTTTGTCAGGAAAATTACAAATTAGCATATGACACTTTGTGTTCTAGATTTAATAATAAACGTCTTTTGGCTAATCACCATTGGGGTTTAATAAAAAACTACCCGCCTATGCATGCGGAAAACGTAAAAAAACTTAGAAATTTAATTGACTGTTTCACAGAAAGTTATCGATTTTGGGATCGTTACAATTTGATGTTGAAAATTGGGATTTCGTTCTTGTAGAACTTTTATTATGTAAACTCGATGAGGAAACTCGCAAACAATTCGAATTGCATTTCAATTCTACTGATGTGCCTACATTCAATTGCGTCAAAAACTTTTTGTCAAAACAATGTGTAGCCTTAGAGAATCTTGTCTCAAGCAAACAACCGAAAGTGTTTAAAGGTACTATTAATAAACAAGGTCTCGTTCGTTCGAATTCTGACTTGAAGCCTAGGACATTCTTAGCTGAGACTAACACTTCTCCTAAGAACAATTCGTTCTCCTGCATCCTTTGCAAGGGAAATCATGTATTGTATTCGTGTGAGCAATTACTTAAATTGTCTCCAAACAAGCGTCACGAGCAAGCCAAACATCTTCGGTTATGTTTGAACTGCCTTCGACCAAATCATAACATGTCGTCTTGTCCGTCAAAGGTTTCGTGCAGAATTTGCAATAAAAATCATCATACATTGTTACATTTTGTGCCGTCGATTGCTACGTCACCACCTTCTTCAACTCCAACTAGTGAAGAAAATTTGCAAACCAGTTCGTCTAATAATGCTACTTGTACTACAACAGTTGGGTCTGAGGCGACAACTTGTCTAGCTCTGCTACCCACGGTTTGTTTGGAAATTCTCGACAAGAGAAATCAACCTCAAACTATTCGTGCTCTAGTAGACACTGGGAGTCAAATTTCATTTATTACGGAGTCTTGTCGTAAGTCTATTGGTATATCGTCTCGTCCTTCTTCGATTCCTATTTCTGGTTAGGGACAGACTTCACATCAAACGTTAGGTGTGATATCTGGAACAATTCGTTCCATTCAGGAATATGATTCAGTCCCGACGGACAACAATTTGAAAATAAACTTAATGGTTTTGCCGTCTATTTGCGGTAATCTTCCAAACAAGTATATTCAATCGTATTGGTCTCATTTGGAAAACATAAAACTCGCAGATGAAAACTGGAGACATCCTTCTCCAGTACAAATGTTATTGGGCTCTGATGTTGCCAGTCGTATTTTACTCGATGGGAAAATGGATGGCAAAGAAATTTCGCCTGTTGCTGTCAACACCATATTTGGTTACATGATATTTGGTACTGTGGATCCCATCTCAACCAATGTTATTCATTCGTTCTTTGTATCCATCGATCCTTGTATGGATATTGATCTTAAACATTTTTGGCAGCTTGACGACATTCCATCGAAGAGTTTGTCGTCGCCGGAAGACGACCTTGCTCAACAATCTTTTGATAACTCGTTGCATCGGTTACCCAATGGTAGGTTCGGCGTGAGCCTCCCATTTAGAGAAGATGTTCGTGAGTTTCCGGACTCAAAATCTATTGCCATTAAACGTTTATTGTCATTAGAGCGTCGTCTCGAAACTAATCCAGACTTGCCAAATTTATATGTAGATTTCATGCGTGATTACGAAGCATCTGGTCACATGTCGCTTTTATCAACGCCTCCGGCTGACAATAATGCGTATTTTATTCCACACCATGCCGTTTTCAAACTAGAAAATAATAAACCTAAATTGAGAATTGTTTTTGATGCTTCGGCTCGAGCTTCTAATGGTATTTCATTGAATGATACCTTACTCACTGGACCTAAGCTCCAGAATGATATTGTAAAAATACTTTTGGCATTTTGTATTCCCAAGTTCGTTTTTGTCTGTGACATAAAACAAATGTACAGGCAAATATTGATATCAGAAACGGATCGTTCTTATCAATTGATACAATGGCGATGGAATCCTTTAGAACCAATTTCAACCTATCGGTTGAACACAATTACATATGGAGTTTCATCCGCTTCTTTTCTCGCCATTCGCACTTAAACTTAAAACTAGCTGAACTAGGAGAAGATAGCTATCCATTGGCTGCTCATGCTTTGAGAAACAATCTGTATGTTGATGATGTATTGACTGGGTCGTCCACTCTCCAGGCAACTCATGAACTAAAACGTCAACTCATCGAACTACTACGTGCTGGCTGCTTCGAACTACGCAAATGGGCTAGCAACAGTCCACTACTGTTAGAAGATATTCCTACTGAGTATCAACAAGTAACACCAAGTTTAGTCGCAAATGATCTTAAGTTTACCATAAAGGTGCTTGATCTTCAGTGGCACTCGATACCTGATAATTTTTCATTTGAAATGCAGACTTTAGAAAATCGTCTTTCCAAGCGGATTTTACTTTTGACAGTTGCTAGGATTTACGATCCTCTAGGATTTATTACACCAGTTACCTTTTCACTCAAACAACTCATTCAACAATTTTGGGTGCTGGGGTTGGATTGGGATGATCCTCCTCCTGAATCATATTGTCATATTTTGGAAAAATTTGTTGCTGAATTTTCATATATTGATTCAATTCAAATTCCTCGTTATATCCCTATTGATGAAGCCTGTAGTATACAACTACATGGTTTTTGTGACGCGTCCGAGAAAGGATACTCTGCTATTGCATATTTTCGTTTATTATTTCCGTCAGGAAAAATATCTGTTCACTTTGTTATGGCTAGATCAAAGGTCGCCCCTTTGAAATGTCTTTCTAACCCAAGCTAGAGCTATGTGCTACCGTACTTTTGTCTAAATTAGTTCATCTTGTTAAAACTACATATTCAAATGTAACCTTTGAAAAATCTGTTGTTACACTGATTCTTCTGTGGCTTTGACTTGGATTAAGTCACCTATCTATCGTTTAAAAATGTTTGTAGCTAACCGTGTTAGTTACATCCAAGAACGTATTTCTCCCGAACAGTGGAGTTACATTAGTTCTTCAAACAACCCATCTGATTGTGCTACCAGAGGTTTATTTCCTTCGGTATTGCCTGCGCATCCGCTATGGTGGGCAGGTCCTGAATTTTTGTCGTTGTCTAAAGAAAATTGGTCTTTGCCAAAATTGTTCGTCCCTTCTCTGGAAGCATCTTCTGAGGAGAAACGCATTACTTTGATTGTTACCATAGAATCAACTTGGCTGGAAGACTTATCAAACAAATTTTCGTCGTTACAGAAAATTCAACGTATAGTCGCATATTGTCTGAGAATCTTTACTGTTAGAAAAGGTACCATCAATTCGCTATTTTTGTCGTCGGTGGAGCTTCACACTGCTCTTATGGTTATTGTCAAGGTGGTCCAACTTAGTTCACTTAAAGTTGAAATCGAAGCCGTTCGTCAAGGTGAGCCTTTGCCTAAACATCTGCAACGTCTAAGCTTATTTCTTGATTCGAATAACATTTTAAGAGTAGGCGGGAAACTGATTCATTCCAGTCTTCCAGATTCCACAAAACATCCAGCGGTATTACCCAATAAACACCGTATAACAGATTTGTTGATTAAACAAGTGCACACAAAAATTTACATTCGGGAGTAAACACAACGATGTACTTGCTTCAAGAACGATTTTGGATCATCTCATCTCTTCGCGCAGTTCGTAAAATACTGTCTAAATGTTATCATTGTTATCGTCTTCGCCCTATTCCTGTCAGTCCAGTTATGGGCGAATTGCCTTCATTTCGTGTTTCTCAAGCCAAGGCCTTTAGTTTCGTCGGTATCGATTTTGCCGGCCCTTTTACGATTAACATGCATCGTGCAAGAGGCACCAAGACTTGCAAGGCATATCTTTGTGTGATTGTTTGTTTCGCCACTAAGGTTCTTCATTTGGAAGTCGTATCAGATTGTCGACTGATGCCTTTATCGCTTGCCTTCGTCGTTTTATTGCTCGTCGTGGTCGGTGTCAACACATTTTCAGCGACTGCGGCACAAATTTCGTCGGCGCTAGTCGCCAACTTTTAAAGGATTTCCGACACTGTGCAGAATCGTTAGCCATTTCGTGGCATTTTAACCCCCCGTCTACCCCTCACTTTGGAGGTATTTGGGAAAGCGCCGTTAAATCGGTGAAAACTCACTTATTTCGTGTTGTTGGAAACCAAGTGCTCACATACGAGGAGTTTCATACTTTAATCACTCAGATTGAAGCATTGTTGAATTTAAGACCCTTGTGCAGCATAAGTTCGGATCCCAATGATCTTTCGTCACTGACACCAGGTCACTTTCTAACTTTAGAACCCTTGACAGCACCGCCGGACCCAGACCTGTCTCATTTGAAAATCTCTAGACTCTCTCGTTGGCAGTTGATTCAAGCTATGCATCAAAGTTTTTGGGTTCGATGGCACAATGAGTATTTACACCAATTGTATCAACGTGGTCGGTGGTACAAGTCCAAGAGACTCGACGGCGTTGACATAGGTACTTTGGTGCTCATCAAAGAAGAAGGTGTTCCTCCTTTAAATTGGAAACTTGCCAGAATTATAGAGCTTCATCCTGGAAGGGATGGGGTACCCCGTGTAGCCACCGTAAAAGCTTCACGAGGCAATTTGAAAAGACCAATGGTCAAACTATGCCCATTGCCGTCTCAATAATAAATATTAGTTATTTTAGTGTTCTTTATTATAGTTTCGTAAGCATTATTACATTCATTTAGTTCTACATACATACAAGACTCGGTCAAAGTTAAATTTTCGTGTTAAGTTTTAAAAAAAATAGCCCAAAGCTATTTTGGTGGGCAGAATGTTTCGTATTAGTTAAAACTCAAACTATAGTGGATTTAAATTGTGCAGTGCGCTTGCGCCTCTTAAAATAAAACGCGTGCGAAAGTGGTTTTGTGACGTTTATCGAGGACTCTTCTTTCGACCTAGTAACGGGACGGTTGTGCGTGACAAGCTATACCCAATAAAGTATAGTGCTTGCAACAGTGCATTCAACTGACTCCCCCGGGGGCATTCCAGCAACATTGAAGAGGACCACACACCAAGGACAATATTGGTGAGTGAATTTATGCCTTCTGTTTGTTTGTTTTTTACATGCATACAACTTTCGCATTTAAAGCTCGCGTTTTGTTCTACTTCGCAATACAGTCCACGATTAATAAGACGCGCCAGCACATTTATCTAAGTTAATTAATTTACACCATAACTATATTTCAATAAAAACTAGATCCAGCCAAATTACAACATACCAATTGAAGGATGACGAAAGTGTTGAAAGAATTTTGACTCACAACAAAAGGTTATATCGCCTAGGCGAGTTATGTATCCTCCAATTTATGTATGTATAACTAAATAGAAGTTATTAGGAAATATTAGAAATTGTTAAAGAAGTTATTATGTAAAGTGCAACAATGTAATTCAAGGATAAATATAAAAAGTTTACTAATAGTTCATGAGAACGGATGCAATACAATGTATTCCAGACGATAATGATACTGCAGGTGGCAGGTCACAGACGGTTAAGATACCGCGATTACCTAGAAAGTAATATTGTTAGTATGTATTATGAATAGTATTAAGACATAAGCAGACATGAACTCTGCAAGTTCTCACAGACTTGTGAGGGGCAGGGACAGCATAAATAGTTCAGGAGCCTCGGATAATGGCAGTCAATCTACAGTATTTCAGCTTTAACATTGCAGTTTGCTTAAGGTTGCTCAAAAAATTAAACTCCAATTATTATTTAATTTTCGACTTAGAATATTTTAAATCAGTTTTCAAAATTCAATTGTAATTTCTATTTAAGTAAATAAATGTTGTTATAAAGAATTGAAAGAAATTTAAAAAAACAGTTTCCAAAGCCCGAAACGTAACTGGCGTTAGCTGGAATAGAAACCAGTTGCAAAAAGAGAAAAATTAATCTTAAACGGATAAAATCATCATTGATGCACCTTGTATATTCTGATTTCAAGTATAGTAGTGTTCAATAAGCAAGGTATTTAAATAAATTGTTAGTTTTGCTAAAAATCATAAACTTTGAAATTATAAAAGCATTTTATTCCGGTTAAATACCCATTGGAACGGAACTTAGGTTTATAAATTATTTTAACAACCATAAACCAGATAATCAAAGTATGTATTATGGTAAATTCTAATAGCGAGATCATGTCATTTTAAGAATATCTTTGAAATATAGAAATACATAACCACTGAAATGTTAAAAGGCATTTCCATATCATAATTATTCTAAATAGGGAATAGCTTTTTACAAATTTTGTGAAAAGTAGAAACATTAATATTATATAGCTGCAGTGCCAGGTATACCCCACACCATATCAAAAATATATTCGTACAATGTATGATACTTAAGAAGACATCAAATAGATTACATTCTTGTTACACAACGGCTTAAAAAATAAGTCAAAGTCTTTAGAAGCTACTCAGAAGCAGATATAAACACTGACCACAACATAGAAATTATGAAAGCCCCGCTTAAATTTAAAATTTTTTAAAAAGTGAACGGAAAAAGGCACTTAACTTTGAGAAAGTAAAAGATAAAGATACTCACAAAAGCAATTAAAAAATGTCAAACAAATTGTTGAATAACATCGGGAAAATTTTTGATACTAAGGAAGAAGAAGCATAGTGGAATAACATTAAATCCAGTTTAGACATGACGACCTGAGATTCTTTGGAGTACAGACAAAAAAATAAAAACCATGAGTAACAAAAAATACTCGCAATTTAATAGAAGTAGAAGAAAATACAAAAACAGTCCGACTAGACGAAATAGAAAAACAGAGATACAAAACCTTAATATAAGATAAGATGATATGACACGTTCTAAGACATGAAAAAATAGTATGGGATCTATTAGAAGCAGACAAACGAAAAAAAAGGTAGATGTATATCTAGATTAGATTATTGCATACAGATAGTGAATTATGTATGCTATGGGAATTTCTGAAGGATTTGTTTAGGATACCTCAGAATAGAAAGCAATGGAGGTACGCGTCTAACCGGTTCCAGAACTGAAGACTTAATGATGTTAAGTAGTTACTTAAAACACAGACGCTTTATTAGTGAAATTTACAAATATCGAATTGCTTAAACCATATGACATCATACTTGATTAACGTGCGATAGATAAGCTAGATAAGAACATAACCTACAGTACACAAATGAAGAGTAGGGAAAAATGACAAAAGTGACTGCAGTTTAAAAAAAAAACATGTGCACTAGCATCACATGCAATTAAAACTGGACACATAATATACTCCAATGGTATTAAAATTATTTTTATTGAACATAATTACAAGAAATGGTTGTTTCTGGAAACGATTGCAATTTCTTTAGAAGAAAACTTTTAAAATAAAAAAACTGATACCCAAAATTTAAGTAACATTTATTCATACTTTTTGACCAAATGCAATATTTAATAAAACCAACATATTTATATGAAGTATGGATATTAGAGGTGACGGTAATACGTGCAATTTCGAACGTACATAAAATACCATTTGTTAAACTCCCGCAAGAAAGTTTGGATGTACGTGCAATTTAGAAAGTATATATTAGAGCAACCAAAATCCGACACACTTACGAAATAACAATGATTGAAACGCGTTCTGCACGTACGAACAACTGATAGCGTTCACTCAATTAATGAGAACGCGTGGAATATTCGAGAAGGAATTTGATTCTACAAACTAAAGGAGCATCATTCTATAATACACGCGCCGGCTGTGCTAGTTTGAAAGAAGATATTCAGGTAAATAGAAAGTTTAGTGAAAGAAAATAATTTTTAACGTTGAATTTAAACGTGAAGCGATATAAAACAGTAGAGTGCGCCTTATAATAAATGTATATAAAATCTTACCGTTAATATAAACGACACTAAGTAATTAACTAAGTCGCTGACAAAAACACTAGGTCACTACTAAGTCATTAGTAAAGGGACTGAGAAACTAAATCACTAGATAATATTCTAAACTACGGAATAAATGAACCTAAGCTACTGAGTAAGCGACTCCAAGTTATTGGACAACAATCAAGGAGTGATTTCTGTGCCAGGAAACTCCAACAAGAAAAAAGCAGCAGAACCCTAAGGTCAGAACTATTTATCCAATTTATAGCATGTAGCATTTGTAATTTTAAATAATTTATGTATTTAGAAGTGAGCCTTAAATTTGCAGGTGATAAAATACAGTGTGTAAAAGGTCAACAAAAATTTGGTTACTACGTAGAATTATGTTAAAACGGGGATATTTCTTCGAATGTTCAACGAAACTATTCGTGGTAAGATACATTTGCTTTTAAAGGTAGAAAATTTTATAATCTTTGTAAAGAGCTAATTCGATAGAAATATTTATTTTAATTTTGATTTAAAAGTTCTATAAAAGTAAAAGATATTAAAAAGGGCGCAGATTTATAAATTATAACATAACAAAATTTTTATTTAGTACAATACACAATCTTTGGTAAATTTTGTTTGTCTTATTCAGGTGCATTAAGTGTTGCAGAAGAGTGAGTAAAAACTTTTTGTTATCATATCGTCGTTTCACTCTGTGCGTGTATCACTGAGCTAGTCGAGGCATAAATTTAATTGTGCTAATTTAAAATTTTTTTTAAACGCAGAGGGAGGTGGCGAACAGCAGACAATTGATCGTTGTATATATATATATATATATATATATATATACAGGGTGTCCCAAATTGAGTAGGATAGCATGGGTATCTTTCTTATTATTAATGATAGAGATCTGCTTAAATGGGCAAAGTTGTGTCATTTGGATAGCTTATTTAAATTCCGCATAGATACATTCGAAATTCCAAACGGTTTAGAAATTATTTAAAAAAAAAATAAAAACTGCCAATTTCTTTGAAGTCGAATATTTTTGTTATAAGAAAAGATACGAAAAAATGTTTCTTATAAAAGTTACCTAGTTCAATTGTGTGCAGTTAAAAGTGATATTAAAATTAAATTCAAGATGGCGGTTATCGAGATATTAGCATTAACTTTCATATTTTAAATGGATGCCATATTGGATTTTTAGATGGTTAGATAGCATATTTTTTTCTCTTTTCAACGATGTATCACAACATATGTTTAAATGAAAAAATTTACTGAAAATGATAATTTTAATTTTTTATCAAGTAGGCATCAACACAAATCAGTTTTAAAACAAATTAAACGAAAAAACCATTAGAATAACATTAAACGCCAACTAATAAATTATAGCAATTGTTCAAAATGTTGACCGTTATTATTTAAACACAATCGGCAACGTTTTAGAACACTTTTTGTTACGCGTCGTAATGTATTCCCATTAAGACCGTTTATTGCCTGCATAACCGCTTCCCGTAGTTTATCTACATTATTGTACTGGAAATTACTTCCAAAACAGGGTAAAAGAGCATGAAAGATAACAGGCGTTGTACAAAACAGCCATTTAAAGCACGTGATAATTTGTAGAGGCTAACGACAATATTGATTATAAGTTGCTATAGTGAGATTTTAACAAAGACAGCAAATGTGGGATAGACAAGAATAACATAATTGGACGATACACCTGCAACAGGGGAAATGCTTTTGAATGGTTGATTGCGATTGGAGTGAGAAACTTTTCTGAAAATATTGCGACCGTTGAGCACGCTATTCAGTATTTAGGACTAAAGTGACGATGGGGTGAGAAATATCTTAGTTTTCAAAGATAGTGGTGTTTTGAATTTTAAGAATCGGTTAAAGTGGAGGTGAATTTCGATGAAAATAGGTTACAGAGGGTAGGGTTGGACGCTTATAAATACACTAGGAGACGCAGTGAAGCTCTCTTATTTCTTCTGTTCGCTTTAGACCTACATGGTGTGACATCTAAGCTGAAAATTTGTATATCGGTGAAAGTGTAGTCCGTTTAATTTAAATTACAAGTGTTTAAAAGCACGAGTAGGTGCTATTTTATAAATGGGGCTGTAAGTTTAAATACGCATAAAGAACAAGAGATGTTACAAAGGTAAGCGAGCCAAGTTATTTTTCGGAACGAGAGTGCTGGTTGTATGGTATTTTCAAAAGTTAACGAACATATTTGAACGATTATATGGGAAGCTGTATTGAACGCGTCTACTTAGAATTGGATGAACGAGTGGAAGTGAGTTTTCTGTACAAGTAGCAGAGGGAAGGTTGATGGAGTACAACGACGAGAATTTCGTGGGCGACGTCTACAGAGATGATGATTCAAGAGCATACACCAGATAAAGAAATTTGTTTTTTTTATTATTGTTTAAACATTTTGTGCTGGTATTTTGTGTTAGAATGAATTGACATATTTGGTGAATATTTTATGAACATAAAATTTATTTTGAAGGTTATATGAAAAAGACCATTTAAATTTAGTATTTGAAGGTATAAATACATAACGTATAATTTTTTATGTAAAGAGTAAGCGGGTCTTTAAAGTAGTTTTAAAAAAAATGGAATTTATGTTTTCAGAGTAAGAAGGTTTATACTGGGCTCACCATAGACTAGGGTAAATTTTAATTTAGGGTTTCAAGATAGGCGCATCTACTTGAAGTGAATATAAAGAAGTGTTGAAATAAATTAAATGTAGGAAATTTAAAAGGATTTAATTGTTGATACTGTGAAAATTTATGGCGACGTTTTATATCCATTTTTGTAAGCATTGAGCTGATGTGACGTAATTTTTGATTTGTCTGAATAAAAAGGTTGTATGTTTTGTTGAATTAATTGGTTTGTAATTTTCTTTATTAGTAGTCTATCTGATAGAGAATAAGTATAGGATGGGTAAGTATCTATGAAGAAGCTGGAAGCAGAGATAGCCGTGGTATGCTGATTTGGGGGAGCTCCTCAAGAGATATTAGAATTAAAATTTTTTTCAAATTTCGTAGGTGTAAACTTTTTTTTATAAAACCTCAATGTATTTTTATGGCACCCAATCTGAAAGGCACGATTTTAGAGCTTAACTACTGCATTTTTATGGCTTCCCAAGCGTGGGGCTTTTTCCTGCTTATTATCAGCTAAACTCTTCGGCATTTTTATACGGCCTAACGCTGGGGCACGATTATTATGTAGCTTTCTTGTTCAATATATATATATATATATATATATATATATATATTGTTGATAATTTCTTGACCATCTGTAGTACAACAATAATCAGCAGTTCCTGGATTTTAGTCATCAAAATAATATGTAATTTATAGGTACAATAGCTTTTGTCAGTATAATAACATAGTTAATAAAAATATGGTATAAATTACATCAGTTTTTTTTTGTTAAGACGCGTTTCGGTCAGCGACCATTTTCAATTAAAATTGTCTGTAATGTACAAAATAAGTTAATTAAATATACTAATAAAACATTTATACAAACCAAAACTTCTTCTTTGAAAAGAGTATTATAATAAATTTTATGATGGTATTATACATACTTGTTTAAATATAAGTTTGAACATAAGTCAAATGTTTTCAAGTGTACATTATTAACAAGGTAATAAATAAATAGCTTGAAACTAGTATAGTAAGTGTGATCACAGTGTAAAGTGGAAGTGACCATGAAAGTTAGATAACTAATATTCGTACATATAACATGTATATTTACAATCATTCTAGCTTTAATAGTGATAATTGGATATTTAAGCAATAAGGTTGTGGTAAATATTAATAAAGTCGTCTTGATCGGTTTTTGAATTGATGGCATTTGTGTGTTTGTGTATGTGTAAAGTTTCTATTATGTTTCTTTTATTATCATTCTGCTCTGTTCCTAAAATACTAACATTATTAAAATCAAATTGGTGGAGGTTTTCTATTGCATGTGTTGCAAGTGCTGTGCTTTTCTTATTGTTCGTTTATATTGTGTATTTATGTTCATAAATTCGCTTGTGGATATATTGTTTTGTATTGCCAATGTATATTGCAGGGCATTCAGTGCAATTAATTGACGAAACATTGAAAACCTTTAACAGTTTTCATAAACGTCTACAATTCACTTATGAAAAAGAAGTGAACAAAACCATCCCGTTCCTAGATAAACTCATCACTCACAACGAAGGTAAAATTTCAACAGACTGGTACCGGAAAGATACATGGAGTGGTAGATATTTAAATTTTAATTCAAATGTACCAAAACAATACAAAATAAATGTTGTGGAAAACCTAACTGATAGAGCAATAAAATTAAAACATAATAAGCACAGAAGGAAAAACATAAAACTTATTAAAACTACGCTTAAAAATAACGATTATCCTGAATCTTTTTATAAACCAATTATTAAAGAAAAAATCCACAAAATCTATAACAACGGAACTAATAATAAAAACCAACTAATGGAACACAAGATAGCAATCACGTATACCCCAGGACATTCTAAAAAAATAAAAAAGTGCCTACATAAATATAACATTAAAATTGTACACAAACCTAACAATGTATTAAATTATATGTTTACTAAGCTTCAGCCACCAATAGAACATAAAAATAGGACCCACACAATATATAAAATTAATTGCACTGAATGCCCTGCAATATACATTGGCAATACAAAACAATATATCCACAAGCGAATTTATGAACATAAATACACAATAAAAACGAACAATAAGAAAAGCACAGCACTTGCAACACATGCAATAGAAAACCTCCACCAATTTGATTTTAATAATGTTAGTATTTTAGGAACAGAGCAGAATGATAATAAAAGAAACATAATAGAAACACACAAATGCCATCAATTCAAAAACCGATCAAGACGACTTTATTAATATTTACCACAACCTTATTCCTTAAATATCCAGTTATCACTATTAACGCTAGAATGATTGTAAATATACATGTTATATGTACGAATATTAGTTATCTAACTTTCATGGTCACTCCCACTTTACACTGTGATCACACTTACTATACTAGTTTCAAGCTATTTATTTATTACCTCGTTAATAATGTACACTTGAAAACATTTGACTTATGGTCAAACTTATATTTAAACAAGTATGTATAATACCATCATAAAATTTATTATAATACTCTTTTCAAAGAAGAAGTTTTGGTTTGTATAAATGTTTTATTAGTATATTTAATTAACTTATTTTGTACATTACAGACAATTTTAATTGAAAATGGTCGCTGACCGAAACGCGTCTTAACAAAGAAAAACTGATGTAATTTATACCATATTTTTATTAACTATGTTATTATACTGACAAAAGATATTGTACCTATAAATTACATATTATTTTGATGACCAAAATCCAGGAACTGCTGATTATTATTATATATATATATATATATATATATATATATATATATTGCTGTAAAACCTACAAAAAGCCTCACCAGAGTAAAAAAAATATTCGAGCCTCTCGAATTTGGCACCAAGATTCGCTGTGATTCTCGCCCCGTTGAATCTCTTCTGATAATCGCCTCTTTACTCTTTCCGCCTCGGCTGCTCACCTAGTTAAAACTTTCATCCTCATTCATAAAAAAAAACAAACACATTCCTACCACAAACATCAACGTTAACTCTATTTACATCAATATTCATAATATATTAAAATTTCAAAATTAAATTTCAGCATAAATATCAGTATCATAAAATTTCAAGTTTAAATTTGTCATCATTTTAATATGCATCCAGAATTAAAGTCCTGGTGGGATGCATACTAATTAAGTTACAATATGTGCAGACCTAAGTCTGAATAAAAGGGAGCATCTCCCACCCCTTTACGTTAATTAAACAGGTTAGTCTAATTGAGCTCAAACACAGACCCAAATTTTCATCATAATCAAGAACAGAAACTGCAAAGTACTCCTTTCTACTTAAACAAGAAAATTTCACCTTAAAATTAAAAATTTGTTGTTTGTACAAATTCACTACTGTCCATTTTTTTATCAAACAAATTATAAAGTTATTCAACACACACCAAAACATTAAAAATCGAACAACAAAGCATAAGTTACCTGAAGGTTAATGCACTCGTGGCTCCAATGTACATCGTTCTTTGTTAATCACACCATTCCAACTGGGTTATGTTTAGGTCCTCGGATTACTGGTCGCCTTTAAAAATTTTCTACACCACCATTCATAAGTTGTTTCAGGGCTTCTCAGGAACTCATCTATAGTATAGTATATCTAAATCTTGTTTTGTGGATCCAATCACGATTACGAATAACATTTGATTATCAACACCCCCGAAAAATAGCAAAGAAATTCATAATTCTTTCACGCTATACCTAAAACTGCCTACTTTTGTTTATTCATTTATCGTTACTAATTTCGATAATTGGTACAGTAATACTCGCAAATATAACTAGACTTTATTACCTTGTATCTTCTCTAAATGCACTTAATAACTTTTATCGTAGCCCGTATTCTGCTTGAAGTATGGTATAACAGCAAAAAATAAAGAGCAAACTGTTTTAAAGTATTGACTAAAAATCGAAAATCTAAGAGAGCGAAACTCCTATAAACACGGGTTTATATAATCGCTCGCCTGCACATCGGTTTTGTCCCGCGACGGCCAATTTTCAGAATTTCGCATTCTATGTTCCTTTTTCGACAGTCCGGCACAGCGATTCTAAAAATTTGCACACGCGCCAGTTGAAAATCTAAAAACTTTTCACACGACACGCAACGCGTCTGCGAACAATTAATTAAATTTTGTATAGAAATTGTTATGTTTACACCTCTCATATCTGCATCTTATTTTAGTCAATCGCAAACCTAGTGACATTGCTCAAATCACGCCTTTTATTATTCGTGTCTCTGCCTAGCGCGTTTCATCCGTCTCTTTCTACCATGGCCTGAGTGGTACAAATCGATATTCTTTATTATGGGCTATTTCAATCCACGTGGATCTCTATTTGAGTTAAATAACCCCGTATCTAGCCTTCCCGTTAATACAAGCTACGGTTTATCCGACCGTTTGCAATATACGCAGAATTTTCATGTTTATCCAAACAAATTAAACAGAACGTGATATTTAAAAATACGCAGGTGTTCAATCGTAATACTTCTACGATTTGGATATTCCACGTATTATTGGGTTTTTAAAAGCTTTTATGAATATTATATATTAATTATTATCTGTACACTTTGTTTAATACTCGTTACTTAAAAATTGAATTAATTAATATAAATTTTGCACGTAATTTCTATTTGTTTTAGTACTTTGAACAATTAAATTAAATACACGTTGAACATTTTAATTCTGCTTCTTTTTATAGAAAGCGTCTAGTGAATAATTTAAATCTCTTATTTTTAATGAAACGAATAAATTTGTATGCTCCAGGGTTTTAATAACGCGTATTATCTAATAAAATTCTATACAAACCCTACATTCTAATTGAATGATTTACATCTTCACAGTAGGCATTTAATTACGCTTACTTTTTTCCCAAAGCTTCCTTATACACGGTGATTAAAATTATTTGATGTCGTTAATTAATTTTCTACCCTGGTCTAAATTTGAGTAATATATATATATATATATATATATATATATATATATATATATATATATATATATATATATATATATATATTTTAGGTGGTTTTTACACAAGGTAAGTTGATAAATACTAGAGTACTATGAAAGCTCAAATGATCATTTCAAATCGAGGTAGTAATTCAAAGAAAGAAAATATGAGGTCTTGGACAGGACTTGAACTTGTATCTTGGTATTTCCGGTACCATACGTTTACCAATTACGCCACCGAGGCCGATGACGACAATTGGGAAACTTAGAAATTTAATCGTGTACCCAATTTATGTATAGTTGTGTACACGATTTAAAATTCTAAATTTCTCAATTGTCGTCATCGGTCTCGGTGGCGTAATTGGTAAGGGCATGGTACCGAAAATACCAAGATACAGGTTCAAGTCCTGTACAAAACCTCATATATTCCTTCTTTGAATTACTACCTCGATTTGAAATGATCATTTGGGCTTGGCATAAAAGTCTAAGTTATTATTTCATCTTATTAACTACATATATATATATATATATATATATATTACTGTGTTAATAAGGTCATTTAGGGGTAGTTAGGACCAAAAGTATAGCGCACTTTATATAAGTTACATAAGGGCTCAGAAAACGAGACAGTTTTCTGAAGAGAACAAGAAGTACGATGATTAGGTTGGAAAGTAAATGACAACGCCCTGTATATAAACCATAATCATAATTAACTTAGTTAATGAAAAACATTTTAGAATATTTATTTGAATAAACAAATTCGCAAGTCGTAAAGCAACATAAACGCTAGCTGAAACGCGACACGCATGAATAACGCAACATTATTACGCCAAGAATCCCAATTAAACAAGCAGGTTTAAAAATGCGTAAGATAGCAAACGCATATAATTTAAAACATAAATTGTATTAGGTCTACGTGACTTCAAGCGAAAATCAGCACCTGATATATTGGAAACAAACACGGCATGGTGATATAATCAAAGTTCACTTAATTTATTTGGACAAACAATGGTCTACGTGATCTAGAAATATGAAAATCCAAGAAAATGAATGCAATTACTTGAAATGCTACGTGCTAAATTCAACGCGTCAATTCTAGTATACAATAAAGTACTATAGGAATACCCAAAAAACATGGCATGTAAGAATCACATATAAAAGCGAACTCCGCGCTTGTTAAAAGATAGGCGATTCATTTAAATACGACCGGCTTTGTAAACGAATCAGTTCAACATGATTTAAGGCTAAGTCCACATCACTAAAAAGAAAATATTTAGACAAAGTGATTTATTGTGAAGTAGTAAATGACACAATGATAATTGTAAAAAAGTAAGAGTGGTTTGTCGTTTTAACCTTATAAAATTGTAAGTAACTAAAGATTGTTTAATTTTAATTCTAATATTAACATTAATAAAAAAGACTCTGAATAATTATCGGATCCATTGAAGAAATACAACAAGCATTTAATTCAATTATTAATTACTGGGAAGTTTAACAAAGGACGCTAAAATAAATTAAAGAGATGTTAAGAAAAATGCAGACCATATCTAAAGCAGATCATAGATGAAATCAAAAAGATCTAGACAGTACACCAATGCCATGCTTATTTTGAAGTTCGGGTATAATTTTAAAATGATCTCCTACTGCCTCTAAAACTTATAAAATAACCCTCCAACTTAAAAAACACTTTCAAGCAGAAAAAGTTTTTATCTGGTCTGAGGTCAAATTTTCATCCATAATGTGTTCCGAATAAAATTACGACTACGAAAATGTGGGTCATTGTGTTTCTAATTTTCATCCAAGACTTTTAAAGTTTTTTCCAAAAGTATTTTAATACTGAAGTCTAGTAATATTTTCCAGAAACTGTTAGTTAATTGTTGAAAAGAAAAAATATTTTCATTATTCATTATATCTGAGCAAAATAGAGTGAGTCCATAAATTATTTGCTCTCAGAGTACAAAGCTCGTTATTATTTTACAACGCATAATAACAGAAGTATTGTTTTGTATAATTAAGAATACGGAATGTATTATTTAACTGTGAGAGACTGGCATCCGAGGGTATCACAAATTACTATCTTTCAAAAGCTTAAAGCTTACGTTTGCATCATTTTCGAATAAAATAAGGAAATACTTAAACAAGGAATATTCACCATAACATTTAACAAGTGTAGCTAAATTTGCAAATACCCGCATAAGAACATGCTTAGAACAATCTCTGCTGATATTTAAATGTCAGGAAGGATCCAGAAATTTATCAAATGGGTTTTTAAGCACAATCATAATTACTTTAAAAATGTTTTGAAATGAATTTGTATTTAATTTTGTTCCAACATTTTGTGATAAAGCCGTTTTCCCGAAGGCTTTTTAAATTATTTTTGTTGCTTTTAAAAGTATTTTTATTTTAGGCGTTTTATCATTTGTCTTCAGGATTATCAAGAAAAACTATGCAAAGTACTAAAGACTAAATAAATTTCTAAAAATCGTCATACCAATCCAATTAATAAATTCTTTTAACGGTATGCACATAACATGTATTCATAAGCACCCACCCTTTTTTGTTTCTTGTGCTTATGTAGTTAATTCCAGCGATTGTCAGTGATTTATTTGATTATCTGCTACGGTTCAGTTTCCTTTTATTTGTGAATGCTTAGAATAAAAAGCAATGATAGCGTATGTGATATTATTTTATTATGGACAGCGATATAAATTAATTATAGTGCACCGATATAAGTTAATTAAGAAGACAACATTGTAGTTTTAAAAGTTAATGTTTGCGATTGCAATTAGAATTAAATTCCTATTGTTGTTATTCCATTCCCTTCCTACAAAGTGTGGTCAAATACTTTATGCGCGTATGCAATGTGCAGTGTTTAATGCCATTGCCCATTGAAACGTGTACGTGTAAGTGGAAGAACAGGACCCCGTACCGATCGCCTGAACTCTACGGCACATTGCCAAGTCCCGAACTGCTTACACACTGCCTTCGTTAGTTACGCACAGTATTGTGGCGTGAGTACCACAGATTCTATAACTTCCTTTTATTTCTGTTTTACCTATTTTATTTGCAATTATCAAGTGTACCAACCCTTGCAGTCCGCTCTTAATATGTAACAGTTAATATTTGTACTGTTGGGGACTAGCCGCAAAGAAATTGTTGTGAGAACTTTTAAAATTTCATTGTAGCTACGAGTTGTTGATAATAAAAAACTGTTGTTTGAGCAAATAGAATTTTATTACATTGGTCTCAAGTACTGAGGTTGTAGTAAAAAAGAATTTGAACGATTCCTATTTGCACGTCTGTAATTTGAAATTAACAACAAGAAATGGATAGTGAAGTTTTTCCTTGCCTTAAAGAGTTCAAGTCAAGCTTTTCGGAGATTTTGGCTGAAAATTCGGTAAAACTATAGGAAAGTATTACAGAAAAACGAATCTAGTCGAACAATTAAAAGAGGAGCTTTTAAAAGAAATTACAAATACCGCATAAACGTTGGAAGCCAAATTTTCCGGCGGCTTACGGGCATTAGGTGCAAAGTTTTATGAAAACTACTAAAAATGGAAGAAAAAATGCTGGAGATGAAAGAACGAATCAATTCTCTAACCGTCCACCTTTGATGGAAAGTTTCATTAGCAGGCATATTTCAAACAATTCGAGGCCACAGCGAGAGCTAACGGCTGAGACGATGGTAAAAGGGTGACCGCGTTGATTGTAGCATTACGAAATGAAATCTTGAACATTCTGCAGACTATAGCAGACCTGTAACCAAGGAAGCTACGAGGCCTTAACATCGAGGCTGAAAATGAAGTATGTCAACAATTGTATCTTGCTCAAGTGAAGAACGGTTAGCAAAAGGCCAAAAAAAATTTGCAAGGATTTGAAGTAGATATTGCTGGCTTGGTGAGACCAACCTACCTTACATCACCGGATAGCTTCCTAAAACAGCTGACTGTACAGATCCTTGTTGACGGAATACGCAACGTAAAGATCCAACAAGCACCACCGTTGGTTCGAGCAAGGGTTCTAGATGATGTGCTAGCTCATGCTTTGGATTTTGAAGCAGCAAAGCAAGCTTTGCTTTATAGTAATGTCTATGTAAGATACTCCGTAGAATAACAAAACCAAGAGAGCATACATGTGGTGATTCGACGGGTACTTGGTGAACACCAACCAAAGAGGAAGGGGAATTAGGTGCTGGAATTGTGGCTAGTTTGGTTATTATGGAGAACGTCTGTTGTTGAATATATTATTGTTGAGAAATAAGCCGCTTCATTAATTTCCGTAATTAATCTATCCCTCTTTTTATTAGCTAATAGAGCAATAAATTCGTCGCATATTTGGTACGAAAGATAATTTGCCTTGCCTGAACCACAGTTGGCGTACATTTTAATATAATGTTTTAAGAAATCATCAAATTCACTTAAACAATGTGAGCACGATAAATAATTTCCAGACGAATCAGAAAAATATCATTGTATTGCCTCTAAATACTAAACCTAATTTACTGAGCAACTTAATCGTAGCTATTATTCTTTTTAAAAGCTCTCTCCAGAAATTTTCTTCGTTTTGTATTTGTTTCAATAATTCAGAATCAATTCGACTAATTACAGAACTTGATTTTCTTCTACGATACGTGCATATTGCTCGTATATGCTATTGCTTGTATATGCTCAATAGAACGCTCGTGGTCAAACAAGGCTTAGGTTATATTTTTCCAATCGCTAAAGCCTTTTATTAAAATATTAGCTGATTTAGAAAACAGTCTACAAACAAAATAATAAATGTCTTTATTGCTTTCCAAAAAAATTAACCACTTGCGTTTCTCCTTGGTATACCATTTGTCTTTTTGCAATAAAAATGATATTTGTTAACATTTCTGAAAAATATTCTATTGCCCGCCATGTATTCTTTTTTCGATTTTGCCAAAATTCTCAAGCATATTTATTAAAATGTGCTCAATAAATTGTTCATTAATATTAAATGGCCACATTGATATGTCAGTGGGATAAGAGATTGCTGGTTTAGCCAAAGTAAGTCGGCTTGTAAATTTTCTTCAAAACACAGTCACTTGATTAGTTACATTTATATCTGGTTCACTTTCTGTACTTCCTGCATTATTTTGAAGATCTTCCCCCTGAGTTTTATCTCTTCCGGATATTGAAGTCAATGCCAATGTATTCGCTTTCATACTGAGACGCATGATGAATAACTTTAGTTATATCTCCGTAAAAATTTTCACCCCCTTCGTGTTCAGAATCACGTATGAAAGTCACAATTGCCCCTTTTTGATTATTTATGTTTTCCTTTTCTCTAAGACGTTTTCTTTTCCTAGCTCAGGATTTGAGCTTCCGTGGAACATTATGTGCAGTGAAAAATCTGTTTTTTAAATTCAAAGTCAACGTTGTTAGGTCATCATTACGACTAATTAAAAAAATTCGATCGAAAATAAAGTCCAAATGATACATAATAGGTATTTTTGTTTCAAATAGGTGCTACGTTTAGCGACGTAGTCTAAAAGAAGAAAATAAAAACGAGGAAAAAAAAGAAGAAATTGACTCGGCTCAATAGGCGAGTGGGCGGTGTATTATACCTACAAAAAATTAAGGGAGGCCTGAAATAAAAATATACTCACTCACGCACAATCAAACATTTACAAACTAAAAACCTCTAATTTAAAAAAAAACAAAATTATATACAAAACACAATAGTACCAATAAATGAACAATTTGTAGGTACACAATATATATATATATATATATATATATATATATATATTTACAAATAAAAAAAAATCATTTTTAACATGGCGAACTGCAGTTTTTAGGTCACCCCTATATTAATCTCCAAACAAGAAAAAGGAATAAAATTGCCCCACTAAAAATCACAGCTCGAAATCAGTATTGTGAGTACGGAATTCTATACATAAAATTATCCTAATAAAGAAATAAGTAAACATTATAATATCCTTGCACTTACAAACAACCAGTCATTTTACCACCAAAAAGGTGATGTATCCGTAGACCCGTGTACATATGTTGTTTATAACAACTACCGGGTACCCATATAAGAAAATTAGCGTATAAACACTCACCCTCGAGTCACCATCGTCGGATTGGCTCCTACCGCCTGTAAAAACGGTGCCAGACAAAGGTGCGCGTGATCCCGCCTTGGTGTGGTCCTCCTATCACAACAAGGGGCGACCATTTATTGTGGCTTTAAGGGACACCAGAAGGAGCTATAGTAATTATAAATAAAATTAATTTATTGTCGTCGAAAAGTACAATTTTATAAAACCCATAGATACGCGCCTTGCTATAAGGCGTGCGCAAACTTTTCATACAGAAAAACGGAAACAACTAACCATTCTACACGTGTTTTCGTTGTGTAGATTGAAAAGCAAGTGAATATTATTTTCGTTTCACTAATAACCACAACTCAAAGTAATATTGTTGTTCAGGAAATAAAACTAGAAAAACACGGTTTATTGGGATAATACGCGACTTTAATTCGCCGAAGCTTTCAATCGAAAACACATAAGAATCAATTATCAGTTACCTAGAACCAGTTATTGTCTGTTTAATTTTAGCATAAACTTTATGTGGAGGAATTCTTAGAAGAAATATTTATTATTTATTAGGCTCTAGGATTTAACAATAAGAATTTATACAAATAGATACATGAATTAACCCGTGAAAGGGTTATTTTAATTTACTGAATTAATTTTCGTTTTTAACGTCAAAGGGATTTGAGTTGAAAATTGTTACACCGTGTATTTCTTATCAACAGAAAAAAATTGTACAAAATGTTCAAAATAAACGTAACATAGGATAGTAGTATTATTATACAAGTGTACAGGAATTTGAATTGAATCCTGAGTTTTTTAATTATGAATAACTGAAAAACATTCAATATTCTAAAATTAAAACTTTCTGCACTTAATTTAAACACACGACAACAACAAGAAACACATATACCTGTAGTGATAATCACTCACTATAGCTAGTGTCAGCCAAGGAGCGTAACAGGTTACGATTTCAGTTGACGTCGACACTGATCAGACTAATCCCTCAACAAAAGTACATAGCAAACATTTTTACCAAGTGCGTCTTTATTGTTTCTGGACCGTCAACTAAACCGGAAAGATTATATTCTTTTTGTTAAGTTTGAATACTAGGAGATACTAAGAGTTTGTGACTGAAGATTAAAGTTTAAGAATGGGGCCCCATTAAAAAAAAGTTACTAAAATGCTAGAATGATATAGCATATAAACCGCCTCTAACATAAATAACCCAGTTGTGGGAGACCTATATCGTAGTATGCCTCATGAAAATTACCGGTTTTAAATTTTCTTCACAAAGTAGTAGATTGAGTTCTATAATCGTTAAAAAAAACAACAAAAAATATATATATTTTTAACGCGCTCTAGGGGCAGGGGTTTAGACTAACATTGAAAACAAAAACCACATAGAAATCGGAATTTTTCCGCGCTTCAAATTTACTCTCTTGTGTTTTTCCTCTAGAGTGTGTATTTTCCGAGAAAAACGCGGAAAATTAAAAAAAATATTTATATCAACATTTAACGTGGTCTAGTGACAGTAGTTTAAATTAGAATTTAGAACAGAAGCCAGATAAAGGTTGGAAATTTTCCGCTCTACAAATTTGTTCTTTTGTGTTTTTCCTCCAAAATGTGTATTTTCCGAAAATGGAAAAATATATATTACTGTGGATTTATAAGCTTAGATAGGTATACACAAACCAAGCATTTATTTATTTATAGGTACCCTGTACATAGAAATCAATTTAGAATTAAAACGTGTCAATATAATTAAATATGGATAAGATTAGGTAAGATAATGTAGGTTTAATTTTTATGCTTCAATTTAGGACTAGAATAATAATTAATTAATAATAAGATCGATAAGGTTACATATCGTGCACAAATATTATTATAAAAGATTTGCATATTGGGGTAGTGTGAAAATCAATCATTTCTTAAGGGTAGTGTACTCTAAAACATTTGTGTGACCGTACAAGTTTGAACATTCGAAAACAAACTACAACGGTTATAAATTTCAAGATACGAACGTGCAGTAAATAAACAATTCCAATAAAGCTTTTAAATATTGAGAATATATTTTTAGGTAAAAATCGTTAACTAAAAACACAGGGCTATAAGAGCAACGGACGGTTACATGTAGAAAACAGATCGATAAAATCAGGCGAGAGACGATATTTAGCATGTAATAGACACAGAGGGTCAGGTATTGGGACTTTCAAACGTCTGTAAGACAAAGATGTTTTTAAAGGCAATAAGCGGGACAAGGATGCAGCGTATTCGTAGAAGATATTGATTTTCAAGGCGCATAGAAAAGTAGGAAGAAACAAATCTGAACAATGTGGTGATAGAGGGAGTATGCAAAGGATAGAAAACATGGGGTAGACAAGGAAACCAAAAATGTAGAAATGACATAGACAAGTTAGGTAGGGTATGAAAACAATGCTAGGGGATATTATGATGAGAGCAGGAGTGAGATAATAGTATGTACGCGCATATGGGTTGCGTAATTTTAGTTGTTTGGGGGTGATAAGAGTGTTAAGGATTCAGAGAAGATTAAGACGGTTGGCAAAGTTAACAACTTTTTCGGAGTAAAGTAGTGTTTGCGTTTCAAGATTCTAGGTTTTCGACGACGGTTGTTTTATTGTGCACGTAAATTTTAGGTATTGAGCAGCCGTTGGATAAAAGTTTTGAGGAATGATTGTGAAGGATACGGGCAACTTGAGAAGGGTTTTGGTTATATAATCGCGCTGGAGACAATACTCGCACTCTTAGTTTTTCGATTCTGCTGAAAATTTCATCCTAGCTTCAAACTGCGCGACTAGTAAAGTTGGGGCGATTTTAAAAACGGAGCGAACCGTATAAAATATTTTGATTTAATTGAAGCGGGATGAAGTGTAAGTAGCAACTTATTTGTAAATTGGATGAGGGTACTTGTTGCACTTACTTCAAAAAAGCGATCGTTTATGAAATTTGTAGCGGCAGTCCAGAAGGATTTTGGAATATGGTATTTTGAAGGTCTAGCAGTTCGAAAAATAATTGATGTTACTATTGGAAGGCAACAATTTGGAGTGATCCAGGTACGAGCAGTCGGTAGAGGAAAACATTTTTAGAGGTGGTGATCTGGATGCAAACTACTCTCCAGGTAATGAATTGTTTTTGAAACTGTTGTGTTGGTGCTTATTTGTTGTTTTAAACTATTAGTGATTTTAGGTTATATATTGTGATAAATTTATGAACAGAAAATTAATTGATCTACCATTGTAAAGGGAATATTTAAAATCTGAGGATGTAAGTAGATGTATATTATATAACTATGAATATTTCACATTTGTAAGAGGTAAACGGGTCTTGTATTTAAAATTTTCAGTGCTAAAATTTTGCACACAAATATAAAACGGTTTATATGGAGCTCACCATAGACCAGGGGAAAATAAACTAAGGTTCTGGGATAGGCCCATCTACTTTAGAGTGAGCATATGAATATAGACAAGCAGATAATCTTTATTGGATTTATTTTATGTGATTTAATATTGAGGAGGAGCATAAAATATTTAATGTGGATCAGTTTTGTAAATATAAAGATTGTGTGTTTTTAATGGTAATTTGTCAGAATAAAAATGGGTTGCATTTTTGATTAGAAGGATAATTTTTTTTTATTATTGTTATTAAATAGAAAGATAGTTATGGATTGTAGAGCAAATGAGCAGCCGTGGTAACTATCCCTGGAGAAGCAGTAAGCAGAGCTAGACGTGTGGTGTCAATTTTAAGAGCATTTTTAAAGGGAACACAACTAGAACATATCAGGATCCAAAGAGTAAAAACGAAATTTATTTAGGGAATGAATAGAGGAGTTGTCTACAGGTAACTTTGCAGCATTAATTAATTTTATGACACCCAACATCGGGGCTCAGAAGGAGAGTTTATAGTAATTTTATGACGCCCAATTTGTGGGGCTCGATTTTATACAGGTATAGATGCGCAACGTTTATGGCGATCCGAACATGACGGACTCGAATTTCAGATAAAATTAAAATTGTATTTCAGACAACTGGCGATTTGAGAGGAAAGAGTTCAGTGTATTGTAGATTTTGTAAATATTTTGAGAGTGTGTGTAAGTGTGATTTAAACGTATGCAGAAGGAAGAGTGGTTAAGCAGCCATGGTAGTAATGACAGTGCACTATTTGAAAAAACAGGACAAGAAATGGAGGAAGCAGTAGATAGCAGGGATCAATCGAAGACAAAATCAGGAAAACAAAGAAATGAATTAATTTTGAGGATGTTAGAGAGGGTGAGTGAGGAATCTAATACGAAATTTGAACAACTATGCCAAGACTCGAATAGAAAATTTGAGAGAATGAATGAAACGTTGAGTGGACTCAAGGAACATTCGAATCGAAGATTTGAACAACTAAGCCAAGAATCAAATAAAAAACAAGTTGAAAATGCAAGGCATTGTCGCAACGAACTTCCAAATGTAGACTTACTTTAAAACAATTTAAAGAAATTAAAATTATTATGTTGTAATAATTATAAGTATTCAGATAAAATAAAAATTAATTCCCCCGGGGGTGGGGGTGGGGGGGTCGGGTATCCGTGGTCAGATTTTGTGGGGGGTACAATATTTCGACTCAGCTATGTTAGGGGAGTCCAAATATGTATCGCACATTAATTTTGGACCTATTTGAAATTTTAATTTTCCCGACGGAATATCGCGGGGGCACATCGTCCCCGTGGCCCGATTTCAACTGACATCAAAACTTAAGCTCAGGACACCGAGCTGAATCGATTGATGTATCACACATTGATGTCCGACCATTAGAAAGGCCTCGGACGGACAGACGGACAGACAGACGGACGACAAATCGATTTCATAAACGAACGAAGTTCGTTGATTAGAACAGATGACAGAAACTTTAAGTAAAAAAATAGACAGATCTACCAAAGAATTTAATGAGATTAAGAACAGTTTGACAGCAAAAATGGGAGAGGTTGAAAACAGGGTAGAACGAACTGAAGAAAAGGTAATCGGCTTGAGACATGAAATTGGACAATTAAAGACCGAAGTCAGAATTTTCTGTGAAGAAGAGATAAATGTCAAAATGACTGAGGTAACAGATACGTGTAGAGATCAACTAGGAAGGGTTGAAAAAAAGGTAAACGGCATTAAACAAAATGTGTCGGCTTTGATGGGAGATGGTCCCAGATTTTATACGGGAAATATATCATTAGACCAGCAAATGAAATTTTACCGGCATAATAGAGTGAATCTCCAAATATTTAGAAATAACGTTCGAAATTTGGTTGGTAAGTACAAATCCCGAAAATTACGATATTACTAGCATATAGTTGGAAAAAACAACGATTTTCAACACGAATTTCCACTACTTTAGTACTTTTTGAAATTTTGTTATGTTTTTCTGCCGGTAATAACAATAAAAAAACGATCAGCTGTGCGTAAGTCCCATATATAATATACAGAAATGCGCACGCAATTATATAACATATATACACACGTACAGTAACACAGAGAACGGCCAGCGGCACGTCGCTTGTGAAGGCTATATAAAATATTCTTTGAAATTACCCCTCCTTTCTACCTTCCATCTTTCTACCTGGACAGGTATTAATACATTAATACAACGTATAGTTTGGAGTTTTACCTTCATTTCTAGTCGTATAAAATTCAAAAATATTTGTTCAAAGAGACGTAATAATAATTTAAAAATAAAGGCAAAAAAGACACATTTATAAAATTTTCTCTGAAATTTTTCATACCGTTCTGATTTGAGATATCACAATCATGGGAAATTAATTATTAATAGTTCAATGAATTATATACACAAAACAGACAGAAATTTTAATTGCTTCATTATTTTTCTTCATCTTGAAAAAATATTAAATATAGGGCGAAATTTCGTAATTTTCAATATGTTGGTATTTTCTCCCAGTGGAATACTATCATTTTTCACCACGTGTACATTTGAGATAAACTTTCAAGTTAAATTTTCAGCGTTCATCAATTAAATCGAAACTTATTAAATTTGCTTCGGAAGTGAGTAAAGAAAAATGAAAAATTCCACAAATCTTGAATTTATGATGTAAATTTATTACTAGGAAAAATTGCAAAACTTTAAAAAATACAAAATACAGTGTATATATTGACTTTCAATGTCCTATTATAATTTTTAAAAATATATTATATAAATGTTGACAATTTCACTTTTATAAAAAAAGCAGCCTATTGAAATTTTGCGCGAAAATTTGGCGCGCGAAATTTCACGCTTACTGAGGAAAGCGATTGCTGTCAAACCGTCGCATATATGAAAAATCCGTAAAGAACTTTTTTTTGAAATTATGTAAGCTTCCTAAATTATAATTTTTTTTCGAATTTTCTGAATTTCGGATGTGAGAGAATGGCGAACATTTTTTTTCAAAAAAAGAGGGGGGGGGGGTTAACCCCATTTGGAGAAATTTAAACTTCTAGAAAAGTTTAGTACCAAATCTAACACTTTGTGAAGAAATTTTAAGTTGGGTAATTATTTTCACTAAAATATCCACCACAGATGGTCTAAGAACTTCAGAAAACTACTTGAAAAAAAAGCTGATAAAATTTATGCTACCCATCAAAAAGTCTGCCGAAAAAATATAGGATGAAAGATTGTATCTGGTTAGATAAATAAGTTCTACGAACGCTACTGTATATCTACTATCAATGTTACTAATATTATACTTGTGATAGTATGGTGACGGATTTCATGAGATGGATAAACTTTTGGATGGAAAATTCATTCTTATCAGCGATAAAATTCTCCAATTCTAGAAATAAATTAATAGGAAACGGAAAATTAATCAGAGGTGAGTTGGGAAACGGTTTAGCAATTTACTAAATACAACTGAGGGCCAATTTATGGCTTTGACTCGCCGGTTGTAAGAGAATTTACATAAGCACGCAAGGGTGAGTTGAAAAGGGATTGAAAAATCGAGCAGGTACCTTTATGACTGCAGTTCCGAGTTTTATAAAACAACATTAAAGGTCCTTTCAATTACATATTGACAGAGTTTTGTTTATGTTACATTTCCCAGAAACTGTTTGTTATTTGCTTTAGGCTAAGCACAATTACACTTTTCATTAAATACAAAACAGAAAAGAGACGCCCAACATTAATTTGCTTCTAGACTACAAAACTCATTACTATTTTCGGATATATAACGAAAGGTGTGGTTTTGTATAGCTGAAAATGTAAGTTGAATTATTTAGGGTGAGATTGTGACACTTAGGGCGTATCTCATCACAATCTGTTAAAAGAGCTTTCGGTTGAAATATTTTCAATGGTAAAATTGAAACGAATGTTTCGAGAAAAGAATTTTTAAGAATTAATTATAACTCGACGTGGAAGTGTAAAAAGCTTTTTAGATTAGAGATATTTTAAAGATTGTGCTGAATGGATGCTAGGAAGGTAGGAGAGGAATAAAGAAATTTGTCAAAACGGTGTGTGAACAAAATGGAACTTGCTTTATCAACATTTTTTGCACAAAATTTACATTTAATTTCTTAAGATTTCGAAGATATAATTGCGGAGAAATCTAAGGTCGCTGTTTTAAGAGATATAAATTACCTTTGACTGACTCCACGTTGTAAGGTTATAATTTACAGATTTGTCAAAGGACTTTTAAATTTTTGATGAATTTACTGGCTAAAATGAGGAGTTATAAAATATTTATTATACTCAGTTTGCTATCCCAACGCTACTTCATTCACATCACAAGTTCTTTGCAGTCCAACAATTCTCTTGATATAAAACTTCTGAATTACGGTGACTTACTTTCTGTTTCTCAATTTGTAGCCAGTGTAAAAAAGAGTAATACATACTGTAGCGGGCCACTACTACCGCGTTTCACTAATTTAAAACAAGTACTAACAAAGGTCTTTATTACTCACTGTTCACAAGTTTAATTAACAGTGTATGCCTTATTTATAGATGTTTTCAGTCCAATTAACGATGAAGCACTATCACACTAATGAATTTACAAGCACTAATATCTTCTTAAACTAAATTCTTAACACTACTATTTATTTATTACACTTTCGTCTATTTATGTATTCCACAAGCTGCATGCACATTAGACACGTTCACATAATATAAATCCATGTTTACTCTCGGACTTCCAAAAGCGTAACTAATTAACTTTACACGATATAATTTATATTCGACATTCTGATATAGACTAACTCTGTACTTCATCATCAGTTTTATTTATACCGTGAATTAAAAAAGATGATTCTTCCTCCAGTAATTGCTAGAAAATTCTCGGTCCCTGGAGAATATACAGCGCTTACGGCGCTTGTGTGTTTGACGGGTTGCCTAATAGTAGCTCGCAACAATACTTTAAGATATTTTTTACGCCGTTTGTGTAAAAGCACTCTTTTGAAATTTATTTATGTCTTTAAATATTAGCGGTAAATAAGAAACGCCATAGAAATGTTTTATTACATCTGCTTTAGTGGTTCTGTCTATGTCTAGTTTTTGTTCGCTTATTTGAAAATACTTGGATTTTCTTTGTAAAAGTAAAAGCGCCATATTATTTGCGCGATCGCAAATTAAACGCTTTGGTTCCTACGGTAGATCAAGCAATTTTTAATCCACACGTTTTATAAAAATATTTTTTGCCTTTTATCGCTTCGCTGTGCTGCACCCGGTTTCTTTTTTCTAGTTAAATATCTTAAGGACGTTCTGTATTTTTACACTTTTTGTAAAAGATTAGTATCGACAACTATCTTTATCAGGCATATTTTTTCAACTGGTCTCCAGTACAAATTTAAAATTATTCGTATTTTATACTTTTGTTTGGAAATTAGACTATCTGGTACATGTATTGTAGTTACAGTTAAAATGTCTATAATAAAAATCTCATATAGCCTGTTACGTTCACTTATGACGGTAAACGAAAACCGTATCCTGTTTATTTTGTTATTCATTCACATCGATTCCGTTTCTACTTTTCAATACGCCAACAACATCCTGTCTATTTTATCTGTTCACAATAAGTACGTTTCCTAATAATTTTTATTTTAAACCTATTTACTTCGAAACGAAAAGTTTATTCTATAAATTAAATAGTCAACACTTTGTTTTAGGTATCCGTGAACTTGCTATACATTACGATAGCGTATAATTACTTTCTAAATTACTTCAATCTAAAGACTCGTGGAAATAATGTACTGAACTATCTGATAAAGCGTGTTCCCAAGTTTCTATTTAGAAGTCTTTCAAAACCTCAAGGGCTTTTGCGCAAAGAACACCAATTTAAGATATTTACCTTAAAGTGCATCCTAAAAACATTGACAACTCAGCTGTCGATTTTCAATTCAACTCCTACACTGGGATTCTGTTTTATTTTCTTTAGTGCGATTCTTAGGTTTTTTTGTGGTTCTTGTACTCGTTGCTTGGTGTTACTCTTTTTTTTTTGTTTTTCCTTGTTCCTTTCGTTCCACATTCCTTTCCTTTTTCTGTGGTTGGTGTTACCTTTTGTCGGTCTTAATGCTGACTTTTAATACTTTTCGATCCACTTTCTGTGGTAGATGCTTTCTAGTCTGTTTTTCTTTTCTTCGGACACCACGACTTAGTCGACTTTAGAACTAGTTAGCATTTCTTTTCTTTGGTTCTTTAGTTGTTGCGATTCTTGAGTATCACAGTTTGAAGTAATTTATCCAGCATTTTTGTTGTTCCCGAGCATACTTTGAGGCTTGACACTTTTGTCATTTTGGTTTTCTTCCTCCATTCTTTTCCTTTACTTTTGGTTTTTTCTGCAGGGAATCAATCTTTTTTTTTTTTGAAGACTTTACTGTTTCTTTTCTGAAGAAGCATCCGTCCTTTTACGACTTTAACAGTGTTGACGCCATTCTACATTTGTCCTCGGTGACTGCTACCTTCTACTTTTCCATTTCCTAAGTTCTTTAAATTCTTGATTTAGTCCGGTATACTGATACCTCGAGCCGGATAAAAATTCTTTTTTTTAAATTTTGGAGTGTTTTCTTTTGTCAAGCAAATTTTTTTGTTGTTTGTTTGTTTTTTTCTGTATTGTCCGCAGCCGTACTTTTGCTTTCCTACCCCGACCTTTTAATGTTGGCGAGGTGGGAAGGATTTGTTACGTTCACTTATAACGGTAAACGAAAACCGTATTCTGTTATTTTGTTATTCATTCACATCGATTCCGTTTCTACCTTTCAATACGCCAACAATATCCTGTATATTTTATCTGTTCACAATAAGTACGTTTTCTAACAATTTCCATTTTAAAACTATTTATTTCGAAACGAAACGCTTATTTTATAAATTAAGTAGTCTATACCTTGTTTTAGGTATCCGTGAACTTACTACACATTACAATAGCGTATAATTACTTTCTAGATTACTTCAATCTAAAGACTCGTGGAAATAATGTACTAAACTATCTGATAGAGCGTGTTTCCAAGTTTCTATTTAACACCTGTGTATGATAACGCAAGTATTGCTAGAAAACGAATTCAATTTACTCGATTCTTTTTTTACTCGTCCTTAACTTTTTCTTTGTTGTTATCTTCAAAATTTCGTGCACACTGTGTGGTAAGTATTTGCGGTTTTAAAAAAATTGTACTTTTCGGTGTAAATAAATTTATCTTTACTCCTAATTATTGTTGATTCTTCCTTCGGTATACCTAACTACCCGTTAAATTGCCGCCCTTTTTGTTATGGGAGAATGCACAGGTTGCGTGGTCCCAGGCAGTTACTAGATTACTTCGGGTGTAATATATATATTGTCGTGGAAATTATAGGTAAAGGGGGAAAAATAGGGCAGGAGAATAAATTTGTAACGACTGGGTATATAGGGAATAAGGATAATTTATTTACGCGCCAAATTAATTAGTTTTGACATTTAAAACGGACGGATAATAGAATATTTTTGTATTTCTAAATCGGAATGTTAAATTTGCATAACGTGTAAAAGCTTTGGAGTACGTGAAAACTCAAGGATACGCATAATTAGCTTTAATATTTTAAATCAAGCGCATTGGATAATAAACAGAGCTTTTGCGTATATAAATCAATAATGTAAACGCATATTTTTCATTTAACTAAACTAAACGTTCGATAAATACAAATCCTAAGAAACTTTAAAACTTGGAAATACGATTTTAAACGGACAGTTGCTCTATAGAAAAACCTGACAGTTAAAATAACAATTTCAAGGAACCTTAAGTTAACGTTGGAACAAAATTCTGTAGAATTTTATTTAACGGTCGATGTAAAAGCTACTGAAACAACAGATGGTTTGAAGGCAAAGTGAAACGGAATATCCGTAGTGTAAAGCAGACAGAGAGCACGTATAATAAACGTTGGCTAGGACACTCATTTAAAGTACGCGTCAGGTTTGAAAACCACAATATCAATTTTCTGTTGCTTGAGTGGGATTTTAAAAGAGACAGCAAATATCGATTAAACGAGGGAAGATAGCTAAAGGCTGGACATGAAAATGGGGGAATGGAGTATGATTGGTCGAATGCTAGAAGTTTTCAAGAAGTTCGCTACGGTTATATTTTGTTGAGCAGTTTTCAGTCTAAAAGCACGGTGGAATGAGAATTCTCGGTTGTACAAGTTCGTTACGTGCAAAATTATTAGAATCAGTTATGATGAAATGAGCTTTTCAACTGAAATAGGGTACAAAGAGGGGTGTATTGAAGAATATAAATACACTAGGAAATGCCGTAAAGCTTTCTTACTCTCTTACTTCGCTTGTCCGTTGACTTCGCTTAGCTTGTAATGCAACATCCTAAGTTAAAAGTGTATAAAGCGGTGTTAGTACAGTACGTCGATAGTTTATTAAACGTGTGAATTGCACAAGTGGTGCTAGTTAATAGACGGTGCTGTTACTACACGCAATAAACTAATGGAAGGATGTTACTAGGGTAAGCGAGATGAGAAGTGTTTGAAACGATAATGCTTGAGGTTTAGTAATTACGGAAGATTAAGCTTGGTCTAGACAATTATCGGGGTAGAAACACTGAAGGCGGCTGCAGAGATTTGGATAGCGAGTGGAAATGGGTTTGATCTACGTATAACAGCGAAGTGTATGGAAGCACGATGAGGTTTTGGACAACATTTTCAGAGGTGACGATGGAAAAGGCTTACTCCAGGTAACGAAATTAATTTCTATTTGCTGTTGCTTGAACATCTTGTGCTGTTATTTTGTGCTTGAGTGATTTGACAAATTGGGGGTGTATTTTATGACCATAAAAACTCATTTGAAGGGGTATATGTAAAGAACAATTGGTATTTAATACTTAAAAGTGTAAATAAATGAATTTTGATGTAAGGAGTAAACGGGCCTTTAAGGTTGTTTTAAACAAGGATGCGATGTGCTTAGGCATTTAGAGTAACTGGGTTTATACTGAGCTTACGATAGACCAGAATAAAAGTTAATTTAGGGTTTCACGACGGGCCCATCTACTCGTATAAAATAAAACTGTTGAAATAAATAGAAATCATGAAATTTTAAAAGGTTTAAGGATTGAGATTGTAACATTTTATGAAGCTGTATATACGAATGTGTAAATATTTTCTTGATAATGTAAACTTTTGAATATGTATGAATAAAAATGTTGTATGTCTCGTTGCATTATTTGAGTGGTAGTTTTATTTGACTGTATATATGAGAAAGAGTGAATTTAGGATGGTAAGTATCTAGGAAAAAGCAGATTTTAGAGCTAGCCGGGGTGTGCAGAAACAAGTAAAGGCGTTCCAGAGGTATTGGAAGATTTTTTTAAATTATTTTTCAGAAAATTTTTATGACGGCTCAACAACGCTGGGACTCGAAGGCGATCCCGATATATTAAAGAGGTTTAGCCACAGCAATATATATATATATATATATATATATATATACTGCTGTGTATATACTCCTTTGAATGCGGGAACTGGGTCCTTTCAACAAAAAAAATTCTAGTCCCACCGATTGGGCGTCATAAACTGCTGTGATCCTGTTTTCGCCTCGGCTGCTCACCTAATTTTATAAACCTCCTCATTCATAAAATTAAACCACACATTCCTACCACAAACATCAACGTTAACTTTATTTACATCAATATTCAGAATACATTAAATTTTCAAATTAAATTTCAGCATAAAATTCAGTTTTAAAAAGAATTTCAAGATTAATTTTATTATCACTTTAACGTGCATCCAGAATTAAAATCCTTGTTGGATGCCTACTAATTAATATAACAATATAAGCAGACCGGAGTCTGAGTATAAAGGGAGCATCTACCACCCCTTTACGTTAATTAACCAGGTTCGTCTAATTGAGCTCAAAGACATACCCATATTTTCATCATAATTCAGAACATCAATACTAAATACCCTTTCTACTTAAACAAGCAAATTTCATCTTAAAATTAAAATTTTATGGTTAGTACAATTTCACTAATGTCCATTTTGAGTAAATCAGTTATAAAGTTATTCAACACACACCAAAATGTCAAACAAAATAGTATAATTTACCTGAAGGTTACTGTCCTCGAGCTTTAATGTACATCGTCCCTTTAGTTAATCACACCATTCTAACAGGATTATATTTACGGCTTCTAATTCTCAACGCTTTTAAAATTTTCTCCATCACCATTTATTTAAAGTTGTTTCTGGGCTTTTCCGGAACTCATCTGTGTATATCTGACCCTTGTTTCGTGGATCCAGACACGTATTTGAACCATTTAATTATTAACACCCCCGAAAAATGCGTCTTTTATCAATATACGCCAAAACTGCCTACTTTTGTGTATACATTTGTCGTTGTAAATTTTGCTAATTGGTACAGTGATACTAAATTTTATTACCTTGTATCTAAGTGCACTGAAGTACATTCATGTTAGCACGTAAATAACAAACTATTTTGAATCACTAAAATATACGAGCAAAATTTTAAATTATTTTATCAAACTAAAATGCACTGTTTAACATCTTGAATCAAGTCGCGGATGTAAGAGCTTTTAACGCATCGAATAGTCAAAAGTCTAAGAGGCCTAAATTCATATTACCACCGGTATATATAGCAAAAAGCCTGTCTGTCGGTCTGTTCCCCAAAACGGGTAATTCTAAAGAATTTCTCATTCTCTGTTCCCAGTCCGTCGCTCGCGCGTCGGTTTTTACGAAATTTTCACTCGCCCCATTTAAATCTCAGAAATTCACACGGCACGCAAACATGTCCGAGAAAAACTAATTAATTTTGTACAGAAATTGTTGTTTCTACCTCTGATATTTGCATCCTATTTTCAACCAATTGTGACCCTCGTGACGTTGCTTAAATCACGCCTTTTACTATATGTGTCTTTGCTTGACGCATTTTCTCTTTCCTTTTCTAACCTGTTCGTATTGGTGCAAATTGATATTCTTTATTATCGATTATATTTTAGTCCATGTGGACTATCTGGGTTAAATAACCCCGTATCGCACATTCTCGTGAATATTAAGCCCCGGTTTCTCCAAGATTCTTTGAAACCATTTGTTATCTACACAATTTTCGCCGTACGTGATATTTAAACTACGCAGGTGTTCAAAATAATATTAATTCTCAGAGCTTTTAAATAAACCCTGTTTTGTATTTCGTGCTAAAGCATCTGACCGTTTCCAATATCCTTAGAATCGACATGTTTATCTAAACAAATTAAACTGAAATTGCTTTTAAAATACGCAGGTGTGTTCAAACATCCTACTTCTAACACTTCTAGGATTTGCATTTTATTGGGTTTTTACAAGTTTCTATAGATATTATCTGTTACTAACGATTCAATTAACTTCAATTAAAATTGACTTCTATCCTTTCATTTTTAGCGAATACAAGTTAAATATTAATTATTATGTATACACTCTGTTTAATACCGGTTACTTAAAATAGGGTTAATTAATATAAATTTTGCACGTAATTTCCATTTGTTTAGGAATAATTACATTACACGCAGAGCTTTTTAATACTGCTTCTTTTGATATAAAGCGTCTTGTACATGTTTTAAATCTCTTATGTTTAATGAAACTAATAAATTTTTATGCTTCACGGTTTTAATAACGCGTATTATCTAATAATATTCATTATACACGGTGATTAAAATTATTTGATGTGATTATTTAATTTTCTACCCTGGTCTAAATATGAGTAATATATATATATATATATATATATATATATATAAACATTACTAAACGATGTTAAGATTTATGGCCGTACTATTGAGGCCCTGCTTTTTGTTCTGAATGACTCAGATTGGAAGTGGCAAAATAATTATTTTCGACTATGAGATATGAGTTAGTAATATTTAATTATTTAAAAACTGGGTTTTTCTTTTTTGTGGGACAATTTGATAGGTTAATTGTATGTATACGGGAAGGGATTTCAAACTGTTTTTTTAATTTGTAAATTTGGGTTAATTAAACATGATATTAATAATTTTAGGTATGTAGCTTTAGGTTTACCATGAGAATTACGAGATGTTGTTTTTAGTGTTGAATTTGAGTATTTTTGGTTGTTATTTCAGAAGGGTAGCGACCTAAAAACTACAGCTCGCCATTTTTGAAGTAATTTTGTTGTTCTGCCGGATAAATGTGTATTGGGATTATTGAATTTTTTATTGTGTTAGGAATACTGTGTTTTTGTACATATTTTTTTTTAATTACAGGTTTCTTTTTTGTATGTTTTGTTGTGAGTTGTGAATGAGTGAGTGTATTTTTTTATTTTTCAGGCCTTCTTTTGTTTTTGGTATTCGTAAGACCCGCCTACTCACCGGTTGAGCCCGGTCATTTTCTTTCTTTGGTTTTTTTTAGGCTACGCCGATGTATGTAGCAAGCCTTTGCATCTATATGCTCTCTATCTTTATAAAGTTTATACTTGGCACATGTTTAGCAAGTTATAACATTTACATTCTTCTTATATTTAATTCATAAGGTAAATAATGCTCTTCTTGGTTATCGCAGTTCATACAATAAATTCCAAACGTTAATTAGTTACCAAGTTTCTCGGGTATATTTCCAGATGGTTTTCTATAAATACCTGATGAGTGATTGTTGACTATAGCTAAGGCGGACATCGTCACGATACCCTCAACAAGCTTATCTCCAACATTAAGTTGTTGATCTGGGAAGCAATGTGCCACTAAAATTATAAATAACCAACTTAGTAGGGCTTTATCGGAACATTTGACTACGCTGCCTGTTCAATAACCTATTTGTCAAAGGTAGCTAACCTATTAAGTTGCATGTTGATTGTTTTGATGTTAAATACAAAGTACTCTAAAAAAATGAATCTTTCCTTTATAAAATGACTCGATACATCTTCGGCAAACTTCGGACAAATGAATTAAGCCTGCAAAATGAAAGTATTTTGTGTCGTTTATTTTTCTATTTAATATGTATGTATAATTAACTTATGGATAGCTCGAATAAGTTCAGATACCGAAACCTTATTAGAGTCAGCATAAATCTGCATGTAAGGTCTTCATACTTAAACGATGAGATCATAGGCATCCCAGTGTGATACATTATTAATCAAAACAAATGAATCATAAAACTGTAATAATTTAGAACGAAATTACGATGACGATGTCATCCCTAACTTTTAAAAAATGCAATAATGAATTGACAAGCTTTGAGTATAAATGGTGTACATACAGAAATAATTCTACTTTAGATAAAAATACATGTCACTTAAAAACTATATCCCTTAGAGTAAATACCTAACCATAATGCTAAAATTTATTAAATTAGAAACCATTAAAATGAAATATTATTATTAGCATTTCCAATAACATCAACAACAATAACAACAACAACGGTATTCCCTATCGGGGTAACCAAATCTAGCACCTTTTTCTGAGGGGATATGTACGGTATAACTTTAGACTACTGCATTACTTTTATGCCACCACCATTCGCAATCTTTCTACATCCCTCGGTCCCTGCACACTTCCTTTGTCTCTGTAACATTTATAACATTGCTCTTGTCATGCTCATTTATTCCTCATTTTTCTTACCTGTCGTTCTTTGGAAACCTCCTCTACTACATCCAACCATCTTTTACTCGGTCTATCCCTTGCAGCTCTACCAGTCACCTTAATTGCATATATACGCTGGGTAAGTCTATCCTCGTTCATTCTTTCCATATGTCCAAAACATCTAAGCGTACTTCGCTCGCTTAAGTCTTTGCACCCCACATTCTGCTCTGATTCAGCCATTTGGCACTTTGTTTCTTAATGTTTTTCCGCACACACATCTTAGGAACCTCATTCCTGCAGCATTTATACGATTAACATGCTTCTTTTGCCAGACCCAAGTTTTACTTTTAAACAGAACAGTTGGCGCAAACACACTGTTGCAAATGGGCAGCTTTGCCTTTATACTCAACCCTCCATTCCTCTTCACTGCCTACATACTTCCAGACACTTTTCTTCCAGCATTTATCCACCTGTATATTTCACCATCCGGCTTTCCATTACTCAAAAGCTTTCTACCGAGGTACACGGAGTTGTTCACTTTCTCTATCCTGTCATTTCTCATTTTAAATACAAAGTCATCAATTCCGTCATCTCTGTCAACAATTATTACTTTAGTCTTGTTTACATTGATTTTCAATTGTATATTTTTACACGCTTCCGGCAGTCTGTCAAGCATCCGTCGCAAATCTTGTGACGATTCGGCCAACAATATTGCATCATCCGCATACAACAGCACACTGACATTTGTTTCACCAATTCTCACTCCTTCCATTCTTCGCAAGTCTGCCTGATACATTTATCCATAAATACATTGAACAGCCATGGTGACATCAAACAGCCCTGTCTTTCACCTTCCACAATGTCAAAGTATTGCCCCATGTAACCATTCACACGTACACTATTACAGTCCCGTAAACGCGGTACATGTGACACAAATGACAGTTGGTAACGATAATGCAAAAATTGACGCGCAAATTTAGATGACATCACACAATATGCAAATTAGGGCGACGCGATTTACGATGTATACAAATTTTAGGAAACCCTAAAGGGGTACTTACGTGAACAAGTAGAGCTTCCTTCAGGATCACTCCATGATAGCGACGGCTTTCATCAGGATTACTCTATGCTAACGGCTGCGGGGCTCCGTGGATTCGTTAATTCTCGGGTCGTGGATCTTGAGCCAGGTTGCATCCAAATTCCAATTTGGTTTTCTTTCTATATGTAGGGAACGACAGGAACGGGTTTATAGGGAACGATAATCAAAAAAGGCAAAAGAGGGACCTACATAACCCAAAAAGATACGATAAGATACCACACAACCACTCTTCTTCGCGTTTCAGAGGCAAATCCCTACGCGTCTTTCGGAAATTCCCTACTTTCTTTTTCCCCCACACGCGTTGACGCGAATCCCGCGCAACGCACTACTGACGTGACGCAAATACGCGCAACAAGTCTTTTTAAATTAATGCCGCGGAATTCTCACATACTAACACTTATCTAAAAATGTCTAATGCCGATTTCGGCACGTAACAACACATGCTCTACTGCCTTCGTACATCGCTCTGATGGATCATATCAAGCACTTGCTTATGCCGTATTCACGCAGCGTCTTCCATAATTCACTTCTGTTCACAAAGTCATAAGCCATTTCCAGATCTACAAATGCTACATACATTTTTTCTGGTATGCATACACTTTTCAACAATCCTCTTCCAGACATAAAACCACAATGAACTTCCCATATCTTGCTTTGCGTTCTCTTACGAACTCTTTCGATCACAATTTTTCCATACAATTTACTGGGTACACTCAACAGACTTATCCCACGATGCGCTTGATGTGTGTAAGTGCACAGCATGTACGTCCTGGTAGTCGTAGCGCATGCAACTTTTGCTGGCTTAAAAGGTAACTCCCCTGGAGGGGAAAGTTTTAGCATGTATTGAAACACCTTAGGCACATCTGGAGGACTAAGAATCGTGGCGACGTCTGAGGCAGTGAGACTAAACATGCCAACATTGAACGGTAAGGTGTCGTTATTGTTAGTAGAGAAAGCTACAATGTTAGCAGCACAAACAGCACGTACGACTGGGAAACGAGGAAGATAGACTTTGTCCAAGTTCTAGCGACAGAAAAGTGAATATTTTTTGTGAAGAATGTCGAATATTCATCTGCAAAGATCATAGAGTGGAAATAATAGAGAAGAAAACTGTACGTTGCTTGGACCATGACGAATGAAGAATACTATTGTTTAAAATCTTGATTTAGTTATTCTTTTTTGTAAAGAGAATAAAATATAGTTATGTTTTTCTATCATAATTGTATCAATAAATACATATATTAAACATATCTATTTTGTTATTTCCAATTTTTTAACATGGGGTTCCTTGGGAACCCCCACATCGTTATTAGTGTTGCCAAAAAGTATACAGCATTTTAAGGGTTAATTTATTTTTCTTATATTCTGCTATTTAGTACTCACAGCAGTAGTATGGCTGGATGTAAAGCTGATCTAATCTATCTTGCATTGTATGTTTTTTTTTCTCTTCTAGAAGATTGTTTTGAGAAAATGTTCAGTCTAACTGGTATTATGATTAAAATTTGAAACTGAAATGAAATAATACTCGTGGACGGACGATTTATATACTTAAAAACTAAATCTAGAATATTCTAAGAACACATTAGAATTTTGCAATGTACATCCAGAAAGTTTATTATTACAAGCTTAATTAAGTTTTTAAGTGCGCTCTTTTGTAAACTGTCCATCATTTTTGACACCCTGTAGTGCTGACTGTATTGTTCTGGTCAAGGGTAGACTATGTGACGCCTCGTTACAATACCTTCAAAATTCTTTAAAAGCTTAATCAATGCATACGATTAAGATAGCAATACCATTTGTATCTGTTTTGAGTAAAGGCTTGTGTTAACCTATTGTTCTATAAAAATATCAAAGAAGTTTGTGTGTTTGTGCGATGGTGAATAAATATTTAACTTATTTTAAGAGCATAATTTGACTACAGCGGTAATCTGTCAAATTTATCTTGTTACCAAAGCTCATTCGTTTGTTTGCAGGTGCTTTGGTTCATCATTATCAGATCGTCAGTCCTGGAACTGGTTAGACGCGTACCCTCATTGGTGTCTATTGTGTGCTAATCTACACATTTCCATAAAATTTGCACAGTCTGCATCTTTTACTATCTGTGTGCAATACTCTGATATAGGTTTACATCTACCTCTTTTTTTCCTATCTCTGCTTGTAATATATCCCGCACTATTCTCCAAAAAGGCATTAGAACGTATCCTGCCCTTCTATTTCTCCTATTATTTATGTTTTCACAGATATCTCTATTCCCCTACTATTTCTATATCTTCTTGTTATTAACTTTGTCTGTCTATGCTATCATCCTTATACATCTGAAGCACAACATCCCAAAAGGCTTCTACCATTTTTCTGTCTGCTACTCCTACTGCTCCTATTTCATAGTCGTACGGTGTTGTGCTCCGCACATATATGCTTACAACAATTTTCTCCTCTTTTCTATGTTTATTGTCTTCGTACATAGCCGCAATCTCTTCCTTGTTAATTGCAGTTCGGTTCTTCTTCTAATGTTTATAAATACAGTATGGCCCCAAATAAAAATTGTGAAACTAAGTTGGCAATGTCTCTACGCGTGCATCGTCTTAAACAAGGTAGCTTGTAAAAACCTTTCAAATAAAGCGCAAAACAATCAATTACTAGGGCCTAATTGTTAGAAATGGTGTTAAGTATTGAGAAAGGGTGTTTTTGGTAGAGCATTATTTTCGCTCATACGGAATTGGCCGACGCAATGGTGCAAGTCTGCGATACGTGTGTGATCAATTCATCTAACAGTTTAACAGATCTCCGAGTAATTCCGTAATTTTGAAGGTTATTGAAAATTTCAGAAATACTGGCAGTGTATTGTGCCAACGAAAAGAAAAGTTGGGTCGTCGCCAGACAGTTAACATCAACAATAAGCATGAACGCGTTTTGAGCAGATTTTACAAAACCTAAACGTTTGCCAACGAAAGGTAGCGTTGGAACATGATTTAAAGAATCTTAAAGGAGCTGGGAGCATTTTCGCATGTAATTCAGGTACACCAACAGTTACGTCCTCGAGGTTATCAGAGTCGAGTAAAATATTGCGCCAGAATGCTGGCGCTACAGTATGAAAATCCTGATTTTTGAAAATGTATAGTTTTTAGACGAAGCACATTTTTATTTACCTGGCCATGTGAATCTGAGCACAAATGGATTTCTGGGATTTTTTAGACCCGATCACGTTCAAGAGGTTCCTTTACGTAGTGCAAAAGTGAGTGTCTGGTGTGGAGTTTCGGAATACGGAATCATTAATTCGTACTTTATCGAAGACAAGTCACACTTAATCAACAGCGGTGCATACACCTTTTACAATTACGCTTTATCTTTGATCTACATCAATTTTGTCGTGCACGTAATTTGGCATTTCGAGAACAAATTTTTCTACAGGACGCGGTAATTTGTCACACTGCTGTCGCAGTTCGACAATTTCTTCAGGAATATTTTCAAGATAACATCATTCCACGATTTGCTGACTTCCCATATCCATCACATTCGCCAGATCTAATCTCTCCAGACGCGTACATTTAGGACATAGCCAAAGATTACGTCTTCAAAAGGTCACCACAAACTATCGACGAATAAAAGGAGTTCATTCGAGCATTTTCATGACACAACTCTTATTTGATAACATGAAGACCAACTTGGAGCTTCGTTATGAAGTCTGTCTTGAACAAGAAGTTGCACATTTAGAACATGTAATAAAGGATAAATAATATGTATTCCTTAAATAAATAAAAGAATTGTAAATTCAGTACTGTTTTTTTCGGGCCATACAGTATATACCCAATTTCCCCGATATTCAATAGTATGTGAAGGGGATTAAGCAGCCTGCGGCTACTAAGATCCCCCAACACTTAGACATTTGCCGTATTAATAGTTTTCCAACATATCCTTTCGCACAAGCAACATTAGATGAAAATATTTCAAAACCAACACCTGTAGTTGTTTATAATAATCATAAGATTTAAATGAAATTATTTTTTCGTCATTAGGTTTTCCGTCTTGAAACTGGTTGGACGCGTATCTTCACTTAATTCTGAGCTAGCCTACATCGTTCCCTGAAATTCCCACAACCTAGATACAGTTCGGTTTTCCTTCTGTTGTTTCCTAATTATATGACCTATTTCACCAGGATTCAGTGGTATGTGAAAGGAATTAAGCAGACTGTGGCTACCAAGAATCCCCTAACACTTAGACATTTGCCGAATTAATAGTTTTCCAGTAAATCCTTTCGCACAATTAACGTTAGTTGAAAGTATGGCAAAACCAATACCTATATTAGCTTATATAAATTATCATCAGGTTTAAGTACAGTTATTTTTTTCGTCGATAGGTTTTCTTTCTTCGAATTGCTTGAACGCGTACCTCCACTGATTTCTATTCTAAGTTAGCCTGCACATTTTCCTGAAATTTCCACATCCTTCATCTTTTACTATCTGTGTGCAAGAGTCTAACCTAGGTCCACTTCTACTTCTCCTTTTTCCTATCTCTGCTTCTAATATATTCCGCACTATTCCCCCATGCCTTAGTATGTGGTCTATCATCTTATTTCTCCTATTTTTTACTGTTTTTCATATCCTTCTTTCTTCTCCTACCATTTCTAGTACCTCTTTGTTCTGAATTTTATCTGTCCATGAATATTTTCATCATTCGTTTGTGGCATTATCTTTCAAAGACTTCTATCCTTTTCCTGTCCGCTTCTCCCACGATCCAGGTTTCGCATAAGTACAGTGCTGTGTTCCACACATATGTTCTAAGCAATACTTTCCTTGTTTCTATGCTTGTTGTCTTTGAATGCAGTAATTGCTTTTTCGTGTTAAATGTAGCACGACCTTGTGCTACCCTTTGCTTTATAAGTTTTGCGTTATTTCCATCTTGCGTTATTTGGCTTCCTAGGTAGCAGAAATCATTAATCTTTTGTAAGTTCTCCTTACCTATTTGTATTATAGTTTTTAATTTATTTTTCCTTCCATTGCATACTAGTACTTTAGTTTAATTTTTGATAATTTTCATACCGTATCTTTCTGTTAGAACTGTTTCCATTTCATTAAGAGCAGCTTCTAACTCTTCCTTGCCAGATGCTAATACCGCTATAAAATCTGCAAATGTAGGCATAACAATGGTTTGTCTCGGCATAGTAATTCCAATTATCTACTTGCATTTGATAGTATTCATTGCCTCTTTGATGTGCAAGTTAAAAATTAACGGAGGTAGGGCACATCCCTGTCTTACCCTTTTCCTAATATCTACTTCTGTACGTCCTTGCTCTAATTCTATTACCGCTGTTTGCTTTATGTATTATAGCTATGTACTGTGGGTCTATCCCTAAAAATCATTACAATTTTTTTGAGGATTTCGAACCCTTTTCCATATTACATTGTCGAACGGTTTTTCTAAATCTCTAAACCCCATGTACACTCTTTCTTTTATTTTATATTGTTTTTCCCATTATCACTCTCAGAGCTAAAATAGTCTCCCGTGTTCCCCTATTTCGTCTGAACCCAAATTGATCTTCACCTAGTACTTCTTCAGCTCATTTTTCTATTCGTCTTTGTACAATTCTAGTTAATATTTTTGAGACGTGAGCTGTCGCACTTATTGTTCGAAAATTTTCACATCTATTAGAGACTCTCCTGTTTTAGTATAGTTGCTATGATGTTACGTTTGAAATTTTTGGTTACCTCGCCTGTCTCATACATGAAGCTTACAAGTTGGAAGAGCCATTCTTTACTGCTTGTCCAGCGGCTTTTAGAGTTTGCGCTTGCATCTTATCTGTACCCGGTGCCTTACCATTTTTCGGACCCTTTAATGCTAATTCAAACGCATTTCTAAGTATAGGGTATCCCAAGACATCCTTTTCAATGTCTGATTCTTGTTCTAATGCGTTTAGTTCTTCTCCTGTATATAAATTCCCTATACATTGTTACCATCTATCCACTTCTCTACATTTTCCATAATGACGTTTCCTCCCGCGTTCCTTATATTTTTGCTATATCGTTTTATATCCCTAAAATTCATTATAATTAGTTTGTATGCTTAGTTTGTCTTTCATATTTCCATCTTAGTTTGTACCTCTTTGCACTTTTCATCAATCCATTGTTCTTTAGCTTTCTTGCATTTGCGAATAATTTCCCACTTTATGGCTTTGAATCTTTGTTTTCCTGTTTCGTCTGATTTATTTTTGTATTTTAGTCTTATTATTAGATTCAGGATATCCTTTGTTGTTCATGGTTTCTTATTTTTACTTTCTGGTTACCTCAGAATATCTCTTGCCGCCATGTCTAAGCTGGGTTTAATGTTATTCCATTCTGTTTCTACTTCCTTAGTATAAGAAATTTTCCCGATATCTTTCAGCAATTGATTTGACTTCTCTTCAAATCTTTATCTTTTAGTTTCACAAAGTAAAAGTGCCTTTTTCCGTTCCCTTTTTCAATTTTTTAAATTTCAGAGCGGCCCTTATACAGTCTTTTGCTTTATTCCTAAACCGTTCTCTAACAAGAATGTAATCTATTTGATATCTTGCTGTACCTCCTGGTATCTTCCACGTGTATCGTGTTCTAGCATGATGTTAAAATAATGTGTTTGAAATGGTTAGATTGTTCTTGTCGCAAAATTCTACCAACCTAGTCGCCCTGTCATTTCTCGTGCCTAAACCAAATTAACCTACTACCGCTCCTTCTCTACCCTCACCTACCCCCGTAATTATTAAATTTCCATGTCCTTTTAAGTATTTTAGTATGTCTTCAATATCTTTGTAGATTTCCTCTACCTCTTTTTCACTGTAGCTAGAGGTGGGCATGTATACTTGTATTATTACTGTATTTACCTATTTAGATGCTAATCTAACCATGAGTACTGTTTCGTTCTTTTGTAAGCAAATTTCTACATGTTGTCCTATCCTTTTTCGCATAACAATTCCCACCCCCGAATTTCCTTCCTCTCATCCTGTATGAATTACCCTAAAGTCTCCGCTCCAAAAATTCCCCATCTCTGGCCACTGAACTTTGCTGATCCCTACTATCTCTAATGCTAACATATCCATTCTAATTTTCAAGTTCTCTAGTTTACGTACTTGCTTCATACTTCTGACATTCCACGCTCCCACTCGCAGAATGGTCAGGACCCTTTTTTTATACTTTCCGATCACATTCATTGAAGTAGTCCTTTCCCGGAGATTCGAATGGAAGACTATTTTAACTCTGGAATCTTTTACCCCATCATCTTAAATATCAATTTAAGTACGCTGTATACTTGGGAGGTAATGTAGTGGTTACCTGTTGCGTTCCACTTCGCGGTAGTGTGTCTTAGACTGCCATACCAACTCCTATGGTCTCTGCCAATCTAAGTACCGAAAGAGCCGCTGCCCTCTTTCGGGGACCTGTCTTAGTCTCGTCCCTCACTAAAGACCCTACTACTTTGATTCGACTTGCAGTTTGGCTCTTTAGCTCACTGGAACACGCAAGTCGTTCCACTCGTTCTAGTAATGTAGAACTTCTTCAAGGTGCAGGTCCATTCGGAATGGACGTTTTGTTTACCGTTTGTAATTTATAATTGAATCTTAAGATTCGTGCTTTAAGCTGCACAATATTCACACTATCAATTAAATGTTTGGTGATGATTTTATCTTATTAAAATATCAACAGTGTATGGTTGTTGATTGTGATATACACTGTAAAAGATTTTAATAACAGCTACCGACAATTGTTTTCATTGCAGTTACTGCACCTCTTTATTTAAGCGAATAGTGTCAGAAACCTTTGAGAATGCGTTGCACAATGGTAAAATATCAGAACGGCAATTTTAAGGTAGTAAAAGCAACTTGCTACGTTGTGCAGCGTAGCCTAACAAAAAAACGAACGAAAGAAAATAGCCGTGCTCAATCGGCGAGTGGGCGGGGTATTATACATACTAGAGAAGAAAAGCAAAGCCTGAAATAAAAATAGGAAATTAACCGTGCTTATTAATAAGTATAATTATTCTAATTGACATTTTGGATAGATGTAACAGTGCAGTATGACCACAGATACAAAAAATCAAATCAAGACTAACTACATATGTCAGCCAGAAAAAAACCCAAAAAAATCTTTTTTTTACATGGCGAGCTGCAGTTTTAGGTTACTCCCCAATATTAATGATCAAACAAAACAAAAAAAATTCAACATTACCACACTAAAACCAACAGCTCTAAATAATCATGGTAAATATAAAATTAAGTATATACAATTAAATATATAAATTGGCCACAGTAAATACAATATTAATACTCAATATCGTAGTAAGTATAAACATAACTACATTCAGTCCTCCCCCCCACCCCTAAAAATCATTACAGATTGTAATATTAATAATAAATATCTTCTCGCACAATTACAATCATATCCAAAACTACCAAGTTTATTCATCCTAAAAACTGATAAATATACTGTTTGAATAATTTCACAGATGTTCTATACAAAATAGTTAATAAACACACACCACGTGTGTCCACAGTGTAGGTATTTGATCGCACCTTTTCTAAGAGTGAAACATGTTTAATTTGATCAATATTTATTCGTATTGAATTACGAGTATAATGCGCTAAGCGTGCCTTATTCTTTATTAAGGTTCCATATAGTACATAACGGAACGCCTCGTTTTAATAATCTTCCTATAGTAAAATATCTGTGTCACATAAAGTTATTTTGGCGAGCACCTCTATGCAATCCTGCTTCTATCGTATTTCCCCACCTCTAACGTCGTTATCGTTCGTTTCTTGCTTTGTCAAGTTAGTCGCTCCCTAGCAACCAGTTTATCAAGATGTTTTCTAGGCTAGAGGCACGCGACCTTCAGTTGACCTATTTGTGTGAGTAGTTCAAGTCATGCTAGACTTGGAACAATTTCAGTAACTTCTACTAACGGTTTGTAATTTATGCATTGTACGAACTTAATTTAATTTTGTTTCATTTATTTAGCACGCCTACTAAAAACGATAGAGAAGAACAAGTGAAGATTTTGGTTTTGATTGCTGTCGTTCCAAGTTTGAAATGGTTTGTAGTATTGTTTGGAGCTTATGAAATTTCCGTTCGGATTTGTTTTGGAGAAACAGAGGCAGTTTGGTTCGTTATTACATTTAAGAATTTTTGCATGTGTTTAGAATGTCGTTAGCCTTTGCTAAACAGACGATCATATAAAAAGCACGAAAGTTGCTATCATGTTTACGAACATATGATCTGTTTCATTTTCAATTATTGTTGAACTGGTTTTACAAGCCGTATAAAGAAATTTTGTCAGGTTAGGTTTATATAATTGTAAGCTTTGTTCCATTTGAACTTCAGATAAATTTCAAGGTGTGTTTTCGACGTCATACTTTTTTGTGATGTAGCACATTTGACAGATGTTTGCCGTGAAAGCAGATGTTTCGTGCAGTTTTCATAAAATTCAAATTAAACATTCTTCAATCTTAAGTTAGCTTTTATTCACAGATAAATTATAAAAACTAAGTATAAAAATTTAAATACACGCTGCGTACTAATTATGAAACTGTAATCTACCTGATAAAATCTGCCCAGGAAAGAAACGATAGTTCAATGCATTGTGTTTACGAATTATTTTGGTCAAATATTTAAAAGCTTATATTTAGAGAGCAGTCTTTTGCTTTAAAAAGACAAAATTTTGATTTTGTTATAAACTTTATTGTTGAGAATTTTTTACCTGTTAAAAAGTTTTGAAATTTTAAAAGAAAGTTTTTTACTTCAGTAAACAATTAGTTAAACTTTGAGACTTTTATTTTGATCAAATGCGATCAAATCTGATAACATAAAGGTAGAATTTTTTAGTAATAATTTTGTGCCAATATCTTATTGGATATACATTTTTTATTTTTGACAGTTTTATAGAACGCAAATGGTGTTCTACATTTTATTTATTTAATCTTTGTAATTTATTACAGGAGATGCGTCTTATTTTTATAAGACAGGTTTTTGTTAACGAAGGCGATTGTTTCATCTTTGGGTTTCCACGTCCGCCCTTAGAATTATGCTTTGCTCTTATCGTGATTATCTCAGGACTTGGTGGCGCCTATTTAACTTAGTTTAGCTTTGGTTTGCAAACAAAATTCTTACTTACTCCCCACTTCTTATTGCTCTACCCAGGAATAGACCCCTAGCTATGTCGGAAGATTTTTGTGCACTGGCGCCCATTTAGAAAATTAAGTTTCTCTTGCGCCCATCATAAAATAACTACAAAATTCGTATCAAGGGCAGGGCGGAGCAGATGGATTGGGGATTCCGTAAGCCGTGTATTCTCTTTACAAAAGAAACGGGCAACATACGGTTCTATCACTCGGAAGGAGCTATAATAGGTACACAGGTAAGAATTAATTTATTGACGCCGAAAAGTACTTTTTTTTAAGCAAAATACTCACCACACAGCGTGTGCTCGAAAATATTTCACAGAACGGAATGGACAATTGCTCTTGTCGTATGTAGAAAAGAATAAAAATTAACTTGTTTGATACACCTATTTAGAATCCTCCCGGTGTTATCAAACATACGAAGGTGATTAGCACCCCGAAACAAGCTTTATCGGTGAAGTAGGATTCATTATTTCCACGAGTCTTTAGATGGAAGTAATCTAGAATCAATTATACGCGGTCGTACTGTATAACCAGTTAACGGATACTTAAAATAAGGTACTGACTATTTAATTATAGCATAAACTTTACGTTTTAAAGCAACTAGATTTGAGTTAAAAATTATGGTAAAGCGGGTTTATGATGAACGGGTAAAATAGATAGGAGGTTGATAAAGGATTTAAGAATAGCAATGGAATCGATTTAACAAGATTATCATAAAGCAGGCTTATGAATTAACAAGGGAAAGGGGTATTTAATTGATCCCGAAAATAAACGTAACAAATCGCATGAAAATAAAATATTATTGGCCACTCCGTTTCGTAAAGATTTGTATATGAGCGAAGCTCGTTGGAAACACCGGCTCGAAATATTTATGTAAAGATTTATGAATTAGATGGTACATGGACTTGCAATTTTCATCTTTAATACATACCGTTACAAGTGATGTCGTCCTTCGTAATTTCTACTGCAGAATGTTATTATGCGTTAAGCAGAAACAGCAAAACGTGTTTATACAAGTGCCATATTAGAACTGAGATTACTATTAGTGCAATCCCTCTCTTTTTTGGACAATTAATTCTATTTACATGTTATTGATAGAGTAAGTCTTTTTAAACCGCTTTGTAGACAAACAATTTTTATCTAGATTTTTGTGTTAATATTTTAGGAAGCAAAATAATCTACTGGTCAATAGAATTTATTAAAATTGAATGGTTGTTTAATATCATACAAAGAAACTTAGTTGGGTGATCTGTAAATAAAATATTCAGCTTATTTTTTATTTACAGGTGTCAACTGATGTCGAGCCGCATTTTATAAAACAGAATCGCAAGTGGAAAGTGAAAAACAAAATTTTTATAGAAATACGTTGAATTTATTGACAAATCTTTTGTTTTTCATCACTAAATTTGTGGATTCTATATTATTGTTTATTAACATCTTAATTTGCTAAATAATATTTAATATAGCTCGTATAGTAAATAAGTAGATAGTATTTGTATATTTGCAGAATTAAAGTCTTTCTGTATCCATTTAAACGCTTTGAAAAACGTTAGCCCGTCAATATTAATTAATTACTCTTTAAACGAGCACCACAAAAATTCCTTTTTTACGTTTAAAACAATCATTTCAATATCAAATAATGATGTACGGAATATATTTTAGCTTATGAACTTATCATAGTTAATCGTACACTCGGTGAACCTTCATCCTTCAGACATGTATGCGCGTTTTTTAAAACATTTGACTTTTAAACTTCCTTTTAGTGCTGCGTAAAATGATGTTGGGGCTGAACTTTAACTAAACGTTAACGCCGTTGACTAACTTTAAATTATATTCGAACCGGCTAAAATAAAGAGTGACGGTGGCATTTTCAATCCAGCGTTCGTATCGAGCTCTACTCCAAATACTTTAAAAAAGGTTACGGCGTTTGTTACGCAAACTACTGAACCAGCAAAACCAAGGCGTAAATAATATAGACTGGGAATGTTTTTGGCGTTCCATTTTTAAAGCAAATTTATTATCCAGATAATTAGGCCAAGATAATTCTGACGCATTATTGGACCTACGGTTTATATCATTACTTTGAAAACGTGTAGCGCTTTGCGTTACGTTAGCTATAAATTTGAGAGGAAAGGAAGATTTAAATGTCGAAGGGACGCGCTTTGTATAAAAGATTTCGTAAATAATTATTCCTAATTAAACGTAATATTTCAAATTTTGTACCTATAGAAATAATTCAGATAATTAGATTATAACATTGTTCTTTTAAATACATTTTATCGCAATGATTCAAAGCGATGACATTATAAAACCGCAAATGAAACCAGATCTCAATATGACAAAACATTACGTATGCAGTTCCCACAAATTAATACATTGCAATAAAATGTGCGTGACAACAGCCTGTGTATTAAGCATAGATTAAACTTAGTACATTGTACTAGCCGGATGCAGACCTCAATTAATATATGATTTACTAGTAGGAGAAAGTAACTATAGCTTTAACCGATGAGAAAGGAATGAAATAAGTTATTTGCGAATCAAGAATCCAAAAACATCAAACATGCAGTTATCCGAAGTTGTAAGAGGCTGACGAGACCGTGGGGTTAGTGACCGATATAATGGTAAGTTAAAAGTGGAAAGTTGAACGGAACGCAGTTTCAAGGAAAAGTGAATATGGAATCTTCGTAGGAGACAGTAAAAGCGGCATACAATAAACTTTTGAACTTACGTTTGCATGGGTATTTTCAATGCACCTATTAGTGGAATTGTTGTCGTCGTGACCGATTAAAGGGGTTCGTACTAGAATAGTTTACCCCACCATTAAGTTGGAATATTATTAGATTATAATGCGTCAAAACAGCTGTTGTTTAAAGGATAATAAATGGAAATATTTAAAAATTGGATACTTCTAACCTCATAATAGGTCAATTCATCTGTAAGTAACTATTAGCCTTTATGATTATATAATTTTTTAAATATGTGAATTTTGAATGTAAACATGGTTGATGCCTTATCACATATGATATTAATTAAACGTAAAAGTGATTATTTAATTGAAGGATAAGTTACTGACGGAACAAGTGGCAATTTAAGTATAATGTTATAATTTTTAAATGTTCAGGAATATGTGCGTATTGATATTAAAATATTTTGGAATGGACGATAAACAGATAATGAAGAATTGGTATTTAACTGTTTTCCATGTTATAATTAAAGGCATTTCTACAAATTGTGATTTATAAATGTCATGCTAATTGAACATTGGGCACAAAAAAGTTGAGAGTGACGACATTTTTTAAGGATTAAATTTAAATTCTTTTTAGGATTTTTCCTTTTGGCAAAAGCTGAAAGCATTTTGACCTTTACAAAATTTTCTGCCCAGCGTCGTTGGCCAACTATACTGACCAACAGGATAATATAAGGATAGGTAAATTATGCAGAAAATTTGTAACGTAATTTTGTGGCAGCCACGTTGTTCGGGCGCCAAAGTTATGCTACGTTGGCTCGTGGCCGTGCGTAACACAAAGAAAATCAAAGAAATGACCTGGTTCAATCGATGATTAGGGGGGGGGTTGTAGAAAGCAGACCCACATACCATGTACGCGGCTGTAAGGAGTTAGTGATAATACCTGCAAGAAAAATAGTCAAGCAAACCTGAAAAAAAAAGAATAAGCATAGCAGCCATGAAACGTCTAAGTTATTCAGTACTTTGTAGAATGTAAATAAAACTGTTTAGATAAACTATATAATATAATCACGATAAAAGCATTACAAAAATTTTTATCACAAAGTGAGGTAATATTGGGGAGTAGCAGAAACGTTTCCTCACACACCAATTAAACATAAATCAGACAAAATGTTAACAAAAGATAAATAGGTAAGACACAATTGATATGAGTAATTCAGTAGTATTGGTTGTTTTTTTTCTTTCTTTTTCTTTTCTTAATAGCAGGCAAGTCTATTGTAAAAGGTATCAGAACGACGAACACATGGCAAAACAACGGATAGATATTTAAAGTAATAACAAGTAAGAAATAGTTCAACTTACAAAAAGTCCTTCAGCAACGCTTACTTGCAATTGAAGTGTGGGATTCACGATGTCCTGCACTAACGAAGCACTTCACCCTTGACTGTGAGGGTGTTGATGGAACTTACTTACACTCTACACTAATCACACCTACGTATTTCACTAGTGTTAGCAGTAGACATTATCATGCTGATGGAACTATGTAGCATTGATACATTTCTTGTTAATTCCATTTCCTGAGACAATAATTTCGAAATATTTTGTAACACAAATCGAAAAAAAAATGGTAATAAAAATTTAGAATCACGGGCCTTCAAGGCACGATGTAATGCATTAAACTAACAGTAACGTGAGGTGTTTTATTTGCTACCTATGGTAACAAAGAAAAATCTAATGCTTTTGAATAACGAAATTCGCGCAAACAACGATCTATTTTAGATTCTCTGTGGTTAGAAAATTCAGAAACTACAGTAACAACTGTCTTTACATGTGAATGAGATACATGTTTATAAGAAGCAACCTTTTTTTTCTACTAAACCTGCTACAACTGTATCACCATTGTTTTTTTTTCTTTTAGAAACACTCAAGCTTAAAACTGTATTTGGATAATCCAAAGTATGCACTACTTTGATAAAAAAAAGGGACCACGAAAACTAGATCGCACACACAGTTCAAATATAAAAAGACAAATCAACTAAGAAAACACAATCAGTAAAACAACGCGTATCACTAAGTCAATGTTCCGTAAAACGCACGTGCAGGTCGAGTAAACACGTTCGCCTATCAAGCATACTTCCTTCAAAAAGGAATTAGAACTGCACTTCGTACAGTTAATATATAACTTTTATTTCACAAGAAAAACAACTAAAAACAATTAATAGGCACGCGTAAGCAATAAAACCGTCCGTCAAATGTTCCGTAAAACACACGTGCCTCGAGTTTAACAAGCTTTACCGCTTTTATTTCCAACAGAAAATCAACTAAAAACATGCCGTGCTTGTTCAGGAACAATGCGAAAATTAATCCCGCATTAATTCTCAGTATTGTCAAAAGCAGAAAGCAGCAGTATTTTTAACGTACTTAATATATCGGAACATGGAACAAAACTCCCCTCCTCATCTGTTTATTCAATTTCGTTCTATTACAACTTCTTATCGTCTCTTATCTAGACTTGTATATTCACATAAGCAACAAAATTTATACGAACGGCAAGACAAGGACGATGCAATCCACTCATTATAATACGATGCACTCGCCTAAGGAGTTAATAAATATCAAATATAAAAATAGTAATTTGTAGAAATGTATTTATGAATTGAGGATAGCGTAAAATGTTAAATTACAAAAATGCCCGTTACAAATTTTAGAGATTTTTGTGACACATAAGATATTTTAAGGTTCTGTAATTGTTAACAAGGGTTAAGTGAAGATTATTTTAATACGTAAGTAGTCATTAGGTAAATTTTGTATATTATAAGCGTTATTTATTTCCGTATGTGTTTTGAAAGTATAAAAGTTTGCCCATAGATGTTTCTTGAAATTTCAGTGCTTCATTTCATTTTCATAAAATCGCTGAGCTAGCCAGGCAATGAAAAGAGCACGGTAAGATAGTAATTTCATATTTTCTATTGCATCCTCATTAATACAATTTGGCTGTACCCGATTCACAGCAACTTTTGTGGCTCCTAACATTTTAGGCACCCGAATCATAGCACCCTCGTAGGCACACAAGCGACACACGCACAAACAGAAGGAGACACTTTTCATTAACATAAGTCATTTAAAAAATAAATTTTATAGCAAATCTGCTATGATATGCGCTTCTAAAATCTACTTTTAAAAGGTTTTGAATAAACTTGAACGATCAACATGAAAAGAAACATTATTGCATCGATATTTAGAACATTTTAGTACTAACGAAGGATTAATCAGAAAACTTTAATTTTCAATACCTTTTTCGTTACAATGACGTGCATAAAGTATTGCCTTGGTTATTACGTAATCGGGTAATCTTCCTCTATTCTTGCACTATATTTATCTTTTTTGTCTCATAACCTATTTCTTGCCCCTATACAAAACGATGTTTGAAGCTTAATTTTAATTAAACGCTAATGTTAAAGGTAATTTTAAATTAAACTCCGACTGGATAAAATATTGCGCGAAGTCGACAGTTTCAACGAGCGTTTCAAAGTTTACGCTAAATACTTTCAAAGGGGTTATGGCATTTGTCTCGGAAACTACTGAACTATTATAGAATATAGGCCAAGGCGTAACCAACATTCACAGAAACGCTTTTTGAACCTTTTCCAGTTTACTTCTTCAATGGTTTGATGGATGATGGACGAATAATTCGGTTCTGTTATCGGGCTTGACGGAACTATTCTACTGATGTTACAAATATTTGCAGCACATTATAGCTCGAGTTTGGTATAGAGATTAGCATCTGATTACATAAATCGATTATTTAATAAAAACATTTCTATTATAGTATGACAGAAGCTAAGCGAGTTGTATAGAGAAACCTAAGCTTTGACGCTAGGTATTTAAGCCCTAATGCTTTTTCGTGTTTATGAAGGCCTACAAACAGCTTGTCTAATGTAGTTTGCAGTCTATATTTTGAGCTGTAGCAAACGCGGAAGTAAAAGCGCATTCGGTAGGCAAGATTACAGACTACATCTATGAGCTTTTGTACAATATTGTGCCAAATTGATTATTAAATTAGTGTTTTATTATTTGTAATGGGGAATTTATTTTTGTATAGTTTGGGGAAAGTGCAGTAGTACTACAATAAAACTAATCGATTGCCAAAAATTTAGCTAATCTTGCGAATACAAACACTAGCTGTAAATGCATCTTTTTCGCGTTAATTATGAATCTTTTAAGGTTTCATAGTCTTCTACTTCTGAGTGCATTAGATGCAGTATGTTTGTAAATATGTATCGGTCGCAAAAATATAAAGTGTAAATGTAAAACCTTAAAAGATAAATTGGAAATATATTTGTATAGCAATATCTACATATATATATATATATATATATATATATATATATATATATATACAGTGCTTCCCAAAAGTAACGGATAAATTCGATTAAATGATTATTGACAATTTCTGAGTAAAAAGCAATGACACGTCGATTTTTATTTTTAAATTGTCATTTAATTATATAATTTTTAACCCCCCACCCTTCAACCCCTAAGCGCTAGCATCCCCTACTTAAAAATTTTAAATAGCAATGTACCCCTTGTGATACCTCAATTAATAGCATTTCTCATTAAGAAATAAAATTTTACAAAAAATTCTAAATCGGTTGATAAACAACTGTTTTATTCAATAAAAACTTATTCGCTTAAAGTGCCAATTATCGGGTATGCCTTTACAAACAAAATGTTTGTAAAGTGTCAAATATGTTTAGTGAAAGTACGTTAGTTAAGTACGTGTTGCTTGTTTAATAATAAGTCAGAAAAACGTGACTTAACGAAGCCGAAAAGATTGAAATTTTAATGATGATTGGCTTTGGAGATAGAATTCGAACGCACAAAGAAGTTCGAATTTTATTCAATGTAATTCATCCAGACCTCTCCCCAATCTCGCAATCAACGATAATCCGAATTGAAAATAAATTTCGGAATATTGGACACGTACGAGATAAATCTAAAGATGGACGTCCATCAGCTTTAGTTGAAGATTCAGAATTGGATGACTTGCTATTTGTGCAGGAAAATTCACATTCAAGCATTGCGGGAGTCGCTTCACAGTTAAATTCATCAAAAAGTGCAGTTCATAGAATTCTCCGTAAGCAAAAATTTCACCCTTACAAAGTGCAATTAGTGTAAGAGTTATCAGATGATGATTTTGATAGGCGAGCGCAATTTTGTGAGACAATGATGGAACTTTGCAATGAAAATCCTGGATTGGAAGGAAATATTATGTTTTCGGATGAGGCAACATTTTATTTCAATGGTACCGTTAATAAGCAGAATTGCCGTTATTGGGCTGATGAAAATCCGCATTGGATGATGGAAGCAAATACACAATTTCCACAAAAGATGAATATTTGGGTGGGGATAGTGGATAATACAGTTATTGGACCGTACTTTTTGGAGAGAACATTCAATGAGAACAGTATCTAAATTTTCTCCAATTTGAATTAATTCGAGCTTTAGCGGTACTACATCTGAATGCAGAAGATCCTGATTCACCTCATCCCAGTATTTGGGTACAGCAAGATGGTGCGCCTCCCCACTATGCACGTGCAGTACGGGAATATTTCGACCAAGTATTTTTTATGAGGTGGATTGGTAGACGAGGACAAATTGAATGGACCGCTAGGTCTCCCGACTTAACCCCTTTGGATTATTTCCTCTGGGGTTATTTAAAATCTAAAGTGTATCTGAATAGGCCTCAAAACGTAAACGAGTTAAAGCAGAGAATTCGGAATGAAATTCGTTTAATTTCCCCTCAGATAGTAAACAAAGTTCAACAAGAGTTTGTCTCTAGATTAGGATACTGCCTAGCGACTAACGGACAGCAGTTTGAACATTTAATTTAAATTGGGTTTGTTTTTGTTTTTTATTCAAGTTTAGTTGATTGAATAAAACTGACTTATTATTAAACAAACAACACGCACTTAACTAACGTACTTTCACTAAACTTATTTGACACTTTACAAACATTTTGTTTGTCAAGGCATCCCCGATAATTGGCTCTTTAAGCGAATAAGTTTTTATTGAATAAAACAGTTATTTATCAACCGATTTAGCATTTTCTGTAAAATTTTATTTCTGCATGAAAAATGCTATTAATTGAGGTATCACAAGGGGTACATTGCTATTTGAAATTTTTAAATAGGGGACGCTAGCGCTTAGGGTTGAAGGGTGGGGGGTTAAAAATTATATAATTAAATGACAATTTAAAAATAAAAATCGACGTGTCAGAGCTTTTTACTCAGAAATTGTCAATAATCATTTAATCGAATTTATCCGTTACTTTTGGGAAGCACTGTGTATATATATATATATATATATATATATATATATATATATATATATATACAGTGCGTATATACACTGTGTATATATATATATATATATTTATATATATTTATATATATATATATATACAGTGCGTCTCAAAAGTAACGGATATATTCAATTAAATGATTATTGACAATTTCTGAGTAAAAAGCTCTGACACGTCGATTTTTATTTTTAAATTGTCATTTAATTATGTAGTTTTTAACCCACCACCCTTCAACCCCTAAGCGCTAGCGTCCCCTATTTAAAAATTTCCAATAGCAATGTTCCCCTTGTGATACCTCAATTAATAGCATTTTTCATGCAGAAATAGATTTTGCAAAAAATTCTAAATCTGTTGGTAAACAACTGCTTTATTCAATAAAAACTTATTCACTTAAAGTGCCAATTATAGGGTATGCTTTGACAAACAAAATGTTTGTAAAGTGTCAAATAAGTTTAGAGAAAGTACGTTAGTTAGGTGCGTGTTGCTAGTTTAATAATAAGTCTGCAAAAATGAAACTTAACGAAGCCGAAAGGATTGAAATTTTAATGATGATTGACTTTGGAGATTCGAACGCACAAAAAAGTTTGAATTTTATTCAATGAAATTCATCCCGACCCCCCCCCCCTCCAATTTTGCTATCAACGATAAGCCGAATTGAAAATAAATTTCGGAATATTGCACACGTATGAGATAAATCTAAAGATGGACGTCCATCAGCTTTAGATCAAGATTCAGAATTGGATCACTTGCTATTTGTGCAGGAAAATCCACATTCAAGCGTTGCGGAAGTCGCTTCACAGTTAAATGCTTCAAAAAGTGCAGTTCATAGATTTCTCCGTAAGCAAAAATTTCACCCTTACAAAGTGCAATTAGTGCAAGAGTTATCAGATGATGGTTTTGATAGGCGAGCGCAATTTTGTGAGACAATCATGGAATTTTGCAATGAAAATCCTGGATTGGAAAGAAATATTATGTTTTCTGATGAGACAACATTTTTTTTTAAATGGTACCGTTAATAAGCAGAATTGTCGTTATTGGGCTGATGAACATTGGACGATGGAAGCAAATACACAATTTCCATAAAAGATTAATGTTTGGGCGGGGATAGTGTGTAATAAAGTTATTGGACCGTACTTTTTTGAGAGAACACTCAATGGGGAACAATATCTAAATTTTCTCCAATTTGAATGAATTTCGGCTTTAGCGGTACTACATCCGAATGCAGAAGATCCTGATTCACCTCATCCTAGTATTTGGCTACAGCAAGATGGTGCGCCTCCCCACTATGCACGTCCAGTACGAGAATATCTCAACTAAGTATTTCCTATGAGGTGGATTGGTAGACGAGGACAAATTGAATGCCCTGCAAGGTCTCCCGACTTAACCCTTTTGGATTATTTCCTCTGGAGTTTTTTAAAATCTAAAGTGTAGTAAACAAAGTTCAACAAGAGTTTGTCTCTAGATTAGACACTGCCTAGCCGCTAACGGACAGCAGTTTGAACATTTAATTGAAATTGGGTTTATTTTTTGGTTTTTATTTAAGTATTGTATATTGAATAAAACAGTTATTTATCAGCCGATTTAGAATTTTTTGTAAAATTCTATTTCTGCATGAAAAATGCTATTAATTGAGGTATCACAAAGGGTACATTGCTATTTAAAATTTTTAAATAGGGGATGCTAGCGCTTAGGGGTTGAAGGGTGGTGGGTTAAAAACTACATAATTAAATGACAATTTAAAAATAAAAATCGACGTGTCAGAGCTTTTTACTCAGAAATTGTCAATAATCATTTAATAGAATATATCCGTTACTTTTAGGAAGCACTGTATATATATATATATATATATATATATATATATATATATATAATCATAAAAGGTTCTTGATAATTCTTGAGCGTAGTTAAATTAGAAAAGATTTTGTTTTTTGGTTCTTGGGATAAAGTCGCTCATAAAATTAAACACAAAACATTAAATGTGTATCATTTGTATTAAATCGTACGTTTCGGTGATAATTTACACCTTAATCATCGATCTACATGAAAAAGTATATAAATAGGTAATTCATATAACAGGTAATATATGTTTAACTTACTTATTACTTGATAAAATTATTTTATGTATTCACCCATAATAAAAGTAACAGAAGGAAGCTCGTAATATTACTGATTAAGAATTAAAATTAATTTTAAATTTTGAATGAAATGTCAGTTCACTTATTTGACAAAAAGTAGAATCAAGGATGACATCAATCAACAAATTATGACACTATTTGCTTATATTTTTTATTTAAATAGTAGTATGTGGTTTATTTGTAAAAAAATTTTTGTATGGTGGGTTGCATAAAAATAGTTTGATTTTAAAATCATATATTTTTACAGGTGTAGTAAACAGATTGACTTGTGACTTAAATTAAATAGAATTCTGTGTGTAAGCAATTTCATTATAGTTAGTATATTTTTTTGGATTAAAAGTGTATAGGTATGAGTAAACTGTATGTAAATTATTGATGTCTTTTTTATGATTGATGGAATTTTGTTCTTGGTTTATATGAAATGATTCTAAGAAAAGTCTTTTTTTGTAATTGCTTTCTATATCTAAAATTTTTACATTATCATAATTGACTTTGTGTTTTGTATTGTATAAATGTATAGAAAGAGCACAAGAAGTTTTTCCTAATTTCGCATCACTTTTGTGTTGTGTCATGCGATTTCGGAGCCACTGTTTGGTTTGGCCTACGTAGGAAGCTTTGCATTCACATTGAATTTTATACACTAAATTGCTACATAAAGCTTTATTTGTTTTTTCTTTTAGTTTAGTAAAAAAGTTTCCAATGGACTTAGTATTTGAATGTATTATAGTTACAAAAGGTTGTTTTAGTAATTTTTTTATTAGTGGTGAAAGATTAGGAATATATAAAAGTTTTTGTAAATGATATCAGTATGTTTATTTTGAGGTGGAAATATGATTGTGTTAGTATGTAGTAGTTTTGATAAAAGTGGTTTAGGGTAACCGTTGTTGATTAAGATTGATATTAGTTCTTTCAGATTTTTTTCTTTAAATTTGGGTTCACAGATAGAGACCATACGATGTTTCAGTCCTAATATGGTGTTAATTTTTGTTTCATGCTATGATTGGAATGGTAATTTAAATATCTTTCTGAATTTGTAGTTTTTTGTAAATATCAAAATTGATCTTGTTGTCATTATTGCGGATAACTAGTGTATCAAGAAATGGTATTGATTGGTGAGATTCTAGTTCGTAAGTAAATTTCAAATGTTCGTTAAAATTGTTAAAATGTTGAATGGTGGTTAGTAAAAAATGTTCAGGAAGTGAGCAGAGAATGTCATCAACGTATTTGACTAGAAATACCATTTTGAAAGGTAAGTTAGGTAAAACACTTTCTACTTTCTACTTTCTAGTTTGTCCATTACTATTTGTGCAATAATAGGGGATAATGGTGAACCCATAGGAGTACCAAAAATCTGTAAGTAAAATTTTGAGTTAAAACTAAAATATGTGTTGTTGAAGATAAGGTTTATTGAAGTGATAAATAATTGTAATGATATATGGCAATGTGGTTCTATGGAATCCCATTTTTCTGTAATAATTTGAATGACTAAGTTGACTGGTATGTTTGTAAATAAAGAGTTAACGTCGAGAGAAACGAGAATGTGATCTTGAGGTAGTTGAAAGTTACGGTATTGGTTTACGAATTGGAAGGAATCTACTATGTTGTGGCCTGTAATTGGGAAAGATTTTTGTAATATGGTAGATAAGAAAGAAGAAAATGCATATGTTGGAGAATTAATTGAAGAGATAATAGGTCTTAAAGGAATATCTGGTTTATAGATTTTTGGGAGTCCATAATATTTGCTTGGAACAGAATTATTGGTGATAAGTAGTGATTTTTGTTCATTTGTAATCATGTCTTTTTTGAATAATAATTTAATGTGATTGTTTATGGTGTTCTGTATTGTGAAAGTGGGGTCCTTTTTTAGTTTTTTATATGTAAGTTCATCATCTAATAAGGTGTTGGATTTATCTATATATGTTGATTTATTAAGTATAACTGTTACGGCTCCTTTGTCTGCTTTAGTGACAAAAATATCAGGATGGTCCTTTAGGAATTTCTTTAATTTATTAAAGATTACAGAATCTGAATTAAATTTATTATTAGGTTTTTTTAGAAAGATATTTAAATTACCATTCCAATCATAGCATGAAACAAAAAATTAACACCATATTAGGACTGAAACATCGTATGGTCTCTATCTGTGAACCCAAATTTAAAGAAAAAAATCTGAAAGAACTAATATCAATCTTAATCAACAAAGGTTACCCTAAACCACTTTTATCAAAACTACTACATACTAACACAATCATATTTCCACCTCAAAATAAACATACTGATATCATTTACAAAAAACTTTTATATATTACTAATCTTTCACCACTAATAAAAAAATTACTAAAACAACCTTTTGTAACTATAATAAATTCAAATACTAAGTCCATTGGAAACTTTTTACTAAACTAAAAGAAAAACAAATAAAGCTTTATGTAGCAATTTAGTGTATAAAATTCAATGTGAATGCAAAGCTTCCTACGTAGACCAAACCAAACAGTGGCTCTGAAATCGCATGACACAACACAAAAGTGATGCGAAATTAGGAAAAACTTCTTGTGCTCTTTCTATACATTTATACAATACAAAACACAAAGTCAATTATGATAATGTAAAATTTTAGATATAGAAAGCAATTACAAAAAAGACTTTTCTTAGAATCATTTCATATAAACCAAGAACAAAATTCCATCAATCATAAAGAAGACATCAATAATTTACATACAGTTTACTCATACCTATACACTTTTAATCCAAAAAAATATACTAACTATAATGAAATTGCTTACACACAGAATTCTATTTAATTTAAGTCACAAGTCAATCTGTTTACTACACCTGTAAAATATATGATTTTAAAATCAAACTATTTTTATGCAACCCACCATACAAAAATTTTTTTACAAATAAACCACATACTACTATTTAAATAAAAAATATAAGCAAATAGTGTCATAATTTGTTGATTGATGTCATCCTTGATTCTACTTTTTTGTCAAATAAGTGAACTGACATTTCATTCAAAATTTAAAATTAATTTTAATTCTTAATCAGTAATATTACGAGCTTCCTTCTGTTACTTTTATTATGGGTGAATACATAAAATAATTTTATCAAGTAATAAGTAAGTTAAACATATATTACCTGTTATATGAATTACCTATTTATATACTTTTTCATGTAGATCGATGATTAAGGTGTAAATTATCACCGAAACGTACGATTTAATACAAATGATACACATTTAATGTTTTGTGTTTAATTTATGAGCGACTTTATCCCAAGAACCAAAAACAAAATCTTTTCTATATATATATATATATATATATATATATATATATATATATATATATATATATAATTGGTTAATATTGACTGCGCCATATATTTTAGATTGATGATATATTGGGGTATCAGTCGGAACTTTTGTTGAAATAAAACTTCTTCTATACTTATTCGAGCTTTCGAAAATCAATATCTTTAGGAAGATACTTAAATTACCATTCTTTCCACCCCATACACATAAAGATTAATATCATTCTAGGTCTAAAGAGAAAAATACAATCTGTATCACATCATACCTTAAAAAATAAAAATTTATTGATACTAAAAGATCTATTATTAAAAAACGCATACCCTAAAACCCTAATTAATAAACTTCTTTTCAACACCTCCAAAATAAACAACAACAATATAATTAACAACACCGTAAACAACGGTGATGATCCCTCAACCTACATCTCACTACCCCACATAGATAACCCTACTGGTAAATTAAAATAACTCTTCAAAAACCTAAACAATATCAAATTTTCAATAATGCCTACATTAACTTTAAACAGAGCATTGTACACAAACTTAGAAGATGTTACTACAAAACAACAAAAATCGGGAATTGTGCATTGTATACCTTGCCAGGACTGTGATGGAAAATACAAAGGACACACTTCCACATGACTCTCAACCAGAATAGCCTCACATAAAAGCAACTGCAGACACAACAATAAAACATGTGCACTTTCCTCCCATGCCATCGAAACAGGTTATAAAATTAATTATAATGATACCAGTATAATATTCAATGAAATAAACTACAAAAAACGATTATTTTTAGAAATGATCGCTATTTTTTTACAAAAAACACCGTTGAATAAGAAAACACACACACAAAATCTCAACAACATTTACTCGTATCTTCTGACCGTTATTAAAAAATCTAATAAATACAAAAGACACACCAACACCTGACATCAATTCAAACAGAATACTTTACAATTCACCGTACAAGAGATACAAAATTTAATTTTATTATTACCTAAGATACACTTACAGTTGTCTTCAATCAAAACATGTCAAATTCAATTTATACAAATTCAAATTAATTTTAGATGCTACATTTTAATCCTAATTTATAAAAACTTCATTATTCGTAAGTAACCTACAATTGTTAATTACTCTAAGTTTGTACTTATAGTTTTCCTGAAGAAGAAAATAATATTTTTCGAAAGCTCGAATTAGTATAGAAGAAGTTTTATTTCAACAAAAGACCCGACTGATACCACAATATCTCATCAATCTAATATATATATATATATATATATATATATATATATATATATATATGTTCATGTTCATCTACAACAAACGCTATTAAACAATGGATACCCTAAAGAATTAACCAATAAATTGATTTACCAAACAAAACAATCACAACCTGAAAATATACAATCTCAACCTATTAAATATAAAACACTACCATATATACAACACCTAACACCGTCTTTAATAAAAATATTACAAACTTCAAAAAGAAAAATTTCAACTATATATGAAAATAACATCAAACGCACTTTTACAAAAATCAAAGACAAAACTCCCAAAGCACTACAAAGTAACATCATATATAATATCCCGTGCAGTTGCAATAAACAATATATAGGTCAGTCCAAACAGTGGTTGAGAAATAGAATTACACAACACAAAAGTGACCAAAAACTAAATAAACGATCAAGCAGACTTTGACAATACAAAAATATTAGATGTAGAAAAAACATATAAAAATAGACTATTTCTAGAAAGCTACCATATACAAAAACAACCCAACACTATTAATTTTAAAAACGATATAGATAACTTAAACAAAAGTTACGCATTTCTATTCTCTTTTAATAATTTATAAGTAACCTACTACTTAACCTAATTAAAATAATCATAAAAATGTTACATATACTAATAAGACACAATTATTATCCACCATACTCAGACAGTACCACCCACACATATACAATCAACGTTAAATTAAAATTAGATATAAATAAAAATATTATTAATGTTTATAGTAGATTATTATTATAAAACAACAATTTTTTCTTTTACAATGTTTTCAATTTTTAATTTTTAAACTTCCAATTATAATTAACTATTAGAAATTTAGTATTAGGACCTAGTTATTATAGCATTTTCTATGAAAACAAAACAATGTATAAATTTCATAAGACCTTATTATAACATTAACAACAACCATATGTCAAATAAATGTAAGTTTAGATATTAAGAAATTCTCCAAATATTGTAACTTTTAATTTAATTTCAGAACTAAGTTTAAGGAAATATATTTTCCGAAACGTCAGTTTGACATTTATATAAATATTGTATTTGGACGAAATAAACCCCACAAGATTTAAAAATATTTTTATTTACATATTAATACGTCCAGGAATATATTAGAAAACATATATATATATATTGACGTGATAAGGGGTTACGAGAGATCATTGAAACCCAAACTCTACAAATAAATCCCACCAAAATATAAAAGAATTTGGAAAATAAACCGAAATTTCTATAAATTTATGGTTACGCCCTGTATAATACAAGCGTACTTTTATTCATTGATGTACAAGCAAAAAAATGCAATTGCGCGTGTATAAATAATTGCCCTGTATGATATAAGCATACTGTAAATATATAGCAAATAATGTAAGCTGCATAGTAAAAATAATTAATCGTTAAGATACCCTAAAAACGCATTCAATGCGAACGCAAATCGATCATTTTAAGATAAATACAAAACCATTTATTTTCACTTATTAATTATCATTATATTTTTTATGCATATAAAAATGCTCTTCATTTGCTCTAAGTAGCGTATAATAGTGCTAGCTTTACGTATTTGGCATAAAAACTATAATAAATCGTCTATTTAAAACCTCAATTTTAATCTTAAAACACGTTTTACCGTGAAAGCAAATGCACCCTTTTTGCATTAAAAAGCAATTAAAGTTTATATTAATTAGCCTTTGCAAAGTATAAAAACATTGTAAATAAGAACATGTTCCCGTATTCTTGATAGCAATTGAGAAAAATTGTCTTTGCACTCCAAAGTGTGTGTTGTAAAGTACACTTTGAGAACCAATCACCGTAAAACTTTTGTGAGGTTGCATTATGGTGAGAAAAAATTGAAAGGTGTAGCCAATGCTCTGGTACACACTCGTTTTACTCATAACTAAACTGCTGAAATAAATAAAAGTGCCCTACAACGTATAAGTTTTCTAGAATGACAGACTCCTTTAGCCTCACCTAGACTAATAAACAAAAAAAAAATCATCGCCGACCTCATAGAAAGTAATGTAAAACGCTAGAGCGACAAACGCATCTCGAGTTTCGTCTAGACTTACGTACTGCTGAGCGCCCAACTCTCCACGAGTCTCGTCTAGACTAACGTACTGCTGAGCGACTAACTACGGCGACAAGTCTCACCTAGATTAAACCGAACTAAATATGCTGCGCTGCAATGCCGATAAAGATCAAAAAATTTGTATTCAAACAAAACCGTACATACTGAACCAGAGCAATATTCAAACGTTATAACGACAGTAAAATGAAAAATACCAATATAACAAAACATAACCTCTTATTTCGAGCGATTAAATATACAACCGGGTTTGTTAACTTCCTTTGCTAATAAGTGAGCCATCATTTTTCACTTATGTGCTACCGGTCTATACTTACTACTCATCTAATCCGAAGTTCATATTCCAACTCTACAAGATTTAAACAAACAATAGAAAAATGTTCAGTTATCTTTAAAAATTTTAATAATTAAAAAATATAAAAATTTTAGATAAGAGACAATTCCTACTTTCAATCTACAAAATTATTTTTCTTGTTTGTACTCATTAACACGCAATCGTGTTAATTGCGTAAAGATTCTCGTTATGCTTTTTCATTAATCAACTTAATGTAATTTTATATACATGTATTTGTTCCTCTTTGTGTTTATTAACAGGCACACGAGTTAATCTTGTAAATAATTGGTTATAGTGTTGTAAGAATTGTAAATATACGTTTTTTGCTTGTGTATGCAGGGTGCAATTTTGAAACCAACCAATACGTTCAATTGAAAAAGTATAATGCATAGAAAAAAAAGGTTCAGATAAAGTTATAACTGATGAAGGGGGACATACATTTCTGGAGACAGTTTTGAAAGTTTTTCAGTAGTTGTTTTAGGAAATTACAAAGTTACCTTTTTTTTAAATAGAAAGAAATATTTTCAGATATCGTGTCGGATAGCTCTTTAAAAATGCTATTTTTCAATATAATATACTCTTATTGACAAAAAAACAATGAAACTGACAAACAAAAAAAGGAAAAGTTGAATTTTTTAGGGATTTTTATTAATTAGATGTTCAAATTTTTTACCATTTTGATCTAAACAAAAATTTACTCTTTTCGACAGTTCTTTCGATGCTGACGTTTTAATTATTTCTGAATTTATATCTGGTGAATACTATTTTTGCGGTCTCCTTCGGTTATTACTGCTACTGCAAAACCTTATTCTTCAGATATCCCCAGAGAAAATAATCGCGAGGCGTTAAAGCCGGAGATAACGATGGCGAGCAAACAGGACCTTCGTTACCAATCCATCAGCAAAAATATTGTGTAAGGCTAAACTAACATCTCACGTATTGTGAATTTATGATCAGGAGCACCATTTTATTCGGGAAAAATGTGTCGGTAATCCGCTAATGGTAGATTGTTCACGTAGTTAGTCACATAATTTCTTATTATAAATTTAAATATCATTTGCCTGTCAAATTTTCATTGCAAAATATGGACCCAGCAATAGCATTATGTTTAAGCCTGCACCAGACATTAAAAGATTAATACGATTGAGAGTTTCTATTCCTAGTTTGAGGTGAAATTTCAACGTTCCAGAAATGTACATTATGACGGTTAAACATACCATTTTTTGTAAGCTTGATCTCATCAGACCAAACTATTTGTTTAACAATATCAGAATCTTCCTGAGATTTAATAATAATCCATTGGCAAATCTTGATTTCTTTAAAGAATCATTTTCACAAAGCTCTTGCAATAATCTGTATTTGTATGGCCGCATAATATGCTTTTTCAAAATCTTTCACACAGTGTTATGATTGATTCTGCATCAAGATGCAACTTGTCGTGTAGAAGTATTGGGTCCATTAGCAAAGAAAGCCATTATTGTTATTTCGAGGTTTTCGTCAACAACTGTACTGTCGTGTTGTTTCTTAGTAATGTTAAATGATCCAATACTTTTCATATTATAAAAATAGTGCAAAGATGTTGGCGAGAGCGCCTTGTCTTCAACGGATATCTTATTGAAAATTGAGGAATCGTTTCACTTAAACTTTGACCGCATTCGTCATACATATCTGTTAGTTCAAAAAATCAGAATTATTTAATTATTGAAGAGCCATTTCAATTAATTCACATTTTGCTAAGTTCGATGCACAACAAATCAAAATCTAAATCACAGTCATCCGAGATAACCATAAGAGTCCATGCGTGTTGCTACAAGATCGCCTCTACGCATGCATACAAATTAATGCATTTTTGAAGGCTAATTTTTGATTTTAGATATAGGGATATGTTATATTAAAACTTAGCATTTTTAAAGAGCTATCTGATACGATAGCTAAAAATACTCCTTTCTATTTATAAAAAGGTAACTTGTAAGTCCCACTTCATAAGCTATAACTTCTATCTGAACGTTTTTTTTCTATACCTTATACTTTGTAGATTAAATGCAAGTTACATATTTCCCAAATTAATATGTATACAAATTTAAATATAATTATTAAGTCTTAAACAATAGAATGTTACATTGTATAATTAAAGGACACATTATACAAGATTAATGAAAGTTCATAATCAGACGTGAGAACCGAAGCAACTACTTTGTATTCTAGACTCAACATGATACTGCAGGTGCAGGACACAATGAACTGCAATAAAAGCAGACTTAATTAAGATTACTAAGAAGTAAGACATTGTATGTTATCAAGAAGAAGCGGATGACAGGTAGCAGACTTATTAAAGCAAGTTATCATTAATTGTACCGAAAAAATTAGGTGCCTCAGGCAAACACAAATATGGAATGATTATCGATTACACAAAACTAAACGAGAAGACGCTAAACAATAAGTACCCACTACCGAATATTACAGAAATATTAGACAAGCTAGGAAAATGTCAATATTTTTCGACATTAGATTTCGCCTCAGGATACCACCAAGTGGAAATGGACGAGAAAGACAAAACTAAAACAGCTTGCAGTCCACCTAGAGAACACTATGAATACAAACGCACGCCGTTTGGCTTAAAAAACGCACCCTCCACTTTTCAGAGAGTTATAGACAATATTTTAAGAGGAATACACAACGAAAAATGCCTTGTGTACCTGGACGACATAATCATATATTCAACATCACTGAATGAACATATCGAAAGACTAAGAGAAGTATTTGAACGTTTACAAAAAGCTTACTTTAAAGTTCAGTTAGACAAAAGCGAATTCTTGCAAAAGGGAGTAGCATTTTTAGGACACATTATAACGCCACAAGGTGTTATGCTAAACCCAAACAAAATAAATGCCGTACTAAATTACCTCTTACCAAAAACAGATAAATAAATAAAAGGATTCTTAGGACTCAGCGGATATTACAGAAAATTCATTAGAGGTTACGCACAAATAACCAAACCGTTAACCAATTGTTTAAAGAAAAGTAATAAAATCAAACACACACGGGAATTTATTAAAGCATTAAAGAAAATTAAGTGCACTCTTACGAATCACCCTTTATTAGAGTACCCAGACTTCTCAAAACCATTTTTGTAATTACTGTATAAAAATAAAATTGATAGACGTGTTTTTGGAAATAAAGACTTTTTAAAAAGAAGCTTCCAAAGGCCCAAAACCTATCTGACGCAGTCGGAACGGATTCCAGAAGGGCACTAACAAATCCAAAATAGAGGAACTTGTGGCCGTTAATTTCAATTCTTTACTGGAAACAAAAACCAAACAATTGGATGAAGTACAAAAATCGACCGAATCCAATAAAGAAGAAAGGCTAATGGAACTGGCAATCAAACTTTTGCGAGTACCATAAGTTCATTTTCCTAACCATTTTCAATTGCATATTGATATTAGCAAGTAAGATTTGAAACAAGGAAAATTTATATATGCATTTTATGCACAAGTTGTTATTACATGTATTATCACAATTTATTACTGAAACAATTTACCCAGCAAAAGTCTGAACCTTATTATAACAAAGGTGTATACACAATTTATTGCAGCATTTATTATTGAAATAGTTTATTCAAAAAATATGAAACTTAATGAGATTATAAAGGTTTATAATTGCACACATTTATGTACAATTATTGCAACAATTCAACAGAAGTCTGAAGTCGATGTAATTATAACCAAAGTTTATAATTACACGCAATATACGTAACGATAAGTGATTCTTTAAATAACTTAATACAAACTTTACTACAATAACTGAGAATAAAATTTATAGAGAAGCATACTGAAAATATTAAACTTTATTTAGACTCAATACCAATCTAGGATGGTAACCAGGCTTTATAGGAACTTTTATTACTGCTTGTGAGACATTTCTTAAGTCATTTTATAAACAGGAAATGTTGACCGCAACGTCTGGCTTTTACGCTTAATCTTAAGTATGTTAACGGGTAGAGCATTGACACTAATAGCTAGTAGAAACAACCTCGCGGAATGGGACGACTACAAACGGATATTGATAGCGTATTTTGGAGACCAGCAGAATATCAAATGTCTCATCAGGGACTTAATAAACCTACGAATGGAAACTAATCAATTACCATACCAATTTGGTATGCGATGTCAGGACGTACAAAGTTTAATCCAAACCAAACTAAAACTCGAGGAACCTGATCAAAGCATACGTTTAATAAAGACAAAAATGTAAGACGAGATGGCTATAGACACCTATATAAACGCGTTACCCGGGCGATTATCGGATAAAATAAGATTTCAACATCCCCAAAATTTAGAAGAACCAATTAACTTGATTGTAGAAGAAGAAAGCGTGAAGTACTACAGAAATAAAATTTACAATCGTAACGCAAATACAAATTACTTACCAATTAAAACGATACAAGCCGCGAAACAAACACCAACACAACCGAATGAATCGCCCACGAATTAACAATCCAAATTTTAATAACATAAATTTCAACAACCAATTTCGGCAATTTCCCAAGCAAACAGTAAATTCAAATATTATAAAACCAGCATTTACACTAAAATTCAATCAGAACGCAAATCGAACATGGCAAACATTTGGCGCAAGTTCTAGCAGAAACGCACCCATGACGAGTAATAACAACAACTCCAATAAATACTATAAACCAACCCCTATGGCCACTTCATCTGGTAACACTAGACAAAACACAAAAATATCGCAAATCAGAAAAGGAACCTTTTAAAATCAAAACAGCACACAAAACGATGTTACACCAATTTATTGCAAAAATGCCTTTACCAAAAACATTTAACGTAAAAATGAAACATAAATTTTGCATCTTCGAATTAAACAATATATAGACGGAATAATAGGCATGGATTTGCTAAAAAAATTAGGCGCAAATACTGATATAAGAAACCGATTATTAAGAACGAAACACGGACAAATTCCAATTACATTCCAAAACAGTAACATTCAAACGAATCAAAAATACACAATCGAACCCAGAACAGAAAAACAAATAAAAGTCTCAGTAAACTCAAAAAACGACATAGGACTTATAAATCGCATGCCATTCCAACAAGGAGTAAAAACACCCACCGCGTTAGTACAAATAAAAGACAACTACGCCACTACGACAATTTTGAACTTAAACGATTACCCCATAGAAGTATCCTTAATAAAACCAATAAAAGTAGAAAAAGTGAATTTTAACGAAATGGAAAACGACGAGGAATTAATAAGTAATTTTAACCCCGCAGATCACGATAAAATGTTAAAGAAAATTTTAATTAACATTCGTTTTAATGATGATATTAATACAGAAGGAGAGAGCAATTAAAGAATTATGTTTCGAATACCGAGATATATTCCAATGTGAAGGAATACCTTTAACTTTCACCAACACAGTTAAACATAACATTCAACTAACAGAGGATAAACCGATTTTTACCAAAGCATACAGACTACCCCAAGCAGGCCAAAAAGATCTCAGATAGAAATGTAGCAGTAGTAGACAACGAAAAAACTACAAGAATCATACATTTCAAAAATTTAAAACATCCTTTACTTTCAGATGGACAACCATCATCCTTGCCGTCAACCTTCACCCAGCTAGAACGGACGAGAACGAAATAAAAATAGAAGATATAAAAAAACAACCCCGGTATACTACCAGTAAAATTGGGAAGTATGCAAATCACAGTAGACTATTGGACTTTCGCACAGAAATTTGATTTAACTGAATTAAACAAGAATTTTATTTAATTAAAGACAATTACGACAAACTGAAAGATTCAATGGTCATAGCCAAATTTGGAAAAGAGTATGCGATAGAAGTGTTTAATTACAAAAGCATAATGGAAAACATCCTAAAGAATACAAACGATAAATTCAATCGATTAATATCAACAGATCAAACCACAAGACAGAAACGAAGAATTATTAATAAATTGGGTAATATTATTAAAGCTATCACAGGTAATTTAAACAGCCAATAGCTGAGCGATACAACAGTGCAATACAAGAATTGATTGACAATCAGAACGACATAAAAAATATTGTTAAAACCAAATATCCTTAACTCAATTCAACCATAGTAAAATTAACGTTACACTAAGAAAATTAGTAAAGAACCAAGACAGTATAACAAATAGAATACTAACTCTTGAAAGTAACATGCAAACACAATGTTAGGAATGCGAGACTTAATAAAATTTAACACAAAATTCAATCAAATGATATCAACCCTTACTGTAATTCAACAAATGTTAGCTACATTAGAAAATAATGTAATATTTTCTAAATTAAATACATTACATGCTAGTATAATAGAACCACTTGATTTATTAAACAAATTATTAGAAATTAGATCACTTATAACTCATAGTAAACTACCCTTTAAAGTAACAAAATCTAACATATTTGCATTTGAAAAAATAGCCATAGTAAAAGGTTATGTAATGAAATCATGAAATTACGTTTTTAATAGAAATTTCCATTGTAGAGATTAATACTTACAATTATTATCATTTATTTGCTTTCCTCATAAAAGTTACTACCCAATATCAAGGTATTATCCTCAAAACCAAGTTCCTTTTCCTAAATGAACTTAGGTATGGATTCACAAATGAAAAGTGCAAGGAAGTGGCACCCAGCCAATACTTATGTCAATCATTAACAACAACAGCTATTCAAACAGATAGCCCTTGTGAAGTACAATTATTACGATTTTCTAATCATTGCGAGGATTGTGTGCCAAAACCAGTACAAGTTACAGATACGAAAATTCAAAAAGTTACGGACAACAAATGCATTGCTGTATTTCCTCAAGAAGTAATAGCAACCACCAATTGCAACCAAGACGAAAACCGTATAGCCTTAATTGGAAGCGAAGTAATCACCATAAATAAAGATTGCTACTTAAAATTAAAAAGTGAAATTATTCGAGTATATCAAAACTTAACAGTGATGAAGAAATTTGCAAATTTACTCGAACTACTGTTCAAGATCCCTCAAACCGAAAACAACAAAATTATCAAAAACCGATGCAACTAGAACATCTAGACCTTGCCGATCTCAATCACCGCAGTGAAATTAATGGACACTTATAAAGAACACCTAAGTGAATTAAAAGTGTTAATGTTATAATATGACAATATCAGTATTTGGACAATTTTATTGATCATTGTAATAATTTTATTAATTATATATTTATTTTACAAAATGTATATTAGATATAAGAACAAAGAAACAAATGTGAACAATGAAACTTTAGGGACAATGAGTTTTAAAAATTAAATACAACCCTTAATTTTCATCTAAGTCGGGAGGGGTTACATATCCCACAAATTAATATGTATTTAAATATAATTATTAAGTCTTAAGAAATAGAATGTTACATTGTATAATTAAAGAACACATTATAAAAGGTTAATGAAAGTCCATAATCAGACGTGAGAACGGAAGCAACTACTTTGTATTCCAGATGTATTATGATATTGCAGGTGCAGGTCACAATGAACTATAAAAAAGCAATTGTTATAATTAAGATTACTAAGAAGTAAGACATTGTATGTTATGCAGTAATAGCAGACTTGAGATCTGCATTTTCCAACGAAATGATGTGAGAGCAGGGATTACATAAATACCCTGAGGAGGCCATGATGGTCAGTCAGTCTCGAACTTCATAACTTTAACATTGTTGATAGTTCAGCTACTCATTAGTAATTATTAAAACATAACTTTGATTATTTGTTAATTAAAACGTTAATGCACATAACGTACAATTCGTTAGACCATTTTTGTAATTACTGTATATAAATAAAATTGATAGAAGTGTTTTTGGAAATAAAGACTTTTTTAAAAGAAGCTCCCAAAGGCCCAAAACCTATCTCAGCGTTGGTTGTTTTAAAAATTACACCCTATATATTAACATATATGTTGCAGTAGTTTGTCCTGCTAGATACCAGCATCCGCCCTGTTATCAGTACTACAATTATTGGTTTTCCTTATTATTTGATTGTTGTATAGCATTCCAAAAGTTTTGTAACTCAAATATTTTGTTAGACACGTTAAATACGCTGGTTTCTCTCTTAATATCGCACTAGTCGATTGTGCACCTGCCGTGTTTAAATTTAGAAAGGGCATTGTCACGGGTTATTCATACATCATAAATACTGTTTCTTAAAAACAAACCCTTAACTTCAGTTTTTATGTATGCTAAAAAAGAGGCAAATATTTAGGAATACCAATTTAACTTAGCCGTAATTTTTGTATTTTGGCAATCAAAACCAGAATACCTACTTTGAAAGGCAGAAAAGAACACGTAAAACTTTTCACTTGAGCATAAGCTAGTAGTGTTAAGGTTAGTGACTCCATAAGCGATCTTTGCATATTTATTACATAACCTGAGCAATATGCTAAATTGAATAGGTATTGATCCACGTTACTTTACGTTATACTATACACAGCGCAGAAACTCAATATCTCAGCATTATACCTATACTGAAAGGGACGTGTTTAGGTAATATATTAAACAACGGTTTATTGTAGTCGAACACAGAAGAGAAGCATCCATTCATCATTTTATGCACTATTATAATAAGACTTGTATGTATGAATCAGAGGTCGGTATTAATACAAGCGTTATATAGGTAATTACAAAACGTGTTCATGCATTATTGCCGAGATTCATCAATGCTGTGATTGCGCTGCTGATGGCTATTAGAGACGCTAATGAGCTTGCTGTATTCTAGGCGGGTGTCCTCAAACTTCTTTTCTTCTGGGACTTGAACACGATTTGATGAGGGCAGATCCTAATCTCAAATTGCACGACGCAAAGGACTTTATTATTTTAGAAGTGGTAGCTGAGATTACTTGTTCTGCACGCGGGCGCTGGGTTTGAAGTGTTCTGAAAACTTTATGCTTTAGACTTACTAGGGAAAAGCATTTCCAATATCAAACAGTTAAAGTGAGGAAAATTATCTGATCGAGCAATCTTGGTCCTTTGCAATTCCTGTTTTAGAAATACGAGTAAATATTTAACAAAAGTTTATTTAATGACGAAATATATCTAAATATTTTTCAAGCACAATTATCACAAGCTGAAAAATGAAGTTACAGTTTTAAAGCAGCGAATATTGACTGTGTGGATAATGAAGAGAGCAGTAATGTACTGGTCGAAAACGTAGATAATAGTATAAAGTTTGAATGCAGTGTAGATGAAGTATGGAAGGCGGTGAGCAAGCAGGACAAGAAAGGATGAAAGTAAGCGTGTGAATGGCGTTGTTAACAGTAGAAATGAAATTGTTTGGGACGTTGTATGGTGGTGGCAAGAAGGATGCAGATGACTGTACGGATGATGAAGAGAGCAGTAATATACTAGTTAAAAACGTAGATAATAGTATAAAGTTTGAATGCAGCGTAGATGTGGTATGGAAGGCTGTCAGAACTCTGAAGAAGGGCAAAGCGGCAGGTGTAGATGGAAACAAGTGAAATGCTTAAGTATGTTTTCAGGGTGCTGATTGAATGTTTGTGCAAACTAATAGAGTTGTGTATAGAAGAAATGAAGGCACATGAAGATTGGAAGAAGTCGTTTATTATCCCTTTGCACAAAGGTAAAGGCAGCAAGTATGTATGCAAAAATTATCGTGGGATGTCTATTGATTGCACCCAGTAAAGTGTATGGAAAAATTGTGATTGAGAGAGTTCACAAGAGAACGCAGGACAATGTACGAGACGTTCAATGTAGTTTTATGCCTGGAAGAAAATGTGCGGATCAGATGTTTGTAATGCAACAAATTGTCGAAAAGTGAATCATGCCAGAAAGAAAATGTATGCAGAATTTTTAGATCTGGAAAAGACGTATGGCACTGTGAATAAAAGCGAATTACGGAAGGCGCTGGGTAAATACGGTGTAAGCAAGTGCTTAACAAAATCTATCAGAGCGATGTACGAAGACAACAAAGCGTGTGTACGTGTGAATGGTAACATGGAGCAATACGTTGACATTGTGGGAGGTGTAAAGCAGGTCTGTGTGATGTCTCCATGGCTGTTCAATGTATTTATGGATATGTATCAGGTTGACTTGCGAAGATATAGAAGGAGTGAAAATTGGTGAAACAAATGTCAGTGTGCTGTTGTATGCGGATGATGCAGTATTGTTCGCCGAATCGTCACAAGATTTCCGACCAATGCTTGACAAGTTCTCGGAAGTGTGTGAAAATATGCAATTGAAAGTGAATGTAAATAAGACAAAAGTAATAATTTTTGACAGAGATGGCGGAATTGATGACTTTCTATTTAGAATGGACAATGACTCGATAGAGAAAGTGTACTTTAGTAAAAAATTTATGAGTAATGGAAAACCGGATGGTGAAACAGAAAGAAATGCAAATGCTGGAAGCGTGGAAAAAAAGTGTCTGGAAGTATGTGGGCAGTGAACACGTATGAGGCATTGAGTATAAATACAAAGCTGGCTATTTACAACAGTGTGTTTGTGCCAACCATTTTGTATTGGAACGAAACTTGGGTCTGGCAAAAGAAGCATGTTAGTCGTATAAATACTTCAGGAATGAGGTTCCTAAGAAGTTTGCACGGAAAAACATTGAGAGACAAGGTGCCAAATGAATGAATCAGAGCTGAGTGTGGGGTGCAAGTGATCCTTAAAAGGTTGAGCACACTTAGATGGTTTGGACATGTGGAAAGAACGAATGATAGACTTACCAAACGCATATATGCAAGTAAGATGACTTGTAGAGCTGCAAGGGGCAGATCGCGTAGAAGATGGTTGGATGTGATAGAGGTGGTTCTAAACGAACGACAGGTGAGAAGTCTAAAAAACAAAGGAGCATGTCAAAAACAATGAATTAATGCTGCATAGACAAAAGAAATGTGTAGGAACCGAGGGATGTGTAGAAAGATTCTGAATGGTGCTGGGAGTAAAAGTAGTGTATAATAGTCTAGAGCTATACTCTGCATATCCTTTCAGAAAGAGGTGCCCCGAAAGGGAATACTGTTGAATATTGAAATTAGGACTCCCGCTGAATTAAATTTATGATTTTACGTAAAGTTTACGATAAAAGTGTATAGATTTTTAAAAATTGGATTTTGTGGTACGGTATCATTTCTCTCTAATCGCTTCTTCATTTCTATCTCTCCTCCTAAGATCTTTTGGTCCTGGCTAAGATATAATAACTTTGTTAGTAAAGTAACTGGTGAGAAATAAGAACAATTAGATAATATTAGAATTCTAGTGTCTGTAGTAAGTGTAGTTATCTAATGTAAAGAAGCGTAGAAATATATTGAAAGTGCTGCGTACCATGACGTAGCCGGAAGAAAACGTAAATATACCAGGCTAACTACCAATGCAGTGATCGGAAGGGTTCCTAGCAATACAAAAATAATACATCGCCAACGATTTTCTATTTACAATAAAAAACACAAATATAGATAATTTAGCACCGAAAGAGATTGGTCCTCGAGACCAGAAAAAGGGATATCCGAGGACAAAGAAAGAATAAGGTTTTCGCTTCGACCTAAGAACCCTATCGCCGGTTTACCAATCCGTACATGTTAGGCAGTTAGGTCGGGTAACTCCCTTTCTACCACAACCATGACAATGTCGAACTTGTGGACTAGGACAACGAGTAGAAATATGCCTAATTCTGTCAAAACTGAAGCAGGAAACCTGACGAATAGGTGTAAGCGTAGGGACAGGAGCAGACGATACAGCAACAGAAACGTTATGTCGGATCGGAGGTGTAAGACGGGCCTTGATAGGTTGATCAGAATGACTGAGTGTATGTGTGGAAAGCGAAGCGGGTGTAAAGGCAAAATCTGGTTCCACGTATGAGTTTTTGTCCTGGTAATAGGGTATGTAGTTCTCAACGCGAAATTTTCTACGTTCTAACTGTAAGCACTAAGTTTCCAACTCTTGTAGCGATCGAATCGTTGGTAACCGGGTGAGATAGAAGAAGGATAAATTTCGGGAAACAACATCTAATTGTACATAATCCGGCATACTTCCGCGACGACAGAACATGCAAGCCATACAAGCTAGGTACTCGATAATTCCTTTCGTTGAGTCCTGGGTTTGGGTTAAAATGTCTTGGAACAATTAACGTTTATAATCCGGTGGTTCGAAATGTTGGATCAGTAAATTGGACAAAGACTTTCAATCAGAAACCTATGCCAATTACCCCGACACCAAAGCAACGCCTTAGCTTGGAACAAATCTGCTACAGACTCAAATAACTGCAGTTCCGACACACGTCGAGCGCGTCGGAGTTCCTCCACCCGTTCTAAGAAATTATGTACTGTCAGAGTGTTTGGGTTGCCGAAAATTTTAATTTCTACTTCGACATCGGGATGTATTGGTGAAAAACTGAAAAAGGAGTAGCGAAAACAGATTCCGGTTTAGATTCAGATTCTGAGTCGGAAGTGAGCAAAGGAGGTTTATCGAAATCGACACTCATAGTGTGTGCTGGACTAGAAGTAGCTATCGGAGTATCGGATAACGTAACAGTATGACGAAATTTTTTATTTTTGTGTCAAAAGAGCCGCGGAGATTAGCTATGGTCAGCAGTAATTGGTTATCGACTTGGCGGTTCTCCTGCGTTGGATACATTCTCAAACAGCGTCTTTCGGTATGTAACCATAGGGAGCTAATGCGTTTAAATGCAGGTGAATATTTGTCGCCACAAAATGTAACCAGAGTTTGTTTTAGCTTTTGGACAGTAGCCGTAACCGCTACCAGTTCGGAACCGAAATCAGGCTCCTCGAAAACAGGACTAAATCCTGGTTCACGTTCCATGCGGTACGCACTCTGTACGGACCTGCGTAAGTCGTGGACATTATTCTCGAGGTCAGAGTTTCGAGATGCTAGTTCGTATTGTAGCTCGGTTTTTCGCAACTGATTTACATGGATGCGCCAATATGCCATGGTACACAAAGAAAGTGGTATTTCAACCCCTACGTCCTACCAACAACAAAACGATTTGGTGACCAGTAGCAGTTTAGAACCCACAACGTCAAAAGGACGGGCGGTAGAATAGAAAAATCAGAGAAAAAAAAAGAAAAAAAAACAACTCTACACTTAATGGGGAGAATCCAATAATCTGAAATTAACCCACCAATAATATTGAGCGTAAGGAACAAAATATAAGTAGTGTCAGGCCAAGAAAATGCTGGTCATGTAGGAACTTAGGCACTAACAATAAAAAAAAATCGGAGCAAAAATTAGCTAAAACAAACTCTGTTTAGAAATTAATCACAAAAAAAATCGCGGCCCCACACCAGGGCGTCAGAAATTATGCTACGTACCATGACGTAGCGGGAAGAAAACGTAATTACACCAGGCTAACTACCAATGCGGAGAGAGGAGGTTTTCCTAGCAACACAAGAATAATACATCGCCAACGATTTTCTATTTACAATAAGAAAAGACAAATATAGAAATTTCTATCGAAACAGAAAAACAAAATTAACTAAGGTTACTATTTAATTAAACAATTTTACTCTATGTACAAATGCACTAATTGTTCCACGTAGTGCGCAATTCGTAGCTAACATGCAATAAATCTAATCAGTAACAAAAAGAATAACGTTGATACTTTCATTAATTAAAGCAACATATTTAGAAATCTATCAAGTAAGGATTTTTGCATACGAAGCATTTGTTATAACTCTAATCAGTATAAAAGGGAATACTGCTGATACTTTCGAATAAGCAGATGGGTTAAGTACAAAAATTAAAAGTGTTAAATTTCAAAACTTTTCTTGTAAGGATTTTACCAGACCAAAGATTAGCGTATTTAATTTTAAATTGTGTGTATCCCTGGGTATGTTAGAAAAGGAAAACAAGTCACATACATGTGTCGGGATACTTATCTTGTCAGTCCTCGGAAGCGAATTGACACAGCATCGCCGCGGTAGTCAGCATCAACCACGTTACTACCGTAATTGCAACGGCGGTTTACATGCAAGAGCAGTTGATCTACATCAAAGAATAATTGGGCTACGCAACAAAGGCAATTTAGCTTTCCGCTAACAGCTAAAAAAGGAAAATCTTACTATCATTAACAACTCAGAAGCGTTTACCGATACACACCAAATCTACACATTTATTAGAGGAGAAACATGCATCGCTCTTTAGAGTAACAGAACAAGTAGTTTTTACAAGTGCATCAACGCACAAGCTGCAGAATCAAAGTTTAAAAGGAGTTCAAAATAACACGAACTCGAAAAGCAAACATCCTCGTAATCGAAACGCGATTGATATTGAAAAACACGGTTTTACTGGAAAATAGTAAGAGTATATTATTTCGACAAATCTTTAGATGGGTACCCATTAGAACGCAATTATACGTTATCGGAAGGTATAATGCGCTTACGGATACCTAAAGGAGATCTTGACTAATTAATTGTAGCATAAACTTGTCGTTTCAAAACAACTATATTTACGTTGAGAAATTCTTATAGAAAGAGTATTTATTATTAATTATGCGGAAGGATTTAGCAATAGAAATGGAATTTATACAAACGGATTATGAATTAGCAGAGATTTGAGTTGAAAATTATGGTAAAGCAAGTTTATCTGAACAGGTACAATATATTGGGTATTGTTGGGGAATTTAATACTAGAAAAGAAATTTATGTAAATAGAATAACCAATTATTGCTGAAAATGAACGAAACAAAAGTACAAATGAAGTTTTTAACTAAAAATAGAAAATATTTTTAAGAAATGCAAAAAACGATTAAATGTTTTGCGTGTGAGACTAAATCTTAACGTAAGAACAAAATTCGGAGAAGAATTGTTCTAGATATGTATATGGGACTTTTGTAAAAATTGGCAATACAAAGTTATTTACAAGTATTAGCTTTATAAAAAAGTAGGAAAATGCTGAGCATTAGATTCTTAAATATAAGTAAAAAAAAATTGAATAAATCACTCCAAGTGACAATCGCATAATTTGTAGTCAGGTTAAAAAGATACTACATACTGATAAAAACGAAATTTTAAAATTTGCTTTTTCAATCATACAGCCAGAGTATAATCAAAGAATCCGCAACAACTAAACACGAAAAATAAAACATGCCAAAAACTTACAAGTATTGAACAAAAAAGAACATAATAATTAGTTACAAACCAAAAGTTAACGCAATACAAGAAACACGGAAACATACTGCTTAATTACCGATTATAAACCAAATAATTTAAACTGGAGAAGGAGCTTAAAACATTTGTACACAGAAAGGAAAAAATAAAGACCTAAGAATTACCTAAACATTTTTATTTTTGGCTAAAGCTTGAAAAACTGAAAGGAAGTTATTGCGCATTAAAAGCTTTGCGTCAAGAGACACAATAAAATCGGAAGGGGGTATTATGTAGCATTTCCTTCTTAATTGAAAGCTCCTAGGATTAATGATGGAAAAAGGATTCCCAGAACAGTGGCAGAAGAAATAAAAATAGAACAGCCATTAAGCCATCAATCAACGTAAGACATATATGCTGCACATAAAAATAACTTCTAAAAATTCGAATTAAATATTTTGTTGAAATTTACCTTAATTAAAATTTGAAATCTTAGGGATGAAATTTTAAGTCATAAACACTTTAGTTGTATCATTTAGATCACCAAATCGCTTTTTGTTATAGTGAAAGTTAACTCTTAATTTCCTTATTAAAACACCCTGCATATTACTACAGGTTTCGATACAACTACTCCCTAGGAATATCATAATATTGGATTTTCTTAGTGTAAGAGTAATAAAGAAATATATGAAACATTCTAGAAAGGGCGCTTATTCAGTTTTTAGTAAAAAGTTTTATTTTTATGTACTTAAAAGAATGGTTGGAATACAGGTATCGTATTACAACCGGGTTGTTCTCGAAAAGATTTATGACACACGTTCTAAGTATCCTCCTTTCTCAAATATAAAATGTAGTATATAAGTGTGAACCCAGTTCAGATAGTTTACTTTTCGTTTGAACTCGGTCGTAATAAACATTTGATGTAAATATATTAATGTAAAAATATATTCGCTTATGCGATATAAATTCTTCTAAGCGAACTTGCGCCTTGTAGAATTCTAGGATTCTAGAACGAGTGAAATGGCTTCCGTGTTTCAGTGAGCTAATGAGCCGAACTACAGGTTTAACCAAGTTAGTGAGGAACCAGACTAAGACAGATCCCAAAAAGAGAGCAGCGGTTCTTTTGGTACTTAGAGCAGTAGAAACCATTGGGACCGGCATGGCATTCTAAGGCAAGCAGGCTCTGTGGCTTAATCGATATGCGTATGACTACTAAGCCCAAGGTCCCCAGGTTGGAATCCCGACACGTTCTGCTTGAAGCAATGTTAGGCGCAAATTTTTTCCCAAAAATACGCCCTCGTTCGGTTGAGAGATAAAATGCAGGTTCCATGTGTGTCTTTCCACGCACGTAAAAGATTCCTACCGTACTTGGAACAGCAAAGATTCGACAAAGTTTAACATTTCTAAGTAAAAAGTCGCTCTCTGGCCAATATAATACCTTCGGATGAAGCATTCTTAAATCAAAGTGATGAAAAAGGCAGCGGGAAATCACTACAATGCCTCCCGTGTACATAGTGCACCAAAACGTTTATTAGAATGTTGGCATCCTCTGAGAGAGAGAATTTCGAAGTTAAAATAGTCTCCCATTCAGATTTGTGGAAGGCGACTACATTGGAGGATGTGATTGGCACGTTTAAAAGATGAAGCAAAAACATTTTGCAAGTTGGGGCGTGGAACGTTAGCAATATGAAGCAGGCAGCTAAGTTAGAGAATTTAAAAATTGAAAAAGATAAGTTAGCATTAGACATATTAAGGGTTAGCGAAATTCGGTGGTCAGATGCGGTGGATTTTTGGATCGTAGACTCTAGAGTAATTAACACCGGATTGAGGTAAGAAAATGCGGGTGTGTGAATACTTATCCGAAAAAGGCACGATATTATGTAGAAAAATATTTACAAAGGAACGAAAGAATACTCATGGTTTGATTAGAATCTAAACCAGTAAATACGGTTTTAATACAAATTTACATGCCCACCTCTAGTTATAGTGACGAAAAAGTAGAAGCGATCTACAAAAATATTGAAGATTTATTAAGATTCGGAAAGGGCATGCAAATTTAATAGTTACGGGAGATTCTAATAGAGCAGTAGGTGAGGGTAAGGAAGGAGAGGTAGTAGGTATATTTAGCTTAGGGATTTAAAACGACAGGTGAAATAGGCTGGTAGTATTTTGCGTCGGAAACAATTTAACTATTACAAATACATTATTTCAATATCGTGCTAAAAGACGATGCACGCGAAAGATGTTAAGAGGCAGGGAGAAATCAAGTAGATTACATTCCTGTTAGACAACGCTATAGGAGTCAAGTAAAAGCTACCCGGAAACATATAAACACTATTAGCATCATTGTAATTATGAATGCCGCGCTTAAATTTAAAAAATTTTAAAAACAGGAAGGTAAAGGGATACTTTGACTTTGAGAAACTAACAAATAAAGATACCCCTAAAAAATTTGAGAGAAAGTCAAACAATTGTTGAAAAATACACTATAATGTGAGTAAGGGCCGCTATGCATCAACCACGTCCCCGATGCTCCATCCGAAGGTACTACATTCAGTGTTGAAAGACACAGCGAAATTTTCTTATACTAGCGAAGCAAAAGCAAAATGAAATAACATTAAATCCAGTCTAGACATTTCGAGCAGAGATATTCTATGGTATACACACAAAAAAAAGAAACTATGGGTAAATAAGAATATTCTAAATTTAATAAAAAAAAAAATACAAAAGAAACTACAACAGACCAGACGAAGCAAAGAAGCAGAGGTACAGAGCCATAAAATCGGAAATTATTCGCAAATGCAGGAAAGCTAAAATAGAACGGTTCAGGAATTGTGTATAGCGGTATAAACTAAGGTAGAAATAGTAAATAGTAAATACAAATTAGTTAGAAAGAATTTTAAACAGCTTTAAATAGTATAGCAAAAATAAAAAAGACGCAGGAAGAAATATTATTATAGAAAGAATAGAAAAAGTGGTGAGATATCAAGAATATATAGCTAATTTATATGTAGAATAGGAACTAGAAATACCGAAACGGGAATCAGTCTTGGGATATCCTGTACTAATAGACGAATTTAAACTTGCATTAAAGAGCCTGAAAATTAATAACGTGTCTGGTGCAAATAAAGTGCAAGCAGAAACTCTAAAAACCGCTGGACTTGCAGTAACAGAACGTCTCTTTCAACTTGACAGCTATATGTTTGAAAGAGGTGAGATACCTCAAGATTTCAAACGCAATACCATAGAAAAGCAAAAATTCCGATAGATGCTAAAGTTTTCGAAAACTAATTTTTACAGCACACGTGTCAAAAATATTAACTAAAATTATACAAAGACAGATGGAAACACAGGCTGAAGAAATACTAGGGGAAGATCAATTTGGGATTAGGAGAAATAGAGTAACACGGTGAGTCATTTTAGATTTAAAAGTGATAGTAGAGAAAATAATAGAAAAAGAGAAAGCGTATATATAGTGTTTGTAAATCTGGAAAAAGCATTCGACAATGTAAAATGGAAAAAATATTCGACTTACTAAAAAAATGTAGGAATGAGTTATAGGGGGAGACATAGTACATTGTAACTATTTTTTCTCTCTAATTGGCTCCGCTAGCCTCACGCATGGGCGCTAGTGAAACGGTTTTACTTCTGAAGCACTAAACCCACGAGTGTGCTAGTGAAACAAACTTATTAGAACTACTAAAACACCAGCCCCACATTTGGTGTCAGTAAAACGAAGTCTTCCGACGTAACTAGGGTCTATTCCTTGGGTAGAGCTATGAGCAATGGGGGTAAGTCGAAATCTGTTGGGGGTCACACTCAAACTAAAACAAATAGGCGCCAACAAGTCCAGATTGATTCATGTTAAAAGCATAGCATATTTCTAAGGGCGGACGTGGAGACCCAAAGAAAAAGGATCGCCTTCGGTGACAAAACCTGTCTTAACAGAATAAGACGCTGTTCCTGTAAGAAAGAATAATAATTAAGTCAACATAGAAAATGGGAACACTGTTTGTGTCCCTCAAATATGCCTAAAAAATAAAAAGAATATTTTCTACATAAGGGTGGCATCAAAATTCAACTCTTATTGCCTTTTGGGTTGCTAGGTTTGATCACACTTGATCAAAATAAAAGACTTTAAACTTAGGTTAATAATTTACTAGAAAGAATTCCTTTAACTTTAAATAAAATTGAATGCAACAAAATTAAATAATTACTTGTAGTAGTTTGGAAATTTAAGATAAGGTTTATCAATCTGTTTCTAGATCAAGAATATTACAACAAAGTGTAATTTGTTACATTAATGGTTTTAACCCATTCAGATCTGATTAGGTCTATTACATTGTCAAAATTAAAATACAAAATATTCTCGTTAAGTTACATGTGCTAATTTCAGTTTAAAATGAAAATGTTCATAAAGATATTCTCGTTTTCAAAGTTGGTAGTAATAAAATACTAAGCATCTGCTTTCATAAATACAAGTGTCAGCAGTATATCTCAAACAAACAAATGACGTAATTACACATGTTATTTTATAGGAAGCAACGTGTTGTTCTGACAAAATAAACAGTGAATTTTAAGTTTGGCGCTGGGAAATCCAGCTTAGCAACAGATAAAGTGAATAACAAAATCGTATTTATACGTATCAAAATAAAATAGCCTGTTTCCTGAGTGGAACACAATTGAATTTCTTAAAATTACTACGAACCAAACAAAACTGCTTTCATAGGCTGAAATAGGATGTGCATCGTCATGCGGAATTAACTGCTTACATCCTAACAAAGTAGTATCTTGGCTCGGACCAACAAACGATTTCCTGTTAATTAGATCTGCTTTCCATCCTCTAAAAGCATGTGTTAAATTGAAGTGGTTTCTTAACGTTGATTCACAGTTCTAAGTTATTATTGTTTAACTTCTCATCGCCTAAGTGTTGTAGTGTTTCGTCGTCTAATCTTGGTTTGCGCTAAACAAATTTTCAAATTACATACTATAATAACGAGTATACATTACCAACCGTTATTCAGAAAATGACCCGCAGGTCACTGGCCATTGTTCTCTTAAACATGCTGCTGCCTCTTTTACCTATGGCCGAGTGCCTATCTCGTGCTCTCGTACGATGGGAGGATCCCAAAGGGGGTTGTCATTCCTCTCTACGCGCTTGCGACTGGGTGTGAAATACACCGCCATCCAAAACAACTAGACTAACGAGTCAAGATGCTGTTACAATGTAATATTTTAATTGTAAAATGTATTATGACTTTACTTAATAAAGGTATTTAACTATTGTCGTACCTTAAATGAAGCGAATTATGAATTCGAAAATAAAATTGTTACAACATAGCTTACACAAAGAAAAACAGTAGTAAAAGAATTAGAGTAGGAGCGTAGAGAAGTAGATATTAGAAAAGGGGCGATAGGGATATGCTCGCTATCCCCATTAATTTTTAGTCTGCACATCGAAGAGGCAATAAATACTTCAAAAGCAAAAAGATATTTGGAATTAGTATGCAAACGATTAAGATGGTCGGATCCGTAAACAATATAACTATATTAACATCTAGCAGGTAAGACATAGAGGCAGCTCTTCATAAAATGGAAACTATGAACGGAGAGATACGGTTTGAAAATCAATCAAATATAATTGAAGTACTGGTATGTAAAGGAGCGGAAAATAAGTCAAAAACCAGAATTCAAATAAGAAACCAAAATTTATAAGAGGTTAAGTATATCTGCCACCTAGGAAACCAAATAACGCAAGATGGGAGAGTATAAAAAATATAGAACAAAGATTAGGACAAGACCCTGCTGAATTTAACAAGAAAGAGCAAGTACTATGTTCAAGGCAACTAGCAATGATACAAGGGAAAGACTGCTGAAATCCCCTATATTTAAATATTAAAATAAAATGTAAAGCCAAAATGAGCAACAATCGCCTTAAAGCTTTAGAAAGAAAGAAATCTGTTTGTACGAGAACTCACATGTTTTTTGAACCGTAGTAGTACTTGCGTTACCAGGAAACGGAAGTGAGCAGCTACCTGGTATTCAGGTTCCCTCAACTAAGCGAGTAAAGGTCTTGTTAGCTGACGCACGGACCGTATAATTTAGTCGGATAATATAAGACATAAATACTTAAAGCTAATCCTTAAATTCACCATAAAACTAAAAACAAAGTTTATTCTTATATTTGCACATGACTGCATACAAATATTCATAATTTTTTTAAGATATTCTCTTAAGCTAAACAAATTTCTTGCTAGTTTTTAACAGGTTAACAAAAAATGTGATGCAACAGCAAAACTTTAAACGGCGTTTATTAAGGTTATTGATGACATTCGTTATGCACTAAACAATAAAGAGGTTACAATCTTGACCCTACTTGATTTCACTAATGCTTTTAATTTAGCTACTAGCTTATTTGAAAATGTATAATTTATCTGTGGCTGTCATTACATGGTTTGAATCCTACCTAACCGAACGTGAACAACGTATACAAACCAGAAGTGGATCTTCTAATTAGGTAGTAGTCACCAAGGGTGTTCCCCAAGGTAGTGTACTTGGGCCGTTGCTTTTTAGTTTGTTCATTGCCTCTATTAGTAAAGGTTTAACCAGTCGTTATCATTTATTTGCTGATGATTTTCAAATATACAGGCATTCAGAGGTACAGCATATTAATACTACAATTGGTCTAATAAATGAAGATTTGAGCAAAATAGCTGATTGGATTAATAGGCATGGTCTAGTAATTTATCTTAAAAAAAAACAATGTATTATTATTAGCTCGCCTTATAATAAAGTACTTATACAGAAGAACACCCTTACCGATATAAAATTTATTGACACCGTAATACCTTTTAGTAGTGTAGTTAGAAACCTAGGTATCCATATCGATGATACTTTATCCTGGATTCCACATGTAAATAAAATTAGTCAAAATTTCTTTTTTACCTTCCATAAGCTAGCATAATTAAAAAATTTTCTTCCGTTCCAAGCTCGCTTACGTTTAGTCAATGCACTTTTAGTTCCAAAAATATAATACGCTGATGTAGTATTTACAGATATAGCTGGGTATCTGCGTAACAAACTCCAACAACGGTTACAGAATGTTAGAATCGGATTTGTTTATAACTTACCCAAATTTGAACACATTACTCCATACAGGAATGAACTAGGTTGGTTAACCATGGACGACAGACGTAGTATGCATTGCGCTGTATTACTTTACAAAGTGGTAAAAACACATACTCCTCAGTAACTACAAACTAATTTTCACCTTTTGTCAGGACAGTACTCAACAAGATCGACTGATAGTGTTCGTTTTACAATTCCAATTCATAGAACTAATTTCTACAATGATTCATTAACTGTTAAAGCTATTCGACAATGGAATTTGCTTCCGATAGATATTAAAATATCTAATTCAATTAGTATTTTCAAAAATAAAATTAAACTGTATTTCTTCAACAAGACCTAACTTTCATGTGATATGCTTCCTATTGTTCCCCATTCCCATCTGTTTTCCGTCCTTCCCCATCCCTCTAAGTTTTTCGTTTAACGTACAAATAACTTTGCATTTTTATTTAATAATAGGTATACAATTCCGATTACTAAGTTAATTTTTCTATTGTTTATTAACTTGAGGTTTCGTCAATGGTAAATTGGAAGAAATCTCCAGCTGGCGATAAATTCTCCATTTGTGAACTTTGTAATTAAATTATTTTTTTTTCTATTTTATGCACACATGTAGAAATGTACAAGTTCTCAATAAAGAAGTCATTATTATTATTATTAATTAACAAAATAGTCAGTGATACTGTATTAACGATATATAATTGTCTTAATCGTATCCTATCAAGTACAATATTAACAAGTTAGTTAGTTTTTTCATTTACGATAATAAATCCTACCTTTGGTCATAAATACCAAAGGAAGGAATAGTAAATACATAATATAATTTCTTAAAGGTATTTTTCAAAGAGAAAGATTATAGTGTATATATATGGTGAGAGAGAATTGCTTCATTTTTCATTAAGCGCAGTTTGTAGCCCGAGGGCGAAGCCCGAGGGCCATAAAACGCTGAGGGAAAGTGGCAATATCTCCCGAAGTATAGTATTTTTCATGCCGGGGAGGGGGGTGGGGTAAACACACCATAAAAATTAAATAATATTGTACTATAAAAAGTGCGTCTCTTACCTTTGACCAAGTAATAAATTTAATATATGTAGCATATGCTAAAAAGTGTCTCAAATACCCGTAATTTAAGTCACAAAAGTGTTAATTTAATTTCAGATAACAAACTTATAACAAGCGATATTTTTTCAAATATTACACGTTCTTTCAATAATTGAAGATCAGTTTCGTTAGTTGAAAATATGTATAAAGAATGCGTTTGTGTTTGTACTTTTACGTTTAAACTGTCAAAATACTGAAACCTCCTTGGGGAGTTTTTTTACTTATTATTTCCCTAAGGAGGAAATGGTGTACCTCTGTCATGATTTTGACACCAGAGAAGTTGATTTCTACTTCCGTTTGTGAAAAAAGATTATTTATATACTTTAAGGTATAGGTATGGTGAAGTAATATCTCAGAAATAGTTGCTAAAAGAAGGATAAATACCTGACTATTTATGGTCATATATTGATTAGATAAGCCAATGCCTCCAAGACAAACTTTAAAGAAAGAGATAACTAGCAAACCCCTTTGTGTTTGAAATATTAATTAGTAGAGATAAGATCTTTAAGATATTATCAAAAAGAAATTTAAACGCTATACATTAACAGTGTAACACAATGATTAAGATAAGATAATGTCTTAAGAAAAGATTTTAAAGAAAGGTAACGTAAAAATGAATTTTTGATTTGAGGCCTTATACTTGTCAAGGCATACCGCCCCTCCTACAAATATAATAACAGAAAAGGGACTCCCAAGGGAGTAGAGTGATCCTGTACGAACTTGAAATGGGGTTTTTACGCATGTGCTACAAATGGAGAATTTCTGTGAATCGGTACTCATTCATACGAATAGTAGGAAGAGCCAAACAGAAAGGGGAATACAATCCCTACATCCCGCCATCGATTAAGAGAAAATCGCTCAGGGGCCAGATCAGCTAACAAATTTGCTGTCGACGGTCTTAACGTACATCAGCGGAAGGAGGTGAAGATACATAGCTAAACGAAGGTTCCCCACGATCACTGCCCAATGTCGTGAGGTAACAACCCTCTAACTATACAGCGAGTTAGAAAGTGAAAGAAAAAATAGAAGATAAAGAACGAATAAAAGAAGGAGATGAGATGCTTGGAGTTATATAGCAACCAGGTAGTAGAGAGAAAAAGGGCTCGCATTGAGCAATAGCGATAGGAAAAACGGTGGATAGCAAAGCACTACTCGACAAGCTAAAGTGTAGGTAGCAGAACAAAGTGGGATGCGAGGAACGGTTATCTCGGGACTAAAATAGGCCCATTAAAGGAAAAATAAAGTTTAACATGGAATAAAGTGATAAGAAAGATTACTGGTGTTAGAATAAGCATCTTAGAGAAAAAGCAGAGAGCAGAGAACAGAGAATGTCCCTATTACAACAGATTGGTCAAAATTACCGCCTGCAATAATAGCGATAAAATAAGCTTTATAGCAACACATCAATACTTAAAAACAGTTTGGCTTTAAATGAGACCTAGACAGACCATCCTTTTACCGAGCGCATCCACTACCATAGGAAAATCAAATAAAGGTAACACAACCAATTTAACTACACCCACATATTAATTTCAAAGACATAACTACTGCGGACACACCAATAATTGTAGTTTGACGGTTAATGGAAGATAAAAGTACGAAAATCTTAAATACAACAGCTCAATAAGAACAGCTCAATATAGAAAACAACAAAGGCGATAGCTCCTCACCAACATTTTCAGGAGAAGCAGAGAAACGTGCATTGACCTCTCTATAATATAAAACAATCGATAAAGAAATTTGTAAGAAATGATTGAAATACATGCGAAAGAAAACCCATCGAACAGAAATTTCTTCTATTCGCAACTGTAAAAATCTACTTTTTACAACAGAGACTTAGGCTGTGATCCTATATCAAGCCAAAGCGTAAAGCAACAGCCCACCATCAGCTAGCACAAGTCCTAAAGATTTGCTGGCTTATTTAGACGATAAAAGAATGTAGTGGATTATGGAATAATAATAAGATGAAAGAATTTAAAACAAATGAAGCTATTTGCGTGTAACGACCAATAGAAAAATTTTGTTACTAGGAATGTGGGATCTATTTTTTAAAATTGAAAAAGCTATTAATAACTTGACAAGGTTTAGAACACTTTTAGGTGTATTGGTACAATAGGACAAGTACAATAGGATAAGTCAAAGACTATAAAATAAATTTACGCAAGAGAAAACGATATAAAGGTTGAATGATAAAATATGTTGGTGTAAGGAAAGTAAAACCAAAAAAGATAGGTTAAAATGAAGATAGAAAAGGGAAAATAGATTTAGACAAAGGTATGAAGTTAAAGGTAAGTAAGTACTTCTTGTTAGAGGCAGATGGAAATAGTTTTAAACCATTAATATGCCAACGCCTTAAAGTTTGCCGTTTGAATCTTGTATTTCTTAAATCAATGGAGAGCAGAAAGCTTTTTAGTGGCATCAGATAGACTATAATTTTTCTTATAAAATTGTTTACCCAAGGCAGAGGAAGTTCCCCATTTTACGGAGATTGTAATAATTTTTTACTTTTGTTAAAAGCTTTGAATGCATTTTTTTTAAACATCGGTAAAGATAGAAGGTAATAGCTGTTGATCTATGACCCGGTGTATTTTTTTCATCAAATACTGTTACATAAGTATTGCTAGAACCATAATAACCACCATTATTTGGAGTAAAACGGCTAAAACTAAAAATGAAGTTGAAAATATGTAGTTCATGTTGGGAAGTACGCAAAGCTTGTTCCATTTTTTGAATATATTTTTGTCCCATTTAGTATAGTAGGATTTGCTATAGCAAGAGGTAGCAGTAATGATTACATGATTAACACGTTCTGTTGCATTTACTTGCGGATGATCTCTGACATTAAAACAGATTTTCTGAATTTTATAACTTTTAACGAAATTTTAAGACACTTTTGAAATGAATTGGTTACCATTGTCAGACAGAATAATGTGAAGCGCCCCGAAAATAAAAAAAAACACGTTGTTTAAAAAATTTCATAATCGCAGTAGAAATAGTCCTTGTTAAAGGATCAACGAAACGAATTTGGAAAACCAATACGCTACAATCAATGGGCATTAGCTACCTTTTTTAGATTGTGGAAGAGGTCGCAATAAATCAAGACATTAACTAGAATGGGTTATATACTTTTTTAAATGCACCCACCAAACCAGATCAACCTTGTCGGGGTCACCAATAATGCATTACCCTGGATGTAAAGTGCTACGTCTACAAATTCAGCTGCATGAATTGTCGTCACGAGTAAAACCCACACATTAACAAAGCAAGCCAAGAGCTTACATAGTTTTTACTAAAAGCCAAGGCTGTTTCCTGCTTCTCAGGTTAGGGTCATCGACTGGTGGGTTCTCAACGATACCAGATGTAGGACAACAAAGCACAGAGGTAGCTTTTGAGTATAGGAAGGTACAGAGATAGGAAAGAATCACTTTGCCGCACTTACTTAACCCCATGCATGCCCAATCTTGCCGAACGCCGATAGTAAAAGTTCTTTTTTTTAAGATACTTCGTTCTCAGCAACTATTGTAATCGCACCATTTTACGCTTCCTACAAAAACCAGTTAACCACATCCACATTCTTTTAGTCTGGCAACGCAAACGTAAGCGGTTTATATACGATAACTTATGGGTTAATGTCTTGGAGGTCATGGGAACTATAATCGTGAAACTTACACGTAGAAATTTAAATTAAGAACGGGAAAGAATAGCTTTTCCATGCTGGGTTTAAAAATTTTCTAAACTTAAATATTAAAATAAAGTGTGAAATCAAAAAGACGCAACAAACTTGTTACTAATTCGCTAAGAATTCCGAAACATTGTCGCAAGTACTTATCGTGTTCCTATGTTATCAACTCCATTTTCTTACGATGTTATTCATGCTGTAAAAAAAATTTGCAATACTATGCATCAGTTCTAGCACAAAATATTAGAGAATATCCTTGAAGTTGATAATGAAGACGATGTAGTAAATGTTTTGGTTTTAGGTGGAGATTTAAATGCACCTGTTAGGGAAAAACACGTCACCTGCCATTATCATTTTAACTATTCAAAAAATAAAAAAAATAAATGGGGGTATTGTTCTTATATTTTTTTACAATTACGGTTGCAGTTCAATGATGAAATATATATTTGTTGCAGCAAGAAAAAATTTTGAACGATATTTCGATATGTTAAATTAATTTTTTAGTACGCTGTTGTTAAGCTTATTAGTTATTAAACTACTGTAAAGTTGATTTTTATTTACATTCTAGAACGAACATTCAAACGCGTAATTAATATTTTGTGTTATGTACAGTTTTGGTTCAGAATATTAAATAACATTTCTCATTGAAGCTCTACAGAATACCTTGTTCAAAAACTCCACATTTCGAGACATTACCCTTGACCTTCATCATAAACAAGATAAATATTACTATCTAACTGAAAGGGGGTAACTACATGCTTAGATCTAGAGTACTATTGTAGGGAGGTACCTGTCTACATTGATAATTTTATTGAACGTCACCTAATTTCGATTAGTTTTGAAACTTTTTGGGAAGCAGCTCCAGCTGGACAATGCAGAAGCCGCAAAATCACGAAATCGAGAAAGCGGTTTGCCTGAGTTCCACTGAGTGATTATATGATCATGTAAATGTAAAATATGCAACTGAGCTCAAAAATAACACAGTGGGCAAGATAAATTGTTCAATACTAGTTAGAAAATTCTATGTACAGCATTGACATATTAAATTACATGTGTACATTTTAACATGAATTAAATAAAATTTTAAATTATTTAAAAATGACTATTAACAACTTTGATTCCCCTTACCCTAGAAATAAACGAAGCACTGTTTACGGTGCTTTGCCTATCATTATTCATATATATACAGATTACCAATGTCAACTAAGAATAGTTATTGCAACCGATACACCTTTTGTAAAGATTTAATATTAAAAATTATTCCTAGGATTGGAAGAATCAAATGACCTATTCGTAAACAAGTCTATATAGAAAAAATGAATGGATTAGTTATACTTATACGTTAGCTGAAATTATGCTTTGACGTTCCCTAAATTAGTACGAACACTATAATTAGTAAAAAACTTTGATACGGCTGAGTTCATATAAATTAATTTCAAAGATGAATACCTATGCCCTAAAATAATTAAGAAAGCTTTAAGTGAAGTGCCTATGGCTGTTATTTCGTTATTAACATACACTTTGCTTCTAAATGAATATTGTGCTTATGTAAACCATTATTGTGCCTATTAAAAAACTATTATTGTTCCTTGATAATGGGAAACTAAAACCTTATTATGTTATTTCGAACTAGTTAAGTTTTATAAAAGCAGCAATTTGAGACAAATTTTCAGTATTGCTTTTCAAAATAAACAGTGATAGTGATGAACTGAATAATTCATTAACTGCCGCCTTATTACATTTCAATATCTTTCCTGCATCATTGCTTTAGTACCACTTTTACACAATTTTTCAATCTATTTTTTATACCCTAACGCTATCTAGTGGAGGAATTCACGTTCCTCCGGGTTCTATTCATTTCAGATTTGACCTACAAAAGTGTTCAAGAAATGGGTACAATTCGACGAATGTGAAAAAGTGATTAGTAAATTCCATTCCGTAGTCAATATTTGTTGGCGGATCTGTGTGTTAGTTAATTCGCGCGAGACCACCAATCCCAAGATCCCGAGTTCGCTTTTCTACCTTGATCGCTTAAAAAATATTAGTTGAGCTTTGTTAGAAAAATACGTGAAAGATTGAATGTAGGTCCCGTCTGCAAGTATTGTCACATACGTTGAAAGATCTGTGTATTGCTTGGGTTGGTCACGGTAACGTATTCAATAATTGATCTATTTTTCCCAAAAACGTTTAATTACTCACAAAAAATTTTGTACAAATGACAAACGTATAACCAGATAGAGTTCGGCGTTACTAAAGAGAACCCAAGAAAGAGACGCTTTGATTAACGTTTATTCTCACTATATCAGACTTCATTAAGCATCGTGCCAAGTATAAAAACTACAATTTGATCGGGGAATACAAATATTGAATTTATGACAGAATATACCGTTCTGAATGGACCTACACCTTGAAGAAGTTCTAGATTACTAGAACGGGTAAAACGGCTTCAGAGTTCCAGTGATCTAAAGAGCTGAAATATAGATTTAACCAAATTAGTGGGGTCTTTAGTGAGGAATCAAGACTAAGACAGCTCTCCGAAAGCGGTAGCGACTCTTTTGATACTTAGGTTGGCAGAAACCATAGAGGTCGGTATGGCATTCTGCGATGCATACTGCGATGTGGAATGCAACGGGAACCACCACATTACCTTCCAAGTACACAGCATACTTAAATTGTTATTAAAGATGATGGCATCCTTTGGGGTAAAAATGTCCGTTAAAATGGTCTTTACACGTGATTTTGCAATGCTCCACTCGAAGGTACTACATTGTCTAGGAAGCGAGTTTTCTTTTTACCTGGAAAATTTGGAATTTTGCTAAACCTTTGCTGTTCCAAGCAAGGTAGGGATCTTTAACGTGCATGAAAACACTCACACACGGGACCTCCATTTGAGCTCTCATTCGAACGAGGGTTATTTTTGTGAAAAATGCTCGCTTAACATTTTTCAAGCGGACCGTGTCGGGATTCGAACCCGGGACCTTAGACGTAGTTGTCACACACATACCGACTATGCCACGGAGCCGCCTGGTTTTAAAATAGTCTTCCATTTGGATCTCCGGGAGGGGACTGCTTCGGAAGATGTGATCAGAAAATTTAGAAAAATAGTCTGGAACATTCTGCGAGTCAAAGCGTAGAATGTCAAAAGTATGAAGCAAGTAGGTAAGCTAAAGAACTTGAAAATTGAAATGGATAGGTTAGCACTAAACATAGTAAGGATCAGCAAAGTTCGGTAGCCAGAGGAGGGGAATTTTTGGAGTGGAAACTTTAGGGTATTTTATACAGGAACATAGAAAGGAAATTCGGATGTGGGAATAGTTATGCGAAAAAATATAGAACACTGTAGAAAATTACTTACAAAAGAACGAAGGAGTACCCATGGTTAGATTAGAATCTAAACAGGCAAATACAGTAATACTATAAGTTTACATGCACACCTCTAGCTACAGTGACAAAGATGTAGAAGAGATCTACAAAGAAATTGAAGACACACTAGGATACGTAAAGGGACATAAAGTTTAATAATTGCAGGGGATTTTAATGCAGTGGTAAGTGAGGGTAGGGAAGGAGCAATTGTAGGATTATTTGGTTTAAGCACAAGAAACGATAGGGGAAAAAGATTGATAAAATTTTGCGAAAAAAACAATTTAATCATTACAAAAGGAAAATAAGAAACCATGGATAACAAAGAATATCCTGAATTTAATAGAAGAAAGACAAAAATACAAAAATAGATCAGACGAAACAGCAAAACAGAGATATAAAGCTATGAAATGGGAAATTATTCGCAAATACAGGAAAGCTAAAAAGCAATGGATTGATGAAAAGTGCAAAGAGATACAAATTAAGATGAAAATAGGAAAGACAGACGCAGCATACAAACTAATTAGAATGAATTTTAGGGATATAAAACCATATAGCAAAAATATAAGGGACACGGGTGGATACGTCACTATAGAAAATGTAGAGAAAGTGGTTAGACGGCAAGAATATATAGGGAATTTATATGCAGGAGAGGAACTAGCAGCATTAGAACAGGGATCAGACATAGAAAGTGATGACTTGGCCTATCCTATAGCTCGAGACGAGTTTAATTAGCATTAAAGGATCTAAAAAATGGTAAGGCGCTGGGTACGGATAAGGTACAAGCAGAAACTCTAAAAGTTGCTAAGCAGCAATAACAGAACGTTTTTTCGAACTTGTTAGCTATATGTATGAAACCGGCGAGATACCCAAAGATTTCAAACGAAACCTCATAGTAACTATGCCAAAAAAGAGAGGCGCGGATAGATGTAAAAGGTTTCGAACAATAAGTTTGACAGCACACGTGTCAAAAACATTAACTAGAATTGTACAAAGACGAATGAAAAAACGAGCTGAAGAAATACTAAAAGAAGATCAATTTGGGTTTAGGCAAAACAGGGGAATATGGGAGGCTATTTTAGCTCTGAGGGTGATAATGGAGAAAACAACAGAGAAAGGGGTATATAGGGGTATATAGGGTTTGTAGATCTGGAAAAAGCATTCGACACTGTACAATGGAAAAATGTTCGAAATACTGAAAAAGATTGGAATGAGTTATAGGGATACACGAACAGTACATAACTTATATAAAGGCCAAACAGCAGTAATAAAATTAGAGCAGGAACGTAGAGAAGTAAATATTAGAAAAGGACTGAGACAGGGATGTGCCTATCCACATTAATTTTTAATTTGTACATTGAAGAGGCAATGCATACTGTCAAATGCAGGAAAACATTTGGTATTAGTATGCAGGGACAAAAGATTGATATGCTTAGATTTGCAGATGATATAGAGGTATTAGCATCTAGCAAATAAGAGTTAGAAGCCGCTCCTAATAAAATGGAAACAGTTCTAATAGAAATTAACAAAAATGAAATTAAAATACTAGTATGCAAAGGAGGGGAAAATAAATAAAAAACAAGAATACAAATAGGTAATGAGAACGTACAATAGCTTAAGGATTCTTGTTACCTAGGAAGCCAAATAACACGAGACACGAAAAGCGCAAATGATATAAAGCAAAGATTAGCACTAGGCCGTGCTACATTTAATAAGAATAAGCAATGACTGTGTTCAAAGACAACAAACATAGAAACAAGGAAAATATTGCTTAAAACATATGTGTGGAGCACAACACTGTACGGTTGTGAAGTCTGGACAGTAGGAAAAGTGGACAAGAAAAAGGTAAAAGCCTTTGAAATGTGGTGACGAATGATAAAGATATCATGGACAAACAAAGTTAAGAACAATGATAAGGGAAAAAAGAAATATGTGGAAACCAGTAAAAATAAGAGAGAGGATGATAGGCCACATACTAAGACATGAGGGAATAGTGCGGAATATATTGGAAGCTAAGATAGGAAAAATGAGGCAGGGAGAGACCTAGATCAGACTATCGCACGCAGACAGTGATAGAGACAGACCGTGCAGATTACAGGGAAATGTGGAGGTTAGTTCAGAATACGAAAATAATGAGGGCACACGTCTAACCAGTTCTAGGACTGAAGACCTAATGATGATGATGACAAAATATGTTCAAAGTCATAAAAATGGTGTTGTAAAATGAATTAGGTATACCGAAGTGTTAAATAAATTATATGAATTACTTAATCATTTATTTATAGCATTATACAAAAAACTAGCTGAAACCCTTTTTGTGCAATTAAAAATAAAAATAACTCGGACAACTAACTCTACTTGAGCAAATAATTAAAGATAATTAAGATATAGATGTAGTTGCATAACGTATAATAGAAATTGAAGCTGCGTTTAAAATAAGACTTTTAACACCAAGCAATAATAATATTTTGCAGTGAAGTCGAGTAAAAACCTTAAATACGTTTTTTAATTTATACATTAAGCAAAGGTGAAACACGGTAATTTATTCTTTGACATAATATCTCTCACTGTCAATGCACGTCTTCCAACGCATACAGAGTTCACAGATGCTTCTGAAAAAAATTCTTAGTAGTGTGCTCTACCCCTCGATTACAATCTTGGCTTTAGTGATGAAAATGGCGCTGTTCCTTACTTTCTCTCACTGTTTCAAGTGCTTGCAAGTGTGTCCAGGCTCTGTCTTCATTAACGATTCTTAAAAGAAAGCATCTTTTCTTTCGAACCGCAGCAAAGATTTTTCACATGGGTCAAAGGTCGCTATTTCAATTCAGGAGTGAATTGCCGTGGGGCTTATCTTGCAGATACTTAACAAAACTTAGTTGGCCATTTTTTGAGGTATTGATAACAGGAGTGCTAATCTACAAAAGTCCAGTGTTATTAATGGGTCCATGAAGACACTACGTAAAAATATTATTAAGAACGTTTACTTACTCAATGTGAGATAAAAGTGAAAGGACAGTAGAGTATCTACTCATGCGTTTTTCGGCCCGAAAAATTCGGGCCGGCCCAATTCGTTTGGCCCGGCCCGGCCCGAAAAAAGATAGGCCCGGCCCGGGCCCGGCCCGAATATAGTAGTCAACGGCCCGGCCCGGATTCGAGCCCGAAATCGGGCCGGGCCCGGGCCGGGCCGGCCCGAAAGTCCGAGCCCGAGTCCATCCCTATACGTCACGGAGCCGCCTAACGATAGTGTTACCACTAACGAAATATTCTAATAATTGGTGCCGAAACCCGGGAAGTGCTGTAATTGTTGCGTGCTGTAACTTACTGAAATAATTTTGTGAGGAAGTAAAAGAATGGAATCGAAGGTACATTTAACGTTAAGAAAAGGTTATAGAGCACAGCTTATCATTAATGGTTTGAATAAAAAAATTAAGCCCACTTTAATAGATGAGAATTTGAAATAGAATGTGAAAATCGCTGAATACGATTTTAAGGCAATGGAAGCTATTGCCAATTTGGAAGGTATCAAACGAAAATTAACGGAAGCAGATCAGTCTGGTGCACGTGCATTAATCAGAGACAAAGGTGTGGTTGCTAACTCGAAAAGACCCGTGGCAGTAGCAGATAACTTAGAAGCTTTATAGCGGATGATATTGGTAATATAAATACCCAAAGTGTTCCTGAAAGGATGATAAGAATTCTAAAACTTGATTTGATAAAGTATAACGAAAATCTAGAATCATGGCCTGCCTTTTGTGAACAATATAGTCAAACTATACACAATAACAACGCTTTAGATAATAATTCAAAATTTACATATTTGAAATTACTATTAACGAATAGACCGCACTCTCGATTGCTGGATTAACGTGTAACCAAAATACTTACACGACTTCATAAAACTTTTAAAGTCAGAGTACGGACAACCTGAACGAATAATAGATTTATATATTCAAAAATTGTGTTCCTTATCTATCCAGTAAGATTCGATAAAGACGTTGAAGCTTTGCGCTGATTATACAATGCGACTTTGTCGATAACGCGATCACTACAATCGTTTGGGATTTCTAGTGAACAATACGGCTTAATGGTGAAATCTATGATTTTTAAAGTACTTCCTTACAATTTGCGGGCACAGTTTAATGGATATAATTCGAAACACTCCCAAGGAGAACTTAAATCTCATACAGAAGATGGTTCAGTGATCGGTGAAAGCGATTCCTTTGATTATAATAAACAAATAATGTATCTACTGAAGTTGTATGACAGAAGTGTGCGTGAATTTTTAAGTTCTGGTTGTGCAGAACCGGTTAGCGACGAAGAAATGAATAGTACTGCACCATGTTATTTACCACATCGACCAGTTTATCGTCGTGATAAGGAAACTTCACAAATACGTGTGGTTTTTGACGCCAGTGCACATGCACCTGGTATGCCATTATTGAATGATAAACTTCTAACGGGCGAAAATTTGATGCCACAATTATTAAATTTTCGTATTGGAAATGTGGAGCTGATAGCCGACAATAAAAAAACTTTTCTTCGGACAATTTGCATCAAGAAGAACGCGATTTTCATCGATTTGTATTGTTCAAAAGTAGAATTGATGATGAAATAGCGTCAACTTCTTAACTGTCAGAGTTTCCAATTTTTAGAATGAACAGAGTTACTTTTGGTGTCACTTCGAGTCCATTTTTGTTGGCTGCAACATTAAAAAACATCTGTTAAGTCAAACTGATAGAACTAAGACAGAATGTGATTGGACTCCTTCTACGTAGACAATTTGGTTTTAGCCGTAGAAAATGAAAGGGAAGGTTTAAAAGCATACGAAGGTTCCAAAAGCATAATGGCAATTACAAGCATGAATTTAAGGAAATGGTGTACCAATACTTTTAATTTAATGAAAAGGTTTACTGAAAAGGGAAGTGACACCAAATGTAACATCAAAAATAAGGTCTTGGGCACGGTGGTGTATCCGAACGGGCAATATAATTGTCGATATTAAATGTATACGGGACACTCCTTTGGTTTGGAGTGCATCTACTAAACAAACTATTCTAGGAGCTGTGGCGAGTATATATGATCCCTTGGGTTTGGTGAATGCATTTACAGTTAGAGTAAAGCTATTGTTACAAAGGATTTGAAAAGCCAATTAAAGTGGGATGAAATAGTGACGAGTAATAAACTAGCGAAATGGTTAAAATGGCTTCAAGAGTATCAAATACAGTTGAATACTCAATTCCACGTTGTGTACTTAGTAGTAAAATGATTAACGTTGATCTTCAGATTTTTTGCCACAGGCCTATAGTGTGGTAGCATATCTAAAGCGTTTGACCAGCAAGAAATGTAAATTTTTGATTGCCAACAATCGTGTTGCACCTTTAAATTAAATTTTATCTTTACCCAGACTCGAATTAAGTGTAGCTTTTTGTACCGCTAGATTACAGTGATACATTCTACATAACGTTGAATTAAACATATGTAAAAGTTTTTTATGAACTGATTCTAAAATAACACTTTACTGGATAAGGGGAAAAGGTTCGCAATGGAAGCCGTTTGTGCAAAACAGAGTTAACGAAATAAAGTATATAGAAAACATACATTGGAAGTATTGCTCCGAGAAAAATATTCTTGCCGATTTATTAACGAAGAGCGTCTCCGCTCTAAAGTTATTGAAATTTTTTGACAATCGATACAGGGTCCTGATTGATTAATGTTAGAAAAAAAAGATTGGCCAGATAAAAACACGCCGGACGAAAACGTTTTTGATGAGAAAAGATTAAAAGCATTGTTTGATCTTGAACGTTATAGTGGTTACCAGAAGATTTTATGGATAGCAGTCTTTATTTTACGGTTTGTAAATAATGTTAAAGCGACAAACTAAAAATTTATACAAGAACTAAGTGTAGGAGAGATAGAGAGCTGAAATTTATTGGATTAAAGTTGTACAACACAAAGAGATTTTTGAAGAAATCTATGCGTTGAATGCAAAGGAGAAACCGAAAAGATTTTCAATTTTGACACTTAATCCGTTTTTAGACGTATATAAGATATTGAGATTAGGTGGAAGATTACATAAAGCCAACCTAAGTTTATCGAGTTACATCCAATAATTCTACCAAAAACTCTCCACTGACAGCTAGGGTGATTTGAAACGCCCATAGTGAGTCCATACATAATGGAATAACTTCCACATTGGCCTTTGTAAGAAAGAGATTTTGGACTATAAAGGGTAGGCAACAGATTAAGGTGACCATAAGTAAATATGTTTTTTGTAGAAGGTTAAAGGGTAAGCCTGGAACAGAGCCATTCGCTCCATTACCGCGAGGCAGAATTATCATCGCGCCTCCATTCAATGTAACCGGTATTGATTTTGCAGGTCCCTTGTTTGTTAATTTAAGCGATTGAGAAAAGTCAAAGGTATATATTATGTTATTCACTTGCACAGTAATTAGAGCTCTACATTTCGAAGTAGTTGAAAATTTGTCTGCTTAGGTCGTAAATCGTTAAAACTCGACGAATTGCAAATGATGCTGACAGAAGTGAAAAGCACGGTAAATTCGAGACCACTAGCGTATATTGATGAAGACCCAAATGATCTCTTTATTTTAACTCCTTCAAAATTCTTAATTGGCGAAAAGGATATTGGGTTCAGCCCTAATTTAACATCACAGGAGATAAAAGGAGATGAGTTACTGAACTTGTGGAAGGATAGACTAATCCTGCTTGATAAATTCTGGAAAGTATGGCAAACTAATTACTTACAACAGTTGAGATTAGCCCACCGTACAGCGAATTCAAAAGCAAGCACTATAAAACAAGGTGATACTGTACTTTTAGAAGACAAGGCTAAACCTAGATTAATGTGGGAAATTGTCAGGCCTTGCATAAATTTCAAGGTCGAGATGGAAGAACTAGAGCGTATGAAGTCTTGACTAGTGAAGGTACATAAAAATCTAGTAGTGGTCTGGCTGTCAATCAAATAAAAAGTCATTCTGCATGTGTTACTATACTTTATTAATATTTTTGCTTTTCATACTTTTAAAGCACTAATAATAAAGAGCATTTGTCTATGAGTTGGATGGATGAACGTTCCTTTTTAAAGTAACGCTAACTTCAACGCTAATGAAATATTCTTATCATATACCATGCGATTTTAGTGAGAGAAATTCTTAACGTCTAACGTTTGATGCCAAACTATAAATAGAAACAAGAAAACAGTCAAACAAAATTAATATAAAATTTTTTGTAATCTTACCGAGTTACCGTTTCTCCAAGTCTATATCTTCAAAATGTGAATTCATTACAAAGCGTTTTCTTACAATACCAATTTCATACCTTCTGATGTACCGTGAATCTTAAAATAAAACAAAATGTTTATATTTCTACATAGAGCGATAATTAATTCTTAAAATTTTTTTTTCGTAGACACTTGTTCCAATTCTTAACTTCACGTTTATATAAAAATGCTTGGAGGCAAACGCTTTTGTTAAATACACCAAAATGAAAATGCCCCGAGTGTAGCTATCTGACAGCTAATGAATTCAAAGAACATTGTATCAAACATTACCTTATTCATAATATTTCGTAATATAATACTGAGTTCCGCAGCCTGGAAACAAATAATTCCTAAACATTTTTCCTGTTTCGTATACCAAATGAAAGTGTATTGTGCTTAAAAAAGCTTCCCACAGTAGTGTAACTTGAATATAATTCAGTTTGTTCAAATGTAATTAAAGCCTACTCTAAACTTGTTTTATAAAATTTGGACATTGATATAAAGATAATAGCTCAAAACTTTTAATTCCTTACATGTTGTGCCACATTGCTTAAACAACCGCAAATTCTGTTTCATTCTGTGTCAGCGATCACACACTGACTTTATTTTTAGGTATTATTTTGCTATAGCGGTAACAAACACATTTGCTAGTAGAGCATAATTGGGGCGACTGCCACCACATTTCCACCAGCATCCACATTTCCACACACATCTGGAGCAAATTTACATGTAAATTCCCATAAGAAGGAAACGAGGAGATTCATCTTCACATTTCCACAAGCATCCACATTTCCACACACGAGATAAACCTATTTTTAAGATTTTTTTTACCGCTAACATTCTGAACCAAATAGTTTTCTTCGCCTAACCAATGCATCTTTTGAGATAAACCTATCATGTTTGGTATCAATTAATATTAGAATTTTCGCAGCTACCCGAATCTTTAGTAATTTTTCAGATACCATCACCCCCAAGGGAGCTACCCTCATTTTAAGATTTCTTACCTGTAGCGACCTTTGAGCGTTCTTATAAATTTTGTTAGTCATGCGATACATTAAATTAGCTTAGAATTTTACGCAGAATTCGAATCTGTAAACAGATTTGAAATCGGACCACGCCCTGCAAAGTTATACCCCTTTAAAGCTCTCAAACCTCTAAATTTTGCTCTTTGCTTTATAAGCAAAACCAACAAATAGTTTTCTTCGTCTAACCAATACATCTTTTGAGATAAACCTATCTTGTCTGGGTATCAATTAATATTAGAATTTTCTCAGCTACCCGAATCTTTAGGAATTTTTCAGATAGCATCACCCCCAAGGGAGCTACCCTCATTTTAAGATGATTTCTTACCTGTTGCTATTTCTGAGCGTCCATATAAATTTTTTTAGTCATGCGATACATTAAATTAGCTTAGAATTTTACGCAGAATCCGAATCTGCAAATAGATTTGAAATCTGACCACGCCCTGCAAAGTTATACCTCTTTAAAGCACTCAAACCTCTAAATTTTTACTCGTCTATGACATATGCTTAAACCAAACATCTCCAAAAATCAAAAACCGTGGAGATTTTAGAAATGAGTCTTTTATAAAGCCATAAGTGTTTAATATTTAAAACCATTTTTTCAAACAGTAATGTGCTGTTTTCAGAAAATCGCAAAAACCCATGACTTTTAAAATCTTTCTGGTTTAACATTTTCCTAAATAAGTACGTCACAAATTATGTTCAATGCTGAATAGTCGGGAAATACGTAGACGAGGACAAACTAATTGCTTTACAATTATGTGACGTATAGTGAAAGTAGCGTAAACCTTTCTTTTTTATTAATTAGCGGCTATATGATTTGAGAAATACAATAGATATGCTCAATGATAAATGCTTGGAAAATACAAGTCGTTTCAAATCAATTTCTTAACGAGCATGGACTATCTAAATTACATATGAAAGCTGTATATAATTTCTTGTTATTAATTATATTATTGACTGTATGTTTGAGAATATGTTTCAATGACGTACATTTGAAATCGAAATATAATTGCTTGTAGATTACTAATAACACGAGGTGCTGTAAAGTACGTATTATGGGGAATATAGATCAATTACGGTTAATTTTTTCAAACCGTATATAACGCAGTGTGATTAGTAGAATTCTATTAGTTTCGTACGCTTTTGTGTAAAGCCCGTTGAAATTTTAAACCGTCGTTTCGTGTAGTTATTTTTGTAAAAAGTTTTTGAAGGTTTATGGGTAAGTTTACATTTTTTTTTATTAAAATAGAATCGAATTTATTTGCAAACACCAATTATTATGTATTTTGCTACTGGTTCTAATTGTATTTAAAACATTAATTTTTCCAAAGTAATGCGCTGTTTTACAGATATATTTTTTTCAAATTTTAAAGGTATGCTTTTAGCTAAGATAAATAAAAAAACAATTCCCACAAAATATTTTATTAAAAATTAAATACATCAACAAAAGACCTCAATAGCAATACATTCTCTTTAGAACAGCTTAAGTTATTCAAACAATGGTTAAACAGTGATTGTACCTATCACCGAATCTTCTTAATTCTTTGAGTCTTGGAAGTGAGAATACACTTTCCATGTTTAAAATGTTGTTTGATAAATATTTTGATAGTAACTGTCTTTTCTGTTTACCTTTAACATAGACAGTAGCATCGGGAGGTATGACTTCTTTCAGCAAATCACCCACATTTGTATATCCACTCGTAGACTGCTCATGCCAGCATAGACCATGGATTCTTTGCTTTAACCACCAAACTTGCTTTTTGAAATCATCACTTAGGGTGTTATACCCCACAGCCATATCCAGTATCTCATCCCATATTACATTATTTGCTACATCCAAAATGGCAATCTCCTTGCAATAGAAATCACTAGTTTTGTATTGATATCCTTGTAAATCGATTATGAAACACATGCTTCCTGCTTCAAATCATAAATGGGAATGGGGTTCTAAGCAAATCTCTCCTATATATATATATCCAGCTAAGGGATTTTACTCCCTCTTTTTATAATTTTTTCAACTAGGTAATTATCTGGTTGATACTAAAGCAGGTCTGTTTTCTTAATCCAACTTTTACTATCCCCCAACCACGACACTAGTAATTCGCGTCCGTGCTTCCGTTTCCGTAAAACTTTTTCCACTAGGTACGTGTCGGGTGCTGCTGTGAGCTGAATCTCATCGCCGTAAAAAGCACCTAGAATTGGTAGACCTTCCAAATCTTGTAGCTGATAGGTTATCGGTCTCGTTTGTTGTACTTTAACAATTTTGAATAGTTCTGTACTCCAGTTTGGGTGAAATCCTCGATCGAATACTGCTTTATATTTTGATATACGCACAATGTCTCCAACCTTATACAACTTCTTGCGACTTTTAGAAGCGCTGTTAGCGGTGTAAAGTTTTATTCTTTCCGGATGTTCTTCTGCCTCCATAGGCGTCATGTTAATAGCCCGATGCGGTGTATTATTGTATTCTTCTATAACCTTAGGCAAAATATTCACCCATTTATGACTGCCTTGCAAATAAAATCTTCTGTACAATTTGTTTTTGATTGTTTTGATCAATCGTTCGACCATACTAGCTTTGATTGCGGAATACGTAGAGTAATGGTTTATCTTATATTTTTGCATAAGATTTTTAAACCAGCGGTTGTAGTACTCTTTCCCAAAATCCGTTTGTAGATTGATTTGTACGTTATTTTCTCCTTGCAACATTTTGTCCAATATTTTTTTCATAGCATTTCTAACTTCTGATCCGGTTTTATCCAATCGGACTTGTGCGAAATGCAGCTTTACTCGCGTGTGAACAATGGGTACAAATATATTATAATAGCAGTGAACTGTTTCACAAAATATGCTTTAGCAGAACCTTTAAAAAATAAAACCGGATCAGAAGTTACAAATGCTATGAAAAAAATATTGGACAAAATGTTGCAAGGAGAAAATAATGTAAAAATCAATTTACAAACGGATTTTGGGAAATAGTACTACAACCGCTGGTTTAAAAATTCTATGCAAAAATATAAGATAAACCATTACTCTACGTATTCCGCAATCAAAGCTAGTATGGTCGAACGATTGGTCAGAACAATCAAAAACAAATTGCACAGAAGATTTTATTTGCAAGGCAGTCATAAATGGGTGAATATTTTGCCTAAGGTTATAGAAGAATACAATAATACACCGCATCGGGCTATTAACATGACGCCTATGGAGGCAGAAGAACATCCGGAAAGAATAAAACTTTACACCGCTAACAGCGCTTCTAAAAGTCGCAAGAAGTTGTATAAGGTTGGAGACATTGTGCGTATATCAAAATATAAAGCAGTATTCGATCGAGGATTTCACCCAAACTGGAGTACAGAACTATTCAAAATTGTTAAAGTACAACAAACGAGACCGATAACGTATCAGCTACAAGATTTGGAAGGTCTACCAATTCTAGGTGCTTTTTACGGCGATGAGATTCAGCTCACAGCAGCACCCGACACGTACCTAGTGGAAAAAGTTTTACGGAAACGGAAGCACGGACGCGAATTACTAGTGTCGTGGTTGGGGGATAGTAAAAGTTGGATTAAGAAAACAGACCTGCTTTAGTATCAACCAGATAATTACCTAGTTGAAAAAATTATAAAAAGAGGGAGTAAAATCCCTTAGCTGGATATATATAGGAGAGATTTGCTTAGAACCCCATTCCCATTTATGATTTGAAGCAGGAAGCATGTGTTTCATAATCGATTTACAAGGATATCAATACAAAACTAGTGATTTCTATTGCAAGGAGATTGCCATTTTGGATGTAGCAAATAATGTAATATGGGATGAGATACTGGATATGGCTGTGGGGTATAACACCCTAAGTGATGATTTCAAAAAGCAAGTTTGGTGGTTAAAGCAAAGAATCCATGGTCTATGCTGGCATGAGCAGTCTACGAGTGGATATACAAATGTGGGTGATTTGCTGAAAGAAGTCATACCTCCTGATGCTACTGTCTATGTTAAAGGTGAACAGAAAAGACAGTTACTATCAAAATATTTATCAAACAACATTTTAAACATGGAAAGTGTATTCTCACTTCCAAGACTCAAAGAATTAAGAAGATTCGGTGATAGGTACAATCACTGTTTAACCATTGTTTGAATAACTTAAGCTGTTCTAAAGAGAATTTTTAATAAAATATTTTGTGGGAATTGTTTTTTTATTTATCTTAGCTAAAAGCATACCTTTAAAATTTGAAAAAAAAATATCTGTAAAACAGCGCATTACTTTGGAAAAATTAATGTTTTAAATACAATTAGAACCAGTAGCAAAAAACATAATAATTGGTGTTTGCAAATAAATTCGATTCTATTTTAATAAAAAAAAATGTAAACTTACCCTTAAACTTTCAAAAACTTTTCACAAAAATAACTACACGAAACGACGGTTTAAAATTTCAACGGGATTTGCACAAAAGCGTACGAAACTAATAGAATTCTACTAATCACACTGTTATATACGGTTTGAAAAAATTAACCGTAATTGATCTGTATTCCCCATAATACGTACTTTTCGTGTTATTAGTAATCTACAAGCAATTATATTTCGATTTCAAATGTACGTCATTGAAACATATTCTCAAACATACAGTCAATAATATAATTAATAACAAGAAATTCAATACAGCTTTCATATGTAATGTAGATAGTCCATGCTTGTTAAGAAATTGATTTGAAACGACTTGTATTTTCCAAGCATTTATCATTGAGCATATCTATTGTATTTCTCAAATCATATAGCCGCTAATTAATAAAAAAGAAAGGTTTACGCTACTTTCACTATACGTCACATAATTGTAAAGCAATTAGTTTGTCCTCGTCTACGTATTTCCCGACTATTCAGCATTGAACATAATTTGTGACGTACTTATTTAGGAAAATGTTAAACCAGAAAAATTTTAAAAGTCATGGGTTTTTGCGATTTTCTGAAAACAGCACATTACTGTTTGAAAAAATGGTTTTAAATATTAAACACTTATGGCTTTATAAAGGACTCATTTCTAAAATTTCCACGGTTTTTGATTTTTGGAGATGTTTGGTTTAAGCATATGTCATAGACGAGTAAAAATTTAGAGGTTTGAGAGCTTTAAAGGGGTATAACTTTGCAGGGCGTTGTCTGATTTCAAATCTGTTTGCAGATTCGGATTCTGCGTAAAATTCTAAGCTAATTTAATGTATCGCACGACTAAAAAAATTTATATGGACGCTCAGAAATAGCAACAGGTAAGAAATCATCTTAAAATGAGGGTAGCTCCCTTGGGGGTGATGCTATCTGAAAAATTCTTAAAGATTCGGGTAGCTGAGAAAATTTTAATATTAATTGATGCCAGACAAGATAGGTTTATCTCAAAAGATGCATTGGTTAGACGAAGAAAACTATTTGTTAGTTTTGCTTTTAAAGCAAATAGCAAAATTTAGAGGTTTGAGAGCTTTAAAGGGGTATAACTTTGCTGGGCGTAGTCCGATTTTAAATCTGTTTACAGATTCGAATTCTGCGTAAAATTCTAAGCTAATTTAATGTATCGCATGACTAACAAAATTTATAAGAACGCTCAAAGGTCGCTACAGGTAAGAAATCTTAAATTGAGGGTAACTCCCTTGTGGGTGATGCTATCTGAAAAATTCCTAAAGATTCGGGTAGCTGAGAAAATTCTAATATTAATTGATACCAAACAAGATAGGTTTATCTCAAAAGATGCATTGGTTAGACGAAGAAAACTATTTGGTTCAGAATGTTAGCGGTAAAAAAAATCTTAAAAATAGGTTTATCTCGTGTGTGGAAATGTGGATGCTTGTGGAAATGTGTAGATGAATCTCCTCCTTATGGGAATTTACATGTAAATTTGGTCCAGATGTGTGTGGAAATGTTGATGCTGGTGGAAATGTGGTGGCAGTCGCCCCAATTATGCTCTACTTTTGCTGTTTGGTTTCGATTCTTGTCACTATATTATTGGGAAATCTATGAGTTTAGAAGACTTGTTTTTCAGTATAATAAAATGGACAGAAAAACAACCACCAAATCAGATGAGATTTGTCAAAAAAATCCACAAGCTCTAATTTAGTAACAACCATTGGTAGACGTGGAACAGAGAAAACCAGCTCCTGTAGAATCCAATCATTCGTCTAGAATTCTCGTTTCTGGAATTGCTTTAGGAATGTCACATGTCAATCATGTCAATCAGTTCACTTCAAGGAGAGTTTTAATTTTTTTTAACTTTTAAGCTGGAGTTAGTTATTCAGAGACTGCGAAATTAGAGCTGTACAAAGAGGTACACTAATGATGCGGAAAATAACTATAAAAATTCCAAACAAAGTTTATGAACATTGGACAAAAAAGAGTCAAGCAACTGCAAAACCTAAGAATCAACATACTAGGGTTGCCTTTCATATTTCGGGATTTGAGATGAAAACAACTATTTATCAGCAAAAGTGGAGTTATTGTCTTTTAAAATATTTTCAATGAAGACACACTTTCGCATGCATACAAACCAATCTTCGAAACACTTTTTTAACTGCAGACTATCACTATCCGTATATAAAACACTGCAGTCATTTGTAAACGTATTACCCATGTAACCATAAAGAAAATCATGAATCGTGAATTTTGATAAGTCCTAGATACACATGCATACGTATATGAGTTTATTAAAATATATTTCTGATTTATTTAATTCCATCCATACAAAATGTTAATCAAAAATTATTAGATTCTTAAACAAAGGATTGGATATACCATCTTCGGCACCATACTTACCTTCCCAATTTTAACAAGCTTAACACTACAATGTTTTTGCTTGTTCTCCATTATTTTTCAAAAAACTGCGTTATTCATAATTTCAGTATATTTCTTTCAAACTCGTTCCTAGCTTGTTTCCGTAGATCTGTATTTAAATCAATATATGACTTCAACCAGCAGCTTTGTATAGATGTGTTACGTTTATTTTCAATATAATTAATAATAAACACGTTCTCGAATAAATTCCTCAACTCAAATCCCTTTTTCTTTTAAAACAAAGAATTGTTCGATAAATTAAATAGTTTATGCCTTGTGTTAGGTACCCGGTAATTTATTAAATTCTTCGACCACATCCTGTTTACAATAAGCACCCTTGCTACAAATATTCATTTTGAACTTATTTATTTCGAAACGACAAGTTTATACTATAATTAAATAGTTCATATCCTGTTTTACGTAACCTTCAATTTGTTAAACATTACGATCGCATATAATGCTTTTCTCTATTGTTCTAATGTTAACCCTTGTTGAAATAAGGTCGCGCACTATCCGATAAAACCAGGGTTTTCTAGTTTCATTCGTGCTTCGATAAGCGAGGCTTTGCAGTTCGAATTCGTGTTATTTGAACCACTGTTGAATTTGATTCTACAGCTTGTGCGTTGAAATATTTTGTACAGTATTCGTCAGCGTATTTTAAAAGCAATGCACGTTTGTTTTTTCTGTTTGACAACTAGGAGGTGTCTAACGTGGATGGGTGAGTTTGCCGCACGTACCCATTCTAATCAGATTCTCCTTTTAGCATTTTTAGCTGATGGGTCCTTTCTGTATCTAGACCAACTGCTTTTGTTCGTAAACCGCTGCTACAGTTATGGTAGCAGGGTAAACGGATCCTGACGACCATAACGTTTCTATGTTGACTCATCCCCGACGGTGTGCGAGCTAAGTATCCGGACACCTACAGGTGTGCAACTCGTTTTCTTTTGTGTGTGTCAATGGCATATTCCGTATCAACGTTTGGTGTAGTTCGTGACACTGTAGTACTATTGTTTGTTGCTGCGATTCGATATTGTTACTCTACAGGTGCAATGTACCATTTTTAAACATGCTTGTCAAAAGAACTCACACGTTTATTCGCTTTACTGACTAGTTTATTTTACAAAAAGTATTAGGTGAAATTTTAAAAACGCTTGACAAAAGCTCACATGTTTATTTAGTGCTGATTAATTTTATTTTGTGTAAATACGAGATGCGCACTTTGTATCTAATGTACTAAATTGTTCATGTCACCTAATTGTTTGCTTTGAAATAGTAACAATTAATTTAATTTTTTTTGCTTGTTTGTACAGAATCCATTATTTATTTTTAGGTGTTAATAGATAATTGTGGGCAATGTACTTTAATTTTTTGTTTTTTTTTTTGGTATGTAGGCGAATCTCCCCACTCTCCGCGGTTGGTAGTTAGCCTTGGTATTTACGTTTCTTCTGGCTACGTCTAAGTACGTAGTAGACGTAAGTACCCTGTAAATGGCTTTTAATATAAGTCCATGTAACATAGCCTGCTTTAAACGTCTGTAATGGATCACATATTTTCTTTTAGAATTTAATGTACCAATTAGTTTGGTGTTTGGATTCTCTCTACAGGCGGTTTATTTGTCGTTGGGTCGATATGTTCCGGACAGAATTGAATGTCCTTATGTAAGTCATGAATGGATTCGGGATACTTCGAATCAACTTTTAATATGTAACTCTCAGAAGCATAATCGGGAATTGTGAAGTTTCATCGATATTAGTATCAGTCCATTCGAAGCCTCCGTACAGAAAAGGTTGACTCATTGCCCATCTATACTGGTTATTTACATCAAAGTACATTAGGTACTTATCCTGTTTCGTAAAATCAAGTGGGTAGGTATTTATTGTTAGTAGTAACATATGGATCTCCACATACCTGGCTAAAACCACCTCGTACACCTTTCTCGATGAACAAAAGTTGATCTATGTGAGTCAACAATTTCAGTTCCTAGCCCGTATGCTTCACCTTTGCATCCCAAGTATTTCCCGGTAATGTGTAATAATAAGCAGTATTTGGTTCATAAGTAGGAATGACAACTTAAATGGTACTGCTCAAACACTTCTCCCAAACAGCAAGTACATTTGTTTTTATATATAAATTAGAATATTGATCCTAGTTTTGAATATTGAAAGTATGCCAGACTCTAAGCATGCTGTTTGGTGTAGGTTGTCTTCTCTTCTAATAAGTTAAAAAATTGCTGCTGGCTAGATAAATAAGTATTATCAAATTTTATAAAATTATCAATGAACTCATACGAGTATACATCCTTTCGAGTCAAAAGTTGATACTGTTCGTTATTCAGATGTGCGAACTGACGTTTTAACAACGGATAATCGCTTAGATACAAAGCAAGTATGTCTAAAGATAAACTCATAAAGTAAAAGTGGTCAATACATCGAAAGTTGATTAGGTCATCGGGAATATATTTAGTGAAAGAAATATCCCTTTCTTAAGTTACTAGACATACCTCCTTACGGCCATGTAGATTAATCGCAATGTCTTTAATTATAAAATGACTGTCATAACCAATTAGATTGTGAAAAACGATAGAAATTGTGCGAGAGCCTTGATGATTTATATTACAAACCAAATGCGCTGGTCATCTATAGTTATTGTTTGGAAGAAAATGATTATGGTCGAGAACCTTAATGTTTTCTACATGATAATGTAAATAAAGGCCGCTATACTTGCGGTTACGTCTCCAATGCTCCACCCGAAGGTACTACGTGAAATATAACGTGCTTTAAATTAAATCTAACTTCAAAATTAATCGATCCTAAGTAAAAATTTAACAAACTGAAACTAAAACTAAAAGAAAATAGGATTTAAATAATGGTATCCCTAGCGTTAATTTTGGAGTGTGTTCGATCAACAAGACACGCGAAAGCAAAAGGGGAGGGACCCGTAATACCGGATAGCAGTGGCCACCTCTGCTTACCGGTGCGACCTGAAGGGTCGTCTTAAAACTATCCAAATCTAGTTAGCTAATTTTAAAAATGGATTAAAATTTTCTAAGCATTCGCCAAATATTTTAATAGTAAATCCTGCTATTTTGGTTACTATATAAATTTACAAATTCGTGCTCCTTGGTCTAAGTATTTAATTCTAAGTAAATCCTATCTTCGTCCCTAACGTTCCCTATCGTTCCCTAACTTAACAAATTATAATTACATTCTTCTTTCTTATAGATACTGCGACCAAAAATAGGCGGCAGAGCGTCAAAAAAATTAAATCAAACCACAAAACAATAAAATGCAGTTGGTCTACAGAAAGAAAGAACCCATTTGGCCTCCAGCTAAAAAAAGCAATCCACGCAAGACACCTCCTAGTTGTCGAACAGAAAAAAAGCAAACGTGCATTGCTTTTGAAACACGATGACAAATAATGTAGAAAATATTTCGACGCACAAGCTGAAGAATCAAATTCAGCAATGGTTCAAATAACATGAATCCGAACTGCAAATCCTCGCGTTGTCAAAAGCGCGATTAAAACTGGAAAACACGCTATCAAATAATAGTAGATCTAATATTTGGACATGTCTTTAAATGGGAAACAAAAAAGAAAGCAATTATAAGTTATTGGAATGTTTAACACACTAACGGTTACCTAAAACAGAATATAAACTATCTAATTTATCGAATAAATTTTCGTTTCTAAAAGCAGAGTGGATTTGAGTTAAAATTATATTAAGCGGGCTTATACTGAACAGGTATACTATATACAGTATTTAATTTATGCTGAAAATAAACGTAGCAATTTGTTATTGTTTATTACCGATTTTCCGCGCATAGAAGGTGGGAGAGTGATTGCTTTAGTGGTGTGGGGGGTTTGTCATGCATATTATTAGACTCTTGGGAATTTTTTTTTTATATAAATCAAGTCAACTTTTGCGCCAAGTTCGTCATCCCCTATCCTACTATTTTCCTAAGCCCTATTATCTGCTTCAAACCTAACCATCCTACCTGCAAATTTCTTAAGCGCGACCCAGAACGTATTCTGGTTCGCGACTTACTGGACCTCCTCCAAGTTCCTAGGCCATCTTAGGCCTTCGATAGCCAATTTTCTGTCAGCTAACCCCCTATTTGAAGTCCGATGGGGCAATCAAAGAGCACGTGTACAGCACTCTCCGATTCTCCGCTACACTCGCAGACATCGTCATTTCCAAGACCGAACCTTCTCAGGTAAGCCTTCAACGCCCCATGACCTGTAACGAGCTGCACCATTTTATAATCGAATTTAACCTCGATTCTGATTCTTGCTCTTATACTTGGAATAAACCTATGCGTCAAACTACCCGTGGTGGCGTTATTCCACCTTTCCTCCCACTGACTAATCGATCATTCTCGTAGCTTCCACTTGATTTACGACTTTAGAATGAATGAATATGATTAACGAAACTCCCCTGTGGCGGTCTCCTTAGCCAACTCGTCGGCCTTATCGTTCCCGTTGTTTCCCTGGTGAGACCTGATCCAAAAAACTTTAAATCCCGAAAGCCTAGCGCTATACGCGCTATCCTCCAAACATCACCCTGAAGATCGGTTGAAGTGAGCACATTCGACAGGGCTACTAAAGCGGATTTACTATCGCTGATGATGAAGTACTTACTCGCGCCGGAGTGGTTGACGCCATACTTCCCTTAAAGCCATCAATTCGCATTGAAAGTTGGTGCTCAAATCCGCGAGCTATGTTTGGAAATGAAACACTTCCCTATCCTCCTTGTACACAATAAACGCCGCGCCTGCCTGCCCGTCGTCCATTCTGGAGCCGTCCGTATAGATCCTAATGCTTTTAGCACTTTCATCCGCTTCAACAGACTGAATCCCCTTAATATATGCCGAATGCACTAATCCCAAATTACTATCTTCCTCTCAACCTCTCTGTCCCGTAGGCCTAAGCTTTCGATAACATTCTGTCCTCCCCTTGTATTTATAATTTTGCGATCTCTAATTTCTTTTATAACGAACTTGATCGGGAGAATCCTACTAATAACCTGTATGCACGCGCCGTCTTAACCATCCTGATTCTTTAAACGCTTGCAAACTACTACCTTCCCTAACCTTATAACCTTCCGCCCAAACCAATGCTGCGTACAACATCACCGGCTCGATAGCTGCTGTATAGACCCCAATTGATTTTTGCAGTCGCCATCATCCTATTGGATATTTCGTTTTCCTTAGCCCTAATGTGCTGCACATGCGCTTTCCAATTTAATTTATTGTCGATTTTGACTCCGTGGTAAGTGATAGCTTCCATAAATGGAATCTTTTCGCAGCCTAATTCTAACCTAGGGGGCGTTGCCCCGGCTTCGTACCAAAATAAAATGCCTCCGACTTCGAAGTATTAAATTTTAATTTAACCTCCTGCGACCATTCTAGCAGCTTCTCCAGCGCCTCATTTGGTTTAGTGCGCATTTCCATAACCAACTTTCACCCAACAATCAGTAACGTGTCGTCCGCAAACCCTACAATTGCGCACCCCTTGGGTAATATGACCCTAAAGATGCTTTCGTACAAAAGTTTCCAGAAGATTGGCCCTGAGCAAGACTCCTGCGGGCAACCTCTTTCCACAGTTCACGATACAATTTCCCCCGGAATTTCTACCTGCGCCAACCTTCCTGAAAAATAGCTTTTGACCAGCGACATCAAGTTCGCCCGACAATCCCTATGTTCTAATTCACAAATGATAGCTGGCCACCAGGCGGCGTCGAATGCCCCAGAGATGTCCAGAGATACACGACACAATGCTTCTTGACCTCTCCTGGCCTTCTCGATCTTAGCTACTACAGCTTCTAATGCATCGATCGTCGACTTTCCCTTTGCAAAACCTAACTGCCGCTTCCTAAAGCCCCAGCCTTCCCTAACCGAGTGCTCTATCTTCGTAGTCATTACCCTATCCAAAGCTTTACCGATTACCGAAAGCAGACTAATTGGACTATAGGTGCCCGGATCTGACGCGTCCGCCTTTTTTGGCTTAGGAATGAACTTCACATTCCAAGTTTTCCAACAACCTGGAAAAACGCTCTTCTCCAAACAAAACCTAAACAACCCGATGAAGACGTGCGGGGCCGACAGGCACGCTTCCAGAGCTGCGTCGGAGGTGATGCCGTCTCACCCGGTGCGTTCTTAGGGTTCATCCTCCTAAGAGTCTTAACGACCTCGTGCTTGCGAATTTCCTTATCGCTGCCTGTTCCCTAGCCTCTGCGGCTCCTCGACATATCGTGCCGTGTAGCCCTTCGTCCTCCTCTGGATTATCCGATGGAAAGAACCTTTTTAACAAATACTGCGCCGTGATTTTAAAACCATCTGTATGTTCGTCTTCCAATTTTCTTATATTGCCGAGCGCGATTCTTTGCTGCTTACCTCTTATTACGCAATATGCGGATGCGCGCGGTTCTTTTTCTGAGTTACGCGTGCAAAATTCTTTGAATTTATTTGATCGCGTTTCTTCTAATAGTATTTTACATTCGCCGTTGCTTCGGTTATACTCAATTTCTTTTTGCTCTTGCATTTCACCCAAGGCGCGTTGCTAGCGATGCTTTAGATTTCGCGTTTCCAATCTTTTGGTGGTTAGTTCGAGTGTCCACCAGGGTACGCTGTCTTTAAATGTTTTCTTACGCGGCATGGAATGCGTCCACGCTTCTACCACAGCGTCGTTTAGTTTTTTCGCGAGTGCTTCAATTTGTTGTGCCTCTCGGCAATTTACTAATTCGTTTTCAAGCGCGGGGATGCTTTCACTAAATTTTTGCTTGAATTGTCCCCAATTCGCTTTTTTATTACAGAACCGCGAAAAGATTAATAATTGAAGGTTTTTTACAGAAAGTGGTTTATCGCATAAATAACAATGTGTTGAGATCATGCAAAGAGCTTCTTGTTGTAGTGTTAATGATGTCATGTCGTATGGGCACATAAAAACTGTCTAAACATTTTTTACAAACTGTTGAAGCTCGTTTGAGAACCACTTTTTACAATTTTTTCGGCGATGTGGTCGATAGAACGACAAGGAGCTCTCACATTCCAATTTTACGTAGTATTCCACAATGCACGGTATATATTACTGGTACTTTATAGCGTCTCCGATGGGTTTTAAAAGGCACTGTATATCTGCGTATATAATAAACGCAACTTTAACTGTGTTTTTAAAATTTTTTAAAGCAAAGTATATTTTTTCTTCTTTAGGCAATCGGGCTACACGCAATTGTTTCATTTTACAATCATCAATATGATTTTCTAATTTTAACTGTGTGGTAAAATAGTGGAGGCAAAGATTACAAAACGTTTGTTTAAACGGTTTCAACTAACTTAAGATGAAACCAATCGATTCAAGCCCTTAATCTATACATAATGAGAGTTGAATGGATCAATTATATACTTTTCATAGGTTTCCAAATCTACGTCATAGTATTGGTTATGAATCATTAAGAGATTAACATGTTTATGTTTTCGATTATCTGATATGAATAAAGGAACAGTTGTAAGCTTACGTTTGTTTAGTTTTAGGGTACAATGATTAACGGATACATTGTTCCAAGATTTAAAATTTGCAACTTGATTTATAGTCATAGAAAAATGGATTCCTGTTAAGTTAAATATGTCAGAAAAATGTGGATATTTGGACAGTCTTTGAGGGTTTAAATCAACTGGGTACAGTGCAGAAACTATGGACTATGCAATACATGCCTGATCATAATTCCTATCATTAACGCATGGCTGTTTAAGTTTAATCTGAGGTGGCAGTTTTATATATGACGATTTTTGCATGGAGTTATACTTATTTATACTTAGAACTATATCATGAATACTTTTTAATGTCGAACCGCTGTCTTGCTATTAAGAATCTTATAACTCTGCTATTATAGATGTCAAAATGTTAGAATCAAACCAGTTGTTAAGCTCGGTGTTCTTGAATATTCAGGCGTTTGGTGTTGTATAGCACTTGTATTCTCACATAATTTTAAAACCGGACGTAATCTCAGATTGACCGCAAAGGTGATATTATGTTTATCTGCTTCATTGCTCCTTAATGTTTCTTTAATTTTTCTGTTGAAAACACTTCTAGAATCCGTTGAAAAAGTTCTCACATAATTGTGCTTGCGATTGGTGATAATGTCAGTATGAATAGGTTCCTTGAAGGCTGAGATACAGTCCTCCCAGTATACTCGATGTTTTGAGGTTTCTATTTTTACATTAATACATTTTCACCAACAGACTTAGCATTCTTTATGGCGCTTTTTATTTCATTAACTGCAGCCCTGCTCTGCTATAACCGTAATCCTTCATCGATTCGTCCATCGTTATGATGTTGCAACCCAAGTAGAGTGGCAATGTTTTTAATTAATTCTGCGAAACGATACTTGTTCGTTCAACGTTCTTCAAGGAAATGATAAAAACTAACGCATCAAGCGCCTGTATTTATGGTATACCGCTCTCCAATTCTTATATATTAATTAGAAGGTTATTCGATCCAAGAATCACGTGTAGTGATGAATAATTATGAATAACGCAGTTTTTGGAAAAACAGCGGAGAACAAACAAAAGTATTGTAATGTTAAAGTTATTCAAAATTGGAATGGCAGATATTATGCCGGAGCTTGTATATAATCATCTGTTTAAGAATCTAATCACTTTTTATGTAAATCTTGTATGGTGGTGTAACCTTTTTTTTTGTCTCCACTAGTTGGATACAAGTGAAGCCTTGTTGGTTCGCGGCTAAGTCTGGGAATTACCCCAAGGGTGAGCAATGAGAAAGGGCGTGGGGATGGTCTAAACTCTACAATAAGCTAACATAAAAAGAAAAAGGGGAATTGAGAGCCACTGTATCTATATGGATGATAACACAAGAAACTCTATACTCCTATGAAAAGATACAGAAACTCATGGGATATAAGCACCATAAAAAAACTTACAACTTAATGAACTAACACATCTGGAAACCTCTGGAGCATACTTACAACCTCTTCGATCTCGATGATCCTGAAAGAAAAAGTACACAACAAATTCTCTATTAAAAAGACACTGTTTGTGCTTTCTAATAAAAAAGCATACTAATAATTACAGGTGGATAATGTTAAGATTACCACACCAAAGGTATTTGAATCAAAAATGAATACCTAGAGCAAATCAGTGTTTTTTAAATTACTTCAGCGTACGTCTAATTTCATTATTCAAAAAACTTATTTTCTTTAAAGAAAGTTATAAAAATTAATTGTGCATGGAATAAAAAACTTGAGTCCAAAAATGAAATTTAATATAGTTTCTCTCTTTTCGTTTTTTTTAAATATGATTACAAAAATGAAATAATATAATTGAATTCTTTAAAAATCTGTCTTGACATAACAAGACCTTAATTTTAATAATATTTTATAACAAAATTTCTAATACCAAATACTCAGATCTGTTTATTGGTTTACAAGAATTTCATATAACTTTAATTTATTTCTTGAAAAAATGTAAATCACGTGCAGTGCACTTGGATAAATAACATATCAACTTATTTAAGTATAATGACCTTCTTAAAATTTGACATCTGTAATGAACTTTTTTGAAAACAGGAAATGGACTTTAGAATCTCAATATTTTAACATGTGAATACTCTGCGTATCTTGCAAAATTATTTTAATAGCATTTCTTAACAATAAACTTCCACGTTGTTCTTTATCACAAAATTTAGTATAACTAGACAATTTTCGACTACAATTTATGTCACATTCAAGGTCTCACAAACGTATTAAAAGAAAGGTTTGATACCTGTTTTTAATAAAGCCGTCACCCCTAGTCATCGAACAGCGATGCACATTTTCTGGAATCCGCTTACTAATATATAGCAACAAAACTTCGAACGACAGCTGTAATTTCTTAACAAACGACCATAGACCCAATCTCTTTATCTGTATCTCTAATTACTTCATATGTGTGTTACTTCATAAGTATGTTACTTCATCATGCGCTAAGGAAATAAAGATATTTTATAAATTATTTGAATAATGCGAACTCACCGTTAACAAATACCGACTCGAACCATTTCTAAACTACCACATCACGGCACGCCTATTCTGAGGCCCACTTATGTAAGATTTGGGAGCCCATATGTAGATGATGCAGTCTGAACTACATTCTCAAATACCATGGCTGACTTCGTTATTCGTACCGTACAAGTACGGGACGGCGCATCTGCTTAGCGCGTCACTTCGTGACCGTATTCACGCAAGCGCTATCCTAATTTTAACGACTGAAAGGGTATAATTAGGGCTGGCAAAATTCGAAAAAGTTGAATTCGATTAATCGAATTTTGCAGTATTCGCAAACCGATTAAACCGATTAATCGATTATCTATCGAATATTCGGTTAACCGAATATTCGATTAATCGGTTAATCGAATATTCGATTAATCGATTAATCGATTAATCGATTATTCGATTAACTGACTAATGGAATAATCGGTTAATCGAATATTCAATTAATCGGTTAACCGATTATTCGAATGTTAACAAATTTTTTAGTTAACTAATTGGCTAGTTCATTAATCGGTTACTCAATCAATCGTATGGTTATCTAGATAATCTATTATTCGACTAACCCTTTAATCGACTAATCAACTAGTCAAACAAATTATTTCTAACCAAATAATCGTTTATCTGATTAATTCACTATCGTGCGGGGTAGTTAATTACAAAATCCATCAAGTCGTGTTTCATTTCATTTTCAAGTATCCTCCATCTATTAGCAAGATCTTGTCCTGAACTTGCACTATCTATGGTTGTATTTTTGTCTTCCCTCACGTTATAGCTTGCACGCATAGGAAAAAGAAAACTTGGGCTCTATATACGTAATACAAATAATACGGCTATAATTTAGTTAGGTATTATAAGTTCAAGTTAGAAACAAACTTACAAAATAATTTTAAAATTATGAACTTGCAGTTTAATAGCAAGAACTAAATTATAAACTATAATAGTGGACCCACTCAGGTAATCGGAAATCGAACAGCGTTTCCTTACTATATTATTGTACACTCACGGAGGTAGTTGATTTTAATCTATTAGGTAATCAAACAGAATTATATATACGTCACGGATCATGCTAGTCAATTAACACAATAAAAAATTATTCTTCCAATTGATTCAAGTCAGTTAATCAAATAACAGTGATTATAGGTGTTGGTGGATGTATTTCTAATTTATTTGACAAAAATATATCGTTTGTAATTTTGTGTACAGGTCCGGTTCCTGTACACAGGTCAGATCACGCTTAAGTTTTATTAGTTCTTGGAAGGTTTAGTTTAAAGTAGAATCGAGGGTTTTCCTTTGTATGATAAAACGGACGTTGCTCCTTTTAGGATAAATCTTTTACAACATGTTTGTACTGTTATATTTTTAATTTTATTAAAGCTTTCGTTCTGTAAGGACTTGCCTCTTAATAGAAATAAAAGCAAACCATTTTTCTTTTAACTGTATTATATTTACCCATTATTTTTAATAGGTGTGTCCTATTAGTCGACTAATCGAATATTCGATTATTCGAATATTCAAATATTCGATTATTCGAATATTCGATTATTCGAATATTCGATTATTCGAATATTCGATTATTCGAATATTCGATTAATCAAATATTCGATTATTGGAATATTCGATTAATCGATTATTCGAATATTCGATTAATCGATTATTCGAATAATCGATTTGTTAATTTTTAAAAACCGCGATTTTCGATTAATCGATTAATCGAATAATCGATTAATCGAATTTTATTGCCAGCACTAGGTATAATCCGACTAGATCCCTTTTAAATATGTTTCTTGAGTGTATATTATTATTAAATATCTCTGGGTAAAGCATTTAAGTTAATTAAACGGTCATGATTTCCTGTTTCATTATGGAATTGTTTCTTTCAGATATAACAGTATCAAACACGAGAATAAAATACCACAGACTAAAATTGTACAGATGTGGTTCTTCCAAAAATAGTGCTACAGAAAATATATTCGTTACAGTGGTATTAAGTAAAAGAAGTATATTTTAATAAATTAATAGACGTAAGAATGTATCTTGGATTTATCAAAATTCACGATTTATGATTCTAATTATGGTTGAATGAGCGCTATTTTTGTACATGAATGTAGTGTTTTAAAATATATGGATACTGATAGAATGATTTACAAAATTAATAATCACGATCTAATATAAAATTATAAAGTGGTGCTGTCAACAACATTTCGATACTTCTTACTATCCAAACGATAACACTTATAGAATGCCTTTAGTGAATAAGAAAGTACTGGGAATGATAAACGATGAAAACAATGTACGGATTATGACATACTTTATTAGATTGAGATCCAAAATGTATTGAATAAAGATTTTTAAATCACCAAAAGAGGAGGAATCTGGACGTTTGCGAGTAAATGATGTTGCATCGCTACCCATTGCACTTTCCGATTTTGATGTAATCAAAAAAATAAAAGGTATAAAGAAATCAGTTATTAAAAACGAAGTTACATTTGAGAACTTTGTACGTTGTGTGGACGAGCATAAATAAAAATTCGTTTCGCAAAATTTAATCCACTCGTCCAGACATCATAAAGACAACACGTCTATCAGCGACATTTAATTCTGGGATCATACAAAACATTACCCCTAGATCATTATTCTATAGGCAGTATGGATGTTACTTAGAGAGCTCTTATGTGTTAGTTTATATATTTGTATAGTTGTATATATTATAGGTGTAAATATGTATGGTTAAACAGAATCATATTAAATTTTGCAGATAGCTTTAATTATATTCTAATGATCTGTAAACCTTCTGTAGCAGTCCGTAGTACGTTAAATTAGTATATACGTAATGCTACAGTTTAATATTCAATATATGTCTTTTTAAATATGGATTAATTTAGGTATAAGTAAATGATATAGATTATAAATACGCACAATATAGATATGTATAATATAGCAATTTTAATAATTGTTGTGTTATCTGTCTTCGGTTTGAAAAGTATAGATAAGTAAGCATCAGAGTTTCTAATTTCTGCTGTGACGCTACAGGTGGAGGTCTGCACGTGACAGGTCAATGGTTGGAGTAAATGACCTTTGTATCTACCAAAAATAAACAAATATGCTTATGGAGATTTGCGAATAAAAATGATTGGCTTTGTGCTCGTACTAACATATTATCTCTACTCAGACCAATTGTGGTATCTGTAGAACATGTATTCTAATCGCACTAACCGCTTCCTCACTATTTATTCTTGATAGACAGGAATAAAAAAGTCTTTGAGTGCCAAATCAAGAGTATACGGAGGATGGCCCATCAAGTCGACGTCCTAAGTGCACAAGAAGTCATTTGTATTAGCCGATTTGTGAGATCTCGCATTGTTGTGGTGGAGGATGATCTATCTTAAGCGGTTGGTTTCTTTATTTCTTCAAAACTACTGGCAAACAAATGATTATGTACCATGCAGGGTTGATCGTATTAAGTTTCTCTAAAAGAATGGTTGCGGGCTGACCAGTTTTTCCGAAAAAATAAACGAACATTTGCTTCGAAGTGCTTCGTGCACGTACACGTGAATTTGGCTTATTTTAAAAGACCTACACTGGCTACTTTCGCGTTCAAATGCGCCGATGCGCAATTCCACACCTTTCACGATGTTGTAGAGGTGTTTGTAAGCACTGCGATCCTATTTTTGATCATTTTTGTTGACCAATGCACACGAACTTGTTATTAAGCAATTTTTAATTTATGTGGAATATAACGCGAACAAATTTTGCAATATTGAATGTATGTTGATCCCATTAATGCCTAAAGATGCTTCAATCCTACAATAAGTCTCACGACGATCTCCAAGCATCTAAGCTTTCCGAAATAACAACCGATTTTGGACGACTTTTACAAAAATCGTTCTCAACCAAACTGCAGCCACGATTGGAGTCTACAAACCAATGATAAACGGTAGTGATTGATGGCGCTTCAGCGCTAAAAGCGGAATTAAATTTATCGATGCATTGTTGTTGGTTTAATCTATGTTTAAAGTTGTAAAAAGTAATCGTGAAGAGTCGTTTGCTGAAAGATAGATAGAGACAATCAATACTTCAGAACTAAACATTTTTGGAGGTTATTTTATAACCTCTAAATTTTGCTTCTGTACATTCTATATGTTATTTTTGGTTATATTGTATTGGTCATCACGTAGTCTAGTGGTTCTAGTATTTGTAATTTAACCTTGCAATCTAGCATCGCAATCACCTGGCGCCCTTGGTACATAACAGTTTCACAAAATTGGAATTTGTGCAGCTGCTACAACGCTTGTTGGATTTTTAATTTGCTCTTTGTGTTTGTTGAATACAACTAAGTGGCAGTGATGTCATAGCGTTTCAGACCAGTTGCGAGATGGGAGCAATTAGTGACGTAATTTTGGTTTCAACCTACTTTCGAATAGTCAGGTCCCCCTCATACGGGGTTGATTGCGGTCATCGACTACTACGAACGTCACTAAAAGCGATTCTAGTGCACGCGACACAGTTTGGGGCAGTGTTAACGTTACCCTCGTGGTAAGGCACTACTTGAATTTGGATAAAAACATTGAGATTGTAAACTGGGGCAGTGAACGCACATTTGTGACATACCGCTGTCAAACAGTAGTCGATACCACCTTAGACTTGGAAGGCATTTCTAAACATTTTGCAATCTGGTAGATGTCGCTCTAAGTAACCCTGTCGGATCACGCATTGATGAAGTTTAAGATATAGGCAGCAAAAGTAGTGTGCAAAGAATACAGGAATCCTAAAGCGACTAACAGGCCGATCTATGTACACTGTCTGATTGAACGACTTTTGGCACCACAAGCATCAGCAACTTAACACCAATAAAGTAGCTGCAAGAATATTCGCATTTTCTTCAGATCTCCGTCGCTGAGTTTCTTGAGCAGGCATGTCCGATTAGGACAGCCTATGCTCGCCCCATAACCCCATGGTGGTGTGACAAGCTATAGAGTCTGAAGAAAAACGCAGGCAAACTGTTCTATAAGGTAAAAACGCTAAAAACGTATTTGACTGAGAAGTTTATAAAAGACACCAGAGACTATGCAAAGCAGAAATCAGTTGATGGCAGAGATCTTAAAGAACCTTCTGTAATTTAGTAGTCAACCCAGAAGCTTTTAGAATCGAGAGATTCAAAGATCCCTGCTAACAAACATGCTGCCTGAAACGTATGAACGGTACATACACCAACAAGCAAAGAGAAACAGTAGAACTACTAGCGAACACACACTTTCCAGAAAGTGCATTCGGAACGGACCACCCTTTCTCAGCCCCGGATGAAGTTGACCAGGCAGTATCGAATCGGATGGTGGACGAAGGGAAGGTAAAATAGGTGATCTCAACCCCCGACCCTTAAAGTTCCTTGATTTGGACGGCATCTTTCCTGCCCTACTGCGGTAGAGTCTAGAGAGAATGCCTTCGTTCTTTGTATAAATCTTTAACAGCTGTATTGCGTTCAGACACATCCCCAAAAATTTGTGAAAAGTAGGAGTAACCTTTATTCCCAAATCAAGCCGGAAAGATTACTCCCGGGCTAAACCATATGTCCCATCACCTTAACATATTTTCTTCTAAAGACGTTAGAACAATTGTGCAGACAACGATATGAGGTAGAGGATAATACAGACTTATCCACTTTACTCAAACCAACATTCTTACATACCAGGAAAGTCCTCCACGCCGTAGTAGAACGGATTGAAAAATCCTTCAGCAACAACATGTTAATCCTAGACGTGTTTATTGACAACGAGGGTGCGTTGAGCGAAGCCATTTTTGCAAGTATTGACAAAACTCTGCAAAAGTGTGTGTTAGAAAACACTTTTTGGCAATTAATCATCTGCCGTCGAATACATGCTCGTGTTAGAAACAACTCGATAATTAGAACGGTAAGTAGAGACTGTCCTTAGAGCGGGACTTCGTTCCCACTATAATAGAGTCGTGCAGTTAACAACTTTCTCCAACGCCTTAACGAGATACGTTTCCACATGATAGAATACGCAGACGAACTAACCACACTCGTCGTTGACAAATTCGAGCAAGTACTGTGCAACTTATTGCATCCAGCGCTAAAGTTAACCGAACGGTAGTGTGCGGGGAAGTTAATGATAACTAGATTGCCATTACACTTTCAAGTATCTAGGAATCATACTTGAGAAGAAACTGTATTGGGTCAAGCACTTTAAGTAAAAACTATAAACGCCATCACACTATTCTGGCAGTGCAAACGTACTGCAGGCAAACTTTGGGGTCGCCCGCCGAAGACAGTCATATGACTATACGCTGCGGTAGGTGGTTCAATGCTTAGCAATGACCCCGTGGTCTGGTGACCCGTGACCAGACTGACTTACGCAGTTAAGTAACTCACGCATATTCAAAGACTGGTCTGTTTAAGAATCACAGGCGCAATGTGATCTACGCCTACGGTAGCTTTAAAAGCCATTCTTGGTTTCACTTTACTATACCTGCATGTAGCGCAGGTAGCTCTGTGAGCGGCACTAAGATTGCTATTCAAAAGTCTGATTGATTAGGGTTGGGGGAGAGGCAGCACCAGAGGTGGTGCATTTTGCGTTACTCTTTGATGGACTGGTGAGTTTGATCGCTTCCGTTAAAATATTTAGTAAACGCTTCAGACTCTATATTGACTCTAGAACGTCACCTCAGTGGAGATTTCTTTCTTCACAGATGGATTCAAAACAATCGGAAGCACATGGAGCCGGTATCTTTTAAAATGACTTTGACTTTCATGAAAGCGTTATACTGGTGACGTTGGCTACTATGTTTTAAGCGGAAGTCACAGTCACCATTCATGGTGAATGCATTTCTGGAACGTAGAACCCAGAATAAAACCATACGTATTCTGAGTGATAGCAGGGTACCAGTAATGACCCTAAGTAAGCAGAAGCTCTAGTCAGGGACGATAGTCAGTGACATCGGACTCTTGAGGTTGCTTCTTGTACTAATATTCTTGAGCTAGTATGGATTAAATGATGTTCAGTGGTACATGGCAACGAGCAGACCAATAGATTGGCAAAACAAGGATTGATTCAAGGTTTTGTAGGTTCTGAGTCCTTCGTTCCTATTCTGCAATCGGCAATGTTCACCATGAGAATTCAAACTACACACTGTCCCCATAATTACAGGTAGAATTGTACGACAGGCTGCCCACAGGCAAGAATGTTTATCAAGTCGCCTTTGACAGAATCTGAAAAATTTTGTGTTCGCATGCTGAGACAAAAACTACAGCTATTAGTAAGTATTCTATCTGGGCATTGCAAACTAAAAAGCACCTGCACATGGTAGATTTGTCAGATGACTTTATCTGCCGCGGTTGTCAACAAAAAGATAAGATGGCGGCGCACATATTGTGCACCTGTCTGGCACTCGCTAGACTCAGGGGATCCATGCTTGCTGGCGGACTTCTAGCATGAATCGACCAAAATCAGCGGCACTACCTGGTCCAACATTCTCAAGTTCACCTGTAAAGTCGGATTGATTGAGCGAGGGAGGATCAAGTTAGTGCATGGAAGGTCTACAACGGGCCTACTTTTTGGCCTAAGTGTATGTGGGTGTAACTACCCTTCCCAATTCAATACAATACAATGCAATACAACATCCAACTTTTGCTGCTGAACATTTTATGTCATACCTTTGTTATGCCGTATTGCTTATCATATTGTCTAACGGTCGTAGCACTTAAACTTTAATCTTGCAAACTAGTATCCACTCGCAATCAACTGACGCTCTTGATAGATTACTGTTTCACAGGATTGGAGTTTGTGCAGTTGTTAACTACACTAATTGTTAGTTTTTGTTTTTGCTCTTCGTGTTTGCTGGACACTATTGTTTTATATTGTTCTACCATGCATCGGGGTTCTGAAACACGAATAATATTCCTGCTATGCTTAATATATTAGTAGCTAAACGAGCAATAGCTTTCTCTTAATCGTTCAACCCTTCGCAAGCAGTTAAACCTTATAGCTGGACGTAGATTCTTTCCAAGTGCCGTTTTACCACTCGTACTTCTATTTATACGCTGTTGTTTTTTATTTTTTATATTATACACCGTTTTTGAACCGTTATAATTATTCATCTCTGAAAATATAATTGTAAATTTACACCTTTTAACAAGAAGTCACTCAAAATTATCTCTGGCACGTCGTTTATTGCAAAACAACTTTGTAAAGTAAATTCAATTTTTTTCAAACACCGATTTGAATAATTTCCCGTATTTTACGGCCTCTACTAGCACTCATAAGTATAAAAAGTTATTTATATTTCCACGCGAAGTTATAATTAATCCTTGGAAATTTCTTGGAGGCACTCGTTTCAATTTTTATCATTGTATTTATATGAAAACGCCTCAAGCTAAAGCGCTTTTTAGAGATTGTGACGAGATATGTCCCAAGTACTGCTATCTCGCCTTAATAATTCAACCTTGTTTTCAGTGGTACAAAACAATACCTTTGTCGTAATTTTTTGTGAAATAATTTCTGTAGATTGGTAGCAAATAATTGTTGGAATTGTGTTTTCTGTTGCATATGTAACGTGAAGGCATGTAGGAAGGCGAAAACCTACAATTGGAGATGTAACATAAACATAATATAGACTTCCCTAATGTAATAAAACAAACCCGAAACTGTGTTAAATTTGAATGAATAGCGTCAAGACAAAAGTTGAAAATTTTTCATATCGTTGTAGCTCGTTATAGGGTGTTTATAATTGCGATTTCGGTAAAACGGTTAGTGAGATAAAACAATCAATTTAACTCCCTGTACTTTAATAAACTACTATCAAAATACAAGGCGCACTAATGAGTTTTCCTATCCTCTAGGTAAATCGGCTTTGAATGATTTCAAGGTTTGTGGTTGTGAGAAAGCTTTTCGTTTTATAGCTTCAAAACAGAAAAAGTTCAGCAAACGGACTGGGTTTTATCAGTCAACAGAAAGACAAGCAATTTATTAGCAACAAGTGATTGTAGCACCTTCCGCCCGGTATGATTAAGTTTTTTATCTAAGGGTATTCCTTTGTTTCTGAAGGTTTTTTTGGCTTTCGAAGAATGATTATATATCAGGGCTTTTCAGGGAGTTGATGCTTGTAGATCTTTGTTTGTTATAATGTAACTTCTAATTTCTAAGGACCTTTTAATGTATAATGAAAGCTAACACACTTCAAACATTTTACTTTAAATAATGATTAAACAAGTATTACGCTACAGTATACTGACTAAATTTTATTTTTATAACTGTTGTTTCTTTACATATTTTATCGTTCCTTTTTATTTTTGCTAATAAGTTTATGAAGATCATAAAGAAGTGTTTGTGTTACATTCCACATGCTTTAATTTATATAAATCAATTTTAACAGAAATTTCTTTTTGAAGTAACGGCTTTCAAAAATTTTTGATGGATGACAATGATACTTTATGTCGATGTGGAAATTGGATAGCAATTCGATATACTGGATTCAATGCGACAACTATGACCAGTGGCTCTACTTAACATGCGCAGGAATATCCGACCAATAAGCCAGGAACCTTAGCCTTCAAAACACCGAATGGGTTTGCGCTTCCTGTGAACAAGCAACGATAACATAGCAGACCATCAACACACATCCCTACAGTTGTAATACTTCTCCTTGTCCTTGTCCTTGTAATACTTCTCCTTGCAGCCAATCTTTTACAGAAAGGGGCTTTCTAAACCATATAGGCAAAAAACATAAAGATAAACAAGTTCCAAGCTTAACAATTACAAAAAACCACCAGATGGAAAAACTGACTAGTTTACTCTCCAAAAAAAATCCAAAACCAAAGTGTTAAAACGAATCCCAAAAGGAGCCAGATTCACCGCTGCCATTAAATTGACTTTGGTCTTGGATCACTGCACTAAAAAGAATAATTTTGAATCTTGAATGACCTTCTTTATGCTTGCCTTTACTTGCCTTTGTGTTCCTCAAAATATTAAAAATAACTCTCTCTTGTCTTTCGTCAAAGTCAATATTAATGGAGACACTGTAAAATGCTGTTCATCAGATCAATCTTCAATCTCACTAAACGGACAAGTTAAGTCAAAGGTCGGAGAAGGAGGGTTACAAACGGCGCTGTCAAGATCCTTTTTTCCAGTGACTCTCTAACGCCTCAAAATGTAGACACGTTCAACGAACTTTTAAATAAACACCCTCACCATCGAAACATCTCAATTTCCTAGAACCAGAAATGACGAGGAAACATTAACAATCACAGAAAAGAAAGTCAAACAAGCAATTTTAAGCTTTTCCAATGGCCCAAGCGCTAGCATTGACAGTCTGAAAGCTCAACATTTAAATAATCTAATCTCTCCTAAAAATAGAGATGGAAGTACACGTTTGCTAGGATCGCTAACAAACTTTTGCAATTTTGTTTTATCCGGGAAAGTGAATGCTAAAAATTGTTCCAGGTTTTTGTGGGGCAAACTTTTGTGCACTAATAAAAAAGACGAAGGAATTCACTCAATAGCTGTCGGAACAACATTGCGTCGATTAGTTGCACAATTGGGTTGCTTTTCAATAAAGCTACCAACTGGCGATTATCTACGTCCAACACAACTAGGGTTTGCAATCAAGGAGGGATGTGAGGCAGCCGTTCACGCAACCAGAACGTTCGTGAAAAGTAAACAAACCACCAAGAAAGTAGATTTGAAGATTGATTTCAGAAACGCTTTCAATTCAATTAACCGTGATTCAATGCTACACGCTGTGAAAGCAATGAACCCAACCATTTTCGCTTTCATTAGTACTCTCGTTTTTGGTGACTCCTTTATCCCATCCATTTCTGGCTGTCAACAGGGAGACCCGGCCGGTCCTTATCTATTCTGCATTTCAATTCACCCCATTATAAAAAAAAATTGATTTCTGAATTAGTATGTTTCTACTCGGATGACGGCCTAATTGCTGGAGATCCGGGGTCTGTACTCAAAGATTTCGAAGTTTTGAAAAGTAATTGCCAGAAAATTGGTTTAATCATCAACCCAGCCAAATGCGAATTATTTTTCTGAGGAGATATTGATGAAGACATTGCTGCAAAATTTGATTTAATTTCTCCCGGAATTAAATTAGTTCGGGAGTTATCATTACTTGGGGCCCCTATCACCGACCATTTTTTACAACCAGTTTAGGAAAGAAAAATAAAGGTAAATAAGCTTTAATTTTTAAGACTACTGAAGCTAGACAATTGCCATATCGTTTACTATTTGTTAAAAAATTACTTTGCCGTACCCAAGATGATTTACCTTCTGAGGACCACGCCATTTTGGATTTGAAAATTTACTTTTAGTTTTCGATAGTTAAATTCAAGGAACGCTGGAAAAAATAATTAATTGCCATTTAGCTCCTTCTCAATTTGCACGTGCCACCTTCCTATTCGATTTGGTGGACTAGGAATTCGACAACTAGCCCAAATCGCACTGCCGTAAAACATATATTTACTAGGATGGGAAGCTCTCATTTAAGTTCCACCCAAACTAATGAAGAAAAAATTCAACATCATTCTTAAAAAATGATTCACAAATTGTTAAAACGACAATTTACCAACCAAATTCTCGTGTAGAGTTACGTAAAGCTGAGCGACCGGCCCTTTGATGGGGTCTCGTCTAGACTTATTTACAGCTGGGCTACCAAATTCGACAGTAAATTTCACTTAATAAATCTTAAAATGCTGCGTTTAAATATTGATATATCTAAAAAAATATGCAATCAAGACAAAATCATACTTACTACACAAAAGAAATATTCTACGATACATGTATAAAGAGAACAGTATTCCATATTATTTAAATATTCTTTCGATATCGCGGAAATTAACAACAACCATAGTAAATGACCTTAAATATAAAGCGTTAACGACAATTTTAACATTACAGTGTTTAAAGGAGCAGATATAAAGAGATTCAGTTTATTACAGTGTTTTGAAAGGTAAAAGATATAGTTAGATAATTGCGTTAACTATATTTGAAGCAAATATCTTTAAAAAGGCATTTGTAGGTTACAACTATTCAAATTACTAAGGGAATACTTTTAAAATGGTAAGAAGGCAAGATAGTGTTTAATGAAAGAAACACATCAAGGTTAGGTTAATATAACGCTTTAAAAGACACACTAAGAACAAAGTTAATTAGAAAATCTATATTTGGAGATGGAATTTTTGTTTATGTAGGTAATTGTAATTTACAATTGATTATTTAGGTTATAAAAGACACTCAAAATTATAGAAAGATACACTATATATGTTATTTAAACGGTATCGGGGCAAGACAGTGGTCAAGAAAAGGAATGTAACAAGATTACGTTACTCCAACGTTTTAGGCCATATACTAAAAGCTCAGTTAACTACGGTAAATGTTTTTAAACACAAAGTTTCCTTTAAAAGTAATTTGTAAATCATAGGTAAATATTTAGATTACTAGAAAACACTTTTTAAACGGAAACAAAACAAGACAGTGTTTATACACAATTTAAAAATCACTTTTAAAAGTCCAGAAAACAAGCATATAATAAAGTTTAATATATGATTAAGCAAACAATTTCCATAACGGACAATAAATGAGGCATGAATTAAATAATTATTTATCTTTATTTATATTTAAATGTACTTACATGTAAAATTTGAAAGTAAGGTTATCTTGTATTATAACCACTCCTAAAAAAACACTTTTAATTCCATTTCAAAAACAAACTATGCACATATTAAAGACAATTCAAGATAGGAAGGACATTACATTTAAAGATACAGCAAAATTAATTGGACTACAATACATTATTTAAAAAAATATAGCATGAATTTCAATAGTCAATATGGCGGTTTATATTAAATCATCATAACAGCTGTCATATGTCACTTTAGGTAATATAGTAACTTCAGAGGTACCACTCTAAATTTGTATAAGTCAATAGATATTAAAAAATGAAGATAATTATATTTCTTTTAAATGAAAAAGCTAAATATATATATATATTCTTCTTAATCTTCTTTGGGAATGAAACCACTCATAGTTTTTAAAATCTATTTTATTTACGTTTCGATCCATGACCTAGGATCGTTGTCAAAATAATAAAAACTTCAAGTTTGACGTTTATGACATAAATTGAAGGTTACTTTGATATATTGATGTTAGAAATATTTGGTTTGAGTACACTAAGCAAGGTTAATTAATATATTATGAAGTATAAAAACAAAAGAAAAGACCTTTATCTCACAACCTCACACGTTGAAGGCATCATTATTATTGCCCCGTCCACGCGGCACATGCGACACAAATGACAGTTGGCAACGATATTACCTAATGTGGAAATTAACGCGCTAATTGTCAATGATGTCACACAATATGCAAATTATTGCAACACATATTTCCAATATATATATATATATATATATATATATATATATATATATTACTCATATTTAGACCAGGGTAGAAAATTAAATAATCACATCAAATAATTTTAATCACTGTATATAATGAATATTATTAAATAATACGCTTTATTAAAACCGTGAAGCATAAAAATTTATTAGTTTTAGTAAAAATAAGAGATTTAAATCATGTACAAGACGCTTTATATCAAAAGAAGCAGTATTAGAAAACTTTACGGGTAATTTAATTATTCCTAGTAAAGAAACAAAGCGTGCAAAATTTATATTAATTAACCCTATTTTAAGTAACCGGTATTAAACAAAACGTACAGATAATAATTAATATTTGATTAGAAGTCAATTTTAGTTGGAGTTAATTGAACCATTATTAATAATAAACATAAAATGCAAATCGTAGAAGGGTATTTAAAATGTTACGTTTGAGCACACCTGCGTATTTTTAGAAGGCAATTTCAGTTTAATTTGTTTAGATAAACATGTCGATTCTACGGATATTGGAGACGGTCGGATGCTTTAGCACGAAATACAGAACACCTGCGTATTTTTAAAAATAAGCTTGTTCCGCGTAAAATTTGCAAATAATTAATGGTTACAAAGAATCTTGGAGAAACCGTGGCTTAATATTCACGAGAAGGTGCGATACGGGGTTATTTAACCCAGATAGTCCACATGGACTGAAAATAATCGATAATAAGGAATATCAATTTGCACTAATAAGAACAGGGTAGATAGAGACAGATAATATGCACAAGACCGAGACACATATAGTAAAAGGCGTGATTTAAGCAACGTCACGAGGGTCACGATTGGTTGAAAGTAGGATGCAAATATCAGAGGTAGAAACAACGATTTCTGTATAAAAGTCAATTAGTTATTCTCGGACATGTTTTCGTGCCGTGTCGAAATTTCTGAAATTTAACTGGGGCGAGTACAAAATTTGTAAAAACCGACGCGCGAGCTACGGACTGGGAACAGAGCATGCGAAATTCTGGAAACTGGCCGTCTTGAGGACTCGACCGACAGACAGGCTAACTGCTATATATACCCAGGTGAATATAAACAAGCTCTCTTACATCCGCGACTTGATTCAATACGTTAAACAGTGCATGTTAGTTTGATAAAATAATTTAAAGTTTGCTCGTATATTTTGGTGATTTAAACAGTTTGTTATTTACGTGCTAACATGAATGTACTTGAGTGCATTTAGATACAAAGTAATAAAATTTAGTATCACTGTACCAATTAATAAAATTTACAACGACAAATGAATACACCAAAAGTAGGCAGTTTTGGCGTATATTGGTGAAAGAAGTATGAATTTCTTTACTATTTTGCGGGGGTGAATAATTAAATGGTTCATAAATGTGTCTGGATCCACGAAACAAGGGTCATATATACACAGATGAGTTCTGGAAAAGCCCAGAAACAACTTTAAATAAATGGTGATGGAGAAAATTTGAAAAGCGTTGAGAATCAGAAGCTGTAAATATAACCCAGTTGGAATGGTGTGATTAACAAAAGGGACGATGTACATTGAAGCTACGAGTGCAGTAACCTTTAGGTAATTTATACTATTTTTTTTGAACTTTGATATTTTTGTGTGTGTTGAATTACTTTATAATTGATTTACTTTAAATGGACATTAGTGAAATTGTACTAACCATAAAATTTTAATTTTAAGGTGAAATTTTGCTTGTTTAAGTAGAAAGGGGTATTTAGTCTTGAGGTTCTGGATTATGATGAAATTTTAGGTATGTCTTTGAGCTCAATTAGACGAACCTGGTTAATTAACGTAAAGGGGTGGTAGATGCTCCCTTTGTACTCAGACTCCGGTCTGCATATATTGTTATAGTAATTAGTAGGCATCCTACAAGGACTTTAATTCTGGATGCACTTTAAAATGATAATAAATTTAATTTTGAAATTCTCTGATATTAAAATTTATGCTGAATTTTAATTTTGAAATTTTAATGTATTGTGAATATTGATGTAAATAGAGTTAACGTTGATGTTTGTGGTAGGAATGTGTTTGTTTTTTTTATGAATGAGGATGAAGGTTTAACTAGAGGAGCAGCCGAGGCGATTAACAGAAGAAAATCAACAGACCAGGTAATTCAAGAGGTTTCACAGCATTCTTGACGCCCAATCTGTGGGGCTCGATTCTAGTAATGGAGTTCCCGGATTTTAAAGGTTTCACAGCAATATATATATATATATATATTTATAAATTTTACAAGTCCCCTAAGGGGTACTCACATGAATAGGTAAAGCTTTCTCCAGAATTACTCCAGGCTAGCGGCTGCGGGGCTCCGTGGACTCGTTATTGTATCTCGGGTCGTGGGCTGCTGTTAGGCAAGGTTGCGTCCAAGTTCGCTGGTCTTCTTCCTATGTAGAGGTAACGACAGGAACGGATTTATAAGGAACGATAATCAAAGATAAGAAAGAAAAAGGGATCTACATAGCAAAAAGATACGATAAGATACCAGACCAACTCCTCCTATTCACGTTTCAAAGGCAAGTCCCTAAGCGTCTTGCGGAAATTCCCCACTACTCCGTCCACACGCGCCGACGCGAAGTCTCGCGCAACGCACTTCTGAAGTGACGGAAATACGCGCACCAAGTCTTTTAAATTTATGGCGCGAAATCCTCTCATATTAAAACTATATTAAAAAATGTCTAGTGCCAAAATTTTTGGCACGTAACACACAGCGGCTACCCAAAGTATACAACACTATAATAAATCAGTATACAAAAAGTAAAATTAGAACACCAATAACATCACGAATATTACAATCATGGTTACAAATATAAACAAAAAAATTATGGTTGAAACCCAGAGTAACAATTAACTCAACGCACAATATTTTAAAACGAAGTCTCAACCTAATCAATACAAAACTTAAAGTTATGAACATTGAGATAACGTATCCATTAATAGTTTACTGGAACGTACAAATAGTACCAAAATGTCACACTAAGCAAGTTTACGATTCTAATTTCTCTTAAACTGTATGATCGATAAAGGTAGGTGCCTTCATAAATTTGAAACATTGTCAAGCCAATACGTAACTAATTAATTCTGAACCAAACATGTAAATACTTCGATATCGATGTTGTTTACGCCTTGGCTTTTACGATAAAGTTTGTGAAGGTTCAACGGCTTCACGAATGAATTCTATTACCCTTTCAAGAGTATTTAGAGTAGAAGTAAAGTTTGTAACTAACGTGGGGCGAAACTGCCAGACACACGCCTTATTTTAGCCCTTTCATGTTTAATCTAAAGTTATTTGCAAGGTTACTGTTAAAGTTAAATTATGTTTTGACTAGTATTTTGTGCAGCGAGTAAAAAACTTCCAGAATGTTTTTACAAAGCAACATAAGTTAGTAAAGCATGATTGTATTTAACCTGCAAATGAATTTCATGACAGTGTTCCATAATCCCATATAGAATGATATACCCTTCTAAATCGCTGAAACCAGAGCCGCCACTACTATATGTGTAAAATGTGCAGTGCACAAGGGTGGCTGAATTAAAGCACGGCTGCCCCTAGTGCACATGTTATATGCTTTCACACTTAAGGTTATTCCAAGATATAATTATGGGTATTGTAATGAAAGTTTTTAAACTTATTGAAATTATAAAGTGATTTTATTATTTTACTGTCTTTACAAAACAATCTTTGGTCTGGTATAATTGAACACTAGAGTTACTGCTCGCTTTAAAATGCTCACATTCGGTTTTCGTAATATTCAATTTCCTTTCTGTTTCCTTGCAGCAATAAGCCTGATTTTGACAATAAATCAATCCTTATAATCTATACCTCTTTAAAATCGCTAAATAGGTTTATTTAGAGTATTCTCGCTCACTATTTAGGATCTTTTCGCAGACTTAGGCAATTCGTCTTTGTGATTTAACCTGACATCGGTATGGTGGGGTAGTTTACAGCAACACACCGAGGCGACAACGAGTACTAACGCTGCTAGATTTAGTCTATCTTCGTACTAGTCCTTTCAGGAAGCATATGTACTGACCGTACTTGGAAAGCTATTATTATGAGTAACAAATGTTTTATGTAGTGCGTGCATCTCACACCTCACCAAGGAATTCTGTAATTATTGAATTTAGTATCATACACCACCGTACACTTTACATTTTGTTTTAGTTTTTTATTTCTTTTTCGAGGTAAATTTATCTAATGCATTTGTATTTCTAGAAAATTATCAAGTTATGTTTTAGATTGATGTCGTATGAAAAAGAGCAAAAGTATCTACTCTAGTTACGGGAAGAAGTGCAAGAGGCGTTAATATCGTAAGAGAGGAATTGGAATAAGCTTCAGAAGCTAGAGGACCATCTTAGTAAATGATTTGCAAATTCAGACACCGAACAAATAATTTATGATGCCGAAGTTCCTACCTTCACCGAATCAGGAACCAGAGTCTCTAGGATAAACGCCGAATATATTGGAAAAGATGGTTTGACAAAATGGTCTCAGCAACATGGAAACATCCGTAAAAACAAGGCCTGAAGATATAATTATTCATCTGCCTGGGGTAAAGCGATCATTCAGAGATCTCCAAGAACCGTTGCGATGCTAGCAACTTTTTTATACGGATAAAATGCCGTCAGGTATTGCAGCATGCACAAACGAGAAACTAAGGAAAACAACTCAGTGTGGTTGGACTCGAGCTCGAACTTTGCTCGGCTCGGCTCGATTTAGAGCCGAGCTAACAATATTTCTTCCAGCAAAATTCCATTTTTATCGAGCCGAGCCAAGTTGGCCAGTTCTTCGAACCGAGCTTTTCGACTCTGGTCTTCGAGCTGTTATTAAATCCTTACTTTCCATACCGAGCGCAGCATGTTTGCGCTTACGGTATAAGGAACTGAAAAATTTGTCATGTCTATGGGCTTCGAGCATAAAGAAGAATATTCTCAAAAAGGTCTATATGTGTGTAAATACGATGGTAGTGTGAGGCTTCAGAGACACCCGGTCCAATTATGATGAAATTTAAAATATGCAGGTCTCTCTAATATTTGCAGTAGAATTAGTCATAAAGGAAAGTAGAGCAATTTGGGTGCCGTTAAACTGAAAAATCCTATATGTCTATCTGACACATTTTTTGTGCTTTCATTCATTTTGCTAACTTTCTGGTGGAAAATTTTAAATGATGTTAAACTAAATCATCTCTTTTTAATTTTCAAATACGCATTCTTATGTTTTGGTACTTTATTGCGAACTGGGAAACTAATTGTTTCGGCTTTTCCAAATAGCTTCTACGGCTTTTAAAAGAAATTTTTTACATGGTAACAATTAACGGTATGGAAAGGTCAGCGTTGTTATAATTTAGGGGTGTTAAATAAATTTTACGTGCAAGTTATTTCAAATTGTATGGGATGGACTAGTTGCCTAAATGCTGTGAGCAATTTGTTTGTAAATTTGATGCTCCTTCGTTGAAAATATACCTAAGGTGCATTGCTACAACTACCTTATTTTTTTCTTTAATCAACTGCGTACTTAAACGTGAAATATTAAAATAGCCAAAACTAACTTAGTCCATTATGATTATCATATGAAAAACAATCGTCCGGTTTGTATCATTCGTCGTCACCTTTGTATTATTTTGAAATAATTAATTCAAACGATCTTCAAGTTAACTGAATCATATCTGATTGAAAAATTTTGATAATAAAAAAATGGTTGCCATAAATGCAGTACTTATCAAATATTACATTTAAAAATTTGCTTTTATCTTCTCATCTGGTCGTCGTCAGCCTCTGTTTGTCAGCTGTAGTCTTTCAAGAAAAATAGCTATTTTTAGTGATTTCGTGAATTCCCTATCAACTCTTTAACTGTGTTGTTGATTTTATTACGGTAACAATAAACAGTATTCCGGAAAAGAAATACACAGGCAGTCTGAAATTTTGGTAGTCTAATATTCTGTCAATTTGAATAATGTTTAAAATCTGTTAGGTTTAGTGTCAACGTTCTAACTTCATCCTAGTAACAAGTGTGCGTGTAACTATTGCCCCTTTATATTTTACTGTCAATATACTTGTAAACGCTGTAATATAACGAAATGGTTCAACATTGAGCTACAACTGTTGTAATGCATATTCCAAGAGTTTATATTTTGAAAAAAGCATTGCATAGCACTTGTCCCCACTCCCTGCTATATAACGAACTGAAAAGCGCTGTATCGTTTGTCGTGTTCAAAAACTGTCGAACGCCTTCGTAATTTGTATATACTTTAATACTTTTTGCACGATTCGACTTCAACATGTCACATTTTGATAGTGACGATAATGTTAAAGCGTCGGGAAGTAGAGTATAATAAAGGAGACTATGTTTGGAAGAAAAACATGGTGCAGTCCAAAGCTTCCAAAGCTGTATCCCAAAAATTGGCACCTAAATATGTTCGCTGCAGAATCATTGATAAAACTGGAACAGACATATATTGACTGAGAGACGGGAAAAAAAAGACATCGGTGTCTGGCACGTGAAGGATCTCGAGCCAGATAACTAGCATTATTAGCTATCGATTTAGTTTTGACTTAGTAGGTAGACTACTAGGGGGAAATGTCTTTTTTTGAGTGTGGGTTTGCACCTTGCTTTTGCATGAGCCTGGTGGGACTCTATGTTCACAGGGAAGTACAAGTATTTCTAGTTTGTCACCCTAACTTGATTGTATGAGATTTTTTCCTGTGGGAAGGGGGTAGTGTAACAGTTCGTTGTTACTGTTACGAACCTAGAAGCTAGGCAACTTTGTTTACCTGCATTTAGGTTATGAGTTAAGCGGAGAAGCTTCTTTGTCTCATTAGTCAAAATTCTGTTGGGTACGGATCAAAAGGCATATTGTGTTATTCTGCGCAAACCCACTTATTGAGGCCAGGCTATCTTATTCAACCTTTGGTGAACGATGGAAGCGAGGAAACGTGTTATTTTCCAAATGTTGGTTTGGTTGTGGGAAGCTCTTCCTTTTAAAAATAAATTAAATCGCTGGCAAAGGGTAAGCTGATTTTATTTATTATACAATGATTTTAAAATAAGGTTATTTGTTGTAGCAAATTAATTTAATTTCTAAAAACTTGTAGTTCACTTCAATATGGCTTTTGTTACATTACCATTTAAGTGAATTTGAATACTTGTTCGAGTATTGTGAAATGCGTAAATGGGAAAATATCAGCAGAGGAAGACTTGCTTTTGTTGGGTTAATAAAATAAAAAAATCTTTGGTTTAGAGGATCATAAGTTCGTGTGTCCGCCATGGTGTCCACCATCTGTTGTTAGTTCAACTGATTGCGTTGTCTTGACGTGTGGTTGAGGTCAAGGACTTTGAAAATACTTTATTCAGGTATTTATGTATATATCCGTTTAAATTTTTGTAAGACAAACTTATAATAATTATTTGTTTTACAAATGTTTAAATGCTAATAGCACTGTAAAGATGCAATGCTTTAATTAATGTTTGAATTAGATACGTTGCAATTTTATCTTGTAAGAGCCCCGAGACGTGAGCTTATATCAAGTTGGTTTAATTTGTTAACTCTTTGATACTCTGTAGTTATTAAAAAGAAAATTTACTGAAGTAAAATTTACATGTTTCGTTAGAGTCTTAAGAGAATTGAAATTGGTTAAAGATTTATTTTTTATTTTAGTAAAATAATCCAAAGTTTGATTACTTTTGTTAGTTCAATTACAATTATTATACGTAATTATATCACATGTTGTCTTATTCAAAACTGAATCAGTGAAGTCTTGTTAGGTGAATTATTTCCATGTGCATGCTACCGCAGGAATAAAACAAAGAACCCACTGTCTAGCCCTGATGATAAGGTTTCTCTCTGGAGGTCTCTCTCTGGAGGTCTCTCTCTCTCGCAGCGGTTGCAAAACTTTATATTTGTTGAGATTTTTGGTGAAGTCACAAGCTAGACCATTTTCTGAAATGTGAAAGAAGCTTATTTCATGTATTTTGTTGTTTTAATTGGGAATCAAGGTAAGCGGTGAGCTACCCATATGTGCTGTGTCAGCTGTAGCTTTTCATTGGTACAGTGAATGAAAAGGGAGAGAAAAGATATGCCGTTTGCAGTTCCAATGGTATTGCGAGAATTCACCAATGATTTTGATGATTGTTATTTTAGCATGACAAAAGCAGAAGGTTATTCCAACAAAAAAGAACGCAAGATCGAATATCCGAATTTGCCGCAAGACCTTTTCCTCACAATGTAGACTTACCAGTACAGACTGAGCCTTTAGATTAGCAAGATAATGTGCTGGGAGGTAATGAACATAATAGTGCATCTTCAGGCACCTATGAAGAATTGTGTACTAACCCCATTTTTCTTCCAGGTTCCAATTTCGGCGAGCCACATTTGATTGTTCAAAGTAAAATAAATGATTTAGTACGGAATTTGGGGTTGCCAAAACAACAGTAAGAACTTCTTGGTATCAGTCTTAAAGAGTGGAACTCGCTGCACAAAGAAACAAAAATTAGGACTTAAAGAAAATAAATGGGATGTTTTCTGCATTTTACAATATGCAAGGTTTGTTACGTGCGTATACTGATATTAATGATTTAATGCAGGAGCTCAATATCCCTGTGAGTGGCGCTTGTTCATAGAATCATCATAATACAGTCTAAAAGAAATTTAAAATCATTTACATCAGTTGCCTACTTAGTGACAATTAAAGAAATATATGAAATTATGCGCACTCTTTTAGATAAAATAAAGTTCTACTGATACACATGACAGATATGTGGGGATTTTCAAGTTATAGCAATTTTAGGGGGACTTTAGGGAGTATTTACAAAATATTGCTGTTTTATTTATTTATGGGACAGTCGTCGTGCAGTGAATGAACCGTATATAAGGAAAATTTGGCCGGAAAAGTGAATTTTAACCGGGATCTCAAAATGTTAAGTAGGTGCCCCTTGTAGACTCAAAAAATACCCTATTGCATCATCTTTACATTAAACTTGAACTGATGAAAACTTTGTGAAGACCATGAATAAAGAAGGTGAAGGATTTAAATACCGAAGACACGTCTTTTCCTATTTAAGTGACGCAAAATTAAAGGAATGCATTTTTATTGGGCCACAAATTAGAAAACTACTGGATGGTGTTACTTTTATAGAAAGCTCACCACGCACGAACTCAGAGATTGAAACTCATTTGTGAGCATAGTGAGAGAATTTTTAGGCAACAATATGTGTGCAAACTACGAACAACTAGTTAATGAACCATTAGACTCTTACAAATCGCCTGGTTGCCGAATGTCACTAAAAATTTACTTACTACAGTACCATTCAAAAATTTTTTCTTAAGAATTTAGGCACTAATAACGAATGGTTCCAAAAAGATATCAGGACAATGGAAATTCGGTACCAGGACAATGTGATCGTCATGATGGGTGGAAAATTACTGTTGCTTTTTGAAGAGAAAGAAAAAATAGAATTAGTGTTTTAAGTAAATATTTTGGTGTTTGTTCTTTTCTTAGATGTCAACTTAAATTATAAATATACTCGTTCTGCTGGGTTTAAAACTTGTAAAATCATTTTTTCAATAAATCTCAAATGGTAACGTTCTATATGTAATTTGCTTAATGTGACAAGGAATCCTTAAGCACATTTATGGGCCATTTTCGATTTAGATAGGTTTATTCTACTACAACATGCTATTCAGCTTTTTAATACAACAAAAAATTATTTTTTGTAGATCAGTGTAATAAACAACGGTTATAGAAATACTAAGTTTTTTATTTGGATTCTGTCACCGAAAACGGAATAATACTAATATGATGTTTTGTTGCAGGTGAGTAGGACTGCAATGGCTCTTGAAATGTTTAATCGAAGGCACGCGCATCGGAAAAGGTAAAACATTGTTTTTGTTAAAATATGTTATGAACAGGTTTTTCGTACTTACTCTAAACTGATAAACAAAGCACTCTCAATGAAAATATTAATAGTTTTTAAACTGCTAAAGTCACCGCAATGTAGTTTGATTTTTTGCAATAACATGGGTTTGGATCAATCTACCTCATTCTATAATTCTAAAGTTAATCGATTTCCACCTTTGAATTAAGAAGTTTAACTCGATAGAGGACATTTACAATGGAATTTATTAAATTATACTATTGTTTGTCTGTCTAATAAACTTATAATGTTTTTTTTTAATTTGATAAGTCTCCCTTTACGTTAAACAGTTTTCAAAGCTTCTCCCATAGTCACTAGAATATGTTTGTTCTGTTTAGAAGACAACGATATGAAGTACTATCTTGCAATTAGTATCTATCTAATCAATGTAATTTCTTTAATTAGATGTGACAAATTATGTCGTATAATGTCTCATAGGCATTGATAATTCTATTACATTTTAAGGTACATTGTTAGAAATCCGTTTGATAGCGAAGACCTGAAGAAATGTAATAGAATTGGAAGGTATACTAATACACGAGAATTTTTTGCTTACAACATTATTTGCAGTATTAAAACCATACTAATAAATGAATAAACTGCCAAAAATTCTGTGAAAATGATGTTTAACTTCTACAGCAAACACAGGAATGGTCAAATAAAATGTCATAGTGTCTTAAATGATTTCAGTCCTATGGCTCTTGAGACCTAATGTTACTGTTAGTCCAATGTTACTTTAATTAATATTTTCTAGGATGTGGCATTCGTTAAACAAATGTAATTGGACCTTGGTGGTAAACTTTAGAGTACATAAAGTTGAAACAGCTCTAAAACGATTACTAAAAGCGTGATAGCTTGACAATAGACTGCGATTGATAAAAGGGGTGTGAAAATATACAATTGGAGGTAATAGTGTGACAAACTTTAGTATAAATCAAACCGTCTTTAATAATCTGCTCATCTTGCAATTGCCATTTATCATTGGAGTCCCGCGAAGATGGTGCGTTGTCACCAATAGACGCAACCTGGGCGGATGTTAACATTTATGCCCACGGGGACTTAATGTTTGAGCAGCTGTGCCGGTAAAAGACGATTCGATATTGATTTGGTGAAGCGTAATTAACTTCTTGCTCCGCCATATATAGAGCAAACAACAATAAACAATAAGGTCATTCAAAGCTGTTAATCGTCGACGTCCAAAAGTATTAGGTTTTGAGCAATTCTTAAAGAAACAGTTTTTAAATGTACACTATTTGATAACGTCTCGAAACTTAATCGCAAAAACTGTTACATTAAGCAACGCTACGAAGAAAATGGGATAGAATTATAGGTACTTGTTGCTGTACTAAATACAAATTAACAAATAACACTAAACCGATTTTCTGCACATACATCACCATGACGACAATATCTCAAAATATAAAGGTATCAGAACAACGTGCAAGATATTACAAAATCTATGTGAAGTTCACTAATCAAATTTTGAAAATATCACACCAGTTTCTATATAGAACCCTAACATTTTATGTTATTAAACAATGCTTCGTAAAAAAAGTTTCAACTATGTAATTACAAGGCTTCGCCCATATTGAAACGTTTTTAGGTTATTCCGAATTAAAGCGCGAATATTAATCACATTCGTAACAAAAGTGATTCGCTAAACAACAAATAAATTATTACAGATAATTTATATCACCTCTATTGCTCAAATGCTAAGTCAGCAATAGCTCACTGAGGTTTTACAAATTACAATTACGTCAAGTTGATAATGATTTATGAAGAACTCTTAACTGTTTTCATCAAAAAGCTTCAATTAACCAATATATCACGCGAAATCTCTATTACAAGTGATTCAGGGAAAATTGTTTAAACCTGGCAATGGTAGTCTAGCTTCATCATTAAGTCTTTAACCCTGGAACTGGTTAGACGCGTATCCTCATTTTTTGTTTTTCTGAACTAACATACAGATTTCCCTGAAATTCCCACTGTATGCATATTTCACTATCTTAGTGCATTAGCCCGATCTAGGCCTACATCTATCTCTCTAGTTCCTATATCTGATTGTAATATAGCCCGCACTCTTCCCCATAAATGCCTTAGAACGTATCCTGACCTTCTATTTCTTCTTTTTTTTTGTTTCTCACATACATCTTTATTCCTCTACTATTTCTATAGCCTCTTTGTCATTAACTTTATCTGTCCATGCTATCATCATCATATATCTGAAGCGTAACGCTCCAAAAGGCTTCTGCCTTTTCCTGTCTGCTTCTCTTACTCTCCCTATTTCGTAGGTGTACATTGCTGTGCCACACACATATGCTTTCAACACTTTTGTTCATGTTTCTATGTATGTTGTGTTCGAACATAGCCGCTGCTCCTTCTTGTTAGATACAATTCGGTTCACTTTCTATTGTTTTGTAAATATATATCCTATTTCACCGATATTCAGTGGTATCCGAAGAGGTAAAGCAGTTTGTGGTTACCAAGATACCCCAACACTTGAACATTATACCTCCGCACAATCAAGATTAGTTGAAAATATTGCAAAACCAATACCTGTAGTTGTTTACAATAATCATCACGTATAAGTGCAATTACTTTTTGTCATTAGGTTTTCCGTCTTGGAACTGGTTAGACGCGTGCGTACCTTCACTGATTCCTGTTCTGAGCTAGCGTACACAGTTTCCTGACAATCCTACAGTCTAGATACAGCTCGGTTCCCATTTTATTGTTTTGTAAATGGTATGCAGAGGGGGTTAAGCAGCCTGCGGCTACCAAAATCCCCCAACATATACATTAATAGTTTTCCAGTAAATTCTTTCAGACAATTAACATTGGTTAAGAAAACATCTGTAACTGCTTATAATAATCATCGGGTTTAAGTGCAATTATTTTTTTTCGTCATTAAGTTTTCCGCCTTGGAACTGGTTGAAAGTGTATCTCCATTGACTTCTATTCTGAGCTAGCCTACGCATTTCCCTGAAATTTCCTCAGCCTACATCTTTGACTCTGTGTGCAATAGTCTAACCTAGGTCTACCTCTATCTCTCTTTTTTTCTATCTCTACTTCTAATATATACCGCGCTATTCCCTCAAGCCTTAGTATGCGGCCTATCGCTCTATCTCTCCCTCCTTTTTTTTTAACATTTTTCACATATTTCTTTCGTCCTTTATCATATATAGAACCTCTTCCTTGTTAACTTTATCTGTCCATGATATCTTGATCATACGTATATAGCACCACATTTTAAAGGCTTCTATCTTTTTTCTGTCCACTTCTCCTATTATCCAAGTTTCACAACCGTACAGTGCTGTGTTCCACACATATACTTTCAGCAACATTTTCCTTGTTTCTATGTTTGTTGTCTTTGAATACAGTAGTTGCTTTTTCTTGTTAAATGTAGCCTGACCTTGTGCTAATCTTTGTTTTATATGTTTTGCGCTTTTCCCATCTTGCGTTATTTGGCTGCCTAGGTAACAGAAATCCTTAAGCTCTTGTAAACTCTTGTTTCTTATGTGTATTCTAGTTTCTGATTTATTTTTTCCTCCTTTGCATACTAGTACTTTAGTATTATTTTTATTAATTATCATACTGCTTCTCTCAGTTACAACTGCTTTCATTTCATTAGGAGCTGCTTCTAACTCTTCCTTGCTGATGCCAATACCGCTATATCATCTGCAATTCTAAGTATATCAATCTTTTGTCCTTGCATAATAATTCCAAATGTCTTTCTGCAATTGACAGTACAAGATGTCTAAGTTAAAAATTAACGGCGATAGAGCGCATACCTGTCTTACCCCTTTCTTAATATCTATTTCTATGCTTTCCTGCTCTAGTTCTATTACCGTTGTTTGCTCTATGTATAAGTTATGTACTATCCATCTATCCCTAAAACTCATTCCAATCTTTGTGAGTATTTCAAACTTTTTTTCCATTTTACATTGTCGAATGGTTGTTTAAGATCTAGAAGTCCTATAAACACGCTTTCTCCTTTTTATATTGTCTTCTCCATTATCACCCTTAAAGCTAAAATAGCCTCTCGTGTTTCCCTGTTTCGCCTCGACCCAAATTGATCTTCTTCTAGTACTTTTTCGTTCTGTTTTCCATACGTCTTTGTACAATTCTAGTTAATATTTTTGACACTTGTGCTGTTAAACTTATTGTTCGAAAATTTTCACATCCGTCTTCGCCCTCTTTTTTGGTATATTAACTATAATGTTGCGTTTGAAATCTTTGGGTATCTTTCCTGTCTTATACATATAGCTTACAAGTTAGAAGAGACGTTCTGTTACTGCTTGTCCAGCGGTTTTTAGAATTTCTGTTTGCAGCTTATTTATACCCGGTGCTTTACCATTTTTCAGGACTTTTAATTCTAATTCAAAGTCATCCCTAAGTATAGGATGTCCCAAGTCATCGTTTTCAATGTCTGATTTCTATTCAAGTGCTGGTAGTTCCTATCCTGTATATAAATTCTCTATATATTCTTGCCATGTAACTACTTTCTCTACATTTTCTATAATGATGTCTCCTTCCGCGCTACTTATATTTTTGCTATGCGGTTATATGTCTCTAAAGTTCATTTTAATTAGTATGCATGCTTTGTCAGTCTTTCCTATTTACATCTTAATTTGTACCTCTTTGCACTTTTCATCAATCTATTGCTCTTTAGCTTTCCCGCATTTGCGAATAATTCCCAATTTTATGGCTTTGTATCTCTGTTTTCCAGCTTCGTTTGGTCTATTTTTGTATTTTCTTCTCTCTTCTATTAAATTCAGAATATCCATTGTTATTCATGGTTACGTATTTTCTTTTTGTTGATACCCCAGAATATCTCTGGCCGCCATGTATAAGCTGAGTTTAATGTTATTCCATTCCGTTTCTATTTCCTTGGTATCAGAAATTTTTTCGATATCTTTCAGCAATTCATTTTACTTTTGTGCCAAATCTTTCATGGATATCGTTATCTTTTAGTTTCTCAAAGTCAGTGTCTTTTTCTGTTCCTTTTTGTTAAATTTTTAAATTTAAGAGCGGCCTTCATAATTACGATGTTGTGGTCAGTGTCTATATCTGCTTCTCGGTGGCTTCTACAGTCATTTACTTGATTTCTAAACCGTTGTCTAGCAAAAATGTAATCTTTTTGATATCTTCTTATATCTCCTGTCATCTTCCACGTGTATCGTTTTCTAGTATGATGTTGAAATAATGTGTGTGTAATGGTTAAACTGTTTTTGTTACATAATTCTACCCGTCTATTTCCACTGTTATTTTTCCTGCCCAACCCAATTTAACCTACCACCGCTCCTTCCCTAGCTTCAACTACCACTACATTAAAATACCCCGTAATTATTAAATTTTCATGTCATTTTACGCATCTTAGTATGTTTTCGATATCTTTGTAGATCGCTTCTACCTCTTCCTCACTGTAGCTAGAGGTGGGCATGTATACTAGTATTATTACTTTATTTACTGGTTTTGATTCTAATCCAACCATGAGTATTCTTTAGTTCTTTGTAGGTAGTCTTCTACGTTATGTCCAATCTTTTCTTCCATAACTATCCCTGTTACGTCATCATTGAACAATTTAATAGTGGTGACAATAAATACCATTAGTGCGGGTACCCTACAGTTTGAGTGAAACCTTATGCCGTAGTGCGTGTGCGTGAAGTAACATGAGTCGTACTCGGACGGTAACAGAAGACAGTTGAACGAAAGACCTGAAAGCGACACCACACCGAGTGCTCGTGGTCTTGAGTGTCCGCTAGCTTTTGTGTGTGACTTTTATTGCCCAGTGCGGCACAGGCGTTAAGGTATTTATATTTTTTATTAAGTAGTTTGTCGTATTTGCTCTGTTTATTACATAACCGCTACACTGCCATCGGTACAGCTACATAATAGCAATTGGTCCTTCCCTATCATTAACATTTCTAGATTAATTTTATTAACCTTATCAACCAATTCCAACGCCCGAATGTCCATCCTCTGATCGTATGTAAATAAACCTAAAGTCTTCGCTCTAAATATCCCCCGCCTCTGGCTTCCAAACTTCACTGATCCCTACTATGTCTAATGCTAACATATCCATTTCAATTTTCAAGTTCTTTAGCTTACCTACTTGCTTCATACATCTGACATTCCATGCTCCGACTCGCAGAATGTTTACTACTCCTTCTTATACTTACCCATCACATTCTCCGAAGTAGTCTTTTCCGGGAGATCCGAATGGGGTACTATTTTGACTCAGGCATTTTTATTCCAGAGGATGCTACCATCTTAAATAACAATTTTAGTACGCTGTATTTTTGGGAGGTCATATGGTGGGTTCCCGCTGCCTTCCATTTCACAGTAGTCTGTCTTAGAATGCCATAGCAACCCCTATGGTCTCTGCCTTTTTAAGTACTGAAAGAGCTGCTGCCCTCTTTTGGAGACCTGTCTTAGTTTGGTTCCTCAATAAGGACCTTAGTAATTTGGTTAAACCTATAGTTCGGCTTTTTAGATTACTGGAACTCTCAAGCCGTTCCACCCGTTGTAGTAATCTAGAATTTCTTCAAAGTACATGTCCATTCAGAACGAGGTAGTCTAGCAATCTTTGAAATGTAATTTATTTTAAAAGATCTACTGCATTTCAAACGTATACAAATGCAAACATATACGCTCTGTGTACACATGAGTACTCGCACTAATGCATATGCACAGGCATGCAGATATTTAGGAACTTACCCAGTACGTGCGCAAGTACACATTATGCATGCACTCGGATATATGTACACATACGCTTTGTCTCGCGGACAGGTTTACACTCCCGCATGGACACATGTACTTGCACACTCATACACCGACGTTTGCATGTATACAGTCACACCCTGTGAAAGAACCCACACATGCCAGCTCGCACGCACTTGAGCACATCTACAAAGAATTGAATCGTTTATTTCAGAAACTAGTCAAGCACCACAGTATACAAGATTGAGTTACTCATAGATTATGCTTCTTTAGGGGTCCATGCACCATTAATGCTAAACAAAGTTAAATGCCGTCTTGCTATAGTGGTTTGACAGCTCGTCGATATCTGGCTGTAGTACAGAATGAAGTTAAGCGACAGCACTTGACTGGTTTCTGCTCTATGCTGCGAAAAATGTGCCGGTTGATTAGCACTGCTGCTTCGTCATAATCGTCACCTGTTCTATAGTAAATAGTCATCCGTTGTGCAGTAAACAACTATTTCTGCATTTTTACAGTGAAAAATATAGACAAAATTAGTATTCCTATTCACTGTTAGTTTTATTTCTTGTCTTTTGAACTTTATGTGTACAACTTCACAAAGATAGTGATTTTATTATTAATTGTATCGTAGCCAAATTATGCCTAGTTCCTATGAAGAACCTACTATTAAAAGAAAACGAGGAGTTGTTAATGATTAAACCTATAAACGTAACGTCGTTTGCAATGCTAGGGCGAAGGGAGAAGTATATGTTGCATACTCTGGTAAGCAAGTACCTCAGAAAACAAAACCTAACCCAGATTATTTACCCTGTAAGTGTAATGCTAAATGTTCATCAAATATTAATGCGCATACAATAAACGCAACCTGGAATTATTTCCATTCTCTCGACAATAAAAATTCTCAAGATACTTATATTCAGACTTTGATCGAGATAATTGCGTAGACGGAAACGAAAAGCCGCATGTGAAGAAATACGAGCTGAAGATGATTATGATGACAAATTTAGTAGGAATCATTCCTATAAATATAATGTAAGCGGCGTACTTAAAAACGTTTGCAAAAATGTTTTGATGAAGATCCATGGTATTACCCATAACAGGCTAGGGCGAATTTGTAAGTTGTTACTTCAAATTAAGACACCAAGAGATAGAAGGGGTCAGCACAGAAGTGGCAATGCAGTTTCTTGATATGTGTGTGTCCGCATTCAAAACCATATTTCAAAATATGAAGTAAAGGAAACCCAATATGGAGCAAAACAGAAAAAATATTTAGACTCTCGATTGAATGCGACAAAAATACATCAAATGTTTATTGATGAAAATCCAACCTAAAAGATGTTGTAAAATGCCATTTTTATTATTCCTACTTTCAAGAAAACTTTGGGTACTTTTTTTTACCGTCCCCAAGTTGACGTGTGTAGTCAATGCGAAGCTCTACTAGTCAAATTAAGAGATAAATCACTAAACGATAATGCCAAACGTTGTGCAACAGTAGAGCTCGTAATACATAAACGGCGGGCAAAAAAGTTTTACAATAGTATGAAAGAGGCATCCAAAGATGAAGATAGTCAAACTGCTGCATTGTGCTTCGGCTATATGCAGAACCTACCCCTCCCTAACATTCCTGTCCAGGAAATATTTTATATGAGGCAGTTGTGCGTAAATGTTTTTAGTATTCACGATTTAAAAACCAATAAAACTAAAGTGTAAGTATTTTACGAGGGTAAGGCACATAAGTCACCAGAACAAGTATGTAGTTTTCTACTTAATTATATAAAGACAGAAATACCTTCCACAGTGAAAAAACTTATCCTCTTTACTGACGGTCCATCAGGACAAAATAAAAACCATACGGTTGTAAGATTTTTAATGAGTCTCTGTGACAATGGAAGATTTGATAGTATCACTCACAATTTTCCAGTTCGTGGGCATTCTTACTCGGCATGTGACAGAGATTTTGGGGCTATAAAGCGTATAATAAAAAATGTAGATCGTATTTATACCCCAGAGGAATATACCGAGCTGATATTGAAAGCCAGTAAAACTAGTCGCTTTATTGTACACAGAGTTTGCCCTCAAGACATCATTAGTTTCAAGAAATGGTGGCCACAGTCGTACAAGAAACAAACCAACACAGACGAACCTCTGGTAGAGATTTTCCAGAGGAAAGTTTTAATATATCAACCTATAGATAGTTTTGTTTCAACAATAATCCTTCTGGGAAAGTGGTAGTAAGGTCATTTATTCATGGGCTGGTTTCAGCAACCTTCACTTTGCTAAAAGTACATCCACCTCTTGATTTACCCACCGAGATTGCATATCCCTCAGGAAAAGTCCCTATTAACAACAAGAAGATACAAGACATAAATGCCCTAAAACCTTACCTAGTTGTATACGAAGAATTTTATAGTAAGATATTACAACGGCCTACTACAAAAGCAGAATGTGCTGTAGACCTCGTTTATGAAGATGAGTAGTTGTTTACAGATCGAGATCTGGTGCATTTTATATACTAGAAATAAGTTTTGTGTCCTATTATGATAATACTAGTTTTGTATCATAAAATATATAGTTATATATAAAAATTCTTTATAATTTATTGTGGAATATACTCTAAAAATAGAACTACACAGTCGTTTATTGCAAAAACCATGCAAGTTCAGAGTTTTGATTATTTTTTAGCAAAAGCAGTGAAAAAATAAAAAAAGGTCCCTGTAAAACCGTTTCAAATATGGATCACTTTCCATAGATAAATTAACAATCGCATCCAAATGTGTTTCATGTTGCTACACAGTTTTGTTTGTTTTCCTCAAAATGAACAATTGATGCTTGACTGGTTTCTGAAATAAACGCTTCAATTAAAGTTACTAGGTGTTAGTTTATTAGAAATTGCATTGATGTCAGGAGATTGATAGAGTATGTTAAAGGACTAATAAATAAATTACATATACTAACCTCGTTGGAGAAATGGTTTCTGTGATGAATTCTTGTTAAAAAGCACATGACATACATTCGACAATCGTTTACAATTACAAGGAATATAACGTACAGTTGCCATATTAACATACATAAATTTTTGAGATTTCCTAACCAACAAATAAAATTGTTTTTTGATTTGATCCTTAATTGTATTTTTATAATACCTTTTATAATGTGGACAACAACGTATGGACATGCGGTATAATAATATTCAGGAGTTTCCTTTATCAAAGACAAAACTGTTTTAATTATTTATACTCGTCTATTTGTAAAAGCAACTAAAGCAAAATCGATTTAAATATTACAGTGAGTAAAGCGTCGTGTTTCGCTATAATATCGCGCCTATATTTAAATTAATTCTGTTCTTTCCAAACTTTAGAGTTTATCTCGTCCGTAATTCAGTTTTATATTTTGTTTTATAATCAATAATATCCCACGAAAATACAGCATTATACATCAACGTAGCCGTTGGTATTAAAAAGGCAGAACTATATTAAGATGAAAAATCAATTCCGTTTGCAAGCATTCGCTATTAGAGAATAGAAATTTCGCGAAAAGATTTTCTAAACAGCAGGGGAAAATAAATAACTTTGTCTATATTTAATTTCAGCTAGCTTGAGCATAGGTTAAATAATATAATAAATAAGCCCTTTTTGGTTAAGTTTTGTTGCCACGAAAATGCCATCTTGTGAGATGTGCATCCTCGTTTCAGCAGGCGCGGAAAATTTTCAAAGTATTTAAATACTGCAGGATGGCGGTAATTATAAAATTATTTAAATTGAAATGCATGCAAGATCATTTCTTGACCTTTCTCTTTTAATATTAAAAGATGTAATTAATTTATATTGTGAAAAAATGTTACTAATTTTTGAAAGAGTGTAATATTATCAAAAGTTCCTAAAAAAGATGTTGAAATACATAATATCTTTTAATCAAAGGACGAAATAATAGAGGAGAAAGATTAATTGAGTTTTGCAATGAACATAGACTAGTAACTATAAACACCCTATTCGAACAACATGTTAGAAGAAGATTTACCTAGAAAACGCCAGGTAATAGGGATGGATACCAAATAAATTATACTTTACTTAAACAAAGATTTAGAAACCAAATTAAAAACTGTTGTACTTATTCAGGGGCTGACATAGATAGCGATCATAACTTAGTTAAAATGAAGTGTAAGCTAAAATTCAAAAGATTAAGAAAGGCTAAAAGAGTGGGATGGGATATAGGTAAGCTTAATGATAGTGAGGTAAAAGAGGAATATAAACAAGTATTAGATAATAAGATCAAAGAGATAGCTATGGGAGGGAACGTAGAAAATAGATGGAAAGAAATAAAGAGAGCTGTACATGATACAACAACACAGACTATAGGTAAGAAAAAAATAGAAGTGAGAAAACCCTGGGTAACAAAGGAGATATTAGATTTAATAGAGAATAGAAGAAATCTTAAACCTTTCAGAGAATTGCATAGTGAAAGTAAGCAAAAATATAATAGAGTTAGAAATAAGATAGTACATGAGTGTAGAAAAGCTAGAAATAAATAGATGGAGGAAAATTGTAAGTGAATACAAGATGATTTGAGAGTAAGTGAGACAGACAGGGCTTACGGGGCAGTTAAAAATTTTTTCGAGGAAGATAGGAAAAATATAATGGTATTAAAGATGAAAATAATGAGCTTTTAATAAATAAAGTTGAGGTAGCAGATAGATGGAACAGATATTTAGACTATTTATATAAGGTAGACAATATGGATGAGTTAGAGAACGACCAAAAAGAGGGTTCTCAATATTAGGAGAGGAATTTGATGGAGCTCTTAGGGACCCTAAACTAATTAAAGCGCCGGGAATAGACAATATACTCGCAGAATTAATAAAACATGCTAGTCAAAAAACCTTGGAGAGATTATATGAACTAGCAAAAGTAATATATGACACAGGCGAGGTCCCAAAAGATTTCGAAAATAATATTATTATCTCAATCTCAAAAAGTCAGTAGCTGATAGATGTGAGAATTTTAGAACGGTTAGTTTAACTTCCTACGTTTCCAAAATACTAACAATAATAATTAAAAATAGAGTAGAAGCTTTTTTACTAAGAATTATTTAGACGAAGGCCAATTCGTTTGTGTAAAGCTAGAGGGATTAGAGAATCGATACTAATGATTAGAGTAATTATCGAAAAAGTTTACAAAAAATAAAAAGACTCATTTCGCGTTTGTAGATTTAAAAAAAGCATTTGATAGGGTTAATATTGGATTGTTGTGTTCAGGGTTTTGGGAAAAATAGGAATCCTCATAGGGATAGAAAAATTATTTACAGTTTATATAAAAACCAAAGAGTAGTAATTATATTTGATGAAATAGAAAAGAAAGCTAATATTAGAAATAGTGTTAGACAGGACTTTATACTATCTCCCTTGATTTTAAATGTTTATATCGAAAAAGCCTTAAACTTAAGTAGAGAGAGAAAAGAAGTAGGTATTAGTGTACAGGGACAGAAAATAAACATGTTAGTTTTGCAGATGATATAGCCATTATAGCAGAGTCTAGAAAAGAGTTAGGAGAGTCTCTAAATATTTTAGATGAGATACTTCAGAGTAACTATAGTATGAGAATTAACTCAGGAAAGGCAAAAATAATGACAAGTGAGTTACAGCCTAGTTCTAAATCAAAACTAAAAATAGGTAATACCGAATTAGAGGAGGTAGATGAGTTTTGCTATTTAGGTAGTATTATTACAAAGGACGGACGTAGCAAAAGGGATATAGTAGCTAGAATAGCTCAAGCTAGAAAAATGTTTTTAAAAAAGAAAGCTAATAGTATTATTTTACATAATAGGAGAAGTTTCTTAAAGTCGTACGGTAGTGAATCTTGGACAATTAAAAAGGTAGATAAAAAAAAAGGTTGAGGCTTTTGAAACTTGGTGTTATAAGAGAATGTTAAAGATTTGTTGGACAGATAGAGTAGCAAATGAGGAAGTTTATAGAAGGATAGGTGAGGAACCCTGAGAGTGAAAATAATGCAGTACAATGGAGACCGAAGAAAGGGCGAAAGAGAAACATTTCTAGTCAAAATAGAAATGAAAGGCAACGTAGGTGCCAACTGAATAAACCTGATATAAATCAGCGTGATAAAATGGTAGAATCTATAGAATTTAGAGACTATCATTGCAACAGTAAATGCAATGAAAAAATAAACATTAAAAATAAAAGAAAAGAATTTGATAGTTTTTGGAACCTGCCATCCTATGAAGAAAAAACCATTGTTCATTGTCAACAAGGTAACAGTTACTACGATAAAAAGAGAGTTAAGAGCTTATCACAGCAGGTTACCTACCATCTGCTATAAAAGTGCGGGTTGGGATGAGGTAGCGTGGGCGGCACGAAACGTCGAGATGCAGATATTCATTAGTAAAAGATCTAAAGTTTAGTACTCCGCCTACTTGGTTTATGAAGTACCAAGGAGCACATATACACGACAGTGCTGTGGAACTTATTAGTACAGTTATAAACCTCACCGATATTTTAATTATACATATCTCCTAACATTTATAACCAGTGAAAACTTTTGAGATTCCGATATTTAATGTAAAGAAAATTATTAGGGAACAAGAAATTATAATTAACATTCCTACATTTGCATCGCACAGTTATTTTACAATTCCTAATATGGAATTGACAAAGCTGTTACATTAATTAGTTGGCCAATAAATGGAAAAAACAGAATAATGGTTTAAACGTATCTCTAATAAAAAATGATTAGGTAACGTGTCAAGTGGGTTTTAATTACAGTTTCTAACGACGAAATAATAAACTAAGTAGCCACAACGACCATGTATGTTTTATTTCAGAGATTTTTTTACAATTAAAAATAGATATAAATATGAAATACAAATTTTCAATATGTTTACATTGCTATTACATATTTGAAATTGTACTGGTTCGGATATTGTAAACTCTAGCAGAATTAAAATGCATGTCTTGCATTTTAAGTAGTGCAAAGTTTGTTTTGCTTTTATTTATTTACTGTTTGAATGCAGCTTGTGAAATTTTGTTCCATCACAATTGCGTATGGGAGTTTGTGAATGGTGAATTTGTACCATGACGAACAAAATACATACTTACTTATTACATTTTACGTGTATTAGAAAAGTTTGAGGGTAAAAATACTTAAGTAAGTATGATTTGTAAATTCTAATTAACCGTAAGAATTTTTATGACATAATTCCTTATTACCGCACAAGTCTAAATATGAGCAAAATATTACTGGTGGCTTTTTAAATTCATCCCAAAACTTTAATTAAACAATTCTGTGTTTACTCTTTTTTACAAGTCTTACACTGCACTCATTCTTTCACCATATTACAAGCCGGTTTTTCATCAATTATATAGTATATATATTTTTTTAAAATATAGAATACAATTGCAATGCATTCTTTCATTATCATTTCCCTCAAAACTGAGGGGAATACCAATTACCTACTTCACTAAATAGAAAGCCGAACAAAAATTTATATAAAACTAAGGTTATGAAGAACAACTCATTTCCTTAATTGCTGAGGCGCTAAATAATATCCGTAGTGATAGTTTTAAATAAATTTGCGAGCAATTACGACTATAGTCGAAAACTCTCATAAGTGCAGTTTGATTTCAAAGTATAGGATTTCCTGTACGTCTGTTGTGTTTTATTTTGTATTTACCCCTTCCTTATATACCCAAAAACATTGTTTTTAATAGCGGTTATGGTGGCTTAACAACTGTGGCAAACACGATGGGGGTTCTAAAAAAGGATTCTTTTTTCTTTGAATGAAGGGGCAGGCAGGCCATAGTGCACAAGAAGTAGGCTGATGTCTTTGAAAGCACATACATGAAAATAATTTTGAAGGCAAAAAGCATTTAATATTGTGGTCGGGGGCATGCGGTGGCCAGAATAGAAATATCAAAATTGTTCTAATTTTGAAGTATATATTGAAATCACGTCCTACATTGCAAACAATAAAAATAAGGATTCTTGTGCCCGATCATAGTTTTCTGGTCAATGATGATGATTTCGTAGACATCAAGTGCGCTTTGAAGCTACAATCAAGATTGTTCACCCTTCAAGACTACATAGCTATAATGGGAAAATGCCGCGAGAAAAATAAGTTGATTGTAAGCAGAATGAAAAAAGGTGATTTGTGGGAACTGCTGGTGTTGGAAAAAAATTACAAATAGAAAAAAAGACAATGACACATAAACTGTTAGTTGGCTAAAAACGAGAGGGATTGCGTTGAGCAAATGCAAGCCGTGGTCAGTCATTCTGAGGCCATCCTTTGACAGCAAAAATGGACAAGAAATTTCAATACAAAAGAGAAAATCTGTGCGCCCTAATAACCTTAATAACCTTAATAATTAGCCTAAGTCATTGTTTACCAACCTTGAACTTTTGTGGCCAAATGGTAAAACCATTTCATAGCCAAAACTTTATGATTTGAATAGCATTATGAATTTGATTCCGGAGGATGCAAATGATTTTTACAATACGTTGTATTGCTATGGAAGTGCCTTTGACGATATAGACGGTTTTGGTGATAATCTTGATTTTCTTCTGCAATTTGACGAACAGGAATAACATTTTTCATTTTGTTTTATATACAAAGACAGTGAAAGTAAGTAAGATTTTGTGTTCTATTTTTACTTTTTTTAGTGTAAATCATTTCAATAAAAATGTTCCTTTTTATTAGACAAAACACTTCATTTTTAATTATTTATCTAGGTACAGTTTAGTACTTAGTTTCTCATATTTATTGTGACAAGTAAATAGTCAATATTAAATTTTTTGTTTAAATAACTATTGAAGGTTTATTTTGTTCCATTGCAAAATCTAGGTATTACAATGCATTATTTGCATAAGAATATAAATACCAATAACTCTACCACATGCTTATTAAATTTATATATTCTTTTAAATAAACGTTTGTTAAAAAAATAATTTACGTAATATACACGAGAAACAAATGAGACAATGGCGCTTTTGTACTGATAATACACAATGTAGGGTGTTGTAGTTAATAATGGGTCAGGCAGAAGTTCAAAATAAAATAAATAAAACTAGTTACACACTTTAAATGTTAATTTAATAACACATTTAATAATAAAGTAATGGATTTTCAACAAAACCCGAAAATAATTAAAAATAATACTACTCCTTTCACAAGGATATCAAAAACTTCCATCTTGCCCACACTAATGCGCATGCCCTACTTCTGGGGGAAAGTGTAACCAAAATAGGTCGGGAGATTTGAATTTAAACAAATATCTAAATTCCACTATAGTTCGGTTGACCTGACAAATGATCGTCCCGAGCATTAATAATAAGCAATAACATAGAGGTTGACAATAATCATAATAATGGAGCCTAATGTCCAATCAAATTAACATAAACATAAATCGCAAATGATCACATATAGAATAATTGTAATAAGCATAATACAAAACATAAGATGTACGTAATCATAACAAGTAGACTGATTGAGTCAGCATAATACATAAAACAAAAATTATTTTGAAGAATCATAATAAGTAATTACACAACTTAAAATATTCATAAACTACATAATTTTTCAACATAAACGTAAGGGTGTGCGTTTGCAGCATAATTCATAATTAGTAAAGACAACTAAGTTCAAAGTTAGTTCTGATAAAGATTGGTAATACTATAGGGTTTAAGCCTTGAGCCATCCAATATTTCATTATATGGTATCTGAGTTTGCTGGAAACCGATGATATCATTAACCACATACCTATCATGAAGTAAAACCTTGACTATTTCATAAGGACCCCTATACTTCAGGATAAGCTTGTTATTAACAGACTGTGTGGTATCTGTATTAGTTACCATTACATAGTCCCCTTCGCTATACACGTCACCTACTTTGTATTGGGAATCATAATAATTTTTCGCTTTAAACTGTGCTTCCTTAATGTTTTCAACAACCTTCCGTCGTATTTCGTCCAAGTTTTCTTGACAACTTTTTAAAGATTCTAAAAATAAACCACAATTGTAGTGTATTTTACCTAACTGGTTGCGACCAAATAATAATTTTCACGGTATCTGGCCAGTAGTGCGACTGACTGTGTTGTTGAAACATACTCCAGCATTTTTTAGAACTTTATCCTAATACCACGTTTCGTCAGTCGCCTTGGCCAACATTGGTCTTAAGGTTCGGTTCAACCTTTCTATATGCCCATTAGCTTTGGGCGCTCCAGTAGCAATAAGTATATGCTTCACATCCTGCCCCTCAAGAAAAGCTTTAAATACGTCGGATGTGAAGCATGTCGCACGATCCGAATTGAGTTGAGTGAATTGACTATAAGTTTCAAAATAACTTTCTAAATGTTTTATAGCTTCTTTTGACTTTGTTGTTTTACATGAGTAAAATTTAATAAATGTGATGAATCCATCAATAATAACAAAAATGTATCTGTTTTTAGAACGTGTAGTCTCTAGCGGTCCGATATGGTCTATGTGCAAACAGACAAAGGGCAAGTTGTGTTTTGGATTGTTATGCAAAAGTCCCTCAGACTTTCCAGGTTTTGTATTAAATTCTATGCACTTTAGGCAATTGCCAATGTGCTGCTTAATTTTCTCTTTAAGTTGTGGTAACATACTGGTGATCAATTCAAGAGTCTTTGTTACACCGACATGATCCATTTAATTATGGTATGTATATAAAACATTCGATTCCATATCCTTCGGAACATAGAATAAATTTTTCTCATTATTATACTTGCGATAAATTAAGCCATTTCTCATTATAAACAAGGGAAACTCAAAAGTCTCTAAAGTAGACCTAATGTTACTTATAACCTGATCTAGATTCTGTTTTACAGCTAATTCTTGCGCAAAAGTATTGCCTTCCAATACCAAAACGTCTTGAATTCTGCTGAGAGCATCCACATGACCCATCCAAATGCCAACCCGATGCACAATTTCAAAGTCGTAATTTTGTAACAACAAGCACCATCGCATGGTTCGTGGTTCAACGTCCCTCTCTGATAAGGTTAAAAGAAAACTGTCGCAGTCTGTAATAATTTTAAAATGTATACCCTGAAGATAAATATGAAACCGCTTCAAAGCATAAATTATTGCTAAACATTCTATTTCGTAACTGCAATATTTCCCTTCTTGTTCACAGGTCCGTTTACTAAAATAACTGATAGGATGGAACTTACCATTCGCTTGCTTCTGCATAAGTATAGCACCATACCCAATCGAGCTTCCATCGCAATGTAGCTTAGATTCGCTGGCTGGAGAATAAATGCCCAAAATAGGTGCAGCGCTTAATTTATTTTTTTTTGAGTTTCAAAGGCTCCCTGTTCAACACTAGTAAATTTAAACTTTGTTTCTTTTTTTAATAAATCATAAAGAGGCTTTGCTATTAAGGTAAAATTGCAAATAAAACGCCTAAAATAACGCGTAAGTGAAACAAAACTATGTACTTGCTTTAAAGTGGTGGGAATTGAATAAATTTCTATACTGATATATTTTCTTTATATGGCTTAACACAATTATTGATCCAATAACCAAGAGAGTTGGTTTCAGTTTTCAAAAATGAACATTTATTATGCCGCAGTTCAAGCAACTTTTCACATAACAGCTGCAAGACTTCTTTCAAAATTTTTTAATTTTCTTAAATGCTTGTGGTTGCAATCATGAGATCATCTAAATATATAAGTACTTTCTTATCGCGAATTAAATTTTTGAAAATTTTATTAATGAAGCGCATAACGGTTGCAGGACATGAGGTAAGTCCGATTGGCATTTTACAAAATTCAAATTGCCTGTTTGGCGTAATAAATGATGTAAATTTCATAGACTCTTCATCTAGGTTTCTAGGTCAACGTGATAGAATGTATTTTTTAGGTCCAATTTGGATCATCCAAGTGATCATCTATTAAAGGGAGTGGAAATTGATTCCTAACTAAATATTAATTTAGGGTTCGAAAGTCTACACACATTCTGCAACCTCCCTCACGCTTCTTTACTAGAACAATGGGTGAACAATAGTGCGAATTACTTTCACGAATCACCCTTCTTGCCAATAATTCTTCTAAAATATTATTTAATATATTTTTCTCATAGAAAGATAATCTACGGGTTTTGAAATAAATGTTACATGCCTCGTTAGGTTTAAATGCATCTTAAATTTAGTTTGTGGAATGCCTGGTTTACGAGAATTAAAATAATAATCGTATAGAACCTTTTCAGTTTGGTAAATAACCGAAAAAGGCAAATCGGTGTTGATATCCAGAACAACTCGATTTTCAGAATCACAACCAATCATAAGAACTTCATTGGTTAAAAATTCTTCATGTTGTGCCGTAGGTATCACAACTATGTTATTTTCAATAAACGTCACAATAAAGTTGGGGCTTGACATAAAATCTCTTCCCAATACACAAGGGCAATGCATGTTATTTTTAGTAACTACATAAAACGTTATATTGCAAACAGACCCATCAAATTTGACCTGGTCACTATACATGCCTACAATTTGTAATAGCGAATTATTGATACCCACTAAAGACATTTTCTGATCATTACAAAGCTTAATAAAATTTACAGGTACATGTGTTTCTAAAATTAAAGAGATAGGGCTGCCTGAATCTACCACTGCATCTAATAAAACATTAAGTTCATAAAAACATATAGGTAAAACATATGGAAGCTTGAAAATAGGTTATTGTATAAGCATCACTAATGATCATCACTTTTGGGGACAGTCCTTGACTTTGTGATTAATAGAACCATAGCCATAACAGCTACCAGGTGGACGTTTCGACTTAGGACATTTGTAGACTTGATGACCACTTAAATTACAATTGTAACACTTACCAATTGTAGTATATCTCGAGTGGGCAGCACTAGGACTCTTTTCTATTTTTACCTCTGGTTGTTGAAAATAAAAAGGAGCTGGAACAGCATCAGGATACTTTTTTTCATTTTTCTTGTCCATGCGTGCTTGACTAACTCGTTCATAACTAATAATCTCCTGGTACAAAAAATCTTCATCCACATGTAAACGAGACATCAAGAAATTACTGATCTCCCTAGCCCATAACCCAATGATTATTATTTGGTCTTTCGTTTCAGAGAAAGTTAAATCTAATTCTCGACATAAAGCAACTTTTTCGTGAGAATAAGTACTAATATTTTCCTTTAAACTTTGCATTCGGGACTGCATTCGTCGCCAGCAATCTGTCTTGCTACGAGCAAAAATAAATATACGTTCAAATACTTCTTTACATTGGTTTCACTCGTAAACCTCAATGCTCCTACTGGTATACCAATATTTTGCAGCACCCTTTAAATTGCATACAGGTGTTTGATAAGTTAAAGCATCCGGCCACTTATTAATTAGCGCAGTGTTTTCTAATTAATTAAGCCATAATTTTGCGTGATTGGGGCCTTTTTCGCCGTCAAACATTTCAGTAACCTTTGAACGATCTGTCATAACATTAGAGTTCACACGCTAGATTGTGCTTGGCTTACATGTGATTGTACAAGCAATTTTAACATCTGTGCATTTTGATGTAAACAGTACCTACTGTAGACGTAAAATCCTGCGTGTAAAGGCGCTTGCAAAATTCTTCAAACTGCTTTTCAGTGGACATTTTCCGGAGTAGACACGTAATTGTAACAAAATCGTTTTACTTTCAATTTAACTTCACGTGTTTTATAGCACTTTGAACTTTGGCCCTAACCCCATACCTGAAAAGTGTTGTAGTTAATAATGGGCCAGGCAGAAGTTCAAAATGAAATAAATAAAACTAGTTACATACTTTAAATGTTAATTTAATAACACATTTAATAATAAAGTAATGGATCTCTAACATAACCCGAATAAAATAAAATAAAACTACTGCTTTCACAAGGATATCAAAAACTTCCATCTTGCCCACACTAATTTGCATGCCCCACTTCTGGGGGAAAAGTGTAACCAAAATAAGGCGGAAGATTTGAATTTAAACAAATATCTAAATTTCACTACAGTTTGGTGAATTGACAAATGATTGTCCCGAACATTAATAATAAACTATAACATAATAATAGAGCCTAAACTCCAATTAAATTAACATAAACATAAATCGTAAATGATCACATATAGAATAATTGTAATAAGCATAATGCAAAACATAAGATATACGTAATCATATGCATAAGAATGTATACGCCAATTTTTGTCGTTTAACAGTGGTTTTTTTTCATTAGCAATCATTGATTGTGTTTTCTTTAAAATAATATTAATTAGTTTGTGATATATTACTAATTATTTAATATCCAAGTCCAAAGTTAGCGAATTTATTCGTGCTAGACAAAAAAAAGCATTAAAACTTTAAACAGGTTTTTCTTCAAACTTAGCCACTGGCGCTTGTATGGATGTTGCATAGTAACAAATTGTTATGTACACAGCTACTTTACAGTGCTTTTTCAACTTTTTGAAGATTTCAGGTATTTTTCCCTGCAATTCCAATTTTCTACAGTTCCATTTTTTTACCATTCCAGTTACCTGCTGCCGAAGCCATTGTGATTTCACCTTCACCAGCGCTTCCTTTCTATCCCAATTATTCAGGGTGTCGGAGAACCCGACAAACTTCTAAGATGGTTTTCTCTCATCAAAATAATGAAAAAGGTTTATATAAACGTATGTCCAGAGATGCTTTGTTAGCGAGTTACGGCTAGCGAAATAAAGCCAAACTGATTTTTTATGGAGTTAAGTTAGGTGTTTTATGTAAAATGAACTGAAAAATTGAATAAAACATGTCCCAGACCCCTAGGATCATCCATATCTGAGATATCACACAAAATACGCAAAATTCGGTCTTGAAAACCATGCTTCGTTTAGATTTAAACTACATTATCTTCTAAGCATGGTTTTAGAGACAGAATTTTGCGTATTTTGTCTGATATCTCAGATATGGGTGATCCTAGAGGTCTGGGACATGTTTTATTCAATTTTTTGGTTTATTTTACATAAAATCCAATAAACTAAACACCTAACTTAACCCCATTAAAATCAGCTTTTTCGCCGTCCTTTTCCAGAAAACCGGGCGAAATATTTCGGTAGCCGTAACTTGCTAACAAAGCATTTCCGGACATATATTTATATGAACTTTTTTCATTATTTTGATGAGAGCAAACCATCTTAGAACTTTGTCGGGTTCCTTGTGAAACACCCTGTATTCTACCGTAATAAATACAATAATATTACATCAGTAAACGTATTAAATAAAATTCCTATATGAGAAACAGCAATTCAATTTTATTTCACTTGTCTGTTGTTCAACATGTTATTGTAGGTATTTAAATCAAACACAATATAGTAATGATAATATACAATGGTAAAGTTTTAACTGTTGATTAATATCAAGGTGTATTGATGACAAGCAGCCTTCACACTGTTCTGCGGCAAATGAAATTAATTTTATTATATGTGGTTCCGGTATGAGTGTAGGGAAAAATATGATTTGCCAAACACCGTTTCAACTACAGCTATAGAACGATTTCAAAATGTTTTACCAAAATTGCTAATTATCTCAAAGTTTTTTTCTTCATCAAACTAGCGTCCGGAAATTTGCATTGAAAACTGAAGTTGTCGAGGTGAAACTAGGATTGTGGTAATCGTGCACGCATGTAAAGGAGCAAAGATGTCATTAGATGCATAAAACTTTATGATACACAAATTTATGTAGGTGCTCATACAGAGAGATGAATTATACTCTTTTTCTAATGTAGCCAAAAATTGTTTTAAATATGCATACTTCCGGGATTTTAAAGAAAGCTTAAGCAAAATTGATTTAAATATAACAGCTTCTTAAGAATTCTGTTATGTTATAATATCACGTTTATATTCAAATTAATTCCGAACTTTCTAGACTTTAAAATTTTTCCCGTCTACAATTGCTAATAAAATTTACTGTATAATAAATAACATGACATATAAATGCAATTTCTTATGAAGATGCGGAAGTCGTACACATTTTAAGACAAACGTTTTTATTTTAACTCTAAGTTGGAGCTGCATCCAATATGCAAATACAATTGAAATTGTTATATTTGTGTTCAAGGGTGGAAGAAAATTTGATTAATTTCAAATATTATGTACTGATATATTGATTCTTTTCTATAGGTTATTACGTGAACTAACATAGATAATGTATGTTGTGCAAAGTTGATAAGTACCTAGAAATACTAGGCTGTGTTTACCTTTTATTCACTTTTTGAATTAAACATCTGAGGGTAAAAACCGCTCTTGTGTCTTTTAATAATTAACGCTCTCTTACGAATGAGTTGGGGTTCATAAAAAATATAACATCCTTTATACAGTTAATATCAATTAAAATAAATTAAAGTAAAAGCTTCTTTATTTAAACATATATTGTTATTATTAGAAAAACGAAACTGTCACAAAAGCAAATAGAAATTAAAATTTTACGACCTTAAAAATTACTAGCGTTACTAAATTAAAAATCAAGTACCATAAATAGGAATGTATGTTGCTGTATACTATAAATGAATAATTTTGTTTTTTACAAAACATTAACAGCTTCCATACTTGATTTTTTCTTACATTGTTCTTTTTTAGTCCGGTCATTTAACTCAAAAAAGAGGGTCAACCTCGGAATGAGAAATAATATGCTGTAAACTTGTATAAACTTTTATTTTGGCGTTCTATAAGTTGTCTCAAAGATTTCGTAAAATCTCGTGTCTGCGTCTTAAGGTATTCAAGGTCAAAGTCACAGAAATCGGCTTTTTGCAACGGAGTGACTGCTCTCACGATGATCGCGATCAATTTACAAAAATTATTCAAACGATCATCGTAATAATAATCACTGCCACTATGCTCACGATCACGAATGTTAAAATGCGCGTGTGAATAATTTTGCCCTGACTCAGATATTAAATTCGTTACTCTTGCATGATTGTTAGGTTATATGCAAGGATTTGGATATTGGAAGAAGTTTAACAGGTTCAAAGGATTCGAAAATTGAAATTTGTTTGTACAATATTCAATATGGAGATGGAGAACAATACAGACTCTCTTGTAATAGGCAAGAAATTTAATTCGTTCAACTTAAAAATAAAAACAGGATAGTTTAATATGTCTATTAATAATTTATGGTAATGTTGGCGATACAAATATGTAAAAACAAACTTTATCAAGAAAATATAATGTTTTAATAGAATACATACACGTATTGATAACATCTATAAACCGCTGTGATAACCAGAGTCTGGCGAATCTGGGATAGCCAAATCTCTAAACATTTGCGCAAGCGATTGCCTTGCAGTTGCATCTTTTAAGTACTGAATGGGAAACATTTAATAAGTTCCAACACTGTCAAGTAATTTAAATTGCTGCAATCATTAGACAGAGAAACACTGGCACTGCTCTCTCCTCTAATAACGTTTGAACCCTTCTTCCTCCGTCGTATTTCCACATACTCTTTTATATCACCAACAAATTTTTCGTAAAATTCTGGAAAGTTTCTACACCTTAACTCAGCCTTTTAAAACAGATCAATTCTCGCAAATTTAATAGCTTGATGCACTCGTACGCAGGTAGCACAATAACATTCCCATCTTTCGTAATCTCCATATTATATAAATTCTCTTTTCAAAATTGTTCAACAGCCATATACTTCTATTAAAGGCTGTGCTCAGCTGCAATTTGAAATCTTGATCCAATTGTATGTCAACAACATCGTTTCCAGTAGTCAGACCATTTAATCGACTGTTTAGCACGTCACGAGAAAATTGGCGAATTTGAAATTCCACTTGAAAAGTACACAATTTCTTCCAATCGAAGTAATGGAATGTTATCGTAGAATCAGCACACATACCACTACAGCAAGTAACTTGGATGGCAGGTTGAAGACCACCATATTAATCAAAACCAACTTCTAATATATGGTGGTGATAATTTGAAGGAAATTCGCCTAACCTATAGGTTGACTTACCAACTAGTTGGTTGATATTTAATTGTGGTACTCGCACATCACTTGTAACGTCAACACAAGAAAAATCCATCTTTAATTTATAATTTTAATCCAACTCGACGATACTTTGACGACTAATGCACTGGAACATGGCTCTCGCCTTTTATGCCGATGGTCGAGCGTGCGCAGCTCCTTATTATATTAGTTGGCGTTATATGCAAGTCTTGACTGGAAAAGTGACGCGTATAATTGTTTTATAGTGGGTTTTACCTGTATGTATTTAACCACCAACGCCATTTTAGAATTATTAAACAAAATTACTCTTAACAGTATTTTTAATATACCATCGTGTAAGATTTCAATTATTATTGTGTTTTTCCTCAGGTTCTCAAATCCCTCGGAAATTTTTTCAAATCGAATGACCCCTTACTGATTTGCAGAATAATTTTTTGCAAGCACCGTATATAATTTATCTTTAATCTATTTCTAAACCGTATCGCTCTGTCTTTTGAGATAAACCCCTGGTGTAACCTATAAATTAGTATAGAATTTTCCTGGGGAATTGAAATTAATTATCACGTCTTTTAAAATTAGTTCCAACAAAGACCTGTATATATTGTATTAATATTCAAAAACCTATCAGCAAAACACCTTTGCATTTTATTTAGATTTAGCTCGATAATAGAGTTAAACTCCAAAAATATTTATTAGTGGCTAGAATTGTTAAAATTTTCAATTAGTGAATCCACATACAAATGATTAAACCAAAAGGTATAATACATATATTAATTCTGCACGGTGACCTAGAAAGTGGTTCGATAATCTATTTTAAATGTAATTCAACATAAGACGTATATTCTAAATAAATTTAGTGAAATGTATGATCATTAGCCTTGCATTGTTTGTCGATGACGTCTGACTATTAATTTAATAAAAGCACTTTCCACAATTCTAGTTAATATACGGGAATACACATTCTATAATTTGATTTAAATTGGGTTAATGTAAGGACAAATTATACTTATACTTTCTCTATGTACATAAATACGGGGGAAATGATACCAAAAGTTCATTTTAAGTTTATTTTGTAAAACGTAAAGTCGTTTATAGTGTAATTAATAGTAATACTAAATTTTGAGTCTTTGGTTTAAAATTTCGTGTGAGGACTATCGACAAAGAAGAGTAAGTCTTAGTTTGAATTTTGCAAACGTAGATGAAATTAATATTTACATGTATAATTCAAAACTGTTAATCAATAATTTTCTAGAATGAACATCTTAAGTATTGCGTGCAGTGTGTGCGAAAATGTTTTACTGGATGTGATGCCATAAAAACACAACGAAAGGCACATCGAGATGGTTTATTTCCAGGAGGAACTAAAAATTACAGCCAATGAGTGGGAACAAATTAAGGATTTGGAAAACCAATCGACCGCAACACATAAAGAACGTATAAACGCCGCAATTCAGTTAGAACAAACCAAGTTACTATTTGAAAAACCGTACACCATAACAAAATCTTCTTCCAAAATCATAATTGTAGGCCTGAACCCGTTCGACGATTACAAAATAATTTTTAGATTTATTGACACCATTTCGCAGAGCGTACTTGATGTATCCCTCGACGTATTTAGGAAGTTTATATCAAATCTTCCACACATTATACGCACTATGAAAGTTGGCATGCAAAATCAGATATGCAAATTCGACAACTTGCGTTTTTATTTAAATAAGAATTGTTTAGTGAAGATGATGACATTTGATGGGAATTATATGATATTTACCAAAGGAACTTTAGAGCACTTTTTAGGGGTATCACAGATCGTTCTCAACCATGCTAATACTTTAAAAGAACTAACGGAAAAGGGTACTCCTAATATAGATCTGTTTCTGTTAGATGTCGCAATGGAAAGATATAATAGAATGATATTCCACAGAATCTCGCACATGATGTAATTAAAAGCAAATACAGTAATAGTGATATTGGGGTCATATTATACGAATTTATAAGAACCTACCCAAGATTGTTTGAAAACAGTATTTGTAAACAAGTTGAGTATATGGAAGAATACAACAGGTTTCCATTCCACGCATTTACGAGCGATGTTTAAATTTTAAGCCGAAGACTGAAAATTTTGTAACACTATTAATTACACTTTTGTTTTCTTATAAGTTTCTAAACTGTTGTATTTCAACTACAGATATTAATAGATGTCAATGAAATTATGTTATAGTTTTAAATAAAACGATTCTGATTAATAATTTTGTAAAACGTTTATAACACCCTTTTAATAAATAATACACATCTTTGTTATAATTCTTTTCATAATTACTTAGATACCCATTTCAGTTACGTGAACATTTGAAAAATTAAACAATAACCAATGTATGCTTTATATTTTAAAACATAAACAAGCTAATATATACAAAAATAATTTCTAAATTCACATCATTCATTTCTTATGATAACAGTTGTGGTGGATAAATTTTTATTTTAAAACTTACAATTTAGTATATATTCCATTTGAATATCTGCCAACAGTTTTATAAACCCCATCTCCTCGATTATTTCCATAAAATCATCCAGATCCTCGGACAATGATAACACTGCAGTACAGTGCTGTATTGCTTCCTCGTATGACTGACACATAAGACATTTTTCTCCTTCTATCGAAAAGCGTTGCCCACATTCTGCTTTTTTTACTCGCAGAGCATTGCGAAATCTTCGAATAACCTCTCCAAAGTTTTTATACATATTTATTATATTGTCTCTTTAAACCGTACAATCAACAAATAATAACTTCTACGCGAACAGTCCTTTTATATGAGCTACTCCTATTCGGATATGTACCGATTGCACCCGATTTGTGTACACGTACGAAGCAACAGGTAGGGAATGTATTCTATGAATTAATCTATTACATTCCTTAACAAAATGCTAAGGACTTTAAAAATAATTATAACTCTTGTTAGACCTCTAGCCTCCGGATAAACGTTATTATTTTAGGTTGTGTCACTGTTTTCTGAATCAACTTCCTACACACTTTTCCTAAACTATGCGTATCAATTGGGGGTTACACTTTACTCTATAAAACGACTTGTATATATTTTCGTATTAGTCTCTAGCTATCACGTCCGTATAATAAAGCTTGTACAGATTCGTCGTCAACTGCTGACTTAATTTTTTTTTAAAAAACTAGCCTTTGTTTTCAAGTTTAACCCTTGTTGTACGTGTGGGGATTCTTCCCGCTATTCCTTGTGACTAGGAATCGGTGATTTGCAAGGGTTTAATCAATTGTTTGTACACCTCTTCGAATTTTTGTAGAGATGTAGTGTCTCCCTTTTTGTATACCACAAAGTTCTTTCGTACGGAATCCTGCATAAAATGAAGCTTACGTTTATTTACAATAAAAATTTTAACGTTCGTCACTATGAAACTTCGGATTGGGGCTAACCATCGAACGCCTTCTTCTATATTTATATACTCGTCGAAATTCTTCCTATATCGACCATTATCCAAATCAAAATCTTTCACAACAGTTATAAAACTATGTATCGAGACACCCCAACACTGCAAGCACATTTCTTTAAATTTTGGATATGACATGTCGCCACTTATATGGTCAAGAAAGATATGGCGAAAGTTTGTGTGACCCTGTTTCCATAATGCGATTACATTGGCGTTATCTCAGAGTCTATGTTTTAAGGTCCTAGCGTAAGTTTGACATAAGTAAAAGGAAATCAATGATCTTATGTCGGAGACACTTTCACCTTATGGGGCAATTTCACTCTATGGGGCAATTTCACCCTATGGGGCAATTTCACCCTATGGGGCAATTTCACCCTATGGGGTAATTTCACCCTATTCTGATGCAGATAAATTCAAGGAACTTTGCCATTAATGCACCCCACAATCAGACCTAAATCCGATTATGCAAATAAAGAAATAGTTTAATATTATTGCAATATCACAAAAGTTATACGTAACAACTAATTTTAAAAAAATTGTCTTTGAAACTTAAAATGGATGTTATGACTAAGTTTTATCATTACAGTGGTACCATATCTGGTTGAACCGAGAAACAGTGCAATTAAGTTGATGAATCGATGCGAATTGGTGTAGCTCGGACTCCCAGTAAGTGGGATTGGGGCTGTCTGACCGCAGAGTAATCGTAATAATTGTCTTTGTAAATTTTGGTAGCTATATCAGTTTCGAGTTAGAGGCCTTGGTATAAAATTTACAAATTTATGTTAAAATTTTCCTAAGTCCGAACTACTAAAAATTTTGTCAAGCCCCAAAATATTCAAAATGGAGATATCTCAGGTGTATGTTGGATAAAGTTTGGATGTATGTCGTACGGATGCGAAAGGAGGGAGAAGGACAAAGTAGGGCGGGGGGTAATTGCTTTTTAATGAGTTTTCTCATTAAAAACCCATTACCACTAATTGCTTTTTAATGAGCTTTCTCTTTAAAAACACATTAGCACTAATTGCTTTTTAATGATTTTTCTCATTAAAAACACATTAGCACTAATTGCTTTTTAATGAGTTTTTCCATTAAAAAACCAAGTGTGGACCTAGGTTAGATAAAAGGGAAAATTGATAGGTTAGGTCAGCGCCGCGGCGCTGACCTAACCTATCAATTTGTAACGGGCATTTTTATAGTTTTAACATTTTACGCTTTTATACTCAATTCATAAATACATTTCTACAAATTACTATTTTTATATTTGATATTTATTAACTCCTTAGGCAAGTGCATCGTATTAATTATAGATTGCATCGTCCTTGTCTTGCCGTAAATATAAACTTTGTTCCTTATGTGGATATATAAGACTAGATAAGAAACGATAAGCGGTTGTAATAGCGACGAATTGAATAAACAGGCGAGCAGTTGTAGTTTTGTTCTTGGTTCCTATATATTAATTACGTTGAAAATACTGTTTCTTTTTGCTTTGAGAATAGTGAGAATTAATGCGGTCTCAATTTTCGAATTGTTATGAACAAGCGCGGCACGATTTTAATTGTTTTTCTTGTGAAATAAAACTTGTACATTAACTGTAAAGAAGTGTAGTTCTGATTCCATTGAAAGAAGTATGCTTTTATAGGCGAACGTGCGGTTTTAAAGTCGTTGACTGTCGGACTTATTGTTTACGCATACCTTACTCATTGTGTTTTTAGTTGATTTTCTGTTGGAAATAAAACTTGTTAAACTCGACCGCACGTGTGTTTTACGGGACATTTGACGGACTTACTTAGTGTTTTACACGTGCTTTATTAATTGTGTTTTTTTTATTGATTTGTCTTTTTATATTTGAACTGTTTGTGCGATCTAGTTTTCGTGGTGCTTTTGTTATCAGAGTAGTGCATACTTTGGATTATCCAAATACAGTTTTAAGCTTGAGTGCTTCAAAAACAAATGATGATACAGTTGTAGCAGGTTTAGTAGGAAAAAGGTTGGTTCTTATAAACAGGTATCTCATTCACATGTAAAGACAGTTGATACTGTAGTTTCTGAATTTGCTAACCCTAACGAATCTAAAATAGATCGTTGTTTGCGCAAATTTTCGTTATTCAAAAGCATTAGATTTTTCTTTGTTACCATAGGTAGCAAATAAAACACCTCGCGTTACTGTTAGTTTAATGCATTACATCGTGCCTTGAAAGCGTGATTCTAAATTTTTAATACCAGTTTTTTTTCGATTTGTGTTACAAAAGATTTCGAAATTATTGTCTCAGGAAATAGAGTTAACAAGAATTTATCAATGCTACATAGTTCCATCAGCATGATAATGTCTGCTGCTAACGCCAGTGAAATACATAGGTGTGATTAGTGTAAAGTGTAAGAAATTCCATCAACACCCTCACAGTCAAGGGTGAAGTGCTTCGTTAGTGCAGGACATCGTGAATCTCACACTTCCGTTGCAAGGAAGCGTTGCTGAAGGACTTTTGTAAGTTGAACTATTTCCTACTTGTTATTACTTTAAATATCTATCCGTTGCTTCACCATATCTTTGTCGTTCTGATACCTTTTACAATAGACTTGCCTGCTATTAAGAAAAAAAAAAGAAAGAAAAAAAAAGAGAAACCAATCCTACTGAATTACTCATATCTATTGTGTCTTACCTATTTTTTTTTTAACATTTTGTCTGATTTATGTTTAATTGGTGTGTGAGGAAACGTTTCTGCTACTCCCCAATATTACCTCACTTTGTAATAAAATTTTTATAATGCTTTTATCGTGATTATATTATATAGTTTATCTAAACAGTTTTATTTACATTCTACAAAGTACTGAATAATTTAGACTTATCATTGCTGCTATGCTTTTTCCTTTTTTTTCAGGTTTGCTTGACTATTTTTCTTGCAGGTATTATCACTAACTCCTTACAGCCGCGTACATTGTATGTTGGTCTGCTTTCTACAACCCCCCCTAATCTCCGATTGAGCCCGGTCATTTCTATGATTTTCTTTGTGTTACGCACGACTACGAGCCAACGTAGCATAACTTTGGCGCCCGAATAGGGACTGCCACGAATCTCGTAACGTAACAATTTTGGCGCCCAACGTGGGGCCTCGATCAACGTGGGGCTCGACTTTTTTTTCCTGCTCGATTTTTTTTTCTCTCTGTTTCTCCTGCCCGATTTTTTTCTCCTGCCCGATTTTTTTTTGTTCTTTCTTACAACATTTTTTATCTTAATTTTTCATCTGTCTCTGTTTATTGTATTTTAATCCTAAACTTAATCTTAATTGTCTTTGCATCTTTTTATGTCATTTTTATTCTCTCACTATGTCTGTTCTTAAGTATTCTTTTTGTGGCTTGTTGGTCTTGTGTTTTCTCTGATAAGCTTGTGTCCGAAAACACTGGCGCCCATTTCGTATTCCTATTCATCTTTTTGTAGCTAGCCCATTCGTGACTTTTTCTTCTGGCTAGTTCTACCATTTGTTCACTATTTGACTATTATAGTCGCTTGCTACATCCATTCCTTGAGGTAGGCTTCAGATCTATTTTCTTTTCCTTTAGGAATTTCGACTTGGTCGCTTCTGTAGGTCTGTTAGCCATACTCTTCTTCAGTAATCGTTTCATACGAATCTGTGTTACCTCAGTTGGAAGTATTCTAGATGGTGTACTAGTTTGCGTTTGCCATTTTCTCTGTCTTGGTTCTTTCTTTGCTGCACACTTGAGGTTGACAGTTTTGTCGTCTAGTTGGTTTGCTACGAGTTTTCTGCCTCATTTTTTTTCTTTCCTTTTGGTTTCTCCGCGGGAAGCCAAAACTTTTGCTTTGAGGTGGAGAACAGAAATGTCCCTTTTGAGGACATCCGTTTTTTGACGATTTTAAAAGTAGCTATAACCTTTAATCCTCATTGGGTGTTTACTTAATGCTTTCTTTACCTATTCTGTCGTTGTTGGTTACGATAGATGACTTTGTCTTCTTTTGAAAAAAAAAATGTTCTTTTTCTTATACTTGTGTTGGTCCTTCGAACCGGATAAAAATAATTTTTTTTGTTTGGTTCCTTGTCTGTCGTTTTTCTTTTTTTTCTTTCACCCCGACGTCTTTATTTTGCTAGGAGGGAATTTGTAACGGGCATTTTTATAGTTTTAACATTTTACGCTTTTATACTCAATTCATAAATACATTTCTACAAATTACTATTTTTATATTTGATATTTATTAACTCCTTAGGCGAGTGCATCGTATTAATTATAGATTGCATCGTCCTTGTCTTGCCGTAAATATAAACTTTGTTCCTTATGTGGATATACAAGGCTAGATAAGAGACGATACGCGGTTGTAATAGCGACGAATTGAATAAACAAGCGAGCAGTTGTAGTTTTGTTCTTGGTTCCTATATATTAATTACGTTGAAAATACTGTTTCTTTTTGCTTTGACAATGTTGAGAATTAATGCGGGATCAATTCTCAAATTGTTCATGAACAAACACGGCAGGATTTTAGTTGTTTTTTTTATGAAGTAAAAGTTGTATATTAACTGTATAAAGGGTAGTTCTAATGCCTTTTGAAGGAAGTATGCTTGATAGGCGAACGTGTTTACTCGAGGCACGTGTGTTTTACGGAACATTTGACGGACAGTTTTATTGCTGACGCGTGCCTACTAGTTGTTTGTAGTTGTTTTTCTTGTGAGACAAATGCTTTAAGGAACATTTGACGGACTTACTTTAGTGATACGCGTACTTTACTAGTTTGTGGTTTTAGTTGTTTGTCTTGTGAAATAGGAGTCGTAGAACTTGTTAAACTGACCGATTCTTTCTACTGTCCCTTTGTTTTATCAGATTAGTGCATACTTTGGACTATTTAAATACAGTGGATACTGGAGTTTCTGCATTTTTTTCTAACACCAAAGAATCTAAAATAGATCCTCGCTTGCGCGAATTTCGTTATCTGCGAAATATAACAGATTACCGGTTTACAAAGGTATTGGTTGAAGTTTCTCAATGCTTTTTGGAGGTTTATGAAAATAGTATACATTTGATCCCAGTTGAAATTAAACTAGTGCTACAAAAGATTTCAAAATTATTGTCTCAGGAAATAGAATTAACAAGAAATTTATCAATGCTACATAGTTCCGTCGCGTGATGGTGTCTGCTGCTAACCCCAGTGAAATGCGTAGGTGTGATTAGTGTGACGTGTGATAAGTTCCATCAACACCCTCACAGTCCAGGGTGAAGTGCTTCGTTAGCGTAGGACATCGTGAATCTCACACTTCCGTTGCAAGGAAGCGTTGCTGAAGGACTTTTGTAAGTTGAACTATTTCCTACTTATGATTACTTTAAATATCTATCCGTTGCTTTACCATATCTTTGTCGTTCTGATACCTTTTACAAAAGACTTGCATAATATTTTAAGAAAAAAAAGAAAGAAAGAAAGAAAGAAAGACCAATCCTACTGAATTACTCATATCTATTGTGTCTTACCTATTTATTTTCTTTTAACATTTTGTCTGATTTATGTTTAATTGGTGTGTGGAAACGTTTCTGCTACTCCCAATATTACCTCACTTTGTAACTAAAAATTTTGTATAATGCTTTTATCGTTGATTATATTATATAGTTTATCCTAAACAGTTTTATTTACATTCTACAAAGTACTGAATAATTTAGACTTGATCTCTGCTATGCTTTTTCCTTTGTTTCAGGTTTGCAGGACTAATTTGTTTTTTCAGGTTTACTATTCTAATTTTTCTATTGCAGGTACTGTATCACTAACTTCCTTACAGCCGCGTACATTAGATGTTGGTCTGCTTTCTACAACCCCCCTAATCTCCGATTGAGCCCGGTCATTTCTATGATTTTCTTTGTGTTACGCACGGCTACGAGCCAACGTAGCATAACTTTGGCGCCCGAATAGGGACTGCCACGAATTACGTAGCATAACTTTGGCGCCCGAACAGGGACTGCCACGAATCTCGTAACGTAACATATGTCTTCTCCTATTATGACGGCTGCCTTTTGACCTTTTGATTCTTCAATAGCTGTTTCGAGGATAAGCACATCTGTATCATCTCGGGCCTTTTTTGTAGTGATACTAACTTGCATATGTAGCAAGCAAGGGCTCTAGTATTCAGACAAGATTAAGAAAGTGCTAAGTAAAAATTGTTACAAGGATCCTAAATATGTTATCTCGGTATAAGAAAGAGTTATACTAACCTCAAGGACTTGAGGTTATGATGAAAGAAAAGAAAGGCCACATTTCGAGTTTAATTATCAACTAATTCTACGTCCCTCCCCTCCTTTCACTTTTAGAATCTTTGTATAGTTCTTGTTCAAAGTCGCTGCAATATGCTAATGCCTGCATTTTGTTACCGGTTACTTTATTTGGTTCCCTCTGAAGTTGACGCCGCTGCAAGCTTTACTGATGCGATAAAAATACGAAACTACTACGCAAGTTCACTACTAACTGTTTTAAGGACACGCTGTGCTGGCACGCCATTAACCCGTTAGTGCCTAGCGGTACATAAATGGTACGCAAAACAAGAGTTTATATTTATCATGCGCAGATTCAAAAATTTGCAGGTTTCAACACTTTTTCTATCGTTCTCTTCTAAATAAACCAGGAATTTAACTTTACTTCAGTAGTAGTGAAGCTCTTTGCTGCATAGCAGGATATATTATTTCAAGTGTAAAGAAATTATTTTGTGTTTATTTTCTATGCAATATGGATTTCATGTAAGTATAACTTTAGAAATTTTGGAGATATGATATTTATATTTGGCCACTACATGCAGCATAAGCAAATAATCATAATTATATTTGAATCATGGTCCAGAAGTGGTTGTCTTACAGCTGACTCAGCAAATTGTTGTGTACCATTAATGGTACACTAAGCTCTAATAACAGCATTTCTGACCATCTATATTATTCGATTACTTACCTAAAAAACATATTTTCAATTGCTGTACTCAACAAAAATGTAAAATAGATAATTAATTGTGAAAGCTTTGCATTATTATGATGATGCAACATACTACAGCTCAACAAACGACCGATGTATTATTATTATTGCACTATTCATTTTTCAGAGACGTGAAGGAACTTTAAGATTGTCTTGCTCCAGGGTTTACTGTACAAGAAGCTCTTGATATTTTATTGGAAGATGAGCATAATGCAGATAGTGTTTATATTGCTCCACCAGATTCTCATTTCTTGACGGACGAAGATTCTGGTGATGAAAATGATGGTGGAGTTCCAGACAATTTTAGCAAACGACAATTACTTGCAGATGCAGAAATAAGATTTGTAAATGGTGAAGAAATGATACCTGAAACAGAGACTAATCCAACTCCAAATTCAGAAAAAATACCAATTTTGGTATTACCTACGGTAGAGTCAAATGTGTCATACCCTCAACATGCAAAACTACCTGTATGGATAGATGGAGATATTGAATCATTTGAAAAACAGTTTTTTCCTCCACAAATTCCTGCGCATGGTGCTCTAAGTGCAGTAGATTTTGTCAATTATTTGTCGATAACAATCTCATCCGTTTATTTGCTGTTGAGTCCAACAAGTATGCACAAAGTAAAAATTGTCCTGATCCTAATATAACCGAAGACGAAATTAGATGTTTTATTGGTATTCTAATACTTAGTGGTTATAATAAGGTGCCCTCAAAAAGAAACTATTGGGAGAATTGCAGCGACACTCACAATGACATAGTTTATAATTCAATGCGGAGAAACAGATTTGAACTTATTCTACGATTTCTTTACTGTGTCGACAATAATAATTTCAGTGCCACCAACAAAGATAAACTGTGGAAGATCAGACCTCTAATACACCATATGCAATCTAAATTTATACAATATTTTCAACCTGAAAGGAATTTATCTTATGATGAAAGTATGGTACGATATTTTCGCAGGCATAGTCCCAAACAATTTATTCGAGGTAAACCGATTCGTTTTGGGTACAAAGTGTGGTCTTTAAACACTTCCAGTGGATACTTAGTGAACTTTGATGTTTACCAGGAAAATCTACGACAGACAATTCTCAGAAAAGCAAGGCTTTTAGGAATGCAACAGTTTCACTTGTGGAGATGATTGACAATATGCCACTTGAAATAAAGCGCTTACCATTTCATTTCTACTTTGACAACCTCTTTACAGGTTTTAATTTGCTAATTCACTTACGTAATCATGGGTATGGCGGAACCGGAACAATACAGGAAAATCGAATTCCCAGAAACTGTCCACTACCCAAAAAAACTGTATTGTCAAAAAAGGAAGAGGAACTATCCATTCAGTTATTGACAAAGATGATGGGTTGCTTGTTTGCAAGTGGAATGATAATTCTGTGGTGTGTGCTGCATCTAATTTTTATGGTATAACTCCTGTTGCGAACGTAAAACGGTTTTCTCAACAAGCGAAAAAACACATCCAGGTTCCCCGTCCAGCGGTCCTTACAGAGTACAACAAATACATGGGAGGCACTGACCGAATGGACCAAAATGTAAGTCAATATCGCATAAATATTCGTAACAGAAAGTGGTACTGACCTCTACTTACATGGCTTTTAGATGTAGCGATAAATAATGCATGACAACTTTACCGATCACAGAATCAAGACATCACACAGCTAAATTTTCGCAGAAAAATAGTTCAGGTTTATCTTAGAAGATAAGCCGCACCACCAAAGGGACCCGGTAAAAATCCTTCACCTACGAATACAGATGATTTGCGTTTTGATCGGCTGGATCATTTCATTCAAAAGATTTCAGATCAAAAAGAAGACGATGTGGAGGTGCCAAGTGCAACAGAAAAACAAGAACGGAGTGCAAAAAATGCAACATTGGATTATGTGTAGATTGCTTCATGACTTACCACCGGCAATAGCCAATAAATTATTGCATTATATGAATTGTAGTCCTTGTAAGCAAATTAGAAACGATTTTATTTGTATTCTATTTAGTTTTCCAACTTATATTGTAGGTTTTCTTAAGATGTCATAAATATTGTTTTGCTCTTATTAGTGCCTAGCGTACCATTTATGACACGGGGCTTAACGGGATGTTGAAATATAATACATATATTCTTGTGCTGTTTATACTTTATTTATATTCACATAAGCATGTATGATAAGAAAAAAATGTCGAATCTAAAAAAATTGTAATCTGGGCACTAATGGGTTAATACAATGCAGCTTTATATACGCACATACCAATTATGAAACATGCGTCGTGTACTCCACTAAACGTGATAAAGAGATACAACTTATTACTATATTGCTTTTGAGACTTTGTGTACCTTTGTGTACCATTTCTAAAATATCTCTAAATATTGGTCATGAAAACTGCAAACATAGATTAAATACAAATTATCTTCACATAGTTGAAATCTACTTTATCAGAAGGTCGACGCATCTTACATCTTGCACTTTGAAGCACAAGAATACATTAAATATTAAGCACACAAAGAAAAATGTTCGGTCTCTGTTTAACGTAGCCTATTTATTACGTCTATCCGGGCGAGCTTTCACAATGTAATCTCCAGTATATAGATAGAGTGCGTGTATCGGAAAGGGGTGGTATGCAATAAAACATCCAATTTCCTTCGTTTTAGTAAACATATGGGTGACGTTGATTGCCGTACTTTATCACTGTGTTTGCTATACATCTCCATTTAATTAAGAATTAAACACCATTAAAGTTTTGTTATACTACGCAGAAAATTCAAGATAAAACAGCCCTCAGAAACATAGACCTAAGTGAAATTATCCTTCATAAACGAACAGGCGCTAAAACGTTGAAAATAAACCAAGTAATTAAATTAACATATTAATTAAATGTTGAAAGCTTTCTGCAAACTTTTTAAACAAAATTGGTGTGTGTCTGAATGCTCTGCATTTTTTAGCAAGCGTTAAGATTTTGAGAAGTTTAAAAAGCCAAAACAGACAGAAACATATTCAATTGAAGTTAAAAAATTTATATGCAGAAGATATTGATGTGAATATGGATAGTAAAATAATATATCCTCTCAGAGCAATCGTCAGAATCAGCATAGCGTAGTTTAAAAATAATTTTCAAATAAAAAGCATTGACTTAATTAAATTGATCAAAATAAAATTCCCTATTATACTATTAGGAAACATTTTTTTAAATTAATAAAGCTACGACTACTTTGGTCTTATGCCTTTTTACATAGAGCCCTGTAACGTGCATTTTCGTAGCTTAACCTTTTTACAATACTCAATTCGTAAATACATTTCTGCAACTACTATCTCTATGTTTTATATATTTATTAACTCGTTTGCGAATAATCCCTTTATAATATATTACGCGATTATCGACTTTCACTCTCCACGATTCGATAGTGTGGTTAGGTGATTGAGATTGAAACACATCCTTAGGTGCATGCGTCGTATTATAATGAGTGGATATTATTGATTTTCTGGTTATCGATAAGCGGTTGTAATAACAACGAGTTTAGATAAAGAGGTGAAGAGTTGTAGTTTGTGTTTTGTTCTTCGTTCCTATTAATTACGTGAAAAATACTGTTTCCTTGTGGCTTTTACTAATTGTGTTTTTGTGGCGTTGTCCTTTTCTTATGTGAGTAGTTCATACTTTGGATTATCCAAATACTGTGGATACTGTAGTTTCTGAATTTTCTAACCCCAAAGAATCTACAACAGATCTTTGCTTGTGCAAGTTTCGTGTTTGCGAAATATAACAGATTACCGGCCTACAAAGGTATCGGTTGAAGTTTCTCACTGCTTTTTGGGATGTTTATGAAGATAATAAACATTTGGTCCCAGTTGAAATTAAACTAGTGCTACAACATATTTCGAAATTATTGCCTCAGGAAATAGAAGTAACAAGAAATTTATCAATGCTACATAGTTCCGTCGCGTGATAATGTCTGTTGCTAACACCAGTGAAATAGGTAGGTGTGATTAGGGTAACGTGTGATAAGTTCCATCAACACCCTCCCAGTAAAGGGTGAAGTGCTTCGCTAGTGCAGGACCTCGTGAATCCCACACTTCAAATGCGAGGAAGCGTTCCTGAAGGACTTTTTGTAAGTTGAACTATTTCCTACTTATTATTACTTTAAATATCTATCCGTTGTTTTGCCATATCTTCGTCGTTCTGATACCTTTTACAATAGACTTGCCTGCGATTAAGAAAAAAAACACTCACATCAATTGTGCTTACCTATTTATCTTTTGTTAACATTTTGTCTGATTTATGTTTAATTGGTGTGTGAGGAAACGTTTCTGCTACTCCCCAATATTACCTCACTTTGTAATAAAAATTTTTGTATTGCTTTTACCGTTGTTATATTATATAGATTATCTAAACAGTTTTTTTTTACATTCTACCAAGTACTGAATAACTTAGACTATGCATTGCTGCTATGCTTTTCCTTTATTTCAGGTTTGCTATTCTAATTTTTTTTATTGCAGGACTGTGACTAACTCCTTACCGCCGCATACATTATATGTCAGTCTGCTTTCTACAACCCCCCCCCCCCTACTCTCCGATTGAGCCCGGTCATTTCTTTGACTTTCTTTGTGTTACGTAGCATAAATTTGGCGCCCAACGTGGCTGCCACGAAAAAACGTAACAGCCCAAATGAGAATTACTAAAGAATATCTCGTTCATTACTACAGCATTTATTCTTTATTAAGGTACGGTAGGCTGTAACGTTCTGTGTCAATATTGTTATAGTGCCTTATTGTTGTTAAACGATTCGTGGTCATGTTGGATGTAACATTGTGGTTACATTTTCCAGTATGGCTTAGTCTCCTTTAGGTACTTCATTGGTTTATTGTTGCTATTCTCCATTATAAGCATTCTTTTAGCCTCTATTTAGTTTTGCTTTATGGCTGGATTCGGTGTGTTGTTGGCATTCCAGAAGTACGTGAGTTACGTTTCGGACCTTCGGAACGGTCTTTTTAAAAACTTCTTCCAATAACTTTGTAACAAAATTTATTTGGTTAAACAGAAATTAACATGGAGTTTTGACAAACACTTTAAATTATTCTAAGTCAAAATATAATATTAATTGGAGTTTAATTATGGTGAGTAGCCTAAGCAAACTGCAATGTTATAGCTGAAATACTGTAGAGTGACTGATAGTCTTGGGGCTCCCGGGGTATTTATGTTGTCCCTGTCCCTCACATGTCTGTGGAAACTTGCAGAGCTCATGTCTGCTTATTTCTTAATTCTATTCATTATACAATGTAACAATCTTAATTTCTAAGTAATTGCGGTATTTTATATATATATAAATTGCAATTGTTTTAGCAATTCGTGGAATTCGTGGAATGCCCGACCTAAGTCAACTTAAGTAAAAGTTTTAAGACTGCTGTTTTGTCATGTTTTTTTTAAGAAAACTTACGTATACAAGTGCTATCCTCAACACGTGCTGAAATGATTTCACAATAGGTGTTCGAAATTGCCATCGTATCTGCAAGTTCGTTGCTGGTATAATTCTCGGTTTTTCGTATTTTCAAGAAACAACTAATTAATATACTAACACGACAAAAAACTCTAATTACCTAGATCCAATTACAATTAAGTCCCAACACTGCATTTAAATGTATTACATAAGCACGTAGGTGAAACACAGAATACTTACACACAATTACATCTAACCCCAGGAGCTATGTAATAAAAAAGTACATTCAACTTATCGTATTCTGCATAAACGCTGAGTTGCAACAAACGCATCAGGAATGTCAAGAAGAAATACTGTCGACCACATCAGCTTTATGGAATATTATTTTTTGTTGTGATTATTATCTAGACATGCAAATTTTAGAAATAAATTTTAAACTTTTTTCAGTAGCAGCTAAAGTACATCGAGTTATTTCGTTTGGCAGCAAAAATGCAGTATATTTCACTAATCCAAGTTTGCCGAAGGTCAACTTAATTGGTCGACTTTAAAGCATGATGCATTTGTATATTTTATTTGTGACCTAAGTAAACATTGCCCTGGTCTGAAACAATTTTAATGCTTTTAGTGCGTGTCTATTTGTAGCTATAAACTGTTTGCTTTAGACCCCAGGTTTATTAACAATTTTTGTGTGTCTTATTGGTCTCTACACCCTCTTTAAATCAATGACATAAAACTAATGCCAACCTGTACATCTAAATTTATATCGGTAAAAAGGACTCTGTGGTTGGGGTGTACTGGTTAAGCCCACACTTTTTCCGCATACCGCAAGTTATGGGATCCCCCATTTGTTATACATATAAAACTAATAAAGTTATTAGGAAATATTAGGAAATACTAGGAAAGTGCAACAATTTCATAAAAGACAAATTGCAACAATTTATTACAATTTATTATGATAATTTCAGTTCCCACGAGTGGAAACGCTACAAAGTAGCACAAGGATAAGTGACGCTGCAGATGTCAGGTCACAGACGGTCGCCGGAAGTCACGTACCGAGATTACGCAGAATAAGCCTGCAACATTGTAATTATGAATAGCTTTTAAGATAGCAACTAAGTATTATGAATAGAGTCAAGGGTAGGCGGACATTAGGTCCGCAAGTTCCCACAGAATTGTAAAGAGGTAGGGAGATTATAAAGAGGCCGGGAGCTCCACTCCCAGTCAGTTCATCAAACATTCAGCTTTTGCATTGCAGTTCGTAGATAACTCACTGTACAATAATTAATAATTTCTACTTAGAATAAATTAATTCAAGATTGTAATTGTTCAAATCTGTATAAACAAATACATGTGTTAAGGACCAAAGAAGTCTTTTTAAAAAGGACCGCTCGAAGCCACGAACCTTAACTCGCATACCAAACAAATTTCTTCAAAATTTTAAAGGAGTAGCGCCAGAGTTACAGAAAATTGATAATAAAGGACTAGTGCGAAAAGCTCCTGATGCTAACCTTAATCTTTCTCCATGGATAGAATCAAGTACTTTAAGGTAATAGAGATGAATGTCACAACGTTCATTACTTTTCTGCTACGAAGTGCCATTTGTTGAATGTGAGATTTTCATGAAGGTTTGCCATCAAAAATGAAACCGAGTAATTTGATTTCATGTTTGCATAAAATGCGGTGTCCTTGCACATATAGGTCAGGTTCTGTGTGGCAGTTGCGCGGTTTACAAAACTGTATGGCTTGCGTCTTTACATTTGAGAACTTAACTCCTCGTTTTTCGGCAATATCCATAAGTGCATAGATTGTACTTTACAGTTAGTTATTTGCTCTATAGTTTGATGAGAATAGAAAATAATCAAGTCGTCTGCGTATAGCTAGCTGTAAACATCATTACAAATTGCGGCTACTGATCAGTTTATTGCACTCATACATAAGGTGACGCTTAGGGTGGATCCTTGAGGAATACCATCTGCTAAACAGAAGCGGTCTGATACATGTCTGTCCAAACGGACTTTAATAAAACAATTTTATAAGAAACTTTCTTTTAATTTTAGGAGCCTACCTTGTAGGCCCCAGTCGTTCAACTGTTGAAAAATCCCAAATCTCCAAATCGTTTCGTAGACTTTTTCCAAGTTGAAACTAACCGTTACCAGATGGTTTCTATTTGCAAAACTATTTGAAAAGTGTCCTCTACAAAAATCAGTTGATCTAAATTTTCGAAAGCCAACATGTTTCTTATTTCGAACACTTTCCTTTTCCAGCCATCACATCAAACGTTTATTCACCATTTTCTCAAGTAATTTTTCCAGGCAACTATTAAGCGAGATCGGTCTGTAGCTAGACCTCAACTTGGGTTCCTTACTAGGTTTTAAAATAGGGATAATCATTTCTTCTTTCCAACATTGAGGGTGCAGCCCTCGACGCCATATATTATTATATACATGTAATAGGAATAGTTTCCTGGCTGGTGGTAGGTGTCGTATTATGATATATATATATATATATATATATATATATATATATATATATAAAGACAAGTTATTTGCAGTCCGCAATAAGAAAAATGTATATAAAGTAAGATGTATCTGTAAACAAACTCTTATGAAAATAATAAGAGCCATTGACAAATACAAATCGGGCTGGTAGTTATATAGCCATTAACAAAACATTAGCTTTATTAATTTTATTAATTCTTATTGCGGACTGCAAATAACTTGTCTTTGTTTATTTAAATTGCCTATGGGGCATGAACCCGGGTGTCGCCACGAGAAGGTTTGTTACGTTAGCAAATAAATTTTGCTGTAACATTCCGCAAATCTCAAAGGCCCAACGTACTTATATAGTCATTTTTAAAATTTATTATGTAGTTTCGGTTCAATTCTGTACTTCCACACTTTAGTAGTGTTGGTGTTTTATCACCTGATGGCGGTTTTATTTACTTTTGCCATAGTACAGTGATTGTTTCGAAATTATATCATTATAATAGCTTCGATTACTTCTTAGGGTTCTTGGGAACAGTCCACTCTGATGAGGCTAACAAGCCGAAACCATTGGTCAGTGGATGTTTTCCTCCCCTATGAATTAATAAAGCTAATGTTTTGTTAATGGCTATATAACTACCAGCCCGATTTGTATTTGTCAATGGCTCTTATTATTTTCATAAGAGTTTGTTTACAGATACATCTTACTTTATATATATATATATATATATATATATATATATATATAACAATCTTTTCCAGGAGCACTTTCTTTAGAAATACCGAGACTATGCTCTAGTTTTAGCAGGCTGAAGTCAACATTATGTGTTGTTAGTTCATTATTCAGAAAATTAATTGGTTTCTCTTGCTTTTCTTTATGCTTCAAAAATGTTTCACTATATATATCAGAGCTGCTGATATTACAAAAATTTACAGCTAACATATTAGCAATGTTGATAGGATTAGTGACTACAGTATCGTCTTTTAAAACAGTTAGTTGTGCCTTAGGAAAGGTTTTTTCCGCCAATTCTTATTTTTGTTAATACTTCAGTTGATGCGTAGAGCGATTAATTTTTGTAGCATATTCTTGTCAGGTGTTTTTTTAGCGATCTTTATAAGATATCGCAATTTAGCTTGGAGTTGCTTGACCTCGATCATATAGTTAAGCGTAGGTTGTTTCTGAAACTTTTTTAATGCTCGATCTTTTATTGTGGTTGCTATGTTGCTATTCCACTAAGCAACATGATTTTGGGTTGGCTTTGGATGCAGTTTATGAATGTTCTGCGCAGCAGTTTCTATAATCACTTTGGTCATTTGCCGAATTGTATTATCCAGAGTAACACTTAAGGTGAAAGGCAGTATTGTGATTGTATATCCAGTTTAATTAGAACGTTTTAGTTTTAGCTGTGAGGGTGTTTGGCCAAAAATCCTTGACAGATAGTCTATTTAGTAAAGGTCGAAATACCTCGAATTTCAACCTCAAAATTTGCAATAAATTATTCTTACAGAAATAATAAAATGAAAAGTAACTCTAAATTTAATTTATAAGAAGTACAATTATTTTGATCAATTAATAAACCAAGAACCAAAGTTTTATACTTGCGATGGTATAATATAGCTTAACCAACTCGTAATTGCAGATTTTTCTCGAGAATTAGTCACCGCTGATGTAACAATTTACAAGAATGTCGACACTCAGCGATCAATTAGTATTAAGCTACGTGATTTACGAGGATAATAAAAGCGTCGTTGGGGTTTGTTTAACATACAGAGTTGATAATTGCGTCGCAATCTATCCTATAGTAATATGAGAAGCTATAAAATTGATTTTATGGGTTTTTAATTGTCACGCAAGTTCCTTGAATGCGGGTTTATTCATAATTTGCTATTTAATAGTTTTTAAAAACATTTCTTAGAATTTGACGTATTTGTTTTATTAATCCCGAAAATTCGGAAAAACTTTTTATTTAATTTTAAAAATATACATCCGCGGAAAATAATTAAAGCTCGCACTTTCTGTATGATTTTGCAAAATGCAAAAAAAATTGCATCTCAATAATTGTAACAAAAGATTGGTTTTAGTGCACAAAACGTGTTCTAGCTCATATTTTTACACACATCATTATTTATTACATAACTAATTTAAGCTTGCAATTTGCTTTGCTTGCTAATTAAATACAGTTTTTAGTATAATTAAATAATTAATTAAAGCTTGTTATTGTATTCTCAGTGATGGCCTTTTTTTTATTTAAAACTCTTCCACTGAAGTAAATGTTTTCTATACAGGAAAATATCGTTTGTTTGGAACGCGGATTAAATGGCTTTATGTTTGTAACATAGACGGGAAGTGTGTTTTTATGATAAATGAATGAATGACTTAAATCTAAGTTATTCCTAGTACTATAAAAGTACACGCGATTTCTCTTTAGTCTACACGAAAATACATTTCGCTTTGTTTTTGTATCTGCGTACGGGAAATTTAATCATGTAATTAATAAAAGCTTCGTTTAATAGCAAAGAAATGCGCTTTATATTGTCCAGGGTAGCGACATTAAATTTTGGGGGATTTCCATTCTGTCTCGTTTCTTTCACTTTTGCTGGATTTTATATATAGAATTTGAGTTTCCATGACCTCTCGTGACCTCTTTTATCACGTCTATATATACATATGTGTGCGTGTGTTTGTGTGTGCGCGTGTGCGTGTGTGCGCGTGTGCGTGTGTGCGTGTACACGTGTGCTCGTGTGTGCGTGTGTGTATGTATGTGTGTGTGTGTGTGTTCTATGTACGGAGAATACAGAAGTTATTCAAGATCTCAGAATTTTTATAAAAGGCTTGTCACTGAAATTGTTTAAACCACACTCCACACTTAGTTAATCGATCATTACCTTTGAACTTGTCTATTAATATAATACAGCAAATAGTACAAATTACTCGGGTTTCACAGGTACAAAATGTCGTTACTGAATCACAGATAGGGTTTTGAGGATTGTATCCTAGAAGAAAAAGTAAGTCCAAAAAGCAATGCAATGCATGTGCAATAAGCATATGTACAGAACATTCAACATTTGTGTTTACCTCCTGTTCTAGTATGCTTCAAAGCTCCAGAGGATCACCTTGAACTTATTTGAATAAAAGTATTATGTATATATTTTGAAAATACAACTAGTCAATCGAACAAGTAAAGCTTAGTTGTTGTGTATCTGAAATAACGAACGACTTCAAGGAGTACAACGTAGCCAATTCTCCGGACGTGTGATTGTGAATACCACGACTGATAGATATACGGTCCCGATATACACCCGACAAACGCAGTGCCTCTGCTGTAAAAACGTTGAACTAAAAATGTATATTTTTTTTATGTTTTGCAGCCAAGGGACGTCCACCCTAATTTTTGTTAAATGACATATTTAGCTCTTACAAAGCTTCCCCAAAAATTTAACATGCTGGAAATTCGACGTCCGTATACTGGACGTATAACCTGTAGTAGGGGATAAAGAATACTACTATAGTAAGCCTGCTTATCGTAAAAGGCGATTAAAAGGCGCAGCTAGGGGCAGCAACATTGCTGGCTAAAAGATATTGGAGGAGGGTCGGTTGGTCTCGGGCGATCTTCAACAATTTTCAAGCTTGTTGGGGGTTGGCCGTGACGGATACGGCTTTTTTCTAAAATCTTTAAAAACTGCGTTGTGGAAAGATACGGGAACCTACCATAATATTTCCCAGGTGTGCGTGGCCTAAAACACGAAATATATATGATGGAGAGCTCACAAGTAAAATTCTTGTCCGGAGGTAAAATACTCCTTCATTCGGATCTCCGGGAGGGGGTACTTGGGGCTCGTCATCGTAAGAATATAAAACAAAAGTTCGATTTAGTGATAGGGACTTGGAATGTAAGGTCATTACTTAAAGCAGATAAGTTAACGAATTTATTAGTCGAAATGAGAAAGGGAAAGCTGGACATTTTAGGTATTAGTGAGGTGAGATGGACAGATAGTAATGACTTTTGGAAAGATAATTATAGAATAATTACAACTTCTTCAACTAATGAACAGGCAGGGGTAGGAATAGTGTTAGGTAAAAGATTAGGGCATAAAGTTAAAGAGTACTTACAATTTAGTGATAGAATAATTATGGTTAGATTGAGTACGAACCCAACAGACACTGTTTTAGTACAGGTTTACATGCCAACAACTCAGTATAAGGATTAGTAAGTAGAAAAGGTATACGAGGATATAAATAGTATGGTGAGAAAGTAAAAGGAGATGAGAATTTAATAGTTATGGGCGATTTTATTTCGTCAGTGGGAGAAGGTAGTGAGGGAAAAATGGTAGAAAAATTTGGGTATGGCAGAAGGAATGATAGAGGAGAAAGATTAGTTGAGTTTTGCCAGGAACATAGATTAGTAACTGTAAACACCCTATTCGAACAACATGTTAGGAGAAGATATACCTGCAAAGCGCCAGGTGATAGGGCTAGATTCCAAATAGATTATATTTTAGTTAAACAAAGATTTATAAACCAAGTTAAAGACTGTCGTAGTTATCCAGGGGCCGACATAGATAGCGATCATAACTTAGTTAAAATGAAGTGTAAACTAAAATTCAAAAAATTGAGAAAGGTTAAAAGAAAGGGATGGGATTTATGTAAGCTTAATGATAGTAAGGTGAAAGAGGAATATAAACAAATAATAGATAATACGAGCAAAGAGATAGCTGTAGGAGGGAATGTAGAAAATAGATGGAAAGAAATAAAACTGACTGTACATGATACAGCAACACAGACTATAGGTAAGAAAAAAATAGAAGCGAGAAAACCCTGGGTAACAAAGGAGATATTAGATTTAATAGAGAATAGAAGAAAGCATAAACTTTTCAGAGAAGTGGATAGTGAAAGTAAGCAAAAATATAATACAGTTAGAAATAAGATAGTACATGAGTGTTGAAAAGCTAGAAATAAATGGATGGAGGAAAATTGTAAGGGAATACAAGATGATTTGAGAGTAGGTAAGACAGACAGGGCTTACAGGGCAGTTAAAAAGTTTTTTGGGGAAGATAGAAAAAAATATAATGGTATTAGAGACGAGAAGAATGAGCTTCTAATAAATAAAGTTGAGGTAGCAGACAGATGGAAAAGATATTTAGAAGATTTATATAAGGGAGACGATATGGATGAGTTAGTGAACGACCAAGAAGAGAATGTAGAAATAGGGTTCTCAATATTAAGAGAGGAATTTGATAGAGCTGTTCGGAATCTTAAAATAAATAAAGCGCCAGGGATAGACGATATTCCCGCAAAACTAATAAAATATGCCAGTCAGAAAACTTTAGACAGATTATATGAACTAGTAAAAGTAATATATGACACATGTGAGGTTCCAATAGATTTCGAAAAAAATATTATTATCCCAATCTCAAAAAAGTCAGGAGCTGATAGGTGTGAGAATTTTAGAACGGTTAGTTAAACTTCCCACGCTTCTAAAATACTAACAATAATAATTAAAAATAAAGTAGAAGCTTTGACTGAGAATTATTTAGGCGAAGACCAATATGGTTTTCGTAAAGACAGAGGGACTAGAGAATCAATACTAATGATTAGGGTAATTATGGAAAAAAGGTTATAAAACATAAAAAGACTCATTTTGCGTTTGTAGATTTAGAAAAAGCATTTGATAGGGTTACTACTGGATTGTTATGTTCAGGGTTTTGCGAAAAATAAGAATCTTCATAGAGATAAAAAATTATTTACAGTCTATATAAAAACCAAAACGTGGTAATTAGATTTGATGAAATAGAAAAGGAAGCTAATATTATAAATGGTGTTAGACAGGGTTGTATACTGTCCCCCTTTTTTTTTTAATGTTTATATTGAGGAAGCTTTAAACTTAGCTAGAGAGAGAAAAGAGATAGGTGTTAGTGTACAGGGAGAGAAAATAGACATGTTACGTTTTGCAGATGATATAGCCATTATAGCAGAGTCTAGAAAAGAGTTAGGAGAGTTTTTAAATATTTTAGAGGAGATACTACAAAGTAACTATAGTATGAGAATTAACTCAGTAAAGACAAAGATAATGGCAAGTGAGTTACAGCCTAGTTCTAAACCAAAATTAAAAATAGGTAATACTAAGTTAGAGGAGGTAGATGGATTTTGCTATTTAGGTAGTATAATTACAAAGGATGGACGTAGCAGAAGGGATATAGTAGCTAGAATAGCTCAAGCTAGAAAAATGTTTTTAAAAAAGAGAAACTTACTAATAGCTATTAGTTTAGATAATAGAAAAAGTTTCTTAAAGTCGTACGTATGGAGCGTTCTACTATACGGTAGTGAGACTTGGACAATTAAAGAAGTAGATAAGAAAAAGATAGAAGCTTTTAAAACTTGGTGTTATAGGAGAATGTTAAAGATTAGTTGGACATATAGAGTAACAAACGAGGAAGTTTATAGAAGGATAAGTGAGGAACCCTGTATGTGGAAACAATTAAAGGTCAGGAGAGATAGAATGATAGGGCACCAGTTAAGACATTAGGGACTATTTAGTAAAGTCTTAGATTATAGACTACCAAATAAAAATAGAGCAGGGAGGCCTAGACAAAGCTATATTAGTCAAATTATTATAGATTTAGGTTGTGAAGGGTATGTAGACCTTTTAGACTAGCTCAGAATAGAAAAGAATTTAGAGCTGCGTCAAACCGACTTTAAGTAAGTTCGAAAATAAAACAAAAAGAAAAGTAAATAAAAATCAGTTAACTAAATGTCACCATGACATAACTCACAATTAGTTAGCGGTCTGGCAGGTTGGTAGCGTTTCGCTGCTTAAGCCTTACTATAACATATAATTTAATAAACGTTACCATGACATAACTCACAAGTAGGTAGCGGTCTGGCATGTTGGTAGCGTTTCGTTGCTTAAGCCTTATCATAACATATAATTTAACACTTTTCCTTTTTTGAAGCGGATAACTAGGTTATAGTTCATTTCCTTATAAATGGTAATCATGTAAACATGTTAGAGTTCTTTAACAACTATCAGGTTGCTAATATCTATGTAGAGCCAGGTGGATAGGAAAAAGATAGAAGGATATAGTGTAACATACTGTTTTAATAAGCTCTAATAGTTCTAGTATTCCTAAAAATAGTTAGTTTCTAGTTTAATTTTAGCATGCTAATTATTAGAATTGTAGCGGCTGCAGGATCACCCAAGTAGCTTCTCAGCGAAGTTCCCAGAAAGATCTAATCCAAGAGTTAATCAATTTTTCTAAAGGCACTTACTTTAAGGGCACTAAACATGTCAAATTAGTCCATATCTATGATTAGATGTCAATCATGCTTTAGGATCCTATTTATGTCAGGGTGGTCTGAAGCAATTTTTCAATTAGCTGAGCACTCAACTAAAATCAATTCTGAGAGCTACGGTTGTGGTTATCTTAGGCATTGACAGTTTTAATTAAAATTAAAGATTTACGACCGGCGCATCCTAAGCCGAGTAAGAGCGTCAAGAAAGGGTTATTTTCAATTAACCAAAATGTATATAAGGAGGCCAGCCGGTGGGAATCGAGGTTGTTTATTTCCAGACGCGTTAGAGGTTAAAGCTAACGGTTACTAGTGATGTGTTTATTTCTCTGCAGTCAAGTGCGGGCCGTTATGTTTTAAGTTATTTATTTCTCTGAGTAAGTAATTAGTATATGTGATATTACTATGAAATCAAGGCTGTGTTATGCAGCATAAGTCAGTTATTTGTTTAAAACAGTATTTGTCGACTTCCATAAAATACAATTCCGGGTGAATGCCCAGTTCAAGTAAATTGATCCGTTTTATTATTGCTTTGGAGACCGCATCGTTTTAGAAGGGTCTTCTATTATATTGTGTTTCGACGGTGTCAGAGGTCGTTAATCACTAATCCACGAGACTACCTGAGAATGCAAAGCTCAGGCCCGAAGTCAAGTTACGGTACTATTTGACCCTTGAGAAGGTCGTATTTTTCATGGTGTAGATGACCCCGTGGTTAAAAAGGGTCGTCGCACTATGCAAGTTAATTAGACTAGGGTAGCATTAATAAATTTTGTTATTGGGGTGTGTACACCTAGAACTGTATCTATTCAAAATATGTTTGTTAGTTAAGTTTAGTTAAGTTGTGTTTGTGCTAGCCGGAGACTATAAGTGACTTATTTTCTGTTCTGCCATTTTGGTTCATCGCCCACGAACAAAGTGCGACGAGAGCTATTACCGCGATTGGTCCATGGGCCGTTTAATTCCCATGGTGGCGCCCTTTTGTACATAAGGTTATTTACTTTATATTTTGTTATGCATATGTAATTAGTTGAAGTTTTAGTTAGTAGCTCGTTCAATAAAACAATCGAATTTTCGTCTCAGTGTGTTTGTTTAATGAACCCCCCCTTCACCGACTGCTGCAGCTTGCGAGGCAACGTCCCGAAACGTGAGGGTACGATGGTGTTAGAGGTCCTGTTATTTATTATTTATTGTTAATTGGATACCCTCATGCGGTAGGTAAATATTATAAATTACACTGGCGCATTAACGTGGTTAAAATTGTAAATATGGTAAACAACACACGGACGAATTTTTAGATTGTTTTGTTTCTATTTAGTGTTAGGCAGAATTACAGTTTAATATTAGTGATTTAGGAACAAGTTTCGTTATTGTTGGCTTTTACCTTTTATTTAGTCATGTATGTGGTAGAAGCTTTAAGAAGCGATGAGCTTAGTTATGAACTTTTAATTAGGAACGTTGAACCAACAAAGTTAAGTGTGTTAGAAAAGCGAAAATTATTGCGTAGAAAACTCGTTGTTGAGAAAGTCGACAGTAATGTTTTTTCTAAGTATGAGAAAATTGAAATCGTTCAAAAGGACGAAATTGAATTATTAAAACTTAAGATTTTTGAATTAGAAAACTGTTTAAATTCTTTTACCATTCTTCCTAAAAGGACAGAATATATTAAACTTAACACGAGATTAATGCATGTAACACAGAGACTAAATTATGTCAATTTCGATATTGAATTTTTAGAAGTACACAAAGAATTGCATTCCAAATGCATTAGAGCTTTTGAGATTTTAGAACAGGTAAACGGGGAAAATGAGATTAACGATAACCCTCTTTATTGTTCGGCTAGCAGTAATAAAGATCCTACAATAACACCAACAGCAGAGGGTTCATGCCCTGAAGCATCAGCGGTTTCTTCCATTAATACCCCATCGGTTTCGATTTCTAGTAATGATTTAGGTACGCTAATTAAGTCCTTGAATAAAACAACGACATCAGTCCCGATCCACAAGTGGGGATTACAATTTTCGGGTGAATCTGATTCTATATCGGTTTTAGATTTTATTCAACGCGTCAAAGAACTGCAAGTTGCAAGAAAAGTTTCGTCAGATGACCTTTTCGAAGGGGCTATTGATCTTTTCACCAGTTCAGCATTGGATTGGTATAGAGCAACGCGGTGTACAGTAAATTCATGGGAACAATTAATTTTAAATTGAAACAAGATTTTCTTTCAGCCGATTATGCAGAGAATCTTTTAATGTTAATTAAATCCAGACGACAAGGCGCCGATGAATCACCTACCATTTATATTTCAAAGATGGTAAATTTATTTTCTCAATTAGAAGATTCCATTCAATCAGGGAACAAATAAAATTATTAAAAGAAATTTACAGACTTTTTATGCCACGCAACTGGCGTTAATTGAAGTGACTGACATTTCCCATTTGATTTCTCGTTGTAAGCTTTTAGAAGACATTAAGCCTACAAATTTTATTAAACAGGAACATTCGGATTCTGCCAACGTACCAGTTATCTTAGAACGTCAAGTTCGACAGAGTTCATTTTCTAATAATAATTTACCACGGTCCGGCGTTTCGAATTATTTTAAAAACACAGCAAAATTTTCGACTATTTGTTTCAACTGTAAAGACGAGGTCACTCGTTTCATACTTGTCCGGAGAAACGCGGAATATTTTGTTATTCTTGTGGGCAGTTGGAAGTTACGTCCACAAATTGTCCAAACTGCTCAAATAATTCAAAAACTAAGGACAGGAAAGCGCGTAGTCAGCCGTTGCTTTTCTTCGTTTAATAATATTGCTGCTGACAAAAGACGTGGTCGGATTGGTTAGTAAAAGTTAAGAATTTTGTAAATCATCTAAGGTTTTTCAAATTTTATAAAGTAAAAGATGATACAAGACCTTATATTAATATCGAGATATTTAAGGAAACTTATACTGCACTGTTGGATTCCGGCGCGAATACCTCTATTTTAGGCAGACATGGTTTGTGTTTATTGAATAAATATAAGTTAGAATTAATTAAAAATGTAAAACGTCTATATTAACAACCGCGGATGGCACTGCACAATCAATTTTAGGTTCAATTAATTTGCCCTTGACTATAAACGGGGTTACTCGGTCTTTAAATGTTTTAGTTTCCGACTCGATAGAGTGTACCCTAACGTTAGGGATTGATTTTTGTCAATTATTTGAATTGAAAGTAGATTTTTCAAAAAATGAATTTTATGCTCATTCTGCGGAAACGAATAAATTAAATTTCATTAAAGTCATGGCCGATTTAAATGAAGACCAGAAATTTGAATTAAACAAGGTTATTTCTTTATTTCAATCCCTGGATCGTCCTACCTTAGGCCGAACCACTAAAATTTCACATCATATTACAACGGAAGACGTTGAACCAATTAAACAAAGGTATTACCCATTATCACCGGCGATGCTGGAACATGCTAATAAAGAAATTGATGCAATGCTTGAACAAGGCATTATTAGCCCAAGCAATAGCCCGTGGAACTCCCCCATGCTATTAGTAAAGAAAAAGCAAAAGGTGAATTTCGTGTATGTTTTGACGCTAAACGATTAAATTCAATTACAAAAAGACGCGTATCCCATTCCGTTTGTAAATGACATTCTTGATAGATTACGCAATGCGAAATATCTCAGTTCAATCGATTTAAAAAAAAGCTTTCTGGCAATTGCCCTTGAGTGACGAAAGCAAGGAAAAAACAGCCTTTACTGTCCCAAGGCGCAGATTATTTCAATACAATGTAATGCCGATGGGTTTGGCCAATGCTCCAGGCACATTACAGAGGCTCATGGACTCTATTTTTGATTTTTCATTATCCCAATCAGTATTTGTTTATTTAGATGATATAATTATTATTTCAAGCACATTTAAGGAGCATATTAGAATTTTGAACGAAGTGTATGAGAAGTTAAAAGGCGCTAATTTAACAATTAACAGTTCAAAATGTGAGTTTTGTAAACCAGAGTTACAATATCTGGGATATATTGTGAATAAAGATGGTCTCCGAACTGACCCAGCAAAATTGACGCAATTGTAAATTTTCCTCAACCCAAGACAGCCACTGAAATAAAACGTTTCACCGGTATGTGTTCTTGGTATAGGCGTTTTGTTTTGGATTTTGCCACAATTATAGCACCTATTAATGATTTACTAAAGGGAAAGAGAAAATCGCAAGCGATTAAATGGACGGACGAGGCTCTTATTTCGTTTGAAAAATTAAAGATGTTCTTACAAAGGCTCCTATTTCAAGGAGTCCTGACTTTTCGAAAGTTTTTCTTTACAATGTGACGCCTCAAATTACGGCGTAGGTTGTGTTTTAACTCAGGAGAAGGAGACGAAGAACATGTAATTGCTTATGCTTCTCGCAGTTTAAATTCAGCAGAGAAAATTATTCAGTCACAGAACGGGAACTTTTGGCGGTGTGTTTTGCTATTCAAAATTCCGACCATATATTGAAGGAACTCATTTTAAGGTCATTACGGACCATCATTCTTTAATTTGGCTCCACAACTTAAAAGATCCTGCGGGACGTTTAGCTAGATGGAGTGTGAAACTCCAACAATTTGATTTCGAAGTTATCCACAGGAAGGGTAAATTTAATGTGGTACCAGATACATTATCCCGAGCTCCTAGTGGAGCCTATGCTATTAATTCTTTAAATTTTTCTTTACACGAGGTCGAGGATTGGTACAAAAACATGTTAAATAATATTAAGGAAAAGCCAGATCTATATCCCGATTGGAGAGTAGAAGATGATAAAATGTATAAGTTTATTCCGAATAATTTGAATATCAAAGCCAATTTAATTGAGTGGAAGTTAGTAGTGCCGAAATCATGCCGTGCACAAATTTTAAAAGAATGCCATGATGATCCAGTTTCGGCCCATTTGGGTGTATTTAAAACATATACAAAAATCAAAGAGCTCTATTACTGGCCTAAAATGCGGTCATATATTTCTAAATACATTAGTAAATGTGTTACGTGCTGCCAAAGCAAATCCAGCACGTTCAACCATTATGGTTTTATGGGCAAATAGAAAAAAGTTTCATTTCCGTTTCAATGTTTGTCGATTGATTTAATGGGGCCCTTTCCGCGCTCGAAATTGGGGAATACTTACCTTTTAGTTGTTACTGACTGGTTTACAAAATTCACTTTATTGCATCCCATGCGCAGCGCTTCAACAAAACAAATTTGTAATTACCTGGAAAATTTTGTATTTTTGGTATATGGGGTACCTCAAATTTGTATGATAGATAATGGCCCCAATTTAAAAGTAATTTATTTTCCAATCTCATGACAAATTATAAAATACCTTCGGTTTGGTTTAACGCCAGCTACCTTCCTCAAGTTAATTATGTAGAACGCGTTAACAAGGTAATTGAGCTGCCATTCGCAGTTACATTCAAGATTCTCATAAGAATTGGGACGATAATATTCACAAAATTGCCCATGCGCTTCGTAATGCTGTTCATGAATCCACAAAATATTCCCCAACATTTTTAGCTTTTGGACGCACGATTCCTCTGTCCGGGGAATTCTATAATAAATTAAAGGATTTAAATCCAGAGGATCTAGCAATTGATACTCGAGAACAATTGGTTCAAGACCTTAATGAATTATCGCCCATCTTTAAAGAAGTTCAGAAGAACATACATTTGGCGTATGAACGTAATACGCACTCGTACAATTTAAGGCGCATACCATTAAATTTCAAAGTAGTGGATTTAGTGTGGAAGCGCAATTTTATATTATCAGATGCTTCTAAACATTTCAATAAAAATTAGCCCCGAAGTTCCTAGAAGCAAAGGTGATGGAAGTTTTAGGTTCTACCACTTATAGACTATCTTCCATGGACGGAAAACCGCTAGGGGTGTTCCACGTCCAAGACCTAAAACCTCACTAATATTTTATTTTTCCAATTTTCTATTTTTCCTTCCGCCAATTTTCTGAAAAGACTCAGTTGTCTTAAACATAATTGCGGTTGGATGTGTTAATTTCTACATTTTTTTTTTTTTTTCAATTTTCTTGAAATTCCTAAGAGCAATTTCAATTTTTCGAGGGGCTGTGTAATATACTGTTTTAATAAGCTCTAATAGTTCTAGTATTCCTAAAAATAGTTAGTTTCTAGTTTAATTTTAGCATGCTAATTATTAGAATTGTAGCGGCTGCAGGATCACCCAAGTAGCTTCTCAGCGAAGTTCCCAGAAAGATCTAATCCAAGAGTTAATCAATTTTTCTAAAGGCACTTACTTTAAGGGCACTAAACATGTCAAATTAGTCCATATCTATGATTAGATGTCAATCATGCTTTAGGATCCTATTTATGTCAGGGTGGTCTGAAGCAATTTTTCAATTAGCTGAGCACTCAACTAAAATCAATTCTGAGAGCTACGGTTGTGGTTATCTTAGGCATTGACAGTTTTAATTAAAATTAAAGATTTACGACCGGCGCATCCTAAGCCGAGTAAGAGCGTCAAGAAAGGGTTATTTTTCAATTAACCAAAATGTATATAAGGAGGCCAGCCGGTGGGAATCGAGGTTGTTTATTTCCAGACGCGTTAGAGGTTAAAGCTAACGGTTACTAGTGATATGTTTATTTCTCTGCAGTCAAGTGCGGGCCGTTATGTTTTAAGTTATTTATTTCTCTGAGTAAGTAATTAGTATATGTGATATTACTATGAAATCAAGGCTGTGTTATGCAGCATAAGTCAGTTATTTGTTTAAAACAGTATTTGTCGACTTCCATAAAATACAATTCCGGGTGAATGCCCAGTTCAAGTAAATTGATCCGTTTTATTATTGCTTTGGAGACCGCATCGTTTTAGAAGGGTCTTCTATTATATTGTGTTTCGACGGTGTCAGAGGTCGTTAATCACTAATCCACGAGACTACCTGAGAATGCAAAGCTCAGGCCCGAAGTCAAGTTACGGTACTATTTGACCCTTGAGAAGGTCGTATTTTCATGGTGTAGATGACCCCGTGGTTAAAAAGAGTCGTCGCACTATGCAAGTTAATTAGACTAGGGTAGCATTAATAAATTTTTGTTATTGGGGTGTGTACACCTAGAACTGTATCTATTCAAAATATGTTTGTTAGTTAAGTTTTGTTAAGTTGTGTTTGTGCTAGCCGGAGACTATAAGTGACTTATTTTCTGTTCTGCCATTTTGGTTCATCGCCCACGAACAAAGTGCGACGAGAGCTATTACCGCGATTGGTCCATGGGCCGTTTAATTCCCATGGTGGCGCCCTTTGTACATAAGGTTATTTACTTTATATTTTGTTATGCATATGTAATTAGTTGAAGTTTTAGTTAGTAGCTCGTTCAATAAAACAATCGAATTTTCGTCTCAGTGTGTTTGTTTAATGAACCCCCTTCACCGACTGCTGCAGCTTGCGAGACAACGTCCCGAAACGTGAGGGTACGATGGTGTTAGAGGTCCTGTTATTTATTATTTATTGTTAATTGGATACCCTCATGCGGTAGGTAAATATTTTAAATTACAATAGGAAGACCTAGACCAAGCTATATTAGTCAAATTATTAAAAATTTAGGTTGTGAAGGATATGTAGAGCTTTTTAGATTAGCAAGGAATAGAAAAGAAGTTAGAACTAGTTCAAACCGACCTTAAGTAAGGTCGAAAACAAAATGATGATGACCAGTAGTCTTAGTAATATACTTCTTGTCCATTATGTATGACACATATATCTTGTTCTATTATTTAAAAAGTATTGAAAAGCATTATAAAATTTGTATAATAATAACTAAGTTGGTGTGTTTTTTTATTGTGTTTTAATAAAATCAAAGAGTCAATACCATGTTTATCTCAGAATTTCACCTTTACCTAATAACATACAAAACTACACCACAATAAAGTGTTAGCGAAACACTCACGCGCGAGTTCTCGCAATAGTCCTTTAGGTGAGTTCACCAGGGTTAAATATATGGACGCAGCTTATTGCGATATTTTCTCATTATATACTTCATAATTGCATATATACTAAATTAAAGAAAGAAACTTTATTATAGCCGTATGACATTAATTTAATGCAAAATTGTATTTAGAAACTAGATCCTAATTGAAACAATCCTTCATAAACCAGCAGACCACAAAGCTTTAAAAACAAAACGAATAATTAGCTTAAAGCTTTAATTAAAAGTTGAACTTTTGCACGCTCCAGTTAACAATACATATAAAACCAAGAACAAATAACGAGCTTTTAGCATTTAGAAAATAGGTCACCACAACTTTAACGGTTTTGGGGCAGTTTACTCTTTGTTTGAGAAAGGTCTGATGGGTTAAAGGTAGCATAATCGTAGGTGTTTACGTATACAAGATCCAGTAAATTTGTGGTTGTGCTTGAAAGCATTCCTTTGAAATGAATTTTCCTGTACAAGCTGTCTTCAACAACAAAGGTCGGTCACCTTTGATCAACTACTCAAAAGAGGTGATATATAACAACGTTTTTGTTTTCAAGCGTATATTTCTATAATCTGAATTATAACAATTACAAAAAGAAATGTTGGAGGACTAGCTACACCAATAAAGGTAGGATATTACTGTATAAACCCACTAACGACATTCCTGAGTTTGTCACACACAATATACAGTCTGTATACTGCTACTGAAGTGAGCAGGCAGAAAATTTGGAATCATCCACTGATTGAACCTGTCGAAGTACATATTTCTCCCACTGTATCTACCGCAGAAAGTTAACTAAAGCAACCAAGAATTTCAATTATTTATTCATTTAACGTTATTTTATTTAGAAGTAAAAACTACATTCTCCTATGCGTTTTGCTGGGGGGCAAAAGAAACATTATAACGTATATCGAAAAACGTCGTTTTCCATTAAGTAGCTTTTTCACAATGCTTGCAATAGCAAAACTTTTTTCAAAAAATGAACGTTAAGTTTCAATTTGCTCATGCTCTATATGCGACTTGTATCTCTTTCAATTGACTATTATCAACAATTATCCCTTATAATGGTCGAAAAGGCGAATTGTGCTAACAACGTTTGTCGGTTGTTTACAAAGCATATTGGTATTTACAGCATTGAGTAGGTCATTAGTCAAATAGTACGTTGTACTTTTGCTCGATCCAGAAAATAAGCTACATATTCCATGTGAAACTCGGTAAAGTACCTCGCCCAAAATTCTGTGTTCGTGAGAATTACCAAAAATTTCGACTGTAAGCAACTGGATCTGGCTTTTAACCAACTAAGAGGAAAGGAATGGGACGTGCTTGAATAGGATTGAAATACGTTTGTCGAAAAATGCATTCTGGAGATGATTATGTTGCCGCTTCATTTTAAAACAAATTCGGATTTATTCAGAAACCAACTTCTGTACATAATAGAAATTAAAATCCTGTTAGGTTTATTTAAAATTTTCAACTAGATTAGATGCTTCCTATTCGAAAATTCACCTACAGAGGTTTTTAAGACATTTTAACACTAACAAATTTGAAAAAGTACCTTCTAAATTAAATTTTGTTGCTTATGCAATAAGGAAATAATTTAAATATTAAATCAATCATTTTGTTGGTTTAATTAGCGACGGAAGAAATGGATTGTGATTCGAAAAAACAGATTTATTAGGAAAATTGGGATTAGTAAAAGTAAAAAACTTTGTAATTGGTGGAACTAATAATAAAAGTATACAAAAAAAGTTGGGATTTATCTGTTTTATTTTGTTTATTATGAAGACACTTTCAATAATTGTGGATTTATGAATGTCTTATAATTAAATATAAAAGCAGGAAAAATTTGGGGCGGCGAATAGCTTTGTTAATAGCTTAGATTCAAGATCCCTTTAATATATTTTTATTTTAGCAATACCTGGTTAGGTTTGAGGTTAAGAATTTGTTTTTAATGAAGTATATTTGTACGTGAATTACGTTAGTTACGTTTCGGGCCTTGGAAGCGGTGTTTTTAAAAACTACTTCCAAAAACTGCGTAACAAATTATTTATTCTTCAAACATATATTAAATATGGAATTTTGACAATCTTGATTAAATATTCTAAGTCAAAAAATAATTACTAATTGAACTATTATTAGGGTGAGTAGCCTAAGCAAACTGCAACGTTAAAGCTAAAATACTCTGACTGACTGGTCTAGGGTCTCTCACAATTCTCACATCCTCACAATTCTGTGAAAACTTGCAGAGCTCATGTCTGCTTATTCTTAATTCTATTCATTAATACATTGTAACAATCTTGCTTTCTAGGTAAGCACGGTATCTTATCCGTCTGTGACCTGCCACCTGCAGTATCACTATCGTCTGGAATACATTGTATTGCATCCGTTCTCATGAACTGTTAATAACCTTTTTATATCTATCCTTGAATTACATGGTTGTACTTGATTTAATAATTTATTAATGATTTCTAACAATTTCCTATTAGATTCTATTTTATAATACATATAAAGATTGAGGGATACATAATTCGTTTCGGGCTTTAAAAGCGGTTTTTTTAAAAACTTCTTCCAAAACTTCTTGTAACAAATTTTATTTCTTAAACAGATATTAAATATGGAATTTTAACAAACTGAGATAATTATTCTAAGTCGAAATAAAATAATAATTAAATTAAAATTAGGGCGAGTAGCCTAAGCAAACAACAATGTAAAAGCTGAAATACTTAAGACTGACTAACTGATCTGGAGCTCTCGGGGTATTTATGTTGTCCCTGCCTCTCACATATCTGCGGGAACTTACAGAGCTCATGTCTGCTTCTTTCTTTATTCTGTTCATTATACAACGTAACAATCTTAATCTCTAAGTAATCGCGGTTTCTTAACCGTCTGTGACCTACACCTGCAGTATTACTTACGTTTACAATACAATGTATTACATCCGTTCTCACAACTTGTTTGTGAACTTTTAATAACCTTTTTTTATATTTTTGAATTTACAATGCTGCATCTAACTTAAGTTTCTTAGTAATTTTTTATTAATTTTTATTTATTTGTAAATATATAGATTGAAAGATACATAACTCCTCTAGACGTAAATAAAAAATTAAGGGTTTCTTTTGCTTAATTTTGAAAATTCTTTGTTCTTAAGGGTACATTTGTTACTTCTTTACTTACCTTTGTTTTTTATGATTAAAATTTCTTTTTTTAGTTTTGTATCTAAGATACATTTATACATTGCTGTCTTTAGTAAACGGATATTTTGTTAGGGTTCTTCGATTTTTAGTTTTGTTAAAATTAAACTTCTTACGTCTTAGCATTTCATTCCGAATTGATACGGGGATTGGTTACTTTCCATTCTTAGGTTCATCAGATCGCGGATAAGACATTTGATGTTCTTTTGGTCGCCGAAATATGCTATCAATATGCGTTTAAAATCTTCCTATTGTTCTGAATAGTCTTGGCTGGCTATTAGCGTTAGTGCCCTTCCGGTCAGTTTACTTATTATTAGGAGTAAAAGTGGAAAATTTCGTTTGTTACTTCCTAGATTGGTAAAGGTTTTTTAAAATATTTCAAACGCGGAATAAAGTTTCCTCATAATGCCTCGTTTCCGTTAAATTGAGGGATGTTTTCGAGGTAAATCTTTATATCTGAACTCATGGTCGTTAAGGGTTGCTTTCGGTTTTAATAAATATTAAGTTTTTGTATAAATTGAAATTTATTTTTCGGTTGGGTTTGATACATTTCAGTTTGGATTGTGTTGGATTATTTAAAAAAATCACTTTAGTTATATTTTATACGTAGTTATAGGGTGTTATAATTAAATTAAAGAATTTGTGCGTGGTAATTTTTGGTTAATTGCTGTAGCCTTGAATTCGTATTATTTTATACTTAGCGGATGTTATAGTTGCCGCGAGTTTTAATTTTCTATAAGGTTTTTATGTGGATAATAATTTATCTATACTTTGTACGTTTTCTTGCGCCAGTTACGTCTTTATTTTAGTCCTGCTGATTAATTAGTGTCTGCTTTAATTGTCTCGTTTCCGTAGGTATTATTTTGATAAATGCAGAAACTGTTTCCTGTATAATTGCACAATCTCGTTACCTTGAATGTTCAATTATAAAGTTTTCAAGTTTTCAGTCAATCGTTTTTATTACAGTAATTGCATCAATGTTTTCTTTATAATTTATACAATAAAATTGTTTAATTATAGGTTTAAGTCTGTTGAATGGTGTAATTTCAGCCTCAGTAATAAGTTAATAATTTGCGTAAATGTTTCTTTATAATTGAATGTTTTCGTACGAAAATATCTACTTATAACTTTATAACCTTGGATTTTTCTGAATAGGTTTTATTTAATGATGGTTTCCGGTAATAATTTGTATAAAAATCGCGTTTTAAATTTGCATACTTTGTTTCAATTTCTAATGAATTAATTTTAATAATAATTACAAAGTGGTTTCTACAATTACGCACTTCGGTCAATTTGTGGCGATGAAGTGTTTAATTTATAGAATTCGATAAAGGTTTTAAATAATCGTTTTTATAATTAATTGTTATAAGAATTGCGTTTTATACATTAAGCCTTCGGTGATAATATTTGCTGTACATAAAATGGTAAAATTAATAGCGTTCGTTCTATTTTTATACTTTAGTTTTGCTAAATTAAATTCGTTTCAATTTGTTTTGTATTTTAATAATTCGTAATAATTTGTACTAATTTTGCGCATATAAATGCGTCTTTTCAGTTCTCTTGATTAAAATAATTCTCTTGTTTAAACTAAGTTCTTGTAATAAAAATAATTTCTCTTAGTAAATGAGTAAATTACTTTCATAAAATGGCATAAATTGCAATAATAAAAAAATTTGTACAAATATATAAAATAAATTTTAAAAAATGTTCTCTTACTAACTAGCGTCAATAAATTTGTAAAAAGAATAAATTGGTTTAGGATAAATGAACTTATCGTCATTTTTATTTGTTTTATTTTTAGGCTCAGTCAATTTTTGTACCTTGTCCAAGTTGGTTTCTTTGAGCTCGGTCGATTCTTGTACCTCGTCCAAAGTTGTACGGTTGAGCTCGGTCGATTCTTGTACCTTGTCCAACTTTGTTTGGGTTTTTTCAGATTAGGAATTGAAAGTCTTAATCACCAGTTCTCCGGTTTTTGGATTTGTAGTGCCTTTCTGGATCCGTACCACTGCACCAGTTACGTTTCGGGTCGTAGGAGCTGTCTTTAGAAAACTTTTTCCAAAACCTCTTAAAACAAATTTAATTTCTTAAACACATATTAAATATGGAATTTTAACAAACTGATATCATTATTCTAAGTCGAAATAAAATAATAATTGAATTAAAATTAGAGCGAGTAGCCTAAGCAAACAACAATGTAAAAGCTGAAATACTCAAAACTGATAGACTGATCTGGGGCTCCCGGGGTATTTATGTTGTCCCTGCCCCTCACATGTCTGTGGGAACTTGCAGAGCTCATGTCTGCTTATTTCTTAATTTTATTCATTATACAATGTAACAATAATAATTTCTAAGTAATCGCGGTTTCTAAACCGTCTATGACCTGCACCTGAAGTATAACTTACGCCCGGAATACAATGTGTTACATCCGTTCTCACAACTTGTTTGTGAACTTTCAATAATCTTTCTTATTTATCTTTGAATTTACAATGTTGCATCTAACTTAAGTTTCTTAGTGATTTTCTAATAATTTCTATTTATTTGTACATATATAGATTGGGGGATATGTAACTCTTGTAGTGAAATTATTTTGTTAATAGAGTTTAAGTTTAGGTTGAAGTTTATTTCAATTTATTTATGAAATAAGTAGTCAGTTAATTGTAAATGATATCCAGCTGCATCAGTGATAGCCTTATTTAGAAACAGTATTTTAATGTACAATTTTATTTTATTATGACCGAAGCAAAAAGTTCTATGCGGAAAACCGTCTTTCGTATAGAAATAATATCGTAATAAATTGCAATGATAGACTGTTTGGCGCCTCTCAAATTTGACAAAAACACATTTTAGAGTAAGTGCAATGTAACATAAAATTTTGTATTTAAGCCACGTTCATTTATTATTTTGGAATTTATTTTTAGGCCTTTTTCACATTTATTCAAACGAACCCACTCCCGCACCACTGCAGTTAGCCGACGCACACTAATGTTGTTACGGAATTCTCTCTCCTTCGGGGTGCATCAAAATGTAATTCATCTAACGAGTATTGTACCTACATCCAGTATTATAGTTATTATTTGTAACCGCATGTTTGTATGGTCGTTATCAAACTTTATTTTTAGTTTTAATATTGCATCCGCAAATTATGTTGTCTATTATGCTTCGGCTTTTAAAAATGAATATGTACTACGATTCTCCAAACTGATAGAATAACTTACTAATGGAATAATTTTCTTAGTACGAAAATTCGAATGCCGTATTCTCAAACGTTGGATGTCATTGGTATACGAATGTTCCTGAGCGAAAAGTTGCTAGTGGTTAATGAGCAATAAAATCTCGATGAAGCATATTTGTATTTCGATGTGTGTATTAGTTGTATATATAAATAAAATTTATTAGTACCTTTCTAACCAAAAACAGGTAAGTGCAGCACATTTTTATTAGTCACCAAAATAGGTTAATTATAGGTTCAATACATTCGGAAGTTAGGTTAAGTTGAAACGGTTTATGGTTTTAGGATGTAAAATTTACAAGAATTTATGTTTATTCACGCCTTAAATGATTTGGTAAAAGCAGAAATTTTACAAGGTGCTCCCCAGCGTTTATCGGATAGTCAATTTCGTAGAACATACAGTTTGAATAAAGACATGGTTGTAGAACTTATAGGATTTAGTAGAATCTTTTCTACGGCAACAAACAGGAGATTCTGCAGTCGATGTTACTTACTAACGTTTGGCTTCTTGTAAATTTGATCAGTTCATAACATTAAATTTTTTTGGCACATGGCAGTTACCAGTTAGGCATTGGGCAAAATATTTATCCAGCCATAAGCCAATCTTTAGTTAGTCGAGCTATCCATGAAGTTTTGGATGCATTAAACAGGCCAAAAATATTTAAATGTTATGTTTGATTTCCAGGAAACATTCAATAACTTGAAAATGCCAGCAATGGAAAATTTGATATATATTCTTTACATTCTGTATTGCAAATTCTACATAAAGCACAATTTTCCAGGTGTAATTGGTTATCCGGATTGTACTCATGTGGCTATATATCCTCCAAAAGTTAACGATGTATTGTATCCCGCAAACCTACATGTCAACAGAAAGAGTTGCCATTCAATTAATGTACAATTAGTAATTGTGCATGTTTAATTTATCAGAGTAATTTTATTATATCTACACGATGCAAATGCACAGTTCTTTTTGGTTTTCGGTTATCAACTAATTTTTACATTCACATACTATCTTAGAAATTTTCAGGTGATTCAGGATATGCATTAAGACCTTTCTTAACCCAGATATTGCTGAAAGGGTTTTTTATGGTTAGAGAAGGATTGAATGGCAGAAATAATCAAACATTATCTTTAAACTATCAAGTTTTAGCTAAATAAACAAGTGCGCACATTTGTTTTAAAAAATGGCGGTGTCCTTTTAAAAGGACATCAGGCTAAAAGGCTACTATAAAAATAAACTGTAAATTTATTTAATAATTGGAAATATTTCTAAACTAAGTCAACATCAACTTAATTAAATCTTAGATGCTATAAAATTAATAAGTTTATTGTCTCAATTGTATTTATTGCTTGTGATATAATTTGAAGCACTCTTTTGGGTGTAATGCTACTTCACATTTTTCACACTTAAATTGCACTTTTTTATGACACTGGCCACATCGAGATTGTCTATATTGGTATATAATTAAATGATCGATGCGGTCATATCGTGAAAATTCGTGTGCCAAACTGGGAGTTTTGGCTACCCCCCTCCTTGTCGCTTTCTTGTAAGTTTCAAGCAAATTCATGGCGAGTGCTCCCCTAAAACTTAACTGATCTTTTGGTCCTTTGTTGATCCTATATAACTGCCAAGCATTTTGTACACTCATGTCATGATTAGACCAGGCTGATCAATTGTTATTTTGCGCTTTTCAATTCGCGAATATATCTTAACTTAATTGATTGAGTATACTTGTAAATAGTTGGATGCAACATTCACAATACTATTGTCCTTCCACTTGCAAACGATGACACAAGTATTTGATGTAGCAAATCTTAAATGTCCCTCTCTTTGATTTTTTCATTATTTTTGATTTAGTTAGAGGACATTTTCCAGTTCTGTTTTCCCGCACAGTTCCAGTACCTTTTAAACCTCGACTTTTAAGTTCACCAAAACTTATACCCCCACCTTATGGGTTTACCTTTGATGAATTGCTTGCAAGTATGTCGACCATAGTAAGGAATCATGGATTCATCTATGCTGTAGTTTATTTCTAGAGGTGCATATTCCATAAACTTTTTGTTTAGTACGGTGATTAGCGGTCGAACTTTTGCAAACTTATCAGTAATTTCAAGGTTATTGTTATCACAGCAGTGCAAATTTCTCATAATAAAGGAAAAACGATCTCGTGGAATTGCAGATGTAACTAGTTGGTTATTAGTATCGTTTAAATTTTCCAAAACATCTGTCGTCGTGGCAAAACTATATAGCCGCTAAGAACTAGAACTCCTACAAAACATATTAGTTCATCTATACTTATGTCTCCTACTGCATTATGTTGAGCAGCATACATATTAGTATTATGAAGTGTAAAAAACAAAGCCTCATTGAAGAAAAGTTAAAACAATTGCAACGGTGTTAATGTTTTTGTAGGCCCAGGAACAACATAAAATTCTCTAAGCTTTTCTGGAATAAGATCTTGTTTTTTCCATGACAGCTTCTGTTTAGGTTTTGTTAACTTACGTCTTTTCTTTGCAATATGTGATAGGGGTAGGTTATCTTCAGAGTCAGAGTCATATTCATCTTCAGAAGATTGTTGATTCACAATTATTTCTACATCAGTGCGAAGTTGTCCTCCTGGTAAATTATTTATAGTTACATGATCTTCATCGCCAGAATCCTCATCGGTTATTATAGCATTTGCATCCTCGGGTGGAAAGAGCACAATACCATCTGGAATTACTGGAATTACTTCAGGATTTTCAAGTTCCTCCAACATTTCGTGAAGCTTCAATGGTCGCCTATACGATATTACCATAATTACTAACATGTACTGATTAGTATCACTAAATAACACTATCTTGTATTGGCAATGTAGTTACTACACCTTTAGCTTACAAAAGATTCATACACTTTTAATAATTTTAAAATAGAGAATAGTAGCATATTTTACTGCCGTCCTTTAAGAAGGACAGGCATAATTGATGGTGAATTTTGTTAAAACTATTGAGGTTATGTGCAAATAAGTGGAAGCCAATAAAAGTGTATAGCTTTAGCTAAGAAATGTTTCCACTCACTACTTCCAACAAAAGATATTAATAACAATATACTTATTTTCAATAATCCATGATGCCTCAAAAATACATTCACTTAAAAAAATCACCTGCTATAATTTAACTTCCCACTATTAATATGAACTAAAATCAGATGACAGACAGTTCTTCTTCCTGCTTCAGTTAACAGTGGCGCTATCATTGTGGGAGCAATGAAACTCGAAATAAGTAATTAAAGATTACTGTACTTTTAAAAGGACAGTAGGGGTAACTGGGTTAATAACACCCATAACAATAATACAAACAAATAGTCTAAAAGCATGTTTTAATATTACTTAAAAAGCTACCCGTTCATTAATTGAAAGATGTAATGGCATATTAAAGTTACGTTTTAGGTGTTTACTTAAACATAAGGTTCTCCATTACACTCCTACCACAGCAGCAAAAATTGTAAATGCATGTGTGGTTTTGCGCAATATGTGTATTGCTAACGGTATTCCCTATGTTCTACCAGAAAATGGAGATGAAAATCTAGAGTTGGGAATGTATGATTCGACAAATAATGTGGATATAGCTGTTGCAAATGGAAATGAGTTTCTGTTGGAAGGATTTTATATTGTAACAGATTAAAATAGAATAAATTTGGATTATATATTATTTTTCTTTTCAATGTAAAAATTTGTTACGTTCACTTTTCAACGGGAAAATTAAAACGTACCTTTTCTTGTCTTTTATTATTCGTTTACGTAGATTCTGCTTTAATCCTCCAACAACATCTTGTATATTCTGCCTTCCTACAATAAGTACGCGTGTTAGTAATTTTATTTTTACCCATTTGCTGCGTATTAAAAAGTTTCCGCGATAAGTTATATCGTCCGTACCTTGTTTTAGGTGTCCGTTGAGTTGATGCACGTTGCTATAGAGCTTAATTACTCCGTATATTACTTCAATCTAGAAACTCGTTGAAATAATGTATCGTATTATTTGATAAAGCGTATTTCGAGTTTCTAATCACATTTGATAACGCGAGGGTTGAAGTTTTAATTGGTGTTATTAAACGATTTCATTTTACTTGATTCTTCCTGCAACTATATGATCGAGCATAATTGTCGTTTTTGTTGTTCTCTAAACATTTTTCGTTTAAACAGCACTGTGTAAGTACTTTTATGGTTAGAAACGTGTACTTTTCTTTTATAAAAAGGGTCTAATTTGTAACGTGCATTTTTAATCCTTTAACATTTTACGCTTTTTTCTCAATTCGTAAATACATTTCTGCAACTACTAGTTCTATATATTATATTTATTAGTATAAAGTAAATACTTCAGAATAATTCAGAAGTGTATGCAATTTAACTAGTGTGTATTAATTAAAGATAGTTTAATTGAAGTTTAATTTTCAATTAATAAATAAATTGCAAGGAGCGAATTTTAAATAGAATTATTCGAAAATTACTTTCCAACTTATTGAAAAATGATAAACCGCTTGTAATTAATTATAAATTGCATCGTTCTTGTCTTGGCGTTCAAATAAATTTTGTTCCTTATGTGGATATACAAGTTTAGATAAGAGTCGATAAGCGGTTGTAGTAACAACGATGGTATAAAAACAGAGGAGTAGTTGGAGTTTGTTCTTGGTTCCTAGATATTAATTACGTGAAAAGTACTGTTTCCTTGTTGCTTTAAAAATAGTGAGAATTAATGCAGTATAAATTTTCGAATTGTGTTTTTAGTTGTCTTTCTTGTGAAATGAAAGGTTGTATATTAACTATAGCAGCGTAGTTCTGTTTACCATTTGAAGGAAAATATGCTTGATATGTAACGTGTTTGACGTGCTTGTTTACGGAACACGGACGGGTTTTAGTGATACGCGTTGCTTTACTAGTTGTGATTTTTGTGGCGTTTTCCTTTTTTATTTGAACAGGGTGTGCGATCTAGTTTCGCGGTTTTTTTCTTTTTATCAGAGTAGTTCATACTTTGGATTATCCAAATACAGTTGATACTGTAGTATCTGAATTTTCTAACCCCAAAGAATCTACAACAGATCTTTGCTTGCGCAAATTTCGGTATTTGCAAAATATAACAGATTACCGGTTTACAAAGGTATTGGTTGAAGTTTCTCACTGCTTTTTGGATGTTTATGAAGATAATATACATTTGGTCCCAGTTGAAATTAAACTAGTGCTACAACATATTTCGAAATTATTGCCTCAGGAAATAGAAGTAACAAGAAATTTATCAATGCTACATAGTTCCGTCGCGTGATAATGTCTGTTGCTAACACCAGTAAAATACGTAGGTGTGATTAGGGTAACGTGTGATAAGTTCCATCAACACCCTCCCAGTAAAGGGGTGAAGTGCTTCGCTAGTGCAGGACCTCGTGAATCCCACACTTCAAATGCAAGGAAGCGTTCCTGAAGGACTTTTTGTAAGTTGAACTATTTCCTACTTATTATTACTTTAAATATCTATCCGTTGTTTTGCCATATCTTCGTCGTTCTGATACCTTTTACAATAGACTTGCCTGCGATTAAGAAAAAAAAAGAAAGAAAAAAAATCAATACTACTGAATTACTCATATCAATTGTGTCTTATCTATTTATCTTTTGTTAACATTTTGTCTGATTTATGTTTAATTGGGTGTGAGGAAACGTTTCTGCTACTCCCCAATATTACCTCACTTTGTGATAAAATTTTTGTAATGCTTTTATCGTGATTATATTATATAGTTTATCTAAACAGTTTTATTTACATTCTACAAAGTACTGAATAACTTGACTCTTCATTCTGCTAGGCTTATTTTCTTTTATGGTTTGTTAACTAATTTTCGCAGGTTTGTCACTAAGTCCTTACCCGCATACATCATATGTAGTCTGCTTTCTACAACCCTAATCTCCATTGAGCCCGGTCATTTCTTGATTTTCTTTGTGTTATGCATTTTTTTAGCAGCTGATCGACATAGATTGTTCAGTAATTTGTAGAATGTAAAAAACGTTTAATAATCTATACAATATAACAAGTAAAAGCAATACAAATTTTTATCACAAAGTGAGAATTTGGAAGTGCAGAAACGTTTCCTCAACACCAATTAAACATAAACGATAAAGTGTTAACAAAAATAAATGATAAACAAATTGAATGAGTAATCCAGATATTTATTTTTCTTTCTTTTTTCTTTAATGAGCAAGTATTTAAAAGGCATAAGAACGAGAAGTTGAAAAAGGTAATTTTAAAGAATATAAGTAGGAATTTCAACTTACAAAAGTCCTTAGGAATTCCTGCATTTGAAGTGTGGGTTACAGGTCCTGCATAGCGAAGCACTTACCCTTTAATGGGAGGTGTGTGGAACTTATACATGTTGACAGCATTATCACGCACGGAATAGTCATTGATAAATTTCTTGTACTTCTATTTCCTAGGCAATAATTTCGAAATATGTTGTAGCACTAGTTTAATTTCAATGGACCAAATGTATATTATCTGCATAAACATCCAAAAGCAGTGAGAAACTTAACCAATACTTAGTAAACCGGTAACGTTAATTTTGCAAATGACCAATTTGCGCAAGCAAAGATCTGTTGTAGTTCTTTGGGGTTAGAAAATTCAGAAACTACAGACAACTGTATTTGGATAACAAAGAGACTACTCTGATAAAAAAAAAACCGCGAAACTAGATGCACCCGTTAAAAAAAAGGAACGCCAAAACACAATTATAAGCAAGCGTATACTAAACCTTCGTTTCCTAAAAAGCCGTCAAACACGTTAATATCAAGATATTTTCTTCAAATGGTAAACAGAACTACGCTGCATAGTTAATATAAACCTTTCATTTCACAAGAAAGACAACTAAAACAAATTCGAAAATTTATATGCATTAATTTCATATTTTTAAAGCAACAAGGAAACATACTTTTCACGTAATTAATATCTAGGACCAAGAAAAACTCCAACTACTCCTCTATTTATATCATCGTGTTACAAACCGCTTATCACTTTCTAAACTTGTATACCACATAGAACAAAGTTTATTGAACCCAAACAAGAAATGAATCTATAATTAATTACAAGCGGTTTATCATTTTAAAATTGGTAAAAATTTAATAATCCTATTTGAAATTACTCCTACAATTTATTTATTAATTAAAATTAGAGCACAATTGCGAAAGAAAATGACCGTAACAAAAAAAATCAAGGCCAAAAATAGGTCTAAAAATTAGAAAATCAATAGCAAATCAAAAAATCGAGCCCCACACGTTGGGCGCCAAAATCTCTGTTACGTTATTTCGTGGCAGCCACGTTGGGCGCCAAATTTATGTTACGTTGGCTTGCAGCCGTGCGTAACACAAAGAAAATCCAAGAAATGACCGGGCTCAATCGGAGATTAGGGGGGGTTGTAGAAAGCAGACTGACATATGATGTATGCGGCGGTAAGGAGTTAGTGACAATACCTGCAAGAAAATTAGTTAAGCAAACCTGAAAAAAAAAAAGAAAATAAGCCTAGCAGCAATGATAAGTCTAAATTATTCAGTACTTTGTAGAATGTAAATAAAACTGTTTAGACAAACTATATAATATAATCACGATAAAAGCATTACAAAAATTTTTATCACAAAGTGAGGTAATATTGGGGAGTAGCAGAAACGTTTCCTCACACACCAATTAAACATAAATCAGACAAAATGTTAACAAAAGATAAATAGATAAGACACAATTGATATGAGTAATCCAGTAGTATTGATTTTGTTTTTCTTTCTTTTTTTTTCTTAGTAGCATGCACTTCTATTGTAAAAGGTATCAGAACGACAAAGATATGGCAAAACAACGGATAGATATTTAAAGTCATATCAAGTATGAAATAGTTCAACTTACACAACCAGGAGCACAAGAAGAGTTTCTATAGAATTGGACTAGTTCGGCTACTGATAGCCTTGCAGTTGGAGCTGGTGGAGTGTGGGGTGTCCATGGTTCCATCCCATTATCAACTTGAAACTTGACACTACTATCAACTGCAGATTGTTCTTTTACTTTCTGTAACTGATCGAAAGCCTCCTGATAGCTTGGTAAGCCGGATGCCCTGGTGTAGCTTGGCAAAGATTTACAGTCTATTCGCGGGGGTGGAATTTGTGGTACAACAGACAGGAACACATGCAACACACGCAACTAAGAACAATTAAAGTTAGTATAATTCCGATCTAAACATCCGCCAAGAATTTTCGTATTGCGGATCTGCTTCAGCAGAAAGAACTTCGTCGACTTCTGAAGCTAATTTCAGTTGGTACAGGCATTGTTTGAATACGGTGAAACATTTAAAAGCACGATCACTCTCACAATCTCGTCTTTAAAAGAAAATGTACGTTCATATTTTATTTACTTATCATTAAATGCAAGGTAAATTTAACATATCATTAATACGGAATGAGTTAAACACTTTTGCAATTTCATTTTGCAAATATTTTAAGAAGTTTAAAACCTGACTAAAGTGGCTCCTTTAAAATTCTGTACAAGTTTATTGCACTTACCCTGATAAAACAAAGGGACCACGAAAACTAGATCGCACACACAGTTCAAATATAAAAAGACAAATCAACAAAAAAACACAATCAATAAAGCAACGCGTAATCACTAAGTGCGTCCGTCAATGTTCCGTAAACAAGCACGTGCGGTTGAGTCAAACACGTTCGCCTATAAAGCATATTTTCTTCAAATGCCATCAGAACTACACTGCTCTACAGTTAATAAACAACTTTTACCCCACAAGAAAACTCAACTAAAAACACAATTAGTAAAGCAACAAGGAAATAGTATTTTTAACGTAAATAATATATAGGAACGAAGCACAAACTACAACTCCTCATCTGTTTATATACCATCGTTGTTACTACAACCGCTTATCGACTCTTATCTAAACTTGTATATCCACATAAGGAACAAAATTTATACGAGCGGCAAGCCAAGACCGATGCAATTTATAATTAATTACAAGCGGTTTATAATTTTCAATAAGTTGGAAAGTAATTTACGAATAATCCTATTTAAAATTCGCTCCTTGCAATTTATTTATTAATGAAAATCAATCTTTAATTAATCTATTTTTAATTAATACACACGAGTTAAATTGCATACAATTCTGAATTATTCTGAAGTATTTCCTTTATACAAACAAATATAAAATATAGAACTAGTAGTTGCAGTTGTATTTACGAATTGAGAAAAAGCGTAAAATGTTAAACGATTAAAAATGCACGTTACAAGTGGTAGCTGTACTTTTTATAGCTTCTTCCGGTGGATAGAACCGTTTGTTGCTTGGGTCCTGGTTGATGAGGCGCTTGCCCCTTTTTTTTTTATGGAGAGAATACACGGAGCACGGGAGCCCAATTCCATCTACTCCGCCCTGCCCTTAGGGAGGGTGTGATCCGTCCTACGCTGCGAACTCGAGGGTGAGTATTTGCTCAATATTTTCTTATATGGGTACCATGTAATTGTTGAAATAACAATGTCCACAGTTTATTGATTAATGACCTGGTTAGTTGTAAAATGACGGTTTTTATGAATATGATGATTCGTTCAATATTTAATATTTAAATTTTTATTTGAAATTTATTATTAAATATAAAAGCAGGAAAAATTTGGGGCGGCGAATAGCTTTGTTAATAGGTTAGATTCAAGATCCTTTTAATATATTTTATTTTAGCAATACCAGGTTAGGTTTGAGGTTAAGAATTTGTTTTTAATAAAGTATATTTGTACGTGAGTTACGTTAGTTACGTTTCGGGCCTTGGGAGCGGTGTTTTTAAAAACTACTTCCAAAAACTTCGTAACAAATTATTTATTCTTCAAACAGATATTAAATATGGAATTTTGACAATCTTGATTCGATATTCTAAGTCGAAAAATAATTACCAATTGAACTATTATTAGGGTGAGTAGCCTAAGCAACCTACAACGTTAAAGCTAAAATACTTTGACTGACTGACTGGTCTAGGGTCTCCCGGGTCTCCTCACAATTCTCACATCCTCACAATTCTGTGGAAACTTGCAGAGCTCATGTCTGCTTATTCTTAATTCTATTTATTAATACATTGTAACAATCTTGCTTTCTAGGTAAGCACGGTATCTTATCCGTCTGTGACCTGCCACCTGCAGTATCGCTAACGTCTGGAATACACCGTATTGCATCCGTTCTCATGAACTGTTAATAACCTTTTTATATCTATCCTTGAATTACATGGTTGTACTTGATTTAATAATTTATTAATGATTTCTAACAATTTCCTATTAGATTCTATTTTATAATACATATAAAGATTGAGGGATACATAATTCGTTTCGGGCTTCGAAAGCGGTTTTTTTTAAAGCAAACTACTTGTTACAAATTTTATTTCTTAAACAGATATTAAATATGGAATTTTAACAAATTGATATAATTATTCTAAGTCGAAATAAAATAATAATTGAATTAAAATTAGGGCGAGTAGCCTAAGCAAACAACAATGTAAAAGCTGAAATACTCAAAACTGACTAACCGATCTAGAGCTCTCGGAGTATTTATGTTGTCCCTGCTCCTCACATATCTGTGGGAACTTACAGAGCTCATGTCTGCTTCTTTCTTTATTCTGTTCATTATACAATGTAACAATCTTAATTTCTAAGTAATCGCGGTTTCTTAACCGTCTGTGACCTGCACCTGCAGTATCACTTACGTCTGCAATACAGTGTATTACATCCGTACTCACAACTTGTTTGTGAACTTTCAATAACCTTTCTTTTTATTTTTCAATTTACAATGTTGCATCTAACTTAAGTTTCTTAGTAATTTTCTAATAATTTCTATTTATTTGTAAATATATAGATTGAGAGATGCATAACTTCTCCCGACGTAAATAAAAAATTAAGGGGTTCTTTTGCTTAATTTTTAAAATTCATTGTTCCTAAGGGTACATTTGTTACTTCTTTACTTACCTTTGTTTTTTTATGATTAAAATTTCTTTCTTTAGTCTTGTATCTAAGATACATTTATACATTGCTGTCTTTAGTAAACGGATATTTTGTTAGGTTCTTCGATTTTAGTTTTGTTAAAATTAAACTTCTTACGTCTTAGCATTTCATTCCGAATTGATACGGGATTGGTTACTTTCCATTCTTAGGTTCATCAGATCGCGGATAAGACATTTGATGTTCTTTTGGTCGCCGAAATATGCTATCAATATGCGTTTAAAATCTTCCTATTGTTCTGAATAGTCTTGGCTGGCTATTAGCGTTAGTGCCCTTCCGGTCAGTTTACTTATTATTAGGAGTAAAAGTGGAAAATTTCGTTTGTTACTTCCTAGATTGGTAAAGGTTTTTTAAAATATTTCAAACGCGGAATAAAGTTTCCTCATAATGCCTCGTTTCCGTTAAATTGAGGGATGTTTTCGAGGTAAATCTTTATATCTGAACTCATGGTCGTTAAGGGTTGCTTTCGGTTTTAATAAATATTAAGTTTTTGTATAAATTGAAATTTATTTTTCGGTTGGGTTTGATACATTTCAGTTTGGATTGTGTTGGATTATTTAAAAAAATCACTTTAGTTATATTTTATACGTAGTTATAGGGTGTTATAATTAAATTAAAGAATTTGTGCGTGGTAATTTTTGGTTAATTGCTGTAGCCTTGAATTCGTATTATTTTATACTTAGCGGATGTTATAGTTGCCGCGAGTTTTAATTTTCTATAAGGTTTTTATGTGGATAATAATTTATCTATACTTTTACGTTTTCTTGCGCCAGTTACGTCTTTATTTTAGTCCTGCTGATTAATTAGTGTCTGCTTTAATTGTCTCGTTTCCGTAGGTATTATTTTGATAAATGCCGAAACTGTTTCCTGTATAATTGCACAATCTCGTTACCTTGAATGTTCAATTATAAAGTTTTCAAGTTTTCAGTCAATCGTTTTATTACAGTAATTGCATCAATGTTTTCTTTATAATTTATACAATAAAATTGTTTAATTATAAGTTTAAGTCTGTTGAATGGTGTAATTTCAGTCTCGGTAATAAGTTAATAATTTGCGTAAATGTTTCTTTATAATTGAATATTTTCGTACTAAAATATCCACTTATAACTTTATAACCTTGGGTTTTCTTAATAGGTTTTATTTAATGATGGTTTCCGGTAATAATTTGTATAAAAATCGCGTTTTAAATTTGCATACTTTGTTTCAATTTCTAATGAGTTAATTTAATAATAATTACAAAGTGGTTTCTACAATTACGCCCGGTCAATTTGTGGCGATGAAGTGTTTAATTTATAGAATTCGATAAAGGTTTTAAATAATCGTTTCTATAATTAATTGTTATAAGAATTGCGTTTTATACATTAAGCTTTCGGTGATAATATTTGCTGTACATAAATGGTAAAATTAATAGCGTTCGTTCTATTTTTATACTTTAGTTTTGCTAAATTAAATTCGTTTCGATTTGTTTTGTATTTTAATAATTCGTAATAATTTGTACTAATTTTGCGCATATAAATGCGTCTTTTCAGTTCTCTTGATTAAAATAATTCTCTTGTTTAAACTAAGTTCTTGTAATAAAAATAATTTCTCTCAGTAAATGAGTAAATTGCTTTCATAAAATGGCATAAATTGCAATAATAAAAAATTTTACAAATATATAAAATAAATTTTAAAAATGTTCTCTTACTAACTAGCGTCAATAAATTTGTAAAAAGAATAAATTGGTTTAGGATAAATGAACTTATCGTCATTTTTATTTGTTTTATTTTTAGGCTCAGTCAATTTTTGTACCTTGTCCAAGTTGGTTTCTTTGAGCTCGGTCGATTCTTGTACCTCGTCCAAAGTTGTACGGTTGGGCTCGGTCGATTCTTGTACCTTGTCCAACTTTGTTTGGGTTCTTTCAGATTAGGAATTGAAAGTCTTAATCACCAGTTCTCCGGTTTTTGGATTCGTAGTGCCTTTCTAAATCCGTACCACTGCACCAGTTACGTTTCGGGTCGTAGGAGCTGTCTTTAGAAAACTTTTTCCAAAACCTCTTAAAACAAATTTAATTTCTTAAACACATATTAAATATGGAATTTTAACAAACTGATATCATTATTCTAAGTCGAAATAAAATAATAATTGAATTAAAATTAGAGCGAGTAGCCTAAGCAAACAACAATGTAAAAGCTGAAATACTCAAAACTGATAGACTGATCTGGGGCTCCGGGTATTTATGTTGTCCCTGCCCCTCACATGTCTGTGGGAACTTGCAGAGCTCATGTCTGCTTATTTCTTAATTTTATTCATTATACAATGTAACAATAATAATTTCTAAGTAATCGCGGTTTCTAAACCGTCTATGACCTGCACCTGAAGTATAACTTACGCCCGGAATACAATGTGTTACATCCGTTCTCACAACTTGTTTGTGAACTTTCAATAACCTTTCTTTTTATCCTTGAATTTACAATGTTGCATCTAACTTAAGTTTCTCAGTGCTTTCTAATAATTTCTATTTATTTGTACATAATATAGATTGGGAGATACGTAACTTGTGTAGTAAAATTATTTTGTTAATAGAGTTTAAGTTTAGGTTGAAGTTTATTTTAATTTATTTGGGAAATAAGTAACGTCAGTTAATTGTAAAGGATATCCAGCTACACAAGTGATAGATAGCCTTATTTAAAAGAAGTATTTTAACGTACAATTTTATTTTAGAATGAACAAAGCAAAAAAGTTCTATGCGAAAAACCGTTTTTTGTATAGAAACAATATCGTAATAAATTGCAGTGACAGACTGTTTGGCGCCTCTCAAATTTGACAAAACACATTTTAGAGTAAGTGCAATGTAACATAGAATTTTTGTATTTAAGCCACGTTCATTTATTATTTTTGAATTTATTTTTTAAGGCCTTTTTCACATTTATTCAAACGAACTCACTCCCGCACCACTGCAGTTAGCCGACGCACACTAATGTTGTTACGGAATTCTCTCTCCTTCGGGGTGCATCAAAATGTAATTCATCTAACGAGTATTGTACCTACATCCAGTATTACAGTTATTATTTTTAAACGCATGTTTGTATAGTCCTTCTATCCAACTTCATTTTTATTTTTAATATTTCATCACGCAAATTATGTTGTCTACTATGCTTCAGCTTATAAAAATGAATCTGCACTGCGATTCTCCAAACTGATAGAATAACTTACTAATGGAATCATGTTTCTTTTTGTACGAAAATTCGTATACCGTATTCTCAAACGGTGGATGTCATTCGTATACGAATGTTTCTGAGCCAAAAGTTGCTAGTGGTTAATGAGCAATAAAATCTCGATAAAGCATACACGTATTTCGATTTAACTTGTGTATTAGTTGTTTGTATAAATAAAATTTATTCGTACCTCTCTAATCAAAAACAGGTATGTGCAGCACATTTATATTAGTCACCAAAATAGATTAATTATAGATTCAAAACATTCAGCAGTTAGGTTAAGTTGAAACGGTTTATGGTTTTAGGATGTCAAATTTACAAGAATTTATGTTTAATCACGCCCTACATGATTTGGGAGAAGCAGAAATTTTACAAGGTGCTCCCCAGCGTATTTTCCATTTGTCATAGGCTAGTCATTTTCCTAGAACATGCAATTTAAATGAAGGCATGGTTGTAGAACTTATAAGATTTAGTAGGACCTTTTCTACGGCAACAAACAAGAAATTCTGCAGTCGATGGTACTATACTAACGTTTGACTTCTTGTAAATTTTATCAGTTCATAACATGTAGCAGTGTAAAATCCTGCTAATATCCTTATAGGTAGGCAATCCTAATTACGGAGCGTATACATCTATGGTAGTATATAGTTCTAGTGCGCGTAGAACAAGTTAGAACGGAGTAGGGATTCGAGGTCCGACGGCGATACTCGAGGCCATCGTGGTTTTTCTGGTTCTTGTTGAGTTGAACTTGCAAGCATAATGATGTTTCGAAGAATCGGCTTCTTAGTAAGAATTCTTGCAAAGAAGCTAGTTCGATTTAAAATGTTTTACTTAACGAAACTTACAGCAGGCTAGTGGTAGGTGAGATTTCTTTTAAATAAAATTTTGCTAATGAAGTATTACAAATTATAGCTGTCAGTTACGGTTGAAAACAAATAACTATAGTTATTTTAAAAATTAGATTACTAAGGTACCGTCTTGAACGAAAGAGGTTTCCTAGTTATCTAATGGCGTTGGCATAAATTTGGATTTGATTAACGGAATTTCATATGAAGCTGTACCATTCGAATTTAACAAATAACAGGTGACGAATCCCCAAGTGCGAGTGTGGAGAGCAAAGGTTGTTGATACTTCACAATTCCATGTTCATTGCAAGGGTCAAGTCGAGTCAAGGACGCAGCTGGCGGTTAGGTTTGGCTGTTTGCAGACAGATGACATTGTTTTCCTACAAATTATGTAACTAGGTAATTATAACTTTCTTATCGGATCGGGTTTGGAACAAAATTTAGTTAAACAAAGAGTAAACTACAATAATTTTTATTCGTAACTTACCTCATGATGTTGTAAACATTCCTGGACGTTTTAAATTTAATTTTGTTTTAAAATTGTTAGTAAGTTACTTGATGCCTGCGAAGTCCACATTTACTTGACATTAAATTTGAACTATAATGACCTTTACCTCAATCTAACTTCACTTTGAAAATATAGCAACTTTGCATAAAGTGCTTTGTACGCATATTTTGTATTAACAAACAGTGTAACACTGATGAGGTTATGAGCTCAGACACTTATCGGCGCATTTAATTTAATTGTAAATGATTTAACGCAATTTAATTTCTTTATTAATTGTATATAAAATTTTGACTTATGAAAGTTTAAGTCGGTTTGTATATAGTTTTGCTACTTGAATTTTTTTATTAAGGAACTAAGTCGAATCATGCTTATTTGTACATACCTTTTCTTGTACATATATATTACTAAAACATTAGAAATACTTTGCCTTTCAATTGTTTATTTATTGAACTGGTGTGTTTGTGACTTAGTGCATTAAATGGTACACTACTGTGTTAAGCTATACAGGTCATCCCACCCCTGAAGAAATTATTAGACGTTTTATGCTCTTAAATTATTATAGCTTAGGCTATGTTTTTTTTGTAAGCAAAATTTAGTGTTTTGTTTAGATTCTACCCTACTTAGGGAGACGGAGTTTGCAGCCAGTGCAGCAGTCCCGAGGTGTTAGATATATTTTTACTCCCTTACAGATAGGTGTACCAAGGAGTAGACAAACATTAAATTTTTTTGGCACATGGCAGTTACCAGTTAGGCATTGGGCAAAATATTTATCCAGCCATAAGCCAATCTTTAGTTAGTCGAGCTATCCATGAAGTTTTGGATGCATTAAACAGGCCAAAAATATTTAAATGTTATGTTTGATTTCCAGGAAACATTCAAGAACTTGAAAATGCCAGCAATGGAAAATTTGATATATATTCTTTACATTCTGTATTGCAGATTCTACATGAAGCATAATTTTTCAGGTGTAATTGGTTGCTTGGATTGTACTCATGTGGCTATATATCCTCCAAAAGTTAACGATGCATTGTATCCCGAAAACCTACATGTCAACAGAAAGAGTTACCATTCAATTAATGTACAATTAGTAATTGTGCATGTTTAATTTAGCAGAGTAATTTTATTATATCTACAGACATGCGATGCAAATGCACAGTTCTTTTGGCTTTTGGTTATGAACTAATTTTTACATATTTATATACTATCTTAGAAATTTTCAGGTGATTCAGGATATGCATTAAGACCTTTCTTAATAACACCCATAACAGTAGTACAAACAAATAAACCGGAAGCATATTTTAATGTTACTCAAAAAGCTACCCGTTCATTAATTGAAAGATGTAATGGCATATTAAAGTTACGTTTTAGGTGTTTACTTAAACATAGGGTCCTCCATTACACCCCTACCACAGCAGCAAAAATTGTAAATGCATGTGTGGTGTTGCACAATATGTGTATTGCTAACGGTATTCCCTATGTTCTACCAGAAAATGGAGATGAAAATCTAGAGTTTGGAATGTATGATTCGGCAAATAATGTAGATATAGCTGTTGCAAATAGAAATGAGTTTCTGTTGGAAGGAAGAACGGTACAGCGAAATATTGTACGTAATCATTTTATATTGTAACAGATTAAAATAGAGTAAATTTGGATTATATATTATTTTTCATTTCAATGTAAAAATTTGTTGCGTTTACTTTTCAATGGGAAAATTAAAACGTACCTTTTCTTGTCTTTTATTATTCGTTTACTTAAATTCTGCTTCAATCTTCCAACAACATCCTGTATATTCTGCCTACCTACAATAAGTACGCTTGTCAATAATTTCATTTTTACCCATTTGCTGCGAATTAGAAAGTTTCCACGATAAGTTATATCGTCCGTACCTTGTTTTAGGTGTCCGTTGACTTGATGCACATTGCTATAGAGCGTAATTACTCCGTACATTACTTCAATCTAGAAACTTGTTGAAATAATGTATCGTATTATTTGATAAAGCGTGTTTCGAGTTTCTAATCACATTTGATAACGCGAGGATTGAATTTTTAATTTGTGTTATTAAACGATTTCATTTTACTTGATTCTTCCTGCAACTATATGATCGAGCATAATTGTCGTTTTGTGTTGTTCTTTAAAAACTTTTCGTTTACACAGCACTGTGTAAGTACTTTTATGGATAGAAACGTGTACCTTTTTTTTATAAAAGGGTCTAGTTGTAGCTGTACTTTTTATAGCTTCTTCCGGTTGATAGAACCGTTTGTTGCTTGGGTCGTGGTTAATGAGGCGCTTGCCCCTTTTTTTATGGAGAGAATACAAGGAGCACGTGAGCCCAATTCCATCTACTCCGCCCTGCCCTTAGGGAGGGTGTGATCCGTCCTACGCTGGGAACTCGAGGGTATTTACTCAATATTTTCTTATATGGGTACCATGTAATTGTTGAAATAACATATGTCCACAGTTCTATGGATTAATGACCTGGTTAGTTGTAAAATCACTGGTTTTTATGTGCGAGGATATGTGTCGTCAATATTGTAATATTTACTGATTTATTTATTGTGATAATTTTATATATTTAATTTTGTACTTACAATGCTGATTTAGAACTGTAGTTTTTAGAGCGGTAATTTCGTTTTATTGTTTGGAAATTAATATAGGGTAGTGACCTAAAAACTGCAGCTCGCCATTGTGAGAAGTAATTTTTTTATTCTCCCGGATATATGTATAATAGTGATAAGTATTGTTCTTTTTTGATTTCAATTTTGGTACTACTATGCTTTGTAATTTTTTTTTAATTATAGTTTTTTTTAATGTTTTATTGTAAGTTATGGGTGAGTGCGTGTATTTCTATTGCAGGTCTTTTCTTTATTTTTCTCTTGTGTTTGTCATACCCTGCCTACTCACCAACTGAGCCCGGACATTCTTTCATTGTTCTGCCAGCTACGTCAATGTACGTAGCAAATTCCCTATAGATAAGATTATTGTAACATACTAGCTTTAAATAAATTGATTATTATGTTTATTCATTTACTTAATAATGAAATTTATTATATAACTTGCACAACTATCTGCACTTAGGCTTACTATAATATTTGTAATATTAAATATGTGTAAGTAGTAAAGTATGAGGTCGAATTGAGTTTTTATAATTTAGATTTGTAATGTTTCCTTTGCTTCTACGACTCTCTTATATAAAGCTAGTTTTTCCTCATAATACCATTTTAAGTTTCAATTTTTCCCCCATTTGCTCACAAAATTTAATACAGCATTTTATACTTTTGTTCAAGCGTTCAGACGCAAATCATCACTTCCTTAAAATACCATTTCTAAATGGAGTTGAATTTTCCGGTAATGTTGCAGTAGGTATGGTCCAGCACCAGTTCATGTGCAATGTTATTCCCTAAAAAGTGTTTAATAAAAGTTAATTTTACAACTTTCATAACGAATAATACATTCATTATCAAGTCTTTTGTTTCTACAATTGGAGGTGTATCATTGGTTGTTGAATGTACTACGATATCTACAAATTAAAGTTTATTATTACAAATCTACTGAAACCCGACAGAAACGCCAACTCAACACAAGACGACAGCGCCTCCGACTCCAACAAACGTTCTCGCCCAAACCCGACCTCATCGACTGCTCCAGCGCCGCAAGATCCTACGACGACAAAAGAAGCCAACACACTTCAGATCCCGCCTATATATGTGGAGAAATTTCCAAATTTTTAAATTACGCAAAGCCAATCAACGGTCTACTTAAGAAACGAGTAGATGTACGTGCTTCTACACAAGGAGTACGAATACACACAAGCGATATTACCGAATTTAGATTTCTACAAGACTATCTCAAAAAGAACAAGATAAAATTTAACACGTATACGCTCAGAACAGAACGTGAACTGAAAGTTCTGCTACGTGGAACTCGTCAGCAACCTAACAACCGACGACATTAAAGACCAGCTTTTGGATAGGGGTTATCTAGTAGCGCACGTGAGAAAGCTATACAAAGCCGAACGAAAGTACTGCAACACCTTTCTCGTGATTCTCAAGAATGAGCCATCTCCAGGGAGATATACAAGATCACCGGCTTACTATATTGCATCAGAGTTTACGTCACCGCCTTCCAAACAGGAGTTGAAATTCCACAATTCTTTGCTCGCCAAAGATTTGGTCACTCAAGTCTCAATTGCGGATTCAACCCTCGGTGCGTGAAGTGCGCACGACAACACCACGCAACGCAATGCAGAAAGAAGAGGGAAGAGCAACCCACGTGAGCTAACTGCAACGGACCGCATTTGGCCAACTGCAGAAACTGCCCGGCGTATCATCGATAGCTACAAATGAAACACAAAACAGCTCTATTCTCCAGCATCACCCCGACCACAAGCAGCACCGGAAACAGACACAGACGAAGAAGGCTGGACCAGAGTCACGCACGGAAGAACCAGACAAGCCACTGCACAAACGAGAGCAACACCTCCACGCATAGAACCAACCGACCCCCAAGCAACGGCCCGGCAACCGACAGACAAAATTTCGAAACCAAGGCTAGCTGATGATACAAGCGACACCGACACGAGTGCTCAACTGACGCAAGATACCACAGAGAAAAAGACAACCAAGAAAAAACGAAGACACCGCCGCAAAGCAACAAGTCTAATAGTTGAATCAGAACCAGAACCACAAATACCTCGTACATCCCGTCTGAACTGTCACACGACCGTCAATCCAACACCATCTACTACCAACAACGATACATCGACTTTACGAAAAATACTGCACAAGCTGATGCAAATTATTCAGAGAGACATCAGCGCATACATGGCAGGAGAATCCGTCACATCTATAATCTGGACTACTCTCACTGACATTCTCTCATTCCTTAATGTCTGACACTGCACAAAAGAGAAAATTGACCATCCTCTACTGGAACGCCAACGGAATACGAAACAAACTACCCAAACTTAAACACTTCCTGCAGGAACACGACGTGGACTTGGCGCTACTAGGTGAAACCCGACTCACTGCAACTAGACAACTCCGAATTGCCAACTACACGCCTTACAGGAAAAACAAAACGCTACAACCTGGACAACAAACACTCGGCGGGACAGCGATCCTGGTACACAGACGAATACATCACTTACCAATACATATCCCGGACACATACATGGACTCCGTTGCAGTGAAAATTAGAACAAACCAGTCACATTTAAAATTAGTAGCTGCATACAGAAGTCCTGGAAACATCCGCTTAAGGCCCGAAGACATAGACTTACTTCTCGACGATGACACACCGACACTAATCGCTAAAGACCTGAACGTAAAACACATTTCATGGGGCTCCAGAGTGAACAATCAGGACGGCATCATCCTCTACACACACGCGATGGGAAAAGACTTTGACATACTTGGAGCGAACCATCCGACACAAATACCGAGAAGAACCACTGATCCACCTGACACACTGGACATCATGGTAATAAAAAACATCCCTTACCATATATCCACAGAAGCCATCGAGGACTTAAGCTCAGACCATCTTCCAGTCACCGCCACCTTACATTCAAACTCTACAACACGAGACAACAAGACAATTCACACAAGAAACTAGAGAAAGTTTAACGAATTTCTTCAACGACACATTCCACACCAAGACACCAATATCGTTTCAACAGGAAACCTGGACTCAGCAGTAACAGACCTAACAAGCACACTGAAAGCAGCCCTACAACACAGTACAAGAACAATCCCACCACAGGACAGAAAAAACGAGTTACCACACTACATAAAAATCGAAGACAAGCGCCAACTTGTTGGAAGATGGCAACTCACGAGAAACCCAGCGACAAAGACAAGACTAAGCAACAAACAACAAGCGTTAAAAGTTTTACTACGAGAGTTCTCAAAGAATTGGAATATGCACGTTACAAGAAACATTATTGCAAGAAACAAACTTATTCCAACTAAACAGGACGCTCAAAACCAGACCACAAGGGCCAACAGGAGTGCAAGGGCCAACAGGACTGCTCGCACGGCACTACAAGAAACGTTTAAAAATCCCAGACACTACAAGAAACGTTTATAACAAACCATATACGAAACAACATTATCGCCATCGTTTGAATTCTGCGAGAATCTTCTACGATGCCAAAAAAGTTATCAGCCAAAGGAAGTAAAACTGATGATAAAGCACCAGAACCGAAGAAAATCTCCAGGACCAGACCCGCAATCTCCAATAGCCCTTACGCACACTAACACGAACTAAAATGCACCACACCAAAATACGTTGTGATGATCCGCAAGCCTGTGAGATCCCCAAAAAAAACAAAAAGAAGCCAAAATACCGTAAATTACTTCTAGAACTCTTTGAAAGGCTACTCTACATCGTCTGAAATCACACCTGAAGATCAGAGAAGAACTGTTTGAATTTAGGAAACCATTCCATCACGCACCAGATCATCAAGCTACAGTACTATATCACAACAAAAAAACGCCACTGTAGCTGTTTCTTTGACGTGGAGAAGGCCTTCGACAACAAACTGACAAGCTAGACTGCTTTCAAACTACACAACTGCTGGACCACCACTACCTAGTGGAAGCTGCTGCAAGTCAAAGTGGAAGACCAACATTCAAACTCACACCAATTTCAAGCAGGGTACCACAACAGGTGTCACCCGACCCTGTTTAACGCATATCTTAATGCTTTCGACCGAGAGGAATGTGAATGCGCCTTCTACGCGGAAGAAACCGCCTGCTGCCGGACTGACTTCCATCCTGCTGACATCCAGAATTCATTACAACTAGACTCTCCGACAATGGTTTCCGACTTTATGAATGAAACTGATCACACAAGACCGAAACAATTTTATGCACAAGCCGAACAATTTTTTACCAACTCCAACATTAAGGGCAAGACTAGGTGGCAAAGAACATCCGACACTTGGGCAAAAACATCGACAGAAATGGATCTACATCGAAAAACAATACATTTTATCAAACACCAACTTTAAATAGCAGAAACAAAATTCCACTGGACCTACTAACTAAAGAGATATCAAATGTACCCTCGACCAATCCTAAGATATGCGTCGAAGTACCTTCGACAAATACCTAGCTAACAAGAGCAAACAAATGTAGACCGAAGATCAAACAAAAAACGCACTTCGACAATCACAGGCGCTCAATGGTACGTTCACGGAACGACACCTACCAACGACTGCAGATCACGACATTCCACGAACCACTGTGCAGCACTGGCAGCGAACACATTTGAAAAGATTGACAACCGAACATCTTAAACATTCGAAACAACACACCGAACATCCAGCCTCGACAACGAGTCAAACCGAAGACCAAGACCCACAAGAGTGCCTTAAACAATAAAAAGCACTCGCCTTAAACAATAAAAATTAATCGCCTAAATGCCAAGAATTCAAGCTGTTTAAAACCAAGTTGACCTAAGCTGTTCAGGCTCGACAAGAGAGGACAAATAACAATCTACCAGGACAAAGCGTTAACAATTCCTTCACAGTTCGTTAGATTCTTCTTAAATATCAGTATCTCCTTTAGCAAACTATGCCCATCATAGATGCCGTTTCTTCCTCAAAGGATGCCGTTTCTTCCTCAAAGGGCGTTAAAAATATGTGGTCCCCGTCGCCTTTTTTTATAACGCCGGATCTCGGAGCTCTTCTTTTGGGATTTGCTCGAAGATCTTACAAGTTTAGTGTGTTATAATCATAGTAAAATAAGTAATAAACGAGGATACCTTTCCAAAGTTCAAATCCTTGCCCTTTTCATTGGTTTATTGAACAGCTACTTGTGCCACTAGATTTAGTAGACATAAAATTTGCTAAAATTTACTATTCAAATTAGTTGTAAAGATAATTGCAGATAGAGTAATAATGAGAAGTTTATAAAGGTAGGTTCAGAACTTCGTGGAAAAATTATAGAGAGATAGAATGATAGGGACCAGTTAAGCATGAGGGACTTTAGTAATATCTTAAATATAGACTACAAATAAAAATAGAGTAAGAATACCTATACACAGCTATATTAGTCAAATTATTAGAGATTTAAGTTGTAGAGGGTATGTAGGCGTTTTTAGACTAGCTTAGAATAGAAAAGAATATAGAGTTGCGTCAAACCACCCTTAGGTAAGTTCGAAAACAAAACAAAAAATAAATTAATAAAAATCAGTTAACTAAATGTCACCATGATATAACTCACAATTAGTTAGCGGTCTGGCATATTGACAGCGATTCGTTGCTTAAGCCTTACCATAACATATAATCTAACACTTTTCCTTTCTTGGAGGATAACCAGGTAATATTTCATTTCCTTATAAATGGTAATCATGTAAACATGTTGGAGTTCTTTAATAGCCATCAGGTTGCTAATGTCTATGTAGAGCCAGGTAGATAAGAAAAAGATAGAAGAGTATAGAAAGACCTAGATCAAGCTATACTAGTCAAATTATTAGAAATGTAGGTTGTGAAGGGTATGTGAAACTTTTTAGATTAGCACACAATAGAAAAGAAGTTAGAGCTGCGCCAAACCGACCTTAAATAAGGTCGAAAACAAAATGATGATGAATGTTCCCTACCCTTTTTTGCAATGTCTGCCATTTTAAATAATGAAAAATGCAATGTCGACAACATAAAAGGGTTAAGAAATGAAACTTATAAGTATAACCTAAAAAAATGAATTCAGTACCTACCTCAACTGTAGAATAACATTCACAATTTGCATTGTTGCTCTATTGGTCTTTCTATCACAAACGATCTTCGTACAATCATTTCTACTGCAGCTGGTAAATTGAACGCTGAGTTTCTAATAGAAATATTTTAATAGAATATTTTTCTAATAGATAGTTGGAAAATCGCAGCCCTACATACGCGCGTGCCTTTTAGAATATAAAAACTCGAAAGCATTTTTTGTAAAATCATCAAACTTCAGAAAACATACATTATTCCTTAGCGGTTTTCTTTTTGTAAGATCATCAGCGCTAAAACCTCCAGGTGTCAAAAGCGGCGTCGTTAAATACATTAAAATATATTCTAGGAATAAATCTAAATATTAAATTTTCTGTTATATTACTTTTATTATTCAAATTAATTGCAAACATTCGGCACTGCAGTATGACTTGCAAGAATTGGTATTCGAATCTTACCTTAAACAAAAGATCTTGGGTATTATACCGCAGCATGTTAATATTACTACCTTAATTATATAAATATCGTTATATTTTTTATTAAATCGTTACATTTAAAGGTACAAATTTTTACTTTTAAGTTATTCTCGTAAAATCATAACCTCTTAACTTAAATACCGACAGTTCCACTTTAAATATATTTACCGTAACAAACTTAGATATTTGTTTGCCTGTAATATTACATTTATTATTCAAATTCATTCCAAAGTTTCCAGACTAAAGTTTAATCTATCAGCAATTTGCATTCTAACTTTACCTTCAAAAAAAGTTCTGATATAAATCTTCAGTATTATACATAAATATAAATGCGGTTGCTTATTAAAATGCGGAACTACGTGCTTCTGAAATATTTTCATTTAAAATCCTTTTTAATGCTTGGAGTATAAAGCTCACGCGTGGTTGTACAAAACAGGAGGGTGAAATGTATAACGTTCTTTTGGGTGAAATAAGTGACTCTTTTATATTAAAGCAGTTTTCGAATATGAATGAACCTGCGGACCCAACGATTACACGAAATGTGTTACCTACGGAATGTAAGCCAAAGTAAAGCAAAACGCGTGGTTGTGTTTAGCCCTCGTGGCTGAATTGGGGTCACTTGCCAATAATTCCTTTTTACTTTGTATTAATTTAAGACTCATTAAACCTACTTTTCTTTTAAATATATATATATATATATATATATATATATATATATTGTTAAGGATTCAAAGGGATAAATTTGAGGTGAGCTATGCATTGTCAAACACCCTGTATAGAGAAAGGAACAATTTATAAACGCGCAAATATTATTTCATTTATTTAATTTTCACGGACACGTATTGACGGAAATTTTATAATTAATGATTGAAAAGTAATAGGTTCATAAAGAAAACCAGTTTTTAAAAACAAATATAAACGCATAATTAATTTAATTTATGTTAATTCAACGTGTAATAGCATTGGAAAACACGCCAGGGTATAGAAAATCAATAATCCGAAGGCAAAAGGGTTCGTGGTAGCATACAAGGACGTCTATTGTATCGAATACCGTGAAATATAAGTTCCTAAAAGTATTGTTTAAACGGTCAACAATTAAGAACACCTGCATGTTTGAAAAGGTTACCTTCGTCGAATTTATAAACATAATAAAGCGGGTTTCATAGAATATATTTCCAACCGTCAGTGGCTTCGAATAAAAGTTAACAAAGTTTTTTAAAGAGCAGAAGGGATGCACGATCAATAATATGCTACAGATAAAGACGGGTATAAAAGCATTTGTTTCAAAACGCACGTTCGTATTCATGTGGAGTCGGGCGACGCGGCCAGCAATATCGATTTTATATAACTCAAGTGGGGTTTGGAACGCGACATCTAATATGCATAAAACAGAGATAAAAATATTACAGGCGGAATTTTATGACGACACAGGACTGTATCATTGATTGAAATAGATAGTTTTACAACGGGCGAACACGCGACAGGTAAAAGCGCTTTTTCGGATTAAATTGCGCGTCCACGAGGTAAATTTCTGGAAGCTTTAAGTCAGTCAGATTAAAATTTGCAGAAATATTATTTTAAATTAAGTATTTCGCGCGAAGAGTGGCCCGAGAGGTGGCATTTTGAATAGTATAAATACTTTAAGAAAATTAGCAGCGTCCTCTTTGTATTCTCATTGTCTCTTTGTATTTTCATTGCTTTAGTCTACGTATAATGATCAACCAAGGTTATAGTACAGGCTTGTGAGTATTGAAAAGGTGTATAATTCAGTAAAAATAATATTAGCACTTATATCGTGGTAAGTTGAGGCCTTGTAGTTATTAACGTGTGTAGTGTCGAGTGAATTAAATTAACCGAGGTCCAACTAATACCATTACAAGCTATTAAAGAAATAAACAAAAGTATAATATACGTGAATTTGGATGCTGGGATGGAATGGTAATTGGTAGCAACGAGCTCGGCGTATACTGAGATAATCATCTATCTGGAGGATCAGAGCGCATAACCGCGAAGCCAAGGGGTTCTGGAGGATAGAGCATCATCAAAGGAGATGGGACTTGAAGCATTTGCCAGGTAACTCATTTGAATTTGCTGTTATTTGATAAACTGTTGGAATTATTTGTGATGTGTGAGTGAACTTTGATGGCTATTTATGGTTAATTTAACGTATTGGAAAAGATACATGTATTTGACAATTATGGGGGTATTTTAAATATTGAAAAAAAAGTGTATGTAAAGCTTACTAAATTGCATTATGAATTTAAATTGGATTGTTAAGAGTACATAGGTTTATTAATTTGTAGTAATTTTATGCAAGGTAAAAGGCATACATTAATAAACTGGGTTATTATGAGCTCACCATACTCCAGTGTGCAATAAATATAGGGTATTATTTGGGGCCGATTTACTCCGATTGTATTAAATGTGTTTGAAATTAAAAATTTAAAACAAGGACTTTACAAAATTAGCACTTATTGAGTTGTAATTAGTGTATCAAACTGTATATATCTGTGAATAGTTGTTTGTAAATAGCGGTAAATAAAGATTGTATGATTGTTGTATTATTTTGTGCATTTATTGAATGATGTGTGAGGAGAAAGGAAGAATGATTGTAAATTTAGGTATCCGAGAAGAGGCACAGCTGAGCTAGCCAAGGAAGCTGCTAAAGATTGTTGCAGCAGAAGAAATCAGGGTAAGAAAATTTTTTGTTTGTTGTGAACTTTTTTTTTTTGAAAAGGATTTAATGATTCACTCTCGATTATTAAAACTTTAATTCCTGATCCACAGCAATATATATATATATATATATATATATATATATATATATATATATATCATCATCATTTTGTTTTCGACTTTACTTAAGGTCGGTTTGACGCTGCTCTAACTTCTTTTCTAATCTGTGCTAATCTAAAAAGCTCTACATACCCTTCACAACCTAAATTTCTAATATTTTGACTAATATAGTTTGGTCTAGGTCTTCCTATATCCTTCTATCTTTTTCCTATCCAGCTGACTACATAGATATTAGCAACCTGATGGTTGTTAAAGAACTCTAACATGTTTACATGATTACCATTTATAAGGAAATGAAATATAACCTGGTTATCCGCTTCAAAGGAAAAGTGTTAAATATATGTTATGGTAAGCTAAGCAACGAATCGCTACCACATGCCAGATCCTACCTAATTGTGAGTTATGTCATGGTGACGTTTATTAAATTATATGTTATGGTAAGACTTAAGCAACGAAACGCTACCCACATGCCAGACCGCTACCTAATTGTGAGTTATGTCATGGTGACGTTTATTAAATTATATGTTATGGTAAGGCTTAAGCAACGAAACGCTACCAACATGCCAGACCGCTAACTAATTGTGAGTTATGTCCTGGTGACATTTAGTTAACTGATTTTTATTTTTTTTTGTTTTGTTTTCGAACTTACTTAAAGTCGGTTTGACGCAGCTCTAAATTCTTTTCTATTCTGAGCTAGTATAAAAAGTCTGCATACCCTTCACAACCTAAATCTCTAATAATTTGACTAATATAGCTTTGTCTAGGCCTCCCTACTCTATTTTTATTTGGTAGTCTATAATCTAAGACTTTACTAAATAGTCCGTCATGTCTTAACTGGTGCCCTATCATTCTATCTCTCCTGACCTTTAATTGTTTCCACATACACGGTTCCTCCCCTATCCTTCTATAAACTTCCTCGTTTGTTATATATAACAATATATACAATATAAAAATGTTTTTAAAACTATATAATTTTAAAATCGTCACTAACACATAACATTAACTTATCTGTTAAAGTCCTATAAGTTAAAGTTATGTGTTAGTGAAGATTGTAAAATAACATAGTGTTAAAAACATTTTTATATTGTTGACTTAATAAACATATTTGAAAATGGAAAACGGAAACGCGTCATATGTATAAAATTAAAATGATAGATTGAGCAGTTTCATTTCCTTACTAACAAATACCATATTACTAAGATAATGCTAAATGACCAAATTCCAAAAAATTTAATTAAAATATATATATATATATATATATATATATATATATATATATATATATGTATAGAGCCAGGGGACCTAGTGTCCCATGACATGTGTAATGAAAGCTATGCTACCAATGGGGGTATTTAAAAGAAATAGGTGTGCAGTATAAGCCGAAAGAGAAAAAGCATTGTTTTGAAGCTATTTATCATTTGGTACGTGCACGATTACTGACACAGTTAAATTTTTAATACATAACAAGTTGAAAATGCAAGGCATTGTCGCAACGAACTTCCAAATGTAGACTTACTTTAAAACAATTTAAAGAAATTAAAATTATTATGTTGTAATAATTATAAGTATTCAGATAAAATAAAAATTAATTCCCGGGGGGTCGGGTATCCGTGGTCAGATTTTGTGGGTGGTACCATATTTCGACTCAGCTATGTTAGGGGAGTCCAAATATGTATCGCACATTAATTTTGGACCTATTTGAAATTTTAATTTTCCCGACGGAATATCGCGGGGGCACGGCGTCCCCGTGGCCCGATTTCAACTGACATCAAAACTTAAGCTCAGGACACCGAGCTGAATCGATTGATGTATCACACATTGATGTCCGACCATTAGAAAGGCCTCGGACGGACAGACGGACAGACAGACGGACGACAAATCGATTTCATAAACGAACGAAGTTCGTTGAAAATGTAAGAAAATAGAGATTTGTTTAGTTTTAACTTACGCCAATGCAAATAAGTTTATTTTTGCTGCGTGATGGCTCGTAATTACAATTTGCTAAAAACTCTCCCAACCATTTATTTTCCGTTAATCGCTAACACTACAAGTATTATCTTCTAAACCTACGCAGCAATTTTCTTAATTACTATCGTAATACTACAATTAACTACCCAATCACTAATTATTAATTTAGATTAAACTACAGTTATCTACATCAATACTAATTTATATCAAAAGTAATTGTATTACATCTTTCAACACTTTTAACTAGAACATATCGTAATTACAGCTTCAATCGGAACCGCAACGAACTGACTAACGCCCAGCACGGCAACTTATATTTTAGCCAATTGTTCGAGCGCATGCCGAATATGCAAATTATATTCTCCAGATTTTCTATTGCAATCTTTTAAATACAAAAACACGTACCTGCCAATCAAGAGATCATGCGCCGTAGGGTCTATCAATCATCTTTCGTGCACAAACTCTTCGTTTATGTTATAATGTAATGATTGTGGACGGAAGCAGACCGATGAGAGCTACAGTATTATACAGAAATTGCCAAATTCCGAGTTATTCGACAAATGAACCTCCTGATGCCATATTATTTAAAAAGAATTTTTTTATCATTATTCTTTACAGCGCTTAATCTTTTAGAAGATAGGTATGAACAACTAAAATGCCTCACAGGTCTTTAAATTTTTATACAATCTTCAAATTATTTTATTATCATTTGATCTTCAGTCCTGGAACTGGTTAGACGTGTACCCTCATTGCTTCCTAGTCTGTATTAACCTACACATTTCCCTGAAATTTGCACAGTCTGCATCTATCACTATTGCGTGCAAAAGTCTGATCTCGGCCTACCTCTACCTCTCCTTTCCTATCAATATATCCCGTACTATGCCTTAAAACGTATCCTGCCCTTCTATTTCTCCCATTTTTTTTTAGTTATCTACAGATATCTTTATTCCTCTATTACTTCTATAACCTATTCGTTAATAACTTTGTCATTCCATGTGATTATCGTCATGCATCTGAAGCACAACACTCCAGAAGGTTTCTCTTTTTCTATCTGCTTTTTCTACTGCCCATATTTCATAGACGCACTGTACTGTGCTCCACACATATGCTTTGAACAAGTTTCTACTTGTTTCAATGTTTGCTGTCTTTGAACATAGTCGATGTTCTTTCTTGTTAGTTCGGTCACCTTCTATTGTTATATAATTATATACCCTATTTCCCCGACATTCAGTGGTATGTGAAGGGGGGCGTCGCCGTGGATCAATGTAGTAAGCGTAAGACTACGGATCCCAAGGTCTTGAGTTCAAATCCCGACCCGGCCGACTGCTTGAAAAATGACAGGTGAGCATTTTTTACAAAAATTACGCTCTCGTTCGAATGAGAGGTTAAATGGAGGTCCCGTGTGTGAGTGTTGTCACGCACGTTAAAGATCCCTACCTTGCCTGGAACGGCAAGGGTTCGTCAAAATTCTAAATTTCCAGGCAACAAAAAACTCGCCTCCTGGCCAATGTAGTACCTTCTAGTGGAGCATTGGAAATATAAATGCACGGTATGTGAAGGGGGTTAAGCAGCCTGTGGTTACCAAGAATCCCCCAACACTTAGACATTTGCCGAATTAGTAAATCCTTTCGCACGATTAACATTAGTTGAAAATATTGCAAAACCAATACCTGTAGTCGTTTAAATAATCATCATGTTTAAGTACAGTTATTTATTTCATCATTAGTTTTTCCATCTTTGAACTGGTTGGATGCGTACATTTATTGATTTCTATTCTGAGCTAGCATACACATTTACCTAATATTCCCACATCCTACATCTTTCACTATCTGTGTGCATTAACCTAGGTCTATCTCTACACATTTTTTTTCCTACCTCTGCTTCTAATATATCCCGCAATATTCCCTCATATCTTAGTATGTGGCCTATCATCATATCTCTCGTATATTATACTGTTTTCCGGATATTTCTTTCTTCCATTACCATTTCTAGTATCTCTTTCTTCTTAACTTTGTCTGTCCATGATATCTTCATCATATGTCTGCAGTACCACATTTCAAATGCTTCTACCTTTTTCTTGTCCGCTTCTCCAACTGTCCAGTCTTCACAGCCATTCAGTCTTTGCTCCACACAAATGTTTTAAGCCAATCTTTTCCTTCTTTTTATGTTTGTTGTCTTTGAACACAGTAGTTGCTTATTCTTGTTAAATGTAGCACGACCTTGTGCTAATCTTTGTTTTATATCTTTTGTGCTTTTCCCATCTTGCGTTATTTGGCATCCTAGATAGCAGATATCCTAAACCTCTTGTAAGTTCTCGTTACATATTTGAATTCTTTTGTTTTTGATTTATTTTCCCCTCCTTTACATACTAGAACTTTAGTTTTATTTTTGTTAATTTTCATATCGTTTCTCTCTGTTAGAACTGTTTCCATTTCATTAAGAGCAGCTTCTAGCTCTTCTTTGCTAGATGCTCATACCGCTATATCATCTGCAAATCTAAGCATATCAATTTTTGTCTCTGCAGAATAATTTCAAACGTTTTTCTGCATTTGACAGTATTCATTGCCTCTTCTATGTACAAGTTAAAAATTAATGGTGATAAGCCACATCTTTGCCTCACGCTTTTCCTAATATTTACTTCTCTACATTCCTGCTCTAATCCTAATTCTATTACCGTTTGGTCTTTGTATAAGCTATGAACTATCCGACTATCCCTAAAACTCATTCCAATCTTTTTGAGTATTTCGAAAATTTTTTTCCATTTCACATTGTCGAATGCTTTTTCCAGATCTGCAAACCCTATATACATGCTTTTCTCCTTTTCTATTGTCTTCTCCATTATCACCCTCAGAGCTAAAATACTCTCCCGTGTTCCTCTGTTTCTGCTTATACCCAAATTGAACTTCTCCTAGTATTTCTTCAGCTTGTGTGTCCATTCGTCTTTGGACATTTCTAGTTAATATTTTTGACACGTGTGCTGTCAGACTTATTTTTCGAAAATTTTCACATCTAACCGCGCCTATCTTTTTTGGTGTAGTTATTATGATGATACGTTTGAAATCTTTGGGTATCTCGCCTGTCTCACTCATATAGCTTACAAGTTAGAAGAGACGTTCTGTTACTGCTTGTCCAGCAGTTTATAGAGTTTCTGCTTGTACCTTATCTGTACCCGGCGCCTTACCATTTATCAGACCCTTTAATGCTAGTTTAAACTCATTTCTAAGTATAGGATAACGCAAGTCAACATTTTCAACGTTTGATTTCTGTGCTAATGCCGTTAGTTCTTCTCCTGCATATAAGTTCCCTATATTTAACCACTTTCTTAACATTTTCTATAATGACGTTTCCACCTGCGTCACTTATATTATTGCTATACGGTTTTATATCCATAAAATTGGTTCTAATTAGTGTGTATGCTTCGTCTGTCTTTCCTATTTCCATTTTAGTTTGTACCTCTTCTCACTTTTCATCAATCCATTGTTCAATAGCATTCCTGTATTTGCAATTAATTTCCCATTTGACGGCGTACCGTTGGTTCAACATTAATAAACTATGCGTAAGCAAACAAAAAACTTTTTGTATTAATTCAGCAATCAACATATAGAATTAGGATTGGTTAAGGAGTTAGATATTAATGAAATTTTGTACTCAAAATATTTGGACATGCTTGTTGACCATTGGTTAACTTAGAATGAACATTTAGCAATGCTGACAAACAAGTTATCATTTATTTGTTTTGCCTATTAAAACAATTACTAAATCAATGCCGAGAAGGTATGCACTAGATGTTTACCACGCACTATTCGGGTTGAGATTGAGGTACAGCATAGTTTTTTGGGGTAATTTCCTTCAACAAAACATTTTCTTGATCTTCAAACTTCAGAAGCGGACCATTTGATGTATTTCTAATGCACCTAAATATGCTCACTGCAGATAGTTGTTGAAAAATTTGAATATACCAACGTACTCTCGCTATTTATATACGAAACTCTCTTTCTTTTTTATAAAATCAGAAACAATTTTATTAGCCATAGCTTTATACACGAGCATAATACTCGACATCTATAAACTACGACCGAATTCTACACAGAAAATTTACTTATATGGCTTCGACACTTTTCAACCACTCCCCTACCACCATCAGATCGCTAACTAAATTATCATTATTTATATGGGCATTAAAGAAAATGCTTATTGATCGCTGTTATTACACAGTGGAATAGTTCCTACAAGATGATTTCACTACATTAGTTCATTAGTTTATAATACTAAATTGGCGTTGTTTTAGTATTATTATATTTAAGTTAATTAAAAGCTCATCACAGCAGGTTGCCTACCATCTGCTGTAAAAGCGCAGGTTGGAGTGAGGTAGCATACGGCGGGACGAAATGTCGAGATGCAGATATTCATTAGAAAAGATATGAAGTTTAGTACTCCTCCTACTTGGTTTATGAAGTATCAGGGAGCACATATAGATGGCAGTGTTGTGGAACTTATTAGTCCAGTTATAAACCTCACAGATATTTTAATTATACATATTCTCTAACATTTATAAACAGTGAAAACCTTTGAAATTCCGATATCTAATGTAAAAAAAATTATAAGGGAACAAGAAATTACAAGATTTAAAATTCCTACATTTGCATCGCACAGTTATTTTACAATATCTAATATGCAATTGACAAAGCTGTTACATTAATTAATTGGCCAATAAATGGAAAAGCAAAATAATGGTTTAAATGCATCTCTAATAAAAAATGATTAGGTAAAGTGTCAAGTGGGTTTTGATTACAGTTTGTGAAAAGCTACAAATATTGGTTTGGGTTTTTTTCTTAGCACACCTTCGTTTCTTTTATCATTTTCTAACGACGAAATAATAGACAAAGTGTACTGAATCGGACGCAGTAAACATTCCTCATCTATCGATATGCTCCAAACTACCAGAGCTAGTAATTATTTAAATCAGATATTAGAATGTTTCAACTTAACAAGATCTAATATAGAACCTACAAGAGTAACAGAACATTCACAAATACTACTCGACATTTTATGTGTTAGCAACAACATTAGTGTCCAAAAGTGTGGTACACTGGATATGAATATCATGTCAGATCATCGTCTTATATACGGAATTATAAAAACAAATACATATCAAGTCTCTGTGAAATATAATACAGCAAGAAATTTTAAGTATTTTGAATTATTTAACAATGATGCTAAATTGTTAAATTGGGAACAAATTCTAAATATGCAAAATATTGATGACAAAGTGCGTTGTCTTAATAATATGATAAGGGAATTATTTGATTTACATGCACCCATGCAACGATTTAAAACTAGTAGTCTGAATAAACCTTACATAACTGCAACTATAAAAAATATGATAAAGCTGCGTGACAAAGCATATGCTCGTTATCGCAGAACTAAATTAGCAAGTCATTTTGGGTATTATAAAGATTTACGTAATATTACTAATACTGCAATTAAGGCAGAGAAAGCTGCATATTTTAAGTTTGAAATTAATAAACATAGAGGCAACAAGAAAGATTGTGGGACTTCTTTAGGAAAAGACAAATATATCGTAAACCAGAAAATACAATCCATGAAAATTTGAACGACCCCAATCACCTAAACAGATTCTTTGTTAAGGCTGCAGAAAATTTGGCCTCAAGCATAGAAACAGATAAAAATAATAAATTAGATTATCCAGTGTTTAAGCAACAATTTAAATTTGATATGCAAAAAATTACACATGATGCAGTATACAAAATTATTTTTGGTATCAAATCAGAAGCAATTGGTGTGGTATGGTATTGGCATAAAAATGCTAAAATATATACTACCTTTCTGTATAGATGTGCTGGTTAATATTTTAAGATGCTCATTAAATGAAGGAACCTATCCTAAGATATGGTAGTATTCAATAGTCACGCCTATTGCAAAAGTATCTAATGCTACAGAATTGTCTCATCTAAGGCCAATCAATATTTTAAACACAATGTCAAAAATAGCAGAAAAAATAGTTTATGATCAGTGTAGTGAGTATATCAATACATATATTTTGCCATCAGCACAGTCTGGATTCCGAAAGGGGCACAGTACGACAACAGCGCTATGTAAGGTTGTTAATGACATTACGAGAGCTATGAATGAAGCCAAGGTTACTCTATTGGTAATGTTAGACTATAGCAAAGCATTCGAACTAGTAAATATACAACTTTTGCTTCGTAAATTAGAATTATATGGTTGCAGTAAGACAGTTTTATTATGGTTTAAAAACTATCTCAGTGAAAGGTATCAGCAAGTAAAGCTCAACAATAGATTCTCAGAATTTTTACCACTAAAGCAAGGAGTGCCACAGGGAAGTGTTTTAGCACCGATTATATTTTCCCTATTTACTGCAGATCTACCAGAGGTGATAAAGGTATGTTCAGTGCACATGTATGCCGATGATGTGCAAGTGTATGTATCATGTATGGCAGAAGAAAAACAAAACTATTCAATATTTAAATATGGATTTGGAAGAAATATCTAAATGGTCAAAAGAAAATGGTTTACTCTTAAATCCTACAAAAACGGTCGCTATGTGCTTGGGAAATAAATTGGCTTGTAGGAAAGTTCACGACAATATAAATGAGGTTATCACAATCGATAATGTAGAAGTTACTTTTTCATCGAGTACAAAATATCTTGGTCTTATTATAGATACCAATTTAAATTTTGAAAAGCATGCAGTAACAAAGATTAAGTCAGGCTATGCAATTTTAAAGCGACTATATAGTTATAAAAATTTGATTCTTTCACATGCAAAAATGGAATTATGCAATACTTTAATAATTAGTCAGCTTGATTATTGTAGTTGTGTCTATTTTAATTATCTAACTAACGAATTAAAAAATAAGTTGCAGGTATTACAAAATAGTTGCATACGATTTATTTTTAATTATAGAAAATTTGATCATGTAACACCTATTTATAAAGAACATCAAATTTTAAAATTTCAAGGTAGGTGTGAATTGTTGTTTGCGGTGTTACTGTATGGAATTATTATTACAAAAAACCAAATTACTTGTATGAACTGCTAAAGAAGCGAAGTGACATACATAATCTAAACTTAAGGTCAGAAGACATGATTAATGTACCTAGGCATCAAGTAGCCAAATTTAAAGCTTCATTTGAACATACGGCAGCTAAGTTTATAAATCAAAATATAAATCTGTATAAAAGTTGTAAAAATCAATGTACATTTAAGAAAGAAATGAAAAAAATTTTGTTAAATAAGTATTATAAAAAATAATCTAAGTAAGTGTACTAAATTATAGTCAGGAGTGGTTGAAAATCAGCCTTGCTGAACCATGTCCTTTTGGATATATGTATTTGTATATATTCAATAAATCAAATTTATTATTATTATTATTATTATCTAGTAGAATAAAAATGCATGTCTTGCATTTTTAAGTAGTCCAAAGTTTGGTTTGCTTTTATTTATTTACATTTTGCATGCAGCTTGTCATATTCTGTTCCATCACAATTGCGTATGGAAGTTTGTGAATGTTAAATTTGTACCATAATGAACAAAAATTTTGTAAGTGTATTAGAGAAGTTTTAGGGTAAAAAACTTAACTAAACATGGTTTGTAAATTCTAATTAACCCTAAGAATTTTTATCACATTATTCCTTATTACTACAAAAGCCTAAATATAAGCGAAATATTACTGGTGCCTTTTTAAATACGACCGTCTCACGCCTGTAATGCAGTGGCTACAATGACAGGTTTGGTTACTGTTAGAAATAGATATTATTATTAAAAAACACAAACCACTTAAAACGCATATCAAATCAGTATGTAATAGTTTAAGAACAACTGTTCTGATATGCGTGTTAAGTGATTTGTGTTTTTTAATAATAATATCTAATAGTAATAGTAGTTCAAAAATTTTTATGTTGAACATGTACGTACACTGTAGTACACCACTAAAAAGAGAAAAAAATGCCTTTCTATCAGAACTACCGCCAATTGTGGTTTCCATTTAAAAAAACATAACCTCACATATTTACTCGAACATGACCAAAGCTATGTAAAAACAAATAAGTTTATCTTATTTTTCTTTTAAAATAACGTAAAAAAGATTTACAACGTTTTACTTTATCTATCACAATAAATGAACCACGAAGCAAAACAAAAAAGGTCAAAATTTCGTTATTTTGGTATAACGTTTTTGCTACACCCTGTATGTTAATTATCTCTTTATGGCTGAACTCTGGCATGAAAAACTGCACTACTTTCCCTATTTAACCTTCTCTCTAATGTCACAAATAACAGGATTACTCATACAACGTGTAAGAAATAGGGCACCCTGTATAGTATATTAGTTCAATTTTTTTTTTAAAATATAGAACACTATTGCAATGCAGTCTTTTATTATTATTTACTTCAAAACTGAGGGAATACTAATTACTTACTTCACTAAATAGGAAGCCCAACAAAAATGTATATAAATCCAAGGTTATGAAGAACAATTCATTTCAATAATTGCCGAGGCCCTAAATAATATCCATAATTAAAGTTATACATAAATTTGCGAGCAATTACGACTGTAGTGGAAAACTCTCATAATGATAGTTTGATCTTAGTAGTATAGCGTTTCCTGTATGTTTGTTGTGTTTTGTTTTGTATAGAATGTATTCAAACCATTTCTGTTTTACAATAGTGTGTGACATGGAGGTTCTGAATTTTTCCACGGCAGCACATTGCAGGTGCATTTTTCTAAAAAATACTAATATTTGATTTTTTCGATAAATAAAGTGAATTGTAGTGTGCAATTTTGATGAAAATTCATAACAATTATTCGCACATAGACAATTATTAATAAGTAACTTTTATTAAAACCGTTTTCAATTTGGGTGCCTAATAGGAAAGAAATTTAAATCTATAGAAATTTCAAGATGGCCGCTACTGTGATGAGCTGTTAAAGGTAACATATTGTTTTGAAAAGTAATACACACTACCACAATCTTCATCAGTAAAAATAGGTTGCTTTACTATATCTACATAGTTATATGTTTGTATCTGCATATATTTTAACTCTCTCTGTACATATTAATCACCCCATTCTATTTATGTATACTTCTATGGTGACCAATTTTGTAAATGACAAACTACACTTGCTCTAGTTAATTTTATATTTCAACTTAACTGTAATTTTAATTGTATATTGTTACTGTGATATTTACCATCATCGGATGGATACAAATAAATCTATCTATCTATCAATTTATTACATTTGGCGATGAAAAAGGATTGCTTTTACATTATGCGTTCATATTTCAGGCAGTTATTAAAATATGCAGAACACGAATAATCTCATATATATATATCAGTGTGGCACTAACACAAAATTTGCTGCACGTATCTTCTGATAAATACATAAATGGTGTGCGTGCAGTGGGAAGGAGTGGTACGCAATAAAACATCCAATATTCTTTACTTTGGCAAACAGGGGTGACTTTAATAGCTATACTTTACTGCAGTGTACACTGAATGGTTCTGCTCAATTATAAATTAAAAACCCTCTTGCCTGTGTTATATTACATAATTATATTACACATCCTTATGATTGAGGTCGAAATATTAAAAAAGCACATTATTAAATTAACGCTAGAAATATGTACATCTTATGTGCATTCCTGATGATAAAGTAGAGAATTTCTGGTGAGTTTTCGATTCCTAAAAAATCGGCAGTAACCCCTATCGATTTAGTTGTATACTCAGGCATAAGAATAATATGCTCAACGGTGCGACCTTAAATAATTTTTGCTGATTAGGTTTACTTTCCGAAAATTAATGGTTTCTTTTATTGAACTTTTGAGAGATTTGAAGGAATACCTTATATTCGTTAAGTGTTCATTTGGAAAATAAATTATTTACTGAACAAATATTTTTAATTTAGTATTTACATTTAAGCGGGGCAACTACATTCACCCCAGCCCATAGAAATAAACACATCGTAAAGTACTAGAGGTTCTCTATGGTTGACATAGCAAGAGGCAAAGAAAATTAAAGTCAATTGCAAAATTTCTCACGAGTCTTATTACCAAAATCTATTAGTTTCTAATACACCCCTAAGACAAACAACTTGCATTTTTATATTGCGATGAAGATAAACAATAAAGAATTTTATAGCGATGAAGATAAACAATAGAAAATTCAAACAATTTTCTCGAAACTTCACTCTATCTTTGCATTACTTTTCGGTTTTTCTACTCAAGAGCATGTACTTGTAATATTGCTTCAATATTTTCAAATATAATGGCGCATATCATTTGGTGCTTCCAAAATTTTTGTGAGATTAGTGTTATTTGTTCTGTTGCATGCAGGCACAACGATTTCTCCATTGTCCTGATTGATAAATTGTATACTACACTGTAACGCATGCACGTCACGCTATATATAGAAACTAAATAAGTAAGGAAAGGAAATCTACAATGGACAACATTCAGTTAATAAACTCTGCACATTTTGATTTTATATATATATATATATATATATATATATATATATATATATATATTACTGTTAGTATTATCAACTTACCTTGTGTAAAACTACTTATAATATATATATATATATATATATATATATATTGCTATAATTATAGGGTAGTTTAGGGGTAGGCTAAGTCACAGGGGTCGTAGATCAAATAAAAGCAACCTCCAGTTAACAAAAGGACATAATTCCAAATAGTATAAGAATAAATAGGTCACTATACATATTGATAATTGAGAGCACACTGTATATAAAAATACATGAGATTAAATGCATAAGAACATAGAAATATCCAAGAGTAGTTTACAAGTTAAGATAAGATTTGAAAATGCAACAAAATGCATCAAAATTAAATCAACGAGAAACCTATATGAATTGGCTTTATAAATATTTAACAAGTGCGTTAAAAATATCATCGTGTACGCAATCTAAATTATGCGTTATTAGAAAATCGTACGTGACATGAAGAATCACATTTGTTTAAAAATCCAATACTAACTAAGAAATAAACAAGCACTAGATTATTTCGGTTTAGATTACAATAAATAACAAACATTGAATACGTGACTTAATACAAGGTAATTGTTGAAATTTCTCAAATAACACCATGATATGTGAAAGGTATTACGTGACAGGTCAGGCATCCATCCGAATATTTGAACTAAATAATTGGTGAAAATTCCGAGGTACACAAAGATAAAAGGCAAAGGTGTCGTCCCAACACGTGAATGAACCAATGAAAGCAGATAGAGGTACGGTTTTAAATACGATACGAATGAAGCGACGAGTTCAGTATACTTTTAAACTGGGCTACGACTATGTTCTGAAGTGCTAATTATTTTACGTAACCAGTGAAAAGAAAATTAAAGTAAAATCATTTTGAAAAGTGTACGAAATGTGCAACGCATAAGCCGATCTATTATAGACGTAAGTAATAACGACTTAATTAAAGATTTATTTCTATCATTAATAAAACAGGGCTTTTATTACTAATATGGAAAATGTTTTATTACTGACATGGAAAATGTTTTATTACTGATATGGAAAATGTTCTATCACTGAGTTCTATTACTGAATTTTATTACTGACTTCTATTACTGATATGGAAAATGTTTTATTACTGATATTTAAATTGGATGTTAATAATAGTATTTTAAACTGGATTAATTTATTACTGGTATCTTAATACTGGCTTTTAACACTGATATTTAAATGGGATTTTAAATTATTGAAATGGTATAAATACCCACATAAATAGGATTTTAATATTTACATCAAGGTTGTTCTCATACCGATTTTTAAAATTGAATACTAATATCGATTTGGATTGTATTTTGGTTTTGATGTCGACATCCAAATTCGACTCTCAATTTGGACATAGCTAGGAAGAACTACAGAACCATTCCAGGTTAGCAATTTTGATATAATTTATTATTGAAAACCGTTTTAATTCAATATTTATCATTTTATCTGTAAGAGTCAACAAAACATAGTAGGTTCATTGATCAATTTATGACAAAGGCAATAGTTATCTTAACGTCTCAAAGGTCCCTAAATATAAGCAAAATATAGTTTTGCTGGCTTTAAATTTCATAAATCTGGTATCTGTAAATATTCTGAAAAAGGGAAAATTTCAATGTTGTAAATATTTAATCATTATATTGTGTATTGTAGAATTGCTTTATTTAATTGAATAAGCTAGTTGGGGCAAAAACCATAACTTAATATTTCACATCATAGGTGCTTGATTATTAGGGGTAAATTTTACAACAAAATTTTATTACGCCCAAAGCGTGGGGCTAAATATTAATATAATATCAAAGGGGCTCATAGAAATATCACAGCATTTTATGATATGCTCATCATAGAAGCTCGTTGATCCTAATAGAAATATCACAGCATTTTATTACGCCCAAATCGTGGGGCAGAAATATCACAGCATTTTATGTATGCCCAATCGTGGGGCCTAATATAATAAGAATAACACAGCAATATATATATATATATATATATATATATATATATATTAGTGTACAGTAAGCAAGATCTTGTAGTAAACTTCGTAATAGTTTTAAAAACTACAAGAATAACCATTTTGTCTCTGTTATATACATTTTCGAACTCATCTTAGGGTCGTAAGTTATTTTAAATCACAAAAATGTAAACAAAACATCTATAACCATAAAGCTTAATGCGAAAACGTCATTTTTTTTAAAAAGCTTTTAGAATTATTAAGTAAATAACAGTGAATTCATTAACATGCATCTTAATTAAAGAGAGCTTCTTTACAAATTTTAGTTAACTAAATTAAATACAATGTTACATAGTTTTAATATACATTTTATCGTAAGAATTTAAGACAAAAACTTTATAAAATCACAAATAAAAACAGATCATAATATGACAAAACACTGCATATACAGTTCCCATAGATAAATACAATATAATAAACTGTTGGGGCAAAACCTATAACTTAACATTTCACATCATAGGTGCTTGATAAATATTGAGGAGTAATAGTTTTACCAGGACAAAATTTTATTAAAACGAACCCAAAGCGTGGGGCTAAATATTAATATAATATCAAAGGGGCTAATAGAAATATCACAGCATTTTAAGATATGCTCATCATAGGAGCTCGTTGATGCTAATAGAAATATCACAGCATTTTATTACGCCCAAATCGTGGGGCAGAAATATCACAGCATTTTATGTATGCCCAATCGTGGGGCCTAATATAATAAGAACAACACAGCAAATATATATATATATATATATATATATATATATATATATTAGTGTACAGTAAGCAAGATCTTGTAGTAAACTTCGTAATAGTTATAAAAACTACAAGAATAACCATTTTGTCTCTGTTATATACATTTTCCAACTCATCTTAGGGTCGTAAATTATTTTAAATCACAAAAATGTAAACAAAACATCTATAACCATAAAGTTTATTTCGAAAACGTCATTTTTTTAAAAAAGCTTTTAGAATTATTAAGTAAATAACAGTGAATTCATTAACATGAATCTTAATTAAAAAGAGCTTCTTTACAAATTTTAGTTAACTAAATTAAATACAATGTTACATAGTTTTAATATACATTTTATCGTAAGAATTTAGGACAAAGACTTTATAAAATCACAAATAAAAACAGATCATAATATGACAAAACACTGCATATACAGTTCCCATAGATAAATACAATATAATAAACTGTTTGGGCAAAAACCATAACTTAACATTTCACATCATAGGTGCTTGATTATTAGGGGTAAATTTTACAACAAAATTTTATTACGCCCAAAGCGTGAGGCTAAATATTAATATAATATCAAAGGGGCTTATAGAAATAGCACAGCATTTTATGATATGCTCATCATAGGAGCTCGTTGATCCTAATAGAAATATCACAGCATTTTATTACGCCCAAATCGTGGGGCAGAAATATCACAGCATTTTATGTATGCCCAATCTTGGGGCCTAATATAATAAGAAGAACACAGCAATATATATATATATATATATATATATATATATATATATATTAGTGTACAGTAAGCAAGATCTTGTCGTAAACTTCGTAATAGTTTTAAAAACTACAAGAATAACCATTTTGTCTCTGTTATATACATTTTCAAACTCATCTTAGGGTCGTAAATTATTTTAAATCACAAAAATGTAAACAAAACATCTATAACCATAAAGTTTAATGCGAAAACGTCATTTTTTTTTTAAAAGCTTTTAGAATTATTAAGTAAATAACAGTGAATTCATTAACATGCATCTTAATTAAAGAGAGCTTCTTTACAAATTTTAGTTAACTAAATTAAATACAATGTTACATAGTTTTAATATACATTTTATCGTAAGGATTTAGGACAAAGACTTTATAAAATCACAAATAAAAACAGATCATAATATGACAAAACACTGCATATACAGTTCCCATAGATAAATACAATATAATAAACTGTTGCGTGACAGCAACCTGTGTTAGTATTGTTAGTATATTGTATTAACTAGATGCTGACCTTAATTAAAATGATTTAGAATGAGAAGAATTAGGTTCGTTGAACCCGATGGGAAAGAAATCAATTATTAAAAAACCGGTAATAAACCAATATCAAAATGTAGTAATACACACAAATAAAAATGTCGGTGTTGGGAATTGATACAATATTAATTTAAAAGTAAGGTTGAAGGTAGAAAGCTCCAAAAAATATGTTACTGTATTCCTGCAGGAGGTGTAAAAGCGAAATACGCTGGCAGATGCAGCGTAGTTTCACTAATGCGCAATACGTGGATATAATGTCGTGATAACCATTTTGAGAAAAGTATTGGAACCTGCAGCGTTTATCCCTCTATAAAATTGGATTGGATGGTGTGTTAGTGCAAGGAAGTTTTCTGTTTTTGAACGACTTATGAAATGATTGCAAGTAAACGTTGGTGTTATTGGATACTCTGAAATTACGCAGTGACTTAATTGAGTTATTATGTTTAACAATTTTGAATTATGCATTTTTGGATTAAAAATGTCCATTCGTTGTTATTTATGTAATAGGGAATTAAAATTAAAGTAATTAATTTGATTGATCATATTAGCGACAGAAGTTTTGTCATCATCAATAGGTGTTCAGTCCTACAACTGGTTGGACGCGTAGCTCCATTTCCCTGAAATTCCCACAGCCTACACCTTTCAATCTGTATGCAATAGACTTATCTTGGTCTACATTTACCTCTTTTTTTCTTTTCTCTGCTTATAATATATTACGCACTATTCTCTCATGCCTTAATATGTGTCGTATCATCCTATCTCTTCTATTTATTACTGTTTTACACATATTTATTTATTTCTCTGTCATTTTAAAAACCTCTTTCTTCGACTTTGTCTGTTCATAAAACCTTCATCATCTTCATCATTTCCCACTGTCCACGTTTCACAGCTGTACGGTCCTGTGGGCCACACATATGCTTTCAGCAATTATTTTCATGTTTCTATGTTTGTTGTGTATGAGTATAGTAGTTACTTTTTCTTGTTAAATGCAGCACGACTTTGTGCTAATCCATTTTTGATATCTTTTGCACTTTTCCATCTTGCGTTATTTGATTTCCTAGGCAGCAGAAATCTTTAGTCTCTTGTAAGTTTTCGATTCCTATTTATTTTTTGATTTTTGCCTAATTTACCCCTACATACTACTAGTTTAGTTTTATTTTTATAATTTAAATACCGCATTTAAAATGCTTCTAAATTTCTTCTGTCTGCTTCTACTTTTAAAGTTTCGAAGCCGTACAGTGCCCTGCTCCACACATATGCTTTCGGTAATCATTTTCTTGTTTCCAAGTATATTGTCTTTGAAGGCAGTAGCTGCTATTTCTTGTTAAACGCAGCACGGCCTTGAGCTAATCTTTGTTTCATATCTTTGCACTTTTCCATCTCGCGTTATTGTATTCTAGTAGTTTATTTATTTCCCTTTCCTTTACATACTAGTACTTTAGTTTTATTTTTGTTAATTTTCATACCGTATCTCTCTATTAGAACTGTTTCCATTTCATTAAGGGCTGCTTCTAACTCTTCCTTACTAGATGCTAATACCGCTATATCATCCGCATATCTAAGCGTATAAAGCTTTTAATCCTGCAGAATAATTCCAAATGTCTTCCTGCATTTGACAATATTCAATGCCTCTTAGATGTACAAGTAAAAATTAACGGGTAAAGGAATTAAATAATTTATACTGACAACGGCATTGATTTTTAAAATTTAGTAAGAAGAACTTTTTTGAAAAATTTTCATTTCTTCTTTTCTGAACAACAAGGCGTCGTTCATACAACACATGTTTCTCCTTAAAAATCGTAAGGAAAGCAAGAAGTGGCTGGGAGAGAATGATACCTTAGTACAAAATATTAAATCAATATTTTTGTAAAAAATAGAAAAAGTTTGTATATTCGGAACACCCTAAATTTTTTTGTAAAAACCGTGCAGGTGCCCAAATAATTAATTCAGAAAATACTACTAGTATAAATGTACACATGTAGATTGCCAAAACTAGTATAATATTTTCAAAAATATAGTGTTTTCATTTTTTAATTGCTGCTAAATATAAATATTAATATTTACTCGTATGTTAGCGATCTCATTCTTTTCTGCAAATTATTTCGTCTGAATTTACTTATACTAGCCCTTTAAGCCAATTACTTAGACAAACGCAAAAATGTAGGCGAAATTTCCTAAGGACAAAATTGGGCAAATCTCACAGACCGAAGCTACCACTTTTATTAAATTTTATTGCACAACCTCTGTAGGGTTACAAAAGCAAGCATGTTGTCGATTCCTGGTATTTGTGGTAGCGCTCCTATTTTGACAACATTTTACTTGGATTCAAAATGTTCGATTATAGATAGATAAAAATTTTTGTAGGGGTACGATATTGGAGATCCGAAGATTTCCTAACGAAGCACTACATGAATCACACTGTATAGCTGCAATATTACACCTATGTAATTAGGCTTATTTGCAAACTGCAAAATTCCAATACAATGCAAAGTAGAATATTGAAATTCTTTTGTAATGTTAGTAATTGAAAATATTTATTTGATTTATAAACCGTGGTCAACGTTAAATAGAAAGATTCTTTGTAGCCCAGTAAAATGACTCGAAATTTGTCGATTTGGAGGAAGTAATACTCACTAGGCTGAAACTTTGTAAACAAGCTTGTGTTAGGGTACTATTCAACATATTAAAAGTCCCCACGTGTAGACGCTACGTTGCGGACAGAGTAGGGTCCAAAAGGTCCAAAAAATTACTTTTTCGCAAATAACTTGGGAAATATCAACTTTACGGAAATTTATGTAGATATCAAAATTGTAGCTTGCAAAATCCCGCATAATTTCATTAATTATTCAAGTTTGTACGACCAAATGGAGTAGAGATATAATTTTTCTAAACACCTGTAGTTTTGCGACGCAACGAAATCGCGTACGCGTACACGCGTCGCGCATTTTTCGCTTATATCTCGAAAATGGACTCTCGAATCGAGAAATGTTTTAAATAAAAGTTGTAGAGAAATCTAATTACGAACAATTTCGTTTTTTATTCATTTCTATACGGCCCAAATTCGCCTACATGAACAATAATAAAAGTAAAATACTCACATTTTATTAACCAATTGCTATTTTATTGCATCGGACCCTTCTCAATCTTTAATGCCTACGTACAGTACTATCGCTTCTAAAAATATCGGCCTAATACCAAACACTTCAGAAAGAACTATTGACACTTCAATAACTAGAGAAAAATGGTTAAGGACACATTTTTTCATCATTTCAGGCGACTCATAGTGATGATCTACTATACATACATAAACTTGTAATTTGAATATTTACCTACCGCGTGAGGGTATCCAATTAACAATAAATAATAAATGGGAAGGACCTCTAACACTAGAGTACCCTCACGTTTCGGGACAATGCCTCGCAAGCTGCTGCAGTCGGTGAGAAGGGGAGGTTCATTAAACAACAACACACTAAGACAAAATTCCAATTGTTTTATTAAACGGCCTACTAACTAACTTAACCTAATTACATATGCATACAAAATTATACAGTGATTAACAATATTTACAATAGGGCGCCACCATGGGAATTAAACGGCCCATGGACCGATCGCGGTAATAGCGCTCGTCGCACTTTGTTCGTGGCGATGAATTAAAATTGCAGAACAGAAAATACGTCACTTCACAGGAACAAATGTTATTAAGTCTCCGGCTAGCACAAACACAACTTAACTAAACAATTCTAAAGTCCTTATTTTATGAATATTAACAACAGTTCTGGGTGCAAACACCCCAATACATATAATTAATTAACGCTACCGTAGTCTAACTAACTTGCATACTGAAACGACCTTCCTTTAATCACGGGGTCATCAATAACAGGAAAAACATGACCTTCACACGGGTCAAATAGTACAATAACGGAATTCGTGGCTTAGTTATTACAAGCCTCGGACTACGTCGAAACACAATAAAATAAGAAACCCTTCAAAAGATGCGGTCTTTAACAATAACCTAAAGGGATTAAATACTAGAACGGACATTTAACCCGACGTTGTATGTTATGAAAGTCGACAGATATTGTATTTAAACAAATAAATGACTTATGATGCATAACACAGCTTTGAGTTCATAGTAATACCATATATAATAATTACTTACTCAGAAAAATAATTAACTTAGAACATAACGGCACGCACTTGAATTCAGAGAAATAAAACACTTACTCAATCTTGCAAAGACCGCGAGCTTCAGACTCTAACGCGTCTGGAAATAAACAACCCCGATTACCACCGGCTGGCATCCTTATATACATTTAAGTTAATTGAAAAATAACCCTTTCTTGGCGCTCATACTCGACTTAGGATACGCCGGTCGTAAATCTTTAAGATTAATTAAACTGCCCATTGCCTAAGATTGCCACACAAGTCGATCTCGGAACTAATTTTAGTTGAGTGCTCCGCTAATTGAAAAATTGCTTCAGACCACCCTGACATAAATAGGATCCTAAAGCATGATTGACATCTAATCATAGATAGCAACTAATCTGACATGTTTAGTGCCCTTAAAGTAAGTGCCTTTAGAAAACTGATTGACTCTTGGATTAGAACTTTCTGGGAACTTCGCTGGGAACCTACTTGGGTGATCCCGCAGCCGCTACAATTGCATACCTTCATTCTAATAATTAGAATGCTAAAATTAAACTAGAAAATAACTATTTTTAGGAATACTACAACTATTAGAACGTATTAAAACAGTATGTTACAAACTCACCTGTCTTTTGAAGCGCCAGTTTTCCATCACAATGCATTCAAAATTACATACCACAAACTCTGTTTTATAGTAAATTTTCTGTCTCTTGAAGTTTTTTCGTAAAGTTAACAGAAACGAAGATATTTCCAAAAAACCGAATGCTAATGCAATTTTTCCATAATTTATCAAAAATACAGCAATATTCATAAACTTTTTTTTAAATAAAACATACTTTGCGAAGGACTTATACTACTCCAGCACGTTTATACATATATGAAGTAATGAAAACAAGATAAAATAAATTTTTGAAAAATTATTATCTACATAATTTTAGACTAAAATGTTATTCTAACAAAAATTGATTTTTTTTCTTAAATATTCAAACGCATGTAACTTGTCAACGTTTCAACGAACAAAGCTCTACGACGTCTCATTTTAAAGATAGTTAAAATATCTTCAAGAAAAATACATAACATTACTGCCTTCAACCAATAAGAAAAAGTTATTTACCAAAATGCATTCAAAAATGACATCTTTCATGTTTTCTGCTCTTAACTTCATGCTATATCTTTACCAAAATGGATATATGCATACATCAACATATTCAAAATTTTATTCTCTTCTACTTTTATTATACATACTATATGTGTACGATCTATACTTTCAGAGTGAATACTGATTTTTACATGCAAAACATCCACTATCAACATAAAAAAAATTGTCTTTTAATTAATAACTCGGCGAATTTGGGTTGTACAAAAATGAAGAAAAAAACACCAAATTGTTCACAATTAGATTCTCTACAACTTTTATTTAAAACATTTTTTGATTTGAGAGTCTATTTTCGAGATATTAGTGAAAAATGAACTACACGCGTACGCGTTTTCGTTGCGTCGCAAAACTACCGATGTTTAAAAAAATTATATATCTGCTCCATTTGGCCGTACAGACTTGAATAAAAAACGAAATTCTGCGGAATTTTGTAAGCTACAATTTTGATATTATCATAAATTTCCGCAAAGTTGATATTTTCCAAGTTATTTGCGAAAAGCTGATTTTTTGGACATTTTGGACTCTCTCCTGCCCGCAACGTAGCGTCTAGACTTGGGACTTTTAATATGTTAAATAGTACCCTAAAACAAGCCTGTTTACAAAGCTTCAGCCCAGTCAGCATTATTTCCTACTAATTTTCTCATTTCACTGGGCTATTGATTAAAACAAACTGTTAGGTCTATAATTATTAATTTTACAACACCTCAGATATAAAGCGCGTTAATCCTGTTTATAAGAGGGAAATTAAGCATATACACGTGCAGAGTAAGAAGGGTGTGTAATGTATAAAGATTGTGTACATAATACACCAAGGCGCTGACATTTTAGTGTCATACTAGGGTGAAAGTGTGTGTTTGCATTGTAGTTTACAATCTATAGGTAAGTGAGTATAGAGGAAAAGCAGGGCTGAGTAATAAAATATCTAATTTCCTTCGCTTTCGGAAATATATGTACGACGTTAATTGTTATATTTTACTATAGCATGCAATGTATTGTACCTCCATTCATGAGACTAAAATTCCGAGAAACATGTGTTCTGCATTTTGTGCCTATAAGTTTACTGTGAAACTGCGTTCTGGGATGAAAACAGAATTGTAGAACTTAAAACCTACAAAATAAAATGAGTGTTTTAATTAGCGTTCTAATTAGCAGTTATATTTTGAGTGTTTTCTTTAAATTTATACAAAACATTTACATTTAAAACAAGTTTGAACTACTGTACGTCAGTAAACAAGGAAGGTGCTTAGTGTTATGTCCATTACATTTTGGGCAACTCGAATGAAGTAATAATATTTTTAGTATACCTCAATCGTGTCAGTAATTGGACTTTTTATATAGCTGGATTTTTTTTACAAACTTCATTATATTGGTTTCGTACTACGTTCGGTTTAGTTTTTAATTACGTTTGATATTTTTTTTACAACTACAAACGGAAGTTACTTTGACGCTTTCAAATGTCAGCGGATAATTGATTGTTTCTGTGAAAGTTAAACAGTGCTCCTGTTTAGGTTTCATATAAAATACCCAACTCTAACACATATTTTGTTTTAGAGTCAAACAAATACAAAATTGTACTTCAAAACACAAGGAATTGGGTTAATATCTATTCGACGCCGTCTGACGATTTCGGAACACGTATAAAGAATTAAAAGTATAAGTTTATGTAATTGGCTAAAAACACATCGATCACTTCCTAGTCTATTAAATGCCGCCAGCGAGAGTGGGTTTTAACATGCTGATATCGTTATTTGCATATAAAATAAGCCGTCTTGCTTCTTGAATATCAGCGGGTAAAGTTATGCTAGGTAGTAGCCAATAAATCGCATCATTCGGAGCGTCCATCTTAAATTAATTACCTCTGTTCATTTGAAATTTTATAAGATTTCTAGACCGTCATTTTCTAAAATGCACGTTCCCTCATTGTTGATATCCATAAGTATTCTCCTACTGACTTACTTCGTTGGTTGCATTATGAGCAAATTATACCCAACAAGGTTAAACTATATTTTGAGAAGCAATATGCAACAACCCCGCACCCCGACCCCCCGATTTCAAGAAGTTTAAGTATTCAAGTTCAGTTAGCTTTTAAATCTTCACGCTCAGATGTACTTCAGAAGGTTGTTAAGATTAAAGTTACTTGTATCTACAACATTGTTCTGGTTTCCTAAGTATTAAACACTTGTTTGTAGCGTGATTGGGGGACTCCTCAAAGTCCTTTCCTGTTCTTCGGGAAGTAAAAACTTCTCTTTCTCTAACAATCTCTAATTATGAATTTTTATATAAACAGGGCCGCCGCCACCTATTGTGCGGTGTGTGCATTGCACACGGGCGGCCGAATAAAATGAGCGGCCAAATAGGTGCTACGAAAATCAGTTTTTTTAATTACTTTTTAGAATTTTTGAACTTAACAAATTACTTCTTACTTATACGTCTCTATTCTATGGTTCTTAGTGTCATGATTATCTATTAGTGTATTTCTATCTTTAAATACGGTTCAGCAGCCTGTTAGTTTTTGGAAGCAAAATAGATAAAGGACTAGCATGGTCTATTGAGAACCGAGCGTGTTTTCTAATACCTTTACAGCAGAACTAATAAACCATTGTGATGTGAACAGGAAACACCTAATCCTGCTATTGTTCACTCAATAACCTGGAATTTATAACTACAACACAACTTTTACTGAAAATTCTTTTCTTAACGCAGGTATAGTAAGCGAAAATCACAATAAAATCTTATGAAATGCTTTTTACCACTTTTTAGTTTAAAACTACAACGTTCAGTTTGGATTTGGATGTTACCGTGTAATGTCCAACAGGAAAACTAAACATTTGTCAGGTTTTTAATATAGGCAGAAAAGAAACAAAAAATAAAGCAGCAACAGCAACAATCTGTCGCTTTGGAGAAATTTTTGAGTGTAAGTGCAAGTTTATCGGATAGTGCTTTTGCGAGGAGAGTACTACTAGTGCTGATGCTAGTGTGAGTGTAGTGATAAGCGAAGAACTTTTCGAATACCCTACACCTTGGGTGAAAAAGAGAATAAGAGCCACTCTGATAATAATAATAAAGAAAATCCAAATTGTATAGAACCACCTGAAGAAATTGCAACAAAATGTGTATACTTTAATGATCCAGGAGAATGGCCAGAGACAATTACCACAAAAGATATTGAATTTGTGATTGAAAATATAGATTTTACAAAAGATGATCAGCAATGGAGGTTTACCTAGAATTACCATTCTCGAAAACTACACAATGGAGAAAAATTCATTGACTGTGGTTGCTATATTCTGTTTCATTAAACAGTGTTTTGTGTATTACATGTAAGCTTTTTGAACCTGAAGGTGTTTAAAACAAATTGGAACATCTAGCAACAGTACGTCGTGTACGTGATTGGCAACACTTATCTCTTATTCTTAAAAGACATGAGTCAAATTTAAATCATATCAAAGATATTTAAAAAATGTCTGATTTATCTTCTGATTTAAAGAAAGGCAGCACTATAAATGCTGCGGAGCTTCGTATTTATAAATTAGAAAAACGTCACTAGCATGGAGTGATTGAATGGCTGCTATTGAGTTTCTAATTTTTATCAAAGTAAGGCTTAACATTAGGGGATCTTCTCAAAAACTATGTACGCCTAACAACGGGAATTTTCTTCAGTTAACCCAATTAATTGCCCAATTTGACACTGTTTTGTCGCATACAGCCTAAACAGCACAAGAACATGCCACATTATCTTGGTATGCAAATTCAAAACGAAATGATTTCGTTACTAGCAGATGCCATCTAGACTAAAATTCTTGAAAAAACCGCTGCTCAAAATATTTTTTAATTATTCTTGATGGCACCCCAGATGTGACACGTACAGAACACATTACTGTGATTATTAAATTTGTATCAACGAATACAACATCAGTTGAAATTTTTAAACATTTTATTTGTTTCTGTCCTGTAACAGATACTACAGGTAAAGGACTGTTCTTATTTTTATGTAACAAATTAAAAGAACTCAATTTAGATACATACATAATTTACGCGACTAAGGGTATTACAATGGTGCAAATATACGTGAAAAAAATATTGGTTTTTAGAAACTAGTTTTAGATTTAAATCCAAAAACATTTTGTTTCATGCTCCGCACATATTTTAAATTTAGTTATTAACTATGCTGCAAAAATTAGTTTTGAATCAACCAAATTCTTCGATTAGGTACAAGAATTTTATGTGTATCTTTCTTCATCTACACATAGATGGAATCAACTAATCTTACGCTGAATCCGTTATTAGAAACCAGACGGGAAAGTCGAATAGATGTAACTAAACTACTGGAAAATCAGTCGACAGAAGTCTATGACGCTTTGGTTGAACTGACTAACAACAGCACTCGAGACATGATTAATAGTATGGCAAATAATCTAGACCAAAAAATAAAGTCTTTCAAATTTATTTGTTTTGTTTTCTTCTGGCATGATATTTTGCATAAAGCTAATGTGGTCAGTAAAATTATGCAAAATCCTAAGATTAATGTTGGAATTGTATGGATGCATTAGACAATTTAAAAAAATATTTGGTGCGATTGAAAACGTATTCCAGGTTTGAAATAATAGTGCACGAGGTATGCAAAGTAGCAGTCGAATTTGGTGCAAAAGTAAAGTTTCCAACGGTTGGAATGAGACGCATAAAAAGCGTACTCTATAATTCGACTATGAGTCAAATCAAGATCCAACAGAAAATTTTAAGGTGAATTTCGTTTATAGAATTCTATATTACACATTAACTGTATTAGAAAACAGTTTAAGCTATTTGAAAATCACATTTCTATATTCAAAATACTTCACAACTTTTCCAAATTGTAGGTGATAAATGATAGCGAGTTGAATGAAAATTGTGCAACAATTGAAAAAGGTTTTTTGGATACGCTCCAGGTTCACTCGGATGGATTTTAAAACAATGGAATTGTTTGAGGAAATCAAAGCGCTGCAACCGCATGTCCTCGAACTTGACAGTTAAGGAAGCTCTACAATATATTTATGAAAACGACTAGTCTTCTTTTTTTTCGAACGTAGTAGTGCTTGTACGTATTTTTTTGACAATATCTGTGACTGTGGTCTCCGGAGAACCTTTGTTTCCAAATTAAAATTTATTGAAAACTATTTGGGATCTGTGATCCAAGAAAGACTATCAGCATTAGCAACACCTTCAATTGAAGATGACATTAGTGACAGTATCGATTTATCATCATAATAACAAAATTTGCATATGTCAAGGCTCAGAGAGCGCCTTTCTAATACAAAAGTTATCCATACATTCAAATACGTATGTGCAATTTTTTAAACATTGTTTTTTCGTTTCTGCACATTTATTATTGTAGAAAAATATTTACGAAGGTATATGTATAAAATATTAGTAATAGAGCAGCGTTTTTTAAATTTGCACACAGGCGGCCAACATATGCGCGGCGACCCTGTATATAGAGTAGTAAGCGTGAAAAATAATTACAAAATATATAGAACTGCCAAAACCAAGTAACAGAGAAATCTTTTGTAAATTATAGATTTTGATACGTTATTATTAATATACAAGTTATTCTGAGTTTTATTGTTGTATACTCGCAAGTTAGAACGGAATTGGTGACGGTTAGTAGTTATATCCCAACGTTTTGTGAACCCGACGTGATCCTAAAAGAGTATTGCAAGCGTGTTTTCGTCTCAAGTGGATTATAAGTTGAAGTTGTAGTTAACTGTTTGCAAGTAATATGGATAAGTTGTTACGTGCCGAAATCGGCACTAAACATTTTCAATTCAAGTTTTAATTTGTAAGAATTTTGCGCCAAGGATTTAAAAAGACGTGCGCGTATTTCCGTCACTTTAGACAGTGCGTTTGCGCGAGATTGCGCCTACGCGGTGTACCAAGAAGAAGGGTGGTGGTGATTTCCGGAGACGTGTCGGGACTGGCGATCAAGAGGCCAACGAATGTAGTTATCTTTGTATCTTATCGTGTCTTTTTTATTATGTAGGTTTTCTCTATTTCTACCAATTACCGTACCTCTACCGGTCTTTCTTACCGTACTTTTATCTACAAATAGAAAGAACACAAAATTGAATCTGGATTCGACCGGGCTCGACGAACACCCACGCCCGAAAGGATCAACGGAGCCCGCCATCATGGAGTAATGCTGGAGTCGCCCTACAGTTTACGTGAGTATCCGTTTGGGTTTCCCTTAAAATTAGTATAACCTTTTTATTATGTTGTAATAATTCGAACATTGATATGACGCAATCTTTTATTTGCGCGTCATTTTGACAATTATTTAACATTGCTGCCAACTGACTGTAGTGGCGCGCGTACCGCGCGATGGAGATATAATAAAGACGCATCCAACGTGTTTAGGTTGAATAATCATTTGTTTTGTATCTTCATATATCTTATAATGTATTAATTAACTATATTTGTAGCTTTTTCATTTAAAAAATAAATAATTATTTAAATTTTTTAATATCTGTTAATTGAAAATTTAGAGTGGTAGCACTGTTGTTGCTATAACAACCTTAATGACATGTACTGAAATGACAGCTGTTATGCTAATTTAATATGGGTAGCCATATTGATTATTGATTTTTGGTATACTTTTTAAAATGTATTGCAAATTCAATTAATTCTCGTAATATTATAAAAATAGTGTGTTTCTAACTTAAATTCTGTTAAATAAGTACCTAATTCGGTTCGGAATAAAAGTAAAAGTGCATATCTTTCAGGAGTGTTTATTACATAGCATAACCTTACTTAAACATATGTTTGGATTATATAATTTTGTCTATAAGTATTTTTTACTATAAGTAAATAGCTTTATTTTCTATCCATTATGAAGAAGAAAGAAAAAATCTTTTAAATTGCCATTAAGTTTAGATAAAATAATCATTTTACTTTTGAAATTTTTCTTAGTGTATATTAACTTGTTTTTTGGATTAACTTTTCAAAGCTACCGTTTAAATAACGCATATAATATTGTATTTTTCTATACCCTAAATAATCAATTATAAATTACAATTACCTTCATAAAGAAAATTTCCCGACGAAATAAAGATTTTGTAATTAACTGAGTTTTTAGTATATCTTCTAAAACGTTATAGTAACGTAATTTTGTTATACCTGTTCCCTTAAACACTATCTTACACTGATATCGTGCTAAAAGTGTTTTCTTAGTAATTTAAACAATTATAACCTACAAATCTCTTTTTAAAGAATGTTCTTTCAAATACAGCTAACGCAATTATCTAAGTATATCTTTTACCTTTCAAAACGTTGTAATAAACTGGATCTCTTTATATCTGCCTTTCGAAACACTACAATAATGAAGTTGTTGTTAACGTTTTGTATTTAAGCTCATTTACGATAGTTGTTGATAAATTCCGCGATATCAAAAGAATATTTTAATAATTTGTAATACTGTTTTCTCTATATATGTATCGTAGAATATTTCTTTTGTGTAGCGAGTATGATTTTGTTTTGATAACATATTTTTTAGATATATCGATATTTCAACGCAGTATTTTAAGATCTATTAAGCGAGATTTGCCGTCGAACTTAGTCGCTCAGCTTTGTAAGTCTAGACGAGACCCATAAAGGGCCGGTCGCTCAGCTTTGTAAGTCTAGACGAGACTTTGGCGGTAAGTTTGTCGTTTTGGTAATTTGTAAATCATTTTTTTTAGAATGATGTTGGAATTTTTGTTCATTAGTCTAGGTAAAGCTCAAACGAGAGCTTGTTATCCTAGCAAGTATATGTGTTACAAAATATCTTTTCGTTCTTCAACAATTTTATCAGTAAATCGAGTTTTGATTACTGTTATCTCTTCACATATCGATTTAAACCACATTAGATGGCTTAAAATTATCTTTAAAATTGTTCAACCCTACGTACATCCAAAATTTTTTCATGTTCCATTCCCTTAACGATTTACCTAATGTTTTTTGTTTTACTATCAATTAGTATCTTTAATTACTTATTCCTCCTCTTATACAGCACCTACCTTTTATACGTTTAACTTATTTATCTTAAACTACCTATTTTTTGCTTCTGATTGATTTTTCCTTGAACTTACCGTTACTTATATATCGCTTTATTGTCTAGATTCTCCAGTATAACCCTGTCGCTTCATTTAATTAATCCTCGCACTTTTTCTACAACATATTATTTTGCTTTTAGCATTTATCTTACATCGTAATTGTGTGGTAATTGTCGTAACTTTGGTTGTAATAACTCATTGAATTTTTATGATTGGTTTTAGCTGATGTTAGAGTGAATGCTTTCTTCTTTGGGCTCACATAGGAGACGCGGCCTATGCCATTGTAAGAAATAGTTCATATTTGCAGTTGCAAAAAACTAGGACTTTCTATTCCATGCGTTCTTCCTCTGAATTATTACAGTCGCCCACATTATCATATATCATTACTTGTTCTCCTACTAAATCATCATAACGTATAAACATTTTTTTTCGTTGTTTTTTATTGTACTTTGTGATGAGGTGCTTTTGCTTTTTATTGATATTTTATCAAATTCTCGGTTGTTTTAGCATATTGGAACAGTGTGTCTGTATTTAACTGCTTACAATTAGGCATTTTTGAGTGGTTAGGGCGTAACCGTTTTTAAAAAATTACTTTTCAACAGTTGGGTTTTTGTGTGAATGTATCTGTAGTGATACTTTTAAGTTGTTTTGACTTTTGTCTGATTTTCTTATCGTAGTGGATTCATTCGTTAGAGTCTAGAATTATTTTTAACTTATATGTCTTAACTTACCTGTGTAACGGTTCCAAGGAGCCACTCTATCGTTATCTTACCTATTATCTTTGATAATAACTTGAGTTAATATTTTTATCTTATTTATTATCTTTGATAATAGCTTGAGATTTTGTTTTATCTTTTTATCTTCCTAACGCTTGGTATTTATGACCAGACATGGGAATTATTATTTTTTGAATAATAAGTGAAAAAGCAAACCTGATGCCATGTAATTTGTTAGGTTAGTAATGTAAGGAATTAGTAAGGTGGTATTTTTGGTAAATTTATTGATTCACAACCATGTCACAGACAAGTTTTGATGTGTATTGTTTATTAAACCAGAATACTAGTAACTAAAAATTTGCTAGAGTGTAGAATAACTCACTCTTTTGAACATTTTTTTGCCAACGAAGAAACAGTCTAGATGCAACGCTCATGTGCGTCTGCACTTAGGTAACTGTAATGTTAGCTTTAGTTTTAGCATATAGGTTAGGCGACTTGTCGCATTTGTCTTAGTTAAGTAGTGTTTTATGCTCCCCGACAAATTTGTGCTGTCGATTATAACTGAGCCACACCAAAAACTCGTGTGTGTCGTTTTCCGTTTCCTGGTAATCTGGAAGACGTGTTATCGGTCGGAAAAAACCAGGTGGCGCCTCAAATAAACATTTTGTATGATTTAAGTTAGAATTTATGTAGGTTAGTTAGGATTTAGATTTTAAGCTGTTACTGTGCTAACAGTCATTTTCTTTTTTTAAGTTTTTTCTTTTATGGCTTTGTCGCGATTGTTACGTGCCGAAATCGGCACTAAACATTTTCAATTCAGGTTTTAATTTGTAAGAATTTCGCGCAAAGGATTTAAAAAGACGTGCGCGTATTTCCGTCACTATAGACAGTGAGTTTGCGCGAGATTGCGCCGACGCGTTGTGCCAAGAAGAAGGGTGGTGGTGATTTCCGGAGATGTGTCGGGTCTGGTGATCGAGAGGCCAACGAATGTAGTTATCTTTGTGTCTTATCGTGTCTTTTTTGTTATGTAGGTTTCCTTTCATTTCTATCAATTACCGTATCTCTACCTGTCTTCCTTACCGTACTTTTACCTACAAATTGAAACAAAACAAAATTGAATCTGGATTCGACCGGGCTCGACAAACACCCACGGCCGAAGAGGATCAACGGAGCCCGCCATCATGGAGTAACGCTGGAGTCGCCCTACAGTTTACGTGAGTACCCTTTTGGGTTTTCCTTAAAATTAGTATAACTTTTTTATTATGTTGTAATAATTCGAACATTGATATGACGCAATCTTTTATTTGCGCGTCATTTTTACAATTATTTAACATTGCTACCAACTGGCTGTAGTGGCGCGCGTACCGCGCGATGGGGTTATAATAAAGTTAAAAATGACAAGAACGCCATTAAAAGCTGGATTGAAACGGCTTGTGCAAGTTATAGATGACTTACTTAGCCAAGAAACTATCGATGACGTAGTTTTATAAGTGAAAGTAGAAGGATTGCATAAAATTTTTAAGAAATTGAACACTTATTATGAAAAAATCATAGAGCTATTGTCTGGAATAAAAAACGGACGAGGAAGTCCAAAGTATAGGACCGCGCGAATAAAAGCGAAAACTTATTTTGAAAAGAAAATTAATGCGTAAGGTAGTTCTACAGCAAGTGGAACGAGTTGTGAAGAAGGTCAATATACCGAAGTGAAAAAGCATTCGACCCTCGAAAACGTACGAGCACATATAAAATATCCAAAAATCTCCATCAAAAAATTTGAGAGAGTGGTTAGGTTTCTGGGCGCAGTTTAAGAATATAAATGAATACCCCTAGTTGCCTGTCTCAGAAAAGTCAGTATTTGGTCAAACCATTACTAAGGGGTTCAAAGCATACACCGGTGTATCAAGTTACGCACAAGCTGATGATAACTATACAAAAGTGAATGCATTGAAGAAGGGGTTTGGTAAGGAAGAGCTTCTGGTCGAAGTATATGTACACGAGCTATTAAAACTAGTTACAAGTAATAGTCAAAATCCTAAAACCAAACACTTAGGCTTCATGCTAGATACGCTAGAATCCCATTTGCGGTAATTGGAAACGCTGGAAGTGGCCAGAGAGAAGTATGCGGTCATACTGTTTCCCCGAGTAGAGTCCAGCTTGGCAGAGAAACTACCTGGCTAAATTGATAAAAGCACAAAAGTTAGCCAATCTTATGGCGTTTTTAGAAAGTGAAGTTAAATGGGAAGAAAGAATTAAGTTAGCTCGAGAAAGATTTGAGCCTCGAAGTCAACCGAAGCGTAGTAATGAGCGTCTTAAAGTGAATGAGAAACTGCTTCACACAGCAGCAGAACTTTATCATACGATTATGGCTAAGAAGAATGAAGCTATATCCGATAGGTTTAAAGAAAGAACTCTTTGTATATTTTGCGACAGCACTCAGGAGAGTGACAGATGTACTGATGTACATCGATTGACGCTTGGAGAAAGACGAAATAGGGTAATGGAAAAAAGGCGCAATTTTTACTATTTGAGTGCGGATCATGGAGCACAATTTTGTGGGGAGCGAATAATTTGTCTGATCTGCTCAAGAAAGCACTATGTTGTTCTGTTTTCTACGATTCCTATTAGTTTCAAACAAAGTAATAAACAAGAGACGAATACAGTGTCAGCAGCAACTATGTCTGCTTATAACCAAAGTACTGTGCTACTGCAAACAGTGATGGTTGTCATTGGGGTAACAAGGGAAATTGTCAAGCGCGGATTCTGTTTGATAGCGGAGCACAGAAGAGCTACATAAAAGTAAGGGTTTCTGAAATTGTAGGTGCAGTGTTTGTGGAAATGGAGTGTTTAGAGCAAGCAGTCTTTAGAAAGTTAGTAATCCTGCCAAGGCAATTAAATATAGATTTACTTTACGCGCTTTGAATAGTGCAAGGAGGTGCGAAATCGAAGCATTGGGTCAGAAAAACATCTGTGATTGTATGCCTAAATAACGAACCCTGATTAGGTATATTATCCGAGAAAAAAAATTGGATTACCGATATGGTAAGTGACAGTTCCGAAGTGAGGGTCACTATAGGATTTGATTACGATAGCAGTTTTTTGACGGGAAAACCCGTTTAATTGGAGTTCGAACTTACAGCAATGGGGACATATTTTGGGTAGACAATTTTTGGTGAAATCAAAGAACATGTTGTCGAAAAGAGCTAGCAATGGCTGTTTCATGTTTGGCATTAAGCCATATTGATATTTTGGGGTAGTGAAGACTAGATGTTTCAGGTATTGTAGACTCAAGTGAGGTGCAAGCAAGAGAGCAAAGGGAGTGCATATGTTATGAACAGTTTTAACCACGGTCCAGAGAGATGATGAAGGCGTTATGTGGTGAGTCTACCTTGGATAAAAGAAAAACGTTATATTTCTCATAATTTTAAAATCGCTGAAAAGCGTCGTTATCAAAGCTAACACAACGGTTTAAAATGTTTGGCCAGTTTAATCTCTATCATAGCATGTGTGTAGAATGGGAATGTGATGATTTTATCGAAAGAGTACGCGAAAAGGTCATTAAAGAGCACTACTTATCACACAGGCCTGTAGAAGGCGTTATTGGCTTGTCGCTGATATACAGAGGGCGTTAATGATGATTAAGTTAGTCTACAGTAAGTTGCAGTCCTCATTTATTAAAAGAGGTAATTGCCTATCATTTGGACAATGCTGGATTATCAAGTCAGAAATGGACACGAGTTCTAAAAGTAATCCCTACGTAGACAATTCCAATCTTTCAGTCCATTCGGTTAAGGAACAAGAGGAACTTAAGGCAGTAGCGATACAATTGTGGGAGAATACGGTGATTAGTGATAACGAGGTTTTACCTAACAATTCAAGTCAAAGGGTAAACTTGTTAGGGTTGAAATGGGATATGACAACGAACGTTTTGACTTGTTACGTATCTGAAATTACAATTGATAAATTGTCGAAACGAAAAAGGCTGTCGTTCCTAAACGGATTATACGACCCCATAGGACTTTTGATGGCGACCAATATAAACCCGCGTATTCTGCTACAACAAGCACGGGCAGTAAAGATGGGGTGGGATTATTTCAACATCATGCTAGAAGACGATATACGTGGAAGATGCGGAGATATAGTAAGATATCAAATAGATTACATTTTTTAGACAACGGTTTAGGAATCAAGTAAAGGACTGTAGAAGCTACCCAAGAGCAGATATTAACATTGACCACAACATAGTAATTATGAAGACCGCTCTTAAATTAAAAAATTTGAAAAAAGGAACGGACAAGAGCACTTTGACTTTGAGAAACTAAAAGATAAACATATCCACGAAAGGTGTGAAAAAAGTCAAACGAATTGCTGAAAGATATCAGGAAAATTTCTTACTCTAAGGAAGTAAAAACAGAATGGAATAATATTAAATCCAGCTTAGGCACGGGCCAGAGATATTCTGTGGTATACACAAAAAGAAAATAAAAAACGGTGAATTACAAAAGGTATCCCGAATCTAACAGAAGGACAAAAATACCAAAATAGATCAGATGAAACAGAAAAACAGATACAAAGCCATAAAATGGGAAGTTATTTGCAAATGCAGGAAAGCTAAAGAACAATGGATTCATGAAAAGTGCAAAGAGTTACAAACTAAGATGTAAATAGAAAAGACAGACAAAGCATGCAAGTTAATTAGAATGTATTTTAGGGATATAAAACCGTATAGCAAAAATATAAGGAACGAGGGATAAAAAGTCATTATAGAAAATGTAGAGATAGTGGATAGATGGTAAGAATATATAAGGAATTTATATGCAGAAGAAGAAATCACAGCATTACAACAGGAATGAGACATTGAAAAGGACGACTTGGGATATCCTATACTTAGAGATGAGTTTGAGTTAGCATTATAAAGTGTGAAAAATGGTAAAGCACGGGGTACAGATAAGATGCAAGCAGAAACTTTAAAAGCTGTTTGACAAGCAGCAACAGAACGTCTCTTTAAACTTCTAAGCTATATGTATGAGACAGAAAGGGAACCGAGCTCTATCCAGACTGTGGTAGCTTCATGAATCGGCGTAAACTAACTCAGAATAAAAATAAGTGAAAGTAGGCGTCCAACCAGTTTCAATACGGAAACCTAATGACGAAAAACATAATTGCACTTAAATCTAATGATTATTATAAGCAACTACGGGTGTTGGAATTTAAATACTTTCAAGTAATGTTGATTGTGCGAAAGGCTGTAGTGGAAAACTATTAATTCGGCAAATGTTCAACTGTTGGGATATCTTGGTTCCCGCAGACTGCTCAACCCCCTTCACACTACGGGGAAATAGGTATATATTCGTAAACAATAGAAGGAGAACTAAACTGCATCTAACAAGAAAGAGCAGCGGCAATGTTCGAAGACAACAAACATACAAACAAGGAGAAAATTGTTTAAAGCATATGCGTGGATCACAGCACAGTACGTCTATGAAATAAGGGCAGTAGGAGTAACAGACAAAAACGGTAGAAGCCTTTTTTCAAATGTATGAGGAAGACAACATGGACAGACACAGTTAAGAACAAAGAGGTTATAGAAATAGCAGGGGAATAAAGATATATGTGGAAAACAAAAAAAAATATAAGAAATAGAAGGGCAGGATACGTTCTTAGGCATTTTCGGGGACTAGTGTGGGATATATTACAAGCAGAGATAGGAAAACAGAGATAAAGGTAGACCTAGATCAGACTATTGCACGCAGATAGTAAAAAATGCAGACTGGAAATTTCAGGGAATTGTGCAGGTTAGCACAGAGTAGGAAACAATAAGAGTACGCGTCTAAACAGTTTCAGAACTGAAGACCTAATGATGATAGTCACGATCAATATAAAAGGCAACTTGCTTTACCTGTGATACCGGTATTAACTTATTGTTCTCTGCCGTTTGACACATTTGAGGTAATTAACAGTAATTAATTATATTAATTTTTACTACTCAAATAGACCTTAAGGTATCTTTAGGTACGCTGCCACCTTACAGTTTTATTTACACAACTAGTTTATTATGTTTGTCGAAAATCTCTAGTATATCCTTTTAAGGTTCCATTACTTCATACTTACAATTCGATGTTGCTAAGAAAACGTACGCCCAAACCATTTTGTTTTTACCTTTGTCGATGCTTCTCATCACTGGCTTTCTTCAACTCTCAATTAAGTATGCATAGCATGTCATTAACGTCCATGACAACTAGTAAATAAAGGAATCTTTGCGCAACCATAAAAATCAAAACAAAGATACGAAAAAGACTATGTACTGTGTGAAAAGTAACCAGTTATTATAAAAACGTATTGAGTACTTATATTTCTGAGAAAGCAAAAACACTGAAGTCTTCTACACATTGTGCATTATATTTAATACTGCAGACCATGTCGTGTGTAAAAGTTGACACTGATGTTGGCCAATACAAAAAATTTATGGCATTCTTAAATTAGTGATTTATAAAAGCGAAAAATCCAAACGGTTACCAAAAAAGAAATTAGAAAGATCAAATTATTTTTACTGAAACTCACAAGCACTTTACAAGCAGTAATAACACGTTTTTGGATAATTACACTACACCATAGACAAAAAATAATTACAACTGACAACTTATGCACTGCATGTTGGCCAAAAGCTAATTTTGCCGCTTAAATAATTATCTTAAAAGCAATGTAAAAGTGTTTTCATATGGCTCGAGTTTAAGTTATGGAACAGATAAGTTTTTAAAATCTGAATTGATCTATAGGCGAATGCGTACAAATTATAGACATTAACAACAAATATTGCAGACACTGAAGCAGAGAAGATAGAGAAACATTCGATATGCAGACAATATTCTGAGCGGAACTAAACAATCCTGCACAATAGCATGTTGGATTTGTAGACCTGAACAGTGATTATTAGTAAACATTAATTATATAAGTGATCCAAAAGTAAGAAGTTTGGAAAGGAATACAATAAGTATGTTTTAATTCTTAGATATTTACAAATGGAGTCGATGAGGTAGGCGGCTCCGTAGATCAAACAGGTTCACGTATGACCGCTGATCCCAAAGTCCCGGGTTCGACTTCCCACACAGACCGCTTAAAAGATGCTAGGCGAGTATTTTTAAAAAAATACGTCATCTTTCGGATAATGGGGTAAATATAGGTCCCGTGTGTTAGTGTGGTCATGCACGTTAAAGCTCCCTACCTTGCTTGGAATAGAACGGGTTTGACAACATTCAAAATTTACAGGTAAAAGCTCTCTTCCAGTAGATCATTGGAAAGTCAAATGTAGGAGCCATTAATATACTGTTACGAGGTGCTATTAGGCAACCCGTCGAACACACAAGCGTCGTAGGCAATGTATATTCTCCAAGAACCGAGAATGTTCAAGCACATACCAGAGAATGAATCATCTAATTAATTCAGGGTATAAATAAGATCGCTGATGAAGTACAGAGTTAGTCTATATCAGAATGTCGAATATAAATTATATCGTGTAAAGTTAAACAGTTAAGCTTTTGGAAGTTTAAGAGTAAACATAAATTTATATTATGTGAACGTTTCTATTGTACAGACAGCTTGAGAATACGTGAATAGACAAAAGTGTAATAAATAAATAGTAGTGTTTATTGTTGTTAATAGACCTATGGTTAAGAATTTAGTTTAAGAAAATATTAGTGCTTGTAAATAGCATTAGTGTGATAGTGCTTCACTGTTAATTGGACTGAAAACATTTATAGATAAGGCATATACTGTTAATTCGACTTATGAAGGGTGAGTAATAAAGACTTTTATTACTGCTTGTTTTAAATTAGTGAAACGCGTTAGTGGTCGCCCGCCACAATACATTCCTCTAAGTTCAAATCACTTAAATGATTTTTTATAAACTTAAAAATCGAAAAAGATGTCTCATAAGCCATTTGCGTTGATGAAAGTTTCAAAATATATTAAGCGATCATTTTTCATAAAAATAACGCCCTCTTTCGGATAAGAGGTAAAATGTAGGTCCCGTGCGTGAGTGTTGTCATGCACGTTAAATATCCCTGCCTTGCTTGGAAAAGTAACAGTCATTGTAGTACTTTCGAGTAAACTAGTGGGAATCAAAAGGTGGGGAGAGTAGAGAATCTCAAAATGTTTACTCTCTCTTTCGGTCTAGTTTAGTCGTCAAGAAACCTGAGGACATACGTCTCTTTTGAGCCAATACCACTAATTTCCCAGGCGTTAGTTCAATCGATACCATAAACAACCTTTTTCCTAAAACAGAAATAAAATAGTTTGAATAAACGCCTACCATGATATTTATAAAATACCAAGCATTTTCTGATAATATTATGTACCGTTATTATTTCAAGCATGGTACATGCCTTGGATGTTGCAAAGAGCTTGCAATTTTTGTTTTTAATTTGTAGTCCTTGGATATAATCGTATTAACATACTGTATTGCTTAGTATAATTCAGCCAGTAATGTTTTAGATACGTTTATCATCTCAATTATTGAAATAAAGTGGTTCAATAAAAGAAAAATGTTTAAGAAGCAAATAAGGAAGAAATTAAGTCTAGAGAGGTTATGACGCAAAAACAACTGTTTCTTTCAAGGTTGGTAAGGCTGACAGTTGCCGGAAATGCATCTTAACTTTTACTAAAAGAAGCAGTTTGTTCTAGTTGCATACAGCTTTAAAGCAGTAATAGAAATGTCGTGCATAACAGGAAAAATTGCCGTAATTTTCTGCAACGCCAAGTTGCTCCATAAAAGCGTATGGTATGATGTTGGCTTAAAATATATCTGATCAGTAATATGCTTTCGGATTATGCTTTGTAGTAAAAATTACTCTATACAGCTGCAGTATTGCCTAAACATACCTAGGCTTATTTATTGAAACACTGAACTCCAGTGCAGTGTAACACACAATTTTACAGCTCATTTTTAGTGTTAGCAATGGAAAATTGATCTTTTGGTTACGAACAACAGGAAGTGCAAAATGTAAACGTTCTTTAGATGAAACGAATAGTTTTGTATATATTGAATTTATACAATCTTCTTAGATATAAAGCACTGATCCTATTTACAAAGGAGAAATGTTGCCAATTAAGTACATACACGTGTAGAGGCAGAAAAGTGTGTAATCTAATAAACCGTGTACATTATGCATGAAGAGATCCATATGTTTATGTCATACTAAGCCGAAAATATATACATTGTATTTTACAATCTACAGATAGATGTAGTCCGAATAGAGGAAAAACAGAGGTGAACAATAAAGGATTTAATTTTGTTCGCTTTCGTAAATATATGAGTGACGTTAATTGTTTATTTTACTAAACGTACAATGTCTTATACCTCTATTCATTAAATGAATAAAATTTATGGAGAGCCGTATTTTGAACTATGTACAAGTTTAAGTTAAGACTGCGTTCAAGGATCATGACACAATGCATCGTTATTAGGTCCTGAGTTCTGAAATTGGTTTGACGCGTAACTCCATTGTTTCCTGAGCTAACCCACGCATTTCCCTAAAATTCCCATATCCTACATCCTTCAATATCTGTGCGCAATAGTTTAATCTAGGTCTACATCTACCTCTCTTTTCTTCTATCTCTGCTTCTAATTTATCCCGCACTATTCCCTTATACCTTAGTATGTGTCCTATCATCCTATCTCTCCTATTTTTTACTGAGATTTTGTCTGTATATAACATCCTCATAATACGTCTGCAACACCACATTTCAAAAGCTACTAAATTTCTCCTGTCTGCTTCTCCCGCTGTCCACATTACACAGCCATACAGTGCATTCAGCAATCTCATCCTAGTTTCTATGTTTGTTGGGTGAATGTAGAACGGTCTTATGCAAAGTTTTGTTTTATATCTTTTGCATTTTTTCCATTTTGTGTTATTGGGTTTCGTAGTATTGGAAATCTTTAACCTATTGTAATTTCTCATTATCTACTTGAATTCTGGTCTATGACTTGTTTTTCCATCCGTTACACACTAGTACTTTAGCTACATTTTTGTTAATTTTCATACCGTATTCTCTCTGTCAGAACTGTTTCCGTTTCATTAAGAGTTGTTTCGGACGGTTCCTTGCTATATGCTGATACCGCTTTATCATCTGCAAATCTAAACATATGAATCTTTTGTTCCTGCACAATAATTCCAAATGCATTTGACAGTATTCATTGCCTCTTCGATGTACAAGTTAAAAAATTAGCACCGTTCCAAATATTTACTTCTCTACATTCCTGCTCTAATACTATAACCGCTCTGTGCTCCTTGTATAAGCCATGTACGTCTATCCCTATAGCTCAGTTCAATTTTTATTAATATTTTGAACATTTTTTTCTATTTTGCATTGTCGAATGCGTTTTACGATCGACAAACCTTATACACACGCTTTCTCCTATATCTATTGTTTTATCAATTATTACTCTTAAAGAAAAATTACCTTCCGTGTTCCCGTGCTTTGCTTAAATCCAAATTAATTTTCTCCTAATATTTCTTCATCCCATTTTTCCATCCACCTTTACCTTTGTACAATTTTAGTTAATATTTTGGACATGTGTGCTGTCAAACACGTTGTTCAAAAGTTTTCGCATCTATCCGTATCTCTCTTTTTGGTACAGTGACCTCTACATTAAGTTTGAAATCATTGGGGACTTCGCCTGTATCATACATATAGCTACAAGTGGGAAGAAATATTCTGTTACTGTTTATTCTGCGGCTTCTTGAATCTCCGTTTCTCGGGGTCTTACTATTTTTCACTCCTTAATGCTAGTTCATACTCACCTCTAGGTATAGAATACCAAAAGTCATCCTCTCTAATACCTGATTCTTGTTCTAGCGTTTCTAGTTTCTAACCTGCATATAAATTCCCTATGTGTTCTTGCCACATTCTCTACATTTTTATAAGGATGTCTCTTACCGCGCCCTTCATATTTTTGTTATACAATTTTATATTCTTAAAATTCATTGTAATTAGTTTGTATGCTTCATCTGCCTTTACTACTTCCATTTTAGTGTACCTCTTTGCACTTTCTATCACTCCATTATTCTGTAGCTTTTTGCATTTGCTAATAGTTTCCCATTTTATGCCTTGGTATCTTTTTTTTCTACTTCGTCTGATCCGCCTTTGTATGTTCGCCTTTCTTCTAATAAATTCAGAATATACTTTGTTATCCACGTTTTATTAATTTCTTTTTGTTTAAGCCCCAGAATATCTCCGGCCTCGATGTCTACATTGAATTTATTGTTATTCCATATTGTTTCTACTTCCTTAGTATAAGAAGTTTTCCCAATATCTTTCAGCAATTCGTTAGTGGATATCTTTACCTTTTGGTTTTTCAAAGTCAAAGTATTTTTTCCGTTCTTATTTTTCAAATTTTTACATTTACGCGCGGCTTTCAGTGTTTGTGGCCACTGTCTATATCTGCCTCTGGGTAGCTTCTATAGTGTGGACTTGATTCCTAAACCGTTGCCGAACAAGATTGTAATTTATTTGATATATCCCTATGCTCCATGGCATCTTCCACGTGTATAGTCTTGTAGCATAATGTTGAAATAACGTATTAGTGACGGTGAAATTGTTTTTGTCGCAAAACTCAACCAGTCTATTTCCCCTGTCGTTCCTCATGCCTAAACCAAATAATCCTACTACCACTTTTACCATACCTTCACCCATCATTGCATAATAAAACCCCCGTAATTACTAAATTTTCATGTCCTTTTACGAATCTTAAGATGTCTTCGATAGCTTTGTAGATTGCGACTGCCTCTTCCTCACTGTAGCTAGAGGTGGACATGCGTACTTGTATTATTACTGTATTTATAGATATAAGTTCTAAGTTAACCATGAGTACTAATTCGTTCTTTGTAAGTTGTGTTCTACACCGTGCCTTATCTTTTTCCGCATTACCATACTATACCTGAATTCTTTTTATCTGAGCATGTATGATTTACTCTAAGGCCTCCGCTCCAAAAATCTCCCACCTCTGGCTACTGAGCTGCACTAATGCTTACTATATCTAATGCTAACCTATAACTCTCAATTTTCAAATTTTCTAGCTTGCATACTTATTTCACGCTTCTAACATTTCACGTCCCGACTCGCAAGATGTTTCTGTTCTTCTTTTCTTTTTATGAGCTTGCCGATCACATCCTTCGAGGTAGTCCGCTCCCGGTCATCCAACTGATGGTCTATTTTGATTCCGGAATGCCATCATTTTGAAAACGTTTTTGGTAAGTTGTGATTGACATATTTTTATTTGAAACCGACAATTTAATTAAATGGGGTTCAAATGAATTTATCAAAAGGAATAATGATATAGATATACAAGAAACTTTACCAGAAACAAAAACTAGAACTATAGAACGAAAATGGAGGATGAATTATCATCAAATGAACCAATTTCAACCTCTTTAAAAAAATCTACAGTTGAAGTGTTTAATTAAGTTTTAGATACCATAGATCAAAACTATAAAGTAGTAAAATCCGTTTTGTGAAATCGGAAAGTTGTGTTTAGATTTTCCTTTTTTTTTGACAGCCAACCACTTTTGAAGACATCAAAGATGATAACTTACCAGATTAGTCGCTATGGGATTTAGTGAAAAAATTTAGCGAGCATTTTACCCAGAAATAAACTTCAAAAACCTAAATTATGCAAGTGTATGGAATAGATTTATGAAGTTTCTAATACGTAGTAGTTCTAGTTGCAAAAAATATACCGTTTGTTGTTTAAACATGTTATATAATTATAATTTCCATAGTAAAACGTATATAACATTAACTCTCACTTACATATATTTACTGACACTGACACTTTCATCAACGCAAATGTTTGTGAAAGATCTTTATCTACTTTTAAGATAGGTATTCACGATGAAATAAAAATCTCACAAAATTTTATTTCATGAGAGATTTATTTCATGGCCGGTTTTCATAATGAGAGACAAATTTCTTCACTCGCAGGTTTTCGCGTAAGCTTGAAACTTTCGTTTCATAAAATACGGTATATATTTATTCTGCCGTTTCCACAAAGTTAGTTTTCGTGCCTAATTAGAGTATAGTTACGTATTTTGCATCTTTTTTGTTTCGTTTCGTTTGCGATTTGCTATTCTAATTTGTAATATCCCGTCAACATACACTGGCCAATGATTCCGCAGATCTTCAGCTACATTACTAGCAGACTCCGGGTTTGATATTACAACTATAAGGAGGCATGGATGATGGAAGTCTACGGCTATGGCCGAAATGCTGTTCATAATAAAACAAACATTGCCAACAAAGTGCTAAAATGTGTCTCAAATACATGTAATTTAAGCCAAAGTGTTAATTTAATTACAGATAACAAGGTTATAACAAGCAATACTCCTTCAGATATTACATGTTCTTTCAATAATTGTTGATCAGTTTCGAGATGCGTGAAGTAAGCCACGACTTTGTAAGCACCAATGTTCTTGTAGGTGCCGAAAGTTAGTGCGTCGTTAGTGCTCTTTAGTGCATTATAAAAGAAGATCGCCGAATAAACGTCTCTCCGAAAATACAATTCATAATTTTTTGGCGAAACTTTCACACTTCACGTCTCAGAGGCATTGGACGAATGATAAAAAAGTTGTGACCACCTACTTTATTGCGGCTAACTTCACAACTGGCCGCGGTTTGTTTCAAAGTCAAATAATCGTTTCAGCCAAAAAATAGTGCTTCGTTAGTGCTCTTTAGTTGCTCATGTCTCAGCAACGAAGGACTACCAATAAAAAAGTTTTGGTCACTTACATTTTGGTGGCTAACTTCACAACTGGCCGGGCTTTGTTACAAATTCAAAAATTCGTTTCAACTGAAAGATGGTGCTTTGTTAGTACTCCTTAGTGCTTCATATCTCAGCGGCGTGCAATTTCTAATAAAAAAGTCACGGCCACCTATTTTAATTTCAAAAAACTTTTGCAGAAGAAGGTTAGTGCTTGGTTAGTGCTCTTTAGTGCTTCATATTTCAGTGGCCTGCGACTTTTATTAAAACAGTTGGTCACTTATATTTTTGATTCTAGACGTGGTTTGTTTTAGTTTCATAATACTTTTGCAGAAGAAAGTTAGTGCTTCGTTAGTTCTCTTTAGTGCTTCATGTCTCAGGGGCGTAGAACGAATAATATAAAAGTTGTGTACACCAACTTCATTACGGCTAACCTCACAACTGGTCGGGGTGTTTCATATTCAAAAATTTGTTTAAGCCGATAGTTAGTGCTTTGTTAGTGCTCTTTAGTGCTTCATACTCAGTGGTCTGCGACTTCTAATAAAATAGTTACGGCCATCTATATTTTTAATTCTAGCCGAGGTTTGTTTCATTTTCAAAAAACTTTTGCAGAAGAAAGTTAACGCTTAGTTAGCGCTATTTAGTGCTTCGTATTTCAGTGACGTGCAACGTTAAATAAAACAGTTATGGTCATTTATATTATTAATTCTAGACGCCGTTTATTTCAATTTCAAGAAAATTTTCCAGCCGAAAGTTAGTGATTTGTTAGTGCTCTTTAGTGCTTCATATATAAGCGGCGTACGATTTCAAATAAAAAGTTATGGCTACGTATATTTTTAATTCTAGCCGCGGTTTCTTTCAACTTCATAAAAATTTTTCAGCCTAAAGTTAGTGCTCTTTAGTACTTTATATTTCAGCGGTCTAGAGCTGCAAATAAAAAGTTACGACCACTTATATTTTTAGAGCTGGCCGCGGTTTGTATCATTTTCAAAAACTTAGTACCGCTGTAAGATAGCGTTTCATTAATGCTCTTTAGTGCTTCATATCTCAGTGGCGTATGACTACTAACAAATCAGCTGTGCCACTTACAGCTGGCCGCGGGCTGTTTCAACTACAAAGACATTTTTACAGTCGAAAGATAGTGTGTTGTATTCTCGAGTGTTCTATATTTCAGTGGCATGCAAATACAGACAACAGAGAAATCGAAAATTTTAGAGGATGCAAATTAATTTGATTAATTTTATACGAAAACAATGCTCCTAAACTTCAGATAAATGCTATTTACTGAACTAGTATTGGAACAGAATATCGAGATTGTAATTTTCTAGATGCTCTTATACAGCTGCGATTTAATAAAAAAATCTCGATGTTAAAGCAACACTTGCTAAAGCTATATAAGGCAATAAATTTTACATTATTAATATTTTGTTTTAATGAAGTTAATAAAATTTTCAATGAGAGTTGTTTGCTATCTGTGAAAAATATTCAATAAATAAATAAATTTACACACTAGTTGTAAGTATAAAGTAAATCTTAAGGTTAGCTGTTCATGTAATATACTATCTGAAATTTAAAATACACACATCACTTTCTGAAATAAATTATTACTTGCAACTTAATAAGCTGTGACGCTAGAAATAACGGTATATTCCAAATTAAGCTTTGGAAATAAGTATAATTAAACTGACGCGAGTAGAAATAATAGAAATATACAACTTCAAAGTTCAGATCCAAAAGTAGGCTAAAACCTTTGTTATAGCAGCACTAACGATCATATGTAGCATAATATGCAGTGCTTTATTCTGTCTTAAACCAAAAGCACTGCACTTCCGGTTTCTGAAATATTCGACTTCAAAGGTCAGATCTGAAAATGGACTATAACTGTTTTGTTGTAATACGCATTAACGACAATAATATGTAGCATAATATTTAGTGCTTTGTTACTGTCTTATTATGTTTCAAATCGTAAAGAACCCGCACCTTCGGTTTCGGAAATATTGGACTTCAAAGTTCGGATCCGCAAATAAGCCTAACCATAAACCAACCGCACTTCCGGTTTCGGAAATATTGAACTTCGAAGTTCAGATCCGAAAATGAGCAAACCGCAAAGCAGCCGCACCTTCGGTTTCGAAAATAATGCACTTCAAAGTTTAGATCTGAAATAAGTTAAAACTTTTTTGTTGTAGAAACACCAACGATAACATGTAGCACACTCTTTAATGATTCGTTAGTGCTTTATTATGCTTCAAACCACAAAGCAGCCGCACTTCCGGTTTATGAAATATTCTACTTCAAAGATCAGCTCCAAAAATGGGCTACAACTTTTTTGTTGTAGAAGCACTAACGACGATATGTAGCAGCATTGTGTACGTCTGCTTTGCGGTTTGAAGCATAATAAAACATTAACGAACCACTAAAGATTACGCTACATATTGTAGTTAGTACTTCTACAACAAAAAAGTTGTAGCCCATTTTCGGACCTGAACTTTGAAGTCGAATACTTCTGAAACTGGAAGTGCGGTTGCTTGCGGTTTGAAGTACAATCAAACACCAACGAAGCACTTAAGAATATGCTGCGTATTATCTTTAGTGTTTCTACAACAAAAAGTTGTAGCTCATTTTTGGATCTGAACTTTGAAGTCCAATATTTCCGAAACCGAAAGTGTGACTGCTTTGCGGTTTGAGGCACAACAAAATACTAATGAAGCACTAAAGATTATGCTACATATTATTGTCGTTAGTGCTTACTATAACAAAAAACAAAAAAGTTATAGTTATAGTTAGAGTCAAATATTTTAGAAACCGGAAGTGCGGTGCTTCGTGGTTAAGGCACAATGAAGCACAGCCTATTATGCTACGTATGATCGTTAGTATTTCTATAAAAAAAAGTTTTAGCCAATTTCTGAATCTGAACTTTGACGTTGTGTATGTCAATTCATTGTACTCAACGCCAGTTTAATTACACTTATTTCGAAAGCTTAATTTCGAATATACCGTTATTTTTAACGTCACAGCTTATTAAGTTGCAAGTAATAATTTATTTCAGAAAGAGACGGGTGTATTTTAAGTTTTAAATAATATATTACATAAACAGCTAACGATAAGATTTACTTTATAATTATGACTAGTGTGTAAATTTATTTATTTCACAACTTCTTAATATAATTGTATGAATAATATTTTTCACGGATAGTAAACAATTTTTTTCGAAAGCTTTATTCACTTGATTAAAACAAATTATTAATAATTTGGAATTTATTACCTTATATACCTGTAGGAAGTGTTATCTTAACATCGAGATTTTTTTTATTAATTCACAGCTGTATTAGAGCGTCTTGAAAAATACAATGACAATATTCTGTTCCAATTCTAACTCAGTAAATAGCATTCGTCTGAAGTTTAAGGACATTATTTTCGTATAAAATTAATCAAATTAATTTGTAACCTCAAAATTTTCCCATTTCTCTGATATCTATAATTGCATGCCGCTGAAATATAGAGCACTCCAGAGTACAAAACACTATCTTTCGGCTCTATAAAAATCTTTGTAGTTGAAATAAACCGCGGCCAGCTGTAAGTGGTATAACTGATTTGTCAGTAGTCCTGCGTCACTGAGATATGAAGCACTAAAGAGCATTAATGGAACGCTGTCTTACGGCGGTACCAAATTTTGAAAATGAAACAAACCGCGCCCAACTGTAGAAATGTGAGTGTTCGTAACTTTTTTATTTGCAGCCGTAGACCACTGAAATATGAAGCATTAAAGAACACTAACGAAGCACTAATTTTCTTCTGCAAATGTTTTTTGAAGTCGAAACAAACGGCAGCTAGAATTAAAAATATAGGTGGCCATAACGTTTTTACTAGAGGTCGCACGCCGCTGAAATATGAAGCAATAAGGAACACTAACGAAGCACTATCTTTCGGCCAAAACAAATTTGTGAATTTGAAACAAATCTCGGCCACTTGTGAAATTAGCCGCAAAAATGTAAGTGGCCACAACTTTTTTATTAGTATTCGTACGTCGTTGAGATATGAAGGACTAAAGAAAACTAACAAAGCACTAAGTTTTGGCACCTATAAGAACACACGCACCTTCAGTTTCGTTAGTTGTAAATATGAATAAAAAATGAGTTTGTGTTTTTAACTTTCTTTTAAACTGTCAAAATAATGAAAACTTCTTATGGAGTTTTTCCTTATTTCTCTAGGGAGAAAATGGTGAACGTATATCATGATTTTGACGGCAGAGAAGTTGATTTGTACTCCCGGTCGCGAAAAAATATATTCCCACGTTATTGCGTTGCAATTACACAACCGTAATGTGGAGAAACATTTATATTCAAACATTATAGCATATTAAGAATTAGTTTCTTGTTCATATTGCTAACGCTGATGATCTATCTAATGGAAGCAGAAATCTCTAGAATATTAATTATTTATTAATTATTTACGGTAGCAAATTCACGTTTTTGATCATTTACATAAGTCAAAGCAATGTATTTATCTAAATTAAATCATGGCTTTCTCAACGTTTATTATTTTTATTCATTTCCAAAGTCAAATGTGTCGCATATGGAGAATAACCGGGATCACAAAACAGCAATGAAGACAATACCCATGTTTTTAATAAATAAATACCTCGGGAGCCTTAGAGCGCTAGAAGCTACCTTTGACGCGTTCTAAGCTATTACCAACGACTCCTTGGAATTTCATACTGACAATTTTAAATTTTAAATGACAATTATGTCCTTCATTACGAAAGTCAGGTTAAGCGCCTTAAGAAATTAAGTTTAGTTATAAACGGCTATGAATAATCAGTTCTTTAATTAGAGTAAACTTTGGTAGAATAAAACCGTCTTCACATTTCCTTATTTTGTGATACGACAGGCAATTCTAAAATTGCTTTATTAAAGTATTTTTTAGTTTCTCACGATACTCCACTTCATGGCGTTTGTAGAAAACGTTTCTGATGTCGCAAAATAAACACACCTTGTATTATTACTTTTTCTTATTATACTTATATAAAAGTGTTTCCAGAGATTTCAAACAAAGGGATTTACGCTTCTTATAGTATTAAACCTCGCTGTTTCTAAGGTGATCAATTTAGAAGAAGTTTGCACGCATTCGCGCTTATAAGAATACACCTATAATATAGTAAATCTAAAAATGCCTAGCTCTCTTTTGCAGAAAGTCAACTCGTGAGGATTGTACTCGTATTAAATGCTCAGCAAGCGGAAAAAGAAAAAAAATAGGTACATCACAATAGAAGTATGCGAGTTATAATATGCAACGATGATTCTTCAAAGAATCACAAAATAGCAAAAAGGAATCGACGGAATTACAGCAGATTGACTAGCATCTAACATGACGGTTTGTTTGTCATCAAAATATCTGAGCATTAAAATGGAAACTCCTCGTGAAATCAAGCGTACAGAGCAGATATAAGATTGGTTTTCTATTTGATGATTGATTTTTATACATTAGAAGAGTTAATTTGTGATGAAGGTTTTACTCCATCCACACCAATACGCTTTTATATAAAGCTTGAACGCAAGATATAATTGCACTGAAAAAACAGATTTGCTACAGTAACAAAAAAATTAGTACTCCAAGCAAGAAATTTTTGTTGCTATATGGACAGCATGTTTTTTTGCTATGGCAGCTAAAAATTTTAGTAACGCAAAAATAGTAACCACAACAAACAAGATTTGCTCTAAACACTACTTTAATATTGGTCAATAGTACTAATATATTTTCTGCAAATGCAAAATTTTTTATTTCTTGAATAAGTTTAGCTCTGCCGCAGCAGCACAAATATTTTAGTTGGAGTGGCAAATTTAACTGATTTCATTGCTAATATAGATGCGGCGTCATCTAATCAACCATCATTTGCTATAGATACAAAAATATTGAGCATTTATAACAAAAATTGCTTTAGTTATGGTAGCAAATTTAACGGTGTTACCTACTTGCGGCAAATATTTATCTGCCTAATTATAATTTGCTAATGCTACAAATACATTTAGCATTTAGCACAAAAATATCTTTGTGGCAAGAGCAAATTCAATATGCTCTCATAACATAACTCTTGTCTTCTAACTAGTAATTATTTGCTACAGTTACAAATATATTTAGCATTAATAGCAAAAATATTTGGATGTACTAGCAAACTAAATTAGGGTCCTGATTAAATACAAAAATCTATAAAATTGTATATTCCTGTAAAAAAATTTTATTAAATAATATTAAATACTTTGCTGAACGCTTTGAGCGTTAGCCATCCTTAATCCTCTATCGTCACTGGTAATTAAGAAATCCTTTCCACATTAAAAAATATTGATTTCACGTAGTAAAACACAGCACTAAATGACCAAATATTCCTGTAGACCCCACTGCTTCATTAACTGATCCAAGTCTGCTGTTGCTGCGTAATTAACATGACTGTCAGCCATCTTGGGACTATTTTTGCCGCTCTGAAAAAAATTACAATATTATAATGCATGATCTAATAGTGCCCATGTATGGCACTAATTCGATTTGATGTGAACGTTAATATAATTTCCTACTTACTTCAATAAAAATTTCCATGTAAGCTGTGGTTATTCGTTTCCAAAGCACATATACCGGAGCATGTGGAAGTTGCAAACAAAGTAATAATTAATTGTAGGTGTGACTGTAAAAGAGAATCGTGGTATCTGCATTACCGACGGGTTAACCGTAACCAGCTATGCCAGGAACTAATATTTCAGTCGCCCAAACAAACAAAACGTATATTACCTAACATCAACAACAACAATTTGCAAGGAATGCAGGTACAATTAGTGCTCATTACAAGTTCATGTGTACAAAGAAATAAAAAATTCCGTAACTGGATATAGTTTGCATTCGCCGCAAAAACCAACGGTGTCGATGCTAAGTGATTTGCACTAAAGACTAATTTTGCTTTAACCAAAAAAAATTAGTAATGGTTAGCAAGTGATTTTTTTCCGGGTGTAAACAAATGCACAATGAAATTACCCTACATATTTATCAATGGAGAAGGAACAAACACGCTTATGTTTAATTACATCACTTTATTATCATTATATAGGAATCGTACTAATATGACAATACACAGCTCGTGACGTGTCGTTTTGACAAATTCCTTTTAGTGTTTAACTTATGCAATTTTATTATAGCTTTCTGGTTAAATTAAGCGCATTTTTTCTCGACATTTACATAACTTCCTGTTGCGAATTGTGCAGTTGGTTGTTAACGGTTGCCTAATAGTCGTTGTCTAATGAAATTGACCCTTTAGCGGGAGTGGGATGTGATAGACTTCTCAGCAGTGAAGCAGACACCTTTTATATATACTTTAAAGTGTGAGTTGTGCAGAAGTGAGGCCGGGCCATTCCTTAGTTCTGTATTTGTTTATCTATCTGGTTTGTTACGTTCAAATTTGCTTTAAGATTTTCCTGGTTAACTCAAATCCCTTTTGCTTTAAAAATAAAAATGTATTCGATAAATTAAATAGTCTATACCTTGCTTTAGGTATCCGTTAATCTGTTAAATCCTTCAACATAATTAATAATAAATACGCTTTCTACAAATTTTCATTTTGAACTTATTTATTTCGAAACGACAAGTTTATGCTACAATTAAATAGTTTATATACTGTTTAGGTACCCGTTATCTTAGTATACATTACAACCGCGTATAATGGGTTTCTCTATTGCTCCAATGTAAAGACTTGGTGAAATAATGTGGCGCACTATTCGAAAAAACCGGGTTTTGCAGTTTCAATCGCTTTTCGATAAGCGAGGATTTGCAGTTCGAATTCGTGTTATTTGAGCCATTGCTGAATTTGATTCTACAGCTTGTACGTCAAAATAATTTCTACAGTATTCGTCACCGTATTTCACAAGCAGTGCACGTTTGTTTTTTCTGTTCGACAACTACGATGCGTGTATTGGTGAGTCTGCCCACGCGTACCCATTCTAATCAGATTCTCTTTTTAGCTTTTTTCAGTTGGAGGCCAAATGGGTTCTTTCTTTCTGTAGACCAACTGCTTTTGTCTGTAGACCAACTGATTTTGTCCGTAGACCGCTGCTGCAGTTATGGTAGCAGGGTAAATAGATCCTGACGACCATGGCGTTGCTGTGCTGACTCACTCCCGATGGGTTGCAAGTTAAGTATCCGGACACCTACAGGTATGCAACTCGTTTTTATTTGTGTGTCAATGGCATATTCCGTATCAGTGTTTGGTGCAGTTGCGTGGCAGGAGGCATGACATTGTAGAACTATTGTTCGTTGCTGCTAATCGATATTGGCGCTCTACAGGTGTGAGGTACCTTTGTTAAAAAGGTTGGACAAACATACGCTTACTCTTTTATACTGATTGATTTATTTTACAAACGGTACTATGAACGATTTAAAAGATATCTGACAAAAGCTCCCACACGTAAATTCTTTCCTACTAATTACTTATTTTACAAAGAGTATTACGTAAAATTTTAAATACGCTTGATAAAAGCTCTCATGGGTTTATTTAATACTGATTAATTTTATTTTGTGCAAAATACGAGATGCACACTTCGTATCTAAATTCCTAAATTGTCCGTACAATATAATTGTTTGCTGTGAAATAATCACACTTAATTTATTTTCTTTTTGCTTGTTTGTACAAAATCCTTTATTTATTTTTATGTGTTAATAGATAATCGTGAGCGATGTTTTTTTTTGTTTCTTTTTGGTATGTAGGCGAATCCCCCACTCTCCGCGTTTGATAGTTAGCATAGTATTTACTTTTCTTCCGTTTACGTCTATGTACGTAGCAGGTTTCTATATCTTTTTTATAGATGTAGTAAACTTGGATCGCCGCCGCCACCCTCCTCCCACCCCGCCCCCACGAAAACCCCGGGTTAAAAATCAGTTTATCTTCTTACGATTTTGTATTTTAAATATTCTGCAACGGCGTAAAATTCACACCTGTTTATATCAGTGACAAATGGATGTCTAAAATATCTCAATTAACTTTAAAATTCTCAATCTTTAAAAATCTCTATATATTAAAAGGGTACAATTTAATATAAACGTCGCAAGCTTAAATATAGCATAATCAAAAACAAAAAGTATTCTTTGTAATAGAAAAAATATAAGTTGTGTATAAGAACGTAAGAGGTTCATAATCTTATTTCAAGTTGTTATTTATATAAGTTTTCAATCCTCTTTTTACGACATTCATGTGTATTCCAAAAATACTCATATTCTGTATTTTTAACTATAACTGCTTATAATTTTGTATACACGAATAGAATGGCAGTAACTACGCGCATCGGTTTAGTATTTTTCAAATTGTATAATAAACACAGTTATTGCTTTGAATAATTGGTATTGGTAGGCATTTCAGAAGTGATATTACGCAACTCGTTTGGATGACGAAACAAGTGCAAAACAGACAGCTGTAATTGCATTCTGGCACGCGTAAACAAGCAAATAACTATCTTTCCGCGGTTTTGTACAAAATAAGCAAATTGGGGGGTGGTTTAAACAAAAATTAAGCGAAAGCACCGCCGCATAAAAAAAACGAACTATTAAACTGCCGAGACGCCATCTAAATAGAAACACTTGCACAAAAAAACTAAACGATGCTGTGGTAGACGCATCGGTCACTCTATGCCGCTGAAAACGTTTAAAAACAACGTGCTTTGGTGGACTCGAAAGTTGGGAGGCTTCGTGGTCAAGTTAGTATGCGTGTGACTACTATGCCCAAGGTCCTGGTTCAAATCCCGACACGGTCCACTTGAAAAATATTAGGTGAGCATCTTTTACAAAAATTCGTCCTCATTCGGATAAGAGGTAAAATGAAGATCCCGCGTGTGAGTGTTGTCAAGTACATTAAAGATCCTAACTTGCTTGGAACAGAAAGGGTGCGGCAAAATTCAAAATTTCCAGGTAAAATTTCCTGGTCAGTGTAGTACCTTCGAGTGGAGCATTGAAAAATCAAATGTATGGACTCAAGAGTTGACGACTAAGAGCGCGGAAACCTGTAATTCATGGCGCCGCTACCAATGCGCAGCGGGGGAATTAAGAAAACTAGCAAATGCTGATAGAAGAAACGTGAAGGAAAGAATTTAAAAAATTCTGTAAGCATAACACTAAAACAGAAACCTGAAGAACGGCGTATCGCGTAATAATGGGCAAACAATAGAAGATTGCGCTCAACAACGTCAAAAAAGATAATGGGGAATATATGGAGGGATTTAAAATAATGGTGGAGTATTTGTTGGAGAAATTTTTCCATAGGACGATCCAGAGGAGGATGAAGACATGATAAAACGGGGAGATGCAGAAGGGCAACGGACAGGTGCCGGTAAGGCAATTCTCGTTCACGGGGTTGTAAGGGCTTTTAGGAGAATGAACCCTAAGAAGGCACTGGGGCATTATGGAATTACCTCAGACGCAGTTACAAAAGCATGCTATTGTTTAATCTTTATTGGAAGTAGGACAAATCTCCACGTTGCAGGAAAGTCCAGAACTTGAAATTCATCCCTATACCTAAAAAAGCGAATGCATCGGACCCCGGCAGCTATCGTCTAATTAGCTTGATAGCGGTACTGGGGAAAGCTTTAGATTGAGTCATGACCACGCGAATTGAACACACGGTACGAGACAGCGGCGGTTTCAATCAGCGACAATTTGGATTTGCGTATGGTAAGTCGGCTGTTGATGCCTTAGGGTTTGTAGTCGAAGAAATTAAGTAGGCGAGGAAAACAAAGCGGTATTGCATCGTCGTGGTTTTGGACAAAGCATTTGATGCTCTACATTTGAATTTCCAATGCTCCAGCCGAAGGTACTACATTGTCCAGTAAGCGAGTTTTTCTTTACCTAGAAATTTTGAATTTTACCGAATCCTTGCTGTTCAAAGCAAGGTAGGAATCTTAAACATGCGTCACAACACACACACGGGACCTCCATTTTACCTCTCATCCGAACGAGGGCATATTTTGGTGAAAAATTCTCGTTTATCATTTTTCAAGCAAATCGTGTCGGGATTCAAACCCGGAACCTTGGGAATAGTAGTCACACACTTACCATCCACACCACGAAGCCGCCCAACGTTTGATGCTGACGGATGCCCGTCTAATGTTTGAGATTTGGAACGCAGGAATTGTCCGCGAAACCCAATGTCGTTGGTCACCGGTGCGATTCAAACAGGTTGAAATTGTGGGTGAAATTGTATCGCGTGTAGTGGAAAGGAAATGCCGGCAGGGGTCATGCTTTGGTCCCACACTCCGGAAGTGTCTATATGAGATCAATTTTAGGGTCAATTTGCCCAAAGGATGCACTATTGTGGGGTTTGCGGATGATACGCTTTTGAATATCAAGTCGAGATTGTTAATGGTGAGATGAGCGCAGCCGTACGACGCGTTGAGCAGATTGCATTAATGGTCACGGGTGGTCAAGTTGAAGTTAAACACGTCGAAAGAAAAGGCGCTTTATTTCGGAACGAAACCAGGACAGCGTCCCCCTAGGCTACAACTAGGAGGGAAGAGAAGATCCCATTTAGGTTAGCTAACAAATTGAATTGGAAGGCGCATGTGGAGTTTGTTAAAAGCAAGGGCAGGGAGAATGATTTTACCATTTTTATTGTATCCCGTATTTCCGAATTTGGTGCAATTAGATATTAGATAAATAACAAATAGGATATTTTCGATGACATGTCAAAAAGGCCATCCGTTCTGAACGGACTTGCGCTTTAAAAAAGTTGTAGAATACTAGAACGGCTAAAATGGCTTTCGTGTTTCAGTGAATTAAAAAGCCAAACTATAGGTTTAACCAAATTAGTGGGGTCCTTATTGAGGAACTAGACTAACACAGGTTCCCGAAAGAGGGCAGCAAACCTTTCGTACCTGGAGTGACAGAAACCATAGTGGTCGGTATGGTATTCTATGACACACCACTGCGATGTGGAAGGTATCGGGAAATCATCGCATTACTTCACAAGTACGCAGTATAAGAAAAATGTTTGGAAAATGATGGCATTCTCTGAGGTAAAAAATTCCCGAGTTAAAGGAACCACTTCGCAGTATGTGATCGGCAAATTGACTAAAACGAAAAGCAGAACCGGAAGTATAATGCGATTCGGGGCGTGGAACATTAGAACATGAAGCAAGTAGGCAAGCTAGAGAACTTGAAAATTGAAATAAATAGTCTAGCATTAGTAAAGATTAGCGAATTGGGTGATCAAGGACTGCGGATTTTCGAACTTTGCGTGTGGAAATAGTTGTGCGGAAAAAGATAGGACAGTGTAGAAAACTACTTACACAAGAACCAAAAAGTACGCATGGTTAGATTAGAATCTACACTGACAAACACGGTAATAATACAAGTTTACATGCCCGCCTCTAGCAACAGTGAGGAAAAGGTAGAAGCGATCTACAAAGATATCGAAAACATACTAAGATAATTAACAAGACATGAAAATTTAATAAATACGGAGGTTTCAAAGCAGAGGTAGGCGAGGGTGGAGAAAGAGCGGTAGTAGGTTTATTTGGTATAGGCACAAGAAACGACAGCGGAAATAGGCTGGTAGAGTTTTGTGACAAAAACAAATTAATCTTCACATACATGTTATTTTAACTAAATGGCGATATACGTGGAAGATGCCCGAGGACATACGTAACTATTAAATAGATTACATTCTTGTTAGACACGAGTTTAGGAATCAAGTAAATAACTGTAGCTGCTACCCAGAAACAGATATAGATACTACGCACGACATACTATAATTACGAAACCGCGCTTAAATTAAAAATTTGAAGAAAAAGGAATGGGAAAAGGCACTTTGACTTTAAGAAACTAAAAGATAAGGATGCCCCCACAAAAGATTTAAGAAAATTCAAAAGAATTGCTGAAAAACATAAGGAAAATTTTTTGATTCTAAGGAAGTAGAAGCAGATCGAAATAACATTAAATCCAGCTTAGACATAGCGGGTAAAATATTCTGGGGTATACACAAAAAGAAAATAAAATACCCTAGATAACAAAAAAATATTCTAATTTTAATAAAAGAAAGACGAAAATATAAAACAGACCAGTCTAAGCAGAGAAACAGATACAAAGCCATAAAGTGGGAAATTATACGCAAATGCAGGATAGGCCGTGCTGCAATTAACAGAAAAAGGCAACTACTATGTTTGAAAACAACAAACATAGAAACAAGGGAAGATTAGTGAATGCATATGCGTGGAGCACAGCACTGTACGGTTGTGAAAGGTTGACAGTAGTAAAAGCGGGCAGAAAAAGGTAAAAGCTTTCGAAATGTGGTGCTACAGACGTATAGTGACGTTATCATGTACATACAAAATTAAGAACAAAGAGCAACTAAAATGGTAGGGGGAGAAAAAAATGTGGAAAACGGTAAAAAAAATTGGAGAGATAGAATGATAAAACACGTTCTATGGTATGAAAAAATATTGAGGAATATATTATAAGCAAATCTATTAATTCGGCAAATGTTCAAGTGTTAAAGATGTTGGTAGGCGCTGGCTGCTCAACCCCATTCACATTCCGTACATGTGATTTTCCAACGCTCCACCCGAAAGTACTACATTGGCCAGGAAGCAAGTTTTTTTACCTGAAAAATTTTGAATTTTGCCGAACCCTTGCTGTTCCAAGCAAGGTAGGGATCCTTAACGGGCGTGACAACACTTACACACGGGACCTCCATTTAATTTCTCATCCGAACGAGGCCGTATTTTTAGGAAAAATGCTCGCCCAACATTTTTCAAGCGGATCGTGTCGGGATTGGAACCCGAGACCTTGGACCTGGTAGTTACGCGCATACCAACTACGCCACGGAGCCGCCCCCTTCACATACCACACATGTGATTTTCCAATGCTTCACTCGGAGGTACTATATTGGCCAGAAAGCGAGTTTCGTTTACCTAAAAAATTTTGAATTTTGCCGAACCTTTGCTGTTCCAAGCAAGGTAGGGATATTTAACGTGCGTGACAACACTCACACACGGGACCTCCATTTTACCTCTCATCCGAACGAGGGCGTATTTTTGTGAAAAATACTCGCCTAACATTTTTCAAGCGGACCGTGTCGGGATTCGAATCGGGACCTTAGACGTAGTAGTCACACGCATACCAATTCGCCACGGAGCCGCCTCCCCTTTTCACATACCACTCAACATCGGGGAAATAGGGTATATATTTGTGAAACAATAAAAGGGGGCCGAACTGCATCTAAGAAGAAAGAGCAGCAAGTATGTTCAAAGACAACAAACATAGAAACAAGGAGAAAATTGTTGAAAGCATATGTGTTGAGCACAGAACAGTACGTCTATAAAATAGGGACAGTAGGAGAAGCAGCCAGAAAAACGGTGAAATCCTTTTGGAATGCTGTGCTTCAGATGTATGATGATGATATTAGCATGGCCAGACAATGTTACTAACAAAGAGCTTATAGAAATGGTAGAGGAATAAAGATAACTGTGGAAAACAAAACAAAATAGGAGAATTAATGTAGCATTCAAAAATGTTCCTTGTACCATATTCCCTAATAATTTATTATTTCTGCCCATAATTATTATTATCGCCCAGTATAAATTAAATTCGGAACGAATATTAACTTTTGTTAGGTGAAGAAACATGTGACGGTTTGATAAGAGCGGACACGTGTCCTCGAAACCAGTTCACATGATGCGAATTAGCATTCATTTGTCTGTTTCAATGGTGCCTGTGAGCACTCGTGCTTAATAAACCACAGTTATCGCTTATTTATCGTGTTTTCCCTAATACCGGGGTAAGTATTTCGTAATAATACTCCTCTATATTTTTATCTTGCTTAGTTGTAATTTTTCCTTGTATTAATTAACTTAGGAAGCCCGTACGGAGGAAGTCCGCCACGAGGACATTCTGTGCCGCTGCAACAAATATTGCTGAATTGAATTGCAACGTCACTGACCAGTGTACAAGTCCACAACAATGTACCTACGGGTGATCATGGAAATCCTACCAAAATCTCAGTTATCTGTATTTTAACAGGAACCGCTCTGCCGCACATCTGTATACCTGCTTGGGGTCGAGTTCAGTACACTAAGATAACGGAGATCAAAGCCGTATATCTCTTTTACTAACTTGTTTTGTTTATCATGATACTACTACCTGCCGATAAGCGCCTGGCAGTGGTGAATTTCTACAATATTGCTTTCTGTGTTTAAGTGAAGCACTAGCGTAATGGTTTCATATTTTAGTACCAATTTTTTAGTAATTAGGGAACTTAATTCCAATTAAGTTGTCTTTAATTTGGTTGATGTTCACCAAAGTTATATTTAAACTCTGCTAGATAGCATAAGGTGTCTAACATTATCATAACCTACAAACGTATCTGTTTACTGTAGCATATGAATTACTGTTGCTAAAACTTTTAGTAAAAAAGCTCAAATGTGTAATTACTTATGTCTTTTTTGTAACAATGAGGTAACCATGGTAACTACGTTGCAAGTAAAGTAAGCTGCAAGTCTTTTTAATCATTGTACATGTAGTTATAAGTTTACTTATTAGAATTAACTAATTATTAGAGCTGGAAAAGATATGGAGATAACATTATACCTGATACGTTTGAAATTGCTCTCTTGATTATCTTATTTATAACAACTAAGCTAGATTAACACTCAATTTTCATCTTTCAAGTTGAATGTATCTCCGTGCTTATTACGAAAGCAGGTGGTGCCCAAAAAATAATCCTGATAACGTCAAATTATCTATTTATTTGCTATTAACTCTCCCATAATATTTTTCAGGATTTAAGAAGCCCTAACGTCAGTCAATCCTAACCAACGCCTGGTCTGCTCTCCAACGAACCCTAGTAGCTGGCCGATTAGGTGCATTATCTTATACACTCAAGCCCCCTTCATTTTTTAATCGAAACAACAAGACAAATAAGAACACAACAATAGAACCGTAGGATACGTTGTAAGGCATTTTTGGTGAATAGTGCGGAATATATTACAAGCAGAGATAGGAAAAAAAGAGGTAGAAGTAGACTTGGATCAGACTATTGCACGCAGATAGTGATAGATGCAGACTGTGAAAATTTGAGGGGGCTATGTAGGTTAGTTCAGAATAGGAAATAATGAGGGTACGCGTCTAACCAGTTTCAGGACTGAAGACCTAATGCTGATGATTATATTATAAGCGGAGAAAGGAAAAAAGAGGTAGAGGTAAACCTAGATTAGACTATTACACACAGCTATTGGAAGTGCAGGCTGTGATAGGGGAAGAAAGAAATATGTGAAAAACAATAAAAATAGGAGAGATATGATGATAGGTCACATACTAAGGAATGAAAGAATAGTGCGGAATATATTAGAACCTGAGATAGGAAAAAAGAGAGGTAGCGGTAGACCTAGGTTAGACTATTGCACACAAATAGTCAGAGATGTAGGCTGTGGGAGTTTTAGGGAAACGTGTAGGTTTACTCAGAATAGAAAAGAATGGAGGTATGAGTTCAACCAGTTCTAGGACGAGAAACCTAATGATCAAAAAATTCATTATCTTTAAACGTGATGTTTTTCGTAAACTACAGGTGTAAATTTTGCAATATACTTAACAAATGTTGATTGTGCGAAAAATATAATCCGAAAACTATTGGTTCGGCAAATATCTAAGTGGTGGGGTATTTGGTAGTTGTTAGGTTACTTACACTCCTTCGCTTCCCATTGAATATCGGTGAAATAAGGTGTATCTTTAGAAAACAATAGAAAAGGAAGAAAGCGTGTATATTTGGCAAAAGCCGTCAACAATGTAAAATAGCAAATACTCATAGCTTACCCAAAGAACAAACAGCTTTAGTAGACTTAGAGCAGGAACGTAAAGAAGTAAATATTAAGATAGGGATGAGCCAAGGATGTGCGATATCCCCATTAATTTTTAACTTGGGTATCGTAAAAGCAATGAATACTGTCAAATGCAGGAAGACATCTGAAGTTATTATGCTGGAACAAATATTGATATTCTTAGATTTACAGATGACATAGCGGCATTAGCATCTAGCAAATAAGAGTTAGACGCAGATCTAAATACAATGGAATACGGTATGAAAACCAACAAAGATAATGCTGAAGTACTAGTATGTAAGGGAGAGGAAAATAAATAAAAACAATTGAAAAATAGGAGTCATACATTTGCAAACGGTTAAGGATTTCTGCTACATAGGAAACCAAATAACGCAAGAGGCAGAAGGTGTAAAAGATTTAAAAATCTAAGCACAAGGCAATGCTGCATTTAGCAAGAATAAGCAGCTGCTATACTCAGAGATAACAAACACAGAAACAAAGAAGAAAATGTCGAAAGCATGTTTTTCGGCTGAAACAAAATTTTTTCTTATATTAAAGCAAACTCCTGCCAGGGAAATTAGTCACAATAATGTAGCTGCCCTGACTATTTCATTAGTGGTGGTAGGGCGTATATCTCTAGGATTCGAAGAACCAAAGAGCACCACAGAAGTACTTTCATTCTAAGAAACTTTTTTAAATTGAAAGCAACCCCGGTCTGCGGTATGCTTAGCAAGGCGGCTCCGTGGCTTAGTTGGTTCGCGTGTGACTTTTAAGTTCAAGGTCGCGGGTTCGAATGAGTGTTGTCACGTAAGTTAAAAATCCACACCTTGCTTGGAATAACAAGCGTTGGGCAGAATTCAAAAATTTCCAGATAAAAAGAAACTCCTTCCTGTCCGATGTATTTGAAAATCAAATGTAGGGTAAACATAGCAACAAAATATATGATATTAAGCATTAAGAAATACTAGAAATGAACTAACTTTGGTTTCAAGTGATTTTTCAAATTGAAATAAATCCGGTCAACTGCGAAATAGCCGCAAAGTACAAGTTGTATCAGTAGCTGCCTGTCACTGAGATATTAATGTTAAACAACACTTAACTTTGGTTAGCGGAATTTCTTGAAATTCGGTCAGCTATGAAGCTAATATCAAAAATACAAGTAGTGACAATTTCTATATTAGTAGTTATTTGTAACTAAGATATCAGCGCTAAAGAGCACTTACAAAGTACTAAACTTTATTATATTTCTTACCAATTATGGCCACAAAGGCAAAGGCATGACAAACGCTACCTTCAGTATAATTACATCATAAATCATGAGACCTAAATATAAGTAACTGTAGAGGCCAGAGTTATGAAAATGTCAGCAGCATATCTGGAGTTATAGAGAATACATACCATGCAAAATTCTTAGATCTTTATTCCTTAGTTGTTTGTAATTCGTTTGTTTAAAACGGTAGAAAATGTTGGTATTATGGGAGGGAAGAGGTTCATCAACCAAAGCTCCGAAATTCGTTAGTATGATCCTGAGTAACCATTACGTATCTTTTTGTCATGAAATATTTTGAACATGAGCCATGGCATCAATTCGTATATAATTATAGCATGGATATAAACAACTTTCACTTGAAAGTTTTCTATATTGTAATTATCAAACGGGCGTTTGGTTTATTTATATAATTTTTCTGGCGATTAACGGTACATGGTATAAAAGCACTATTGATCAGTAGCAAGAAACTTTTTTTATGGAAGTTACGAAAATAATGTGACAGTAATTAAGATGTATATAGGACACTCTGGAAATTACTTTTATTCGGTTTTTACTGAAGTGACCTTATATCTATTTAGCGATAAGAAAGAATAATTCATAAGTATCGTATTACAAACATATCTGTATAGTGATAAAAAGGATGATTAATAGGTATTGTAATGTAGTAGGTTTGATGACGTACATTTTAAATGTTTTCTCGATTTAACTAAAATAATGGACTATTGTATATAAACGCGAGCTCCGTTGCGATAAATTAGTGTTAGTTTGAATCTACTCCTAATATACGTTCGATGTACTTCAAGCAATATACATAGAGATTCACTTACGTAATATAAATATGTTGAAGCGTTCTAATTTTCCGACACCCAAACATTTTATAAAATTATAAATTAGCTACAATAATTTCTGTATCCACCTTGTATACTGATATTATTCTATTTGTTTTAAAACCTTTTATATAAGTTAAATAAATGAATACAATCACATTTAGTGAGTATTTTAATTCTCGTAAACGGGTGAAAGAAACACATTTAACAAAATTTAAATAATTCGATTTGCGTGGTTGAAGGTCGAACATAATTCTATTGCATCTTCTGTTTACGTTCAAAACATGCGCAAAGCTACGAATTCTGCAACAGGATACTCCGACTCCTCCTGCATATTTGCTGATAGAACTTCGTGCAGTAAAAATGTGGAAAGTTTTAAATGTCGGTGATATTCGGGTCGCACTTCATCAGCATTAGCCTTTCAACACGTGCCTCGATCTGGTGGATTTAACAATGGGTAGTATTGTTAAATTTAGAATTCTAAAACTTTATTCCTTTTAAGTTTTCCAGCGCAACAAATTTATAAAATGATTTAACAAATACTTTAGAAAAAAAATTAACAAGAAACAACTTGAGTTCTGGTTTTGCTTCATGTAAAATTGCCCGTTCGTTTGTTGAGTATTAAATTAAAGATGCAACATCAAAAACGCCGTGTAGGCTATTATTAGAAAATGGACTAAGAATAATTCCAGTTATCCCCGAAGACCTCCTGTTCTTCGGTCGACTACCATCTGAGGTAAACCAGTTTTTTTGAGGAAATTTACCGGCCATCTTGCCGTTTATGTTCCAAAGCCGTTTCACTGTTGGATGTTATTGTGAAGTTTGAAGGTGACTTTTGCTTTTACCCGGTACTTCTACTCTTTTATTGATTGGCAAGCTGTTCGTTTGTTTCCGTGATTGGAAAATTTTGAATTACTTATCTGCTATGGAATTGTGAATTGTCGAACACGTTTAGTTATTTCGTACATCTTGATAAAAATTTGTGTTAATATTTTTCTGGAAATTAAAGTTTAACGCCAATATGTTATTTATAGCTTGTTTTCCGAAATATAATTAGTTATTTTGAACAAGAATTATAAATTTAACTGGTTAAATATGTACTTAAAGATTGTATATCTATATCAGATCTGGTGTCGGTAATAAACTGACCTATGTTTGTGCTTTACTAAGTTTACTAAAGTTATTTAAATATCTCACTGGACAAATAATTGAACGCTTTCTCTTAATGTTTTTTTCTTAGATGACAATAATATTTAATTTCAATACACTTATAAAATTTGGCTATATCAAATTCTCATTTTTGTTAGCATTTTAGAATCCCCTATTAAAAGTAGACATCGTGTTTACTCGGTGATTAATTTTAGAATTTGTTGATGCTACATACTAAGCAGAGTCACATTTGCACAAGTAGGGTGATTGTGTAAGCTCCGAATCCAACTGAAAACTAAACTTAAAGTTTTTTTAATACTTTCAGCATATTTTTTGTAAAGAAACGCAAACTGTTGTTTCATGTTATTTGTTTAACCTCATATTTTATTACAGGTACAGAGTCTGTACGAATTTAAGGTCAAACCTTCACAGTTTTGAAACGGAATTTGATCGTCGAAGTTTTTCTACACTTTTGTGTGACGATATTTGCTTGAAGTTGTTTATTTTATAAGTATAGTGGCGTCCTGGTTTATCCGTTAATTATTAACCGACTCCCTCTAATAGTCTCTGCCCGCAGAAGTAGAGTTCAGAGTTAGTTCGGAAGTCTCCCAAAAGTCAGTCACCATCTACGAATAAAAATTACATTGTAGTGTTGGGTACCCCCTTTTCACTAGTAACCAACAAAACAGCACCTTCAGAAAAAAATATGTTCAAGTGTCACATACATAAACCACAAGTAAAAGTAGTACTAAAACAGCTTTTAGTTCATCGTATTTAAAAGATCAAATTAGTGCCTACGAATACTGATTAAGCTAGTATTAATGTAAACAAGACTCCGAAAATGTTTGTGATGGAGAAGAATAATTATGAGACTTGTATTTATTAGAAATAAAGGCAAAAGGACAGCTTAAGCACTCGTTCCAATAACACAGTCTATATTACACTTAGCGTTAAGTTTGTCCAATGTAAATAAAACACTTCCACAAAGAAATATTGATCATTTTGACAAAGGAAATTAATACGAAGCCATTTAGCTAAATAATCAATATGTTGTATCAATGCAAAATACATTCTAAAAATAGCATTGAAATCAGCGCTGTAATCATATATATTAGGTTCATTTTTATCTGTACATTTTCTCAATATAGGTACTTAAAATTTCGGATACTTCTTTATCTAATGCTCCTTAAGAACTCCATCTCTATTCAATTGTATCGTTAATGGGAATAACTCGGGAGCTCCCAACAGAGCTCTGAAAGCTTAGATTTTCTCTTGCAAAAATAAATATCCCGAGAGTTTTATAGCGTTAGAAGCTACTTGGCCTGTGTTTTATGGTATTACCAATTACTCCGTGAAATTTTAGAATGACGATTTTAAATTCTAAATGACAGTTATGCATTCCATTGCGAAATTTCAGTAAGCACCTTAAAGAGATTAAGTTTAGTTACAAACGGCTATAAATAATCTGCCCTTTAACTGATTTAATTAGAGTCAACTTTAGTATAATAAAACCAGCTGTAAATTTCCTTATTTTTATGAGATACTCAACTCTAAAGTTATTTTATTCGAGTTTGTTTAATTTCGTAAAATGCTTTAGTTGAAGGTTCTTGTATAAAGCTGTTTTAATATATTACAATAAGTAAGTTGATTTTATCTTTTTCCCTTCTTTATATAGGAAATACATTTCTATAGAGAACCCTGCTACAATAACAAAATACTAAATGAGACCACTACAATATTGTTACTGTGGCATTGTTACTTTGCTTATTAATCTAATAGAATATTTCAATAAAATAAAAATATAATTTATAAATATCTGTTCACTTAAAATAATTCATAAAAGATATAATAGCAGATACGCTCCTTCGCTTTAGAGGTCTAAGTTTCTATAATAAGAATCGTCAAATTGTCATTTCGTGTCACTTTTCTATCAGCGTCTGAACAGGTAAGCTGCTATCTGCGGCGTAGAAAGGTCAAGATGGTATCCAGGCACATGGCCTGTAATACGGTCCGCAAGAAGTTGTAATTGATTTAACCTTCGTGTTGGAATGTGGTTCCTGGCAGCTGTAGTGTGAAGATTTTATTTTGTATTCCACCTTTAGCAGCTCAGTTGATTCATGCTGGCGGAAGAAATAGAAGTCCCCCCATCATTAAAACAGTTAGTATAATTAATTAGATAAATTTTACTAATGTTTTCCTCACAGTGCAATACTGTGAATATCGTCCATACCATAAATACAGCTGAAATTTTGTTTGAGGTTTAAAATACAAGAAAATTATAGGACGTACTTAGTGCAGATTTGGTTTGGTTAAATAATTTTTGTTCAGAAGATCCTTTCTAATTCCAGCGTTAAATTCATTCGTAATGGTGTGTTCCCTGTTGTGTGCATCGCAGATGTATATGGAATAATCCACATCTGGTGTCATAAGTTCAAATTTTTTTGATCACACTGTACTTCGACACGTGAGTGATATTTAATTTTTAATTCCAGTTATATTTATTTAAATGTTTTACGAAAGATAGAAGGTTGAAGTTTTACCTTGATTTAGTTAACTTAAATTTATTTAGAAAAAAAAGATTCCGTACTAAACTTGTAACTTTGCAAAATTTTAAAGATGGCTATGTAGTTTGCTTATCGTAATTGTTTCACAAGCAGATAGCGATAACACACTGAAAAAGTTGTTATTGACATATGATGTCAAAAATATCTAGCTATCCAATATAAATATCACATGTTATTTTGCGTTACTTTAAAACTATCTTTAGTAACTTGGAGGTCATGTAATTTGATTCTTAAACAACATAATAAACTTTTCTATATAAGATATTAAGTAAAACTAACTCTTTGTTGAATGATGCAATTTTATAAGACGTTCAATAATTAAATTTTTTGTGAAGTCGACGTAGTACTACAGATGACTAAAATTAAAATATGCTATATGAATTATTAAGAGAGCTCAAACTTTATAGTAAATTTATGTAGAAATATTCAATTTAGAGATCTTTATGTTTCTTTTGAAGACAGAACCATACTAATTTTCTTTTCTATAAACATTTTAGTTGAAAAAGTTAATGTTAAAACAAACCAAGTGAATTTAATTAAATAGAATCCATTTTTGCATAACTCTTTTATTATTAAAAATTCAAGTAAAATTTATAGGTCATTGATGAGCAAACATTGTGTCTAATGATCACAAATACCCTGGGTGTATATATTCCTAGAACTCAAATTAAGTTATATTATTTTTGGTGAATTTTTTTAAGGACACAAACGGTGTCCATGTTGTGCATTTGTTTGTTCGCAGGTTAAGTCGAGACATCTGTAACGCATCTGGTAATTGAGATTTTGGTAAGTGCTTTGCAAGGTTGATATACAGGTTTTATGGCTATATAAGCGGTGTAGATTTAAGGTATCCGCATTCCCCTAATACAGGTATTTTTGTATGTTGTTGTATTGAAAAATACGGTGGCGCTCATTATCTACATTTTTGGTCAACAGACAATCCATGACCCAAGCTCATGATCTACCCAGAGCTAACACTCTACTAGCCGTTTATCTCTAAAGAGTTTTTCTTTTCCTTAAGCCGTTTTCCATCCAACTTTATCTTGGGCTTCCATCATTAATAAGAAATTCTCGAACTTGTGATATCAGGTAAGGGTTTATGATATATGGTGGTCCAATTTGCTATCCAGCAATCAGATGTGTGGGTGACGGCTAGTTTTGGTAAATCAAGCTGTCATCAATTTCAAAAGATTGTACCACAGTGGCTTTACTACCAATGTTAAAATGTTAAAAAGATATTTTTGTTACTTAAATTTTCAAATTTCCGTTCTACTTACCCCATTAATGCCCATAATTATTTTGGTAAAGATCCTTTTATGAAATATCACATAAAGTTCACCTTTAGACCACTGGAAGATAATTTAAATAAACTATTGAGTCTAAGTTTTTAAAAACATGATGTGCTAAACGACACCGTTGTGGACTTAACGATCTTCTAGTTGGTAGACACCTTGTTAAAATATCGTTTACATAAGTCTTTTTTTACGGAAAACATAACTTTATTTGTAGTTCATATAACTTACTGCTGCTATAAATACGGTATTCTGTTGTTAACTTAAATAGTACACAAAAAGAAGCATAAGAAACCTGCATAACTATTGTAACGTTTTAATTTTCCTAGTGTTATAGTAGGTTTATTATATGTAAAATATTGACAGTGTAAGGCATTCTTTAAGTTCAACTTTTTCATTTTGATTGTGGTAATCAATAGAAAAATTAATCTTAATATGTGTAATTTTTTGCAGTAATTTCGATAGCTATTGATGGTAGAGAAAACGTGGACATGTATACGAAAAATAAAATAAATGATAATAAACAAACAAATAATTACTTCAAACAATTACATTGTATGCAGGCGTAGTAAAGCACTTTTGTGTTCATGCGGCCGATCAAACGGATAACGATAGTAAAAACCTCTATTGAATGCGTCCGTCAAGTACGGGTAACGAAAGTCGACTTTTCAATATGGCGAACCGTAGCACATGTAATTTTGCGGCCGTCTTCAACAAAAAGCGATACTACAATGCTTCGTGTCTTCTCCATGGCCGGTGATAGGAAAGTTCTTGCACATGCGAAGAGCATAGTTTATCGATATCGCGGCACTTTGTACAGGTGCGGTGTTTTAAGTAATACACGGTACATGCACTGACAATTTGATATACCGGGCGGAGATAAATAATCAACAAATTCTAAATGGAAAATAATTTGAGCGGTAAATTATATACAATATAAACGGAACAATATGTTTTGTTACTGCGCATTATCGTTCTGAATGGACCTGCACCTTGAAGAATTTCTAGATTACTAGAATGGCTTGTGAGTTCCAGTGATCTATAGAGCCGAACTACAGGTTTATCCCATTTAGTGGGGTCTTTAGTAAGGAACTAGACTAAGACAGGTTCCCGAAAAAAGGCAGAAACTTTTTCGGTACTTAAAGTGGTAGAAACCATAGGGGTCAGTAGCATTCTAAGACACACTACTGCGATGTGGAAACTTAAGTGAATCCATCACATAATCTCCCAAGTACATAGCGCACTTAAATAGTTATATATGACGATGGCATCTGGGATAAAAAAAATTCGTAGTTAAAATAGACCACCATTCAAATCTCCTGAGGGGGCGGGGGCTACTTCTGATGATGTGATCGGAAAGTTTAAAAACATAGTCGGGAACACTTTGCAAATCGGAGCGTGGAATATCAGCAGTATGAAGCAAGTAGGTAAGCTAGAGAACTAGAAAATTGAAATATATAAGTTAGTACTAGACATAGTAGGGATCAGTGACGTTTGGAATGGAGACTATAAGGTAATTCATACAGGATCAGAGGAAGGAAATTTGGGTGTGGGGGTAGTTATGGGAATTAAGATAGGACACCGTGTAGAAAACTATTTAAAAAAACAATAGAATATACTCATGATTAAATTAGATTCTTGTAACATTTAAAACTTCTTGCAATATTATTTGTCGGCATTACCGCTATAAATTCGCTATTTTAGTATTTAGTCAACAACTTTTTATTCTGTTATTGATTCTAGTTTTCTTGCAGATTTAATAACTCAACAAATTTTCAAGGTACACTACAATTTCACGCGTAATTGCAATCTGCAACGTATTATGTGGTTCCAGCTGATAACATAATTGCAAATCATTTTTACGTGCTCGTAGTTCCTTAATTATAGTATTGAAGATATTTCAGTTCGATTGTCCATTCGTGACAGAAAGTCACTTTTCGTTTTCTTGTTAGAAGTGAAAGGTCGTTGCTGTGATTACAGAGTCAAGATGGCGCCATAAATTAAGTTTTCCTGGCAAAGACGTAGAAAAAGAAAAGTTAAATCATAAAGAGTTGTCTGATGCGACTCACGTGTTAGTTATAACTTCTTCGCAACGGTTTGTTTATATATGAAATTAATCTAAATTTATAATGAAATTTATTACAGTGCAACTTAGTTTTACGTTCATGGAACCCATTTATAATATAACTTTTTATGCTGTTACATTAGACAGAAATGGATTTCCCGTCCGCATCTAGGCATGCAGTAAATTGTTGGTTGACCGATATGTGGTTTAAAGGTTAAAAGATCATTTTAAGTCACTTGGTAAGACCGTTTAATTTTTTATGATTTTGCTGCATTTTACAGTGACTCAGTAACTTATAAATGTAGTGATGTAGAGTAACTTTTGAGATGTTATAAACTACCTCATACTGCAGAATGGAATCAACTATTTGTTTCATGAATAATTTTGTGAAGTACTTTGTTAAAAATATCCTCTTTTTAAATTTGTGATCTTTATAATTTATAGAACAATTTTATATAACTGATGATGTCTTCAGGCTCAGAAATTATTCTTAAACTTTACTGGCTTTACACAAAAAAAAATGTATTTTGTCCAGATATGTGATTGTCACTTGTTAATTATAAAATCAAGTTCTGTATTCAATTTTAATGATACTGTTTACCTTGTTTACCTGAAATTACATGTCAAGATGTTCACTTAATAAAGCCTAAAATCAGAAACGTGAAGGTTAAACTGAATTAAGATATTTGATAATTTTGTTCAAGGTTGAGTAATTCTAAAAAAATGTAAAGTCTTTCGTAGCGCTACCTCACTAGTAATTATAAAAAAATATATATTGTTACATAAAATCAGAAATTATATTACGATTTAGTAGGAATTAAGCCTTGAACTTAATGTTTTACGCCTTCTGTGTAAAACATGGACAATACACTAATGAGAATTTTGTTTGTATTAAATTACATTAATAATGGCTCGTAATGTGTTTTAAAGACGTAGCCGAATGAAAAGTAAATACCATATATATCAAACGCGGAGAGTGGGAGGATTCACCTACATACCAATAAAACCAAAAAAAAACTTGACGTCCACGATTATCTATTAACAAATAAAAATAAATAAAGGATTCTGTACAAACAAGCAAAGAAATAAATTAAGCGTTACTATTTCAAAGCAAACAATTAGGTGATATAAAGAGTTTAGTACTTTTGATACGAAATGCACATCTCGTATTTTACACAAAATACAATTAATCAGTAGTAAATAAACATGTGTGAGCTTTTGTCAGGCGTTTTTAAAATTGCACCTAATACTTTTTGTAAATTAAACTAATCAGTAGGAAAGAATTAACGTGTGAGAGCTTTTGGCAAACATTTTTTTAAATTGTACATAATACCGTTTGTAAAATAAACCAAGCAGTAGAAAAAATAAGCGTGTGTCTGTCAAACATTTTTAACAATGATCCATCACACCTATAGAGCGATAATATTGATTTGCAGCAACAAACAATAGCTCTACTGTGTCACGTTTCTTATCACGTAACCACACTAAACGCTGATACGGAATGTGCCATTGATATACACAAAAGAAAAAGTTGTGTACCTGTATGTGTCTAGATACTTAGGTTGCACGCCATCGAGGGTGTGTCAACACAGCAACGCCACGGTAGTCAGGATTCATCTGCCCTGCCACCGTAACTGCAGCAGAGGTCTACAGAGAAAAGCAGTTAGTCTACGTTAACGAACAGTTGGGCTTACATAAAGAAAGAACCCATTTGGCCTCCAGCTAAGAGCAATACACGCAAGATGCCTCCTACTAGTCGAACTGAAAAACGTGCATTGCTTTTGAAGTACTGTGACGAATAATGTAGAAAATATTTCAATGCACAAGCTGCAGAATCTAATTCAAAATGGGTTCAAATAACACAAGTTCGAACTACAGTCCTCGCGTTATCGAAGCGCAATTAGCAAACTGGAAAACACGCTATCAAATATTAGTAGGATCTATTATTTCGACAAGTCTTTAAATGGGAAACACAAGAGAAAGCAATTATACGTTATCTGAATGTTTAACAAATTAACGGATACCTAAAACAAAGTATTGACGATTTAATTTATCAAATAATTTTCGTTTTAAAAGCAAAGTGGATTTGAGTTAAAATTATGTTTAGCGGGCTTATACTGAACAGGTACACTATATTGGGTATTGTTGGAAAATTTAAGAATAGAAATGGAATTTATTCGAGTGGGTAATGACTTAACCAGGAAAAAAAGGGTATTTAATTTATGTAGCAAAATAAATTTAACAAAAATATAGAATTAGTTTTGACTTTAGTGTATTATTGAAGAATTATTAAATTCCTTTAAAGTGCTAAGACAGTTGAAAGATTCCACTCACTATTAATTCATATAATGATACAATGAAAATTAATTAAAAATGAAAATAAGGATTTTGTGTTTATGCTGGATTATAAAATACAATTGGTATCTATGTTGGTAGTGTTTATGCTTCAGGGGTCCTAGGACTTCGTAAGTCTATTGAGGAAGAAGAACAGAAGTAAGTAACATGATTTGTGATCATCAAACTTTGTATTTAACGAGGCTGGTGATAATTTAAGTTTCTAAATTTTCCTTTTTTGCGAATTGATTCAGTCAGTTGCATTATAAAAAGATTTAGGTGGCGTCCATTATTTTATTTTCCTAGTTTAATAAACCCACTGACCCAATCTCATGCGACCGCGGGGAAAAACCCAGTTAGCTAAATAGTCTTTTAAGAATTTTCTTTTTCTAAAAGCGGTTTCCCATCCTAACTTTACCCTGAGCTTGTTATTATGATGTAAGAAATCTCGAACAATTAAATAAAACTTCATTAAAAATTGTTTAACACGACAATCTAAACCGGTAAATACAATAATAATACAAGTATACATACCCACTTCTAGCTATAGTGACGAAGAGGTAAAAGCGATCTACAAAGATATTGAAGACACTAAGATACTTAAAAGAACACGAAAATTTAATAATTACGGGAGATTTTTATGCAAAGGTAGGTGAGAGTAAAGAAAGAGAGATAGGTAGTAGGTTTATTTGATTTAGTCACGAAAATGATAGAGAAAATAGACAGGTAGCATTTTGCAAATTCTACGCCGTGAAATAGGACTATAATATTTGCGATAAGCATGTATTTGCTGAAGGTACACCTAGATGAACCATTTTTTAACAATACAACTTAAGGAATTTTTACACAAACCAGTACAGATGTTGCAACATGAAAACTAGAACTTGTATTTTAATATATACGGGGTATATTATTATAGTAGTAATTATATTATAATTATTTAATTAAAGTTGAAAGGTTGAATTTCGGACAATGGTTTAAAAATTGCTTACGAGAATTTTGGGAACGTTACAACACTACGGTTTAGGAATCAAGTAAGACTATAGTAGCTACCAAGAAGCAGATATAGACATTGACCACAACATAGTAATCATGGAAACCGCTTTTAAAAATGTACGGAAATAGACATTTTGACTGTGAGTAACAAAAAGATAAAAATATCCATGAACGATTTGAAAAAAATGTTAAATGCTGAAAGAAAGTGGAAACAGAATGGAATAACATTAAATCCAGCTTAGATATGGAGGCCAGAGATATTCTGGGGTATACACAAAAAGTAAATAAGAAACCATTAAATAACAAAGAATATCCTGAATTTAATAGAGGAAAGGATTTTTGGGTAGCACAAAAAATGAGTTTGAAATTCTCGCGATTCTTTGGTTTGTTCTGTGTTCTGCTCGTGTACTTTGCTATAGTCTACAAGACAGGCATGCGTACTATTCCCGTCAATTTGTAACTTGTACATCGAAGAGGCAATTAATACTGTCAAACAGAAAAACACTCAGAATAATCATGCAGGGACAAAAAATCGATATGCCTAGATTTTCAGATGATATAGAGGTATTAGTGTCTAGCAAGGTGTAACGTTTTAAATTTCTGTTACGAATTAATTACAGTTTTCCCTTTCAATTTGATTAAATGTTGGATGTATGTCGTTAACTTCGGTAAATTTAACAGTCATGAAATCTTTAAAATCGTATAATAATATTTGTTTATTAGTAATTAAGTTAAATATGGCAACTTGGATTATAATTTGCGTGGAATTATTTTATTGGCTTTCAGAGAATTTCAGATAATGCTCAATTTTTATTTGTTAATCGTATGTGTGATAAGACTTGTCAAAACCGAGTTCATTGCCGACAATTCATTCTTTATTTCTCATCTGGATTTGGCGGTCGTGCATAGGTTAGCACTCCATTTTGGGATTTTGCCTGTCCAGAAAATTTATTAAAGCATTTTTGTGTTGGTTAGAAGTCGTTTCGAATTGCTTTAATTAACCTATAATTGATAGGATTTGTGAGAACAGGTATGTAATTATTCATTGCAGTACAATTATTTAACGAGCACATTTTGTAGAATTTTTGAGTTGGTTATCAGTTACGTTCGTGTTATCCACAGCTGTTATTGAAGTCGTTGCCCGGCAGGTAATTTAGTGTTTATATTTTTATTTGCGTTAAGAATTGTGTATTCGCACAATTATTATTTGTTTTCTTATAGGGCTTGTGGTAGTATTGCGCTTATGGTAGTATGGTAGTATAGTACTTTGGTAATACTATACGGCTACCGTTGTATTTGTGGTTACTGGTTCCTGGTTGTTGTGTCTACAGCAATAAGACTTGGGAAGAATATCACAATTTTGGTGTGTTACGAGAGCAAATCATCAGATGATTTCAAGACTGATGGTGTTGGATTCATCCATGTCTCAATTGATGGAATTACAAGAAGTCGTTTGGTCAAGAATTAATTGTAGCTGATGTGGTTCGTAGACGCATGCTATTTTTCTTTATCTAATATTTAATATTTAATATTTGATAATATTTCATAAAAAATATTTAATAAAAAAAGGAAAGTAATTTGATTAATAAGAGTTGTGAACTATTTATCACGTGTACATTGACGTTGACAGTTTTCAGTAAATTTTCAGTGCACTTCCTGTCAACGACTGCGCATTTACTAATTTATGACGTAGTTTCTAACTAGCAATTCTAAACCTAATTGACAACTATTACAGTGTTGCCAACATAAGTAGATATAAATTTATTTTACATTCAGGAAAATAGTTTTGTGATCAGATTCTTGATTCTAGTATGTCAACATTAGTACTAAATCACATTTCAGTACAAGAGCAAGTTTTAATATATTTCAATTGGAGATTAAACATGTTAAAATATGGATCCATATTGTTTTAAAGGTACTCCCTGTATGTTTGTTGTGGTTTGTTTAGCATTCTTCTTAATCTTCGTTGGGAATAAAACCACTCATAGTTTTAAAATCTATTTATTTACGTTTCGATCCATGACCTAGGATCGTTGTCAAAATAATAAAACTTCAAGTTTGACGTTTATGACATAAATTGAAGGTTACTTTGATTTATTGATGTTTGAAATATTTGGTTTGAGTACACTAAGTAAAAATTTTTAAAGTTTAGAAGAATGATTGCCTTCAATTTGTGTTGCGACCTGGGATCGACTTTCATGGTAGATACGCTTAACGTGAAATCAGCTGATTAATTTTATTGGTGAATTTATATAAATTCAATAATTTGGAAAACATTTTTAACATGTTTCTATTTATACAATTGAGAGATTTCTGATTTCATGTCTTATTTTACCGAGATTCAGTGAAGGGGGTTAAGCAACCTGTGGCTACCAAGATCCCCCAATATTTATAATTTGCCGAAATAAGACATGAAATCAGAAATCTCTCAATTGTATAAATAGAAACATGTTAAAAAATGTTTTCCAAATTATTGAATTTATATAAAATTCACCAATAAAAATTAATCAGCTGATTTAACGTTAAGCGTATTGGCTACCATAGGAAAGTCGATCCCAGGTCGCAACACAAATTGAAGGCAATCATTCTTCTAAACTTAAAAAATTTTTACTTAGTGTACTCAAACCAAATATTTCAAACATCAATAAATCAAAGTAACCTTCAATTTATGTCATAAACGTCAAACTTGAAGTTTTTATTATTTTGACAACGATCCTAGGTCATGGATCGAAACGTAAATAAAATAGATTTTAAAAACTATGAGTGGTTTTATTCCCAACGAAGATTAAGAAGAATGCTAAACAAACCACAACAAACATACAGGAGTATTTACAAGTCAGGTATGGGCCTGAAATTTGTATTTGTTTTAGACAGTTGGACAATCTAAACCTAAAGCTATCGCATTCCAAAATTCACTCACATTCCTAATAAAGTGCAGAAACAACGAAATAATACCAAAAGGATTTAGAATCAAATTTGGAAAGACAAGCAATAAACTATCAAGAATTCTCGAAAGAGCAAGTTACAGTATGATGAGGGAAAGACTACAAAACCACCGACACATTATTTATAAGTTAAAACAAGATATTGAGGGCATTATAAATTTCATACGAATAAAGGTAACAAAATATGATTTTGATAAAATTCTCGTTAGTGCAAAACCTACTACGAATCAGTATTTTCCAAACAAAAAGAAATTCACATAAAGAAATTTAATAACCTATTTATAGAGAAAATAACACACAAACTAAAACGTTAGAAAACAGGAACACCATGCTAAACACCGTGATAAATTTATCAAACAGAACCATTAACGACACAGAAAAATCAATTCTTTCAAAAGGCCTTAACTTTTCAGTAACACCAAAATCAATACCAACCTTTGAAATAATTAGCTGTATTGAGAAAACAGCAAACCAACTCGAAGAAGATCAAGCAAACGAATTTAGAATACGATGTAAAATCGAAATAGAAAAGAATCACAAAATAAAGCCAAATGTAAGTAATAACGAAATAAAAGCAATTCGCAATCTAAAAAACGATAACTCAATTATAATTCTACCTGCTGACAAAGGCAATGCAACAGTAATAATGAATAAAAACGATTACAACACAAAAGTCAACGAACTATTGAACACTGAGAATTACACCAGTTTAGAAACGGACCCAACAAAATCAATTGAAAATAAAATATACAAAACTCTATTTAAATTTAAAATGAATTCGAAGACAAAGAAAGAAGTAAACTAGTCCCACATTACAGTAAACCACCCCACTTTTACGGTCTACCAAAATTCATAAAAAGACATTCCTCTAAGACCTATTGTAAGCTCAATAGATTCACCATACCATAATTTAGCAAAATTTCTACTAAAATTATAAATCCATTAGCAGGCAAAACGGATTCTTTCATTAAAACAACCAACACTTTTTAGAAAAACTATCAAACATAAAATTGAAAATACACACACAATGGTAAGCTTTGATGTAGTAAATCTCTTTACAAATGTCCCTATAAACAAAACGCTTAATATTATAAAAACAAACTCGAAAAGATGGCAATCTTAAAGAAAGAACAAAACTAAGTATATCATCGATTATGGAATTACTTGGTTTATGCGTAAATACCACATATTTTCAAATAAATGATCAATTTTACAAACAAAGCTTCGGAATGGCAATGGAAGTCCACTATCCCCAATCTTCAGTAATATATTCATGGAGGAATTCGAAAAAGATGTGATATTCACACAAGAATTGAAACCATTGATCTGGTGGAGATACGTTGATGATGTTTATGCTATTTGGCCTCATAATATAGAATTAATTAAAAACTTTATACAGTCAATTAACGAAATAGAACCAACTATTAAATTCACATATGAATTAGAACAACATGGAAAACTTCCGTTTTTAGATATTCTAGTTAGCAAAAACGATACAACAATTAATACATCGGTATATAGAAAACCAACGCACACTAACAGATACTTAAACTTCGATTCAAACCACCCACAATGTGTCAAACGAGGAATTATCAAAACCATGTATGATAGAGCAAAATTAATATCATCAAACGAAGAAATTTTAAAGAAAGAGAAAGACCTAATCAGATGTACACTAATAGAAAACAAATATCCTAAAAGAATAATAGAGAAAGAAATGAATAAAACCCTAAAAATAAAGAAAAGAAAACAAAACAACAATACACACCACAAAATGCTCTCAATACCATACATAAAAGGATTCTCCAAAAATTCAAAGAATAGGAAACAAATTTAGAATTAAAACAGTATTTAGAACCAACAATACACTAAGAGCACAATTAACAAAAACAAAACCCAAAACGCAATACAAAATTCAAAAACTGTATCTACAAAATACCGTGCGAATGTAATAAGTTTTATATAGGAGAAACTTCCAGACCATTTGAAGTTCGATTAAGAGAACATAAATCATATATAAAAATAGAAAATTTGAAAAATCCATGATTTGCCAACATGCATGGGACTCAGTCATAAAATAAAATGGGAAGATGCAAAATTATCGACAAAGAAGAAAACCACCAAAAACGCAAAATCAAAGAAGCTGCCTACATAACCCTACATAAAAATAACTGCGTTGCAAACGAATCCGTGACTTTCAGTAAACAATGGATTCCATTACTAAAAGAAATAACAAAAGAAATAACAAATGAAGATCAAATGCCCACAATATCTAGGTAGCATTGCAAGTTTTTCCTGGGTTTTCCTTGCGATATTAACATGAAATACAGCATACATACATGATTTCTATTTATACATACAATAACTAATTACATAACAATAAGCATATTAACTAGAAAACCATTATTTCGGCAAATTATAAATATTGGGGGATCTTGGTAGCCACAGGTTGCTTAACCCCCTTCACTGAATCTCGATAAAATAAAACATGAAATCAGAAATCTCTCAATTGTATAAATAGAAACATGTTAAAAAATGTTTTCCAAATTATTGAATTTATATAAAATTCACCAATAAAAATTAATCAGCTGATTTCACGTTAAGCGTATTGGCTACCATAGGAAAGTCGATCCCAGGTCGCAACACAAATTGAAGGCAATCATTCTTCTAAACTTTAAAAAATTTTTGCTTAGTGTACTCAAACCAAATATTTCAAACATTAATAAATCAAAGTAACCTTCAATTTATGTCATAAACGTCAAACTTGAAGTTTTTATTATTTTGACAACGATCCTAGGTCATGGATCGAAACGTAAATAAAATAGATTTTAAAAACTATGAGTGGTTTTATTCCCAACGAAGATTAAGAAGATTGTTTTAAAGGATTGTTTAAAATATAATAAAATCAATTTTGAACGCAATAATTAATTCGTATATTTACAGATATATAAAATTAGTTTATTGAAATTATGCGATACTAACAGTGATGTGAATTGCTATTTATGGTTTTAAATATAGTTATGATTATTGATATTGCTGATTTATAGTATTTGGTTTGTGCCTGTTTGTACTGTATTGTATGTATATTAGGTTGGATGCCGATTTTCCAGGAAGGTAATATTCCAATTCAATAGCGGAGATTAAGGTGCATTTAATTGAATGGCGCTTATTTGTTTATTCCAGCTTAGGTACTATGTGTGCAAATTCTTTGGGAACCCGCCCCCACTCACCGTTGACCTAGTCTTGGGCACACGCCTTGCAGTTTCCGCAGTCCGGTCGAATAGTATATGTTTTAGTAGTTGTTTCGTGTTTTGTTTTTGAACGGCGTGTTATATATTTGGTACCCTTTCGCTATAGAGCTTAGGGAAGGTTACAAAGGATGAAGTAGAAGCAGCTCTTAATGAAATGGAAACAGTTCTAAAAGAGAGATACGGTATGAAAATTACCAAAAATAAAACTAAAGTACTAGTATGCAAAAGAGGAAACAATAAATTAAATATTAGAATACAAATAGGAAACAAGAACTTACGAGAGTTTAAGGATTTCTGCTACCTAAGAAATCAAATAGCACGAGATGGGAAAAGCGCAATAGATATTGCAAAGTTTAGTTCAAAGTCGGGCTACATTTAACAAGAAAAAGCAACTACTGTATTCAAAGACAACAAACATAGAAACAAGAAAAAATTGCTATAGCATAAGTGTGCAGCATACACTGTGCGGCTATGAAACTTGAACAGTAGAAGAAATAGACATGAAGAAGATAGCTTTGGAAATGTGGTGCTACAGACGTATGATAAAATATGATGAACAGACAAAGTTAATTACATATAGCTATTAGAAATGGCAGAGGAAGAAAGAAATATGCGGGAATCGGTAAGAAATAGGAGAGATAGGATGATAGATCAAATACTAAGGCATGAGGGAATAGGGCAGAATATATTAGAAGCAGAAGTAGAAAAAAAACGGGGTAGAAGTGGACCTAGGTTAGTTTATTGCACAGAGATAGTCAAAGATGTTGGTCGTGGGAATTTAAGAGAAATGTGTAAGCTAGCTCAGAATAGAAATCAATGGGGCTACGCGTCCGACCAGTTCCAAGACAGAAAACCTAATGACAAAAAAATATAATTGTACCTAAACTTGATGATTACTGTGAGCAACTACAGGTGTTGCTTTTTCAACATTCTTAACCAATGTTAATTTTGCAAAGGAATGTACTAGAAAACTATTAGTGAAGCAAATGTCCAAGTTTTAGTGATCTTGGTGACCACAGGTTGCTTATCCCCCTTCATATGGCACCGAATATAGGTGAAATAGAGTATATATTTAGAGAACAGTAGAATGGGAACTGAGCTGCATCTAAGCTGTGGGAATTTCAGGGAAATGAATGGGTTAGCCCAAAATAGAAATTAATGTAGGTACTTGTATAACCAGTTCCAAGACAGAAAACCTAATGACGACAAAAATAATTGCACTTAAACCTGATGATTATTATAAACCACTACAGGTGTTGGTTTAGCAATATTTTCAACTAATGTTGATTTTGCGAAAGGATTTATTGGAAAACTATTCATTCGACAAATGTCAAGTGTTAGGGGATTTTGATAGCCGCAGGTTGCTTAACCCCTTCACATACCATTGAATATCTGTGAAATAGGGTATATATTTATAAAACACTAAAAAGGAAACCGAGCTGTAACAAGAAAGAGCAGCGGCTATGTTCAAAGACAACAAACATACAAACAAGTTGTTGAAAGCATATGTGTAGAATAGCTCTGTACGAATATGAAATAGGGACAGAAAGGAAGACGGTAGAAACCTTTTGAAACGTGTGGCTTCAGACGTATGATGTTGATGGTCAGACAAAGTTAGAGATTCCATAAATAGTAGGAGAAGAAAGATATCAGTGAAATACAAAAAAATAGGAGAAATACTAGGACAGGACACGTTCTAAAGCGTTTTTGGGGAATAGTGCGGGCTATATTACAAGCAGAGATAAGAAAAAATAGAGGTAGATATAGTACTATAGTGCGTTTAACGAACAGATTCAGTAAATGCTCCGCCCATAAATCAGCGCCAAGTTTAAATAAAGATTTTGTATTGGTTGGCCGGATTCAAACAACCACACATTTCAATTTGTAACATTAACCTACAAATGTCAATTAGTTTTTCGTGTTTGTTTTTGCTTTATTTTTTGTTCACTCGTCTTTCGTAGTTTTTGCTCTTGTACTTTTATTTTCAAAAACAGTATTTTTCAATACTTATTACATTTGTGTAGGTTATTTACAATTAATTACGTGTAACATGGATCAACAGGGTCGCTGTAAATCAAGCTTATGCTCAGTTTGTACTGCGCAACTAAGCCCATCCTATTATTTTAATTACTGAATCTGTTCGTTAAACGCACTATAGATCAGACTATTGGACGCAGATAATGAAAGATGCAGACTGTGGGAATTTCAGGGAAATGTGTGGGTTAGCTCAGAATAGGAAACAATGGAGGTACACGTCTAACTAATTTGAGGCCTGAAGACCTAATGATGATGATGCTGGTCATTGGTTTAAAAAAAAGTATTCTTAATAAATTTCATCAGGTATATCCAGTTATTTGAGTACTATATGAAACTGTCCTTTAAAAAAGCAATACCATGCAGAATTTACATGATCTAGCGTCGTTTGTATATTGCAAACTTCAATTAAACTAAAGTCGTTTTAAGTGGAATCGCGCGCAAGCGTCAAGTTGAACAGTCGTTAGTTCAACAGGATTTCGTTTTATGATATTCAGTCGGACCTTCGCAGGTTGGAGAGAAAACATGACTGGTTAAGCGGAATTTGACTTGCGTATAGACTGGCAAATGCAATAACATTCTCTGGACCGAGAACATGTGGATTGACATCAAAACAATAAGTGTTTTTCCTGTAAATTTTAGGTATTAACGTAATTTTGTTTATAACGCAACTAATTTAAGATCAATGTAACTAATTTCGATTGAACGTAAATAATTTAGAATACTGCAGTTAATTTTTCCGTAACTTGAAAATAATTTAAACTGATGGGTAATGATGGATTATCAGTATTATGATGTTTTTTGAAATTTCTATCTTTAGATAGTCTAACAAAAAAGCAAATTATGTTGATATGAATTTATAATTATTAGTAACTTTAAAAGACATTATTTTAAAATTCAGCTTATTAACTTGGCATTTAACACACAGTGCAAGTTTATAACTTACTATTTATATCTGCATACCTTTTACGACTTTTGGCGTGAATAGGAGCAACCAAATGGTCAATGTGATCAAACTTGAATTCTTCTAAAACTTGCGAAAACCAATTTACCTGCCTGATGGGCACGGATGACGCCTGGCGATAGAATAACGTATCAAATAGCATTCTGCTATTTCCCATTTAAATTGAAATTGCAATACCTTGTTATTTTGCTCACACTCTTGATCCAAGAAAATATTATCCACCACCATTTTGTATTGCAAATTCCTATTCCGTAGGTGTTGATATTTTGGTTCATCAAATCTGTGCCTCCCATTCCCCGGTTCAATCTAAAAATTAATTTTAACTTCACATGAGACAGGAATTTATTATTACAAAATTACCTGAGAGTAAGCTGTGGCATCTAAACAGGAATATTTTTGATTTGGTTCTGCACCGAATTTGGTTGAATCAATATTAAACACGCCGTTATCTTTCCAACGCACAAAAACAATTCCATTGTTTTTATTTAAAACAACTACGATTATTGCACTTTTATTTTTTTTGCGATTGCTTTTGTTGGGAATTCTAACTTTTCGTACATCCCCTTTTCTATACTGAACCTGTTTGCTTTTTGTAGTTTATTTTCTTATTTGTGCTTCAACAATCTGGATTTGCAAAATGTGCCTGTTGCTCAATAACCCTGTTCCCCAAAAAAATAGAACAAACTGCAAAATAAATTATCCAAAAAAGATCAAATTTAGTTTCTCAACTAAATCATTATTATTAGCTTGCATGTAATTAATTTTACTTAATAACATCTTATTACTTTCTAATAATTGTTTGATGAAATACGCAATTGCATCAGTCTCTGACTCCAGGCGACTTCTATTCTTTTTCGGCGCCATTCTTTTAATAGTAAAGAGCTACAATCATTATTTACATAACACCAACCTATACCCATACAATTGAAAAGTTTCCAACAAACGTACATTTGTAACAATCTATTCAGGTTCAAATCTGTACCCGCAATCGATTTTTACGTCAATAATAATATTGATCATTCTCCCAGCTGCAGGTCAGATTAAAAGTTTTTACCGTTAGAATACTAAAATTTATAGTTCTACAGAAATGATACCTCACAATATAGTGGGCTACTATATATTATTTGTTTATTTGTTCTAACGTTTCAGTAGTCTGATACCTGAAATTTAATCAGACCATCGACAGGCGGAAATCCCAGTCGTCAAGGAAGAACGCTCAACGGATATTGCCTTATCAGTCCGGACCATAGGCTGCCGGAAATCCAGATGTAGAAAAGGCGATGTAAGTGTGTGAATAGGTGTTTTGTGTTTGAACAGTGTTTGAGAGGTGTTTGTATGTTTGTGTGTATATGTGTGTGTGTTGCGTGTGTGTTGTGTTGTCTGTGTGTGTGTGTGCGCGCGCGTGCGCGTGTGTGTGGTGTGGTGTGTGTATGTGTGTGTGTGTTTGTGTTATTGGTATCCGCCTTGCATTCACCCCCTAGCACTAGAACCATCGAAGCCGGATCTCCAGTCTTCGGGGAAGAATGCTGAGCAGATGTACTTGAAGTGTGTTTGAAATGTTGATTTGTGTTTATGTTTGCTCAGGCTACCAAGAGGTTCGATTAAATTGGTCTAATTTTATGCATATTTAACACTTATACTATTACATAAAAACTAGATCCTTCCAGAAAAAAGGATTTGTTTCTTCTATTATTTATCTTTGGCATATGTAAGGTTGGTTTTTAAAATTTATCGTTATTAAAAAAGAAATTTTATATTCTACTACTTAAGATTAACGTATACTGCTACATTTTTAAATTTATTCTACCGTTAGAATTAGTCTGGCACCTAAAAATTACAGCAAACTTGTTACTCATTAGAAATCTAACGGGAATATTCGCTACCTTAAGTTGTATTGGTTAGTTTTATACTATTTGTGTTTGGAGATACTTTGCGTGTCTCTGCGTGCGTGCGCGCGTGTGTGTTTATGTATGTGGTGTATAAGTGTGTGTGTGTGTGTGTGTTTCTGTCTGTGGTAATGCCTTTGGGACTGCTTCCCTCCCCCGGTTTCCGACCGTCAGCAGCCGGACATCAGAAATCGAGAAGTTTGCATTCCTGTACGTGTCCTATCTGTCGACAGCCGGAAACCAGGGAGGCCATTTACAGTCCCAGGTGTGTGTTATGTGTGTGTGTGTGTGTGCGTGTGTGCATGTGCGTGTGCATATGCGTGTGCGTGTGCACGTGTGCGTGTGCGTTTGCATGTTCATGTGCATGTGCGTGTGCGTGTGCGTGTGTGTGTGTGCGTGTGCGTGTGCGTGTGCGTGGGCGTGTCCGTGTATGTGCGTGCGTGTGAATGTGTATGCATCATTTCCGATCGTCGGGGTTCACGCGCCTTCTGGTAGATCTTCAGGAAACACTACTAGTGTTAGTTATTATTTGTTAGAGACGGGGATGCTAATATGTGGAGCATGCAAATTCTACATATTAGGGAGTTGGATTATTTCAAGAGCGGGTTAATGCTTTGATTTTGTTGCTTCTGGTCATCAAGAGCGCAGCTCTAGGAATTCCGGAAAATCGGTCTCCGGTCTCTGGGGCAGAGCCTTGGTCCGAGGAGAGGTGGTACTTTTATGTCTCTGTCCGGGTAGTTTGTTTGTGTCCTTTATCCGTCAAGATAATGTTGGTGGATGAGTGCCGTGGTTTTTTGTGCAACTGCATTTAAGTGTGGAAAAAGGTTTTCATTCCAAATCATCGCGTGTAGGGTCTTGTTTAATAATATCTGTTTATGTGCGTGAAGGTACGGCTGTAAGTCATTACACTCGAATACTAGATGTTCCGGTTTTCCTATTTCTCCGTACGTGTATATTTGTGGTCAATTAAATACATGTTTTCTCTGTCTGTTGGGTAGGGTCCGTGGCCAGTTAGGTAATGAATAAACCCTTGACTGGGCGCCAGGTGTTTCTCTTTTAGGCGGTCTTTGGTATTTGGGATCATTGCATATACCTTCTACCGGTTGGGCTTTGATCCCAACGTGTCAGCCATTCTGCAAGTATGTAGTTCTTTATTTCCGTCTTTGTCGTGGACAGTTGGTTTGGGTTTAAGATGCGTTGTAGTTGTTGGTTTTTATTTTGTGTAAGATAGTAGATAACAGCTCATTGCTTTATTACTAGGTCCAAGGGCATCGTTCTCACTAGTATGCGCGGTAGTCCCATAAGCCCCCGTCAGTCGCAGTAAAACAATTCGTTGTGTACTAATAATTTTTGTTTAGGTTTGATTGTGTTAAGGCGATGTCCTCAGGCGCTCGTGGCATATGATACCATAGCCCTGAGCACTCTGTTGAGATAAAGCCGTGCGCAATTGGGTGGTATCTTATAAGTCCTTTGGGCCAGCGTTGCGATGTTCTGCATTGCAGAAGTTGCACTTGCAATGTGTTAAAGAACTTTGTTTTTAGTATAAAGTTAAACCCAGATATTTTGTGTTTTGTGTTCTATTTATACCTTTTAGTTTGATGGTGGGGTCTTTTGCCAAGGTTTCTTTCATCACAAGGTATGTAGTTTTGTGGTGTTATGGTCATTTTGTTGGTTTTGCACCAACTTTATGTTTGGATTAGGGCGATGTTAGCCATACGTTCAAATTCCCTTCTGGAATTGCATTTCCCCACCATCAAGATGTCGTCGACGTATGCAATCGTCGGCAACACTTGGTCAATAGCGTCCGGCTTTTCCAAGAGTTCATCCATTACAATATTCCAAAATAGCAGTCCGCATACGGAGCCATGCGGGCAACCCTTGTTTATATGTTTTGTTATACTCTGCATGCATTGTAAGGTTACATACATGCCCCTGCAGTAGCTCCTGAAGGAATAGTTCATTTGTGATCGATTGTTTAAGGTCGTAAGTCTGGTAAAAAGTGACGGCCACCAAAGGTTATTAAATGCGCCTTCTACATCTACCATTATTAATTGGACGTGTTTTTGTGTGATTGCTTAATGGTTTGTATAGCTTGGTTTATGGCATCCTCGGTCGATTTGTTTTCTGTGAAACCGTTTTGTCTTGGGTGTGCCCCTGTGGTTTGTCTGTGGTCCTGCATTCGTATACATAGTAGTTTTTCGTACGTTTTTACTAGGGTGTTCAAAAAGCATATGGGTCGGTAAGAACCTGGTTGTAAGAGGTCTTTATCTTTCGCTTTAGGGATAATCACGACATTCGCCTGTTTCCAGGTGTTCGGAGAAACATCTTGTGGTATGCATTCATTGTACAGTGTTGTTAGTGTCGGTGCTAATTTATCTTGTAGTGCTATGCCAATCTCTGTAAGGACTCCATCTAGTCCGGATGCTTTTCTGCACTGCGATTGGCATAGAGCGTGTCTCACTTCGTCTTCTGTGAAAGGATTTAAGTTGGTATCTTGTCTGTTCCATGGTCGATTAGCTACGTTGTTTCTTTCAATTACTTCTTGTCATCTGAGTCGTTGTTCGTCAATGTCGTCTTGAACGTTGTCATCAAGCAAAGTTTGCAATAGTAGTGCCGTAGTTTCCCCACAGTCCTTTGTGGACTACTATAACTCCATAACTCAATTATTGTTTATCCTTTGCAGGACGATTGTATCAGCAACTACCACTTTACATACCCACACATTCACAAACCGCCGAATAATTGCTGCATTTACTAACAAAGCAAATAACTATTCTAATCTTACGTATCTTTTGCCGTTTTCCTTTCAACGTTATGCTCGTTTTATTTAGAGTATTCACTTTTGTTGGTGGTTGGTAACTAACACAATATTTTCAAGTTCTGCTCGGGCGCCAAATGTCACGTGTGAGTATTTGTTCACACAACTTTGTAAATATTCAAAAAACCTATTAAACAATAAAACACTTGCTCTTCACTAAATAGTTTTAATTATATTAACATGTACTAATCGTTTCAATCAAAACATTGCAATCTTTTAATGAGTGCTAACGAGGAATCTCTTACAATTCAGGAATCGTTATCCTGCTATTAAAAAAAACAAAATTTATTTAAGCATAGAAATAGTTAATTGAAGAAGCTCGCAGACCTTGCGAGTCAACTGCATTGGATTGTCGTCAAACCCGTGCTCCGTTTTCACAACGTACACCCTGCAGGTTCAGTTAGAACTCACAGTTAGGGGCGTACCAGTTACATACGTTGTTTGCTTCATCCGATGTTCTGAAAAATATAGCGTCCGTAGACTGATTGAGTGGATCTGCCAACAAGTTTTTAAAGTTCTGAAAATTCTGCCAAGATAATTAATTCTGATTTCTGAACGATCCAGTGTTTAAACAATGCCACTTGATTGAGCTTGTATTAAATTTTTGGAACTAACAAACTGAGTACTTGATTTATTATTAGTTCTTACAATTGTAATGCATTTTTGAGGAATAGCACGAGATATATTACAGGCAAAAAAAAAGAAAAGAAGAGACAGCGATAGGTCGAGATCAGACTTTCGCATGCAGATAGTGATAGGTGCAGACTGTGCAAATTTCAGGAAAATGTGATGGTTGGTTCAGAATAAGAAACAATGAGGGTACGCGTCTAACCAGTTCCAGGACTGAGGACCTACTGATGATGACAATTGTAAAGTAGTCAAACCTCCTTGTATTTAATTCTTCTGAATTGCGATTGAAATAAATATTCTTTAACAAAACCAAATGTTATATCACCTCGTGGGCTATCCAGTATCTGGTGTTTTAGTCTTTCGCAAGTATTTATATTAATAAATAAACATCTGTTCTAAGGGGTTGGAGTTTTATTTTCACCAAGAGATAAAATTAAAATATGCAACACTGACTTCCTCAAATGAGGTGACGCGAGTTACGTTTCGGGCCTTGAGCGGTGTTTTTAAAAACTACTTCCAAAACTTGTAACAAATTTTTATTAGTTAAACAGACATTAATTATGAAATTTGGACAAACTGTTGTAAATTTTACTAAGTCGAAATAAAATAATTAATTGCACTAATATGAGTGAGTAGCCTAAGCAAACTGCAATGTTAAAGCTGAAATACTTGAGACTGACTGACTGGTCTTGAGGCTCCCGGGGATTTATGTTGTCCCTGCCTCTCACAATTTTGTGGGAACTTGCAGAGCTTATGTCTGCTTATTCTTAATTCTATTCATTAATACATTGTAACAATCTTACTTTCTAGGTAATCACGGTATCTTAACCGTTTGTGACCTGCCACCTCCAGTATCACGATCGTCTGGAATACATTGTAGTACATCCGTTCTCATGAACTGTTAATAATCATTTTATATCTATCCTTGAGTTACATTGTTGTACTTGACTTAATGATTTCTAATAATTTCCTATTACTTGTATTTTATAATACATATAAAGATTGGGGATACATAACTCGCGTAACCTCAAAATTTTCGGGAAGGGTTGTTAAGATTATCGGAAATTCGGATTAAATAATTCCACTATAAGTAGAATTTTTATATAAATCTTCCCTTTACTTTGGCTTTAAACGGAGAGCACAACTTGGATAAAAATAGAAGGGCTATCTCTTTCGATATGATGCGGTTTTGCATACAAAAAATTTAACCAAAATTAATCTCAAGAAATTTATACCGCAAATTTTGTTTTACACGGAGAAAATGTATAGGAGGAAGAGGAAAGGAAAGGCTATCATTATCCCTGATGATCCAATATTTCAAATTATTAATGACAGTTAGTTGTAGAAAAAAATTCGCTCAGAATCAATTGTACTTTAACTGCATCTTAAATTTTTGTAAATATATAGTGATTACTTGCGTCAAGAATTACAACTGGAAATGAGCCCAAATAGGCCACATGCAGCATTTTATTTAATATCCATTGCAAATATTTGGAGTTAATTTTACTAGATTCAATATCCTGTAATTGACTGAGAGCTTTTTAACGAAATTAGTATTTTTAATGCGTCTAAAAATAGATAAAAAAATATCCTTTCTGATATTTTCCACATTTAAAAAAGATCCCTAATATTATTAATTCTAAGTCATGCCTTTTGATGCCGGCTTAATAGTTTCCGCAAAGAAATTGCCTACAATTTTGTTTAATACCATAAAATTCTGCAAATGATAAGCAATTGAAAACGCTTTTACATGCCTTTTACCCATCCTAGAATACAAAGTTAAATAAAACATAGCTCTATAACGAGGGTTTTAAGGGTTTCGGGCGTTGGTGTGATGTACATGACGTTGATCCCTTTAGAACTTAAATATTAATAAAGCTTTTCATGGAAACGCTTTTATTTGTATAGCAACAAATCATTTTCGTAATTCCGCGTAAAACTTGTGTGCTAAATTAACATGAAAAACCGATTCTAAATTTGGGTCTAATCGGATGTTTTGATTGGTATATAAAACCCAATGAAAAGGCAAAAAAAGATGTCGAATAAAGCACCGTTTATAGGAAATGGCATTTTCTTTAAAGAAAGCAAACGCGATAATTGAATATGCCAGATAAATTAATATTTGAAGCAATCTGCAGCATTGCTTGATGAGCTAATGAATGTTGAATCAAATTATGAGGATGAATTGATAGATCACTTTTATTTGAGTGACAACATTCGAAGGAATGTAAAATTGTGCACAGGGAGGTGGTGAATGGTGTTTTGAATAATTATATTTTAAAGGGAATATTTTAGTTTTAACTCAACGTCAATTCCTAAACTTAACATCTGATATATTGCATTTTTAAATTTGCAGTTAAATAAACACATATCAAACAATTGCATGCCAATGTCGTACTTAATATACACCTACGAATTTAATTTCCTGCACATCCGTAACTAAAGATTGATGTTAAAAATCACCGTAAAATTCCAAGAGTTATGTACTTGGTGCCACAAAATTTATTTTAAAGATTGATAGAAAAAATATCAACCATTTCGATTTTTTAAACGGAAGCTATCGTATTGTATAACATTAAACGATTTTACTGGGAAAAACAGGTACGTAGATATTTACAATACTCAAATCGAACCGTTTTTTAGGTAATTAAATGGATCTAACTTGTAATTGCTTTCCAAGGCTTTGAAAATCAAGGGAACTGTGAAATAATGATATTTTATTATAGATGGAATTTTAAAAAACTTTGCTTAAAAGTAAAATGGCTATTTTCTGTTACCATAATTACATTCTAAAGTGTTTCGGTAGTTTAAAAGAACTTCATCCCTAGTGGAGTTAGAACCAGGGTGATATAATCAATGATATGAAGTTAGACATAATATTAAAACTACTTGTTTGTTACACAAACGTTACTAAATAAAACGGAACTAAGGATGAGAATACTAAACTTATTGTGGATCTAAAGGTTTCAGAGTTTTTCGCTTCGATTTATTTTATTTTTATAATTCTTCAAAGAGCTTTACATTGCGTAAAATTTTTCCATCCGATATTTTGTTAAAATTGTAGGTGCTAGTTTGAGAACGTTTTGTAATTGCCATATAAAGAAATTCTGTTTGATAATTAATTAAATCTATTATAGAATTGCATTAGTCAATATCTTCTAGTTATTCTTTACTTTATAAAATAACATACATGTTATGCCATTCGTTTTAATTTAATAATTTTTAAGTTGCAATAATAATATTTACAATAAAATGACCCAATAAGAGAACGAGAACTACATTAAAAGAATATTTAAATAGAAATTCACACGCGATATATAAAATAACGTAGCTGTTATGTCAATCCTTTTAATTTAATAATTTGCCAATAATAATGGTACTTAACAATGCAACTAATCATTGTTAAAAGGAGAACTATGCTAAAACCGTATTATAATTAGGGCTGGGTCGGCGTATTGATATATCGATACGTATCGATACGACCTCCGTATCGACCCCACCGATACAGCGAAAAATAAATATCGATAAATCGATACTCGATATATATCGATGCGTATCGATACGCATCGATACGTATCGATACGCATCGATACATATCGATACGTATCGATATTCGATTCGCAAAATCCCGTATCGCCCACCCCTATATATATATATATATATATATATATATATATATATATAGGGTGGACGATACGGATTCTGCGTATCGAATATTGATACTATATATATATATATATATATATATATATATATATATATATACTTATGTCACAAAATTGAACTTGAAACTTTAATTATTTTGATAACAAACAATCTTAAGTGAAAGATCGAATTGTTAGTAAATACATTGTTTTAAAACGATCTTGTGATTTTATTCTCAAAGAAAGAGTAGATAAATTATCGATGCGTATCTATTCGTACCAATACGTTTCGCTAAGCCTCGATATGTTTACTTAACCTACACATCTAAACGTTCCAATACGAATCGCTATATATATATATATATATCGATAAGTATAGATGCGTATCGATACGTATCGATACGCATCGATACGAATCGATACGTATCGATACGTATCGATATATATCGATATTCGATATATCGATACATATCGATATAGAATATGTATCGATATTCGATACGCAAAATCCCGTATCGCCCAGCCCTAATTATAATTGGTATTTTAAACACTGGCTTATAGAATGAAATACTTGTAACGTCAATCTTTAGAATTTCGCAATGAACAACAGTAATATGATACTATGAATTAGAATAACTGCACGATAGTGAAGGCATTCACAAACATAATAAGTAGGATATAGAGGTTAGGTTGTTCCTACTTTTTCGTTCAATAGCTTAAACATACGAAGTCTATATTTCGATGATACTGCAGCGCCTCAAACGCTAGTGGTTATGCGCGTAATTTGGTTCCCGCAATTCCCTATGTATCAGATCATCTACTTCTATTTATCTATGCAACTAGCTCAATTTGAAATAATTGTTTGGGTTTTATAATGAAATCTAACTTATAATTTCACTGTATCAACAAATACCGTGACCTAGCGTAATTGCACACAGGAAGAAGTTAATTCCAGTACGTCACCATTACTTTAACTCACGTTTAGTGATTTAGCGAGTAAGCTAGTTGAATGTATGGGATGTTAAGGTGATCTAAATATGGTAATTATAGGGAAGGACCAATTGCTTTTGTAGCAATACCGATGGCAGTGTAGCGGTTATGTAATAAATAAAGCAACTACAACAAACTACTTAATAAAGGGTATAAATACCTTACAGCCTGTGCCGCTCGGGGCAATAAAAGTCACACACAAAAGGTTAACGGACAACCAAGAACACGCACGTTGGGTGTCGGTGTCGCTTCCAAAAGCTCTCGTGCAACTGTCTTTTGTAACGGTTCGAGTACGACTGTCGTCACTTCACGCACTCCCGCTGCCGGCATAAATGTTTCACTAAACTGTAGGGTACCCGCACTAATGGTATTTATTGCCACCAATACCAAATTGTTCGATGATGACGTAACACTAGTGCTAATGTAAACAAATTATTGACGCGTGTATCAGTAGTGTAGCGCTTTTTACATTAATTTTTTGATTAATTGTAAAATAAACTAAACCCTAGTAGGGTTTAGCTTCGTGGAATATTTAGATATTAATAACTTAATCGCGTTTTACATTTTGGTTCATTTTTGTGTTTGTAAATGGTGAATTTAAATGGAAAATTAATGACATGATAAAAATTTGAGTGACATTTTAAGTGACAGGCGAAAGATTATACAAATTTAGAAAATTAATAGTTTTAAATTACATATCAATACTCGCAATATATAATAAATATGTTAAATGAAGAATCGGGTGCCGGTTTACCGTTACAGACCACTCCAAATAAAACGAAAAACTGAAAAATATGCCCTACAACTGAAGTTTTTAATAAAAACTTAGAAAATTTTGCGGGTTTTTGCTTAATTTTTGAGTAATTCCGAAAAAGAAAAAATCGGTACTATTTACCGTGCCCATGAAATCTCAGTAAAACATTTTCACTACTATTTCGCGGAGGAATATAATACAGAGCGTGCGCATTAGATGTTCCCGTCATCAATGGTGCAATTTTACATCGAGCCGGCAGCCATATTATTGTTATCGTTCGCCCCTTCTACATTGGTTTTACCTTATTTTTGAGTTGTTTTGTTCTCTTTATTTGTGTGTTTATATTTTGTCAACAGTCTTTTAAAGACTAATTAATCGAGTTAATTATATTTTTAAAATGGACTTCGCTAATATCGCTAGTGTTATACGATATTTCGATAGAGACAATGCCCTGCTAGTAGCAGACCCTACGTGCCCTCCGTTTGGTTCAATGCAATCCACGTTGTAAGAATAGAAGATGCCGAGCCCAGATGGTAATAGTGATGGATCCAAACCGCCCACTTGGTCAATTTTACCGCTGCCCGAGACGCCATACTACCACAAGCTTATTCAAAATACTTTTTGAAAAATGCCAACTTTCTTTGATTACACTGTTCCAAGTGATGTGGTGTTGGTGTATAAAGTCACCCGTAGGTGTTACATTGAATTTAATAGGAGTAACGAAGAAAAGTGTGGTCCAGCATAATCGTTACTTTCGGGACATTTGTAGTTGGAAGTTGTTACAACGTCCAGACTTGTTTCAGTTGGGGCCAGGCCACATTGTACAAATCGATGAAAGCTTAATTACTAGACGGAAGTACAACAGAGGTCGTGTTTTGCAGCAGCGTTGGATATTAGGCATATATGATACCGTAACTAAGTCTGGTTATATCGTTCATGTACCAAACCGTACAGCGACCACTTTAATACCCATCATCCTAGCTCATGTCTTGCCAGGCTCGACAATTTGGACTGATGAGTGGCGGGCGTACAGACGTCTAAATAGAATGGGTTATAACCACGAAACCGTCAATCATCATAGAAACTTTGTAGATCCCCAAACAGGAGTGTGTACAAATGAAATTGAAGGTTATTGGAGCAGATTAAAAGGATTTTGCCGTAGATTATCTGTATTAAGTTCCCCTATGCTGGACGACTACATAGATGAATTCATGTGGAGGCAACACTTTGGCAATGGTTCGGCTAAGGATACCTTCAATAATTTTATAAGCCATGTTCAGGAACGCTACCCCATGTAAATAACATTGTTAAAATTAACCATAGTGCTTTAAACAAGTGTATTGCTGCAGCATCGACAACTATAACTTAATATCAGTTCAATAATGTGCCAAGTGCATTTCTACGTGTGAAGTGTTTTCAACAAGTTCATAGTCTACAACACCCGGCTTAACTATAGCAGAACCCTATAAAAATGTGCAGCGATATTTCTCGTGCAGTGTTTTTAGCCAGCGTGTAATTCTACTAAAACACCGAGTAAATTATTTTATCACCACTGTTAAGTATTGATGTTTGTACATACTGTAAAAGGAAATGCTTGTAAATATAAATACCTAAATTGCTCAACCACAAGTCCTAAATGCATAGAGGATTTATATTGCACTTAAAACTTAGTATTGTACTTAATATTTTACAACTAAAATATATTGCACTTAATATTTCATACTGTAGTAAAACATATTGCACTTATTTTGTTATATCTTAAATAACAATGCCTGCAAATAAATGCTGTTTCTATAGTTATTTATATAGGTACAGTGATTAAAATTTCGTAAGCATCCTCAAAAATTTAAGTATTGGTGTGGTCATGATTAGTGCAAGTAGTATTAACCTAACAAGGAGATGTAAGCTCATGTGAATCTGCGTGGGTGCACTTACATAAACTTGTTAGTACTAAGCTTTCAACTGCAACCTAACCTGGTGATCTAAGTCGATGAGTATCTGTAGCGGGTGCTCTTTAATAGACATTATTTTAAATAAATAACCTGCTACTAACTACTAACCTAACCTGGAGATGTAAGCCGATGAGGATCTGTAGCAGGTGCTCTTTAATAGACATTACTTTAAATAAATACCCTGCTACTAACTACTAACCTAACCTGGAGATGTAAGCCGATGAGGATCTGTAGCAGGTGCTCCTTAATAGACATTACTTTAAATAAATAGCCTGCTACTAACTACTAACCTTACCTGGAGATCTAAGCCGATGAGGATCTGTAGCAGGTGCTCCTTAATAGACATTACTTTAAATAAATAGCCTGCTACTAACTACTAACCTAACCTGGAGATCTAAGCCGATGAGTATCTGTAGTGGGTGCTCTTTAATAGACATTATTTTAAATAAATAACCTGCTACTAACTACTAACCTAACCTGGAGATGTAAGCCGATGAGGATCTGTAGCAGGTGCTCTTTAATAGACATTACTTTAAATAAATACCCTGCTACTAACTACTAACCTAACCTGGAGATCTAAGCCGATGAGGATCTGTAGCGGGTGCTCTTTAATAGACATTACTTTAAATAAATAACCTGCTACTAACTACTAACCTAACCTGGAGATGTAAGCCGATGAGGATCTGTAGCAGGTGCTCTTTAATAGACATTACTTTAAATAAATACCCTGCTACTAACTACTAACCTAACCTGGAGATCTAAGCCGATGAGGATCTGTAGCGGGTGCTCTTTAATAGACATTACTTTAAATAAATAACCTGCTACTAACTACTAACCTAACCTGGAGATCTAAGCCGATGAGGATTTGTAGCAGGTGCTCTTTAATAGACATTACTTTAAATAAATAGCCTGCTACTAACTACTAACCTAACCTGGAGATCTAAGCCGATGAGGATCTGTAGCGGTGCTCTTTAAAAACGTTACTTTAAATAAATAACCTGCTACTAACTACTAACCTAACCTGGAGATCAAAGTCGATGAGGATCTGTAGAGGGTGCTTTTAATAGACATTACTTTAAATAAATAACCTGCTACTAACTACTAACCTAACCTGGAGATCTAAACCGATCAAAATCTGTAGTAGATGCTCTTTAATAGACATGATTTTAAATAGTAAAACTGTTATTAACAGCAACCTAACCTGGTGAAACCGCCGAAAATCCAAATAAAGATTCTGTTATTGTAAGTGCACAGTATGCTTATTTCTAGAGTATATTTTCTTGTTCCAAAAAACTCAATATTTGTCTTTTTCTTGCACCAAACTTAAATATCCGGGAAATCATCAGGTGTGGTTATTTCTTTCAAAACTGAACATTTCAAATCATTGTATGAGGTTATGTAGTACTGTCAAATTTGTTATCATTAAAAGTGTTGGTTTCTAATTATTCCACATTGGTGCTCCTGATAAATGGATTTCAACATAGTTTTGCATAGGCACCTACTATTACCAACCATATTTGGTTTTACAACTATATTGATATTTAGGCATGTATAAAATTGCAATTTTCTGCTAAAATCATTGAAAACCCGCAAAAATTTGTTTTGATTGATGATTTATACACAACAGTCCTCTGTTTAAAGTAATGTAGAAGTTTCTGCTTGTGGTCTGTAACGGTAAACCGGAGCCAAGAATCGCAATTATCGCAGATGCAACCTATGTAAAAAAAGTTTTAAAACACGCGGACTTAAAATTCATATGAAGAATCATTAGAGCATGATTTGATGAAGAAAGAATTGTCCTATTTACCAAGAAATTCAAAACATAATGACGAAACAAACAAATATGAAAATATTGATTCAAATACCAAATATAAATCTGAAGAAATTTTATCCAATCTAACAAACTGTAGAACTTCCAATCTATTTATTTATTACAAGGCGTATCCCAAAATCAGTAAGAAGTAAGTGTGCCCTCTTGCTATTAGAAGCATAAAATATAATTCAATTCCTGCTTGGGTAACGCTATTATCATTTGCTTCCCACAAATTTTCAGTACCTAAATGTACTACAAATTCGTTAAATATATCAAACCAAGTCTTATACAACATTAAAACCCCATTGTTTATGACCAATCAAACTCTACCATACAATTAAACGTCCCAAAACACTCAAACCACTGGATGAACAATAAAATAGTGTCCAAAGTTGCGGAGACCTTTCATCTGCAATTAAAATTTTGTCTTCAGAAGATTGTTTTGCTCCTTTAGACGAAGGACCCCGCACGATTCTTATGGAAACACCACCCCCGTCAAATTAGCTGCATTTTTAGTATGATGTAGTTCTTGACGTCCTGACAAAAAGTCCCAATGGGTCCAAGGCCGATAAATGAACGGTTTCCGAAATACAGGTGGTCAAAGGTCAATAACAGTGCCTATTCGAAAATACTATCATTTAAGCATATCCGAGTTTAAAAAATGCTATAGTGCGCTTTTTACATACTTAATCTCCTAAAATTCAATAGTAGTATTTTCTTAAATATGACCTCTTGCCCTTCTGCCCCCTCCCTCTGCCGGTCCCTCCAAAGGCAAAATTCTTAAAAAATATATATTTTTCGGTGTCGACTAGGGAATGAATCTCTGTAAGTCACGTGACTTCCTTTTGGGAGTCAACTCACCCCCCACCAAATTAGTAGCAATCGACCCTAATCGATTCACATGTCGCCTAATCTCAGCACATTTAAACACATGCCTATTCATAGTACTACACACAAACATATTTTTACGAATAAGATATACACATGCTTATACAATCGTACAAGCGTAGCCACGCACGCATGCGGCACGAACCACCTTCAATCACTTTTAAACTCACAAACGTTGTCTATAGTTATAATGAGACACGTGTTGCTTTTTCCATGCTATATTTCACGATTTGTTCTTAATATTTTCTTTTTCAGACTAATAAGACGTACCAAAAACGTGAAACGTATTCTTTTTATTAAATTGAATATTTTACATGTTCTGAGAGGAGAGAAAGAAAGATAGCAAAATGAACAATCGTAATAGGAATCATTGTTACGTATGCGATCAAGCTTTTGCTGCACGAGTAATGAAACGGCTCAATATATTTAACAATCAGTAGAAAATTCAATTATGCATAATCCATCGAGAATATTTAAATAAACCTCCAGCTGAAATAAACAACAATTCTCGTATTTGCATTAACTGTGATAACATTTTAAATAGAGAAATAGAAGATCTGGAACACGACCCCAATTGTTTAAGACTAAATGTACTAAAAAGCATAGAAATAACTTGTATAATTTGCAACCATGCAGCTGCACAAATACGTTATTCATCTTTAAACAGCAGGATTCAAATATTTATTGATATAGAGGAAACTGATGTCTTCCAATTCGATGAACACAGAAGAGCATCCGATTTTATACGGATAAGACTATATTTACGATTTCGTAATCAAGTTAAATATCGAATGTGGATTGCATATCAATCGGATGATAATAATGATGAATTAATTCTTGGATATTATTGCACATGTAAGACTGGTGTCAGAACATTAGGATGTTGCGCTCATATAACAAGTAACATATGGTACTTAGGCTATGCACGGCATCAATTTAATGTGAAATATACAAGCAGAGCTGTCTTGAATCAAATTAGTGATGCCACTGAAAGAAATAATCAAGAATAAGATGATATACTTAATGATTTAATTGAATAAATGTGAATCATATCTTATGTTCAAAACCCTGCAAAGAATTTTCCTGCATTTATTTTTAAAATGCCCTAAAATTCCTCAACAAGCTCAATTTCCCGCCATTTGAATTAGTATTAATTAATAAAATTTCTCAATTAATTACTCTGTATAAAGGTTTGCTTTATAAAATCAAACAGATGCCTAGGAAACATTACGTTACAAAGTAGTTGCAATATTTCCTAGCACCTGCAGTGATTACATTTTATTTAAAAGGTGCATGTAAGTGCACAGCTTTCTTCAAAGAGATAAGACCTTACCACCTGCCTACCTTTGCTTACAATGGACTTGTTATCTGGTACTCTACAGCTGTTAAGACGTTACAAAGTAACAAAAGTGTCCTGCTTTGTTTAAAACCCTTTGATAATTGCGTTATCTGCTTGTTGGCAAGCTGTTACAGTTTGTTGTCTGGAAATTCTGCACACTTAGTTCTTCGGCGATACCTTTGAAAGTCAAATACCCTACTCCCATACATGATTCTAGCCTTATAAAATAGAGACCGTGCTTTAAAAGAGACCATTACCGAAAAGATACATGATGTAAAGTCGCGCTATTAGAAATGCTTTCTGTGCTTGTACAAGTGAAGTTGGTAATTACAGCATGCAGCCAGCCCATAGAGAAATGCAGCGGCATTTTTCGAGCGTTAAGATGAGACCAGCACGAAGCTGGTTGTGCAAGCTACAGTTTTTTTATTTCCATAATTCGTTTATGCTGCTGGGAAAAAAAGATTTTTCATTTGCTGCTATTGCTTATAATTATTCGATTAATTGGCACCACCCCGTTACAAAACTTACATGCACGATGTACGAAAAACTATGTTATTATTCTTTAAATGAAAAATTTAATTACTCAAAGTTTTTGTTGGAGTCCGTTTCACTGTTTATTTTGTATTTCTGTATAAACATTAACAAAAAGAACTTATGTCTCAATTTAAAAGTATTTAATATATGATTAATTTAAGTTAGGCTGTCTAATTTTAATATTATATTATTTCTGAGGAGGTGCACTTCAAAAAGCAACATGTACATATAATTTAGGTATATTTCTTTTTCTAGATTTACTGTACAGTCTATGCTTAATTTTCTTTTATATGTATTTAAGGTGAACCATTAAATAAGTATTTAGATTATAAGATGTTTTTGCTGACCAATTTTTATATGTTACGACGCTTTGTTTACAATTATGATTACGCAACTTATTTGTTGTACTGTTTTGTAAATATTCTATCAAGATTCTATGTTAACAATACAGTTTTAAAGAGGTTCCCAATGTGTTCTTCCTACTTTACCCACGCCCCTCTCCGACGTTTTTGAGCTAGCCCAAATTCTACCATTCTGTCTCCGTTCTGTTGCGGTATTTGGCGTAAGCGGGTTCTTCACTTACTTTTACTGTTTTCTTTTGTGTTTGCGCGGAATACCCTAACATATATTTTTGGCAAACCCAACGTGAGGCTCGATTTCGAATCTTTTCATTATTTACTAAAAATTCGCTATATTTCTGAAACCGTTCTTCCTTACTTAAAAATTTGTATTAGATTTTTGGAAACCTCTATTCGTACTTAACCTTTCGTCTAGAATTTTTTGTACATACACCTGAATTACTATAGGTTTATGTAATTGAAATAACTTAGTCAAACATATACTGGTTGTCTTTGAATGATAATTATAAACCTACTTGATATATAAGCAAGACAATTTGTAACTAAATATTTAAACACATACTGCAATATTTTGTATTCCTTCTATACAGATGATATGTTGACTGGCGAGCTTCTCAACCAAGTTTCTAAAAATTACACTACAATTAATTACAGCATTTCCTTCTTTGCTGAAATTTCAACGGCACTAAAAACAACATCGCGGTTTATTTGCACCACACTTTCAACTAAAAAAACATACACAAAACGCGTTCAGTTTAACACTTCACTGTTATTCAATACTTTTAGGTTGCTATCTAACGTATTTCGACCTTATACATAAAGCTTTCTGAAGATGCAAAATAATGCTCTTTGAAAAAGGAACCTAAAACAACGGTGCGTATCACAAACGTGTACGTTTCTAAAAACCCATTCGACTAACTATTGTTTGTTAAGCGTGATTTTATCCGTAGTCTTTTCTGTGATTAAAAATCTTGTGCTCTGCACTTTCAACTAAAAATATACAAAGCTCAAACCCGACAGCGTAATCCAATACTTTAAAATGATACTTCAATTTTAACGACTTACACATAATGCTTGCCGAAGGTGTAAAATAATAATACCTTGTAATTACTAATTAACAATAGCGTTACACTTTTAAAGGATCCAAGTAATTGTCTTTTGCTTATTCGACGTGATTAAATTTCTTTTTTGCAGCTGTCTCTAAGCACGTATACAAATTAATAATCACAAATGCTTGCATGTGATGAAAGCTAACATATCTTCCTTGGAAAGATCGTTACTATTGAAATTAATTTAGATTTTCGATTTGCGAGTTACCAGAATTGTGTTTTCGCTGGCGACTCAAGTTCTTTTGGGAAAACTCTGGCGCCCTGTTTCTATTCTTAAGACCACCTTCTATTTACTGGTATTTTTGGATACCTTGTTGTGAGACGTTTTTATACTACCCCGTTTAGAATACCGCGTTATATTATAGTTTACTTTTGTTCGTAGTAAATATTTCTGGAAAAAAATGGCTAGTACTTTTTGGAAATTAAACGTTAATCGCTTACACAAGCCCGAACTCAAATATGAGGTTAGTTCCCGTGGGTTCGATGCTGAATTATCTGTAAACGAACTTAGGAAAACTGTAAGCAAAATTTTAAAATCAGAATCTTCCGAAAGTACAGACCCAATTATATCTGAACTCGATTTTCAAATAGATTACGACGCAGTGACTGAAGGTTTAGCTAAGTTGACCGCTAAATGCGAAACTTTTGATGGAAATTTTTCTACAATCGACGGTAAACGTATTATTTCACTCACTGTACATCTGGAAGGTAGAATTAACCGATTGAATGTTGCTTCTGACGCGGAAGAGTACAAACAACGACAGTTGTTGGTAACTATTATTGAGTTACGCAATAATTGTGACAAATTACATGAGCAGTTCAATAATTCTAAAAAAACTGCCCGTTCCTATTGCTTGTATTACTCCTTCTATCCTTTCGACCGCTGTTGAGGAACACCCTCCTGCGACAGAATCTTCGAACATGTTACCTATAGCAATGCCTACTCCTATTTTTAACTCGATTCCAAGTTATGGTCAGCTAGTGTGTGATTGGGTTTAAAAATTTTACGGCGATGGCCAGATGTCTTTGGACGCATTCTTGTTACGCGTTGACAAATTATGTCTAGCGCACAATGTTTCTCTTTCTCAGTTATGTGCTTCTGCGTCCGATTTACTATCTGACAACGCTCTAATCCTATATAGGGCTTATAAAAATTCGATAACCAAGTGGGAGGCAAGTGAGAGGCAAGGAGACTCACGCTAAACAAGCACCCCATCGTGAGAGGCAAGAGGACTCACAATAAGCAAACACCTCAAAGGGAACAGAATACCACCACGTCCACGTCGTTATTTCTGGGTAACACTAAGGGTAAGACGAGTAGAAAGCGCACTGTAGCATTCCTTAAACACGAATATGCTCAAATGATAGTATTTTTGAATAGGCACTGTTATTGACTTTTGACCCCCGTATTTCGGAAACCGTTTATTTGTCGGCCTTGGACCCATTAGGACCTTTGATCAGGACGTCAAGAACTACATCATACTAAAAATTCAGCTAATTTCACCGTGGTAGTTTTTCCATAGGAATCGTGCAGGGTCCATTATGCTTAAATTAGATTTGCGCAATGCTTTCAATAACGTACATACAGAAATAACCTTTGAAAATATTCTTGAACCTGTCCCATCATTATACCCTTTCATCTCACAGTGCTATCTTCACCCCATATTTCTAAACTTTGGCTTCAAAATCATTTGTCCGAAAGAGGAGTCCAACAAGGAGATCCGTTAGCGCCATCTTTGTTTTGTTTAGCCATAAACAATCTAACAAAATCAATCACATGTGAATTCAATGTTTGGTACTTAGATGACAGATGTATTGGCGGGGATACAAATTTGGTATATGATAACTTAAAACACATAATAGGTAGCTCCAAAAGAATAGGTCTAGATCTAAATTTTGACAAATGCGAACTAACATGCACATCACCATCATACCACACCAACATTGCCGAAAAATTCAACTCGATTGCTTCTAATATCAAAATTCTCGATAAAACAAATTGGATTTTACTCGGCGTTACTATCTGCTTAGAATCAATTCCAAATTGTATAATCGAAAAGATCAAAACTTTGTCACGTATTTCATCTCGTTTACAAAGTATGAAAATTCCTATTTGTATATCGTATGTTCTCATCAAAAATTGTCTCGCAATTCCTAAACTAGTTTACCCACTTAAATGTTGCCCTACTTGGAAATTTGAAAACATCTTATGCCAATTCGACAATGTGTTACGTGATATGCTGAAAAAACTGATCAATGTTAAACTCACTTCAAAAGAATGGTTACAAGTCACCCTTACTATAAAAAAAGGTGGCTTAGGTATTCGCCCATCTGTTTCCCTTTCTTTGCCAGCTTTCTTATCTTCTTTTCAAAAATCGACACCATTAGTTCAGAAAACCTGATCAAAATCCTTCAGCACCCCATACAATGATTTATTTCAAGAAGGTTGTTACGTAATTCGTGGCAGCCACGTTGGGCGCCAAATTGATGCTACGTTAGCTCGTAGCCGGGCGTAACACAAAGAAAATCAAAGAAATGACCCGGGCTCAATCGGAAATTAGGGGGGGTTGTAGAAAGTAGACTAACATATGATGTATACGGCGGTAAGGAGTTAGTGACAATACCTGCAAGAAAAATAGTTAAGCAAACCTGAAAGAAAAAGAATAAGCATAGCAGCAGTGATAAGTCTAAATTATTCAGTACCTTGTAGAATGTAAAAAAAAGAACTGTTTGGATAATCTCTATGATATAACAACGGTAAAATCAATACAGAAAAATGTTTCGTACAAAGTGAGGTAATATTGGGGAGTAGCAGAAACGTTTCCTCACACACCAATTAAACATAAATCAGACAAAATGTTAACAAAAGATAAATAGATAAGACACAATTGGTATGAGTAATTCAGTAGTATTGATTGTTCTTTCTTTCTTTTTTTTTGTTTTAAAATAGTATGCAAGTCTATTGTAAAAGGTATCAGAACGACAAAGATATGGTAAAGCAACGGATAGATATTTAAAGTAATAACAAATAGGAAGAAGTTCAACTTACAAAAGTCCTTCAGCAACACTTTCTTACAATTGAAGTGTGGGATTCACGATGTCCTGCACTAACGAAGCACTTTACCCTTGCCTGTGAGGGTGTTGATGGAACTTATCACACTTTACACTAATCACACCTATGTATTTCACTGGGGTTAGCAGCAGACACCATCACGCGACGGAACTATGTAGCATTGATAAATTTCTTGTTAATTCTATTTCCTGAGACAATAATTTCGAAATATTTTGTAGCATTAGTTTAATTTCAACTGGGATCAAATGTATATTATTTTCATAAACCTCCAAAAAGCAGTGAGAAACTTCAACCATTACCTTTGTAAACCGGTAATCTGTTATATTTCGCAAATAACGAAATTCGCGCAAGCAATGATCTATTTTAGATTCTTTGGTGTTAGAAAAATGCAGAAACTACAGTATCCACTGTATTTAAATAATCCAAAGTAGGCACTAATCTGATAAAACCAAGAGACACTAGACTAGATTGCACACACATTAATCCTAAAGAAATCGGTCAAGTTTAGCAAGCAAGTTCTACAACTTTTATTTCAAAAGAAACTCCACTAAAAACACAATTAGTAAAGCAACGCGTAATCACTAGGTCAATATTCCGTAAACAAGCACGTCAAACACGTTCGCCTATAAAAGCATCTTTTCTTCAATGTAATCAGAACTACACCGCCTACAGGTAATATACAACTAAAATCGCGTCGTGCTTGCTCATGAAGGCAAAAAGAAACAGTCCCGCATTAATTCTCACTATTGTCAAAAGCAAAGAAGAAACCGTATTTTCAACGTAATTAATGCATAGGAACCAAGCGCAAAACTACGACTGCTAATCTGTTTATTCAACTCGTTCCATTACAACTTCTTATCGTCTCTTATCTAGACTTGAATATTCACATAAGCAACAAAATTTATACGACGGCCAGACAAGAACGATGCAATCTATAATTAATTACAAGCTGTTTAACATTTTATTATCAATCCTCAAATTATCTACTTTTAAAGTAATACCCACGAGTTAAATTGCATACCAATCTGAATTATTCTGAAGTATTTCCTTTATACAAACAGCGATCCCAAAGAAACGATGTATTTTTAAGTACGCTAACAGAAAGGGAGCGTAAAATGTTAGACTACAAAAATGCCCGTTACAAGGTGATTCGCTTTGGATTTCAAAAACAAATCGGTCTGGCTTAAATCATGATAAATCCATTAAGAAAGAATGGGACTTACCTTTGTTGAACTTCGTTTTCCTTTCATCAGCTACCAACTTCAATGACAAGGCCCGTATTTGAGCAGTTTCATCCATACACTCTAGAGCCTGGATACATACACTACCACTTTCTTCTCTGGGAACTTTGTTAGATAATCAATCCTTCAGAATTGCTATCGGTCTAAGACTGGGAATAAAATTATGTACACCACATACATGTATTTGCGATACATTCGTAGACAAATTAGGAATTCACGGTTTAAGCTGCCGGCTCAGTGCAGGACGCATCCCCCGACACAGAGCAGTAAATGATATTATTAAACGAGCTTAAGGTTCTGCAGACGCTCCGTCTATTTTGGAACCAAACCATATCTTTCGAGACGACAAAAAAAGATCAGACGCAATCAGCTTAGTCCCGTGGAACCGTGGCAAAGCTGTCATGTGGAATTTTACTTGCCTTGACACCCTAGCTCCTTCCCACGCTCTAGCATGTGCCAATCACCCTGGAGCCGCAGCAAAATATGGAGGAAAATTCAAAATTAAAAATATTCTACACTATCAGACCTTTACATTTTCTATCCTATCGCGATTGAAACACTGGGTGTTCTCGGAGTTTATGCTCTCCAATTTCTAAAAAAGTCGGTAGACGTTTATCATACAACACTCATGATAACAGGGCTACTTCCTTCTTGTTACAAAGAATTAGCATTGCAATTTAACGAGGAAACGCCATTTCAATCTTTGGTACCACTTCACCATCAAAAGAACTAGATGAATTTTTATATCCTTTAAATTACAATTTGCGAAAACAAAATTTCACAAAATTTGAATTTGCAAATGAAGAACTCAATAATTTAACACCAATCGATTACAAAAATTAAAAACAATGTACACATTCAATTATTAAAAATCACAACTTAAATCAGATTATAAAAGAAAATAAAAAGAATGAACATAGAAAACAGAGAGAAGCAAATATAAATAACTGTAACAATTCTAGCAAACCCCGTGAAGAAAATCAAAATATGATTGAATGCTCTCATATTATTAAAGCAGTTGACTTAACCCAAGCTAAAAAATGATTACAGAAATCAAACATCAATATTAAAATAAGCAGTGATTATGAATTTGGGGTTTCTTCATTGATATGTCTTAAATGCGGACAAAAAAATTCGAGGACATTCGAAAAATAAGCAATTATTACAACATTTTACAATTCCAAGATCCGACAGTCACTCGATATGCGTTAATACGGACACATGGTCTGTGATATGTTATGATTGCGAGGTTTAAGTGAACGTCGCAGGCAAAGAAAAGTTACTGGAAACTGTTGAATATATAAAACAGTTATCCAATTAATGTAAATCCAAGAACGATATATATTTTGCCACGTCTCAAAATATAGAGACATCTAATTTTTCAAGAATACGCGATTTAACCAATTTAGGCAATTCTTGCTTCTTCAACTCTGTGATACAAATTCTTGGACAAATGCCGTACTTATTAAAACTGCTCCATGAAATTTCAGAGCTCAGACAATATTTTCAATTACCTGGTTTTTAAAATTCAGATGATAAAGATTTATTTAAATTAAATTCATTTGACGGAACTTTAGAAGAAAGACAACCTACAACATTTATTTTTATCACAAACGTTACAAAAACCATAAAGTAAAAGACCAGAAACATATAATCCTAACATGCTTTTTACAATACTAATGCAAAGAATGCCACAACTTACGAGAGGCCAACAACATGACGCACACGAGATATTACATCTGTTTGAAGAAATAAGTAAAGAGAATTTAAAAAACATCAAACAGTAACACTAGAAACATTATTTGATACAAATAATAGCGGAAAAGGAAGTACCAATATTTACGGATAACAAACACTCTACTTACTATATTACCCACACAAATTTTTCAAGGCTTATTAGTTAGCACACTATAGTGTCAATTCTGTAAACATACTTCATACCTAAACGAGCTCTTTCTCGATCTGAGTTTACAAATTTTGTGTAATAAAACAGAATTGGTCGATAATAAAAGTTCAAAACTTCTAATAAAGAACATTCAACGTACGCCTAAAAAGGACAATAAACAGAAAATTGATTCCAAGCAAAAAGGATTAAACTATAATAGAACCCTTACTATTAACATCGCTCAAGACGTCATGAACAACAAATCAGAAGGTACCATTGATGAAATTTCCTCAAAAGAAAAAAAACCTAATGGTACAAGCTCTTATGATAGTGGTACACCCAGTACCATAATAGAACTTACTGTTAAGGACGATCCAGATAATAGCCAATCGCCCAGCGAAAACAAAGTTGATACACGCAGTTCAAATGAGTTTGACTACCTTAAATCACGACTTGCTTGTTTTAACAATAAAAATATTAACAGAACATGCGATATAAAAAAATTATTTTTATTAAATTTTAATGATATGGAAAATGATGAATGGTACGTACAAAAGAATCGATGAACTCCATGATATAACTGATACATGGGGTAACACCTTTCTGCCAAGATTCCAATCTGAAGAAGGCGAATGTTCTATTCAATCTTTTTTAAACCAATTCACAATGTGTGAATTGCTTTCCGGAGGCAATAAAGTAGTCTGTGATTTGTGCACAAACAGACATGGTGGATTTGATAAAGGAACCTTTAAAACTAACACCACAAAAATTCTGATCTACAATAAACCTGCAGTACTGGTTTTACATTTAAAACGATTTCAAGTTTCAATACTTCGATCCGCAAAAGTGAATGAACACGTTTCATTCCCTATATTACTAGATTTAACGCATTTTTGTTCAAGACGAAGCCAGGCTCATTCAGCGTTCAAACTTATTCAAACTAAAGTATTATATACATTATACGGTGTTGTGCAACAACAACGGTTCAATTCACGACAGACACTAAGATGCCTATGTAAAATTAAAAACTCCTTTAGAAAGTTATTGTTACCGTTGGAAATTTTTACTTAAAAATCAAAATCAATACCTATCTTCGCAACGAAAAGAACTTGAAGAGAACGTTAAAATTCCACTGGGAAAGTGGTACTATGTGGGGTCGAGGGGGCTCCTTAGGCCTCTGATGTGGTTCTTCAGCCTTTTGGAGACCCTTCTTGTAGTGGACCAAGTACAAAAGGTTTGCTTGGTATCGCACTGGTAGGATATCACTTCCAAATAAAGAAATGTGCGGCTAATTTTATGCCTTTATTTACGGGTAAAATCACAAACATTGTAGCACACAAAAACAAATATTTACGGTATAATAAGGAATCGCGGTTTACATAAATCTCTGTGTTACATATCGATAAAGCACGCTAGGGTGCATCAATATTAAGAGCGCGCAGCTTATTATACGAGTGCCTGACGACTACTGGTCCTAACAGGTTAAGGAAGGGATGCAAACCCCTCGTTCACTATAACTAAAGGCGGGTTTACATCATAAAGAAATACGACTTAACAATAACTAAAGGCGGGTTTACATCATAACATGAAATTCGCCTTAACACTATGTTAGTTACTTTATGTCTCAGAAGTGCCCAAAACAAAGGTTTTCGAGGCACAGGCATACTTACTATTTTACGAACAAATTATGTAGTTGTTTTATATGATATTGATATATGTAAATTAATTTCATAATAAATTTAAAATTGCGAAGAATAAATAATAGACTTGTATTTATTGGAAATAAAGGTCAAAGCACAATTAGAAAATTTGATTCATTCTTGACAGAATTTCCGGCCTAGATAATTAAAAATAATATTAACATAATATGCATGTGTATAATGTGCTCTTTTGAACATAAATTTCATAAAGAAAAGCCATGTGACGTATCACAACAAAAATGGTAGTAAAATAAAAATTCACACGTTCTGTGGATTTACAATTGTGCTTCGTAACCTAAAAATTCGTTACCATATTAATACGTACTAATAAAACAAGATGAAATAAAATATTAAGAAAAAACATGCAAGCAAGGTCTTATAATTATTTTAGTCATAAAACTTGCAACAGTTCCGAATGGACCTGCACCTTGAAGAAGTTCTAGATTACTACAACGGGTGGAACTGCTTGTGTCCCAGTGAGCTTAAAAGACATACCAAAGGTTTAACCAAGTTAGTGAGGTCTGTAGTGAGGAACCAGACTAAGACAATTCCCCGTATAAGGCCAGCAGCTTTTTCGGTACTTAGAGTGGCAGAGATCATCTGAGGTAAAATATTCCGGAGTTAAAATAGTGCCCCATTCGTATCTCCGGGAAAGGAATAATTGAAAGAATATGATCGGAAAGTATAAAGAAATCAAGAACATTATGCTAGTCGGAGCGTGGAATGTTAGAAGTATGAAGTAGGTAAGCTAGATAGCATGAAAATTGAAATTAGATAGGTTAGCATTAGATATAGTAGGGATTAGCAAAGTTCGGTGACCAGAGGCGGGGAATTTTTGGAGCGGAGACTTTAGGGTAATTCGTGCAGGATCGAAGGAAGGAAATTCGGATGTGGGTGCGAAAAAGATAGAACGTCGAATAGAAAACTACTTATAAAAGAACGAAAGAGTACTCATGGTTAGAGTAGAGTCTAAACCAGTAAAACAATAATACAGATATAGATGCCCACCTCTAGCTACAGTGATGAGGACGTAAAACCGATTTACAAAGATATCGAAGACACACTAGGATAGGTAAAAGTTGATGCAAATTTAATATTTACGGAGGATTTTATTGCAGTGGTAGGTGAGGGTGTAACAATTTTTTTTTTTAGTCAATTGTTGTGAGTACAAGTAGATGTCAAAGCCTATTCTCGAACTCTCTCGAAGGCATACAATAGATGATAATTTTATCCGTTCCGAAATAAAATCTTCAGGAGACTTCCGGACTAGACAGAACTCTACCTTCACAGGGTTACGGTGAGACACAGGGTGGGGGAACGGACCAGGATTCAAGCGCCACTGCAATTTCACGGTGATTGTGCAAAAATTCGCGTTGAATCACACAGAACCCTCTAACAACTAAGTCAATAGTGAAGCTGAAAGAAAATGAGAATTAGTCATTATAAGTGGAACAGCTGTTTGAGTTTTAAAAGAATATCACAATGTATATTCAAACATCACACTCAAAAACAACTCAATGATCCTATTCTGCTTTTTATATTATTATTGCTGAATAATAATTTCATAATCATTCGCTTTTAGGAAATAACTAAAATCAACTTTTATAGACTTTCTGAATTCTGTTAGATCTTTGTGTTGTTCAAGAAATAAAATATCGTAAATGTCCAACATAAGTATAATCAGTGTTGATAAAGATTTAGTAGTAGATACCTAGAAAATTTATGTAGATGTAATTTGACCTGTTATTTCAATTAAAAATATATTGGATGCTTAACTGTCACTAAATAATCGACCATGAAAGATACTTACAAATATTATTTAACAGAACCAAATTCAGGCCGTGGATGAGCTATGTTTCAATATTTTATCAAACAATAGTGGCAAATAATGCTTCATACAACCTATCTTTTTAATTTAGTTTTTGAATTATAATTTAATTTCAGTCAAGAAGATTTCTATTGCTACACTCTCTTTAGTTTTTTTATCTCACTGGTTGTTATATTTTAATTACAAAAATCTTAGCTTAACTTTGAATTCAAATCCAAATAAAGGCATTATATACCTGTGTAAATATATCTCCTAAAGTAGGAAGAAGTTGAAATTTCACTAAATTAACTTCTTATTGCGGCACAAAAAGATAATGCTTGTATCCTTCGGGTCATTACTTAAAACTACCAAGATGTACTATTTTAATTTGATTGCACGTAATTAACCTTAAAGTTTATTCAAAATTAACAAACGAAACAAAGACGATTTAAAAACATAAGCAATTGATGAGGAGCAAAAACTTGCCGGCTAGCAAGATATTTAAATCTTAAAAGACGTTACAAACCAGTTACAGCAACAAGTTTCTCGGACAATTGATAACAAGGGGCCTCTAAGGAATGCCTAGTTAAACGTGACGTATGGACGATTACAACGGAAGTTGTTGTAAAAATCTCCAAGTATAACTTCTTAATAAAATGCTTTGATTTAGGATGAGGCTCGTTTGATGTCCTTGTTGATAGTTAGAACGTTTCAAACTTACGCCGCAATGAATGTGCTTCCATAAAAGTTAAGCGTCTGCTCGAATTAGCGCAAAATAAAATATGTACTCTAAGCACATATTCCAAATGTATACTTTAATTTTGTATATATTCTCTAAATAGCGCTAAAGAAAAACGAAATTACAACAGGTTAAATTTAATAAATTACTTGGTATTGATGGATCAACAGAAATTCAAAGGTCATGTTCAAGTACCTTAAACTGTACTCAAAATAATAATTCTAAGATTCTCTCCTACAGACAAAAACATCTTGACACCAACGCTAGGAAACTCTAATTGCCGAATCCTATAGCAAAGTCTACTCATTCTAGTTTCCATGCGCAAGCAGATTCAAAAGCTAAGCGCCAGGTCATGCGTAATATTACTGCCAATTCGTTTGTTAAGAAAATCTAAGACAATCTTGGATTATTTTTATTCACTTTAAAACTTTGTATGTATACTTCTTTGACCATTTTACAGAGTGATTCAACTACGTTGAAATTTTATATTTATTTTGAATATGAAAATAAATACACTTCTAGAGTAGGGAAAGAGCGGTAGTAGCTGTATTTGGTTCAGGCACGAAAAACGACAGGGGAAATATGCCGGTATAATTCTGCAACAAAAACAATTTAACCATCACAAACACATTATTTCTACATCTTGCTAGGAGAAGGTACACGTGAAAGATGCCAGAAGATGTTAAAAAGATTACATGATTACATTGTTGTTAGACAACGGTTTAGGAATCGAGTAAAAGACTGTAAAAGCTACCCAGAAGCAGATATAGACACCGACCAAAACATAGTAATTATGAAGGTCGCGCTTAAATTTAGAAATATGAAAAATGAACGGAAAAAGGCACTTTGATTTTGAGAAACTAAAAGTTAAAAATATTTACGAAAGATCTGAAAAGAGCCAAATCAATTACTGAAATACATCGGAAAGCAGAAACAGAATGGAATAACATTAAAACCAGCTTACACATGGCAGCCAGAAACATCCTGGGATACACACAAAAAGATAATAAGAAACCATGGATATCAAAGAATATCCTGGATTCAATAGACGGTGTTGAAAAATAGAGAGACAAAGCCATAAAATGGAAAATTATTAACAAATGCAGGAAAGCTAAATAATAATGGATTGATGAAAAGTGCAAAGAGGTACAAACTAAGATGGAAATAGGAAAGACAGACAAAGCATACAAATTATTTAGAATGAATTTTAGGGATATAAACCGCATAGCATAAATATAAGGGGCGTGAAAGGAAACATCATCATAGAAAATGTGGTTAGGTGACAAACATATATAGGAAATTTATATGCAGAACAGGAACTAGTAACATTAGCACCGGAATCAGATATTGAAAAAGGATGAATTGGGATGTCCTGTACTTAGAAATGAGTTTGAATTAGTATTAAAAGATTTGAAAAATGTTAAGGCACTGCTAGATAAGGTGCATGCAGAAACCCTAAAAGCCGCTGGATAAGCAGTAACAGAACGTCTCTTTCAACTTTTAAGCTATATGTAAGAGACAAGTGAGATAGCTAAAGATTTCAAACGTAAGTAACATCATAGTCACAATACCAAAAAAGAGAGGCGCTAATAGATGTGAAAATTTTCGAACAAAGAATTTGAGAGCACACGTATCAAAAATATTAACTAGAATTGTACAAAGACACATGGTAAAACGAGCTAAACAAATACTACGACACCAATTTGGGTTTAGTCGAAACAGGGGAACATGGGAGGCTATTTTAGCTCTGAGGGTGATAATGAAAAAAACAATATAAAAAAGAGAAAATGTGTATATCAAGTTTGTAGATCTAGAAAAAGCATTCAACAACGTAAAATGGAAAAAAAATTCGAAATAGTCTAAAGGGATAGACGGATAGTACATAGCTTATATAAATAGCAAACAGCTGTTATAGAATTAGAGCAGGAATGTAGAGAAGAAAATGTTAAGGAAGGGGTGGCACTGGGATGCGCCCTATCTCTGTTAATTTTTAACTTGTACCTCGAAGAGGCAAAGAATTCTGCTAAATACAGGAATTATTGTGCAGAGACAGAAAATTGATATGCTTAGATATGCACATTATATGGTACTATTAGCATCTATCAAGGAAGAATTAGAAACAGCTCATAATGTAATGGAAACAGTCCTATCAGAAAGATACGGTATGAAAATTAACAAAAATGAAACTAAAGTACTAGCATGTAAAAGAGGAGTAATTAAATTAAAAAATAGAATACAAATAGAAAATGAGAACTTACAAGAGGTTAAGGATATCTGCTACCTAAGAAGCCAAAGAACACAAGATGGGAAAAGTGCAAAAATATAAAACAAAGATTAGAACAAGGACGTGTTGCCTTTAACAAGAAAAAGAAACTACTATATTCAAAGACAACAAATATAAAAACAAGGAAAGTATTGCTGAATCTATGTGTGTTGGGCACGAACTGTACGGCTGTACGACCTTTGAAATGTGGTGCTGCAGAGGTGTGATGAAGTTATCATAGACAGATAAAGTTAAGAACAAGGATGTTGTACAAATGATAGGAGAAGAAAGAATTATATGGGAAACAGTAAAAAATATGAGAAATAGGATGATAGATCACATACTAAAGCATGAGGGAAAAGTGCGAAGTATATTAGAAGCAGAGATAGAAAGAAGAGAAGTAGAGGTAGGAATAGATTAGACTATTGCACGCAAATAGTCAAGGATGCAGGCTGTGGGAATGTCAGGAATATGTGTAGGCTAGCTTAGAATAGAAACAAATCGAGGTACGCGTCCAACCAGTTCCAAGACTGAAACCTAAAGACGAAAAATAAGATTGCACTTAAACCTAATAATTATTTGTAACAGCTACAGTTGCTGGGTTTGCAATATTCTCAACAAATGTTGATTGTGCGAAAGGATTTATTGGAAACTATCAATTGGCCCAAGTGTTGGGGATTTTGGTAGCCGTTAGATTGCTTAATCCTCTTAACATACACTGCAGGTGATTTTCCAATCCTCCACTCGAAGGTACTGCATTGGCCAAAAAGCGAGATTTTTACCTGAAAAATTTTGAATTTCGCCGAACCCTTGCTGTACCAAGCAAGGTAGGGGTGTTTAACCTGCGTGACAACACTCACACACGGAACCTCCATTTTACCTCTCATCCGAAAGAAGACGTATTTTTGTGAAAAATGCTCGCCTAACATTTTTCAAGCGGACCTTTCGGGATTCTAACCCGGGACCTTGGGCGTAGTTTTTTTTTATTTATTCTAACGTTACCATTAGTCTGCTACCTAAAAATTACTTACAGCAAACCTGTTACTCTTTAGAAATCTAACAGAATATTGGTTAGTCTTATATTATTTGCGTTTGGAAATACTCGTGTGTGTGTGTGTGTGTGTGTGTGTGTGTGTGTGTGTGTGGTGTGTGTGTGTGTGTCTGTCTCTGCACGCGTGTGGGAGGAGCGTGAGTGTGTGTTTCTGTCTGTGGTAATGTCCTTGGGACTGCTTTTCTTCCCAGCTACCGACCGTCGGCAGCCGGAAATCACAAACCGAGAAGTTTGCATTACTGTACGTGTATGTGAGCGTGTGTGTGTCTGTGTCTGTGTGCGCGTGTGGGTGCGTGAGTGTGTGTGTGTTTCTGTCTGTGGTAATATCCTTGGGACTGCTTTCCTTTGCAGTTTCCGACCGTCGGCAGCCGGAAATCAGAAACCAAGAAGTTCGCATTTCTGTACTACGTGTCCTGGGCGTAGTAGTCCCCCCCCCAACATACCACTGAATATCGATGAAGTAGGGTATATATTTACAAAACAATAGAAGGGGGCCGAGCTGTATCTAACAAGAAAGATCAACAAAAAGAAGCAAATGTGGTCCTTCAGATGTATGATGATCACAGCATGGACGGAAAAAGTTAATAATGAAGAGGTTCTAGAAACAGTAGGAGAAGAAGGCTATCTGTAGAAAACAAAGAAAATCGAAGAAATAGAAGGAAAGTGCACGTTCTAGGGCTTCTTAGGAATTGTGCTGGATATATTACAAGCAGAAATAGGAAAAAGGAGAGGTAGAGGTAGACTTAGAATACACTATTGCACGAAGATAGTGAAAGATGCAGGCTGTAACAATTTCAGAGAAATGTGTAGGTTAGCTCAGAATAGAAGACATAGGAGTATGCGTCTAACCAGTTCCAGGACTGAAGATCTATTGATGCCGCATGAGTCAATTGAAAACCAATATATATCTTAAATCATTCTTACCATCACTAAGTTATGTGACAGATTGCAGTAAGAGAAACAGCAACAGAACATCTTTTGAAGTATCCTGAAGCATTCATATCTGTGTCCACCTCAAAGTGTAATTTTTAAGAGATACCTATCACCTCTAGCATATTAGTTCAAAATAAAGAAATTCAATGACCAGCTATGTGTTAGTAGGTGGAAACACAATTTCAACCGAATTGAAAACCAAAACAAAACGTCAGATAGAAAATAGTATATTACATTACTAGCGTGGAAAGTGACCCATTTCACACGAGTGGAAGAGTATTGTCGCACGAGGCGTCAGCCGAGTGCGACTATTCCACGAGTGTGAAATGTCACTTCACGCGAGTACTGTACACTATTTTCCGACGACCACCACTAAAAACAATTACGAAATAGTTATTTTTATGCTTATTTGCAATAAATGTGTACGCAATAATGCAAGACAGACAGACACCTATAAAATTTGACGTTTTGATGTTGAAAATTCGAACACCTACTTTGTTTTTATAAAATCCGCGAATCTGTTGCTTTTAGCGTATGCATTGTCAATTTTTATTGAAGAAATCATTTCAATTACAAACTAATATGAGTAATTACATCTTTAGGTAAAACGGAAACTGTCAGTATCGATTTACCTATGAGTATTTTAAATTGTTATTAGCCAAAACGAAACGAATGAATGCAAAAGGTAGAAACCGGTAGTCGTTTGGGTTGCCTAGGTAACTAGCATACTAACATCAGTCATATCACTCTAGAGTTGAAAAGTATTTCAACACTAGAGTGATATGTACTTTCGCACTCTAAAGTGATATACTTTACTTTCTACATAAATAAGTAGTGTGTAATCTGTTGTTTTCACAAGTGGTCGTCGGAAAACGATATTTAAATCCACACACGATATGTATAGGTAAATACTATTTCCAACGAGATGAGAAAACTTAATAGAGTTATGAATATAACTGTATATGCAGTGAAATGTGCATATAACAGAAAGGAAACTTGTGCACAAGCTAATTGAAACGAACACGTTAGATTGTGCATGAATGAATAAAATTAAATAAAATGTTTAGTAAAATAAACTCATGTAAGATAGATATAAATTTAGAGAATCCGAAAAATTTATGAAGCTGGAACATGGCTTGCCACCGTAAAGAAATGTCTAGTTACAAAGGTAAGGGAAATGTACTTATAGGAATAAAATTTGTAGATAGATGCATAAGAATTTGTGGGTAAGATCATCCAGTTGAACTTCTTCGCAAAATTCCTGGTATTTCTACGTAAGTAAAATTCGTCAATGGTTGAAATTTTTTTGTAGACCAAGTGGATCTTTCGTTAATTTGCTCGGACTGGTTAATGAAGTTCTGATACCCAATAAAGACTTGAAAGTCACCAGTTATGAAAAATGAACTGCTTGAGTATCCTGTTGAACAGTGCCAATTATGTTTAGAAAAAGGGAATTTAACTTTTTAAGTAACTAGCGTTTGTTTTTGAATTTTCTCAATACAAAAATCATTGAATTAAATTATACCATGGTTCTAATATTTCCAAATGAATTTAGCAATCTTCAAACATAAAATAAAGCTATCTCCCTTCATAAATAAATAACAGGTTTATAGCTTTAGAAGTTTCCTTTTCTGTGTTTTAAGTTATTGCCACTTTGCTCTTTGCAATTTCAGGATGACGATTTTAAATTTTAAATGACAGTCAAGCGTTCTATTATAAAAGTCAAGCAAGCGCCTTAAAGAAATTAAGTTTAGTTATAAATGCTTATAAAGAATCAGCTTTAGACTGATTTAATTACAGTCAGCTTTAGCATAATGGATACCAAATTAAAATTTCCTTAATTTTATAAGACGTTACTAAACCTACCCTATTTTAGCCTTTGTTAAATTTCGTGCAATACTCCAATTCAAGGTTTTTGAACAAGAATTAGAAAACGCAAGTAGTATTTATGTCTTCTGCTTAGATTATAGAAGAATAACGTTCTAAAAGACTGTGAATTGACGCTTTAATGCTTCTTAGTGATTTAGATGTTTGTATTTTAAATTTAGTTTTACACACGTATTGAGTGCGCAATCGAAATACCAAATCGAAATACTGGTGGTTCACTCATCTGAAATTCAAGAAGTCAACTTATTATATTTTAAACATGTAATACCAGATCGAAATATAGGCGAATTGGTTTGGGGATTTTAAAAGCTTTAACATATACTAATGATTCATTACACAACATCAGACCAGTCAAAAATTAATCGGTGAACTACACCGATACGTTTATACATTACCACCGCAGTGATGGGATCACCAAAACTTAACATTCTTGTGAGAGATTATTCGGAAACCGTTTATCAGAAGTAAATATTAAACTGTATTTGCAAAAAACTTTTAGTGATCGACCTTTGGTTATTCTACAACCTCAAACCTCAAACCTCAAACGATTTTTAAAGTAACTTAGATTAGGAGTTCTGTTTTTACCTTCTCCTCCTCCTCCATTCTATTATTCGTTTTGGATATCTTGAAAGATGAATCTAATTAGTTATATTTTCAAGTTTTATTGGTTTTAGAGACAATCATTTTGAAAATCTTGTTTCGTGTGGTATTTTTAATTTGTCATTAACCCTTAACCGATACTTAAATCGGAAACCCCTCCCGAATAATTTTCTAGGTGTGTAACGTAGTGTCACAGTAATTAAGAGGTACATAATATTCTGGGGAAATTACACTTATTTGGTTCTTACTAAAGCGGCTTCATATTTGTTTAGCGATAAGAAAAGATAGTATGTTGGTGTACACGCTTCTTGGAACGGCAAGGGACGCAAATAGAAATTGCCTGTAGTGCAGTAGGCAGTAAACCAGGGTTTGTAAGGTAGAGCGTGAACTGTATAGAGTAGAAGGAAGGAAACATAGAATTTGAATACTAAGTCACATAAATACTTAAAGCACTTACCGAAGCATAACATCTGGAGCACTAACGCGGCACCTTTCAGTACTGCTGGCCAGAGGTAAATAGGAAACGGAGTAAGGAAATGATTATTTTAGGAAAGACATTAGAGGCAGCAATATTGAGAATTGAAGGAAACACGTTCGCGTTCGCGGATGGTTGTTAATCGACTCTGCCTTAATTATGTTATTCCTTATTTAGTCTGGCTTGATAACGAATACAACGTCGGGAGAGCGAAATGACGCGAACAGTAGGTATCGTATTACAATCATATATATCTAGCAATAAGAAGGATGATTAATAGGAATCGTAATATAATAGTTTGTCGACGCACATTCTAGATGATTTTTCGATTTAACCAGAATAAAGTATTATTGCATATAAGTGCAAGCCCCGTTGCGATAGATCACTATTGGTTTGAACTCTGTCCTAATAAAAGTTTGTTGTACATAAATAAATGTAAACATAAAATTGCTTACGTCATATAAATGTGTTAGGTAAATATATTACCAGTAAGATTAGTGCCACAATGGTGTTTAATTCATCGTAGTTAGAAGATTAAATTAGTGCCTACAGATAGTAATTAAATTAGCGTTAGAACTTGTTTTAATTTTAAATAAAGCCCAAAGCACAATTATATAAGTTACTACATTGGTGTTAAGTGTATGCGGTACTACTGAAAATATTATGTAAACGATTTTCTTGTTGAATACCTATCACTTGTAATCAACAACGGAAAATCGACAGAGATATCGTATGCTTTTTGAAAGACTTCAAGTCGAGAATGAAAAAAAAACCCTGAGCCTGACAACGAAATTAGAGGAAAATTTTACGAAGTTAAATGAAAATGCAAAGAAACAAGAACCAACCGCCGCAAAACTCACAGCAAAATTGAACCAGACCACAACAAAATAAGAAAAAAGTAACACGAACTTTACAGAACAATTACAGGAAAATGTTAAGAGCCTGCGGAAAAACTAAAGCAGACTGCAGCCAATCTTCAATAAAACTTTACAGCACGATTAGACCCTAATGCAAAAGCTGTTGAGCAAAGGTTAATAAAAAATTACAGCCAATTAGGTGAAGAGTTTGCACAAGAAACTACAAGATCTGCAAAAAAACTGGAAGTCAAATTTTCCGGCGGTTTACAAAACTTTGAAGCAGAGTTTTCAGAAAAGTTGTTAGGAAATTCCTTAGATGGAGAACGTACTTTAATTAGCAGAATGAATTAAATCGCTAGAAACGCCGATGATACAAAATCACACCTCAGAATTTAAAAATTCTGAGCAGAATGAACCGTCGCTATCGAGTTCGAAGTAAAGCCACCTACCTTTAATGGAAAATCGACTAGGACGACGTATTTAAAACAATTTGAGGCTGACAGTTAGCGATTAAAATGACAGCGAGAGAACAACTCCATTGTTAGTGGCACTACTAGGTGAAGCTTTGAATATCCTACAAACTATGTCATGCTATGATTAAATAAACTACTATACTTTAATATTAAGGCTGGGTATGAGAAACGGCAATTCCCATTTGCAGCAAGTGTACTATGCTCAAGTAAAGAACCGTTACCAGAAAGCCAACGAAAATTTACAGGAATTTGAAGCAAATATTGTTTGCTTGCCAAGACAAGCCTATCTAACAGCTTCAAACACTTTCTGGAAGAGCTGACAGTACAGATATTTGTCGATGAAATACGGGATGGGGAGATCCGTTGAGGACTACCACTAGCCCTGTCTAACACCTTGGATGATCCGCTTGCTTGTGCTTTAGAGTTCGAAGGGTCAAAGCAAGAATCACATCATGGTAATGGCAAAGTTATATGCCATGTAGAAGAACAGGAGCAAGAGAGCATGGAGGAAATGATTAGGTGGGTTCTTCGTAACCAGAGACGTAAGTGAAAAGGGTCAAAATGTTGAAATTGTGAAGAGTTTGGGCACCAGTAGTGCAAGCAACCCACGAATAGACCAAGAGAAACCGGAAAACTAGCGGGAGCTGACGATGAGGGGCAAAAATCGACTTGCTCGAACTGTGACCCAGAAAATATCACTCGCATCGCACGAACTACGTGTATAGACTATTTACATATATGGACAGTATAACGATAACATTATTAAATTTTCAATAGATACCGGCGCCAATAGGACAGTTGTAAACCGTACCTTAGTGCAGCTGTGACGCCTGTGACGGCGCATCTCCAGACTGTGGCTGGCAAAGACATTCAAACTCACGGAATATCAAAAGTAAAGATTGAGATTGATAGCAAAATATTCGATTATCAAGTAATTATATGGGACATCACCGAAGAAGCTATCTTGGATAGCTTGAAAAGCACGGCTTTTGTTTATATATAAAAAAGGAACGTTTTGTGAGGCAAATGATGGATAGCTTGAAAAGCACGGTTTTTGTTTATATATAAAGAAGGAACGTTTTGTGAGGCAAACGATGGATCTGTGCGGGTTTGTTTGACAGACGACGGTCTCCTACCGGGAAAGACAGAAAGCGTAATGATGGCGCGATCGGATAGTGTACTTCGGGTGGGCTCCGATGCGCTATAAAACCGGTCTATGGTGAATCTTTTGAGAAGGACGTACAAGTGGGAAAAGAATTGACGTGTTAGATATTGTACCTGTTAGGAATCATAAGTGCCAATAACTATGTCGTCATACTTAGAAGGAATGCCACGGTTGTTCACGTACCGGAGAAGCCCAGTATCGTTAAGGAGCCTCCCACCAGTGAATGATCCTAAAAGTTGTTGGACCAGTTTATAAAACCATCCCGAAATTTCGACCGACTGCACTACATTTGATTTTTTCTAATGATCTGCCCAAAGGTACTACATTGGCCAGGAAGTGAGTCTTTTACCTAAAACAACAACAGCAAAAACAGTAGCGAGATGAACTCAAAAACTTGATTTTACAATACTCAAATGTGTTTGCTAATAAGGGCAGTCAGTTGGAAAAAGCCGCAAGAGTCGAGCACAAAATCAAGACCTGGGTGCCCGGCCAATAAGACAACAGTTGAGAAGGTTACCATTGGCAAAGCGTGAAAAACTCAAAAGGATAATTGGGGAAATGAAGGAACGGGGTGTGATCGAACGCTCTTACTACCCTTGGGCATTGGCACCTGTGCTTGTGAAGAAGAAGGATGGCTCGACAAGATTCTATGTCGATTATCACCGCATAAATACCTTAAACCCATTACCCCATATTGACAATACTCGAGATGCGCTCTTAGAGTCACGGTAGCTAGCGACCTTGAACTGGAAAAGTGGGTATTGGCAAGTGAATATGAATCGCAAAGATTGGGAGGAATCCGCTTTTACCATTGACATTGGCATATGGCAATTAGTAGTGACGCTATTTGAACTTCACAATCCTCCTGTCATATTGAAGCGTTTAATGAATAACATCTTACGTGAACTGTCATGGAAGACATGCTTTGTATATTTGAATGACGTGATCCTGATTGCAAATATATCTAAGCGGCTTTATAACAAACAGAAGTATTCGAAGCCATTTTTGTTGAAGACTTGCTGTGAAATTATCAGCCAAGATATACATATATATATATATATATATATATATATATATTATATATTATATATATATATATATATATATATATATATATATATTACAGTGAATAAGATGAAATAATAACTTAGACTTTTAGTCAAAGCCCAAATGATCATTTCAAATTGAGCTAGTAATTGAAAGATGGAAAACCAAAGCGTAGTAATTAGATTTGATGAAATAGAAAAGAAAGCTAAGAGAAGAAATCGTGTTAGACAAAGCTGTATATTATCTCCCCTGATTTTTATTGTTTATATTGAGGAAGCTTTAAACATAGCTAGTGAGAGAGAGAGAGAGAGGGAAAGGAGATAGGTATCCGTGTACAGGGACAGAAAGTGGAAATGTTACGTTTTGCAGATGATATAGCCATTATAGCAGAGTCTAGAAAAGAGTTAGGAGAGTTTTTAAATATTTTAGATGAGATACTACGGAGTAACTATAGTATTAGAATTAACTCAGGAAAGACAAAGATAATGACAAGTGAGTTACAGCCTAGTTCTAAACCAAAATTAAAAATAGCTAATACCGAGTTAGAGGAGGTAGATGAATTTTGCTATTTAGGTAGTATAATTACAAAGGACGGACGTAGCATAATGGATATAGTAGTATAGTAGCTAGAATAGCTCAAGCTAGAAAAATGTTTTTAAAACCAGAGAGTCTTACTAATAGCCAATAGTATTAGTTTAGATAATAGAAAAAGTTTCTTAAAGTCGCACATATGGAGCGTGTTATTATACGGTAGTGAGACTTGAACAATTAAAGAGGTAGATAAGAAAAAGGTAGAAGCTTTTGAAACTTGGTGGTATAGGAGAATGTTAAAGATTAGTTGGACAAATAGAGTAACAAATGAGGAAGGTTATAGAAGGATAGGTGAGAAACTCTGTATGTGGAAACATTTAAAGTCCAGGAGATAGAGTGATAGGGCATTAATTAAGACATAAGGGATTATTTAGTAAGGTCTTAGATTATAGACTACCAAATAAAAATAGAGTAGAAAGACGTAGACAAAGCTATATTAGTCAAATTATTAGAGATTTAGGTTGTAAAGGGTATGTAGGCTTTTCTAGACTACCTCACAATAGAAAAGAATTTAGAGCTGCGTCAAACCGACCTTAAGTAAGTTTGAAAACAAAACAAACAAAAGGTATGTAAAATTCAGCCAATGACTTCAGTTAAAATTGTAAAGTGTATAAGTACCTAATGTTAAGGGCCTGGTATACCAACTTTTAGCTATTTATTTTGCTCTGCTGTCTTGACATAAATCAACCCCCCTTTATTGGCCGAGTTAACAATATCGAATACCATATTAAAATACAATATACGATACAATAATAGAATAGAATTGAAATTGTACTTGGCGCGATATTTCTTAACTTATATGGTAATAATAAGGGTGAGTCCTATTTACTCGATATTATGTGTTCTTTGTTTACATATTATTTCCTACAATAAAGATATAGCTTATTAATTAAGTTTGTATTACTGTGTGTGGTTATGTGTTTAGTTATATTGCATACCGATTTGGGTAATATCGGTGATCGTGAAGAATTTGCTATTTCAGTTCCGTTTGAGCCCAACAATTAGATTTAGGTGGCGCTCATTTGGCAAGAGGTCAGTTTATAGCTTATCCACCCCCAGCCTCGGCACTCTGTTAGCACAGGGCATTTTTAGCTGAGTGCCCCGACTGCCCGGAAAAGCATTTCTTTTCCTTGTGTACCTTTGCTGTTTGTTTCGTCGGCGTTACACGGTATTTGCAAGTTTCAGACAACAGCGACCGTTCCTGTTCATTTTCAGAAAATGTCACATCTCTTGTAGTAAAAGCATATTTCTCTTTAAGGTCGTTGTGTTTATAAGCTTTGGATTCATAGTAAAAATGTAAACGGCATTGCTCTAGGATCCAGTAATTTTCTCTTTTAAATAGGAATATAAGCAAAGGCTTCCCACCAAAAAAGCTATGTGTGATAAATTAGGCTTTCTACCTGACGATAATTGTTCCGGGGTATTTTGAACATCTTTGCTTGAAAAACGGTTGATCCGATTAGAAGCAGTATTAACAGCTTCAGCTCAGAACTGGTGTGGTAGATCAGCATCGGCCAGTAAACACCTTTTCTTGTCCATCAAGCTGCGGAAAATCATTCAGCTTTGCCGTTCTATTGGTTTCTATAGGAGCAGATAGTCTGATGCAACATGCTCGCATATTTAAGAATAGTTTTAAATTTACATTACAGTATTCACCTTTTCCGTCCGTTCTCAAAATTTTGTTTATACGATTGGTTTGCTTTTTACAAGATCTTTAAACATTTCAAAATCCTCCACCACTTCATCTTTTGAGTTTGCAAGATAAACAAATGATTTGTGTATGTAGTCGTCTAAAAATGACAATACATATTTTGATCTTGCAAGAAATTCTACTTCAACACGTCTAAGCATATCTAATTTTAGTAGTTTATTAAATTTGGAACTGTTTGTTGGGAACGGTAGATGGTAGTCTTTGTCAATCGTATATGTTTCACACATGTTTGAATTTTTAATTTCGGAAAATTCCATACCACCGACTAAACCATTATTCAATTCAGCTGACCCATTCGTCAGTGCCAGAGATCTTTGCACCCGGTGGTCGTAGCAAATACACTATGTGTGGTTACATCTAAGTTAAACAGATTATTTTCAATCGATTTCTCTATTTTTGTTAATTTATTTTTACCCCACTGTGACAAAAACATACAGAATATTTTTTGCTAACTATTTGACTGACAGATAGCAAGTTGACTTTTAATTCATGAACAAAGTAAATGTTGCTTACTTGGACATCACTATCGTAACCACTTACTGTAACGGAAAGATTAAGATTACCAACCAAATTAGTTGCTATTTTTACATTATTTGCTGTAGTGATTGATACTCAACTGGGTAGACTTCTTAACATCTTCCAATAAAGTTTTGTTCATTGAGAGATCGTCAAAATCCAAATAAAAATCATTAATTGCTTCAGAATGAATAGAAAACACGACAGAAAGTGATCTGCCATTTTTGCTTTGTATATTTTTACTTCTCTGATCATTTTTGTCATGTTTCTTTTTGGCGCACTACTTAGAAATGTGACCATAGTTATTACATGGATAACAGCAAGGACCTACGTTTTAGCCGAAGGGTTGATATCATTACAGTACTGTTTTTGAGCAGATTTGTTCGGCAAATTATTACTACTATTTAGAAATCCATAACCATAAGTATACAGTGATAGACTTTTTAGCTGAAATATCCTGTAATAATTTCATCTTGATGAAATCACCTGTTACTTTAACACAAGAATTTTCTATACCCATAATCATAGTTTTGAATTGCTTTCGAAATCCAGCAGTAAAATGGTTCCAATCCATTTATGGTTAACCTTTAAACCTACATTTGGTAACTTATAGGTTATGCTGATGATATTGTTGACATAATCTTCAACCGATTCACAATTTTGTAATTTAGTTCTTGTTAGGATACAAGGAATTCCTATTCGTCTAGTTAACCCAGTATCCTCAATTGTGGTTCGTAGATTATACCATGCCTCAGTAAGGGAATAGGGGCATTTTGGGACAGATCCACATTCCTCCCTAACCACCGATCTTCCCGATTCGTTTCTAACCTAGGCTTTTACATGTAAATTCCCGTAAGGAGGATCTGCCAAGTCTTATTTTAAAGGGTTTCTTCCTTGCTCCCTTTTTGTGGACGTATAACTTACTATCTTCCTTCGTAGATAGCTGTTAAATGCACCACAAATTTCTTTTTTATGATAAACATTGTTTTGTTTGCTCGGCGTCGGAAAGGTGGCAAATTTTAACCAACATTATATTGTCACAAAATGCTTCTGTAATGGATGTGTGTAGTCCACCAGTCGGCATCTGTTCACCTTCGACATAACAAATATTACCAATATCTGTCACCAGATTATAGTTGCACATATTTTCTGCCAGCAGCCACAATCCAAATCGCTCATTTGTTGGTTTCACTTTACTCCCAAGAAGTTGAGGAACGTTAATCACCTTGGAGACACTCATGTTTACCGTTCTAGCTGCTGCCGAATACTAAATTGAATACGAAAAATTGCCCCTTATATATCCTACAGTGAGGGGGCGTATATTGCCGAAGATATTCGAATATGTCGGACACCGCCATATCAATTACATTCTCTTGTTTAGGATCAGTTTTTGCCATCCGGCCTAAGTCGGATTTAATCCGACCTAATTCGGACTGAGCAGGGGTACGCATCGTTCATATGTCCGGATATATATCGGATATATGTAGGATGTATACTGGACATATGTCGGATGTATGTCGGATATAGTTGGGATGTATGTCGGATGTATGTCATACGGATGCGAGAGGAGAGAGAGAAGGACAAAGTAGGGTGGAGGGAAAAGGGTTTAAGTTAGTTTACGTTGTTTAGAGTTAGGTAAGTCGATGTTGTCTGGAGTTAGGTTACGTTAGTTGAACTTGAGCGGACTTAAGTTAGATAGCAGGAAAAGGTCAGCGCCGCGGCGCTGACTTAACCTGGTGGACTACACACACGAATTACAGAATCAATTTGTGACAATATAATGTCGGTTAAAATTTCCGACCTTTCTGACGCCGAGCAAACATCTGCAAACAAAGGAATATTTATCCTAAAAAAGGATACTTGTGGTGCATTTAGCAGCTATCTACGAAGAAAGTTCGATCGATTTGTTTCCGCTAGGCATGGCCTAGCGGAAACAAATCGATCGAACTTTCTGTTAAAGCTAAGCTTCCATTTTCTCTTGAAAGCACTAACAAGATGGGCCAGGGAGTAAAGGAAATTATTGGGAAAGGCCTCGAAAGCATTAATAAAAAATTCCAAAATCCTATATGTGTTCCGTACAAAATGGAACTGGCAGATGTTTGGTTGGAAACTTTATTGGAATAACTACCAGATATATTAGACGGACTCAAAAAAATTATTGCTATCTTTTTGACATGGATGTAGATGTAACCCAAGATTTTACTGGCATATTTAACAAGATGGAGATGTGTAATTATTTAACTACAAACCATAACTTTTGCTACAAAGGCGAATACAAAGAAAACTGCAATATTATAGTTGACAACGATGAAACTGTTGGAAATGATTGGTTAACATGGCTAACAACCAATACCAGAATTAAGATATACAACAAATTTGTGTGTCAGATAACACGTCCTGGTGTTAATAAACAACTTGGAAATTTTTTACGTTGTCCAGATGCACGTTTAGGGAAACATTCGCGTCCACTTTGGCCAAAAAACGTGGTATCGCCCGATTGGAAGCGACAATATACAACTATGCAATTGGAAACTATGTAAGTGCGGAACAAGTGTATAGTCCCTTAAAAGACTGTTTAACCTTATTGGAAGATCGTAAGTTATACTTTCTTTAGACGCCAATGTGCTCTGAACCACTTGCCAAAATGTGGAGTAAGCTATCGGACAAGCTACAAAATAGCTGCTGTTTAGTGTATAATAGCCTACTACAGTACGTGTATTGTGGTAATGGCAATACAAAGAAATTGACGGGATTGCAAATTAAGGGAAAGGGAAAAATTGATAAAGTATGTGCTTTCGACTTTCAGTTTTAACTATTTACCTGTAAATTATTTAGGGATAGTAGAAGAGGAAGACAGCTAAGATAAAATAAAAATCTTACACAAGTGCTACATTAAAGCAGGTAGCACATGTTTTACACAATCGCCAACACCATATTCTACACTTCCAAAAGAAGTAATCATTTCGGAATTGGGGTTGTTAAATACGTCTAACATTCGCCCAGAGGTTATACGAGAACGCGTAAATATTGGCAGCAAACTCTATCCGTTTACACTAAAGGAAATTGTCCCATTATGCACGCCATGCGCTGTAAATGGAAGAAAAGAACTGCTGAAATTAGAGCAAATGTATGCAAAGAAACTAAAGTTGGACTACATGGAAAATACTGCGACAATACGCGAACAATACAAAGATGTGTTAGACAAAGAACATCTTACTAGAGAAAATGAGGAAGAATTAAAAGATTATTTTATGTGCCGATGGACTGACTTAGATACATCCGCGTTCTACAAGCTGCATGCATTTGTGGTTATTAAGAAAGACTCTTTTAGTTATGTAGGCGTCCTTGCGGAAAAGGGTGGTACTAAATCCGTATACTTTCTAAAAGGTTATTCTAAAAACGTATTAATTAAAATGGCCGATAACAAAGACGAACTAAGGAGTGCGGGTTTTGTAACCTTGGCGTACACCACACGCAAAGGGGTTCTGCTAAATATTGTATATTTGTCTAGTAAAGATCCTTTCGGATCATTTAAAACCGAGGGTCTTACAACTAATAACGACTATATATTTCCAAAAGTGGTGGACATGCAACTACGCAACAGTGAGTGGAAAAATAATGGTTGCCTCCAATACCGACAAGAAGAAGTCGATCAAACTAACAAGATACGTATGCAGGATATAGTGAGAGAGCCGTCATTAAAATTGTCACAAGCTTCAAGAATTACACGAAGGAATGAATCTGGTTGTCGGTGGAATCAAACACTTTCTATATAGAGACATATAGAGACATTTTACAATTCGAAAACCTAGACGGTCTCTATGTATCAAACTATTGGCTAGGAAAAGGGATTACGGACTTGGGTGTCGATTTAAATTTTAAGCTGGGAATAAAATTAGATAAAATTGAAACCACTCCAAACAAACATAAGAAAGTACTGTTTTCTGTGAATAACTTTGTATTAAAATTAAATTTAAAATGGCTCCATGCTTGGCATTGAATATTTTTAAATTTTGTTATGTATAACGTCAGAATAAAAATTTTAGAATAGTATTACACTGCTTTTAAATTATAAAAGGTTATGACGTCGCCACGACCTTGGAAAAGTAGCTGAAACTAGGTAACCGAGAGCATAGCGAAGTGGTGATTTTACCTGTATGAAAATAGATGTTAAGTGTACACCGTATATTTTTAATTAAATAAAATTGTTTTAAAGGAATGTGTTCTACTTTTTTGCTTACACCAATTTTTTAAATCGAGTTGGCTTAAGGTTAAATTAATGGTAGATACGGACTTCCAAGAAAAATCAAATCGGTATTACCAGACACGATTAGAAACCGTTTATAAATAAAAGAGTAATAAAATTTGGGTTTCATGGATGTAAGGGTTGGTCCTAAATTTTAGGGGTTAGCTTACCTGTTTTTAGAGTAGGGATGGTGGGGTTAGAAATGAAGCAAGGAAAAAATCCCTCCCCCCAGGAGGTCCACAAAGAGGAAGCAAGGAGGGAGCAAGGAGGAAACCCTTTAAAATAAGACTTAGCAGATTCTCCTTATGGAAATTTACATGTAAAAACCTAGGTTAGATATGAATTGGGAGGATCAGGTGGATAGCGAGAAATGTAAATATGTCCCAAGATGCCCCTATTCCCTTACTTGCTTCTTATGCTGTTATGGTGGATTGCACACGAACATAGTTGACGGGATTTAACAATAACACAAGTATTGGTCTGCATTGTTTAATCTTTTAGCTTCATTTGGAATGCTTAATACACTATCCATCCCATGGTTGTACTGCAAATTTCCTTGCATCATATCTTTGAGGCCCTTTAATATTTCTATAGACAGGTGTGAAAACTTCTGTGAATACAAAGTGAAGATTATACAGCACGTGCAAATACTTCACTACTTTTATCAAATTTCCAAAACTATTCTAATTTGGACTATGACCCGTTAGCAGAGCATGGTTTAATGCATTAAACAACACAGATTATATTATATATGAATATTGATAGAAGTAATTACATGAAATAAACGTATATCGTTAACTGCTGTCACAAAATACAGAATAAAACCAACTTTTTTTTTTTAGGTTACTGCTATTTATCTGTAATTATATAAACTCAAATAGTTCAGAAAACCAAATATAACTCAACAAACCATACCAACTCTGTGTTTATCGTAAGGGCGACAGTGATCACATAAAAACGCAGTTTGATAAGTTCTAAGTACATTGAAGAGATTTTAGCAGTTCTTATATCGATTACATTGGAGACAAATTAATTTTTGCGAAATCGCACATCTCCATAGTCATTTGGGATTATATTGTAAGTCTGTTTTAGAATTAATACGAATAGCGTGCTCTAGAATTCATCCCCAATTTTGGTTTCAGAGGATATTATTTCAGAATAAGAGGAGCTACTTTACATCTACAAAATTACATCTACGCCTACTCTAGGCGCTACGCGGTGTTATTTGAGCAATTGGAGACCACGCCAATTATTAAAAATTTAGTATTAGTGTAATTAATTGTTCATAAATTATTATACTTGTAGAAGTTTAATTTGTTTCAAGAATTCAATTACACAAGTTTTATCTTGAAAAAACGAAAGTAATTTATTTATTTGTCTGAAATAATCAGGGTAAAACCCTAAGTAGATATTTCACTATAAACTAAATTTAAGTAAAATAATAATGTAGAATAATAATAATAATAATACAATAAAATGTGTATATATATATATATATATATATATATATATATATATATATATTACTCATATTTAGACCAGGGTAGAAAATTAAATAATCACATCAAATAATTTTAATCACCGTGTATAAGGAATTTCATTAAATAATACGCGTTATTAAAACCATGAAGCATAAATAAACTCGGTTGTTTCAGTAAAAATAAGAAATTTAAATTATTTATAAGACGCTTTATATCAAAAGAAGCAGTATTGAAAAGCTCTGCGTGTAATGTAATTATTCCTAAACAAAGAGAAATTACGTGCAAAGTTTATATTAATTAACCCTATTTTAAGTAACCGGTAGTAAAACAAAGTGTACATATAATAATTAATATTTAAGTTGTATTCGCTAAAATGAAAAGGATAGAAATCAATTTTTATTGGAGTTAATTAAACCGTTAATAACATATAATACCTATAGAAACTTGTAAAAACCCAAGATTAAAATACCACGGAATAAGGCTCTGAGAATTAATAGTATGTTTAAACACCTGGGTTTATTTAAAAGCTCATTCGGCGTAAATTTTGCAGATAATTAATGTTTCAAAGAATCTTGGGAAAACGTCGCATAATAGTTACGAGAATTGCTAAAGCTGGGTATTTCACACTCCATGTGGACTAAAATAATCGATAATAAAGAATATCAAGTTGCACCAATAAGAACACGGTAGAGAAGGAAAGAGAAAATGCGTCAAGCAAAGACACATATTGTAAAAGGCGGGATTTAAGCAACGTCACGGGGTCACAATTGGTTAAAAATAGGATGCAAATATCAGAGGTAGAACAACAATTTCTGTACAAAATCAATTAGTTTTTCTCGGACATGCTTGCGTGCCGTGTGGAAATTTTCTGAGATTTGAATGGGGCGAGTGAAAATTCGTAAAATCGACGCGTGAGCGGCAGACTGGGAATATGGCATGAGAAATTCTTTAGAATTACCCGTTTTGGAGAACCGACCGACAGACAGGCTTTTGCTATATATACCGAGATGAATATAAACAAGCTCTCTTAGACTTTTGACGATTCGATGCGTTAAAAGCTCGTACATACGCGACTTGATTGAAGATATTAAACCGTGCATTTTAGTTTGATTAAATAATTTAAAGTTTGCTAGTATATTTTAGTGATTCAAAATAGCTTGTTATTTACGTGCTAACATGAATGTACTTCAGTGCACTTAGATGCAAGGTAATAAAATTTAGTTTCACTGTACCAATTAGCAAAATTTACAACGACGAATGTATACACAAAAGTAGGCAGTTTTGGCGTATATATTGGTGACAGAAGCATGAATTTCTTTGCTATTTTTCGGGGGTGTTAATAATTAAATGGTTCAAATACGTGTCTGGATCCATGAATCAAGGGTCAGATAAACACAGATGAGTTCCGGAAAGGCCCAGAAACGACTTTGAATGGATGGTGATGGAGCAAATTTTAAAAGCGTAGAGAATCAGAAGCCGTAAATATAATCCTGTTGAATGGTGTGATTAACTAAAGAAACGATACTTTGAAGCTACGAGGACAGTAACCTTCAGGTAAATTATACTATTTTGTTTGACATTTTTGTGTGTATTGAATGACTTTATAATTGATTTACTTTAAATGGACATTAGTGAAATTGTTCTAACCATAAAAGTTTAATTTTAAGATGAAATTTGCTTGTTTAAGTAAAAAGGGTATTTTGTTTTGATGTTCGGGAATATGATGAAAATTTGGGTATGTCTTTGAGCTCAATTAGACGAACCTGGTTAATTAACGTAAAGGGTGGTAGATGCTCCTTTTATACTCAGACTCCGGTCTGCTTATATTGTTATATTAATTAGTAGGCATCCAACAAGGACTTTAATTGTGGATGCACAGTAAAATGATAATAAAATTAATCTTGAAATTCTTTTAAAACTGAAATTTATGCTGAGTTTTAAATTTGAAATTTTAATGTATTCTGAATATTGATGTAAATAGAGTTAACGTTGATGTTTTTGGTAGGAATGTGTTTGTTTTTTTTTATGAATGAGGAGGTTTATAACATTAGGTGAGCAGCCGAGGCGAAAAGCGTAGTTCACGGATTTTAAAGGATTCACAGCATTTCTTGACGCCCAAACTGTGGGGCTCGAATGTTTTTTTGAAAGGGCCAGTACCTGCAGATATGAGAAGATTTACAGCAATATATATATATATATATATATATATATATATATACTAGGTTATCATAAAGTAAGGGATATATTTTAAATCATTACAACTTTTAATAAATTAAGTTAGTAACATAAAATAAACGAAATCTAGTTGCTTAATGAATGGGATTTTACCGTATCTATGAGAAACAAAAGCGTTGTCATAACAATTGTTGACACTAGTGTCAAAACGAAATTATTCAATTTGAAGTTTTATTTTGAAATTAAAACTCAAGTAAACGTTGAGTTCAAACGACTCAACTGTAATAACATGAATTTACAAACAAGAATTGGTTTAGTTCAGTGCTATTATGAATCCGGCAGAAATTACACCGCTGGATTACGAAGATTTCGCACGAGAATGGGTTTGAGAGCGGGACCCTGTCAAATGAAAGCGTACCGCAATTTGATACAAAAATTTGAAAGAACAGGGTCTTTAACTGACTTACCAAGATCAGGAAGACCAATAATTAGTGATGTCCAAGTTGCAGAGGTTCTTCATGAAAATCAAGACATAGCCAGAAGCAATTCACTCGCAATCAGCAGTGCAAATGCGATATCCAAGCGATTGCAAATGCCGTACACCACGGTTTGGAAAATTTTACGCAAAATTCTAAACATGTATCCATATAAACTGAAAATGCTGTTTGAATTAAAGGACGCAGATTTGGCTACTAGGTACGATTTTTCTTTGCGAGTAATGGCTCAGATGGAAATTGAACCCGAATGGTTATCCCGTATTTTATGGACAGATGAGGCACATTTTACTCTGAATGGTGGAGTCAATACTCAAAACTGTAGAATCTGGTCTGCAGAAAATCCGCAACAAATCGTTCAAAAGGTCTTCATGACAAGAAAGTCACCGTTTGGTGCGGTTTTACAGCTGATTTTATTATTGGTCCGTATTTCTACGAGGAAATGCAGAATGGACAAGCCGTATCTGTAACTGTAAATGGTGAACGATACTTGCAAATGTTACAAAATTATGTTATTTCACAGCTGCAAAACGAGCACTACGGAATTGAAAACATCATTTTTATGCAGGATGGAGCACCCCCGCACATTTTTCGACCAGTCAAAGAATTGTTAACCAACGTTTTTCAAGATCGCGTGTTAAGCAGACATTTCGTAAATTCATGGCCACCAAGATCACCTGATCTAAACCCAGCGGATTACTGGCTGTGGGGTTATTTAAAAGTTTAGTGTTTAGAAGACGACCAACTACGCTACAAGAATTAAAAGACAGTATTACGGAGCAAATTCGTACAATTCAACCAGAAATGTTACGAAATGCTGTGTACAATTTGGAGGTAAGGATGGTGATCTTACAACAACAAAATGGAGGTCATATTGAGCAATTGCCGTAACCTGTTTTGGGCATACTAAATCCCATTTCATAAGCAATTAGATTTCATTTATTTCTTGTTATTAACTTAATTTGTTAAAAAGTTATCATAATTTAAAATATATCCCTTACTTTATGATAACCTTATATATAGTGAATAAGATGAAATAATAACTTAGACTTTTATGCAAATCCTAAATGATTATTTCAAATCGAGCTAGTAATTGAAAGATGGAAAATATAAAGTCTTGGACAGGACTTGAACCTGTATCCTGGTTTTGCCGGAACCATGCGTTTACCAATTACGCCACCGAGACCGATGACGAAAATTGGGAAAATTTACTAATTTAAATCGTGTACACGACGATACATCAACCTAACTTTCAATTACGTTCGGCATTTTTGTCAATCATTGTCATTGTCATTGTCATTGTCAAGTTTTTGACTTATGTCAGTTATAGACAGGAAGCTACGCTCAAAATTATAGCTATAAGCCAAGTATTAAACATATAAATATTTTAGGTAGTTAATTACACAAGGTAAGTTGATAAATACTATCGTATTATAGTGAATAACATGAAATTTGCAAATGACATTTTTGTAAACTTCAAATTTGGACGAAATAAAACCCAAAAAAGATTATTTGGTCTTAATTTATATATATATATATATATATATATATATATATATAATTATATAGCTTGGTACCAGTGCATGCGTGAGCGGGTGTATGTGAGAATGTGTGCGAAGATGTTAGTGTTGGTGTGTGTGCGCGCGCATGGCTGTGTGCGTGAGCATGTGCCGACACCTTCATACCTATTAATAGAAGCTTGGCGTTACTATTATTTGTTCGAACTAAGATATACTAACTTCTTTTTGAGTTAACGGCAGTTGCATGGAAATAGGGGAATTAGCGTATCAATAGATAAACAATGATATGTATTCATGGTTTCTATTATAGGTGAATTACGTCTCAAATTTGTTTTAAAGTTAGGTACATAAAATAAATTTTTACGACGACCTAAGTGGGCTGGTACATACAAACCTATCTTACTTAATATATTCGGGCATTTAATAGCAGTAATACAGGATAGATTCTAGAGATATGGATCACATTATTGTTATCCTTTACTACAGTGGAATAATATGGCACCGACAATTAGAATACATTTACATAGGCGAACGTACCTGTGCAAACACTGCGTCTAGTATGTCTGTTATTACTAAACGTGGAAACTTTCATCTAACTTTGGAAATTACGTATAAACTTTCTGTACTAATGATGTTGAATAATCTTAATAATGTAGCTACTTGAGCACAAAACTTTGTAACTTAGGAACTATTCCATTCTGCCACCCTTAATTAGTTAAATAGATTTTTCTTCATAGAAACTCAAACTTCATGTATCCCGACAAAAGCGACTTAAAGCACCGATTATAGTTGTTAAATTAGGTATTAAACCGAGGTGTACAATGTATGTTGCCGCTTGCTTTTGGATATATGTTTCTATGGTTAGCCTAAAATACAGAAACTGGAAAAGAGGCGTTATGATTAAAATGCGTTTAAAGGTTTTTGTGGAACGATTAACTGTCTTATGCAAGTAGCATATACATGTGTGGTTTTCATTGTGTAAATTAACAACTAAAAAAAAACATATTCAAAGCTAATGAGCCTTTTCTATTGTATTTTATTTAGAACACAGAGTTTTATGTTTGACGGTAGTATGACGGTCACTGCCAAAATTGACGAAGCATACAAAAAAGCCACACGACGCTGTAGTTACCCAAAAAATATTTTCCTTTAGTAGCTATACACTTTTGCAATGCTTCTTGGCATGCATTATTAAACTGCCCTTTTTAGAGCAAATTAAAGGATTAATCCCGCATCAGTAACAATAGCCGAGTTAACTTCGAGAAATATCATCAAAAAAGACAAAAAGGGAGCTTCAATTATCATCACGGATGACACCTTCGACATGGATACGGAAAATTCTCAATTCCGCAGACGCCGTATCAGCCAATCGGATTCGGAGGCAGATAATAAGAAACTGAAGAAGTCCAACGGATCGGACCCCGGACCACCATTCAAAACACCAACCAACTGGGACATGGGAGCTACGTCAACGTGCGCTAGCTATGCCAATGACGCCGCCTCCACCTCTAAGATGGAAACTTTTGACAGAGAAAAGCAATTACGATCTACACAAATTCACCCCGACAAACATATTCCACCAAAAGCTTCCTATTTTCTTACAACATGCCAGAGAACTGAACAATCGACTTAAAAAGAACGTCGACATCAAGAGATTCCGGAGCGCGTATTCTAGCTACTAACAGCAACGAGTGAAATAAATCTTGTAGTTCTTCTAAATAGACAGTGGCAAACGAGAAAACTGCAGACAGTATACTATGTTCTCAAAATAAGTTGAAATTTATTTTTATTAGAACTGTCATCATCATTTTGTTTTCGACCTTACTTAAGGACGGTTTGACGCAGCTCTAACTTCTTTTCTAATCTGTGCTAATCTAAAAAAGCTCTACATACCCTTCACAACCTAAATTTCTAATAATTTGACTAATATAGTTTGGTCTAGATCTTCCTAAATCCTTCTATCTTTTTCCTATCCAGCTGACTCTACATAGATATTAGCAACCTGAAGGTTGTTAAAGAACTCTAACATGTTTACATGATTACCATTTATAAGGAAATGAAATATAACCTGGTTATCCGCTTCAAAAATGAAAAGTGTTAAATAATATGTTATGGTAAGACTTAAGCAACGAATCGCTGCCAACCTGCCAGACCGCTACCTAATTGTGAGTTATGTCATGGTGACGTTTATTAAATTATATGTTATGGTAAGGCTTAAGCAACGAAACGCTACCAAAATGCCAGACCGCTACCTAATTGTGAGTTGTGTCCTGGTGACGTTTATTAAATTATATGTTATGGTAAGGCTTAAGCAACGAAACGCTACCAACATGCCAGACCGCTAACTAATTGTGAGTTATGTCCTGGTGACATTTAGTTAACTGATTTTTATTTTTTTTTGTTTTGTTTTCGAACTTACTTAAAGTCGGTTTGACGCAGCTCTAAATTCTTTTCTATTCTGAGCTAGTCTAAAAAGGTCTACATACCCTTCACAACCTAAATTTCTAATAATTTGACTAATATAGCTTTGTCTAGGCCTTCCTACTCTATTTTTATTTGGTAGTCTATAATCTAAGACTTTACTAAATAGTCCCTCATGTCTTAACTGGTGCCCTATCATTCTATCTCTCCTGACCTTCAATTGTTTCCACATACAGGATCCTCACCTATCCTTCTATAAACTTCCTCGTTTGTTACTCTATCTGTCCAACTAATCTTTAACATTCTCCTATAACACCAAGTTTCAAAAGCTTCTATCTTTTCTTATCTACTTCTTTAATTGTCCAAGTCTCACTACCGTATAGTAGAACGCTCCATACGTACGACTTTAAGAAACTTTTCTATTATCTAAACTAATACTATTAGCTATTAGTAAGTTTTTCTTTTAAAAACATTTTTCTAGCTTGAGCTATTCTAGCTACTATATCCCTTCTGCTACGTCCATCCTTTGTAATTATACTACCTAAATAGCAAAATTCATCTACCTCCTCTAACTCGGTATTACCTATTTTTAATTTTGGTTTAGAACTAGGCTGTAACTCACTTGTCATTATCTTTGTCTTTACCGAGTTAATTCTCATACTATAGTTACTCCGTAGTATCTCATCTAAAATATTTAAAACTCTCCTAACTCTTTTCTAGACTCTGCTATAATGGCTATATCATCTGCAAAACGTAACATGTCTATTTTCTGTCCCTGTACACTAATACCTATCTCTTTTCTCTCTCTGGCTAAGTTTAAAGCTTCCTCAATATAAACATTAAAAATCAAGGAGACAGTATATAACCCTGTCTAACACCATTTCTAATCTTAGCTTCCTTTTCTATTTCATCAAATCTAATTACTACGCTTTGGTTTTTATATAGACTGTAAATAATTTTTCTATCCCTATGAGAGATTCCTATTTTTGCAAAACCCTGAACATAACAATCCAATTAACCCTATCAAATGCTTTTTCTAAACCTACAAATGCGAAATGAGTCTTTTATTTTTGTAACCTTTTTCGATAATTACCCTAATCATTAGTATCGGTTCTCTAGTCCTCTGTCTTTACGAAAACCATATTGGTCTTCGCCTAAATAATTCTCAGTCAAAGCTTCTACTCTATTTTTAATTATTATTGTTAGTATTTTGGAAGCATGAGAAGTTAAACTAACCGTTCTAAAATTCTCACACCTATCAGCTCCTGACTTTTTTGGGATTGGGATAATAATATTTTTTTCGAAATTAGAACTGTAACCAAGCACAATTGTAAATTTGTGACAGAAAAATTTAAACGTTTGCTTTGCTAAATGGTAAGGTTGCAATTGATCGTAAAATGATGACCAATGGACTGGTCGGTCCAAAAGTTTGTAAGAACTGCAACGCTGATCAAACCTTGCAATTATGGCCATGGAAGTTAAGATATTGAGATAAAAACAAAATGTAGCGTTATATAAAGAATCGTGGCATTGATGTAGAAGAAATTTGTGAGGTAAGAGCTGTAGGAGAACATATCGTAAACTTTGTAAGGATAATTCTGTTAATAAAAAATATGTTCCGGAAAGAGTAATGTTAATTCCGAAAGTACAGAAACTATTTTGTACTTACACCGATAAAAGCACAAAGATTACAAGAACTTCACTTTTATACGGATATTTACCGAGGACAAAAAGTAAACTTAATATATTAAGTTTTTAGATTAGAACTCCAAAATACCACCGTTTGATAGAACGTTTACGCTTTCCACTTTACTAGAACTTTTAGAACGAGTGGGAAGTTTTTACCCCTCGAAAAATACAAAAGGACCTTGTAAAGTTATAAGTGATTTGGTTATACGCAGGGGTGAACAATGAGAAGAATAACTGCGGTATGAAGACGGGTAAACTTGAGGTTTTTCTTCTAGTACAGTTTTATTCAAAAATCCTTAAAAACAGAATATTATTATTAAATGGAGTAGAAAATAACTTACTACTTGTTTTTTAGACGTAATTTAAATTCAACTAAACTTTCTATCAACAATTTACCTTGACACAACATAAATGGCTACAGATAATGTGATCTATTAAAAAACTAGATTTTAACCGCCAACTATCATTATACAAATAAAAACTCTACTCTGCAATCTATGTCGTACTTTGCAAACCGTGGACTTAAGATTTAACACTCCCACCCGGTATAGCATTCTCTGGTTGGTTAGCTGTACCGACTTTTATATTTAATCTTACTAATTTTGTTGCCGGGCGGTCAAATATTCCAGTACTGGTTTGCACGCTGCTGATCTTACTTGTCCATCAGCTGTCAATTTTGTGAATATAACTCTGCCTTTCGGCCAATTACACCTGGGAAGTCTCTAATCTACTACTAGCACGATATCCCCGCATTTTAATGGTTCTGTTTTGTTATGCCACTTTGATCGCAGCAGTAGCTTCGGAAGATACTCAGAATCGAACCGCTTCCACATATGATTGGCAAACCTTTCGCGGTATAGATAGCTGCATTTGAAAATCGTATTGTCATCGTATGGAAGAGCCATTGGCTTATCACCGCTGGAGGAACCTACTAAAAAATGGTATGGTGTAATCGCTTTCGCTTCACTTTCTTCGCTATCCAGTCAAGGGCCGAAAATTTACAATACTCTTTGCAGTAATGACACAACTTAGTAAAATTAGTTCTGTGGGTATGGAGTTAATACATTTAACCAGGCGTTCCTATGCTACGCATATATGTGGTGAAGCAGGAGGATTAGAATGAAATATCAGGTCAGGACTTACAAACTTTCGAGCAATTGCTTCTGCAGGCATTTTACTAAGCTCTTCTTTTAGAATACGTTCCGTAGCTATAAAGTTTCGACCTTGGTCGCAATAAATTTGTCTAGGATGTCCTCTACGAGCAATAAAGTTTCAAAAACGCATAATACAATGTTCGGCATCCATTTTATATGCCACTTCCATATGTACTGCGCGTATTGCCAGCCATGTGAATAAGGCTAGCCAACGTTTCTCCGTCCGTCTACATACTCTCACAGAGATAGGACCAACGTAGTTCACACCTGTATGAGTAAAGGGTGCAGCATAAGTTGCCACGTTGTGCAGCGTACGGGTCAGATAGAAATACCGGGCTAACTACCAATGCGGTGAGAAGGGGATTCCTAGCAACACAAAATACATCGCTAACGATTTTCTATTTACAATAAAAAATAAAAATTTCTATCTAAACAGCAAGAAAATAAATAAAGTTACTATTAGAAAAAGCAATTTTACTGTATGGACAAATTCAATAATTGTTCCGCGAAGTGCGCATTTCGTAGCTAACATGCAATAAATCTAACCAGTAAAAAGGATAATGCTGATACTTTTGTATAAGCTGATGAATTAAGTAAAAGAAAAGCTTTTTACTTAGAAACCTTTCTAGTAAAGATTTTACCATAAGAAACATTAGCGTATCTAATTTCAAATTGGGTTTAGAAAAAAAAACAAGTTACATACATGTGTCGGGATACTTATCTTGTCAGCCATCGGAAACGGATTAACACAGCATCACCGCGGTAATCTGCAACAACCATGCTGCTACCGTAATTGCAGCAGCGGTCTACACGCAAAAGCAGTTGATCTACGTCAAAGAATAATCGGGCCTACATAACAAGCAATTTGGCCTCCAGCTAAGAGCAATGCAGTCAAGATCCGCACTTCTTATAAAATAACGTGCATCCCTCTTGAAGTAAGTAATTTAGAAAATACATATAAGGACGAACCGCAGAATCAAATTGAAATTGAGAATTATCGCAAGCGTATTTATTATAAACAGGTAAAATATATAGGATATCATTGACGTATGGAAGAGTAGCAACGGAATCCATATGGTTTTTAATGCATCGGCCGTAATTGAACGTAACAAAGTGCAGACCCGAGCTGGTCCCAAACTAACAAATTTGACGGATCTTGTGCAGTTTAACCCTTAACCTGGATATGTATTACCCCTGCCAAATTTTATTTACGACTGTCCCATAACGATGATGCTGATACATCACGTGAAAGTTAGTTAATAATGTTATATTCCCAAAAGGGTAAATTGCAAAATTTTATCATAAATTTAAAAGAACACATAATTATTTCTCGGATTTTAATTACAAGTAAAATTAATCAGAGTCTGATGTCATTCTTAATCATTCGGTCACACACAGTGAGCCAATCTCATTCTCAAGGAAGTTGAACAACGAACTGCTTATCAAATTCATCATTACAGGGAAAGTTGACGTAAATATACAGTCAACGCGGCTAACCTCAAGAACCGAAAGTCCGTTGAGTAATCAGTCCTTACAGTCCTGAGAAACCCGTGATTAGTGTCGATGCGTCCGCCTGAAGTTAATAAAAGCAGGAGGACAAGGTCACGAAGTGGAGTTGTAGTTCAGTGCTCAACCCGGGGAAAGTAGTGCACCCACGCCCGTCCACCTAACCAGAGGGTTTTAATTGAGAAGTTCCGCTGGGGTCACAGCCGCTGCTAAGTTTGGTCAGCCGTCCAGTCCTAATTAATAAACATATAAGTTCGTTTAAGTTTTACTAACCGCTTTAAGATAGGAAACTGTAGAATTGTAAATGATGTACTGTAAACGCAACTAACTACCATTATACGCTTACACTCCTGAAATGTGTTCTTCAATTCTCGAAAGAATTGCAGTATGAGTGAGAACATCGTACCCGCAGTCTAATTGACGAGCTGGTGCCCACCTGTCGCAACTAATCATGCTCTATCTAACCCCCGAGGCCAAGCCATGAGTTTGTCCGAGAACTAAGGTATAAGGGTGCCCACAAAAGGTAGGGATTACACCCCCAAGGGTACACAACAATATCAAATGCGTTAACCGATTTTTTCACGGAAGTACTACAGGGTACTTAGCTATGTACGACAATGCATCAGTTGCCTTTAAACGGCCACCCACTCTAATTATGCCGTCATCGTCTAAAAACGGGGTCATTTTAAATAGAAAACCTGACTGTAGGCATTGTCTGTTTTCTTGAAGCAGAGTCAATTCTTCTTGGAAGCACTCCTGCACTAGCCTAATTAAATGTAACAAACTAGCTTTTAGTTCGTTTGATCTAAGTCTATGCCAACGTACTGACTCGGCTGTGCATGCCACGAGCGACATCGATTTATGAATCGCAAAACATAAGCCATTATTCGTAATACCGTGTGAAATTTACTAAAACGATCAAATTTCACGGTCAACAAACATTCCTTTTGCGATAACCTGGTGACATAAACCTCTGGCGGCCATTTGTTTTCAGAATCATACAAAAATTCGGGACCTCTACACCAACGACCGCTAGATTGGGGGGCTTACTCCACTTAGTAGCATCGTCCGCAACATTGTATCTAGAGCAAGTCGCCAACCATCGATAAATCTTGTATTTCGGTTAATCGGTACGATACAAATTTTCCATACTTCCTAGAATCACCGGCACGTAACCAGCAAAGTACAGTTGTCGAGTCCGACCAATATGTAATTTTTGTCAGGCGAACACTCAATGCTTCTCAAAACGACTTAAAGAAGCGGCCACCCACTACAGCGACATCGGGTTTTGGTCTAGGAATATTTTGAACTTTTAGTGGGGCCACTTTTGTTTTGGCACAAATATGCTAGAACGTAATGGATAGTAAAGCAACCTGAACTATGGTGCCACCACATACTAAGAATCTGCTCTAATATCGGCTCATGACTTAAATTCAAGTTTACTGCTGCGTCTTCTACCAGACCGTTTATTACTCTCATAAATTATTCCGAGTTGGACTTCCAATTGCGGATTTCGAAATTTGCGTGTCTATGTATTTGTGAAACTTGTTTGGCTAGGTTGAATGCTTCTATCTCGCTGTCCACAGCGTCCAAATAATCATCCACGTAATGATGTTCTATGGTGGCTGACACCAGACGAGGAAATTCGTCTTTGAAACGAAATACATTTACGTTTTTAATCTACTGTGAATAACATGGTGCGCAAGTAGCGCTAAAAATTAATGCTGTGACCACATGCACATCAGCATGTTCACTGTTTTCATCATCCTGCAAAAGAAAACGCAAAGTTTTTTGATCCTCGACCCGTATTCCGATGCGCAAAAACATTTTTTTATATTGCCGGTGTATGTCACTCTTTTTTGACGACAACGTAGAAGTATACCACATAAAGAAGAAAGTGGGTCATGGCCCTTAAGCAACATGGAATTGAGCGACACTCCTATCACTGTAGCGGCCGCGTCCCAAACTAAGCTCACTTTGTCCGGTTTATTTGGATTAACGGCGATTAATAGAGGGAGTAGCATGTGGTTCTACAATTTCTTAAGGAAATAGTTTACGTACATAGTCTTTATCGGTTAAATCATGAATATGTTTTTTAACTTTTTAGCAAGAATAGGGTCTTTTTTCAAACGATTAATTAAAATGTGGTGAGGCTTAAGTGCCATAATTTTACTATCCGGGAGTCGTAGATGGATGTGCTTCCATAAAAATCCTACAGTATAGCGATTATTTTCCCATTTGTTAGTGTAATTCATGATGGATGCGGCACGATAAAGCTCTAGTGATCCTTTAGAATTGATAGGTGGCTGCACACCTAGACTTTCCACAGCGAAATAAGACTTGACTGAATTATGCAACTCCGTGTCATCTTCTATGACCGCACATTCATAGCCTTCGTAAAAGTTTTGGTGCTTCTTTATTAAGATAAGCAAATATGGACCACCCCAAACGGCATTTGGCTGCTATAGGGTCAAATTCTCCACCTTCTTCTTTAACCTTTAAAGAAACCGCTAATTCCCAATTATCTAAACCGATCAACTTATCGGGTTTTATGCGTATATAAGATTCCACAGGTAAGTTTTTCAAATAAGGAAATCGTCGGCTAAGTACATTTATATCAAGGGTTTGTGTTAGCAAACTTAAATTGCTTACTGTACGTGCCGGACGAATATGAAATAGTTTAGCTCCAACGTAAGTTCCCGCAATAGATAACCGAACTAGTTTTGAGCTGTCCTCAACTCTATGCTGGCCTCCAGACGACTTTAAACATAATGGTTGCGCTTCACCTGATAAATTCAACTGATGGGCTACTTTGTCATCAATCATGGTGGTAAATGATCTTTCATCAAGAATAGCGTAAATAACAATCTCTTGGTGACCATTAAAGATCTTAACCGGTAAGAAACGGAAATAAATATCTTGATCCTTCCATAGATAATTTATATTTATTTCCGCGTTTACACACGAGCTAAACTAGGCGTTGTTGTTACCTGACTAGGCGTGATTTCAGTTTCTTTATGCAAAGTGTTGTGATGAACGCGATTGCATTTCTCACATTTCAATTGAGATTTGCAAAGAAACCTATGTTTTTTCAGGCATATTCTACACAACCGTAAATCCTTCACAATTCTCTAACGTTTATTTACACCAGCGTTTTTAAATACGGCGCATTTCAACACTGAATCTTAATTATTATCGTACAACTTACATCTTCAGCAGCGTGACTTTCGTGTAAATAGGTGTGTTCGTTTTTGGGTCCTTTATTTTCACAAACGGTAAGCGTAGGAATAGCGGTACATATGTTGAGAGCGCGTTGATGTAGCCAATGACCAAATTGTAAAATTCCTACGTAGCTTTGTGTAGCCCTATGCATCGCCCACTGTACCTTCAATTGAGCAGGCAGCTTACTTATTAGTACGTGCATGAGCATAAGGTTGTTGGAGTATTCCGCTACATCACTAGCTTGTAGACAAGCGTAGAGATTTTGTACAATGACTCCGTATTCAACCAATGATCCCAGCTTATCCATTTTGACCGGTGCGTGTTGTCGGACTGCATTGATGAAACTATCCAAAATTTGCTCCGGTCTTCCAAATAATAGTTTTAAGTTGACAACGATATCTATAACGCAACGCGGTTCATGTAGAAATCTTTGTGCCATTTTCCGAGCAGTACCTTTTAGAGCTTTATCGAGACGGATTAAATTTTCACTATCATTAAACCCGCAGAGTTCTGTTGATCTATTAAAACTACTTATAAATATATACCAGGTCCTAGGATTTCCGTCAAAAGATGGAAGGTCTCGTGAAATAGACTGCCTTGCTGCAATATGCGCTGAACTCAGTGGGCGTAAAGATAAGTCGTTTAAAGGGTTGACTGGTTTAGCTGACACAATGGCATTTCTTCCTTCTATTTGTTTGTTTGCGTCCTGGACCACTAGGTTTAGCAGTTGCGTGACCAATTGTTATAACTTGGTGCATCAACAGGAGTTTCGATCGCATGCTTGGTAATCGCTGTCGTACTGATTTGCTTTCTTGCAAGTTTGTCTGCGTTGGCGGTTAGTGCCACAACTTTTCTTGCTGTGCGTGCAATGGTGGCACACCCCTTTGCGTTGCCTCCTGATCAGTTTGGCCTTGATTTTGGTTAAGCAATATTGGTACGTTAGAGGACAAACCACTGGTGACTCCTTATTCAATACGTTTAGATAGTTCTAAATTGGCTTTTGGAACTGATCTTCCTACTTCATCGTCATCTAGCTTTTGACTTTCATCATCAGACTCCTCCATGAGCTATGACATTTGTTGACAAATGTTTAATTTGCTTTGTATCAATTTTTACGGTGCTTCAATTAACTGCTATTGTTCCCGTAAACTTTCCAAACGTTGCTGACGACGTTTGCTAGTGTTAGTAAACCGTGTACTCGACTGAGTGGCTGGTCATCACATTGAACGACACTGACTTGGTTCTGCTTAACTGCGCTGTGTTTTTCGAACGCAGCGATTTTTGAGCTTGCTTTAGCAACATTAGACGAAGTAGTACAACATGGGTAACGCCAGTCGTCGATCTCTACAACACAATCATCCATATCTACACATTTATAATGGAACCATCTTTTACAGATGGGACATTCAACCATATCTGTATTTTGGTAAGACGTCGAACACTTCGAACACAACTCATTCATGATTTATTTGAATAAAAATTGATTTTGAAATTTATGTAAAGTTATAAATGATATTGGTTATACGCAGGGGTAAACAACGAGAAGACGCGTAAACTCAAGGTTTTTATTCTAGTACAGTTTTATTCAAAATCCTTAAAAATAGAATATTAGCATTAAATGGAGTAGAAACTAACATGCAATTTGTTTCCCTTTTAGGCGTAATTTTAATTTAAGTAGATTTTCTATCAACAAATTACCTTGACACGACATAAATGGCTACAGATAATTTGATCTATTAAAAACTAGATTTTAACCGTCAACTAACATTATACAAATACAAACTCTGCCCTGCATCTACGTGACTTAAGATTTAACAGACCCTGAAAACTGACTTCGATCACGTTAAAAACAATTGTACTTTATTAGTACATAAGAAACTGCAAGTATCGATAATTAAGAAAACTATATTCTTCAGAATTGGGCTTGTGCCGCGCCAGTAGGTGTAGTCTCTAATATTCCTTTTAAAATTAGTTTGAACCATTCTTGTTTAGTATGACGCCCTGTCACTGGGTTTTATGTTGGTATAAGAGAGTATTACTATGAGATGTGTAGGGCAGAGAAGAAACCTGTTTTTAATCGAGTCTCAAAAGCTCTGCGAGTATTGTTAAGTAGTTATGAAGGGACGACAAAGCGCGTCCTTCGGTTTACAGTGTAGTGAGTCGAAGCACGTCTAAAAGTAAGCAAGTGCGTTGAAAATAATGCAAGTGTAAACAAATAGTGTTTAACAATGCAGTCTAGTAGTGAAGCTTGCTGAAATCTTCCTCGAAGAACAGTTTGTCTACAATATGAGGTAGGATCGATTCTAATTAATATTTTCATTGTTGTAAGTGCATGTCAATGTAGCTCGAAATATTAAGGTGACAACCGGACTCATAGATACCTGGTTTTGTGTGATGTACACATTCAGCGCGTTGAGTCGTATGAATAGCCAAGCTTTTAACATTTCAGAGAGTTCAGCGTTTGCAAGAAAAGACAGGAACCAGTTGTAGGCCTAATATATTTTAGTACAGGTCACTCATGTTACGTTTAGATATTAGGACTTAGTTTATTTAAGGACAATGATAATTAAGACCTACTATTTCGCAATGAACTATGATTAGTTTTCCTAAATAGTGTAGGCTCGATTTTGTAATTAGTTATACAAGTTTATTTCAATAGTTCTTTTATACTTTTATTAAAAATTATTGCAGCAAAGGATTATACAGAAGCATAACTGTTATTATTTACTCAATCTCAATCACGTAAAACAACCCTTTTTGAAAAGAAAGTCTCAGGCTGAAAAGCAAAATGAACTAACTGCGCATATGAACAGTTGCATATAAAAATAAGGTAGAAAATGTTGTTCAAGAAAAAAGACAGAAACAATAAAGACGTTGTACCAACGAATATCTTCAGGGTTAATCCGAATTGAAGAACTGAATTTGGGTAGTTTATATATTGCATCTCAACGTAAACGATAACCTTGTCAAGTTTAATTCGCTCATAAAATAACAAAACAAGGTTAATCGATAGGATAATACTTGCAGACAGAAAATTAACAAAGAAAGAATTTCCGTATTTTAAAAGCCAGTTGTTTAAAACATTGTTTTAAACTTAAACAAGTTAGCATAATTATTTAAATAATACGTAAGTATGGTAGGATTCACTGTCTGTGAGTAGATAATAAATTTACCGACTAAAATTGAGAAGCCACTATTTTATCGGTATATAGAAAAATAAAAAAAAAGCTTCATCGATGCAGCACATGTTGCAGTTTGGCAACAACTTTTATATTCAAAGAATTATATCATCGTATTAGAATTTGCGTACGCCAACTACAAAATGGTAAGCTCGTCTGTGGTTTTGTGATAGTACACCTGCAGATTTAAAGTGATAAAATTAAATATTTTGTTCTTTATAGGGTTTCCGAAGCAACAGAATTAATCAATTAAATGTCAACAGTTACATGATCTATTGTTCTAAAAGTGTTTTGTATTTCTATACTGAATTCTTTGAGATTTAAAAGGAGGTTTTATCCTGTTTCGAAATTAAATGTAAAATGAAAAATAATTTAAGCTTGGATATTTTATATGCAATACCCAAATAGTATAAGTATATGAATTGCGTTTGTATATCTGCTGTTATGCTTTAGCTAGCTTAAAGAGTATTTTTGGAGCTACTGTTTGGGTTTTGTTGTACTGTAGTTAAACTATAAGGTACCATAGTTGTTTCTATAAAGATTATTCATAATAAACACTATCATTTAGCAGTATAGCAAAAAACTAATTAATAAAAAATAAAAATTCTTACGATTTATAAAGCTTTGGCTACTCAAAGTTCGTGTGTTGCAATTGTCCTTGCATCTACAAAACTAAAGTCTATAATACGTACACTTCATAAAGTGATGCGCTTGATGGTTGGTTGGCATCTGGGGGTCATTTTTGAGGACAACGGCTAACATAAAAGAGTTGACTGAATGTCAACTGTATGCGCAGTGACATTTTGGATAATACTGTTAGCGTGAAGGTCTCTTGAATGCAGCTTGTCTAGATTCACCAGAACGTGCCGAAGCTAAGTAAGAAAGCCGGTTCCTTCTCGAGCAAGAACTTTTAAAAACTTGATGCTTCCATATATTCGTGATACGAGAAATCGTTAAAGACTATTACTGAAGTTTGCTAGGTGGACGGTTGCTATTTATTTGAGAAGTATTCTAATAACATGCACGGAGCATTGTGATAGATCTGCTAACTGCAGAAAAATAGCTTTGTGTACACAAAATCCATTGTTGCGTTGACGTTCTGCATTAGTTCGATTACACATCAAGATGACTGCATAGGCTGTAGCAAATAGCAACAATGCTAAACAATATGTGAGATGCTTCCTGATGTTAATCACATCACTGGTGATAAGATCATCATGAAGAAGCAATTAGCTCTTTCTTCTTTCTGCAGCTGCTTTTTAAGTTATCTTGGAATTTGGTTTGCCTGTAATAAAATTCTCGCAATGATTCTCATTGGTTTGAAATTCTACTATGCTGTTTCTTAAAAGTAATAATATTTTATTGATTTCGAATAAGAGATACGTAGGATTCTGTTTCCGTTCATACTTTGTGCGTATGCTAGAAGTTTTATGATATGGGATTTTAATTTTCCGCCGAAAAAATAATAGGTATATAATTTACTTGCTTATTAACCAAGAAACAATGTTGAATTCAAGTTTATTTCATTGCGCCACTGTGGTAAATCGTGGTATAAAGCAAACGAATGTGACACCGAAAAAACTTTTTATCGCTTTTTAAAACTAAACAGACGGCAAAAATTATATGTCGCAACGAAAGCTCATCAAATTATTACTCTAAAGTTTGAAACCATCTGAAATTTTACCTAAAGCACAGTTGTCTTGAATGATTGAAAGGGCTCTGTTTTGTTGTTAAGGATCTCTTTGTAGACACGTAGGCTATGTATTACGAGAACGTTAAACTTGTATGTTTCTGATTAAGGGTGATTTCTATTCTACGCGTCTCTGCTTTTATTATCACAATCATTACAGAACCCTTTCTAATGACAATAAAGGTTTATAATTGGGAAAGGATAGGATATACAAACGTTTCTAGAATACCATTATTCGCGACTAGGGATGTAAATTTTACCACACTTTCTAAATAATCCTTTTAAGTTAGATGTCCTAGGGTTAAGTTTTGGTGTAGGGATTGTCTGTATTCAATTATATTTAACGTCTACAAATAGATGGAAACTTAGAAAGTAGAACTCGACCTTCCCACAAAATGCTTTGTTCTTGAAATCAAAAAGACGAAATTTTTAAAGCTTAGTCAGCTTTGTATTGATACACAAATAACTATCATAGCGACTGTCGGATTGACATTAGGAAAAGTGTTTATCATTGTTTACTGAGAGCCTGAAGATAATAATATGTAAACGGCGATTAGGGGCTAAAAATGTTTAATGTACCATTACGTGAAAATATTTATTAACGTAAATGATTGGGTATTTGTAAAAACGGTTAATATAAGGAAGGACAACTGACGATTCTGATGTAGATAATTATAATAAATAAAAGTGGACAATAAAATGTACTCAAAATTTACGTTGGTGGCAATACCTATGGCGGTGGTCACATGAATTATTGCAAAACACTTCTGCTGACATCCTTGCCGGACAATGTTTTAAGTTCAACACGAAACTCGAATCCCTACTGTTTATTGCAACTCGGACATATGTGCTATGCTATATCTTGTCCTTGCAATGTTACGAAAAAGATACAATAAATAAAAATGGGGACAAAACGTTTCGCCCACGAAAATTACCAACTGAAGGGTAACTTTGAACTTAAAAAGAAACTCCGTATTATTTACAAACATAATCGAGTACTAAATGCCTTAAGAAGAAGTCTATGTACTGAAAACTAAAATTTCCCTCGCAAATATCAGATAGCAAATTGGACCACCATAAACGCTTACTTTAACTGATATCACCAGGTCAAAAATTTCTTATTAATGAAGGAAGCCCAAGCAAAGTTGGATGGAAAACGGCTTGAGGAAAAGAAAAACTCAGTAGAGATAAACGGCTAGTATAGAGTGTTAGCTCTGGGTAGATCATGAGCTTGGGTCATGGGTTGTCAAATGACCAAAAATATAGATAAAGAGCGCCACCGTATTTTTCAATACAACATCATACGAAGATACTTGTAATTGTATTAGGGGAATGCGGAAACCTAAAGTCTACACCGCTTATGTAACCACAAAACCTAAATATCAACCTAGCAAAGCAATTACCAAAATTTCACTTACCAGATGTATTACAGATGTCTCTGCATATCTGTGAACAAACAAATGCACAACAGGGACACCGTTTGTGTCCTTAAAAATATTCACCAATAAATAACAAATTTGATTTTAAATTCCAAAAATATATACACTCAAGGTACTTGTTATCATAAGACAGAGTTAATCTTTTGCTTATTAAGAACCAAGAAATTTCCTTTGAATTTTTCATAATAGAAGAATTAAGCAAAAAAATTCTATTTAACTAAATTGGTTTAGCTTGTTTCGACATTAATATTTACAATAAAAATTTACATGGAAAGAAACTAGTATTGTTCCATTTTCAAAAACACGAACATCTTTAAACTCAATATTTTAACATCTATTTACAGTAAGGTATTTGCTTTTTTAATAATTTAAATTTCAAAATTCAATTATAGCCTTCAGTAGTACTACAGTCGACTTTACAAGTGAGAAACAAGATTATTTTACGTGATTCTAAAATGTAGCATTCAAACAAAAAATAAGCTTTAACTTTATATCTTCCAAAAATATATATTGTCTTAAAATTAAATTGAATGACCTCAAAATAATCAAAGTTATTATTAAAGTAACATAGAATAGCATGTAGTAAATATATTGATTAACTAGATATTCTTAACATCAAATGTCAATAACAATTTTTTTTTGTGAAGCCAAAACTATACGCTTGTAGAACAAATATAATAGGCAACAATGAAGCTATCTTTAAAATTTTGTAAAGTTAAAGTTTCGAAAATAAAACGGGATGATTCTTACAAAATGAATTTCAAAATAACTAAATCAAAGTAGAATATCAACCTTTGATCATACGTAAGACATTTAAATAAATACAAATTAAATTAAGGTTAAATATGACTCACGTGCTTGAAGTACAGTTCAATCAAAAAAACTTGAATGTTCTCACCAGATCTAAACATCAGATGTGGACAAATCTAAGCACATCTGCGATGCACGCAATAGAATAACATACCATTATGCTGAATTTTACGCTGGAATTTTCAAAGACCTTCAGAACAAAATACTATCCAACCAAATAAAATCTCCGTTACATATGTCCACTAATTTTTATGTTTTCTAAATTTTAAACTAAAGCCCTATATCTGTAGTATTGCACTATGGAAAAGGAATTAATAAATTTTATCAAATTATTTATACTAACTATTTTAATGATGGAATACTTCAATCTACTTCGCATCTGCAGGAATCAACTAACTTTACCAATGGTGGAATACAAAATAAAATTAATCTTGACCAAAAGTTGTCAGGTACCACATCAAGACACGAAGGTATTCGTTTATCAACCTCTCTTACGAACTCTGCACCAAGCCATGTGCCTGAATACCATAGTGACTTTTCTATGCTCCGGAGAGCAGCATACTTCTTCAAGCGCTAATGGAAAAGTGAACTCGAAATGACAGACAAACAATTAGTGTTGTAACTTAGACATTAAAAGGGGAAGGAGCGCATAATCCATTATACACTTAATAACTATTTTTAGTGATCAGACAATTATAAATTATGTTTTTATATTATCGAAACATAATATTAGATTTATAAGGAATGTGTAACTACCAAGAAAAAAAATACGTTACAGTACACATGTAATATACAATTAATAAGAGTACTTATTGCGATGGTAACGAACACAACTTTACCATGACCCTTGAGTAGACAAGAACTTGTACGGGTCGATAAAATAAGAAAAACCCCATTGCAACCTCCCTGTCCTGAAGTGATTCTCCACAACCGCGACTGCAAAAGTCAGGTATTGTCATTACGTATTACTTCTAATGTGTCGACATCTGCGGAGTTATCTGTCTGCAATTTTGATCATATATCGCGCTGGTGAAGGGCGTGGAGATACTCGTGTCTCCTACGTTCTAAAACTCATACTGTAAACGCTGTACTGATTGCCAACGGGACAGCCGGAATACGTTTAAATGCAAAATATTTAGATTGAGGGGCGGTTAAAAGCTCAATGGTCAGAAAATAATCTGGCGACAGAGTACTTAAATCATTCGAGTCAGCCAAAATGCTGCATATGGGACGTGTGTTGAGTAATACTTCAACTTGTACGCATAAAGTATTAAACACCTTTTATGTAAAAATTTTACAGCTTTGATAGCACTTTCTGATTAACCTGATAAACTTGAAAATGTTGTACGGTTGGTGGTTGACATTTACAAGTTGTTAGTTTAACTTTAACTGCCTGTTATACAATATAACATTTTGCCTTACTAAGGGGGTTATTTTCTTTACTCCTATGTGACCGGCTGAAAGGCACAAGGATAGATGACGATGATTTCCTGAAGAAGTAAAGAGCCCACGGTTAGTTTAGCTGGAAAATGGCTCGTAGATGCGGAAACCTCCAAAGGCTAAGCGGGTAGTCGAGCGATTTGCTCTGGGTAGAACATGAGCTTTGGGTCGGGGTTGGACTGCGACCAAAATATAGTGAATATGGCGCCACCGAATTTTTGTATACTGAGAAGACCCAACTTGAGTCTTTTGTATAATGCGAATGCGGAAACCTATACTCAAATACCGCTATACAAAAAATATCACAAGAACCCAATCCCTAAAGTTTTCTTACCTTATGGCTCGATATTGACCTTTAAAGATGCACTGCTACACCTGTAAACAGATTAGAAAAAGGCTAGCACAGATTGTGCATTAATTTCAAAAAATTCATAATTAATAAGAATCAAACCTCATTCATTCTCCTACTAATAATCATAGTCTTGACCAAATTGAAAATTTATTCTTCTAAGTTGCAGTTTAAAATTATTTACAAAACATCATCTTTAAAAATTTGACTAAATTATGATAATGAAAAATATGTACATATGTACCTGGTAAAAATTCGAACATCAATATCTCACAAAAATAAAGTAATGTAGTTTTTTTACATGATAAGAATCCAGCAAAATTTATTCTTGTAATTGTTTAAATTTCAGTTTAAGGATCAATTAAATTTATATTACTACTTTATTTGGTCTTGGTAGTACTACATAGACTTCACATTAAATGGTAAAATATTCCAATTATTAATTAATGAAAAGCAAAGTGAAACAATTTAGTTCTCTAAAATAGCCTTAATTTTAGTTAATTCTGAAAGTTAACCTTTTCTATCTTTATATCGCAATCTACCATTTTTTGTTAGTACTAATACAAAGATTAAAAGTGAAGCTTTATACATTCCTTTCACCAAAGTTTAAAAATAACTTGTTTGTTATTCACATAATGAACTAGGAAATTTCGACGTGAACAAACCAAACTTATTTGTCTGTTATGCCAAAAGTTACAGCTGACGTATAAAAAAACTAATTACATACCAGATGTTAATCCATTAGAAAAATACTTGCAATGTATTAGGGCCATATCCGGAATGATAATTAATAAATTGAAATCTTCTTATTTCAGCATTTACAGGTTAGGAATCTTCAATACCACTCAATCCAATAACTGGATACTGAATATCTAACAACATTAAGGGCGTTCGCATCGAACAAATGAACCACGCCAAACCGACTACCATATAAAGTAAAATTTCACATATGTTTTACTATTCCTACAAGATGTCAAATAGTTGCCAATAAATTTTCCATTGATTACTAAATAAATTTTATAAATTTTCTTAAATTATAGAAGTTGCATAAGTCGCATAAGTTGCACTGCAAATATCAAATTACTAAGGGCTTTAAACTCGGTAATACTTACTGTTATCCTAAAGCCATTCAGAACAATTTAACGTCCCGTCTTATACAAACTAATACCTGCCAAGCGTGGACATATAATGAGTTTCGCCGAGACGATTTCATCATGAAAATCGACCTTAATCTTTTGGTGCTTCCAACACGTGGTCTGCAACGCCATGTTTCTTTATTTAAAGAACAATTGACCTTCTCTAACAACAGCTCAGGTGGAAGTGTTCTATTGACGTATGCTGCCGTCTGACAATAGTTACGATTTTTACAATCATCAAAGGAGGGAGCCCTTCCAGTGACGCTAACAAATGGCATTTTCTGTCACCGCTTAATTTATAATTTTATCCTCTCAATTCGAAAACTTATATTGTATTCAACAATATGTAATATTTATCACGTAGATTGTGTATATTTAAATTGACTTTTTATGAATTAATTAAATTAGGTATTTGTGAAAATATTGCTAGAAAATAAACTTGTTACAACAAAGGAAACGAGTTTCACATTGGTTCCAACCAACTTCGTTCTATTGTCGTTAGCTATTTGACAGCAATGACCATGACGTGCGGTAAAACAACGCAAAGAAGCAAGAAATGTTTCGGTCGTTAAGTCCGAGGTCATGTCTACGTGAATGGCTACAAAAGTGCAAATGTATAGCTTCAGTGTTTTAGATTCACAACGTAGAGATAAAAATTTGGCAAATGGTCCACCATAATCAACACTGACATCACTGATTGATTATTATGTGTCTAACACGTCTATGGATAGGGTTTCATGTACTTGACGTAACTGGAAACAATGGTTACATTGCAATAAATGATGCGTGGCTAATAATGTCAAAAAATTTTGTTCAACAAAATGATACCAGAAAGAGAATGTTCAAATTAAACTTAATGCATAAAGACTTCAGTTAAGCGATTCTTGCTAGGAATAAGTATTAGATATTTGGTTATAAACGGTAATACAGAATGTTTTTAACAATCACCGACCCTAAATTTTCCATCACCGTCTAAAGAAAAAGGAAAAGCTTTTGAAATGACTTTGAACAAATCCCTTTGATCTGGTCAATTTCACTGCCAAATGCGGAAGTTTAAATATATTTGACGGTAATCATAAATCCGCGATAAACTTCATGTGAGGTTACAGAACCAAAAGTCTTAGACTGTTGTCGTAAATTATAAGTAAAGCGAAAGGAATATGTAAATATGCGTTGAATTTTTACAATGACGAAAAACGAGTTGAAGACAACTAAAAGTGCCGTTTTCATAACAAATGTGGCAAGTTTTTTTTCCTTCTCGAAGCAGACAACGTCTGCAGAAACCTCAATATAACATTATTGAACTCGAACCAGAATTTTTGAAAAACAACAATCAAGAAGAAGTAAGTTACTATGTGACTTAGTTTTTTTTACAACGTTGCAGAGACAATAGCATTGTACCGAAGTGCATGGTAATAGCGTTCCACAAAACCAACTACTCTACGAAAAAGATGCTCCAAAGAACACGCTTACAAGCTTCGCACTGTTACGAGAAGCCGTCCATGTTACATGTAGAATGCTGAATCGTGTTAATGAAGAACATGCAACTGCACCTATGCCTGAGCAACACTATCCATGTAAGCTTATGGCGCATCATGAACCAACTGGCCAAGTTCCGAACAAAGACAAACACAATCTGACAACACAGAAGCATAAAAAGAAGTTTCTACATCTACAACAACAACAATCACCTATAAAGCATGCAAAGGTAGTACAAAATTTAGAAATTTATCAAACCATCCGATAGACAACGGAACAGTTGGCGTCCTTGCCAAAGGATTTTATTTTGCCATTGCACCGGGACAAATACCTATAGAGGACATCATCTGTGGCATAGAAGGAGCAATTCACAAGCTTAACAACGTTACAGTTATCCGGAATAATACTTGAAAAGTTGACAAAGCATACAGTCCTTACATGTGATTTTACAATGCTCCACCCGAAGGTGGTACTACATTGGCCAGGAAGCAAGCTTTTACCTAAAAAATTTTGAATTTTGCCAAACCCTTGCTGTTCCAAGCAAGATAGGGATCCCCAACGTACGCGACAACACCACACGGGACCCCCACCCCACCTATCATCCGAACGATGGCGCATTCCCGCGAAAAACGCACGCCCAACACCCCTCAAGCTGACCGTGTCGGAATTCTGAAACCACCCCCTCACATACCACAGAATATCGGGGAAATAGGATAATGGAACCTAACTGCATCTATCAAGAAAGAGCAGCGGCTGTGATCGAAGACAACAAACATTAAGGCAGGGGGAAGATTGTTGGAAGCATGTGTGTGTAGCACACCATAGTACGTCTGTGAAATAGGGGCAGGAGGAGAAGCAGACAGAAAAACGGTAGAAGCCTTTTGGAATGTTGTGCTTCAGATGTATGAAGATGATAGCGTGGGCAGACAAAGTTAATAACAAAGAGGTTATAGAAATAGTAGGGAAATAAAGATATCTGTGGAAGACAAAAAAAAGATGGGAAAAATAGAAGGGCAAGATACGTTCTAAGGCTTTTTGGGGAACTGTGCGGGATATGATACAAGCAGAAATAAGAAAAATGAGGTAGAGGTAGAACTAGATCAGACTATTGCAACGCAGATGGTGAAATTACAGGAAAATGTGTAGGTTAGTGCAGAATAAGAAAAAATGAGGATACGCGTCTAACCAGTTCCAGAACTGAAATCCTAATGATGATGTAAGTTTGTTTGCAGGTGACGTATGTATATATTATTTTTAATGAATGAAATAAAAGCAATGCATCGATGTTTATCTAGATTTTTATTTATATCTTTTAAAAAATTGAAGTTTTGAATAAATACATCCAGGAATACTATTTTAAAGCGTATCAAGCATTATTAAACTGTATTTTCTAACCATTTGGTTTAAGTTTAACTACAATATTAATATGGAGAAATAAGTAAGGTAATTTTAATTAAACACATCACAAAATATCAAAACAATGATACAATAAAAAAGAAATTTATAGTTCATCTATGTTGATATTATCTCCAGAAGTACCTTCGTCATCTACTGTACTTTCAGATTCAGCATTTATGACGCTTTGTTCGATAAATTCTTTAGCTATGCTATCCAATCTCCCCTTAATTATATGGTTTAACCGTTCACACGCACCAAAATAAGTTTCACCTCGCCTATATGACAGTTTAAGTCGTGCAATCTCTAACAACAGAAAAAGCGGGGCATGCCCACGTAACATTATGGCATATAAAACTCCTATATAATAGTAGGAGAGATACGAACATATAACACGTCGTATTATTATCAACCTAGTTTCTAAGTCAAATCACACTCAACCATCGACGTGCAGAATGAGGTTGTCAAGAGGGGTAATTGAATAGATGGTATTAAAAATTGGAACTGTGTATATAGGTGTCCAAATGCGAGTAATAGCGCAGATATAAAAATATCGATTAAAAACATAAAAGTGATATGTGGGAAAGCTTTCATTCCACGTCCCGTTGGAAAAATTAGTTTGACATTACCATTTTCTACACTAAGTTATTTAATTTTGCTTTTCATTTAATAAACATTACTTGCTGATAGTTAATAATTGTAATTGCTGGTGATAAAAAAAAAAGATTCTAAATTATTCTTAAAAAGGACGATTGCATTGATGCGCGCTTATTTAAAGCGGGTGGTAGAAACATCATTTTTCATACACAAAAGCTCATTAATATAAAAGTGAAATAGTAATTAGAAATTGAATTGCTTGACTGTCTATCATTGATACATTTAAGTTATTTTTCTTTTAGGTAAACACATATTTGGCCAACATAGGGTAGGTTATTGTATTTTTGTTTGTTTTCTGTTGTTATTTACTATGATAATTATGGCATCTTATACAGGTTAGGTGTACCAGATGCGGAGTTTTTGTTTTATTATTTGTGCTTAAAGTAAACTAATCGGAGTGTAAGTAAAGCTATGTTAACCTCCAACTGCAGTAGAACCTGCCTTTCGGAACACTAGCCCTCGGGGCAGGATTTATTTTGTCTTCAGGTCGGTTGGCGTTAACCACTTTATTATAGACAAAGGAAGTTCAAAGACCTTTCCAGGTAAGCATAGAAGGATTTAGTAAAGGTGTTGGTATTGTATACCCTTAAAAGTAGCGTATTTGTTTCTCTCCCGTACCACTGAAAATTAGCCAGTGCACTATTTTACTCTTACGTTTTATAAGGAGTGTTTATAAGGTCTTTATTATTTTTATTGGAGAATATGCTGCTATTTAGTGTTGTTTTTATTACAGTTGAAGGATAACTTTTAATTATTTTTTTTAAACAGGACCTACAACCTATAAAAGAAAAACTGAATAGTATTAAACCAGAGGTCGTTAAGTCTAACTTTATATATATATTGCTGTGATAAGGGGTTGTTTAAGGGTGCACTTAATAGTAAAGGTCGCTTAGAAAGGAGAAATTACCAAAGGCAGCAGAAAACTGCATTTATTTAGGAAAGAATTAAGAAATGGAGATAGTTTGTAAATAGTAAGCAGTCAACACCCTGTATATAAAGTATAAATAGTTTTAAGCGACGCAAATAAACATAGGAAGACGCATAGTTAGCGTAGAAACCAGGAACACATGCATTAGGTAAATAGTAAATATTTAATACCCTGTAGATAAAGTTTTAGTTAATTTAGGTAAAGCAAGTAATGATATTTTTCAGTGGAAGCACGCGTATATTTATATGTAAATATAATAAAGTGTAAGCAGACACGCATTCAAAAGAGTTCCAAACAATTAGATTAATACGGAGATAGAAATAGAGCTTCAGGAAGCATAATATAAATGCGTGCAAATAGCTAACCATTTTTGATAAGAAAGAAGATTAAAAAAATTGCGTGAATAACATGTAAATAGGGTTTCTAAGTCAAGGGGGAAACAAACTAAGATTTCTAAGTCCGGGGAAAAATAGACTACGATTTCTAAGTCCGAGGGAAAAGATAATAAGAAATCTATTCTAAATTTGAGGAAATTGATTGATAAGAAGTAATAAGTCTGATATGAAACGACAATAAATTGGGGTGCATAAGTTAATGGTAGTCCAGAGGGTGATGGCAATAATTTAAATGCAATGGTTTAAGCGTATATTTGGAATGGGCATGTAATAATCACACATTGGGGGAAGATAATTTTTATTCAAATGGAAGCGTCGATGTGAAGAAATTTGACCAGGTCAGATTTTTTAGTTATAATACATTTCATTTTTCTATATATTTTTTATTTTGAATATTGAATTTGCTTAATATAACATGAATGTGAAAAAGTCAACAAAAGAAGTTGCATACGTATAAAGTGAGTAATATGATAACAGGTTTAGAACGTTCTACACTTTGTTGATAAGGATAATAGGTTTTTTGGCGACTTTGGGTTTTGAGTAAAAAGGATATGATGTCTAATAAATGAAATTTACAACATTAACTAATTGAAAAGTGTATTTCAAATAATTTACAAAAGCTGTACATAATATATTGGTTTCATTATATAAAATCGAAATTAACTGAATTTTATAATTCCAAACAAATGCTAGTCGAGGTCATAAGATAAAGTCAATGGGAGTAATTTGTTAATTTAAATAGTTCAAGGAGGAGCTACGAGTTGAATAGGAAATTGATAACAAGTAAGGCGGTAAGGTACCGAGTTTTGTTATTGGTTGACAAGGTTGGTTCAAGATAAAATCCAGTTAAGTTTCTGGAGGGAATTTATAGCAACATTAATAAGACGGCCCAACGTCGGAGATAATTACAATCTTGTTTATTCATAGTAATAATAATATGGTCGCTCAAATGATGGAGCGAGAATAATTTAGAGTACATAGCAAATAATATAACAGCCCAACGTAGGGGATCGATAATTCTAGTAGTAGCATAGCAATATATATATATATATATATATAACTGTTATATATATATATATAGATATTGCTATGTGTAGCTTTTTCTCCACGTTCTTGCGTCATATAAATTGACATGATAACGCCGTACTCGGTGTAATAAACGCCACCGCTCTGTGTTTCCCACTTTAATCTTTTATTTTTATTATTATGCTACCGCCAGCCCTGTCAATCTACACAGAGTGCACAACGTTACGATGATCAATTTTTTTTCACCCCTTTTATGATTACCTGTTTGAATTGATAAAACGAAATCGATCAACATTCATATAATGAAAGGAAATAATATTCACAATTTTTGAAATTCTTGAAATACACCCTTCAATCAATTAATCTCATATTTGTTATTTATCCCAAAATTTATCGTTTTTTAGTTTAAATTAAAGTCACCAAAAACTACACCTTTTACAAAAAAAAATCTGGAACGTTCGAGACTCTTTTATGATTTATTACGTAAGTTTAAACGTATGCAATGTTCCTGTTGACTCTTTACAAGTTTTGGATTAATTGAATAAATACACTATTAAAATTTAAATTGGAAAGATTCCTTAAAATTAAGTAGATCTGATCTGTGATCTCCTGATATGTTGTTTCGTGTTGTGGATCAACACCCCCTTGTTATGCTTAATCGAATACCAATGCTTTGCTTTGTCGAACCAATATTTAAGTACGGTTACCTCTTATTTTCCAAAAATTACCTCGCTGCTTTATTCGATATTTCTCTGTATATGCTATGAATCTCTTCTCTTTAATACCACTTGAAATTCGTGGATTACTTAGTATTATACCAGAATTATACCAGAATTGTAGTCCAGAAATATTCTTCTCGACGCAGATTAGAACCATAAGTATTTTCCAAGTGAATTAGAAGCCCTATATCATTATAAATATTTAATTTAAATTAATTAACCAATTTCTACTCACGTTTTCTGAAAAAACGGAAAAACTTTTTATATATTCTTAACACAATTTTTATGCAGCACTATTTCCACTATATTATAAATTTTATTTATCTTGCGCGTAGATTTCTGGTTAAAAGTGATATGAATACAACGTGCTTCAAGTGAAAACTAAGCTGCTCTATCACCGGTGGTTGTTAAATAGCTTTTCCCGCTACAAGCGACCTTGCAGATTGTCGCGACCAACCACGTTTTGTTTTTAATATTTCAAACTGATTTCTGATTAAACTCTTTCGGATTTCCGTGTCATGGTGTATATTTGCGATCTTTGATTGACTTATTATTTGTTATCGTGGCCAGACTTTTAACTTGCGTCTGTTTTGTATAGATAATGCTTTTGGATAATTGTACAAAAATAAATGATGTAACTCTAGTGCTGTTTTCGTTCATGTATTTATTTAAACTGATCTTTGAAAATGCGTTTTCTTATCAAAGCGCATATTGTTCATTCTTTATCACAAGCGTAATTGCATGGGATTTATTAGGTTTTGTCTTATCTTCTGCGTCTTTATTTTATAAACTTGTTAAACATTCTCAGCGTAGTTTTAATTACATATACGATTATCTCTCTGCTGAATGCGCGTTCTATTATCAAAAGATAAGCTTGCTGGCATTGTTTAAAGTTAATTATGGTCTATATACAGAGTGTTAAATGCTTGCTATTTACATAATGTACAAATTACTTATTTTTCTGCTAAATAAATGCAGTTTTCTGATTTCCATTGCTATTTATAGCTACTACACGACCCTTACTATTCAATAACCCCCCTAAACAATCCCTTATCACAGCAATATATGTATATATATATATGTGTGTGTGTGGTGTGTGTGTGTGTGTGTGTGTGTGTGTGTGTGTGAGTGAGTGAGTGAGTATGTGTGAGTGCGTGCGTACGTGCGTACATGTGTGTGTACAACAAGTCTTGTGCGACTATCCCTCTGTCTTTTGTGCCTAAGCAATATAAGAATATTTGAGAAAATTAAATAAAGCATATGCAATACGTTTTGCTAAGTAACGCAAGTATTACACGATTCACGCTGGTATTCCGGTACTTGACGAGTAGAATTCCAAAACACAGAGTATATCACTAGAAAACAACTTTGGTTATGGTAACCTCACTTTTGGAACATTCTACATAATCGAAAACAAATTGAAAAATTCTTTTTCTTATTTGCTTGATATATCATCAAATTTAATCTGATATTTTCTACCAAAGAATTAGTGCAAATCCAAAACGGAATAAGGAGATTCCAAATCAACATCAATTTGGCGTTAATGTTTGGGCTGGGGTTTGGAATGACCAAATTATAGATCCATACTTTTACGAAGGAACCTTAAATGCAGAAAGGTACCTATACCTTTTGAGTATCAAGGTAGCATTGCACTTAATCAGTTGCAAAATTTATGGTCCAACAGGATGAAGTTTCACCACACAATGCCAGTAAAGGTAGTTGAATTTTTTAATCAAATTTTTCCAAATAAATGGATTGAAAATTTCGGTACAACCACATAACCTGCCAGATCTCCCGATTTAAGAATATTAGACTACATTGTTTGGGGAGCAATTAAAAGTGTAGTGTACAAACGTCGATATCAAAACATTGACGTATTTACATACGTTATACGGGCGGCGTTTCTAAATATTCTCCGGAGAACTATTCAGATAGCGGTTAATAATATGAAAAAGAGGATTCGTCTCTGTACCGAAAAGAGTGGGTTTCTGTTTGAACATTTACCGTAAATTTTATTTTTCTAATTTATTTTTGGTATACTTTGTTTCCCACTTTGTAAAATATTAATATACATAAATCTTTGATAGTGACTTTACTGCTTCTTTTTCCAAAGGTATTTTAGTTGTGTACAAAATACAGTATTGAGAATAACAGATTTCTTAGTAATAATAATGTAGGGATATTATACATTTTTGAAATCAGGGATAAATTCTCCACATAACGGCATAACAATCCAATACGGCGTCCATAAGAAATAAGAAAGTTGATGATAGTTCAAGAGAAACGAAACGATTTATAAAAAATTTAATAGCTTCAGCTGCTAGAAAATAAAAAAATTGTCTTAAGAATGCCGTTACAGTTTTCTAATATGGTTCCAAATAACAAAGTTATAAATAAAAAACAAAAATCAACTTATTTGATTTTTTACCATAACACGCAAACACGTGCAGATTCGTGATATTTATTTACGACATATTGTTCAGCACAAAATTCTGCTGAAGTGCCAAATTTAAACTTATTCGCTGTCACTTATATTAATTGAGATCCCCTTGGTTGTCCTCGAAATTGAAACACTCTGTATATATTAAGCTACATCTATTATAAAATTTACAAAATATTTAAAGTATTGTTGTAGTACTTTTAATTTAAAAACAAAACGATATTTATATACCCTAAACTCCAGAAAAAAAGTTAAGATCAGGTTTCAGCTTGTCAGACAGCAAAATACAGAGCGTTTATGAAAGAACTCCTTAATATAATAGTTAAAACCTATATAGTATTAAAGAGAATCTTGTCAAGTTTTTTTTAATACCTAATAAAGTTCTATATGTGCACCATTTGTTGCCCTGGCCACGTCTAAACGACAATCAATTTTTTCCCTAGTATTCAGCAGCATATCAGGCGTGACGGATGCTACAGCTGCATCAATTCTCTCCCTCAAATGAGCAATGTCACGAATCTTCTAGAAATAAACAATGTTTTTTACATGTCTCCAAAGAAAGAAATCTAGTGGAATCAGATCTAGGCTTCTTGGTGGCCATGCAATCGGCCAACGTCTACCAATCCACATGTCAGGGAAACGCAAGTTCATCGCATCACGGACACGATTGCTATAGTGAGGTGGCGCGCCGTCTTGTTGGAAGACAATCGGTTCCTTTTCTAGTTCGATATCATCTATCTGTAGGAAAACATATAGTTCAAGCATTTCACAATAAATATCCCCATTAATTGTCTTTGCGAAGCTTGAAGGTCCTACGATACGATCATGCGTTAATCCACACCAAACATTTACTTTGAGAGAGTGTTGCTGATGTTCTATGAATTCATGCGGTGACTCAGACCCCCAAATCTTACCGTTGTATCGGTTGACAGACCCACTTATGTGAAAAGTCGTCTCATCTGAAAACAACATTTTCTAGGAAGTTCCCATTTCCTTCAATCCTGTTCAAAATGTAGACTGCTAAAGACCACGCACTGCGATCGAATATTAGCAAAACAATCTTGACAATATACTGAACTCAAGTTCAAATCCAGAAAGTTTATTACTGGTTTCGTTTTTTAATTATGATTTTTTTAAATATAGGAGTTCTTTTATAAACTCTCTGTATTAGCAGCTTCTGTCTATATTAACGTCGACTGAACCACTGAGCGACTACCTATGTTTCTTTTTCTTTATCAAATCTTAATTGTTTTTTAAATAAATTTAATTTACTTTTCCTATATTGTGGTATTCAGTACTCACAACAGTAGTTTGGCTGAATGTAAAACTGATCCAATCCTTCTTGCATTGTGTGTTATTTCTCTTATAGAGGAGGCTGTTAAGCGTATTTCAATTATTTTGTTGATTACCAATTTCCTAAAATTTTTAATCAAACCCATATGTACAGAGTGATTCCTAATTTTATGGAAATATTTTAAGTGGTGCTTAAAAATGTATGCTCGCAACAAAAATTGCTTTAAAAAGTAAAACTAAACCAAATGTTTTTAGGATACGTATAAAAATAATGAGGAAACCCCTATCCGCAATAATTGAAATTCTATACCTCGGGTATAGTGTTTATGTTGTATGATAACTCTATCATAAAATTTTATGGTGTGGTTTGGGTTTAAAGTTAACAAAATCACAAATTGAGGTGTTTTGTTATTAGCGGTGCCAATGACATCGACCTACGTTTCAATTATGTTTATTTATTACTCATTGGTGAACTGCATTTTTTTGAGTTTTAATGCAAACAATGGGTATTCTACTTTATAGGTGCGAGTTTGTAAAACGCTACTTTCAAATGCAAGATCTTTGATGTTTCCCGCGAAATTAAAATTTATTGAAAACAATAATAGAATAAAGTTGGAACTGAATAAACATTATAACAACGAATTTTATTGTGTACCAACAAATGCATACTGTCATTTAATCCTTTTAAATTTATGACTGCCGTTATTGGGTATTTTCAGCAATATCAAGAGTTTTAATAAAATTCAAAAGAGAGTATTCCCGTGTAAAATAATACACGAGAATACTCTCTTTTGGATTTTATTTTCAACAATGACACCAAAAGAAACTGTAAATGCCAAACATTTGCCACTAACTTGTAAAGTAGGGTTATACAAGCGCCACTTGTAAAATAGAACACCCATTGTGTGTACCAAAACTCAAAACATGCAATTTATTAATAAGTATGGAATAAAAATTGTTTGAAACGTCTGCCAGTGTCATTGTCACCGCTAAAAATAAAACACATCAATTTGTGATTTTGTGCACTTTAAACCCCAAACCATACCTTACATGTGATTTTCCAATGCTCTACCTGAAGGTACTACATTGGCCAGGAAGCGAGTTTTTTTACCTAGAAAATTTGGAATTTTGCCGAACCCTTGCTGGGATCTTTAACATGCGTGACAATACTCACACACGGGACTTCCATTCTACCTCTCATCCGAACGAGGGTGTATTTTTGTGAAAATGCTCGCCTAACATTTTTCAAGCGGCGTGTCGGGATTCGAACTCGAGACCTTGGACGTACCCCAAACCAGACCATAAAGTTTTACGATATACTCGTCATACAGCATAAACATTATACCTGAGGTCATCAACCAAGCAATTTCAATTAAAGCACGTGGTGATGCGCCTCATTATGTTTATACGTACACTGAAAACATCCGGTTCAATTTTGTTCTTAAAAAATAAATATGTTTTTGCAAAAATATCTATTTATGAGCCATCCTTAAATATTTTTATAAAGTTTTACTCGTTTACACTTAAATTCACGACTTCGACTTTTATCGCTATATATATTATATCTGCCCATTTTGGATTATTTATAAGTAATATCTACAATCTAGAGCGCAACTTTTTGTGGAATTTGAGCTTTAAGATTTTTAGATGACTAAAGCGCAGTAAACCTGACTTTAGCTTCAAAGGTTAAAAAATACTAAGAGTACAACTCCCTGAAAAGCCATGACATAAAATCATTCTTCGAAAACCAAAGAAACCTTCAGGAACAAAGAAATACCTTAGATAAAAACTGAATCGTACTGGCCGGAAGGTGCTAGTCACTTATTGTTAATAAATTGTGTGTCTTTCTGTCGACTGATTAAACCAGGTCCGTTTGCTGAACTTTTTCTGTTTTCAAGCTATAAAACAAAAAGCTTTCCCACAGCTACCAACCTTGAGATTCACCTAGCGGATAGGAAAACTCATAAGTGTATTTTGTTTTTTGATAGTAATTTATTGAAATACAGGAAGATAATTTGATTGTTCATTATCTCACTAACGGTTTTACCGAAATCGCGATTATATAAGCACTCTTAACGAGCTACAACGATATGAAAGAATTCTAAACATTTGTCCTTACGCTATTTATTCAAATTTGACACAATTTAAAGTTAATTTTAATTCCATTAGGGACGTCTATATTATGTAAGTTACGTCTCGGTACAACTATAGGCTTTTGGCCTTCGCACATGCCTTCACGTTACATACAAAACAGAAAACAGATTCCAACAATTATGCTTTCAGTCTACAGAAATCATTAATATTTCACGAAAAATTACGACAATGGTATTGTTTTGTACCACTGAGAAAACGTGGTCGAAGTATTAAGTTGACATAGCGGTACTTGGGATATATCTCGTAACAATCTCTAAAAGCAGGCATTTTCATATAAATACAATGATAAAAATTGAAACGAGTGCCTCCAAGAAATTTTTTCGAGGATTAATTATAACTTCGCGTGGAAGTATAAATAACTTTTTATACTTATAAGTGCCAGTAATGTTCATAGAATACGGGAAATTATTCTAATTATTGTTTGAGAAAAATTGAATTTACTTTATAAAATTGTTATATAATAAACTTATATATCGTTAAACTTCGAAACTATATTATTGTGAACGTGCCAAGAAATAATTTCGAGCGACTCCTTGTTAAAAGGTTGAAATTTACAATTTTACTTCAAAGTTATGAATAATTATAACGATACAATTAGGATTAGTGTCTCAAAAACGGCGTATAAAATAAAAAATGAAAGAAAATAGCATTTAAATTAGAAGTCTCAGTGACAAAACGGCACTTGCAAAGGTCATGGGTCCAGCTATAAGGTTTAGGTGCCTGTGGAGGGTGGAACGGTTAAAAGAAACCTAGTGTTCGCTAATCTACTAATACATTAAGCAACGCGGAAATACTATTCGTATTTCAGAAACCCAATGCGTTGTAGAATAATATACAACAATAGCCTTTAGCAAACACGAAGAGCAAAAGCAAAAACCAACAATTAGTATAGTTAACAATTGCACAAATTCCAATCCTGTGAAACGGTAGTGTATCAAGAGCGCCAGTTAATTGCGAGTAGATACTATATTGCAAGGTAAAAGTCCAAATACTACGACCTGTATACGATCTGATAATCAATGCAGCATAACAAAGGTATGCCAAAATGTTCAGCAGAAAAATTTGGATGTTGTATTATATTGTATTGAAAGGGAACGGTAGCTACCGCCACTTAGACCAAAAAGTTGTCCCGTTATGCTGACTTCCATACACCAGCTTGGTCCTCCCGCGCTCAGTCAACCCGACTTTACAGGTAAACTTGAGGATGCAAATCAGGGAGTGTCGCTGATTTTGATCGGGACAGACTAAAAGCATGTGTGTGTAGTTAGCACCCCATTTTTTAAAAATTGTGATTTTGAAAGTTGTTCCAGATTGTTCTAATCTTGTACCGCATTGCTTCAATTTAACATTATTTTATTCCAAAAGATTCCTCGAATTTTTAGGAAAAAACCCATTTTGTTCCTGGCACCCTATTGTAGATGTCAATCCGTGTCGAGCACGAAAAAAGACGTGATACCCTTAATTGTTCTCAGGGGTTCAGGTTAGCAAATATACAACAGGCCGAGGGCAATATAACATTTATTATTAACTGTAGAAATACATACAGAAATTACTTCACACGTACCGCTGATAATAAAAAGTCAACTTAATAATGTTTATAATGTTTTATAATACACGCAATTAAATGCCCCTTAATGCGAACCGATTACAGCACGTGCTAGCGCACAAATTTATACAAATTATCAGATTAAAATAAAGGTCAACACTTACGTTCTAGAAATCCTTGCAGGTGCAAGCGTATAAATACCTGCCGGTGTGCCGGATGGCTCCACCACAAAAATCTTTCAACTTACTTGCAGTTTACAGTAACACCATCGTCAACACCTTAAATTACGCTACAAAAGCATCTTCATTACCCGTAACGCTTTACATAACTAGGTAAATCCCTAAAACACAACTAACCAACATCTGCAATTGATATTTACAGAGTAAATATCAAAGCTTTTATCCTAGAGGTATCTGAACATCCGACGACTAAATACCTTCTAATTAATAAACCTGATACAGCCTCGGCATAAACAGCTGGCATAGCCACCTGTATCCACGCGCATCTAAACATCAAATAACTACCCTATTGACCTTCTTAGTTAAATGCCCTATATTTTACCAGCAAGGCTGGAAACACCAGGCGACGTATTTACGGCACAGTGCCCATATTTTAAATAATCTTATGAAATATAAGATTAATATATGCTTACATATATGACGCGTTACACCATTTATCAAAAATCGCGGTTTTGACCGTCGCCTTGCATTGTTCTAGTTATTCCAAACATTGTTCCAAACGGAAATTTCCGTATCTAAACGATTCGTCAAAAAAACGGCAAAAAACATTTTTCTGCTGGAACCCCATTTTTGAGAAATCGAAATTTTGGCCCTCGATTAAGATTGTTCTAGTTGTTCCAAACATTGCTCCAAAAGGACAATTTCGTATCTAAACCATTCTTCAAAAAAACGGCAAAAACATTATTTTGCTGGAACCCCATTTTTCAAAAATCAAAATTTTGGCCCTCGATTAAAATTGTTCTAGTTGTTCCAAACATTGTTTCAAAAGGACAACTTCGTATCTATACGATTCTTCAAAAAAAACGGAAAAATTTTTTTTTTGCTGAAACCCCATTTTTCAAAAATCGAAATTTTGGACCTCGATTGAGATTGTTCTAGTTGTTCTAAACTTTGTTCCAAAAGGACAATTTTGTATCTAAACGACTCTTTAATCGAGAGCCAAAACTTCGGTTTTTGAAAAATGGGGTGCCAGCAAAAAATGTTTTTTGCCGTTTTTTTGAAGAGTCGTTTAGATACGGAATTCTCCTTTTGGAACGATGTTTGGAACAACTAGAATAATGTTTATCTATGGCCAAAACCGCGATTTTCGATAAATGGGGTGCCAGTAACAAAATAGGTTTTCCAAATTTTCGAGAAATCTTTTGGAATAAAATAATGTCAAATTGCAACAATGCGGTACAAGATTAGAACAATCCGAAACAACTTTCACAATCATGATTTTTAAAAAATGGAGTGCTAACTTAACACCCATACTAAAAGCCCTGATAAGATTCTCTGGGTCTTTGGAGTGCCGGACAATTACACAGAATGTATGCCGCCGTCTCAACCTTTTGTTGACAATCGCAACAGATAATTATCTGACAAATTCACCCTGTGCGGGTGCTTCTTTAGTTTGCAATGCTCAGACAGAGTACCTGCTAATAACTGTGTGGTTTTTGTCTCAGCAGGCGAACACAAAATTTTTCTGGTTTTGTCAAAGGAAACTTAAAAACACTTTTGTCTGTGGGCAGCCTATTCTATAATTCTACCTGTCATTATAGTGGCGATTGGTAATTTTTATTATGGTGGTAAACGCAGCCGATGGCGATATGGAAACGGACGGCTCAGAACCACAAATCCTTGAGCCGATCATTTTTTGCCAATACATTGGTCTGCTCGTTGCCATGTACCACTGAATGTCCTTTAATCCAGACTAGCTCAAGGATGTTAGTACTAGAAGCAAGCTCAAGAGTCCGATGACACTGGACTATCACCACTGACAGGAGCTTCTGCTTGCTTAGGGTCATTACTGCTATCACCCAGAATACTTGGGGTTTTATTCTAGGTTGTACGTTCCAGAATAGCATTTGCACTATACACGATGGCTGTGACCCACTTAAAAGGTAATAGTCAACGTAGCCAGTTTGTTTTGAATCCATCTGCGAAGATAGAAATCTCTACTGGGGTGACGTACTTAGAATCGATACAGACTGTGAAGCGTTTACTAAATATCATAACGGGAGCGATCAAATCCACAACACCACCAAAGAGTAGCCTAGTACGCACCACCTCTGATAGGATCCTGTGTACTTCCCCGCAACCCATAGCGTTCTACAGATCATTAAATCGAATCCTCATTGCCGTTTTTAGAGCTACCTCTTCCACACGTAGGTCTAGCGGAGTGAGGCCAAAGGTGGTTTCCAAAGATACAGTGGGAGTAAATCACATTACGACCATGATACTTAGATAGGCGTCTTTGAATATGCGTCACGTACTTTGCTGCGAGGCAGACTGGTCCTGGGCCACAAGAACACGATGCTATCACAAAACCTTGGTTCAACTACCTCAGTGTATAACCACAGGATGTCTTAGGCGGGCAACTCCAAAATTTGCCTGTGGGTTTATATTTTTATCGAAGTTTTTCTTATAACGTCCTTTTCCAATATCAATATGCTTTAATAAACCCATTTCAATTAAAAGAATCAAATTAATACAACAGTTTTTTATTAAAAATACGTTCTGCTCCAAACAATTTCAAAAATTTTTTGAATGCAATAAACAGTGATTAGATTGGCTATCCTTTCGTAACTGCTTCAAATTTGAAACACTGAATTGTTCAAGATTTACAACTTCGTTAGCTGGAAGGTGGTGGCTGATAATGTTTTGCCCTTCTACATAAACGGTGGCATTTGCAAATACACTTTCTTGCAAACATAAGCTCAAACAAACAATTTTCTCTTTTCGTATATGGGAAAACAATGGCACTCCGTAACAGTCGGTGTCGATATCTAACCAGGTGGTTCTTAAACATCGTGCCATTCACTTAGATGGTATCGTCTCCCTATGTAACAGCATTAATGCACTTTTATACCTGCTGCTCCATAGATGACAACCATGCACACGCATTGCATCGAATACTGCCATACCATTATTGTATGAGGGTAGATTCTACAATCGTCGAAAAAGTCAAACGTTTATCCCTCGATGCAGTCAAAGCTAGACGAAGTTATACATTCTTGTAAATGCGACACCGTAGAGTTCGGAGTTAAAAGTATTTTGCTCGGATTAAATCCAACGTTGAAAGTCCTATGCTGATGAACAGCAGTGATGTTGCTTAACGCAGTGCATCCGTTGGTTACCTTTCGTGATAAAATAAGCGTAACAGGGCTCGTATTTAAAACATATTGCTAGATCCATTTTATTCACAACAGAACAGAGACTATTCTACTAGACTTTAGTAGAAGTGCGAGAATTTTAATCAAACTAGCGGGATGGGTTTATGTAGAGCATAGGTTCCCAACCTTTTCTGAACCACCGCCCCCTCTACTGGAAAAAAAAACTTCCAACGCCCCCCCTCCTCATCATAGTGCATTATAACGAATATTAAAATATTGTTGCATAGTATCTATCTATATATATATATATATATATATATATATATATATATATATATACATAGATACTCATATACGAACGTTGCACTTTTGACTGCTATTACAAGCGTTCACTAAAGCGTTGGACAAGGTATATATATTAAAAATCGCAAAAGTAAATCTTAATTAAAACGACTATCAAATGTAGTACAAACTTGTTTATTAAAAACTTAAATCTGAATACATAATGAACAGAAAAAAAGATTAAGAAGAAAAAATTAATGAGATAGTTGAGGCTGGTGAAGTTTTAACAATTTGCTAATGTCGGGTTCCAATTTCGTTAACATCAGCCGCAAATCGCCACGTTCAGTAATGTGCAGTCTGTTCCTTTTCTTAGACAATAAATTAGCTACTGCACTGAACCCACGCTCAGCCAAATAAGATGAAGGAAATGCAATTAAAAATATCTGTACTCTTGACCACAATCCAGGGTAAAGAACTGGTATTGGTTTTTGAAGCCAGAACTCTTGATATCCATTTCTGAATTTTACTTTTAGTTCTTCGTTAGTTGTGAGTTCTACGAGTTCCTCTTCTAAATTTGATGATTCTGCTGTATCTGCATTTGCGAAAGGATCTAAAACCCAACCCGGTATATTCATGTTTAAAATATCCTGGAATCGCTCCACACAATCAACATGAAGAACGTCCAAGTGTTGGCAGTAAGTAAGTAAATCTTCATGTTTTGCAGAGACTGCTGATAATGTGGGAAAGTGGCTGTATTCACCTCTCCCTAGATTTCGTTTGAATAGAAGAAGTTTTCCCACAAAAGCAGCTATGACGTTTTTGTTTTAATTAAATTCAATTCGTCACCTTGCAATTGTAAATTGACTTCATTAAATATTTTAAACAAGTCTGTCAAATAAGCGATGTCATTTTATGTATAATCAGGTTTTCGCGCAATTTTTCGTTTCTGTTTTCAAGAAAGTCCAGTACTGAATCAAATAGTTGAAAAAACGGTTCAAACAAGTACCTTTTGAGAGCCAACGAACTTCTGTGTGCAGCAGCAAGCGATTGTAATCTTCATCATTTTCACTACAAAGTTGGCTCAATAATCTGTCATGCAATGAATTGCTTCTAATCGTATTTACTGCTTTAATAACGTAATGAAGCGACGAATGCAAACGTTCGGTCAGATTTTTTGCAACCAAGTGCTGACGATGAATAATACAATGTATAGCGAGTACATTTGGTACTGCTTGTTTCAAATGAGCTATGAAACCCTTATGACGTCTCGTCATTGCTGGAGCACCATCAGTAGCTGCCGACAAAATATTATGCATAGGTATTTCTTTCTCTTGAAAAACGTACTCATGGTATTAAATATCGTTTCTCCCTTTGTATCAGTTTCCAAATTTTTGCAAATAATAACTCTTGATAAATTTTTCGTCTTTTATGAACCGAACGTATGATAACAGCAGTACTTCGTTATTTGGTAGAGTGGATTCATCAAGTTGAATGGAAAAATTGCAAGTTTTAAGTAATCGCATAATGATATTTCAACGTCTTGAGCCATTTCGTCTATTCTCCTTTGCACTGAGTTATTACTCAGAGGAATTTTCTGATGACATCTGCCGATGTCTTATGATGAAGAACAGTTTTATTACCTCTCTGACTGCCGGCACGATAAGTTCCTCGCCAATGGTATGTGGTTTTCCCGTTTTGCGATTAACAATGAAATGTTATATGATGCTCGTAGTCCATCATCTTCTTGTTTAGAAGACGACGCAAATAGGTTTGATATAGTTGGCTGTTTCAAATATTTCTTCTGCAGTTCTTGAAAATAGGACAAATCTTTGTCCTTTTATCAGTATGCATTTTATTTAAATGTTCTTGTAGCCTAGAAGGCTTCATGGCTTCATTTGAGAAAACTTTTGGCAAAGTAAACACATGGGTAATGATGGGTTTACAGGAGAGTGCGTAAATCCATATTTCAAATACAAAAGACTGTACTGCCGGCATTTCTTCTTAGATTCAGACATTTTGAAATCCAAAACTTGCCACGGTTTAAAATAAATTAACTTTTCAACGAATTTATAGATAATTATAAAATTAATGGTTATAATGACTTATATAACTTATCACTCACGAACATGGATTATTTGCGAAGCACACAAAAATAATAACACATTCCTAGAGCTATCCCTGCCTTTTATACGTTTGATTTCATACAAGCATCAACTTGTATGTTTTATCTTGTTTGCGATGCCGGTGCACTTTGTAAGCAAGTTATATCGCGTCTTTGCTTATCAACTTGCAAAGACTTGTTGCGGACAATATTAAACGGAATTAGGTATTCATAGACCTAATGCTGAATTAAATGTTTTAAAGTATATTTTCTCGATAACAATAACATAGACATTTTAGATAGCTAAATAAACTGTCTATTCATGCCAACTAGGTATTTTCAAAGTATTTTAATATATTTATTTTCTAAAAAGGTAAGTACGTCACGAACGCCCCCTTGATCCTCCTAACGCCCCCCTTTTGCCCCTGTACTCGCTACCGCCCCCTTTGAAAGCTACAGCGCCCACTGGGGGGCGGTACCGCTCCCGTTGGGAACCTATGATGTAAAGCATAGAATAAACTTAGGGATATCAGAAACATCCGACCACGGTCGAGGGTTGGACGGGGAAAAACGATAGTAATAGATGAATTTTGCATGTAAACACAGAAGCACAACAGAATATCTCTTTATTCTTGTACGGATTAGAATCAACATCATTCGTAGCCAAATTGCTATCGAACCACGTTTGCTAACTTATAACACTTCATATAACAATAATGTTTTAAGACGCTTTCGATGAAATAATGCAACTATAGAACAAAGTAATTCTACCTTAAAGACAAAATCACTCTATTACTAAGACGAATTTGACTCCGTTCAAGTACTGCGCGGTCTTTGTTCGACCCATTCTCCATAACTTCTACAAATAATTGATCAATAACTAAAACTGCATGCGAAAATTAGGTAATTTGCATAACAATCTTCTTATTACAGAGAAATTCGAATTGTATAATAAAATCATCGGTTTAGAATACTTTAACAGCTTAAACTCGTGCCGCTACTAAAGCCACCTTACCCCATTGTTTAAAAAATCCATGCTCAATATAATAAAACACATATAAGAACTGCACTTACTTACAAAGTCGATCACCTCAATTTACTGGCACATGCGCTAGAATAGCAGGGATCAACCAATTTCTCGCGGCTTCTCTGTATACATAGGCGCATTCCGGAAGCATAAATTCCCATCTTCCAACAAAACTTATAGAAAAAGAAAAAGTTACAAGTATTATTTTACTAATAAATACATATGAGAATGTCAGATTTACATCCCTTTTTATAAAATTATCCTGCCATGCAAATTCGTCTTAGTAATAGAGTAATTTTAACTTGGAAGTATTATTTAAACGAAAGTGCCTTAAAAAGTTATTGTTTAGTGAGGGTTATAAATTAGTGATAGCGGTTTGATAGCAATTTGACCCGTGCTAACAACCCATGCAACCAAATTTAGAGACACACCAATTATGTCAGGCTTATGCATGGTTGGCGACGCGAGTAAAGCGTATATATATATATATATATATATATATATATATACATATATACATTTACATATATATATACATATATACATTTATATATATATATATATATATATAATGAAATAAAGTTGTATAGACTCTTGGGATACACTCGTTCGTACAAATAAAAACTACAGCGTCAATTTGTAACTATATTCAACGTTTCGGCATGAACAATTATGCCTTCTTCAAAGACTGAAATTTAGCAATGTTAGTATACAAACTTGAACCAGTGTAGCTATTTGACTTACATACTTACTATGACGTAAAAAGATTCGCATAAACTAATTTAAAAGTAAGTGATTCCATAACAAGCGGTAAAATTAATAAAATAAAAAAAAAAAAAAAATTTAAGTACATTAACACAATTAAAAGATTGCAAAGTCAAATAAATAAAATAACTACAGTAAAATTTTAAAAACAGATACAATTAAACCTAATACAAAAAGCACTAACACAATATCTTAAAATAATACGAGTTTGCGAAGCAAAAGTCATATGGTGACCACGATAAAACAAAATTGAGGAAGGTGTATCTTTATATAACTAGATCGAACGTTAACTCAAGGACAAAGTACATTAACGTCCACACAACATATCCACATATTAAAAGTTTTTACCTATCTGCGACAGTGATAGTTATTTAACCTATAAAGACTCGAATACACAACGTTTAAGTTATTTATGTCCAACTTGCTGTTAATAGGATTAGGTTGTTGATGTATATAGAACGATTCCAAGAAAAGTCTCTTGTAGTAGTTGCTTTCTATATTGACGCTGTAGTTTTTATTTGTACGAACGAGTGTATCCCAAGAGTCTATACAACTTTATTTCATTATCTACGTCCGTTCGAAAAATTATAAGAATTATATATATATATATATATATATATTATATATATATATATATATATATATATATATATATATATTGCTGTAATACCCCTTTAGTGGGTCGACCTATTATTTCTGTAATATCACGTGTCCTTACGTTGAGCGACCTATTTATTTTAATTGCTATAATACTAAATTAAATTATTGAACCACCATTTTAATCTTTCCTACAGCTTGTGATTATTTCCTCCTCCAGCTGTTTCTTAACGTTGCTATCAACTGGAGTTTATCATAAACAACTTTATCGACCAATGACAAAATTCAACAAGTTACCGCCATTGCGGGTTATCTCTGCCCTACTTAATTTGTGACTCCTCCTCTGTCTTATGACCTCGGCTAGCATATATTTGTAATTATAAAAATTCAGTAAGTTTGGATCCCATTTAATGAAACTAATGCTTTATGTACAGCTTTGACGTTATTTACAATACATTTTCAAATTAATTCACCTTTATAAATTTCATTTATCAACAACCATTTAATTTGTACTAAAACCCAAAGTCACCAAAGAAAACTCATTATCTTTACCAACAAATGTAGAATATTCTAAATCCGTTTTCTTATTATTATTTCAATACGTATTCAACCCTTTGTTGACTTGTTTACAAGCATATAATATTTAGCCAATTTGATATTAAAAATAAAATAAAATTCTTGTAGAAAAACAGATGCCTTATAACTAACAATCTGACCTGGTTTTATCTTTTTACGACGACGCTTCCATTAAAATTAATCTTCCCAATTTTCGATTCCATTTAACTTATCACCATTATGGACCAACACCATTAAATTATAATTTTATACTTTAATCATTCTTGCCATAGACTTCAAATTTGTAATTCGTTCACCCTATACTTCAAGATTATGTTCTTCCTTTCGCCTCGACATTTAAATTGTTTTATTGTAATCTTTCTTAACATCAAGCATTCTGGCCTATTTTCCTCAGACCTCGAAGCCCTATTATTTTTATGTCTTAGTTTACGATTAATTCATAAAATAATCCTACTTACGTTTTAAACGGTAATTTTCATATACACACTCATTTATTTCACTTTGTACCACTTGTTACGTATTATTCAGTATTACTGGCAATGCACTTGGGCCTTCATTGAGTTAAAACTGACTTTCTTATCGCGGTGCTTGCTAATATAATTTCGAATCCCCACTGCATCCGTGGTGTGGTCTAGAACCTGTCGTTTGCTTCGGACCAATCAAATAATTTCATTTCGAATATTTTCTGATGTAATGCTCTGCGTTCGTTCATAATGCCCACCTGCCTGCAGGTGTCTTCACTTATCAACATGCTGTATTTTGATAGAATAGTCGCCTTTCCATAAACAACTGATGCAATTTTACTTTAAACTTTCATTGTTTACATGCGATTCACGCAATTTTTAATCATTTCTCTTATCAAAATGGTTAGATCTCTATACGCATTATATTAGCTACATGAAACTCTATTTTCACATCCGTATTACTTAATCGTCTGAGACTCTTTTCTTAATGCGTGTCTAATTATACTTTATCATTTATACGCGTGCTTCCACTGAAAAATATTCTTATTCGCTTTACTTATATCAACTGAACACTATCTACAGGGTATTTAATCTTTACCATCCGTTTAATACTTGTATTTCTCATTCCTACGCCAACTATGCGTCTTCCTATGTCTTTCCTGCGTCGCCCAAAACTATTTCTACTTTGTACACAGGGTGTTGCCTACTTACTATCTACTTCTATTTCTTACTTATTTCCTAAAATAACTACAATTTTCTGCTGCCTATTCTAATTACTCATTCTCTAATGACCTCCACTATGTCGTGCACCCTTAAACAACCCTTATCACAGCAATATATATATACATATACCCTAATTTCCATTATTGTAACAAAGTGTATTAGATGGAGTAGACGAAGTTTTAATGTTCAACACTCGAAACTCAAGTCTCTACTAGTTTATTATAACTCGAACACTTGCGATATGCGATAACTTGTCCTTGCGAAAATGCATATTAACATCAGTTTTCAGTAGATTAGTAAGACTTTGTCAGGCTCGTAAACAAATAATCCCACGAACCTCACTGCAAACCGTAAACAAACTCCAAAGGAAAAGCAATGACAGTACAAATTTTCAAAAACAACTTTATTAAAAAATGAATAGAAATTCTAATCAATAAATTATTTGAAACCAACAGAAGACTAAAAACTAAACGCTTCCGTCAACATAATAAACAGCTTATTTGAAAAAGTTATGCATGGTAGCTACTTATTTATCCAGCTAATGTCACAAAATAAAGTCGAATATAAAAATTTCCATTACGAGCTTTCATTTCTACTTAAGTATTGACAAATGTTGCACGTTCATTTTTAAGGCGGCTGATATTTAATGGCTAAAATTGATAATTCATGCAAACGGTTTTGTGACATTGCATTTCGGAGGTAAGTTTTACCATTTTTTTTATTCAGCATAAGCTACTCATTCTTTCTGCGGGTCTTCACGTCCGCCTTCGGAATAATAAATTTTATTCCAGGACATTGTGGCGCCATGTTTGTTGTTTTTGTTTTGGTTAATAATCATGGCTTTTAGTCAATAGAGTCATAGGAATCCACGACCACGTCTTCAGTGCCTGCGCAGAAGTTAGAGCTCGAGCTAATCGAAAAAAAATCTCTTTTATTGGCTTTTAGTCAAAGCAAGAGGGCATGTTTTTTCTCCTAGGTTTTAGCCAGGGATGTATAAAGGAAAAACACTACAATGAAACGCATCAAACCTGTAAATTAATAAAAATTAAAAAAGGATGAGCTGTTGCGAGACACTATATGCTCGTTATTAAAATAAAAACAGTACCTCTTGTCTCATAGTATCATCATACTTGGAAGATTTTAAATATGTTTATTTAAAGTTGATACTCGAAATTTTTGTTAAAGTTTTATGATCATTTAAATTGGCACACTTAATATTTAGTTAAAAATTTAATATTTGAATAATGCATAAATGTCCTTATTATTTTCAAGATATTTCTATAAGATAATTTTAAAGTTACAAGGTTATATTAAAATGTGTGTATAACTAAACATGTGATACGATAAGAATTGTTTACCAAATTATAGTGTATAATCTATTTTGACAGTACACCTGAAGTACAGCTTAATACCAACAATAAGTATTTTTGACCTTTGATTTCATTATATATATCTGTTAAAAATATAGTTCTATAATCTACAGAAATGATTTTTGAACATTTAACTTGATTCTTGTAAACTGAACAAGTATCATGATTTAATTGTAACATAGAAATGAAAATCATATATTTCTTATAAAGAATTAATGTAATTTATTCAACTAAAAATGTCCCATGAATATTCAGAGATTAATGTTAAATCGTAATAAAGAAACTATTTTGAAGGTCTCCGTACACATAACTTTATACAAACCATGTATATATATTTTTTTTTAAATTAATAGAAAGAATAATAAGTTGTTATAAAACTTTCTTTCTTTGAAGTCAGCAGTAATTGTTCTATAGAAGCAAACAATCATAAATATGAAATTTTGGCATTGAAGAATGATATTATTGGTGTTGAATTTAAAAGTTTTTTTTTTAAGCATAATTTTGACTAGTTGATCTATTTATAATCTATTTTTTTTTGTGATAAAGTAACTAGGCTCTAATATAGCTCTAGTTTGAAAATGTTTAGATGTGGTTAAATTTTCAGATAGTACAAGATCGTCGTTCCCATTTCAGATAGCAGAGTCAAAAGTACGTATTTTTTATATATGTTGCTCGTCTTAAGTTTTTTTGTCTCCGAAGGTTTCCGTATCTGATTTTCGGATAGATTCTTATTATAGCATTCATTAAGATACGGTGGCGTCTATTAAAATTTCTTTGTTTATAGTATACCATCCTACGACCCTCGCTCATAGCTCTGCCCTAAGTTGCAGAAGCTTAGCTGGCCGGAAGATCTCTTTAGAGGGACCTTTTTTTTTCAAAGCCATTTAACATCCTTTTTACCCTGGGCTTAAACGTCAAACAGGAACCCCTTGTAATCTATCGAGGCTCTGCCGCCTATAAGGTAGAGTAGACATACTATTTACCTTTTGAGGAATTTAGTATGTAACAACGTATTCTTTCTTCTAATTATTTGTATATTATTTCATTTTTATCTATTGTTCATAAACTTTGCACTATAGAATTTTTCTAGATAAATTTTCACGCTTCTTACACCAGTAGTTGTCCATTCGCTTTTACTATCTGAAAATAACCAAAATGGCTCGCAGTATATAGCATCAAACATTGTAGAATAATCAAGTGCGTGAAATAGGGATGTATTTACTTAGAGTTGTATAATAGCTTTCCGGAAGAAGTATATTTTCTTGAGCTTAATCTTTCAAGTTCGCAAGATGGTAAATTGATAATAATTGGTATAATTTCATCTGTCATATTTTTATTAATGTAATAATAACCTAAGATAGAGAAATTCAAAAATTTTAACCTATCATTTACGTCGCATAAATTTGCTATATCCAGATTATTAGCATTGTTAACAGTAAGTACATTTTGATTGTTTTTCGATATTATCTGAAGTTTGGACACTATCGCTAATAGGACTAGATTCAGTAATCATTGAGGTAGTTATAGTTGCTGACAAGTTTGAATTTGCACTTGTAGATGGATCACAATTTTTAGAAGTTTCGGAGTTAATGTGATTATCTCTGTCTATTTCTTGCATCTTTTTAACTTTATTTCTTTGTCCTTCGTTAGTTTTCTTTTGTATGCCCCACTTGCTTTTGCCATTTTCAAGTATATTCAAAACGACAACGATAACTATATTGAAAATATTCAACGCAAAAACCAGTAATTAGTAATAATTGCTCAAACCGCCATACCAACATAACCTGATCGCCCATTCTTATATCTTTTTTTTTCATATGCTCCACCCGATACTACAGTGACCAGGAAGCGAGTATTTTTGTTAAATGGAAATTTTGAATATTGCCGAACTCATGCTTTCCAAGTAAGGTAGGGATCCCTAACGTGCGTGACACACAAACAGGACCTACATTTTACCTCTTATCCGAACGAGGGTGTATTTTTGAAAAAAAAACGCTCACCTAACAATTTTCAAGCGGTCCCTGTTGGAAATCGAACCCGTGACCTTGAGATCAGCAATCGTACGCGAGCTTGTCTATTCCATGGAGCCGCCTTTCATTTCTAGACCCTACATTTGATTTTCCAATGCTTTACTCGAAGGTACTACACTGGCCGTGAATTGTTTTTAACTAAACTTTTTGAATTTTGCCAAACCCTTACTAATGCAGGCAAGGTAGGGATTTTTATGCGCGTGACAACGCTCACACACGGAACCTACACTTTACCACTTATCCGGACGAAGGCGAATTTCTGTGACAAATGCCTACCTAAGGGGAATCGAACACGCCAGCTTGGGCTTAGTAGTCACACGTGAACCAACTAAGTCATGGAGCCTCCTTAATCGCTCGTCAATCCGCGCCGCTGAGATGCTGCTGACTGGGCTTGAAGTGAAATCTATTAATAGAGAACGATCGCGATGTGCGAAATGACGCAATAGAGCGTCTACCAGGTGTACGGACGACGGAGACATATCAATAAATCAGAACTTGTTAATTATACAATTTCTTTTTAGCTTAGGGTAGATTTTGGATTTGTTATTTAATTTGGTGGCTATATGGTAATATAATTACAGTTAAAGCTGGGTGCCTTATTGAAAACTTGTTCCCATAGGGGTTGCTTATTCATTCTGTATGATAGTTTCGTCACTGTTGGTATTGGAAAAAAATAGAATAAATTAAAACGCTGACGACGAAATAATTAATCTACTTTTATTCAGAATGCCTGTAATTTTGACTATGGTACTGAAGTGTAAATCTAACATGGTTTGACTTTGATGTGTGAGGGTATTCAGGACGTAAATTGTGTTAATTTAATGAGGTGTCCGTTTATATATTAACTAACTGCACGGAAAAGACTGTCTTACAAAGAATGTTTTCTTTTTTCCGGGCTCTCTAACTTCTTTTGTGTATTGCTTATTGTTCTAATTCTTTCTCGATCGTATTCCTGTGTGTATATCGATGAAGATGGACACGCTAAATTTTTGAAAATACCACCTTGGCAGCCACAATATTGTTCTTCACAAAAGAAAGCAATCTTAAAAAATAATAAAACGACAGTAGTTTGACTGCCAAGAGCATTTTCAGAAAAATTAGCCTGTTCATTCTCATCTACACGCGCACAGGAACACGACACAAAACGAATTAGAACAATAAACAATACAGAAAGAAATGTTACAGCTTACAATATATCACTTCAGGATATACAAGCGCCTAATTGATTATTTTTAAGGTTGTAACAATTTATTTTGACGATTATAAAAGCTTATAAAATACGCTGCACTATATATTTAAATAAACAATTAAGTTTTTTCAATATTAATAAATGTTCCGATCAGTACAGTATAGCCCAATCACGAGACGTATATTAATTAGTAATAATAGCTTAGGCTTTATTCGTAAACGTTGGTTGTTTGAATAACATTCCAAATGTCAGACGATTCTTGTGCCTTGTGTGCATCTCGTCCACTAATGTCAGCCAAGCTGGAGCTTTTACTCTGGTGACACGCACCATGGCTCAGAATTTAGTTCGAGCGAGTGACTTGCGAATCGTTATAGGCATGGCAACGTGATCAGGTGTTGGAAAGCACTTGTCTTTTATTCTGTTTCTAATAATAGTAAGCAAATTAAATAATTACTATGGTAGACTAAATGATCTTATTGTAGCGCTCAGAAAATTATCGATTTTTTAAACTCAAGAACTTACATATTATTAATTTTTAATCTCACTCAAATTACCCATTTTTAATATCACAAATGTACAAATTATTAATTTTTAATTTCATTAATTCATGGTTGATAAGGTTACGAATAAACAGTTCAGATATAATGTCTAAATTTCCGAGTCTACCGTCAAATAACCTTGCTTTAATATAAATTGAAGAGGAGTCGAAAATGCTGTACTTTGGTTAGCCCGTCATATGGATTGAGCTTTCTTTCGATTTATTTCAGTAAATTGTACAACTGCTTGATGTTAATGGTACCCTATAATGGTCCAATATAATACGCAGTAATACATTTAATACGTAATTAGTCCAGAAGAAGAAGATTAATCTTACACTTTGTAAGCGTAGATATGGAATGTCCGATGTCATCACTTGTTTGTCGAAGAATTGCAGACTAACACATGTGGTTTCGACAAGGTATTTGTTTCAATGGAGTTCAAAGTACTAGTTGCCAAGGTAAGCGTTTTTCTAACAACTTGACCTAACAGCAGCTGTTCGTATAACTTGACAGCGAGGCGAATAATTGAAAATAACATTGTAGCATTTTATGACTTTTGTTTTATTTAGTAATTATGAGAAGTAATTTTATTTAACTTTGAATATTTAACACATATTTGTAAACCAAAGTAACAGACCTGTGTATTTTGGGAAATTAATTTAAAAATTTTCACACTCATGTTTAATACATTATTAATATTTTGATTCATAGTAAAGACAATCATAATTTTCATATTTAAATATCTGCGTCTAAAAGATTAGACCACATTATTGATGTATATTTTGTATATAAAATTTTATTTTGGACAAGTGAGTCCAAAGGTAGAGTTAATTGAGTTAAAAGGTAAAAGCAGATATATACTCCTTTTATAAAAATAAAGTTTTTTGCTGTGACTTGATAAAGAAGCACTAAGCAGCGCTTTCAAGGAGTTTAATATCTAAATTTCCCTTTATAATAATGTTTAACTTATTAGTATTAATAGTTACATCTTTTTTATGGTATAATGTAGCAAGAGTGCATCTCTTGCGTCCTTTGTTATTATATTAACACTATTTTTTTACAGCTCCTGCTTTAGCAATAACAACGATTTTGCCCTCTAAGGATTTCCAAGTTCTCCCTTAAGGCAAACCCGTATTTAAAAATTCTAGGACTTGGTGGTGCCCCCTTTGCACCTCCTATTTAGTATTTTAGAGTTAGTCAAGTAAATTATGTTTTTGTCGCAAAACCCACGATCACTCTTCATAAGCTCTACCCGAGGAATTGACCCCTAGCTTAGTCGGAAGAGGTAGAAATAACTCTGGCAATTGTAAAATTAATTTGAGTTAGTTTTACGTTAAGTTTTCAAGGTAAATATTAAGGTTAGGATTAAGGTTGACGTAAATAGACTTGCAAACAATGACTACATTACACTATTTTGATGAAATTCAATTCCAATGCAACATATTGCGCATGTCTCCCAGAAAGTTTTCAATCAGCTGTTGCAGTTTTAAAGAAATAGAACGTGTTCTATTTTCTGGCAATTTCTATGCAACTCTGATATTTTTAAAAATAAATGAGACACCAAATCAGAAATAAAATTATCATAAGCGTTACATTACCTATTAAATTCATCTTATGATGACTATACATATGTTGAATAATTATTATATGCTAATTAATGTAATTAGTATAGTTTCTGTTATATGGATTTGCAAATTTTTTTTCGATGAAATGTTATTTTCAATCATTGGTTACATTACCCAGTAAGTTAAAATTGCATACAAACTGCACAAGTGCAAAAAGGAAATGGCATGCAAGTGACATGCAATGCAATGCCTTGAATTGCACATTCTATAGTCAACTTAAGCAACTGCTAAATGGGTCTTTATAAAATTTAGAGTACAAAATTAGATTTAACTTTGTAAGAGAGTGGCTCAATACAAGTTGCTTTGTTCCTGAGAGTAAAACGTGTAAAGCTTTACGGAAAATATTTCTGTGTGATTAAGTATAATTAAACAAATCGTTCTACTCATAGATTTTTTTACGTAGTGATTACCTCTATTTTGTGAAAGCAGATGCCTAAGAATTTTAAATTCTAGCAAGTGAAATCAAAAACTTTTTTTAATCATTAATCCTACAAATACGGAATTTCACGATCAAAGCTCAAAGATGCCAAACCTTTGACGATAGAATTTCACATAAACCCAGTGCCCGTTCAAATTATTCTCTTGTACGTGCCATTTTGATTTATCGAATCTAAGGGTCAAACAACGTATTTAACTTTAGAAAAGGAAATATTCTTTGAAAGTAGAAAGAAAGCGCGACAGAGAATGCCCGAGTTCATACGCAATCTCCAACTATCCTTATAATGCTTATCCACCGAAGTAACCGATAAAAAGACAATCTCATTTTTAACTTTCTCATAAAATTTATTCAAGGGTATAATAAAATGATAAAGTTTACGCGGTTTTACGTAACAAGGAGAAACGCAATATTTAAAAAACAAGAACTGATTCCAATATAAACAAAATTTGACGATTGAATTAAAATTTTTCTTAGCATTGTTTTTACTCGTTTATAACACACCAGCGAAATGTTAAAAGCGCACGATATCAGCGAAACGGCCAAATTTGTTTATTAGGGTATATATCTATTTAACTGATGGGAATTTTTTGAGTACTGAGGGTGTTCAGAATGGTGTCTTTAAATTAAGGGTAATAATTGAGTGTTTGAAAATATTCGTTTTTCTGAAATACGAATGTAACAATAGAACTGTGTACGACATAGTTCTAATCTAATGTACAGGCTAAAGCCAGTGGCGGCAGGACCGACATGAACTTAGCAGTTAATTTCCAGCAGCGAACGACCAGTGGCGTCGGTAAAGAAGGATACACACAAACACACTGCTCAGTAGCGAATTTCAGAACACGTTAAACCATATAAATCGCATAAAATGCGCTGCCGCTCAATTTTAATTAATCTTTTTAGAATGCCACAAATTCAAATTATGAACAACTTTATTAACTATTCTTGAGCGAATTATAACTTTATTCACCTTCAGTCCCACTAAATAAAAAAGTTTGTTTCACAAATTTTTATTTATAAAACACAATTTTTAATAACATACAACGGAACAATTGAAAGTAAATAACATAAAACATTTTAAATAGCAATTCGCCTTTAAACCCGAGGATACACGATTATTCTAATGTACTAGATATTTACAAAGGTATATATAGAATGACACAGATGAAAAAAATCACATACAACATACGCAACAAACCCAAGAAAAAAACCGCAATTCAGGAAAAATCAGATCACCACAGCAAAATTTCGAGTTTAAAGATGTCGATTCTGGTCTAACTATAAAAATTCATAACCCGATTCAAACTCTCTAGCACGATCCGTAGCAAACCCTGAATAGAAATAACATACCCGCAATTCAATCAAGAACAGAATACCACGGGCACAACTTCGAGTTTAAAGTTGTCGATCCTGGCCTAACTATAAAAACTCAAAACCGTTTCTTTTTTATAACTGGGTAGGTCGGGCGCGATTGAAACTGTATGACAATCCGCAGCAAGCCCAACTAAGGCAAAAACAGAATACCACGAGCAAATCTTCGAGTTTAAAGTTATCGATTCAGGTCTAACTATAAAAAATCCTTACCATCTTTTCTTTAAAACTGCGTAGGTATGATCCGATACAAGCTCTTTAGGAAGATCCGTAGCAAGCCCTACATAAAAGTAACATACCCGCAATTCAGGCAAAAATAGAATACCACGAGCAAATCTTCTAGTTTAAAGTTGTCAATTCAGTTCTAACTATAAAAACTCATAACCGTTTTTATTTTAAAACTGTGTACGTCTGATCCGATCCAAACTCTTTAGGACGATCCGTAGCAAGCCCTGAATAGAAGTAACATACCTACAACTCAGGCAAAAACAGAATACCGCGAGCAAATCTTCTAGTTTAAAGTTGTCCTTCAGTTCTAACTATAAAAATTCATAACCGTTTTTATTTTAAAACTGCGTAGGTTTGATCCGATCCAAACTCTATAGGACGATCCGTAGCAAGTCCTGAATAGAAGTAACATACCCGCAATCCAGGCAAAAACAGAATACCACGAGCAAATCTTCTAGTTTATAGTTGTCGATTCAGTTCTAGCTATAAAAATTCATTACAGTTTTATTTTAAAACTGTGTAGGTCGATTCAATCCAAACTCTTTAGGACGATCTATAGCAAGCCCTGAATAAAAGTAACATACCCGCAATTCAGGCAAAACCTGAATACCACGAGCAAATCTACGAGTTTATTGTTGTCGATTATGGTCTAACTATAAAAAAATCATTACTATTTTTCTTTAAAACTGCGTAGGTCGGATCCAATCCAAACTTTTAAAGACGATCCGTAGCAAGTCCTGAATAGAAGTAACATACCTACAACTCAGGCAAAAACAAAATACAACGAGCAAATCTTCTAGTTTAAAGTTGTCGATTCAGTTCTAACTATAAAAATTCATAACCGTTGTTATTTTAAAACTGCGGAGGTCTGGTTCAATCCAAACTCTTTAGGAAGATTCGTAGTACGCCCTGAAAGAAATAACATACCCTCAATTTAGGCAACAACAGAATACCACGAGCAAATTTACGAGTATATTGTTGTCGATTATGGTCTAACTATAAAAAATCATTACCATTTTTCTTTAAAACTGCGTAGGTCTGATCCCATCCAAACTTTTTAAGACGATCCGTAGCAAGTCCTGAATAGAAGTATCATACCTACAACTCAGGCAAAAACATAATACCACGAGCAAATCTTCTAGTTTAAAGTTGTCGATTTAGTTCTAACTATAAAAATTCATAACCGTTGTTATTTTAAAACTGCAGAGGTCTGGTCCAATCCAAATTCTTTAGGAAGATCCGTAGTACGCCCTAAAAAAAATAACATACCCGCAATTCAGGCAACAACAGAATACCACGAGCAAATCTAGTAGTTTATTGTTGTCGATTATGGTCTAACTATAAAAATTCATTACCATTTTTTCTTTAAAACTGCGTAGATCTGATCCGATCCAAACTCTTTAGGGCAATCAGTAGCAAGCCCTAAATAAAAGTAACATACCCGCAATTCATTCAAAAACAGAATACCGCGAGCAAATCTTCTAGTTTAAAGTTGTCGATTCAGTTCTAACTATAAAAATTCATAAACATTTTTATTTTAAAACTGCGTAGGTTTGGTACAATCCAAACTCTTAAGGAAGATCTGTAGTACGCCCTGAAAGAAACAACATACCCGCAATTTAAGCAACAACAGAATACCACGAGCAAATCTACGAGTTTATTGTTGTCGATTATGGTTTAACTATAAAAATTCATTACCATTTTTTCTTTAAAACTGCGTAGGTCTGATTCGATCCAAACTCTTTAGGGCAATCTGTAGCAAGCCCCAAATAAAAGTAACATACCCGCAATTCATGCAAAAACAGAATACCGCCAGCAAATCTTCTAGTTTAAAGTTGTCGATTCAGTTCTAACTATAAAAGTTCATAACCGTTTTTATTTTAAAACTGCGTAGGTTTGGTACAATCCAAACTCTTTAGAAAGATCTGTAGTACGCCCTGAAAGAAATAACATACCCGCAATTTAAGCAACAACAGAATACTACGAGCAAATCTACGAGTTTATTGTTGTCGATTATGGTCTAACTATAAAAATTTATTACCCTTTTTTCATTTAAACAGCGTAGGTCTGATTCAATTCAAACTCTTTAGGGCAATCTGTAGCAAGCCCCAAATAAAAGTAACATACCCGCAATTCATGCAAAAACAAAATTCCACGAGCAAATCTTCTAGTTTAAAAATGTCGATTCAGTTCTAACTATAAAAATTCATAACCGTTTTTATTTTGAAACTGCGTAGGCTTAGTCCAATCCAAACTCTATAGAAGGATCTGTATCAAGCCCTGAATAGAAGTAGCATACCCGCAATCAAGACAAAAACAGAATACCACGAGCAAATCTTCTAGCTTAAAGTTGTCGATTCAGTTCTAAATATAAAAATTCATTACTGTTTTATTTTAAAACTGTGTAGGTCTGATTCGATCCAAACTCTTTAGGACGATCCATAGCAAGCCATGAATAAAAGTAACATACGCGCAGTTCAGGCAACAATAGAATACCACGAGCAAATCTACGAGTCTATTGTTGTCGATTATGGTCTAACTATAAAAAATCATTACCATTTTTCATTAAAACTTCTTAGGGCTGATCCGATCCAAACTCTTCAGGACGATCCGTAGCAAGCCACAAATAAATATAGCATACCCGCAATTTAAGCAAAAACAGAATACCACGAGCAAATCTTCTAGTTTAAAGTTGTCGATTCAGTTCTACCTATAAAGATTCATTACCGTTTTTATTTTAAAACTGCGTAGATCTTATCCGATCCAAACTCTTTAGGACAATCCGCAGCAAGCCCTGAATAGAACTAACATACGCGCAATTCAGGCAAAAACAGAATACCACGCGCAAATTCACGAGTTATTGTTGTCAATGCTGGTCTAACTATAAAAAATCATTACCATCCTTTTTTTTGAAACTGCGTAAATTTGATCCGACCCAAACTCTTTAGAACAATCCGTAGCAAGCCCCAAATAAAAGTAACATACCCCCAATTCAGGCAAAAACAGAATATCACGAGCAAATCTATGAGTTTATTGTTATCGATTCTGGACTAACTATAAAAATTCATTACCATTTTATCTTCAAAACTGCGTTGGTCTGATTCGATCCAAACTTTTTAGGACCATCCGTAGCAAGCCCCGAATAAATGTAAAATACCCGCAATTCAGGCAAAAACAGAATACCGCGAGCAAATCTACGAGTTTATTCTTGTCGATTCTGGTCTAGCTATAAAAATTTATAATCGTTTTTATTTTAAAACTGATCCGATCCAAACTCTTTAGGGCGATCCGTAATAAGTTCTGAATAGATGTTACATATCTACAACTAAGGCAAAAACAGAATACCACGAGCAAATCTTCTAGTTTAAAGTTGACGATTCAGTTGTAACTATAGAAATTTATAACCGTTTTTATTTTAAAACTGCGCAGGTCTGATCCGATCCAAACTCTTAAGGACGATCCATAGCAAGCCCCAAATCAAAGTAATATACCCGCAATTCAGGCAAAAACAGAATACCACGAGCAAATCTACAAGTTTATTGTTGTCGATTGTGGTCTAACTATAAAAAATCATTACCTTCTTTTCTTTAAAACTGCGTAGGTCTGATTTGATCCAAACTCTTTAGGACGATCCGTAGCAAGCCCTGAATAGAAGTAACATACCCGCAATTCAGGCAAAAACAGAAGACCACGATCAAATCTCCGAGTTTATTGTTGTCGATCTTGGTCTAACTATAAAAATACCTTACCTTTTTTTCTTTAAAACTGCGAGGTCTGATTCGACCCTAGCTCTTTAGGACGATCCGTAGCAAGCCCTGAATAGAAACAACATACCCGCAATTTAGGCAAAAACAGAATACCACGAGCAAATCTACGAGTTTATTGTTGTAGATTCTGGTCTAACTATAAAAATTCATTACCATTTTTTTTTAAAACTGTGTAGGTCTGTTCCGATCCAAACTCTTTAGGACGATCTGTAGCAAACCCCAAATAAAAGTAACATACCCGCAATTCTGGCAAGAACAGAATACCACGAGCAAATTTACGAGTTTATTGTTGTCGAAACAGATCTAACTATAAAAAAGATGCGTTGGCGATGGGAAAATTGTCGGATATGGAGCACGACTTGCTCGGCCATCCCCCCTATTCTCTTAATTTGGCGCCCTCAGGTTTCTATCTGTTCCAAAACTTGAAGAAATTTGTTTTTGGGAAGAGATTCATGGTCGTAGACGAATATTTTCACAGCCTTCCAGACTCTCACTTTCGAGAAAGAATATGATGTTGGAGAAACGCTGGACCAAGTGTGTTGAAGTTAATAGAGATTATGTCGAAAAATAAAATAATTTTTTTTACTGAAAATTGCAGTCTTCATTGTAGGCCGAGAACTTTTCATTTTACCCTCTTATCGCAATAACTTTGAGATGCTCTGTAACATATGAAGTGTAGTTGAATTTTGTATTTATATTTTACATGCTGTGAATAGTGGTCGTGTTGAATTAAATTAGACTTGATGTTGTAAACAAATCAATTTGAATTTATCAATTCTTAAAAAAAGCACATAAGCTTTATTTTGTTGCCGCTGCCGTTCTGTTTGAATGCATGCTATTTGAAGTAGCCCTTACTTAAATATGAATTCTCGACATTTGTAATAAAGTTGCATCTTTAGAAGTTGAGCGTTGCCATATTTTAAACAAAATTCGTTCAATTCTTAGTATCGATTCTTTCTAATGCGACGTCTGTAAATTCAAGGATAGTAAATTTAATTTAAAGAGATATTGTTCGTTCGTAAATACTTGTTCCTCTTCTTATACCGTTTCTAAAACTTAATTACAAAATTGATCGATGAAGCTGTTCACTAATTTGTCTTCACCCTCTGTGCGAAAACATCGATCGTTATATTTTATTCTTGTAAGCACCTTCAAATTAAGAATTAATCAAACGTAAAGCTTATTAAATATTTTTTATGAACACTTTTGGCGTTGAAGCGAGTCCATTATTTATTAATGCCTACTTGATAAAGATAAACGTGCTTGCAATCAAAATTACTTTATACGATGCAGGATGAGCCTTTATAGAACCTGAGGTACTGAGAAAATGATTTAGTTTCTCCAAAATGCAGCTCAATATAAGTTGCATTATTTCAGAGAGTAAAATTGGCATTCCTTCTCCATAGAAGGTATTGGGTTGTGAAATATAACTGAACGTACTGTATACAGCAGATTACATTCTATTTTGTTAAAAAAGGCATCGCCTAGGGACTTGATACACAAAAAAGAGAAAAGTAAATTCTTCACATATCCAAAATAACTAACGACAGTGGCACTGTTCCATCTTAACGCCGATGGGTGGAGTTGCAGCATGAAATGAATACCTTTCTACCAGCGGGAGACTCCGTAAAATTTTTTAAGATGTAAAGCATGAAAATGTTATTTTACATTGATTTCAATTGCTCTTAGTCACATAAACATCATCATCAGATCTTACGTCCTGGAACTGAGTAACGTATACTTTCATTGTTTCCTATTTTGAGCTAACCAAAACATTTTCCTGAAAATTCTCGTAGCCTACATCTTTCACTATCTGCGTGCAATAGTCTGGTCTAAATCTGCTTTACCTCCCTTTTTCCTATCTCTACTTGTATTATATCCCGCACTATTCTCCAAATGGGTTAGAATGTGCCCTATCATTCCATTTCTCTTACTTTTCTTTATTTTTTGTTTTCCACTGATATCTTTCTTCCCCTACTATTTCTAAAACCTCTGTGTTTTCACTTTGTTTGTGAAAATCACACATTTAAAGCGTCACACTCCGTGTCTGCTTCGCTTACTGTCCCTATTTGATAGCCATACAGTGTTGTGATCCATATATATGCTTTCAAAAATGTTTACCTTTTTTCATCTTTGTTGTCTTCGAACCTAGCCGCTACCCTTTCCTTGTAGATACAGCTTTGTGACTTTTTTATTATTTTCTAAATATATACTTTATTTCACCGATATTCAGTGATATGTAAAGGGGATTAAGAAACCTGCGGCTACCAAGATTAGGTTTTCCGTCTCGGAACTGGTTGAACGTGTTTCTCTCTTGATTTCTATTCTGAGTTAGCCTATACATTCCTTGGAAATTTCCGCAGCCTAGACACAACTTGGTTCACTTTTTATATTGTTTTATTAATATATACTCTATTTCACCGATATTCAGTGATAAGTGAAGTGGGTCAAGCAACCTGCGGCTTTCAAGATGCCTCAACACATGGACAGTTGCCAAATTAACAGTTTTTTCCAATAAATTCTTTCACACAATAAACATTAACTGTGAATATTGCAAAACCAACACCGTTAGTTGCTTATCATAATCCGCAGGTTTAAGTACAATTACTTTTTTCATCATTGGGTTTTCCGTCCGTACCTCGATTGATTTCTATTCTGAGCTAATCTACACATTTCCCTGAAAGTCCCACAGCCTACATATTTGACTATCTAACCTAAATCTATACTTACCTCTCTTTTTTCTTATCACTGCTTCTAATATATTCCTTACTATTTCCTCATGCTTAGTATGATACCTTCATCCTATCTCTTCCATTTTTTATGGTTTTCCATATATTTCTTTCTTCCCCTATTATTTTTCGAATCTTTTAATTCTTAAATTTGTCTCTCATGATATCTTCACTATACGTCTAAAGCACCACCTTTAAAAGACTTCATTCATTTTTTTGTATGCTTTTTCTACTGTCCAAGTTTCACAGCCGTAAAGTGCTGTGCTCTACACATATGCTTTCAGCAATCGCTTTCTTATTTCTATGTTTCTTTTCTTTGAACATAGTAGTTGCTTTTTCCTGTTAAATACAGCATGGCCTTGTGCTAATGTTTGTTTTATATCTTTTGCACTTTTCCCATCTTACATTATTCGACTTCCTAGCTAGCAGTGGTAGATGGTTATTGGTTATTCTGGAACCACATTTGCACCAGCATCCACATTTGCACCCGCATCTGGACCAAATAGTTTTCTTCGACTTGCCGTTTCATCTTTCGAGATAAACCTATCTTGTTTGGTATCAATTAATATTAGATTTTTCTCAGCTATCTGAATTTTTAGGAATTTTTTAGATTGCATCATCCCCCAGGGAGATACCCTCATTTTAAAAAATTTTTACCGCTCCCATATCTGAACCAAATAGTTTTCTTCGTCTAACCATTGCATCTTTCGAGATAAACCTATCTTGTTTGGTATCAATTAATATTAGAATTTTCTCAGCTACCCGAATCTCTAGGAATTTTTTAGATTGCATCATCCCCCAGGGAGATACCCTCATTTTAAAAATTTTTTACCGCTCCCATATCTGAACCGAATAGTTTTCTTCGTCTAGCCATTGCATCTTTCGAGATAAACCTATCTTGTTTGGTATCAATTAATATTAGAATTTTCTCAGCTATCTGAGTTTTTAGGAATTTTTCAGATAGCATCATCTCCCAGAGAGCTACCCTGATTTCAAGATTTCTTACCTGTTGCGAATTCTGACCGTTCGCATAAATGTTTTTATACATGTGATACATCAAATTAGTCTAAAATTTTACGCACAACCCGAATCTGCAAACAGATTTAAAATCGGACCACGCCCTGCAAAGTTATACCCCTTTAAAACTCTCAAACCTCTAAATTTTGCTCTATGCTCCCATATCTAAACAGAATAGCTTTCTTCGTCTAGCCATTGCATCTTTCGAGATAAACCTATACTGTGTGGTATCAATTAACAATAGAATTTTCTCAGCTACCCAAATCTCTAAGAATTTTTCATATTACATAATCCCCTAGGGAGCTAACCTAATTTTAAGATTTTTTACCAAGATCAATTTCCAACCGTTCTTAACGTTTTTTTATGCATACGATACATCAAATTAGTCTAGAATTTTACGCACAAACCGAATCTGCAAAAAGATTTAAAATCGGACCACGCCCTGCAAAGTTATACCCCTTTAAAGCTCTCAAACCTCTACATTTTTTGCTCATCTATGACATATGCTTTAACCAACACAAAGAAATAAGCATACAAAAGTTTAATAATTTATTTTATCCGATTTACAGTTTAATAAACTAATTACAATTTTTACAAAGTATAACATTATTTTCTTTGTTTAACCAAATCCAAGCAGATTAAAGTAACCGTTACAAAATATAGAAATTAATGTGTTGTTTAAAAAGACCTATAACAAAAAGAGATAATGTAGTGTTTAATAAGAGCGGAAAAGTGTTTTCGGTCAATAAGACATATTGTCGTTAATCTAACAATATGAGAATAATGTAAAAACATTCCAATGTAATGTGTTTTTAATATGTAAATGGGAAGGTCGACTTTAACGTAATCATCCTCCGAATTACATGTATAAGCTGTATATAATTTCTTTTTAAAAGTGTATATCTTTTCCAAACAAATACGCTAATTACAGTAGGAAAGTACGCTAAATGCGAGTCAATTAATAGCTATTTAATACTGCTTACTGACCTGCCTTAATTGTTTGTACAAGGAAACACAATAAAATATATACAAATACAGTAACTACCTTATATATTTATGCCCCATGCTGTACTATTAGGAACGATGTATCTTTTGTTGTCTTTGCCCGACAAACTGATTTTATTAATTAATTGGTTATAAAGTTGGTCTTTACATGGTTTCGCTTAAGACCTCGTACGTATTTTCCAGATTACTAGAAGACGTTATAACCATATTTTTTGTGTTAAATGATTTCACATCGGTAGTCTTTTCTCCCATTTTGGTGTAAACACCGTAGAGTTCGCAGTAGACTTTTATTACTGTATGTTGTATTCTTTTTTAATTAATTAATCGAATAAACCGTTCTTTCTGCTTCCGAAGAAACTCGGATACTCCATCGTCGACACTGGCGTTTTTTATGCGATAGCTGGCCATACGGTTGTTAAACACCATCGTCCTTAGTAGCGGTAACTGATGCATTTATATGTTTGTTGCTCTCCAATTGCTGGCGGAGCAGAACGTTTACTGTTTAATGACATACCGTGCTGTTTTTCCTTGTGTCGCTGTAAGCTATTCTCGTAAAAGCGATACCGCAAGACCCACAGTTTAAGTACTTTGCTGCCACGGATGTATAAGCTTAACCGTGGACGATGTTACCCACGACGTTTGTTTTGATGCCGTTTGAGAGCATCCCTCCTGGTAAAGTAGACGTGACAGGGCTCGCATTTAAAAATGTTTGCAGGTACCATTTTAGTACAAAACAAAATCCGTACTACAAGACTTTGGTTAAATTTGTAATCGAACTAAATTATAACTAAAAAGCTTACTCTAGCGTACCTGATTTATGTTCCCTATAGAATGCAAACCGAAGGTTTCCGAAGACGGCCGAACGATGTTGAGGATTAAGCGGGGAACTAAATGATGTAATCTTGCTGCTCGTCCAGTAATTTAGCATCAATACATGCGCCCGGTTGCGCTTCGTCCATGCTGCGAATGCAGTTAGTAGAAACATCGGAAGCGTTTTCCATGTTATACATTAATCAGTCTAAGCTATTTTATTTAGTCCAAGAAAATTAATATTTTTCTAAACCACACTGCGTCTTCTACAGCACAACTTGCACCCAATTTGTGTGCGTGTGCTACAACCCTTTTAGATTTTTAATATATCCGTATAACATGGAAAACGTTTCCGGTGTTTCTATTAACTGCATTCGCAGCATGGACGAAGCGCAACCGGGCGCATGTGTTGGTGCTAAATGTACTGGACGAGCTGCAAGATGACATCATTTAGTTCCCCGCTGAATCCTCAACATCGTTTGGCCCTCTTCGGAAACCTTCGGTTTGCATTCTATAGGGAACATAAATCATGTACGCTAGAGTAAGCTTTTTAATTATAAGTTAGTTCGATTACAAGTTTAATCAAAGTCTTATAGTACGAATTTTGTTTTGTACTAAAATGGTACCTGCAAACATTTTTAAATGCGAGCCCTGTCATGTCTACTTTACCAGGAGGGATGCTCTCAAACGGCACCAGAACAAACGTCGTGGTGTAACATCGTCCACGGTTAAGCTTATACATCCGTCGGTAGCAAAGTACTTAAACTGTTGGTCTTGCGGTATCGCTTCTACGAGAATAGCTTACAGCGACACAAGGAAAACAGCACGGTATGTAATTAAGCAGTAAACGTTCAGCTCTGTCAGCAGTTGGAGAGCCTTCTCCGAAGCAGTCACGAATTCTGTGTAAAGTGTGCAACATGGAGGTGTTAAACTCTGCATACCCTGGTCATCTACGGAGAAACAAACATATAAATGCATCAGTTACCGCTACTAACGACGATGGTGTAGAAATGGTTAGCACTGTGTTTAACAACCGTATGGATAGCTATCGCATAAAGAACGCCAGTGTCGACGATGGAGTATCCGAGTTTCTTCGGAAGCAGAAAGAACGGTTTATTCGATTAATTAATTAAAAAAGAATACAACATACCGCAGTAAAAGTCTACTGCGAACTCTACGGTGTTTACACCAAAATGGAAGAAGAGACTACCGATGTGAAATCCTTTAACACAAAAAATATGGTTATAACGTCTTCTAGTAATCTGGAAAATATGTACGAGGTCTGAAGCGAAACCATGTAAACACCAACTTTATACCCAATTAATTAATAAAATCAGTTTGTCGGGCAAAGACAACAAAAGGTACATCATTCCTAATAGTACAGCATGGGGCATAAATATATAAGGTAGTTACTGTATTTGTATATATTTTATTGTGTTTCCTTGTACAAACAATTAAGGCAGGTTAGTAAGCAGTATTAAATTGCTATTAATTGACTCGCATTTAGCGTACTTTCCTACTGTAATTAGCGTATTTGTTTGGAGAAAATATACACTTTTAAAAAGAAATTATATACAGCTTTCACATGTAATTCGGAGGATAATTACGTTAAAGTCGACCTTCCCATTTACATATTAAAAACACATTACATTGGAATGTTTTTACATTATTCTCATATTGTTAGATTAACGACAATATGTCTTATCGACCAAAAACACTTTTCCGCTCTTATTAAACGGTACATTAAACGCTTTTTGTTATAGGTCTTTTTTAAACAACACATTAATTTCTATTTTTTGTTACAGGTTACTTTAACCTGCTTGGATTTGGTTAAACGAAGAAAATAATGTTATACTTTGTAAAAATTGTAATTAGTTTATTAAACTGTAAATCGGATAAAATAAATTATTAAACTTTTGTGTGCTTATTTCTTTGTGTTGGTTAAAGCATATGTTGCAGACGAGCAAAAAATTTAGAGGTTTGAAAGTTTTAAAGGGGTATAATTTTGCAGGGCGTGGTCCGATTTTAAATCTGTTTGCAGATTCGGTTTGTGGGTAAAATTTTAGAAAAATTTGATGTATCGTATGTATTAAAAAATGTTTAAGAACGGTCGGAAATTGATCTTGGTAAAAAATCTTAAAATTAGGGTAGCTCCCTAGGGGATAATGTAATCTGAAAAATTTCTAGAGATTCGGGTAGCTGAGAAAATTCTATTGTTAATTGATACCAAACAAGATAGGTTTATCTAGAAAGATGCAATGGCTAAACGTAGAAAACTATTCGGTTCAGATATGGGAGCAAAGAGCAAAATTTAGAGGTTTGAGAGTTTTAAAGGGGTATAACTTTGCAGGGCGTGGTCCGATTTTTAATCTGTTTGCAGATTCGGTTTGTGCGTAAAATTTTAGACTAATTTGATGTATCGCATGTATAAAACCATTTATGCGGACGGTCAGAAATCGCAACAGGTAAGAAATTTTAAAATCAAGGTAGCTCTCTGGTACATGATGCTATCTGAAAAATTCCTAAAAATTCAGATAGCTGAGAAAATTCTAATATTAATTGATACCAAACAAGATAGGTTTATCTCGAAAGATGCAATGGCTAGACGAAGAAAACTATTCGGTTCAGATATGGGAGCGGTGAAAAAATCTTAAAATGAGGGTAGCTCCCTGGGAGATGATGCAATCTAAAAAATTCCTAAAAATTCAGATAGCTGAGAAAAATCTAATATTAATTGATACCAAACAAGATATATTTATCTCGAAAGATAAAAATGGCTAGTCGAAGAAAACTATTTGGTCCAGATGCGGGTGCAAATGTGGATGCTGGTGAAAATGTGGTTCCAGAACTACCAATAACCATCTACTAGCAGTAATCCTTAACTTTTTGTCAGTTCTAGTTCCCTATGTGTAAATTGGTTTCCGTTTTATTTTTCCCTGCTTTACATACTAGTATCATAGTTTTATTTTTGTTAATTCTCATACCATACCTCTCTGTTAAAACCATTTCCATTTCAGAACATTTAAGAGCTGCTCCTAACTCTTCCTGGCTAGACGGTAATGCTGCTATATCATCTGCAAATATAAGCATATTAATCTTTTGTCCCTGCGTAATAATTTCAAATTTGTTCACGTATTAGACAATATGCATTGCCTCTTCGATATACAAGTTAAAAATTAACGCGATAGGGTACGTTCCTGTCTCACCCCTTACCTAATATTTACTTCTCTACGTTCCTGTTCTAACTCTATTACCGCTGTTTGCTCTTTATATAAGCTGTGAACTATCCCTCTATCCCTAAAACTCATTCCAATCTTTTTAAGTATTTCGAATATGTTTTTCCATTTTACATTGTCGAATGCCTTTTCCAGATCTACAAACCCTATATACACGCTTTCTCCTTATTTATTGTCTCCTCCATTATCACGCTCAGAGCTAAAATAGCCTCTCGTGTTCGCCTGTTTCACCTAAACCCAAATTATTTTTTCCCTAGTATTTCTTCAGCCTGTTTTTCCATCCTTATTTGTACAACTTTAGTTAACATTTACGAAACGTGTGCTGTCAAACTTATTGTTCGAAAATTTTTACATCTATTCGCATCTATTTATTTTTTTTTGGTATGGTGAGTGTGATGTTGTTTGAAATCTTTGGGCATCTCACTTGTCCCATACCAATAACTTACAAGTTGGAAGAAACATTCTGTTACGGCTTGTCCATCGGTTTTTAAAATTTCTGCTTGTACCTTATATACATCCTGTACCGTACCATTTTTAAAACATTTTAGTGCCAATTCAAACTCCAAGTCATCATCTTCAATGTCTGAATTCCTGTTTCTGTCCTGCATATAAACTACTTATATATTCCTGCCAACTAACCACTTTGTCTTCATTTTCTATGATGATGTATCCTTCCGCGCCCCTTACATTTTACATTTTATATCCCTAAAATTCATTCCAATTAGTTTGTAAGCTTAGTCTGTCTTTCCTGTATCCATCCTAGTTCGTACCCTTTGCACTTTTCATCAATCCATTGTTCTCAAGCTTTCCTGTATTTGCGAATAATTTCCCATTTTATGGCTTTGTAATTCTGTTTTCAGCTACGTCTGGTGTGTTTTTATATTTTCGCCTTTCTACTATTAAGTTCAGGATATCCTTTGTTATACATGGTTTCTTATTTTCTCTTTATATATACCCCAGAATATCTCTTACCTCCATAACTAAGGTGGATTTAAAATTATTCCATTCTATTGCTACTTTCTTAGTATGAGATATTTTCCTGATGTCATTCTGCAATTCACTTGATTTTTTCTCATATTCTTTGTGGATATCTTTATCTTGTAATTTCTCAAAGCCAAAGTGCTTTTTTCGGTTCCTTTCTCTCAAATTTTTAATTTAAGCGCAGTCTTTATAATACGATTTTGTGTTCAGTGTCCATATCTGCTTCTGGTAGCTTCTACAGTCTTTTATTTTTCCCAAACCGTTGTCTAACAAAACGTAATCTATTGGATATCTTCCTATATCTCCTGGCATCTTCCACGTGTATCGTCTTCTAGCATGATGTTGAAATAATGTCTTTGTGATGGTTAAATTGTTCTTGTTGCAAAATTTTACCAGCCTATTTTCTCTGTCGCTTCTCGTGCCTAAACAAAATATATCTACCACCGCTCCTTTTCCACCCTCCTTGTACTGCATTAAAATTTCCCGTAATTATTAAATTTTCATATCCATTTATGCTTATTAATATGTCTTCGATATCTTTGTAGATCGCTTCTACCTCTAGAGGTGGGGATGTTTACTTGTAATATTACTGTATTTACTGTTTTATTTTCTAAACTAACTACGAGTACTCTTTTGTAAGTAGTTTTCACTTAGTGTCCTATATCCATACCCAAATTTTCTTCCTCTGATGCTGTATGGATTACTCTAAAGTCTCCACTCCAAAATTCCCCGTCTATAACCACCGAATTTCGCTAGTCTAATTCTAACCTATCCATTTTAATTTTCAAATTCTCTACCCTTCGTACTTGCTTCATACTTCTGACATTCCGCGCTCCAACTGCAGAATGTTCCGTCTCTTCTTTTAAATTTGTTGACCACATCCTCCGAAGTAGTCCCCTTTTCGGGTCCGAATGGATGACAATTTTAACTCCGGAATCTTTTACCCCAGAGAATGCCATCATCTTAAATAACAATTGAAGTATGCAGTGAACTTGGGAGGTAATGTGGTGGTTTCTCATTGCCTTCCACATCGCAGTAGTGTGTCTTAGAATGCCATACCGACCCCGATGGTCTTTGCTACTCTAAGTACCGGAACAGCTGCTGCCCTCCTTCGCGTACCTGTCTTAGACTGGTTCCTCACTAAGGACCTGGCAAATGCAACCTTCAGCGATTAATTGTCCAAAATTATAACAGATAAACGTTGAATTTTCTGTACAGTAAACTCCATGTTATTGAGGTTAGGTTAGGTTAGGTTACAAAATTTAATTAATCTTTACAATGAATGTTATTGGTAAATAAAACAATTGCATAATATAAATAATAATAATAATAGAACTAATTGCATAAAAAACTATTTTATTTTGTAGTATTGTTTAAGTTTAAAATAATATAGCTAGAACATCAACCCCTTGTGATGGTGTAATAGCCGAATATCCTAATAATTTATAGTTATTATATTGAATTAAGTTTTATGCCTTTAAAAGGTGAGTGACTTATTATAGGAAGTGCAAAGTGCGGAATTGTGCAGTAAGACAAACAATAGGAAGTACATGTGCAACGAACTCTAGGCTAGGTGTAATTGGAATTATTAAGTAAGCATAATTGCATAATGATTGTTAGCAGTTAAGAACTAATATAGAATTAAAACATTAAAAGTCTAACCCTAAGATGTAACGGTTGTACTGCACCTTAAAGTGTTAATTAAATTAAATGTGAAATGGTATTCGACTTTGTTTCTAATCACCTCTACTAAAGACCCCAAGAGAACACAACATGGCGACTCTGCCAGTCCTGCTAATTCTGCCAGTCCTGCTAATTCTGCGAGTACTGCCGGTACTACCAGTTCTACAGATTAAATTATAATAATATATTACCGAAATTTGAAATGGGCACCAGCAATTCCAAAGAAAAAGTAGTTATTGCACAAACTGGAATTAATAATTTTTCGATAAATGGATATTCCAATTCTGAGGTAATAGGCATTACGTCAGGTACAATTTTAGCGTTGTTGGTTATTTTCCTACTTTATAAAATGTTCGAGAAAATGTTGGACAAGAAGATTAGGAGAGAGGTCACTAGAAGCCAGCAGACTGTATAGTAAAAATTATTTTATTTTAAGCTATAAAAATTAAGTACGAGTTAAAATTAATGACGGAACAGTTAAAGCAAATTTTAGAGGAATTTAAGATTTTTATTAAAAATTTAAATAAAGATGGTCAAGAAAGACGAAACGATTTAGATGTTACTAATAGGAAATTTGATTATTTGAATAGGTTATGCGAGGAGTATAGGTTAGAGAATGATAAGATTAAAGTCGCAAAATTTGATAGTTCTCAAATTATCGATAAAGTTAAACAGCACATAGCCATAATAGATAAGTGTACAGGAGATATTACTGAAGTTTTAAAAAGTAGGAAGTTAAGTATTTTAAGTAGGAAAATCAAGACAGCATGGGTGAAAAATTTGAATTAAAATTAGCAGCCTCCATGATTCCAGCCATGGACGGTTCAGAAAATACCACCAAGCAAATGGTCGACGCAATTGAACTATATAATAGCTTGTTAGATGATGAAGGTAAGAGATTGTTAGTAAATTTTGTTATAAAAATTAAGTTAAGTCAAAATGCTAAAATGCGATTAGACAGTAAGTATGAGAATGTAGAAGCGCTTGTGAACGATATCAAACATCATCTTTTAACTAAAAAATCAGCATCAGGATTGTCTGCCGAATTACATAACTCCAGACAAAATAATAAATCAATTGAAAATTTTGGTAAAACGATCGAGGAATTAATGGTCAATTTAACAATAGCTCAAGCAGAGGGTAACGAACAATCATTAAAAATTTTGACAGCCGCTAACGAAAAAATTGCATTTAACGCATTTACAAACGGAATAAGTGACGAAAATTTAAAAACAATTATAAAAGCTCGAAATTACGATAAATTAAAAGACGCCATAATAGACGCGAAAGAAGTGGAAATTGCAAATAAACCTCAGCAAATGTATTACGCAACCGGAAAAGGTCGTCAATTTACTAGACGCGTAAAATATCATAACCATATTACAAATGGAAGTCAACGTACCTCACACACCAGGTATCAAGGTCAAGGAAATAATTCATGCACGTTCATGAACACTAGAGGTCGAGGAAACGCATATGTAAGTAAAACTGTAAGACGTAATCAGTTTTATAATAAGGGAAACCATCGCAATTTATACATCAACTCGTCAGAGAAAAACTCCACAGAAAATACATCAGACCAAACTAGGGAACCGAAAACATTTTTTCGAGACCCCCCGGAATAATTTAGGAAATGTTCACAACATTTTAAATATTAATAGTATAAATTTCATAGAAGTAGGATACAATAACAATACAATTAAATTAATTTTAGATACAGGAGCATCAGTAACTGTTATTTTCATTTCTAGTTTAACAACTAAGGTAAATATTGATACAGATAAGCAAATTCTTATTCAAGGAGTATCGGGTAAAACAAAAGCAATTGGAACAGTAAATCTACCAATTAAAATAGGGAATATCTCAATTAATCATACTTTTATTGTAACGAACGATTTCGAATCAGACGTAAATGGAATAATAGGATCAGATTTTTTTAATAAGTACAAATCAAATATCGATTATAAAAATTATAAATTTACTTTTGTTAGTATTAATGTATCAACGTCAATTCCATTATTAGCAAACGAAGATTTATATACAACAATCCCACCACGATGCGAAGTTATCAAATATTTCACAGTAAATTACAAGGAGGAATGCGTAGTAAAATCACAAGAACTATGCGAAGGTGTATTTCTAGCAAACGTAGTTGTAAAGCCAGTTAAAAATTTTATTCCAGTAAAGTTATTGAATACGAACGACACCGAAATTAAGTTACGAAATTTTAAACCTACTATCGAACGTCTTTCAGATTACAAAATAGTTAAATTTGAAAAGTCAAAATTCTCAGTTGAACGTATTGATAAATTATTAAAAGACATTAACGTCGAAGGTTTGAATAGCGAAGAACAAACCATCATTCATAAGATATGTGCTAAGTTTGCAGACGTATTTTATGTTGATAATGACCTACTGACCGTGTCAAACATAAGTGAGCAGCATATTCAGCTACAAACAGATGCTAGAGCAACGTACGTTAAACCATATAGGTTACCATATTCACAGAAAAATGATATAGGAAAGCAAGTAGATAAAATGTTACAATAGAAAAAGAGTTATTAGCTATAGTATGGGCAGTGAAAAAATTTAGACCATACTTATTTGGCAAAAAATTTCAAATTTTAACGGATCATAGACCGTTAGTATACTTATTTGGTATGAGTAATCCATCTAGTCGATTAACAAAATTTAGGTTAACATTAGAAGAATTTGATTTTACAATAACGTATATTAGGGGTACAGAAAACGTGACAGCGGATGCTTTATCTAGAATTATTAAAGATTCAGATTATTTAAAGAATATGGATCGAGCGGTTCACGAAAAAGTATATGTAACAACAAGAACCCAAAGTAGAAAATTAGGCGACTCTCAAGTTGAATCAAAAGCATCAAAGGATGATGGGACTAATCACCCCAACATTGTTGAACTTTTGAAGCATCCGAAGAATGCAACAGAATTGCGATTTGTACCAGAGGAGGAGTTTAACAGAATCATTAAATCCAATAAAGAAAATAATTTTGTTTTCATGCATGCATCAATTTATGATAGGAGTAAAAATATAATTTATTTGAAGCTAGGTTCTCGATCAGCGTCAGCCATCGAAGCGTCGTTGAGAGACCTGCAATTTTTTCTTAGAGAATTTACAATTCCGGAATTTATTATTATAAAAAACGAAGAATCGAAGTCATTTTTAAATAACTGTAAAGCCGGCCGCAATTTACTTAAAAAAAATGACATACGAATTAGTGTGATTAAGGAAGTCACTAATATTCAAAACTCAGAAACGCAAAGATTAATCATTAATGATTTTCATTTATTGCCTACGGGAGATCACGCGGGCATCAATAGAACATACAATAACATAAAGCGATACTATTTTTGGTCAAGTATGCGAAAGGATGTAGAAACATTTATTAAAAAATGTGACGAATGTCAAAGACATAAACATTCAAATATTAGCAAACAGCCGATGATAATTACAACAACAGCTTCCGAAGCTTTCGAAAAAGTCTTTTTAGACTTAGTTGGACCATTGCAACCAGATGCAAATGGAAACAGGTACATTTTGACACTACAGTGTGATTTAAGTAAATTTGTAGAAGCATATCCATTACCAAATAAAGAGACTGAAAGTGTAACTAGAGCGTTTGTCGAGAATTTTATTTTACGCTACGGCATCCCACGCGAAATCTTAACGGATAGAGGTTCAGAGTTCATGTCGGAGATTCTTAAGGAAACATCATGAAACTATCGGTGCGCTCGAAAACTCCCATAAAAATTTAGCAGCATATTTAAGGATCCAATGTCCGCAGTATTCAAATAATTGGTGCAGTTGGATACCTTATTGGTGTTTTGCATACAATAATTCAGTGCATACGGAAACTAAATATACCCCGCACGAATTAGTGTTTGGGAAAATTAATCAAATGCCGTCAAACGTGGTAAACTCAGTAGACTACTATATAATTTTGATAATTATCCAGCAGAACTTAAGTATAGATTGCAAGTCGCTGGAAATGAAGCGAGATATAATTTATTACAATCCAAAAGTAAACTAAAGCATAAGTTTGATATCAAAACTAAGCATGTCAATTATAAATTAGGAGATAAGTTGTTGGTTAAGATGTTACGTGCCATTGCCACTTAAACAGTGTTAGTAGTTTAGTTTTTAATGTACGGAAGTTTTCCCGCCATAATTTTCAAATTCGCGAGACGCGGGAACCTTTTTAAATAGACTAGGCGGAGCTTCCGGCACGTAATAGTAGTGAGTTTGCGCCGTGTGTTTATCCTTAGAGGGTTAGGGCAATACGAGACAAGGAGTTGTGGTGACGCGCTGAATCGTGGCCATTTTTGCCTTTGATCGTGAAGTTATGTGCGCGTGATTGTCTGGTAACGTATCTATCTTAGGGTTTACCTATGTAGTTCCTTCTCTAATTATCTCTTTGTTTGTCTACCTTTACCTTCTTCCTGTCAAAACCCTACATAGGTATAAATCTACCGCCACCTAAGGACTTTCGAACTTCATGCCTGTGGATGTCCTCCATGTCTACCGCAGCTAGCCGAGCCGAGCTGTAGTTGTTCCTTACGCATTTGATGACGTCGACGGATGATCTCTAATTCCGCCGGATACCGGATCCCTTATGTAAGTACTCCTTTGCTTATTGTTGATAAAACGGAATAATTTGTTGTTAAAATGACTCTCGTTTATCTTTAATTGTTTAATTTTTATATTGCAAATTATTGTGCAATATCGATGACATCACCAGTGTTGACGCGCCGAAATCCGTATAAGAGTCGGCGCTGCCAACGGTGATCGTGTCTCTTATACCATGCTACCGGTGTAGTAAATATCGAACTTTTAAATTTTAACTACCGTTCACGTATAACAAAGAATACATTTCTTAATAAAAGAGATCCAATATTTGTAGGCCCATATGAAGTAGTTTTAGATAAGAATCCTAATGTTATATTTAAGATAGATAATAAGTTAGTAGAAATCCATAAGAATAGGACAAAATTGTATAACGTATTGTAACACAATTGCAAGGAGCAGTATGAGACATGTACTACTAATTTAGAAAAATTTTTATTTGAAAAACAAAAATTTTTTTAGTGAGCCCCGTGGAGGTGTGATGGTGTAATAGCCGAATATCCTAATAATTTATAGTTATTATATTGAATTAAGTTTTATGCCTTTAAAAAGTGAGTGACTTATTATAGGAAGTGCAAAGTGCGGAATTGTGCAGTAAGACAATCAATAGGAAGTACATGTGCAACGAACTCTATGCTAGGTGTAATTGGAATTATTAAGTAAGCATAATTGCATAATTATTGTTAGCAGTTAAGAACTAATATAGAATTAAAACATTAAAAGTCTAACCCTAAGACGTAACGGTTGTACTGCACCTTAAAGTGTTAATTAAATTAAATGTGAAATGGTCTTCGACTTTGTTTCTAATCACCTCTACTAAAGACCCCAAGAGAACACTACACCCTCCTCTCTCGTTCAAATGTAAGCACTGTCAAAGGTATGGTAGGGTTGATAGACGACCAGTAGAGTTATGTTAGTGTTACGGGCTTGACTAGTCACGGTCTAGTACCATACTTTCGATGTTAATGCGTTGTAAACACGATGTACGTTTCTTAAATAAAATTAAATTTAAGTTTATCCTGTTTCATTATCATGATTTTAAATAAGTGCGCATATTCATACAAAAAAACAAGTACACTGTTTGGCAATATTTTTCAGTGCAATTACCTGTCTCTCTAATAAAACCAACTTTCTCCGTAATATTACTTTTTAATGTCCAATTTCATTTACGACAACATTTCTGCTAAAGTTTTAGCAGCAGAGGCGTTGGTTTCTAAACGCCGTGCTGCACAACTACGTTTCACAGGCTTCCGTTTTGATGTACTTGTGGTATTTTTAAAGATGTTATCGTGTTCAAGATTCACTTTATTGTCTAACTGGGCACTATTACTTCTTCAGGGTCCGTTTCACCGTCAAAAATAATAAATTCCTTAACACTTGATTCTTTTACACCAGATAACTCCATAATTAATACAGGGTTAATCATCTCCAACACATGTTCTTCGTTAGTAAATAATTTTTCAGTCCAAGCAGGACCACCACCTGTAGTATTTTGCTCCCTGATAATAAATGCATGTTTGGCCTTTGTATGGAATTTAATATCTTGCCACGTCTGAAATTGAAAATTTTTAATCAGTCTATTAGATATATATTGCTGTGGATTGCCCCACGATTGGACGTACCTTTAATATTGCTGTGAAACAGCCACTACGTTGGGCGTCTTTGCATAGGCCCCACAATTGGGTGTTATTTTTATTTCTATGAAATGGCCCCTACGTTGACGTGCCCTTAATTATTGATATGAAATGCCCCACGATTGGTGCGCAATTTTTATTGATATGATATCCCCTTTACAAGCCCCACGATTGTGCGTTATCAAAATTGCTGTGATATTTTCCTTACAAGCCCCACGTTGGTGTGAAATTATAATTGCTATAAAATTGCCCTTTTGGATTTTAAGCCCCTACGATGGGTGTCATTAATATTGATATGAAATGTCTATTGTACGACAATAAAGATTGTATAACTCTTTCTTTTTCTACTGTTTAAATAAATTTAAATGAATTTAAATGAAGAAATCCAAAGATCACACAATATAATGATTGATAATAATATGTACAATTTTATATCAATTCAAAATTTAGCTCCTGAATAGAACATTAACTTTTACCAAATTTATGATTTCTTAAAAGCCAGCAAAAATATTTCTTTAATTACTTTTAAGTACCTTCGAACGTTCTAAGTTGCTTTCCCTGTTTTCAAATTCTCAAATAACCTTTTCGTTGACTCTTGCAGACATACAATATATGCAAGTATTAAAATTGAAACAGCCTTTATCTAATAAAATATTTAAGATCGCTAACCTGCATTTTCTTTCCTTGTCACTGGAATTGCCTCAGAGAATCTGTGTTCAGCATTTTTTGCTACACTCGTTCTACTTATTGCTTATAGTTTCCCTCGGATTCCATGAGTGTCCTTACTTTTGTTTAATTGGTCGTATTTTCAGACGTACTTTTATATTTTCCTTTTACAGGTAATTTTTAGAAATATATTTAGATATTTAATTTAGATGTGGGACGATATTGACTTAGATCAGTATCAAGATATTAACTTAGATATGGATTTAGATCTGTATCAAGATATTGCTTTAGAGCAGTATCCGGAGATTGACTTAGAGCCCTGAATTGTAAAATATTAGAATAAATTCTATTTAGTAGTTTAACTTACGTCTATGTGTAGATCGGCTATTATTCGTTGCACAAATTTGGCACCTTCAAATTTTTACTTATACTAAATTATAAATTGTACACTAATTAATACTGTCACGTAAATTTCTACTGCATACTGACGTGATTCGTGCCTTATTATACATGAACTAAACGTTTATTCATTCCCATTGTATTTATAAGCCCTCCATCAATGCTTTAATTGGTGCGCGTCGCGTGTTTATTGATAATCTCCGCCTATCTCTGTAGTATCTTGGTAATTCTCAAATTCCCTTGTTTTAATTGTTGTTCCTACCATACATCCCACACGTAGACATTCAATATACCATAGCATCTTCTTAGAATTTGCAAATATTGCTTTTATTCTGTCACGTATTTTATATTTGTCGTTAAAAAGTCCAAAACTTATCGTACAATTAACCGTATGGTGTTTATTTGTTAATAAAATATGTTGATTTTCTAAACAAATGTACTATTTCTAGTCACGTATTTAATGACGTATTAGAATGCGTTTACTTATACATGCGTTGATATTTTCGACAAAATTATTAAATATCCAGAATGCCAGTTTATCCATCTTTCCCGATTATGTATTTATATTGTTGCAGTTAGTTGCGTTTAAAGTCTTATCTTTTTACTCGTAAATTATACTTAAAACATATTACACGACATACATATTATTATTTTAGCTAAATGGTATCGGATTATTGCAAAATGAGCGTCTTTCTTATGTGTTAAATCAAATATACTATGTATATAGAGTGCTCGCAATTGACTTTTTTTAAAATAGTCGATTTACTTCTATAATAGATGGAATTATTTGGTTTTCTTAAAGTTAAAATTATTTATATCTATCCTACGACCTCTATAACTTAATGTGCCCTTAAACTGCCCTCTTATCATAGCATATATATATATATATATATATATATATATATATTAAATAGTAGGTTATCCACTTTTTATTTACAAGCTATTGTTAAGCATTACTTACTTTTCCCCATAGTCTCCAATCCTTTTCAGCACCTACAACAGCATTAAGACTTTGTGTTATACTTTGCCAAACCTTTTGAGCTTGTGTAAGTGTAAAATCTGCACTAAATTTGCCAGTATTTAATTTAAGAGATTTTCCAAGTAGCTCAATCAATATTGCTTTTTGTTCCGGTATAGAATGAACACCTCTAAACCGTTTTGAGCTGTCCATAACAGCCAAGCAAATGCAATTTGATTGATTATACATTTATATCACAAACTACGAATATTTAAATATATGTCAAATGGTGCATTTTGGTATATTGGAACTACTATTGCAACGTTGCCAATTGTTATGGGTGAGAGTTTTTAAATACGAAATAATTTTATTCGAAGTGTTCCGAGAATAGAATCGATCGTAACTGCAAACGAATATTTTCGCATGTTTTCAAGAATAGACCTCCTGGCCTTATGTATTAATGTTTGTGTATCCGTAGTAGGGATTAACAAACCTGTAATCAAAATAACTTTAGGAGTTGGTAGACGAATTTTATAGAATTGATATACCGAGTAAATATATATATATATATATATATATATATATATATATATATATATATATAACTTTCAAAAGAATTTCTTTTTCTGAGAATACACATTTCTTTGTCAGCGAAGGTTTCGCTTAGAAATTTGGTATTAAAGGCAAGACAAAATAAAAATATCTTTTAATCTTGAATACACTAAATTAGGCATTTTCTCAGAAAGATTTCACACCCTCGACGATAGAATCTCACATAAACCCAGTGTCCCTTCAAATAATTCTTTTGTATGTGCCGTTTTGATTTATCGAAACTAGGGTTGGAACGACTTCCCGAACTGTAGAAAGGAAAAATCCGATGAGGTTAAAACGTAAACGTGACAGCGAAATTTAGTTAGAGCATCCGAGTTCACACGCAATCTCTAACCATTTCCACGAGTTTATCCACTGAAGTTAACTATAAAGGCAATCTCATCTCAAGTTGCTTTTAAATTTTGTTTAAAGGTAAAATAACTATGTGTAGCTATAAGTTCACAAAACGAAATAAGCAAATGGAGACAATGCTGATATTAATTTAAGCACAAATTTACGCCGGAACTAAAACCTCTTCTAATCAGTAGTTTACTCACTTACGTGATGTTAAATGGCACAAAGACTATCACATTATTAAACCTGTTTATTTACACATTTCTTTAACTGCTATAAATCTACTATGCAACACGTGTCAAACTAAAGTGTTTATGGTGAGTAAGCTAGTTATTCGAAATTTGTATACTACAGACAGAAAGTCACTTTATTAAGATTCGCAACTTTTCGCTTGCGCTCAATATAAATTTTAGAAAAATAAGTTTAAATAATAAACATTTCTCATGAGACAATCAAAAACTAACATTTTGAATACCACGTGTCTGAAGAATCTATTGTATTCCGAATTTCTGTAATTGGGTGAGGAGGATGGTACTGTTTTTCTTACAATATCAAAACCTGGATTTTATAGGGTCCTTGTTTAAGACTATTTACATACATCTACACAAATGCATGCCTTACCGGTATTTGCATGTTTATACAAGAACTGAGCCAAATGAGTTATTTAGTGTAAATTCATCTTTATGGAATGTCTAGCGAGCGCCAAATAGATAGATGTATTCCATTGTAACATTATGTTTTCTATGGGGCTTGGCGAAGTTTTCCTTAAATGTTATTAATAGCAGTTAGAAAACTGAAGGAATCATAGTTAAGGATTCGCCTTTATTAAGAGAGTGTAGGCACAGGTACACGGAATCTGGACATTTTTTATCCCTGAAGGCGAATAAGTCAATGGTTGCTGAATGGTGCGAGGATACAAATGTAAACAAACAAACACTGCATTAAAGTTCATTATAACTTTATAAAATTATGATAACCCCCTCTAGAGTAAAATAGTTCAAAATTATCTCACATTTGAATTTCCAATGTTCCACCAAAGGGTATCGACATTGGTCAGGAAACGAAATTTTTTTGCTTATGAAAATTTTGTATTTTGACAAACCCTTGCTCTTCCAAGTAAGGTAGGGATCTTAAACGTACCTGACAACACTCACACGCAGAATTTGCATTTTACCTCTCACCGAACGAGGGCGCATTTTTATAAAAAAAATGCTCGCTTAACATATTTTTAAGTGGTTCGTGTAGAGAATCGATCCCGGAACCTTGGGATCAGCAGCCATACGCAAACATGTCCATACACCGAACCGTCAGGTCTAGTCTACATTACTTCTAAATTTAATTTTCTTATGCTCCACACAAAGGTACTAGATTAGCCAGTAAGCAAGTTTTATTTTTACCTGACTTTTAAATTTTGCCGAAACCATGCTATTCCAAGGAAAGTGGGGATCCTTTACGTGCATGACAACACTCACATACGGGAACAACATTTTACCACAAATTTTAACGAGAGCGCTTTTTATGAAAAATGCTCGTCTAACATTTTCAAGCGGTGCGTGTCGAGAATCGAACCCGGGATCTTAGGCTTAGTAGTCACACGCGAACCAACTAAACCATCAAACACCAGTGTGGATTATCTACATTTAATTTCTAGTGCTTGACCCGAAATTACTACATCGGCCAAAAGCGAGTTTTTACCTTAAAATTTTGAACTCTGACGAACTATTGTTCCTACATTTTACAACTCATCCAAACAAAGGCGTAGTTTTGTGAAAATGCTCACCGAACATATTTCTAGAGGTTCGTGTGGGAATCGAACCTGGAACCTTGAGTTGAGTAATCACACGCGAACCAACTAAGACACGAAGTCCCAGTTTAGGTTATCTACATTTAATTGTGTAATGCTCCACCCGTATGAACTACATGGATCAGGAGGCGAATTTTTTACCTAGAAATTTTGAACTTTTCCGAACCCGTGTTGTTCCTACAATATACCAGTCACACAAACGAGGTCGTATTTCTGTGAAAAATGCTCGCCTAACATTTTTGAAACTTCATGTTTTGGATTTGAAATCGGTACCATGGGCTTAGTAGTAACACGCGAACCAACTAAACCACGGAACCGACAATCTAGATTATCTTGCTACGCTTTCCCGCGTTTCACATTATTGCGCAATTGTTAATATAACGTACAATTACACGGCAAATTACGTGCCATTTGTATCAAATACCAAACATCTTTAAAAGTGATACAATGGTTACAGTTTAAGCACAAACTAAATAAAACGGGTACTCAGGTGTGGTTCTTAACATCTCAGGATCCTGGTTGTTTCTGGGTGTGTCGGCTACGCCATTGTTGAGTCAGATCTTATTCGTCCATCTTCTATGTTCTTTCGTAAGTAGGGCGAGAAGGATACAGATAGAGGTACGATAAGGCAAGACAAGATACAGGAACCTACATCCTAAAAAGAGAAAAGACAGACACACACGACACAGGTAGATGTTCTCTGCTTTAGGTCTCGTAGTCTAATCAAGTCTCCTCACACCGCGCGCACTTGCGCCATACACTCCGCGTCTGCGCATTCTTTTGCGCAAACGGAACTGTCCGGAAAGTTTATTTAAAATTATTCGCGGAAACTACCTTATAATTTATAATTATTCTTAATGTGATACATAGCCGATTTTTGGCATGTAACAATCTACATTTAATTTCTAATACTCCACCCGAATTTAGTACATTAGCCAGGAGGCGAGTTGTTTTAATCTGAAAATTTTGAATTTTGCCGAACCCTTGCTGGTCCGAGCAATGTAGGGATCTTTAACATGTGTAACAACACTCACACACCGGACCTACATTTTACCTCTCATCTGACGAGGGCATATTTTTGTAAGAAATGCTTGCCTACATTTTTCAAGCGGTCTGTGTCGATTCGAACTTGGAACCTTGGGCTTAATAGTCACACACGAACCAATTAAGCTACGGAGCCACCAGCCTAGATTATCCACATTTAATTTTCTAATGATATTCTATTGTTCCACCCGTAGGTAATATAGGAACCGAGTCGTTTTTACATAGAAATTTTGAATTTTGGCAAACTCTTGCTGTTGCAAATAAGAGAGGGATATTTAACACGCGTGACAACACATAAACACGGAGCTGCATTTTATCTCTCATCGGAACGAGAACGCACTTTTGTAAAACATGCTCGACTAATACTTTCTAGCGGGCCATGGCAATAGGATCCCAAGATCCTGGGTTCAAATCCCGACACGGCTGACTGCTTGAAAAATGACAGGTGAGCATTTTTCACAAAAATTATGCCCTCGTTCGGATGAGAGGTTGAATGGAGGTCCCGTGTGTGAGTGTTGTCACGCAAGTTAAAGAACCCTACCTTGCCTGGAACGGCAAAGATTTGGCAAAATTCTAAATTTCAGGCACAAAAACTCGCCTCCTGGCCAATGTAGTACCTTCTGGTGGAGCATTGGAAATATAAATGCACGGTCCATGGCAATAATCGAACCCGGGAACTCGAAATCAGCGGTCATACGTAACCTTTCCGATCTGTGGAGCCCCCCAGCCTAGTCCAGATTAGCCCCACATTTGATTTTTCAATGCTCCACCCGAAGGTACTACATTGGCCACAAGGCGAGTGTTTTTACCTGAAAATTTTTTATTTTGCGGAACTCTTGCGGTTCCAAGCAAGGTAGGAATCCTTAGCGTGCGTGATGGCGCTCACACGCAATATCAACTTTTTATCTCTCTTATGAACGAAAGCGCATTTTTGTGAAAAATGCTCGCCTAATATTTTTCAAGCGGTCTATGTCGGGATTCAAACCCGAGACATTAGGCTTAGTAGTTTCACTCGATCCGACTTAGCCACGCAGCCGCCAAATTAGATTATTTGCATTTGATTTTGTAACGTTCCGTTTATTTTATTATAATCAATTAACATAGTAAGTATAAGTTTCCCTAAGTCAGTCTCTGTACATATTTAATAATTTAATAAGCATGCAAATATCACTGTTTGCCGTTTAGATGATAAGTGTCTATAACACCCTTGATGCGCAGCGCATTCCTCCTTTTTGCTCGTTAGGCTTTTGGAGAAATTTGGAGAAGCACGCGGGCGTTGTTGTGATGTAGTCTTGGAATCAAGTTGCTGTACACATACCGGTCTTATCTGGGTATCGCTAATTTAGTGGATTTGTATTGAGTTTACCGATTTAAACCTTACATTGTTCCAGAGATTTTACTCAATATATTTAGTAAAACGTTATTTCTAGTTACGCGTTTGCAAAATCCATAATACGAGTTGTGAGATAGTAAAATTATTGTAGCGAACCGTGTATCTGAAAGTGTTTTTGCAGGTCCCTCCACGTGTGATTCATTGGCTTGTTGTAGGTAATTGTACCCGACAATCCTTGTTTACGTATGTCAGCTGTTGATGTCATTTGTCTTTGGAATTTATGCGTGTTGGGTAACAATAAAAACTTAAAAGTACGTTTACCGTTAGCATGTACTAATCCATTAGCTCATTAACTGGGAATAGACACCACAATAGTTACACGCGTGCAAGACGGAAGTTTAATTAAGCTCGACACCCCTAGCTTTGTGTAGTGGTAGGGCCCATCTCGCAAGGTAAGAATTTGTAAAATAAAAGTCATTGTAATACCAATGTCGTCCAAAGTGCAGGTGTCGCTAAAATTTTATATGTCATTATAATTCGAAAGATATAAACATTGAATTTAATAATATTACTTCTTTCGTGTTTTGCACATGAATTTTAAAGTTACAGTTTACTAAAAACAGTAACAGGACCGTAGTGATTCAAGTAAAATTACGTTTACTGAACAATTTGTAGTAACTTACCAAACCTTAATTTAATAATAATATTTAAATTTTCTGAACATAACTTTATCTTATTTTTTTATGCTATATGAATGTTTGATCTTGCATTCTAAAGTATGCCATGAACTTGTTTTACTAAAATACGTATTTCTTTCAGGAAAAGTTAGCGAATAGACTTAACTTGAACTATTGACGTGTATTATTTCTGAAAGGATTTAAAGTGTTAGGGAGAGTACAGTCCCACTACACTGCAGGTTTCTTACTTTGAAAGTATTTCGACCAGTGACGAGATTCTTTTATTACATCTAGCGTATCGATACTAATAGTGATGCCTACTCGATCTTGTCGTTATTCCAAATTTTAAGATCATTTACCAGTTGTATTTTAGGGCTGTTGGTAACCACCAAATTACGATTTTCTACAATACCCATCCCTGGTCGGCTCGAGCTAGGTCCGTTAAGGATTTTTATCCATCCCGTGATGTCGTAGTGCCGAACAGGTTTGTAACAATTTTCCAATGTGCCACCCGAGGGTACTAAACTGGGTAGTAGGTGAGTTCTTGATACTTGAAAATGAGCATATCTGCATATTATTTAACAACGTTTGTAAACTGGGTGGATCAGCTAATGGACAAAATTTGTTTAATCAATCCTATGATGAATACGGTTAGTCCAAAAACTGGAAACAAGGAAAGCACAAGATAGAACTTGAAACGTCTAACAATAGTTGCCCGTGTAAATATTCATAAAACGGCCTGTGATAAGGTATGAAATAAAACTAAATGCTATACTTGCTAGGAAACGTGTAGATTATTGTCTGAATGTTTAACAATTTGAAAGATGAATAGCTTTAGCAGATAGAATGTTATAATATGAATGGCGTATGCTTAAAAAACACTATTATACGCCGCCGTATAAATGCAGGGCAGGTACAAAATGTGATATCGATGGCTGTCGTGGGGACCATCACCTTTTAATGCACTACAAAAAACCAATAACTATAACCTCCAAAGAAAGCTGAAAGCGTCAAAATAGCAACCAACTGCACCCACAACGTCAGCCACTCAAACATACCACAGTTTAGGTATATTTAGGTTTTTGTATAACAGCGCACGGCAGTAAATTTAATAATTTTCCTTCGATAAGTTAGTGGACTAGTCGTGCATTGTTATGACAAAATCCCAATGGGAAATACGTAAATGGTTGAACAGTTTATAGCAGAAAAACGTAAACAAAGTCAAAGACTTACCGATGGTGGTAGCAGCAGCAATCCAGTGCCATCACTTGAAGCTGTAAGAGGATATTTGAGGAAGAAAAGGAAAGGAAACAAATAACAAATCGCACCACACAAAAAGACGGTTCGAAAGCACTTCCGACCCGACAGATTCGCGAAGTTGATGTCTCTACAGGTATTTTAAAACTCGACTGTTCCTGATAACACACGCGAAAATTGTCTTGTTTTCAACCGCGCGTGCGTTCAGTTAATTTGAAAGAACTGGTAAAACAAAGTTAAATTGGATATTGCACTTGTTGCACAAACATATATGGTAGTGTGATTAAGAAACCGGCGTTAACAGGAAAAAATTGGTGTGTTTCTGGATGAAGGTTTACCTGGTACTTTCGTAGAAGAATGCTACTTGTGCAAAATCAGAGGTTTGCATTTAATATTGCATTCAATAAACAAATAATAAGCAACATCAAAAGGTTGATTCAATGTGTTTTTCGTTTACAATCAGTAGTACTTGTTTAAATGCCAGTGAATTTAAGTTACGGAATATACAAACATTAAAGATCTTGAGCTTGTCTTCACAAACTCTGGATTATGTGTATGAACATTTGAAAGGTTTACATGTATAATGATACGAAAAGTTAAAGCCTAAAGTACTGATCGAGTGTAAATAACTGGACCATCGCCATGCGTACAATGGCTAGAATGAATGGCGTTGGAGGACCTATAGCTGCACGATATACTCTAGGAAGGACAATTTTTAGCATGTATCAAAGCCTTAACCATTGCAACATCCATATTCATAATATTGATGTGATGGTGCATTAGGATGACATCATGCACCATATGATAAAAAATTACTTTTCTATGAATAGCTTGGGTGCCAAGATTCCTACATACGATGTGGTTTCACAAGAAGTGCGGCGCGATATCGAGTTGATAAACGATTCGATTAAACGTATTGGAGATAAATATAAGATCGGTTTACTGTGGAAACACGACAACATAATGTTGCCTGGCAGTCGTCCCATCGCAATGAAGTGAATGCAATACCTAAAAACACAAACAAAAGGCGATTAGAAGCAAGCATTGGCGGTCAAAGAACAAATTCAGGGTTTCGTTAAAAAAGGTTACGCACGGAAACTTAACCCACAGGAAGCCAAAATTAAGTGTCCTCGAAAGTGGTATTAACTTGTGTTCCCCGTTCTGAAGCCAAACAAACCAGGAAAGGTCAGAATGGTGTTTGACGCAGTAGTACGTGTTGGAAATTCCGACAACTTTAACATTTCGTTAAAACTTAACAAAGGCAATCGGTCTATATTAAATGCAAAACAAGTGCCTACGAAAAGGTAAATTCCAAGAATACGTATGTCCTTATATGACCCCCTAGGACTCATTACTCATGTATTACTTACTTACCTGAAAGTATTGTTACAGGCCGTATGGATCCCAGATATCATAGGATCAACCTATTGGTGAAGACCACTCTGAATACTGGATAATTTGGCTGAAACCACGTTATTATTTAAAATCGTTTCCAACCTGGAAAGATGTTGTTGCACAGTTACACTTATTTATCGACGTTAGCAAGGACTGCAGCACAACTGTCGTTTACATTCGCATACAGCAGGGTACTGCAATTAAATTTTCAATTTTCATGACCAAGAGCAGAGTATTTTCAAATTTACATCAATTCCAAAGTTGAAACTTGTTGCCGCAGTATTAGGTGCACTGTAATAAAAGAACTGCCAATTGATCTAGCACGAGTGGTTTATTGGGCTGACTCAAGGACAGTTTTGTATTGACTCCATGCTGATGCACGGATATTAAAAGGTCAATTTGTGCAATTTAGAGTGGCAGAAAGACAAAATAGGACAATTGTTTCAAACTGGCGGTATGTGCGAAGTCGGCACAATGTAGCGGACGATGCCACAAAATGGGGTAAAGTTCTTAAGCTCGACTCTAAAGATCGTTGGCAAAGCGCTTGCCTTTCTACATCGTCCTGAAAATGAGTGGTCCGAAAATGACAACCCAAATGTACTTTATGAACAGCAAGAAACCCAAGTAAATCTTCGTGTGACTTTTGTACAAAACAGCGAAAATCATTTCTAAATTATGTATATTTCTCAAATTGGAATCGTCTGATATGTGAAGTGTCTAACTTTGGCACTTATATGAGGAAATTAAAGTTCAAAGTTAAGCATAAGGTTACGAATACATACACCCCAACGTCTGAGGAGCTTGCAGAGACCAAAAGATTTAATTTTAAACAAGTACAATAAAAGAAGTTTTGCTTGAAATTTGTATATTAAAATCCAATGCAAAAATCCCATCCCTATGGTTGGTAAAGGAAGTAGCAATAACCAGCTGTCAAAAATGCTAGTGGAGGGGTTGGTAAGAGTCCGTGGTAGAACTAAAGCAGTTTTGGACCAACCACCATACGTTCAGGTTAATGATGTAATCTGACAAAGGAGACTGCCAACCCAATGATTTTTCCTGTTGATCACTATGTGACTAAACTGGTAGTGAAATGTAACCACAATCAGTATAACATATTTGCAATGAAACGGTCTTCAATGAGATCCACTAACTATACTGCATACCCAAACTCCGGCAGCCGATAAAGAAGGTTCGAAGTTAGTGTCCTAAGTGCAAATTGTTAAGGGCTAAGCCAACTTCTCCACCGATGGGAAATCTTCCGAATGAGTGTTTGGCATCGTATACGTTACCCTTTACCTACATTGGAGTTGATTGTTTAAGCCCACTATATGTTGCCCTATGGCGGAGACGTGAAAACGGTAGATTGTTTTATTCGCTTGCCTAACTATGAGTAATTTACCTGAAATTGCTACATAAATTGTACCACGACGCAATCATCTTAGCTTTCAGTAGCTTTGTAGCTTGAAGAGGACAACTCAGGAAAATGTTTTTGGGCAATGGATCTAATTCCACTTTAGTAAAAGGTGAATGGGTATTAAGAGAAAACATAGAAAGTTTAAATATTGGAAAAATTTCTAAAGAACTGACAACGCCTAATCTCAATTGGTTATTTCAACCCTCCTGAAACCCCCCGTATGAGTGAACCATGAGAAAGACTTCTAGAGCGTTGCAATAATCTTTCAAACGCAGCTGCATTAGGATGCATTCGATTAGGAAATTTTTGAGCGTAAATTCTTGTAGCTAATAGACAATTTTCTTCAGCTTCGCCAACTACCAACATCATATCAATCCTTGCGTTAAGACTATAGGTTTTCATTTTAAAAATGTTCACCTCACAACAACACAGATACAAAACTGATAAACAACAAAAACAAAACTTAAACATGGTTGCTGTTGCAACGAAGTCAAATAGTTAATATTATTTGGTAGGCAACGCGCCGCCGCCTGTGATCAAAGTAAATTATACCCAACTTTAGAATTATGTACCAACATTTTTAATTATTCGCTAATATCTCGGAAACGGTTGAATATGAATATAGGGTAACTTTATATTGTTGAATAGAGAATTTAATTCTGCATTTTACTACTTGAAAATATACAGGGTGTTCCATTTAAAATAAGCGACTTAATGGCATTAATTGTTTAATAAACGGAGAACGATTCAATGAACACCCTGTATATTATTTTCATAACTAGTGTTGTTTCCATTAACTACAAGTTTATACTATTCCCCTACAAAAGTTAAATGTTCAGCATCATCTAAATCATGGTGTTACAAAAATTTTTAATGAATCATGCGATTTTGAAAAAGTTGAATATTTCAACTACTATGAGATTTAGGTATAGGTAATCCTGATAAAAGTTACCTTAGTTTGATACGAGAAATCAGAATTTGTAATAAAATACTGAATGTTCCGTTTAAAAAAACATAACTTTGGTATATAACTTTTTTATTGAACACCCTGTATAACACTAATTAATTTTACGTTGTAGCCATTTTGAATATACATAACATTTATTTGAAAGTTTTTTCGCTAAACGTTACCATTAAGCAGTAATCGAGCGTTTCGTATGCGTTGGGACACCCTGTATATTAATTTGTGAGATATGTAACTCCTCCCGACGTAGATAAATATTAAGGGTTGTACTTAGTTTTTAAAACTCATTGTCCCTATGGGTTCATTTATTATTTTTTTATTTACCTTTGTTTCTTGTTTCTTATGATTAAAATTTATTTCCTTGTTTCTATATCTAAGATATATTTTGTACAATAAATATACAGTTAATAAAATTGTTACAATAATCAATAAAATTGTCCAAACACTGATATTGTCGTAATGTAATTTTGGCACTTTTAATTCACTTAAGTGTTCTTTATAACTGTCCAATAACTTTACGGCTTGGTTGAGGTTGTCTAGGTCTAGATGTTCTAGTTGCATTAGTTTCTTGAAGATTTCGTTGTTTTCAGTTTATGCAATCTTGAACTGTAGTTCAGGTAAATTTGCGAATTTCTTCGTTATGGCTGGGTCCTGATATACTTGAATAATTTTGTTTTTTAATTTTAAATAGCAATCTTCTTTTATGGCGATTACTTTACTTCCAATTAAGGCTAAACTGTCTTCAATTTGGTTTTGTAAAATTTGATTTAAACGTTGTTCTGAAAATTGTCTAAATTGGTTGTAGAAATTTGTGTTATAAAAGTTGGTATTGTTAATTCGAAATTGATTCGTTGCTGGGTTAAATGGTGTATTTTTGGTTGTGTTGGTATTTGTCTTGCTGCTTGTATTGTTTTCATAGGTGAATAATTTTTATTCGTGTTAGGATTTCTGTAATACATAACGTTTTCTTCCTCTACAATCATGTTCATCGCTTCGTCTAAATTTTGAGGATGTTGAAATCTTACTTTGTCCGATAACCGTTCAGGTAATGCATTGATTTATGTGTCTAAAGCCATTTCGTCGTACATCTTCGTCTTTATTAAACGTATGTTTTCATTGGGTTCTTCGATTTTAGTTTGGTCAAAATTACACTTCGTACGTCCTGACATCTCAAACCGAATTGATAGGGTGATTGGTTAGCTTCCATTTTTAAGTTTATTAAATCTCGGACAAAATATTTCATATTTCTTCGATCTGCGAAATATGCTATCAATATTCGTTTAAAGTCGTCCCACTCTACGTAGTCATCACGGTTCGCAATAAATATTAGTGCCTTGCCGTTTAATTTGCTGATTATTTTGCGTAAAAGCAAAACGTTGCGTTCAATGTCACCTTGTTTATAAAAAGATTTTAAAAATATCTAGCAAGCAGTAATAAAAATAAATTATAGTGTTTATTTCCGTCGTATATGGAGATTGAGTCTAGATAAAGTTTTATGTTCTCCAGAGTCCATTGTTTTTATAAATTAAAAAATACTTTTCAGTCTAGTTTGTATTAATTTTATTTAAAAAATTACCTATCTTTACGTATATTGTATGTAATTATAACAATCTTCGTTATAAATACATTTGTTTTAGACTTTTGCTGAATAGCTATTTCATTAAGTGTTGCAATAATACAATACACAAAATGTTTGTAATTATGTATTTTTGTTAATTGGTCGCAATAAAAGTGTTTAATTATAAACCTTTATAATTTCATCAAGTTTCAGATTTTCTGAATAAATTCTTCAGTAATAATTGCTGTAATTAAATGGTACAAAGAATTGTTTTATAATTATTCACTAAAGCTCAGATTTTTCTTGAATAAATTGTTTCATTAGTAAATCGTAATAAATTGTAATAAATTTTGCATAAATGAATATATAAAATTCCTTTGTTAAATTAAGTTTGCTAAGTAAATTTTTTCAAAAATAATAATAATAAAATGCGATAATAAATCGTACGTAAACATTTTCTTCTGTTTCTTACCAGCTAATATCAATATGCAGTTACAATGGTTAGGAAAATAAACTTATGGTACTTACAATAATTTGATTAACAGTTCCATTATAGTCTCTTCTCTTTGGCATTGGAAAAGGTCGATTTTTGTACTTCATTCAATTGGTTTTCTTTCAGACAAAGTTTTGGAATTCACGACCACCAGTTCCTCGATTTTGAATTTGCTCTTGCCCTTCTGGAATACTACCGACTGCGCCAGATAGGTTTTCGGCCTCGGAGTGTCTTTTTAAAAAGGCTTTCTTCCAAGAAACTCTTCAACTAAATTTATTTAAACAGAAATTACAAATGGTTTAAAATAATTGGTACGCTATGTTCATTAAGGAATTAAATCAATTATAATCAAAGTTAAATATTACTATTTAATAATTAAAACTAGGATGAGTAGCTTCGAGCCACTAACAATGTTAAAGTTGTGAAGTTATCAGACTGACTGACCATATTTGACTCTTGAGGGTATCTATGCTTTCCCTGCTCTTACATCACTTACGGGAAATGCATATCTCATGTTTGTTATTTCTTGATTGAATACAAAGTATTACATTTTAATGAGCTTAATTTTCATAATTACTGTCTTATTGTCTACTGTGACCTGCACCTGCAGTGCCATATTACGTCTGGAGTACAAAGTAATTGTTTCCGTTCTCATATTTGGTTTGTGAACTTTCATTAACTTTTTATTATATGTCCTTCAATTATTCATTGTAACAATCTATTCTTGAGACTTAATAGTTTCATTTAATTATACATATATATTAATTTGAGAGATGTGTAACTCATGCTATAGATGAGAGTAACGATAGGGTTGACCAGATAAAAAAAATGGCAAGCTCTGCCTATATTAAGTTTAAATGTAGCGAAATAAAAAAATTCTATAGACGCTATGACATTCACTTAGAAATGATTATAAAGACAATTTATTTTAATAGCTTCTGTATGAGTAAAGTCCACCGATAGGATTAGGTTATTTCCTTTAGGAAATATAAGTTTACTGTGAATGCCTCATGTAGTTTTAAGAAGAGCAGTTTCATTCTTAAAAGCAAGACTTCATTTCTATCGTCCAAATGCTCAACAGGCCGCTTTGGTAGGGCAAGTACTTGATCAGAGGGTCGCGATCTAGGCAAAGTAGTCAAATATGTTCGGATAATCTTCTAGTAAGCGGCTCATATTATTTTTTTGGAGACATTTTGGTTTTCAAAATTTTTACCCGTGTGTTGGAACTACGGTGAGATCACCGGAAGTCTAAAGTTTTAATGGAGCAATAATCAGTCACTCGATGGCAGGTTCAAAATTTAAATAATAATCTGCTGCTGAAACTATACTGGAATGAAGGTTAGTACTTAAATGTATCATGAATTGAACATACTTACAACTGCGTCAGTGTTTGAAGTTTTTAGTTAGTAGATTTACGACATACTGGACTTACAATATTTGGTTAAGATTGCACTGTATAACTTTGATGAAAACGTGTGTATTATAGATTTAAAAATGTTCTATCAAATGGCGTGAATACTGTGTGTTTTTGGTTTGTGATTGGTGTCGTGATTTTTATAAAGCGTGATTGAATATTATAGGTCCTATTTAACCTTTACTTTAAGAAATTTTCCTTGCCGTTAGCAGTCACAAATAGGTATACGTGAGTAGGTTTGTTTTAGATATAAAATAATTTTGGTTTTAATAAATTTTCAAGTATAGTGTAAGCCAGAGTCAATCTCCTGACTTCAAGATTTGGCACCCCCATGTAAGTCATTCTAAGGTTTTTCCCAGCATTCCTACAAGATTAGATGGCGCCCAAGGTATTTCCCGATCAAGACCACCGATAGCATTCTAGAACTCTTGTCAAACACTGCCACCACCCCTCCCACTGAGTTAGCCGGCGGGAATAAGTTTTGTTCGTGCGGTCGAGGTTTTCGGTATTTTACCGGCACGGAATTCTAAGCGGAGCAATTCACTGAATTTTCTGTTGATTACCAGCTAGATATTCTGAGGGCCAAAAACTGTACGTAATAACGCCCACAAGCTATTTGTAACAGATAATCTTTTATAGAATGTTGTTGAGAAAACAAATAGATTTGCTCGGGAAATGTTGTTAAATGTACATCGGTTTAATTCACGTAAACGTTCTAGAGTTGATTGCGATATAGCCGAACTTAAGCGTTTTTTTCTCAAAAGGTATAGTTACGGGATTAGTTGATGGTTCTGCAATAAATTTGTGTTAGTCAAAAGATCCCATGTTCAGGAATGCGTTTATTACGAATACCATGAAACGAAACACATTCATTTTATTGATGCCCTACATCCATTTTTGTAATAATGAGCAGTGTAGTAAAGATAATCGCCTCTATAAGTTAGATGAAATTTTGAAAATATTTTTAAACCGCATTAACTACAGGACGGATTTTGGTGGTCAATGAAAGTGCAGTACCTCATCAAGGACGACTACAACTAAAATAATATATCCCCAATCAAACTCATGCATATAGATTGAGTTATATAAGTTATGTACAGTGAATGGATATACTAACCACATAATCGGTGATCGTGATAAGACTAGGACTACTAATGCAAATACTTGCCAGATTGAGCAGATAGTATATGAACATCTTAAAAATATTGAGTTCAACAATGGCTACTATCGCTACGTGTACGATAATAATTATTACCCTAGCTTACCATTGCCAAATCAGAAAAACAAATAATTTATTGTGGAACCCTTAGGTCTAACAGAAAAGGTATTCCCGAAGCGCTACCTAAAAAAATGAAAACGGGAGAAATTTGTGGTACTCAGAACAACTCTTCACGTGTTATAAAATGGATGAACAAATGGTTAGTTCTAATGTTAAGTACTGGTCGAACTCATGCAACCAATTTAAACCAACAAGAAAGCGAAACTGACAACTTGTGCTTATATTTGGATAAGCAATGGCAATTATTGATTACAATAAAGCGAAAAAAGGGATAGATTTAAGTGATCAGATGAGTTATTATCACTACGTATTAAGAAGAGTTTAAAATGGTACCGTAAACAAGTCTTTGAATTTATGCCCGGAACAGGTATTGTAAATGCTTGAATTGTCTATAATAAGGTTAGTTCCTCAAAATTATTTGTAATGGGGTGTAGAGAAAGATTGGAGCGGGAGTTACTTGTTATTTCAGTAGCACACGAAGAAACCGCTCCTTCTCAAAAGAGTTCCACACAACTCTATTAAACTGCCCGGGTGAGGAAAGGAAAGGAGAAGGCAGTGCCAAGGATGTTTTCATTAATTAAGGGAGACAGATTCAAACAAAAATGTAAGTGGCTTAGTTACAAAAGGAACGAGTTACTGCAATGAATGTCTTGGATAACCAGGAATGTGTTTATCTTGCTTTAATAGTATTCATAAAGAATAGTTTTTATTTCTGAAGCTCAATTGATTTTTGCTAGATAACTTACACCATATTTACTTTACACGTTTTTTATTTCTAAACATTATTTATACTAATAAAGCATTAAGAATTCTTTTGTGTCGTTCACTGCTTTGGAAAAATAGCAAGCTTTAAAACTCCTTTAACCGAAACCAACTCACAGAATGTACGATAGTAATTTCTTATATGTTTTTATTTTTAATAATTAAACTTAAACCCCTTATAGTTTATAGCATACAACTATAAAAAAATAATTACGTCATTACTGATTCCCGAAAACCGGTATTGCACTATCCGTGTTAAGCTACCGATCCCGGGGAAGCTGTAATGCACAGTTCGGTGGCTTTGAAACAACTTTTCTAACTGGGCTGACACTACTACTACTAGTGGCTTCAACTCGCCACACGCATGGGCGCTAGTGCTACAATATTTTCTTATCCCTCTATATTTACACCAGCTCCACGAAGTCTTCCGACGTAGCTAGGGTCTATTCCTGGGGTAGAGCAATGAGCAATGGGGGTAAGTCGAAATCTATGGAGGTTACACTTAACAAAAAAACAAACAGGCGCCACCAAGTCCAAATTGATTTATTTTAGGGGCATAGCAATTTTTAAGGGCGGACTTGGAGACCCAAAAAAGAGATCGCCTTCGTTGATACAAACTTGTCTTAACAGAATAAGACGCTGTTCCTGTAAGAAAGAATAATAATTAAGTCACATAAACAATGGGAACACTATTTGCGTCCCTCAAGTATACCTAAAAGTATAGAGAATATTTTCTGCATAATGGGATCATAAAATTTAGTTCTTATTGCTTTTTGTTTACCAAGTCTGATCAGACTAGATCAGAATAAAAAACTTTAAATGAAGAATATTAATTTACTAATAAGAATTTTCTTTGTTTCAGAAATAAAATATCATTGTAATTAAATAAAATAAAAATTTGAAGTACTTGCAAAATGGTAGTAAGGGTTATCAACTGATCCTTACTCAAATATTTTATAATTCTATGTAACTAAAATGCTAGAGTTTCTTTATAACCCAATCAGATCTGTGTGAGTCATTTACAAATGAATATACGAAATTTTCTCATTAATTTAACAAAGTTAAAATTAGTTTGAAGTCAAAATAATCACCAAGATATTCTCTAATGTTATCAATAGTGGTTGTACTAAAATGCTAAACATGTGTTAGCCATTGGGCAATTGTTGACGGCATTGTTCAAATAAACAGGTGACGTAATAGCAGCTGTTAATTTACGTTGCAGCCATATGTAGTCACATCTTTACAAAACTAAGTGAAATCAAATTTTGATACTGGGAAAACCAGCTTATTTACAGGTAAACTGAATAATAATTTTGTACGTCTAACAAACAAAATGAAATAATGTACTTTCAGAAGGAAGTACTCAGGAAATCTTAATTCTATTACGAACCCAAGACCAGCTGTTGTCGTTGGATGTAATGGAAACTACCTCGCAGTGCGGAACAGCAACTAATTATACTTGCTTTCCATGCTTTAACACAGGTGTAGGAGCAAAGCGGATTCTTACTTGGATCACGGCAGCATTACTTCGTAACGTAATCTTCCGTTGTCTAAATTTATTTACTAATATAATTTTTCATTGCGTAGCCAACAAATTAAGATTTCTAAATTGTAACTTCAAAGGGATCGTGTTGTCTCAAATTTTACAGTTGCGATTTTCGACGTGGCGTGCGATATCTACGTTATCCATGCAGTTTTCTAATCTCCGTTGCGATTTCAGATGTGTCGTTGCGAGTTCAAATGGGTCGTTGCGCTAAATAAATTTTGTAAATTAGCTAATATGATAACGAATATACAAAATGTGGATTAGGTACTAACCGTTACTCAGGAAGTGTTTCACAAACATAGAGCGACTCGGAGGTCACTCGTCATTCTCTTAGAATGCATGTTTACGCTGCTTTTAACTATCGACGAGTGTGCTCGCTGCTTTCTTGCATGGTGGGAGGTTCCGGATTTTAGTTCTCGGACCTCTCACGCGCGCGCCAGTGGCTGTGAAATTACACCGAACTCGGAAACAACTCAACTAATAATCCTTGATATTATAACACTATAAAAGTTTGATTGTTACTCGAATACTTTATCTTCTAATTAATAGAGGTATTTTAATATTCATTGTACGTTTAAATGAATGGGAAATTCTCCTACTGCAAAATAAAATTGTTGACACTACCTCTTTCCTGAAAGAAAAAATTTTTCTTGAGAAAAACTTCAAATGTAACTAATACAAAAAATTTTGGGGTACAACAATACTAGCCTTTCCTACCTTCCTAACCAACTATGCAATTTTATAAATTTATTCAAATGGGGACAAATATTTACAAATGAGTGTGTTGGTAACTACGTACCTGACGTCCATCGGGAGACAAAATCGGGGAGTCACAATTCGGCTAATAATCAAAATTGGGAGGGGTCAATTATTAGAGTCAAAAACTACTCCACGGGACAAAAGAATTTAAATTTACAAAATTATCTTGACTTGAGATTCCTACATTCTAATAAGGCTAATATTTCTGACCTAAAAGTCAAACGACTTACAATTTACTTCTAATTTAAAAAACTCACTCCAGGAGCTCATTTAGCTCTATTTACAAAAAACAGGAATGCTTCCTCATCAAAAGTTATCAAATCATCACAAGTTACAAATACAAATCTATATAGTCTCTTTAATCGCAAAGAGATAATCAAACAAAGGTAACCTAACCATCAAGGTTACTCATCAAATTCGAATACAAATATCATCACTTCATCGCAAAGAGATGATCAAAACAAAGGTAACCTAACCATAAGGTTACTCATCAAATTTCAAATACAAATATCATCACTTCATCGCGAAAGGATGATCAAAACAAAGGTAACCTAACCATAAGGTTACTCATCAAATTTCAAATACAAAATCATCACTTCATCGCAAAGAGATGATCAAAACAAAGGTAACCTAACCATAAGGTTACTCATCAAATTTCAAACCCAAAATAACCCAGTTAGGGTTGTAGAATCCTACACCCTACTGATCATCCTATCACTAATTGCTAACGAACAACTGATCTCGTTAGTGATGGACCAAACGGTGAAAATCACCAAGTCAACTTTGACCTTATCAAATCTAAGAACTTCTAACGGTCAAAAGGAACAAGGAAAGAACAATTCATTCTCTCCACCTTGACATGTAGAAATCAGGACCAATAGTTAAATAGCCCACCTACTTCTACATTGTAAGGATATCTGTCAAAGACATCCTCCAAACACATCTCCGAGCAACGCGCGAGCAAAACGACCAGCGTGCACCAAGGCACACCTCAAACTTACAAAACTTACAAAATCTCAAACCACTTACTTTCACTTCCTCAAACAAAATACTCAATATTAGTGGACCGACACTAAATCAAGAATTGGAACAAAACGAAACAAACCACTACGTCATTACTTAATATCAAAGAGATGACCGGACCGGAATTAATCGTCAAAATCATCATTTTCATTTGGATCTGATACTCTAATTGGTTTCAAGTCCTTTACGTGCCATTTCCCTGCTCTTGTTCCATCTTCGTTTTCTAACTCATATACTAAACTGGAATGTTTTTTTCGAATTTTACTCATAACGAACTTAGGAGCTAACTTAGCGGAAAATTTATCACTAGCACTCGAGAGGACCTTATTAGTTCTCCCAACATAGTCTCCGACTCGGAATGAAATGTCTCTTCTCCGAAGATTGTAGCGTTTACACGAACGTTGGTAAGCTACATGCAAATTTTCACGGACATTTCCAAAAATATCAAACAAAGGTTGACGATCCAAAACATAAGAAGGTCTACTACTGGAGACAACATCAACATCTTCACCCGGTATAAAATTATCATTATATGTTTTTCCACCTAACTGCCTTGAGGAGCATACACAGCATTGTACCACATCTCTTGGATCTCGTACCTTGCACACAAAACTTCAAAAACATGTCCAATCAACTGTGGACCATTATCACGAATAACAAATGGTGGTATTCCGTATGCAAAAAAAATACTTTTTCTTCTAAGAACTTCTCAATCAAATGTGCTGTGGCACTTCGCAAAGGTTGCAAAATCGAATATTTCGAAAACCAATCACCAACAACTAAAAGCCATCCACCTGCTTATGAATCATCAATAAAAAAACTAATCATGACAATAGCTAACAAAAAAAATCAGTGTTCAGGTACACTCTCATCCTACTACCAATTGAACTGTCGAAACAACTACAATGCTTCACAACGCCTAAATATGCTAGAGTGACAAACTCTAAGAGTCTCACCTAGACTAACAATACCAAAATTTACATCAAATCAAAAAGATGCAAAAAATTCTAGAGCGCCTAACTCACCTCGAGTCTCGTCTAGACTTATGTAAAGCCGAGCGACCAACTCTTCCTGAGTCTCGTCTGGACTGACATACTGCTGAGCGACCAACCACGACGACAAGTTCCGCCTAGACAAAATTGCGTTGCAATGCCGATCTAAACAAAATTTGCTAACAAAATCAAAACGTGCTTATGCACAAGAGCAATTCTCAAACGACACAACGACAGCTCACTCCAATGTACCTTCAAAATAGAATCTCTAGCCTTATCATCAAATTTCGACAAAGATGTTCTTTATTGACTCAAACAAATCAAACAACAGGCTTATCAGCTTCTTTAGCTGACAGTCTTCCTAAAATTTTCCTCAAAACTGGTTTCTCACTCACTACTCCCGTTCTTCTTTAAGCAGACAAACAATTCGGAATATCCGACATGATTACTACAGCCTAATGGAATCAAACCGATAAATCTAACTGATCCGAATCTTATAAAAGTTATCAAAACAAATTCGTACTGTTAAAGGTAAAAATCACAAAAAAAATGTTTTTGGTAAAATTATTTTTGCCAAAACAATATCAAAAAAATTTAAGGGGTCAAAAAAAATTAAAGTCAAAAGTAAATTTGGCCAGATTAATTAATTGACTGTATTGGGATTAACGCTATACCAATCCTTTATCAAAAGCAAACAAACAAATTTTGGAGCAAAATAATTTTTGGACAAATGGACTTCAAAGCAAAATAAATTTTAAGCTAACAAATTTTAAAGCAAATTAAATTTTGAATAAACAAATTTCGAAGCAAAAATAAATTTTGAACAGACTATTTCAAAGTAAAATTATTTTGAACAAACAAGTTTCAGAGTAAAAATAATTTTGAACGAACGAATCTCGAAGTAAAATTAATTTTGAACAAACAAATTTCGAGGTAAATCAAATTATGAACAAACAAATTTCGACGCTAATTAAATTATGAACAAACAAATTTCGAAGTAAATCAAACTATGAACAAACAAATTTCGAAGCCCCAAACGTTGAATAAACAAATTTCGACGCCCCAAGCGTTGGGCGCCAGTGAAACATATTATGGCAAAATTATGAAAAAGGTTGCCTTCTTTAACAAAAATATGTCTTAATAGAATAAGCTTTTCCTGTAAGGAAAAATAATAGTTAGGTTACCTAAAAAAAATGGGAACACTATTTGCGTCCCTCAAGTATACCTAAAAAGTATAGAGAATATTTTCTGCATAATGGGATTATAAAATTTAGTTCTTATTGCTTTTGTTTACCAAGTCTGATCAGACTAGATCAGAATAAAAACTTTAAATGAAGAATATTAATTTACTAATAAGAATTTTCTTTGTTTCAGCAAATAAAATATCATTGTAATTAAATAAAAATAAAAATTTGAAGTACTTGCAAAAATGGTAGTAAGGGTTATCAACTGATCCTTACTCAAATATTTTATAATTCTATGTAACTAAAAATGCTAGAGTTTCTTTATAACCCAATCAGATCTGTGTGAGTCATTTACAAATGAATATACGAAATTTTCTCATTAATTTAACAAAGTTAAAATTAGTTTGAAGTCAAAATAATCACCAAGATATTCTCTAATGTTATCAATAGTGGTTGTACTAAAATGCTAAACATGTGTTAGCCATTGGGCAATTGTTGACGGCATTGTTCAAATAAACAGGTGACGTAATAGCAGCTGTTAATTTACGTTGCAGCCATATGTAGTCACATCTTTACAAAACTAAGTGAAATCAAATTTTGATACTGGGGAAAACCAGCTTATTTACAGGTAAACTGAATAATAATTTTGTACGTCTAACAAACAAAATGAAATAATGTACTTTCAGAAGGGAAGTACTCAGGAAATCCTTAATTCTATTACGAACCCAAGACCAGCTGTTGTCGTTGGATGTAATGGAAACTACCTCGCAGTGCGGGAACAGCAACTAATTATACTTGCTTTCCATGCTTTAACACAGGTGTAGGAGCAAAGCGGATTCCTTACTTGGATCACGGCAGCATTACTTCGTAACGTAATCTTCCGTTGTCTAAATTTATTTACTAATATAATTTTTCATTGCGTAGCCAACAAATTAAGATTTCTAAATTGTAACTTCAAAGGGATCGTGTTGTCTCAAATTTTACAGTTGCGATTTTCGACGTGGCGTGCGATATCTACGTTATCCATGCAGTTTTCTAATCTCTCGTTGCGATTTCAGATGTGTCGTTGCGAGTTCAAATGGGTCGTTGCGCTAAATAAATTTTGTAAATTAGCTAATATGATAACGAATATACAAAATGGGATTAGGTACTAACCGTTACTCAGGAAGTGTTTCAAAACATAGAGCGACTGGAGGTCACTCGTCATTCTCTTAGAATTTTTACGCTGCTTTTAACTATCGACAGTGTGCTCGCTTTTTTGCATGGTGGGAGGTTCCGGATTTTAGCTCGGACCCTCACGCGCGCCCACTGTGAAAACCCGAACTCGAAACAACTCAACTAATAATCCTTGATATTATAAACAAAAAGTTTGATTGTTACTTATTTATTTTAATTAATAAAGGTATTTTAATATTCATTGTACGTTTAATGAATGGATTCTCCTACTGCAAAAATAAAATTGTTACAGCTTATATTAGAAACCCAGTCACCCTGTTATAGATTGGTTGTAAAAGAACTCCACTCCACCAGAGACCGACATAATCAAGATTCACTTAGAAAATTCGTTTTCCAGAGGATCGCATCTAGAGCAAACAGTTGGCGTCCATAAATTAAGACAGTACCAAAGAAAAAGCCGTTCATTGTTTATGGCAACAAAGTTGATAATTTAATTACTCCATTACATTTTGCAATTTATCAACTTCCGTACCACTGTAATTAACCGATGCATCTTTAATTTTTTACGGGATGCCCCTCTTTTCTGGGCATTTGAAAATTTAACACTAACGATTCTTTCAACCCAAACAAGATTTGTAATAGATTATTCAGGGTTGTTGAAAGATGTTTGCTCAATTTGCTGTAATGAATAAATAGGATTTGCGACTGTTTATAAAAGTACTTTATAAATATTATCCTATTGTGCTTATTAAAACAAACACGCGTAAAGTTTTTCAAACTGTTTTCAGGGCAGAAGGTTCTTAATCAAAAACCGCTCTATTTTTAGAGATCTCGGGATTAACTAGTATAAGCAGAAAAAAAAATTGCTTTTAATCATGAACAGACCCAATTCGACATTTTAACAAAGATTTAGCGCCCGAATAGAATAATATCCAGTGTCCTTCAAATAATTTTACATACGTGCCGTTTTGATTTAGCGAATCTAGGCGCGAACAACTTTTCCCTACAGAAAAGAAAAAGGTTCGATAAAGTTAAAACGTAAACGTGACAGCGGAATTAACACTGTGTTCCACACTTCTCAACTATTACAGGTTTATCCACCGAAGTTAACGACAAAAGGCAATCTCATCCCGTTGCTTTAAAATTTGTTCGTAGATAAATAAAATCATAAAACTTTTACAGCTTTAAGTTCACGGCGAAAACGAAATAAGGAAAAAAATTTAATCTTAATTTAAACAGAATTTGACGCCTGGATTAAAAATCCTTCTGATCACTGCTTTCGCTCGTTTGCACGTCAGCAGAATGTTAACCCGTAATCAACGATATTAAATCCCTTTATTGAGATATTTTTAACTGATTGAAATCTGCTTTTTAAGAATGGCGTTTTAGGATGAAGTAGGTTTCTCAAGATGCTGTTGGAAAATTCAAATTTATTGAAATTCAAAGCCCTGTTACAGACTTATACTGCATGAATTAATATCCATTGTTTTTACACAAACGGTTGAAATCACAAAGTTTCTTTGAAATTTTGTAAGTTTTACATTATTAATGTTAAAGGCTTCACTAAAATTATTTTCGAAATACCAGACATCCTACTTTAATTCATGACGATTCTGATTTAAAAATGAGAGACTAATTTTTTCCCTCTGTCCTACGGGTGTTATTTTGGCTGTAAAACTACGAGTATGTTTTCAACGAACACAAACCAAAGTAGGTTATTGAAGTTTAAAATGTCGCCGCAAAATTAACTAAATTGAATTGATATTCGACATTTTATTAAAAACAATAATTTTTAATCTTTAAAGTTTGTTCCAGCAATGAACTCTAATACTACTAATTTTCAAAATTTTATTTAACTTAATTTTAAAACAATCGTGAAGCATGTCAAACTCACGGTGCAAACCGTTTTTTCTAATTTGAAAAGTGAATAACTAAAAGCACCAATGGCAGTCATAGAATAACCGAATGGGAGGAAAGGGCAGAAAAAATATATAACTTATTATTTTACGTGTTTAATCGAAACTGCCCAAAAGACCTATCTCTAGAACCGAACCAAAATACACACTGTATATGAATATAGGTTTTCGTTGTTTATCCATTATTTAATCAGTCTTTTAAAACCGTTCTTCTGGGTTTCATTGCTACAAATTTATCTGTTCATTTACTGTTCATTTACCTACATTTCCATGTGGATATTTAAAAGAGCCAACCCATCAGCATTTTATTTTCGACCTCACTTAAGACCGGTTTGACGCAACTCTAACTACTTTTTTATTCTGTGCTAATCTAAAAAGTTCTACATACCCTTCACAACCTAAAGGTCTTCCTTTACTATCTACTTGGCTCAACATAGAGATTAGCAACCTGATGGTTGTTAAAGAACTCCAACACGTTTACATGATTTCCATTTATAAGGAAATGAAATACTACCTGGTTACCCCTCCAAAAAAGGAAAAGTGTTAAATTATGTGTTATGGTAAGGCTTAAGCAACGAATCGCTACCAACATGGCCGACCGCTAACTAATTGTGAGTTATATCATGGTGATATTTAATTAACTGATTTTTATTTAATTATTTATTTTTGCTTTGTTTTCGAACTTACTTAGGGTCGGTTTGGACCTAAATTTTTCTATTCTGAGCTAGTCTAAAAGGTCCAAGTACCCTTCCCTTAAATTCTAATAATTTGACTAATATAGCTTTGTCTAGGTCTTCCTAGTCTATTTTTATTTGGTAGTCTATAACCTAAAGCCCGTACAAGAATTGGACAAATTCTATTTGGTCAAATATTTATACAAATCGTACATTAAATTGGGCGAAATTAGAACACGTCCTATTTTGCTTCCAATTTAGTAAATAAACATGCGCACTTTGGCATTCTGCATTTCAAACATAACCCTAAAATAATATTTTTGTATCACACTAACTTGTATGGTTTTTGTATATGTCAGATAATATATTTCAAAATGTCGTGGTTTGTAGAACAAGTCGATAGGTTAATAGAAAAGTACGAAAAATTACCATGTTTATATGCAGTTCAAAACACAGATTATCATAACAAGCGATTGAGGAATCTTGCATTGGAGGAGATAAAAACGGTTCTTTCTTTAACACTACAATTGTTGATATACAAAAAAAAATTAATGGGAATCAAACAACATATTTGCAAGAGAAGAAGGAAGTCGATGATTTAAAAAAAAAGTGGAGCCGGTACAACCGAGGTAATATATTTACTTTTAGTATTAAATCTAGTTGTAACATTTATTTTGTAGTTATACAAACCTAGTTTGTGGTATTTTTATAAATTTGGGTTCCAGAATGAACATGCTACTGTCAGATAGTCAAAGTCATCATTCAATATACATAACCATATAAATATCGAAAACACTTCAACCAAAAAGTACCTCCATTTGAAAATTTTGCAGATGAGTATTCATACCATTGCTCCAATTCGGAAGTATGTAGTGAAGTAGTTATTAATACGGAAAATGACTCGACAGCACATCATCAAAGAGATCCGGTGTGGAATTTGAAAAGGAACCACCACATTTACCTATGATGAAGCGGAGACAGGTCTTAAAAGATGAATTAACGAACAAGGCAACGGCAGCTTTAGAAAAAAATTCTTCAGCGGTTCACATTACATCCCAAAATGTTAAAACTACATTAAATACGCATGAAATATATGGTCAATACATAGTAAGCAGACTTTCGCATACACAAAATTTGGAAATAAAATTAACATTAAAAAACCAAATTGATAATTTGATTTTCAATGCTGAAATGGCAAGCATACAGGAAAAAAGGTGATTTAATTAAAAGCCTTGGTTTCAACATCTATTTTATTATAAGCATTGTATTCAAATAATAAACTCAATTATCTACATAAATTGTATTGAAAATTTACTGCTCCATGTGCATTAAAATAATTCTTGAAAGCTTCTCGAATTTTTAAAGCATCTTTTGTATCCCGATTCAGCCCTTGTTGTTGAACTAAATGTGGTAATACTTCTTTCAAATCATCTATGTTTGTATACCTTGGACTTTTTATAACAAGAAAATTATGTAAAGCACAAGAACCGAGTGCTACATTTTCAACTTTTGTTGGTTCTAAATTTATAGTTGTCAAAAAACTTCTGAATATGTTTGCAAGAATACTAAAAGTTTTCTTCTTAATCTTCTTTGGGAATTAAACCACTCATAGTTTTTAAAATTATCTTTATTTACGTTTCGATCCATGACCTAGGATCGTTGCCAAAATAATAAAAACTTCAAGTTTGACATTTATGACATAAATTGAAGGTGACTTTGATTTATTGATGTTCTAAATATTTGGTTTGGTAACTAGCAAAATTTTAAAGTTTAAAGAATGATTTATGTTACTGGGACACTTTTTAAATACGAACGTGAAATCAGCTGATTAATTTTTATAAAATTCCAATAAAATTAATCAGCTGATTTCACGTTATATTCTACCTAAAAATTCCCACTGTAACATAATTGAAAATCATTCTTTTAAACTTTAAAATTTTGCATACTCAAACCAAATTATTTAGCATAATAATCAAAGTTTCAATTTATGTCATAAATTAAAAACTTGAATTTAAATCTAAACAAACCACAACAAAACGGGTAAATAAAGATTTTTAAACTTATGATATTTAATTAAAAAGGGTTTAAGAAGAATGGCTTAAACAACCAAACAAACTTACAGGAAAAATAAAAAGTTTTTTTGCCAATGCATCTCTTGGAAAAATTAAAATTGTTTTCTTTTCCAAAAGTTGTCTTTACACCCCATATGGTTTCATTAAACGAGGACAAAAGGGAAATTTGGTTCATCCAAAAATTAAAACCTTTCTTTTTCCTGGCAATTATTAAAAATTAACCAAATTGTTTTCCAATTATTTTAAACTGATTTCTATCCCCCCCCCCCCCCCCGGGGGGGAAAATTTCTAAGGGCCAACCAGTGGAAAATCCCATAAATTGCTAAATATACTAACAATATTTTTCCATTCTAAGAGGTCCTTGGCATCTACAATAAAGCTAAAGCAATTATATTGTCTTACCCATGCTCTGCCCTACTTTTAAATATGTTCCTTTCATATTGCTGTAAATACTGTCGACTACTTCAGGAATGATTAAGCTTATTGTGCTTTCGTGTATTCGAGTTGAGTACATGAGAGAACGATATGTTTCTCCTGTCGCAAGAAAACGAAGTGTCAGTGCTAACCTGTAACAATAAACAATAACAAAATCTGAATACCAAATACAGATCACAAATCAATACCTCTTCTCTGATGAAATGCTTTCTCTTATATTTGTATTCTGTTCTACTATATCATATTTTACCAAATCATGTAATTCGTCAAACATTTCATCAGACATTCAAAGAAAATTTTTATAGGATTCTGGGTCCTGAAATCTTAATTCGTTTTGTACCATGTTCAATACACCCAAGCCCTTGTTCCTACGTAACAACCACCTTTCAGACCAGAAACGTCTATTTTTCTTACGAAAAAGCTGCATAATAAGCATAATTATAGGCGCTGTAGCAGCGAGCAATATAACCGATGAATCATTATCAGTATTCATATTGATAACAAAATAACGTAAGCACTGTATTTTACCATGTGATCAGCTGACAATTAAAAACGACAAACAAAAATTACCAACTAAAGAGTAGAAAAACCCAAGATACCAACTCATTTAAATGTTATACGGCGCAGAATCCCTTCCTCAATAGATAAATATGATCGTCTACAAAGGGATGCGTTTGTAAATGATCATATTTGCTCAAAATATTTGATCAAAGAAAATTTGTCCATTTCTTGTACAAGAAATATGATCGTCTAAAATGGGCTAAAGACCTTACTAAATAGTCACTCATGTCTTAATTGGTGTCCTATTATTCTATCTCTCCTGGCTTTTAATTGTTTCTACATACAGGGTTCCTGACCTATCCTTCTATAAACTTCCTAATTTGTTACTCTATCTGTCCAACTAACCTTGAACATTCTCCTATAACACCAAGTTTCAAAAGCTTCTATCTTTTTCTTATCTACATCTTTAATCTACCTTATAATAGAACGCTTCATACATGCGACTTTAAGAAACCTTTTCTACTATCTAAACTAATACTATTAGCTATTAGTAAGTCCTTCTTTTTATGAAACATTTTTTAGCTTGAGCTATGCTAGCTACTATATCCCTTCTGCTACGTCCGTCCTTTGTAATTATACTACCTAAAAAGGAAAATTTATCTACCTCCTCTAACTCGGTATTACCATTTGGTTTAGAACTAGACTGTATCTCACTTGTCATTATCGTTGTATTTTAGTTAATTTAAAACTAAGTATCTCATCTAAAATATTTTAAAATCTTAACTTTCTAGACTGGTAAATGGCTATCATCTGCAAAACGTAACATGTCTATTTTCCCTGTATTTCTTTAATATTGAGAACTCTATTTTCCTCTTTTGGTCGTTCTCTAACATCCGGATCGTCTCCCTTATATAAATCTTTAAATATCTTTTCCATCTATCTGCTACCTCAACTTTATTTATTAGAACCTCATTATTCTCATTTTAATACCCTTTTTTCCTATCTTCCCAAAAACTTTTTAACTGTAAGCCTGTTTGTCTTACCTACTCTTCATCTTGTATTCCTTACAATTCCCTCCATCCATTTATTTCACACCTCATGCTATCTTATTTCTAACTCTATCATAAACTTTTACTATCCAATTTTCTGAAAAAACTTCTATTCTCTATTAAATAATATCTCTTCTTTGTTAATTTTCTTGTTTCTTTTTTTTCCTATAGTCTGTTGCTTTCATGTAACCCTTTTATTTTTCTATCTATTTTTCGTTCCTTCCTTAGCTATCTCTTTGATCTTTTATCTAATACTTGTTTATATTCCTCTTTCCCTCATTATCATTAATACCTAGATATCCTCTCTTTTAGCCTTTTCAATTTTTTGAATTTTTGATTAAATTCATTTAACAATTATGATTGTCTTGTAGCCCTTTGACAGTTTTTAACTTGGTTTCTAAATATTTGTTTAACAAAAATATAATCTATTTTATCTAGCCCTATTGGCATTTTCCATTATCTTCTTCTAACAAGTTGTTTGAATAGGGATTACAGTTACTAATCTATGTTCCTGGAAAATTTAATCTTTCTCCTCTATCATTTTTACCATCAAATTTTTCTTTTTACTACCTTCTCCCACTGACCATTAAAATCGACTAACTACTAAATTTCTAATTTCTTTCTGGCTATACTATTTTATTCTCGTATACATTTTCTTTCTCATCCTCGTACTGAGTTGTTGGCATGTAAACCTGTTAAAACAGCGTCTGTGGGTTTCGTACTCAATCAAATAATTATTTAACTTTTTCTCTTTAACTTTTTTAATTTTTTAAATATTTATGTATTAGTTAAAATTTAAACATTTTTTTAAATCTTACATTGGCTTACCTCCAAACCAAAATTTGTTTTTTTTCCTTCGACAAAAATTTTTTACTTTAAAAGCTCTTTCCATCCAAATAACCGTTTTAAATTTTCGGGGTTTTAGCCCTTTATTTTACCCTGAAAAATTTTTTGTGAGTTCCCATATTCTTTTTAAACCCAAAATTTGTTAAAATTTTAAAAGGTTAAAATTTTTGAGCCCAAAACTTTAAATTATTGAGGATCTGAGACCAACCGACTCTCCCAATATCTTTTGAAAATGTTGTCCCTTACTGCGCCTTTTACGATAAGCAGGCTTATAATTCTTTGTTACTATAAACCCATTTAAATGATTTTCTAAATTGTTGACCGTGTATAAGTTTTCAATCTTTTTATGGTTGAGAAACTTCTTTCCGCCGAGACAGTAGAAACAGAAATTGTTGCAAGCAGGTTAAGTAGTGTTCTCACTGCTGAAAGAAAATCATTGCAATGTGAAGGTGCCTCTATAACAGTAGAAAGCAAATTATCATTTTTCTTCCATCTTATACGTCACTGTAAAATTTCGGACCTTATCTGTCCTTTACTTGTGTAAATATCAGTTTGGTAAATTAAGGAAGCTTTGACAACATCCGCTAGACTGTGCTATTTGAAATAAAGAAGAGATTGATCCTTGAAAAAGCAATATGTCGGTCAAATGGTTGTTAAATCGATTTTCCATTTTATGAAATGCTCGATATACGGCACAAAAATTTTTTGACGAAGATATTCTTTAGGGCTGGCGGTTTCCTAGTTTGCCCTATGTATTTGTCGTATATTTAAACTAAAAAAGAAAGTAGGTGAATCTGCATTGGCCTATAAAATGAATCATATGAGTAATTTAACTATTACTAGCCATTACAAAATCGATATAAAGGTTTGTTGCCGTTTACTCGGCTTATAAAAATAGGCTATTAAAAACTTCTTCATGATGAAGGTCCAATCAAAGTTGTAGAGTCGTTAGTGAGGAACCAGACTAAGACAAGTCTCCGAAAGAGGGCAGCGGCTCTTTCGGTACTTAGATTGGCAGAGACCATAGAGGTCAGAATGGCAGTCTAAGACAAACTACCGCGATGTGGAAGGCAACGGGAAACCGCCACATTATTTCTCAAGTACACAGCGTACTTAAATTGTAATAAACATAATGGCATACTCTGAGGTAAAAGATTCCGGAGTTAAAATAGTCCCTCATTCGGATCTCCGAGACGAGACTACTTTGGAGGATGCGATCGAAAAGTAGGGAATAAGAATAGAGAACATTTTGCGAGTCGGAGCGTGGAATGTTAGAAGTATGAAGCAAGTAGATAAGCTATAGAACCCGAAAAGTGAATTGAATAGGTTAACACTAGACATTGTAGGGATCAGTTAAGTTCGGTGGCCAGAGGCGGAGGATTTCTGGAGTGGAGACTTCGGGGTTTTTCATACAGGAGCTGAGGAAGGAAATTCGGACGTGGGGATAGTTATTCACAAAAGATAGAACACCGTGTAGAAAATTAATTACAAAAGAACGAAAGAGTACTCATGGTTAGATTAGAATCTAAACCGGTAAATCAGTAATAATACAAGTATACATGCCCACCTTTAGCTACTGTGACGAAAACTTAGAAGCAATCTATAAAGATATCGAAGACATACTAAGATACGTAAAAGAACATGAAAATTTAATAATTACATGGGATTTTAATAAAGTGGTAGTTGAGGGAAGGGAAGGGGCGGTAGTAGGTTTATTTAGTTTAGGCACGAGAAACGACAGGGGAAATAGGCTGGTAGAATTTTGCGACAGGAACAACTTAACCATCACAAATACATTATTTTAACATCATGCTAGAAGACGATGCACGTGGAAGATGCTAGAAAATATAGGAAGATATCAAATAGATTACATTATTGTTAGACAGCGGTTTAGAAATCAAGTAAAAGACTGTAGAAGCTACCCGGAAGCAGATATAGACACTGACCACAACATCGTAATTATGAAAGCCGCACTGACATTTAAAAATCTGAAAAAGAGGAACGGAAAGACGCACTTTGACTTTGAGAAGCTAAAAGATAAACATATCCACGAAAGGTTCGAAAAAAGTCAAATGAATTGCTGAAAGATATCGGAAAAATTTCTGATACTAAAGAAGTAGAAACAAAATGGAATAACATTAATTCCAGCTAAGACATGGCGGCCAGAGATATTCTGGGGTATACACAAAAAGAAAATAAGAAACCATGGAAGTAGAGTAAAATCAGGCATTCTGTGACCACATTTGCTCCCAAAACCCACATTTGCTCCCACATTTACATGTAAATCCCCATAAGGAGCAAATGTGGAGATCCACATTTGCTCCCATCTAAACCAAATAGTTTTCTTCGACTAGCCATTTTTTATCTTTCATCTGAACCAAAAGTTTTCTTCGACTAGCCATTTTTTATCTTTCATCTGAACCAAATAGTTTTCTTTGTCTAGCCAATGCATCTTTCGAGATAAACCTATCTTGTTTGGTATTAATTAACATTAGAATTTTCTCAGCTACCCGAATCTCTAGGAATTTTTCGATTGCATCACCCCAAGGAGCTACCCTGATTTTAAGATTTCTTACCTGTTGCGACTTTTGAGCGTTCTTATAAATTTTTTATACATGCGATACATTAAATTAGCTTAGAATTTTACACAACGAATCTGCAAACAGATTTGAAATCGGACCACGCCCTGCAAAGTTACACATATACCCTCTGCGAGATAAATCTTTCTCCACATTTCCATCCACGAGATAAACCTACCTTGTTTGGTATCAATTAAGATTAGAATTTTCTCAGCTACCCGAATTTCTAAAATTTTTAGATAACGCCATCCCCAGGGACCTACCCTGATTTTAAGATTTCTTACCTGTAGCGACTTTTGATCGTTCTTATAAATTTTTATACATGCAATACATCTTGTTAGCTAGAATTTTATGTAGAATCCGAATCTGTAAACAGATTTAAAACAGGACCACCCTTACCATTTACACACACCCTCTAAATTATAACTTTCCTGCAGCTTATACCTAAAGAAAATCTAAAACCATTCTTAAAACTTTTTATTACAGACAATTTTTACTAATACAGTTTAAATTTTGTAAACCACATTTCTAAATACATATTCACAATTTTTATTTTGAACCTAGAACTTCTCATATCGGCTCATACTTATTAATATTTATTTCTAAATAGAGCACCTTTTCCAAAGACCAACCGGACCCGCATGTTTCAAATTCCTCTGATTTTGTTCTTATGGTTTCGCTTAAGACCTCGTACATATTTTCCAGATTACTAGAAGACGTTATAACCACATTTTTGTGTTAAAGTTTCACATCGGTAGTCTCTTCCCCGATTTTGGTGTAAACGCCGTAGAGTTCGCAATAGACTTTTACTGCTGTATGTTGTATTCTTTTTTCATTAATTAATCGAATAAATCGCTCTTTCTGCTTCCAAAGAAACTCGGGCACTCCATCGTCGACACTGGCGTTCTTTATGCGATAGCTAGCCATACGGTTGTTAAACGCTGTGCTAACCATTTCTACACATCGTCGCTAGTAGCGGTAACTGATGCATTTTATGTTTGTTGCTCCTTAAAGTGTGCGGCATAGGTAGTTTTCCATTTCGAAATCGCATACTTTACACATAATTCGTGGTTGTTTCGTACAAGGCCCTTTAACAGCTGGCGGAGCTGAACGTTTACGGCTTAATGACATACCGTGCTGTTTTCCTTGTGTCGCTGTAAGTTGCCCATTCTCGTAAAAGCGATACCGCAAGTCTCACAGTTTAAGTACTTTGCTGCGGACGGATGTATAAGCAACCTTGGACGATGTTACACCACAACATTTGTTCTGGTGCCGTTTGAGAGCATCCCTCCTGGTAAAGTAGACGTGACACAGCTCGCATTTAAAAACGTTTGCAGATACCATTTTAGTACAAAACAAAATCCGCACTATAGCACTTGACTTGTAAGCGAACTAACATAACTAAAAGTTTACTCTTGCGCACCTGCTTTATGTACCCTATAGAATGCAAACCGAAGGTTTCGAAGACACCGAACGAAGTTGAGGATTCATCGGGGAACTAAATGACGTCATAATCCTTGCTGCTCGTCCAATACATTTAGCGCCAATGCATGCACCTGGTTCGCTTCGTCGATGGTGCGAATGCGTTAGTAGAAACACCGGAAAACGTCTTCCATGTTATACGGATCGCGTGCATATTAAAAATCCAAAGGGTGATAGCACACGCACACAAATTGTGTGCAAGTCGTGCTTAGAAGATGCAGTGCTACTATAACCAAAACACTTTAAACCATTACTAAGAAAATACCAACTTGCTGTCTACAGGATACTTACTAATAAAGCAATTTAATTTTAAATAACTTCTACGTCATACTTTAGGAAATGGTGGGCTTGAATATTTTCCAAATGAATCACCAAGCGAAAGTATATGTAGCAGTATTAAATTAACCATTAATTTCCCATTTTACGACCATGGTTAATTATAGATTAAAATTTAATTTGTGCACGTTCGAGCTTCTCGTAAACTAACATATTTTATAGCAACAATGCGTTGTATAATACATGCATACCCTTCTCTGCGCTACTGCTATTCTTGTAATTGCTAGAAAAAGTCACTCTCCTTTTTACTGTTAGGACTGGGCAAAGCACCATTTTTTGTATACTTTCTATAGCACATCGCGCACTTTTCGTCTGATAATTAAATGCTTCTGTAGGCTTTTACACTTTCGCATAGCGGTCGGCCGCATGTAATGATTTCTAGAACCGGTAAGTACTCGATATCGTCCAAATAGAATTAGATGCTCGATGTCTGTCAACTTCCAATTCCCTCGTAAAGGTAGAAAAACTCAGTCAATAATCCATTATACTTCAACCCGCTCCTGTTCTGATAATTTACAAACATTTTCAAACGACAATGGGCCGAGAATTTTTAAACCTCCGAGGGATCTTTAAGTCGTGATCAATTACACATCCGAGCTACGCGTAAACTAACATATTTTGTAGCAACTGTATAATACATGCATACCCTTCTCTGCGCTACTGCTATTCTTGTAGTTGCTTGGAAAAGTCAGTCACCCTTTTTACTGCTAGGGCCGCTAAAAGCACCATTCCATACTTTCTTTATAAGTGTAGCACATCGCGTACTTTTTGTCGGATAATTAAATTTTGTTTATGTAGGCCTTTACACTTTCGCTTATTTAAACATCTAATACGATTGATTAACCACTTTCGATTATTCTAACGGAGACCACCATACGCACCGTTCTTTTGAATCCAACGATCCTATGGGCTTCACGCACTAACACCTGACGTATCTTTCTACTATTTGTTAAACAAAAACTACCGGTATCGCCATTGTGGACGTAAACAGATGTTTGTGGATGTGTACGAGAATATGTAACCATATACATTAACCAGTCTAAGCTATTTTATTTAGTCCACGAAAACTACTATTTTCTAAACCACAATTAATAATCGTCTTTATAGGTTCCACATTTCGACCATTACCCAATGACTGGTGCTACGTACATGGAAACTTTAATTTCTTATTGGAGAATTCTTATTCTCCGCGCACTGCTGCGTAGTTGCATGTTCATTCCTTTTGAGTATATGCTCGTTATAGGTTGTAAGACCCTCGGTTTTATTAACTACAATTCGTGAGACCCCTTTAATCTTTTTAATCGTATCTTTCTCGCCTACAATACAGTAGGACTTAACATTACTACCAACAAATTCTAATACTGGACCCCATTAAATACGTCTTTAATTTTCCTACAACTTTTTGTTGACAAGTGTTATATTGTATTTATTATACGCGGGTAGTCACTCTTTTAAGATAAATATATTTTGCTAGGTATCAACTAATATTAAATTTTCTAGGGACCCCAAATATGTAAACAGATTTTAAATAGGACCATCCCATACAAAGTTATGCGTTTTAAAGACTAATTTTTACCCATCTTTATTTAACTCCATCTTTAAAACCTTTTTCGCTAACCAAGACATATGCCTTAGCCAACCATCGCCCGAGAAATCTAAAACCGCCGTGTCCCGCGAATACCACGTGGAGATAACACGTATACTCTGTCAACCAGGATAGAAGCCGGAAGGATTTGGAAGGTGGGAGAAGAACTTAAAAATTATGGAATCTTAAAACTAATATATACAAATATAAACAACTATCTTATATCTTTACGCCCCCATGCGTAGATTGTTGTACTATTAGGAATGATGTACCTTTTGTCATCTTCGCTCGATAAACTAATTTTATTAATTATCTGCGTGTACAAATCGTGTTTTTTACTCCGGATACATACGCAGGCAAGTACTCGATACCATCCAAATAAAGAATTGGATGCTTGGTGACTGTTAACATCCGCTTCCCTCGTGTACGCCCAGACACATCCCAGCCCATGCACACCCCTGCGCATGCACACCTGCCATGCGCACCCTGCGGTACGCACCCCTGCCCATGCGCGCTGCCCATGCGCCCCTCTCTGTGCGACTGCTATTTCGTGGTAACGTCACAGCCTTTTATAAATAAAGAACAATGTTATATACTATTATAAAATGTTTATTCTGACATTATACATAACAAATTTAAAAATATTTAATGCCAAGCATGGGGTCATTTAAACTTAATTTTAATACAAAGTTATACACAGAAGACAGTCCTTTCTTTATGTTTGTTTGGAGTGGCTTTAATTTTATCTAATTTTATTCAGCTTAAAATTTAAATCGATACCCAAGTCCTCTATCTCCTTTTCTAACCAATAGTTTGATACATAGAGACCGTCTAGGTTTTCAATTGTAAAATGTACCGAAGTTTGCCTCTATATTTAAAGTCTTTGATTCCGCCGACAACTAGATCCATTCCTTCGTGTAATTCTTGCAGCTTGTGACAATCTTTTAATCGCAGCTTTCCACTATATCCTGCATACGTATCTTGTTAGCTTGATCGACTTCTTCTTGTCGGTATTGGAGAAATCCTTTTCTCCCACACCGTTGGTAGTTGCATATTCACCACTTTTGGGAATATATGGTTGTTATAGGTTGTAAGACCCTCGGTTTTAAATGATCCGAAAGGTTCTTTACTAGGCAAATATACAATGTTTAACGGACCCCCTTTGCGTGTGGTGTACGCAAAGATTACGAAACCCGCATTCCTTAGTTCGTCTTTGTTATCTGCCATTTTGATAAATACGTTTTAGAATAACCTTTTAAAAAGTATACGGATTTAGTACCATCCTTTTCTGCAAGAACGCCTACATAACTAAAGAGTCTTTCTTACTAACCGCAAATGCATACAACTTGTAAAACCAGATGTATCTAAGTCAGTCCATCGGCACATAAAATAATCTTTTAATTCTTCCTCATTTTCTCTAATAAGATGTTCTTTGTCTAACACATCTTTGTATTGATCGCGTATTGTCGCAGTGTTTTCCATGTAGTCCAATTTTCGCCTTTTGCATCCATTTCCTCTAATTCCAGTTGTCTTTTCCTTCCACTTACAGCGTATGGTATACATAATGGGGCAATTTCCTTTAGCGTAAACGGATGAGTTTACTACCAATATTTACGCGTTGTCGTACAACCTCTGGACGAATGTTAGGCGTATCTATCAATCCCAAGTCCGAAATTACTATTTCTTTTGGAATTGTAGAATATGGTGTGGCAGATTGTGTAAAATATGTACTACCTGCTTTAATGTAGCACTTGTGTAAGATTTTATTTTATCTTGGACATCTTCCTCTACTATCTCCAAATAATTTACAGGTAAATAGTTAAAACTAAAGCCAAAGCACATACTTTATCAACTTTTCCTTTTCCTCTGGTTTTTGGACAACTTAATTTGCAAGCCCGTCAATTTCTTTGTATTGCCATTCCCCAATACACGTACTGTAGCAGGTTACTTATACACTAAACAGCAGCTATTTTGTAGCTTGTCCGATAGCTTACTCCACATTTTGGTAAGTGGTACCGAGTACATTGGCGCCTTTAGGAAGTATAACACTATCTTCCAATAAGGTTAAACAGTCTTTTAAGGGTTTATACACCCGTTCCGCACTGACATACTTCCAATTGCACAGTTGTATATTGTCGCTTCCAATCGCGTAATACCATGTTCTTTGGCCAAAGTAGACGCAAATGTTTCCCTTAAACGTACATCTGGACAACGTAAAAATCTAGTATATGATTGCCAAGTTGTTTATTAACACCAGGACTTGTTATCTGGCACACAAATTTGTTGTATAATCTTAATTCTTGCATTGGTTGTTAGCCATGTTAAACAATCAATCCCGCAGTTTTATCGTTGTCAACTATAATATTACACTTTTCTTCGTATTCGCCCTTATAGCAAAAGTTATGGTTTGTAGTTAAATAATTACACATCTCCATCTTGCTAAATATGCCTGCAAAATCTTGGGTTACATCCATGTCAAAAGATAGAAATAATCTTTTCGATTTCGTCTAATATATCTGGTAGTTCCTCCAATAAAGTTTCCAACTAACATCTGCTAGTTCCACTTTGTATGGAACACATATAGGATTTTGGAATTTTTATTAATGCATTCGATGTCTTCTTTTCCGATAATTTCTTTTACTCTCTGGCCTATCTTGTTACTGCTTTCCAGAAAACAGGCTTAGCTTTAACACCATGCCTAGCGAAAACAAATCGTTGAACTTTCTTCGTAGATAGCTGTTAAATCACCACAAATTTCTTTTTAGGATAAACATCCGTTTGTTTGCAGATGCTTGTTCGGTGTCAGAAAGGTCGCAAATTTTAACCAACATTATATTGTCACAAAATGGTTCTGTAATTGGTGTGTGTAGTCCGCCAGTCAGCATCTTTTCGCCTTCGACATAACAAATATTACCAATATCTGTCACCAGATTATTGTTGCACATATTTTCTGCCAACAGCTATAATCCAAATCGCTCATTTGTCGGTTTCACTTTATTCCCAAAGTTGAGAAACGTTAATCACCTTGGAGACGCTCATGTTTACCGTTCTAGCTACCGCCAAATACTAAATTGAATACGAAAATCTGTTCCCTTATGTATCCTACAGAGTGGGGCGTATATTCCGAAAATAGTCGAATATGTCGGACACCGCCATATCCACATTCTCTGGTTTAGGAACTGTTTTGTTATCCGACCTAGGTCGGCAGGGTTGCGCATCAACACATGTCCGGATATATGAGGTTCCTTATATACCAAATTTAATCTCCTGCTCACATAACCCAACCAATGAAAAACATGACCATATGACCACATGACCACATGACCACATGACCACATAAATACCAATGACCACACCATTGACCCATGACCACATGACCAATAAATGAAATGACCTAATTGCTTTTAATGAGTTTTCTCATTAAAACCCAACATAATTGAGGTTTTCCATTAAAAACAAGTGTGGACCTAGGTTAATAAAGGAAAATTTTTTGGGCCCTATTTTTTTTCAAAAATCCGCTACAATTCTTATGACCAATTAAAAACTGTGGCTGATGAAAAATCGTGCGGTCGCTGTTGGTAATCGGCCATTGTCGGTGGTCATTCAGGTCTGGTCATGTGGTGTCATGGTCGTCTGTCATGGTCTGGTGGTCATCGTGGTCATGTTGGTGTGCGGGGTTGTGTAGTCTGTCGGATGAGCAACATCGGCTGCGGTTCTGAACGTTGCGTGTTCGGCGCCGCTCTGTGTGGGGAACAATCGTGGGTGTGACGAGGTGCGTTCATGCGAACGGGGTGGCTGGCGTGTTGGTGCTGGTGACGGCTGTGGCGTGTAGTTGTGTTGGTGCGGGCGGCGGCTGCGTTGTGTTGTTGCGACTGGCGGCGTCTGCACAGTCAATTATTGTGGTGCGTGCGATCTGCGCTGTTTCGGCTAACGCGTTTTCTGGGCGCTAAAAAGTGTATCGGAAGGCATCGATCGTAATTCAAAATCTGTTCGTGGTGGAACAGATGTGGTTGCTTTAGGTGACGAATCAGATTCTTTACGTGGATCAAATTTTGACGGCTGTTTGAGATGAACGCTCAGGCGACGGTACGAGTGTACGGTTGACGGCGATGCTGCGGGGATGGCTGGTGTTGGGTGGCGAGGCAATATGGTGAGCTAATGGCATTGCAGTGTTGAGCGTTAAAGGTGGTGACTGGAAGCGTTGAATCGTGCGGTGAATGTGCGGTAAATGCGGCTGAACTGTTTGTGATGGAGATGGTGAGATTATAAAATGCTGTCTCGGCCACTGCAAATATGGCTGTCGGACTAAAATAACTGCTGTGGTGACTGCCTGCTGTATGAATGAACGTGAGGCTTGTCAACACCGAGGAAAAAGAGTTGAATGCTGGTGACCTGTGTGTTGGAGTGGTAGATAATCTCGCGTCTTATGGGGTGTAGATGCAATGACATCGATTCAAAAAATAAGGGTTCGGACGAGTGGTCAGCGTCGGTGCGACAACGCGTAGGCTGTCCGTTGCGCAAAACGTGCATGCGCTGGTGGAAGGAAAACAACGTGAGAATGGATGGCATGGTGCACTGCCTGTGCGGATTTGGATGAATGGGCGATGAAGGTGATTGTGTGTGAGAATTGGTTTCTGATTGCGTGTGGTTAATGAAGACTCTTTGGTGTAGAGCGTTCTGAGAAAATATCGTATCAAATCGAACGTAGTTGTGTAAATGACGAGGAACAGGGTGCTGCCTGTATTCGTGACATTCAAAACGGTGATGTTCTGGTATGCTGGACAATCATTAAAAGTGCGCTGTACAATCGGTCGAGAAAGGATTTCACCGACGAAATCGTCATGCTGCGTGATGCAGAATGGTGGGCTGGTGCTGCAGACACGAAGGATGGATCTTGTCGGCAAGACATGGGGCAGCGTCAGCGTTCGCTGACGTCTGTTCAGGCTGATTGAAAGGATGAAGACGGTGCTCGATTGAAACGGGATTGAAAGTCCAAACTGCAAAGGACTGTCTGTGTAACGTGTTGATGTGTTAAATGTTTTAAATTGGTTCATAATGGTATGTTTGTTCTTTGTTATAAAGGCTGGTGGCCGGGGGGACTGGTTGGGCTGACGCGGGGGGGGTGCGGGGTGCGGGGGGTGGGGGCGGATGTGCGCACAATGCTGTTGGATGGGATGGTGCGTAGTCTGGTGGTTTCGCGGGCAAAAATTTTTAAGAAGATCATCACAAATGGTATGTTGTTGTTTATGGTTGATTCCATTTAAGTTCTTCCCTCAAATCTTCCCTTCGGTTGACAGTATACGTGTTCCAGTGTTGGAACGGCATCTGTGGCTTACGGTTAAAATGGTAAAGAGTAAAATGCAGTCTTACAACTGGTGTTGGATCGTTAAAATCTGTTTACAGGTCGCAAGTGATGATACTGGCAAATCTTAAAGGTGACTGCGTATAAATCTGTCGGTGGCAAAAGTGTGAAGAGTTTGATGGGGAAGTATTGACTGTGAAGTCTATGAATGTCTCACTGGGTGGAAAGAGGTCTTAAAAATAGATACCTCAATAAGATGTGCGGCATACTGAAATGTCTGAGGTGGTCTCAATTCTGTGGAATGTATTGGTGATGGTTTGGATTGAAAAATGTTATAGTTTCTGGAACTGTTGTGTACCAGTCTGTCTACGTTGGCTGTTACAGGAAGCCGTCGGTATTGCGTGGTCGTTGGTTCAGGGATCGGTTCTGTAATGTGGTCGATTGTGGTACTGATGTGCAGTGCATGTAAAACGCGATAATGACGTGGAGGCGCTGAAGGTGACTTCAAACTCGGCGGCGTGATGCTGGTTGCGAAACCGGTTGCGTTAGACGTCGGAAATCTCGTGTGGCTTTTGTAAAGAACAGGGTATTTTGACGGTGTGATGTGGTTGAAATCGCATGTTGGACGTCGGGCTCCGTTCAAATCGTATCGACCAGTGTGAAAGTCATTAGCATGTCGAGATAAAATGCGCATGGCAAAAGTGCTGCTGAACGGAGGTGATTCTGGCAGAAATAGACGCTCTGGAAGCGATGTGTGCTCTTGCGTGAAAATTGTTGGTTCGAGCTCGGAAATTCTGTATTAATATGTCGAACAAATGGTTGGTTGCTGCTGTGCTTGCTGTTCAGCAAATATCGTGTGTTACAATGGGTATATGGTATCGGCAACTTATTGTTCAGAATGAGTTTAAAGTGTCTTTGGTTATGTTAACACTGCTCTTCTGGCGATTACATGGGTAACTGTGGGCGCATCCATGTGAGTTTTGGTGTTTCTGCAATGCTGCATACGAGAAATGCGTGACGCTAAATGGTATTGGACACGCAAGGATTTAATGTTCGATGGCTCGGTCTCGTCACATAAACCAGTGTCGCAAGAAATAAAGTTGGTTCGGCAAATCAAGTGTGCTGTGCAAAATGTGTTGCGAAAGCTGCTTCTGGGAGAGGACAAACTGATGGATCGAATGTCTGGCGAATGCCGTCAACTTATTAGAATGAATTTTAGGGATATAAAACCGTATAACAAAAATATAAGAGACACGGGAGGAAACGTCATTATAGAAAATGTAGAGAACGTAGCTAGATGGCAGCAATTTATAGGGAATTTATATGCAGGAGAGGAACTAACTGCATTAGAACAAGAATGGGACATTGAAAATGATGACTTGGGATATCCTATACTTAGATATGAGTTTGAATTAGCATTAAAGGGTCTGAAAAATGGTAAGGAGCCGGGCACAGATAAGGTGCTAGCAGAAACTCTAAAAGCCGCTGGACAAGCATTAACACAACGCCTCTTTCCACTTGTAAGCTATATGTATGAGACAGACGAGATACCCAAAGATTTCAAATGTAACATCACAGTAACTATACCAAAAAAGAAGGGCGCTGATAGATGTGAAAATTTTCGAACAAATAGTTTGACAGCACACGTGTCAAAAATATGAACTAGAATTGTACACAGACGAATGGAAAAACAGGCTGAAGAATTACTCGGTAAAGATCAATTTGGGTTTAGGCGAAACAGAGGAATACGGGAGGCTATTTTAGCTCTGAGAGTGATAACGAAGAAAACAATAGTGAAAGGAGGAAGCGTCAATATAGGGTTTGTGGATCTGGAAAAAACATTCGACAATGTAAAATGAAAAAAATGTTCGAAGTACTCAAAGAGATTGGAATGAGTTATAAGGATAGACGAATAGTACATAGCTTATACAAAGAGCAAACAGCAGTAATAGAATTAGAACAGGAACGTAGAGAAGTAAACATTAGGACAGGGGTGAGACAGGAATGTGTCATATCCCCATTAATTTATAGCTTGTACATTGAAGGGACAATGAACACTGTAAAATACAGGAAGACATTTGGAATTACTGTGCAGGGACAAAAATTGATATGCTTAGATTTGCAGATGATATAGCGGTAATAGCATCTAGTAGAGAAGAGTTACAAGCTGCTTTTAATGAAATGGAAAGGGTTCTAACTGAGAGATACGGTATTAAAATTAACAAAAATAAAACTAAAGTACTAGTATGCAAAGGAGGAGAAAATAAATCAAAAATAAAAATACAAATAGATAACAAGAACTCACAAGAGGTTAAGGATTTTTGCTAGCTAGGAAGCCAAATAACGCAAGATGGAAAAATCACAAAAATATAAAACAAACATTTAACAAGAAAAAGCAACTGTGATCAAAGACAACAAACATAGAAACAAGGAAAAGATTACTTAAAACATATGTGTGGAGCACAGCACTGTACGTCTGTGAAGCCTGGACAGTAGGAGAAGTGGACACGAAAAAGTAGAAACCTTTGAAATGTGGTGCTAGAGACGTATGATGAAGATATCGTGAACATACAAAGTTAAGAACAAAGAGCTATTAAAAATGGTAGGGGAATAAAAAAAAATATGTGGAAAACGGTAAATACTAGGAAAGATACTACGGCGTGAGGGAATAGTACGGAATATGTAAGAAGCAAAGACAAGAAAAAAGAGAAGTAGGGGTAGACCAAGGTTAGACTATTTCACACAGATAGCAAAAGATGTAGGCTGTAGGAATTTCAGGGAAATGAGTAGGCTAGCTCAGAATAGAAATCAATGGAGGTATACATCCACCCAGTCCCAAGATGGATAAACTAATGACGAAAAAAATAACTGTAAAACATGATAACTATTATAAGCAACTACAGGTACTGGTTGTACATTATTGTCGAATAATGCTAAAATTGTGATAGGATTTACTGGAAAACTATTAATTCGGCAAATGTCCAAGTGTTGGGGGATCTTGGCAGTCCCAGGCTGCTTAACCCCCTTCACATATCACTGAATCTCTGTGAAATAGGGCATATAATTGGATAACAATAGAAGAGGAACCGAAATGTATATAGGCTGTGTGTGAATTTCAGGGAACTGTGTAGGCTAGCTCAGAATATAAATAAGTGGACGTACGTGTCCAACCAGTTTTGAAACGGAAAACTTAATGACAAAAAATAAGCACAAATAAATCTGATGATTATTATAAACAACTACAGGTTGTAACACGGTCTCTTTCTCTCTCAGGGCACGTTCAATTTAAAATACGTTCTTTGCAAAAGTTTGCGTACGTTTATTCACATTTAAATTGTACAAATTATGGGTGGGTTCTATGTATAAGCTCATCAATTATTAAGAGAGGTTTCTGTACACCAAGTAATCTCCTATGATAGGAAACATAACACCTAATAAACTTATTCTAAACTAAATTTTTTTACAGACACAGAATAAATACCTGGATCTCCTCTTCAAGGCGTTCTATCTTCGGGCCCAGTGCATGAGTTGAATCTCGTAGCAGCAATAGCAGGAATTTCCCTAGGTTTCACTCACTGTCGCGCACCCACGCATAAGCGGCTTTTACTACCATAATACTGCTGATGCACTATAACACAACCCCTCATTTAATGCCAGACGATTTATTAATCGCTCATTCTCGCAAGCTTACTCTGATAACATATTAATTCACAGACAATTTACTTTTACAATTCCCGCGCTCGATCCTTTTAGGTACCGGTTAGACACGTGTATCCTTGCTGTCTGTCCTCGTACTCCTTAACTTGCCTTATTGCGTAGCACAACCGGTGTGATCCTGCGCTATCTGCTATAATGATGCACGTACAGATGGAGTTCTGTGTGTCATTTGTGCCCTATATCTAAGTACCTCGCTACAAGGTGTTGGTTGTGAAATAGATGCAACTAGTGTTGATCGTGCAAAACGATATATTGGAAAAAAATATTAAATCAACAAATGTTCAAGTACTGAGGAACTTGGCAGTCACAAGCTGCTTACCCCCCCTTTACAAACTTACATGTGATTTTCCAATGCTCCACCCGAACGTACTACATTGGCCAGCAGGTGATGTTTTTCTAACTACTTTGGCTCTTCAGCATAATGTCTGCAATGTTGTCGACAGTTATGTTTTCACTGCATGCGAGTGAAACCTTTAACCTTTGTAGCATCCACCGTTCACACTCAAAAATAGTATGTTTCGGGAGTTTTCTTTGTCACAGAACCAGTAGGTTGCATTCTCCTTCTTGTGTATTCTAAACAGGTAGGTGCCAAACACTCCATGTCCGGTAAAGGCCTGCGTCAGGTGATAATCAGTCTCTAGCCATTTTGTTTGGCTCCATCTCGCAACGTCTTTAATAAAAGTCTTAGTACATGCTTCATAAGACGTCCATTCTGCTTGCCAATGTTGCATCAGCTGTAGCCTGGATATGTTTCTATGCTCTCTGTACCTTGGGTGTATGGCTGTTCTCTCTTCTATTTTTTGTTTTATGGGCGGAAATCCTGCTATCGCTAGCACCGCGATTGTAAGGGCAGTACGATACGCAGATGTTATTCGTATTGCAAGCTTTATGTTTGGTCTTTCCAGCATGTTACAGTAATGTTTGTATTTTAGTGCGCTACCATATATGGGCGCTCCGTATAAAATTATGGACATGGACATTTCAGCTAGGATCTTTCTTTTTATCGCACGTGGCCTTGCTAAAACTATTGCAGTTCTATTTGCCCGTCCGCATGTTTTCCGTACGTGGGTAGTCATTTTCATATTATTGTCTAGGTGAATGCCCATATGTTTAACTGATCTTTTGCTCTGTATAATCATGTCCCCCATTTTTATTTCTACTTCTTTCAGCTTTCTGCATCCGTATAGGATTACGACTTTAGCCCTGTTGGCAGCCAATTGTAGTCTCATCTCTAAAAGGTGTTCTATTATTTGCCGAATAGCATTATTAGCTTTTTCTTCCAATTGTTTATTGGTTTTTGCACTGACCACCAATGCCAAGTTCTCAGCGTATGCGATTGGATTGACACATTCCTCCATATTTAGTCTAAGTATTGGGTCATATAATATATTCCACAGGGTTCGTCTCAAGACTATTCCCTGTGAAACGCAACAAATAATTTTTATTTTGTCATAGTGTTCGGTTATTATGTATCGATTACTAAGATATGACTGTATTATTTTTACTAGATAGGGGCTGATTTGTGCTTCCATTAGGTATCTATTAATACCTTGCCACGGAGCAGAGTTAAAGGCATTTTGTACGTCCAACGTTATCAATATACAAAAGCTGTGGTGTTGGTAGGCTTTTTTATGTATGTATCTAACTTGGTCCGTCACCATCTGTAAAGATCCAATTGTCGATCTTCCTGCCCTAAAACCGAACTGGTTTTCGTGTAGGGGAGCTTTTTCATAAATTTCATTTTCCAGTTTAGATTTTATGAGCGTCTCTAATAAATTTCCTGTCTTGTCAAGAAGGCTCAATGGCCTGTAGGCTGTTGCATTATTTCCTGTTTTTGTGGTTTTTCAATTAAAACCAATCTGGCAATTTTCCATCTTTCTGAGAAAACCCCCTGCCGTATGCAGATGTTCATGATATATGTGATACTTCTTGGATTTGCGCTAACTATGACCTTTATTGCTTCCCCTGGAATCAGGTCCAAGTCAGGTGCTTTATGATTTTTAATTTTGTGTGCAGCCTGCTTGATTTCTTCCTCTTTAAAGGAAATTATGTCTTCTTTTGGCACGTATATTTTTAGCCAGATTTGTTCCGGACATTCTGGAAACAGCAATCTAATTTGTCTCGCAGTGTCTTCCCAGCTAAGATAAAGTCGTGGTCGAATTTTTAGTTTATGGAGAGCACTTTGGAACCCCTTTCCCCACACATCTTTATTTATTTCCATTCATAAACGTCTCCAGGCATCTCGTTTTTCTATAATAATATAATATTTTAGTTCTTTTTTGGCTTGTTTATATACTTCTTTCATTTCTTGTTTTAATTGCTCATTTTTGCTTTTCCTATTTGTTCTATACATTTTCTTACGGGCCGCAGTACAAGGCCGACGTTTATCCGCTATTTCTTTGGTCCACCAATACACTGGTTATCTTCCGACTTTGAACGTAGTCTACCGGCGTAGATATTTATGGCATTCATCTGTTATTGCCTGAATGAAGTGTGTAGCGGCAACGTGCTGTACATTCTGATATTGTCATCCAATCTCTGAAGCTTACTTCAAGGGCTGCAAGACTTTCGGTATTTATTCTCCATCCTTTCGGATTTTTGTCATTGCGTTTACTGGGGATCTTGATATGGGTGTTGGTCTGGATGTCATATCTTATGTATCGGTGACTGCTCATCGATTCCAGTTCTTCTTCAACTCGCCAGCCTATGATCTGATTAGCAATATTTGGTGTAGCTATAGTAACATCGATCCACGATTCTTCGTTCGCAGTTGTAAAAGTTGCCGCTCCAATTTTATTTATTGCCACCAAGTTGTTTGCCTTTATCCGATTGAGCTTTTGTTTAAAAATAATAACATCTGTCTTTAAAATTTTATTCTAAAGTATGTACCTTGCATGTAAGTTGCGAATTTATTTAACTAGTGTGAAATAATATGTAAGTTTTAACATAAGGATGTTTATGAAACTTCTCGTGATAAGAACTCTATACATAAAAAGAAATGAAATTTCCTTTTACACTTTATTACTTATGTGAAAAAATAATTACCTATGTTTATTATTGATAAGAATTTTCTTTTAACGCATGTCGATAGTCAAAATTTTGTCTTATTCAATATCTGTTAGTATTAAATAAGATAAATATTAGAGCATATGCATGAAGTGTTTAAAATAGAAACGTCATTATTTGTACTTCATACATACGTTTGTAGAAATGATATGTATTTAAAACAAATGCCTTACCTGGACGTTAATATACAAAATTTTCTTTGAGTATAATTTTTTTATTTAACTATTTAAACAAAAGTTAAGTTATCGTGTCTATTTAATTTTTATCTAGGTATCTTTGCCTCACTCTGGATTTAAGTCTTTTGCGTTCGCCGCAGTTGATGAAGGTCGATGCTAGTCCCGACAGAATATTTTTTATATTCTGCTGTTCACCTATCCTTTAACCACCCGTAAAAAGGAAGGGTGTAAGCTGTACGCAAAAAATCTCATTCTAATTTAGACACAAGGTTTATTAATATCTCATAGCAGATCTGGTATGATATTTGACAATCTATTTAAAATATTTAGTTTTCTAAAGTTAAAGATGTATTAAGCAAGCTATAAGTTTTAATAGGATATCTTAATCAAATAAGTATGAGCAATAAAACACTTTGCAACGCCCATGAATAAAATTCCATTTATCTATATATAAAATCACTTAATAGACAAGTGACTACAAGATGGAGTTTGATTTTAACCTTTTGGAGTGTATAACAAAGAACCGTAATTTCACTTACAAATTTTAAGAACATCAAATTAATTAATTGATTAATTTTTACTTAAATGATTTAGCGCTTCTTGATTTCAAATTAATCAACTATAACCAACGTATTTTATTATATGTTATGTAATAATCCACCTATTTCAATTACAATTCAGCACCCAAAAATTAAGTACAGGTCTTTCGTAAGCAAACATCCAATCGTACCTACCGCGAGTGTCATTTAACATAAATAGGCCACTAGAATTATTTGAAACCTACATGAATTATTATCTGGTTGAAAGTTTATTACTGCAATAAATCCATTACCACCTGCTTCCTTGCAAATCGCTTTTAACTATAATCCTGCGTGTAATGACAAACTGTAAATTCTTCCTTAATAAAAATTTAAGAGTGTGAATAGGACAGTTGAAGTCTGTCATCTTTTAACAGCACTATGTACAACCTCCTAAATTATAATTAATTCTTACGTGCACTACAAAGAATATAATAGAAACAAATACTCCACAATATATTTACCATTAATAAGCTTTGCCAGAAGCCCGAAAAACTGGCACTCATCTCATTAATGCTGTTCGCATTTTGGAAAGACAGGATCTCAAAGACATTCTTTTTTTAAACAAAACCCCTTATCAAAATGGCTTTCCCACTTCAAAACAAACTATAAAACGCCAGCAACTACAACTGCATATGCGTGCTCGTGACATATGGAAACAATGCTATTTCGGTACGAATTACTATAATAGAACAAAACTAATAAGTATGCAACACACTTTAACGTGAAATAGGTAAACGATGCTTTTAATGACGACTCTAATAAATGCCATTATTGCTTTTTAAAAACGAAATGCCATGGAATATTAATAAAAATAGAAATTTAACAAATTTAGCAATGTTACACACTCTTGTAAATCAAAGCTTGCATGGAAATGTTCCTACACTCGCTCAGCTCATGGGCAGTTGTTTTAATAAATTATTAGTATCTTTAATTAAAAATCACTAATGCAGCATAGCATTTTGTCTAGGGCAAATTGCCATCTTCCCGCTAGTTAAACGTTTCCGTTTTACTTTAGCTATTTCTCTCTTACCAAAGATTGTTCTACACAACACTTCTGGATTTTTTAAGATACATAGAAATTTAAGTCTTCAGAACTAACTTCTATTATATGTAACTATTTAATACAATTAAAATAGTATAAATTATTTATACATTTGGTCAAGGTAATTTTGCTTTAATTTTATTAGCAGTAATGTTATTCATTACATTATAAACGTTGATTTTTAACTCTGTGAATTCTATTTCTTATCTATTGTATTCTTCATATTCTTTTCCTTTTTATTTTGGATGTTAATACTTATTTGTTGACTAGGTGGTAAAGTTTGTAGCATTTATTTCTCTGATTTAGAATGATCTGGTAGTATCTTGTTTTTTCTAATACTCTAAACGTGAACCTGTTTAAGGTATGTTTTTTAATAAATGAATTGTTTAGTTTCGTATGAAAATAAATGTATATAAATTGTATAAGAATAGGGAGCGTGTTGCGTTCAAAACCCTGCAGGTAATTTTTTTCTGCATGCATTTTTAAAACATCCTAAAAGTTCTCAACACGCTCGATTTTCTACCATTTGAAATTAGTGTTATTTAATAGAATTTCTCACGTAATTATTCTACAGAAGTTTGCCTTATAAAATCAAACAACTCCTTTGCAACGTAACATTTTCTAAGCAGCTGTTTGATTATATACGGCAAAATTTTATAGAATAATTACTTGAGAAATTTTATTAAATAACACTAATTTCAAATGGTAGGAAATCGAGCTTGTTGAGAAATTTTAGGGTGTTTTAAAAATGAATGCAGAAAAAATAACTTGCAGGGTTTTGAAAGTAACAAGCGGTTAGCGGTGCTGCAAAGAACTAATCTTTAATATGAAAATGGTAAGATGCACATGAATTTGATTTCCGTTTTTCGCTGAGATACGCTGCCATTTTAAATCTAATGCTGTTGTATTTCAGAGTTTACATTCAGGATTCCAAGACTGAGTTCTAAAGCAGGCTGATTTAAAGGCACCGTTTAAAGGCAAGGCTAAAGAGATCGCTAACTGTTAAGTTTTCGTTGCTATTCTTCGTGCATTTGATCTGATGTTATAATCCTAGATCAAAGTGTCAGCATAACGTTTGGTCAATAAAATATTTAATTTTACTTTGTACCTAAACATCTTGGTACAAATACCTAAACATAAATTTTATCGTTGATTCGAAATGCATCTTGTAAGTATACGTTTCTTTACATTCAACTACATCAGATGTAAAATCCCGTCGGTCAAGATTTTATTTCCTGTTTGGTTAGAAGACTTGTCGATTTTAATTTAGGACATCTGTTACTAGAGCACTAGAAAAGAAATCAAATAAGGGTAGCATTTGTTATTTTATATTTACCTCATGTTTAGGTATGTTTTATTTCTATTTTAAGCTAAGTCCACACATCAAAAGCGATAAAATAGTTTCTTAGATTGTAATTTAGTACAATTTTCAGTTATATATTAGAAAGACGAAGCTAGTTGAGCTACGTTTGAATAATCTGAATTAATATTTTTAAAACTTTGCAAGGAAAAATTTACTCAATGTAAGACAACGGTTTCATGAAATTATTTGTCAAGTACTACCTACTTACTGCTTATTTTGTTTCAATAGTATTAAAATGATACTCATATTTAGATAATTGTTGATTACGGTACATTTTCGGTTTTTATTGCATTTAATTGCATTAAGTTTATTTAATATCAAATGATATTAGCGTAGCATAAATATGGGATCATAATTGTGTTTTATTTACAAAAACCCAAAGCTAGAATTTATTTACAATTAAAGTTTTTTTTGGTTGTAACTTTCAATGCACTTACAGAAAAATTATTTAGTGAATAATGCGTCAAGCATCTTGATCCAATTCAGGGTTTTATTTCATTTAGAGTGAACACGATTTTTCAGCTGTGTTTATACCTCCCTGGGATATTCTCATATGTAAGTCTTTTGCTTCACAATGTGATCTGTAACGGTTGATGCTAGCCGTACCAGAGTGAAACTCAACACTCTATCGTCACATATTCTTTTTAAACCAGCTAGAAATGGGTATGGTGCAATATTTATTAATAGAATTTATATTAAACTATTCATTATTCTGTTGCGTTACGATAACGCCACTCAATATGTATAGAGGAGGTAACTGTACTATAGTCCATTCAAATTAATTTTAGGATGACGTCAAATGCAGTAATTAAGTGATGACAACCGTATGCAAATAAATACCTAGATTTGTACTTGAAGAATACTGACATTTAAAAAAATAAATGTTGGCAGTTCTGTACGGCGTTGCCACCAATTCTTCTTGCCAATGGGAATATTCATATATCTTTCATTAAATATATTATGATTTAAGCTAACATTGGCAATGGGGTATTTTATTACGTTGTGACGTCATCCTAAAGTTAAAGTGAGTGGTCTATACAAACCTATTAATTAAATGTATTTGCTGGAACTGTATATTATAGTATAGTATGTCGTACGAGTAGGTCGCATTGACCGTCGCGCTACTAATAAGTAGTTGTGTGATCCTAAATTTATAAATACAATGAGTCTCACTCAGTCAAAAAGATCAAGTACAGCTCCATCTGGTGCAACGAATGGTTCAGATATGAACATACCAATCTATGTCAATGACCTTGCAGATAAAATTGTTATAAAACTGGCCGGTAATGATGTACTTTTAAAGGAGATAAGTAAAATAGTAAATGATTCTATTGTTGAACAATTTGGAAATGCCATTAAAAATATGGAAACAAAGGTTAGTCGATTAGACATGGCTTTTGAAGAGATAAAATTTAAGCATGCTGTAGCGTTGGATACGCATGAACAAATACAGTCGACGCAACAATATTTGGTTATATGGTGTTCCCTTTGAAAGAAACGTGAGTTCTGAAGATGTAGCAATTATTTTTTTTAAAGACAAATTGCATCTGGATATAACAAAGGATAGCATCGATGCCTGCCATCATGTAGTCGGTAAGGATAATCAACAACGTATAATTGTCAAGTTTCTGAGATCAAGTACAAAAGAACTAATACTTCGCAATAAGAGTAAACTTAAAGTATCAAATGTTTGTAAAGGAGGACTTAACAAAAGTCCGTCTGACAATTTATAAACAGGCACTAACTATCTTTGGGACAAAAAATGTGTCGACGTTTAGAGGAATTGTTTGTGTAAGATTAAAGGATAAGAGTGTGCATAAGGTTATCACATTAAATGATTTGGATACTCTCAAGAATGTGCGCTAGCGTGGTAATTTGATTGCACCTGTAACCATCTGTTGTTAACATTGAATCTTTTTCTGTTGCCGCATCTAGAAATTAAAACATACCTACTTTAATTAATCTCAAAGAACATTTTAAATTATTTTACTATAGTAAGTTTCACTTAGAATACAATTCAGGTTTATATTATACGCAAATTTGCGTTCAGAATTTTTTTTCTTACACATATTATATACATATATCATATGTGTGTGCGCGTGCGAGTGTGCGTGTGCGTGTGCGTGTGCGTGTGCGTGTGCGTGTGCATCTGTGTGTGTGTGTGTTTGAATAGTGCTTCTTGTTTTTAATTACACTTATTTTACAAGTTTATCTTATCGAATTGTTGATCGAGTAGCAAGTCGATTATTATATTAATTTTAGCAGTATGAAAATTGCTCACTTGAATGTAAGGTCACTACTTTCAAATTTTAATGCTTTTAGTCACTTTATTTTGACAAATGATTATATGATTTGTGCATTACTGAAACTTGGTTGACCTCCTATGTTACTACACATACAACTGCACTGTCAGGTTTTCGACTATTTCGCTGTAATAGAAAAGATAGATAGAGGTGGGGTCGCAGTTTATCTAAAAGAAGCTTTCGTTGAAAAGTAATTTAGAACACTTATGGATTAGTCTAAAAATTAATCGTAGAAACATTTTCATTGGAGTTACCTATAGACCGCCAAATAAGAGAAAGAGACACTAAAATTCAGGATTTTATTGAAGATATGGAAAATATCATGTCATTTATAAAACCCATTGCTGACATACCATTTGTGTAGGTGACTTTAATATCAATATGTTAAACTCCACCAATCCTTTGTCGCAATGCTTCAATGCTTATGGTTTTTCTTAACTTATTCAGGAGCCTACGCGCATACAAAAATCTACTACCCTTATTGATCCCATTTTTACAGACTTCGACCAAGTAAGAGATTGCGGTACTATAAATGCAGATTTGATCAGTGATCATAGGCTGGTTTTTTGTGATTTAAATATTGTTAGCAAGTGTACGCCAAAATATGTAACTTTTCGCAACTATAAAATTTTAATTACGATCACTTTACGAGAGATTTACAGCACTTGCCTTGGAAAATCTGCTTCGAAAACCGAATCTTAATCGTAAGGTTTGTCTTTTCAGCAAATTTATTCTAGATATATTCAATATTCATGCGTCATTGAAAACTGCTCGCGTAGTGAAGCCTCGAGCACTTTGGTTAGCAGATAGTATAAAGCAATTAATGAAAAGGCGTAACACTGTTTTGTCTGAAATACGTAAAGCAAAGAAAAAGTCTATGTTTGAGACACTTAATAGAAATGACCATCATGAGAGTTGGAAGCTCCTTAAAAATCTTAATGTAACTAAATCACATAACAATATTTCATTGTCTTAGCACCTGTCGAATCCTGACGAAGTCAATAGGTACTTTGTCTCTTCATGTACACCTGATGATAAAAATTGTCAGGAAATGATCAATTTTTATAAAAATAATACTTTTAGAAACAATCTACGATTTGAGTTCCGAATGGCTTCTGTGGAGGAAATAAATAAATATCTAAATAGTTTCGACTCAAATGCATATAGATCTGATGGTTGATGTTAAAGTATTGTAGTCCTTTTATTGACGCTTACATTTTACATATTATCAATTGCTGCATCGAACAAAATACTTAACCGGCCAATTGCCATTGCAGTTCCTATTCCTAAGGTAAACGGCCCTAAAACCTTTTCTGATCTGCGAGTGATTAGTATTTTACCAATGGTTTCTAAAATTTTAGAAAAAGTGTTAATTAACCAGATGTTGAGTTCATTAATAATAACAATTTGCTACCGGATTGTTGGTCCGGATTTCGAAAAAACTTTAGCACAATTACATATTTAGCTAATGTTACTGATGATATTTTAAGGTCAAGGGATAAACGCTTAATTACGGTGCTTGTGTTAATTGACTTTTCCAAAGCGTTCGATACGTTTAATCATAAATTGCTGTGCTAAACTACGCTATTTTGGATTCACCGAGTCTACAAATGCGTTGTTGTAGTCTTACTTAGTAGATAAATCTCAAAAAATTAAAATTGGCGATATTCTGTCAGATGCTATGCCTGTATCATCAGGAGTTCCGCAAGGCTCAATTCTTGGCCCCCTTTTATTTATTATTTATACAGCAGACTTACTGAATTCAGTTTCCAATTGTAAAGTGCAAGCGTATGCTGATGATGCTCAGTTGTATTATAGCTTTCCCATCGATTAATTGCGGCAGGCACAACATCTGATCAATCAAGATTTGCAAACTATAACAAATCTGGCGGGTAAACACAATCTTATAATTAACGCCCGGAAATCAAATGTTGTTGTCCTTTGTAAGGAAGCTTCATACCAAAATGTTAGTACTTCTTTATCCATCACCATTAATAACGTACCGCTACCTGTGGTACAGGCGCCAAAAAATTTAGGAATAATACTTGTTTTTGTTTCCCTTAAACTTTTGTATTCGGCTCGCCATAGGTTTTGGATCTCTGGGAACGTCTTTTTAAAAAGTTTTATCGCCAAAAACACTTCTATCAAATTTATTTTTAGTTATGTAATTACAAAAAAATGACTTATTTCTGTTACAACTTAGACGTTTATATTCATTAAACATTAAGTAATTGAAATTGACAAAAAAACTTGAAGTTAATAAATCAATAATTAATAATTAAAAATTACGGTGAGTAGCTTGAACCACAAACAATGTTGAAGTTATGAAGTTCAAAGACTGACTGACGATCAGAGACACTTTACAGTATTTGTTAAACCTCTGACCTTACTTCATCATGTGGGAAAGTGCAGATATTGCTGTCTGCAGTTTCTCGATAAATATACAATGTCTTATTCTACGTAATTTTAATTAAGACTGCTTTATTGCAGTTCATTGTTTCTGCACCTGCAGTATCAAGTTGCGTCTAGAATAAAAAGTTGTTGCTTCCTTTCTTATTTCTGATATAAGCTCTATTAAACTTTAATTATAACCTTTATTTAATACAATGTAACTTTCTATTACTAAGACATAATAAATACGTTTAATTTTATATACATTTTTATATGGGGATATGTAACTCGGTCATATCTTAACCTGTAATTTAAAAAAATGTCTTGTTGAATCTCTGGTTCTATCACACTTTAACTATGGTGACATATTTTATGGGCCATGTCGCAGTTCCTACAACAAACGAAGAATCCAGTTAGTCCAAAACTATTGTTGTCGCTTTATATTTGGCCTAAAAAAGTACGGTCATGTCTCATCTAAAATTAAGCAGCTGTAGTGGCTAACTATGGAACAGCGGCGCATCTTCCACTTGGGTAGTTTTGTGTTGAACTTATTTTACTTCCTTCTGTAACATTAAAAAATAAAGTTATTTCTAGGACGGAAACACACTTTGTTAATGTTAGAAATCGACATTTTATACACTATTCCCAGACATTCCTAGGTCTTGTTTCAGAAACGTTTTTCCTACAATTCAGTTAAACTCTTAAATTCCCTTCATATTAACATCAATAACATGACAATTAAACAATCACAGCATAAACTTCATCTATTTGTTGAAAGCTTATAATACATTATCTTTTTGCACGAAAAAACCATTTTATAGCAGAGATTGTTTGCTTCACGATCAGGGAGGTTTTTATTTTATTTTATTTACTTGCATCAGTTAATCTTTTAATTTTATCTATGCGCTTTAATCCATTAATAAATATTAAACTCTTATTTTTTTTTAGTTTTTTAATCTGGGTGCCTGGTCTTGGTCATTTAGGTGGTTAAGTGTACGAATAGCTAGCTAGCTAAACTTCGCTATCATAACGATAGAGCCTTTGTCGTGTTCTATTTTGAGATTTTTGTTTGTGCCAACAGACTATATTATTATGTTAGTTTTAGTTTATATTATATCTGTACACAATTGTATATACAAATAAAGTCGATATAATTAACTTGTGGTCAAATCTGAATATACCGTTCTCCTATGTTATTTCTTTTATCCGTTTAATTGTTTTTTTTAATTGTTTTAGTTTATTCGACAGGCAAACATTCTGTCCTTGTAAATTTATATTTATTAATCCTTTCTTTTACAGCGGGGCGAAGTGAGTTTGATTATTTCTGTGCTCCCTATTTCCTAATCTCCGAATTTGCTAGGGCGGCATCTATTTCCTTTTTTTTTTGTTTAATAGTAACGCGAGTTATGTATCCCCTAATCTATATATGTACAAATAAATAGAAATTATTAGAAAATCACTAAGAAACTTAAGTTAGACGCAACATTGTAAATTCAAAGATAAATCAGAAAGCTTATTAAAAGTTTGCAAGCAAGTTGTGAGAACGGATGTAATACATTGCATTCCAGACGTCAGTGATACTGCAGTTGCAGATCACAGACGGTTAAGAAACCGCAATTACTTAGAAATTAAAATTGTTACATTGTATAATGAATAGAATAAAGAAATAAGCAGACATGAGCTCTGCAAGTTCCCACAGACATGTGAGGGGCAAGGACGACATAAATACTCCGGGAGCCCCAGATCAGTCAGTGAGTCTTGAGTATTTCAACTTTAACATTATTGTTTGCTTAGGCTACTCGCCCTCAATTAAATTCAATTATTATTTTATATCGGCTTAGAATAATTATATCAGTTTGTCAAAATTCCACATTTAATATCTGTTTAAGAAATAAAAATTGTTACAAGAAGTTCTGGAAGAAGTTTTTAAAAAGACCGCTCCTAAGGCCCGAAACGTAACTCGCGTGCGGGTATTCCTTCTTTACTTTACGGTTTTATTTTGACCCGTGCATTTTGCCGTTACACACTAATAGTAAAACACCCGGTATATCGTCACTGCAAAATTGTTGCTAATAACATCAAAATGAATATTCGGGAAATGTAAGAAAAAAATATGTAGTGTAATAATTTTAAGGCGATACTCCCTGTATGTTTGTTGTGGTTTGTTTAGCATTCTTCTTAATTTTTTTTTTTTGACAACGATCCTAGGTCATGGATCAAAACGTAAATAAAATAGATTTTAAAAACTATGAGTGGTTTCATTCCCAAAGAAGATTAAGAAGAATTTTAAGGCGGATGTAACACAAGCTTAACTTAAAATTTACAGGTTTCTCTTACGTATTTCTATCATAATCTGAAACTAAAGTGAAATGTAAATAGGAATTACTTTAATAGGCAGTGAGTGTGTGTTGAAACCACGAAAGCCCCAATAACATGAGAATATTACTTGCCTGTATATGGACGATTTCTATTCTTCTCGCTTGCTTTTGTTAAATTCATCCATTACAAAGTTCGTCCTAATGATTATGAAGGTTTATTATTGCGCGTAAGACTAACGCTCTAACTCCGCGCCGTCTACGTAATTACTGTTGAGATAAGCGCTATAATAATTACACGTTGGAATATAAAGGAAGATAGTCATTCAAATGCTTGAGAAAAGTAGATTAAATGTTTGCTGAAAATTAAAATCTTTTATAAGCTTTAACCCTGCTGAGTTATTCAGTTTATGCATCTCAACAGGGTTGTATTTAGTTATACTAACAACTTACTCATTATAAGTTTTGTGTGGTTACTTTAATAAAATAAATTCGTTTAAGCATTGACATATTTACATTTTAATACTACGCCTAGATTTAAGATAGTTGATATTTAATTACCTTTATTTTTTGTGTGACTCATTGATCATTCTTAATACTACCACAGGTTTACAACATCGTCTTTTAAAAGACACATTGTCAATCAAATGGCCACAAACCACAGATATTAATTATAGTAAATAAATATCCGACCGGCACTTTAAATAGTGTCTTTAATATTTGTTGCACAAACAAACATGACTAAGAACTAAGAAGGGTACAACTAACTATTATAACTGGCACTGCTGAATAGAACTGTTCTCGCGTTTTATTAATCATCATCATTTTTGATTAAAAATATCAATCTTCTTCGGTCTTGACCAAATCTATTTAGGACTTCATTTATAAATGCTTGTTTTCCCTACCTACCATGTCCTTATGTACACTAAGCATGCATAAACCTGATAATCTATCCCCTGACATGCTTGATCTAAGCCACGATTTTACCCGCTTTAGCGTACTAAATGATCTTTCTATTGTTGCAGTAGTTGGAGGTAATGCCAAAAAATATTCAGCGCAGTTTTGATAGCCGAAAAAAAAGAAACTTCATTATCAAGCAAATGTACAATGTCTGTATCTTGTTGAATCTCTCTATTTTGCCAAAGTTCAACCCACGTTTGCAACTGTTCTGAAAAGTTATCAATGTTGTAACTTCTGGCTATTTCTTCTTTTTTTATTTAACAATGCTCTTTTTTATATTGTTGTCTTTTAAGTTATTTGGATGTAATCCAGAGAGTAAAAAAGAAGTCGCAGCATCTTCAGAAAACCTTGTAGAAATAGACTGTATAACAGAATCCAAATAAGGAATAAAAAGGCTTACTCGAAAGTAATCTTCAACACTACTCATATGATAATTAGACCTATGAGTTTGTCTTGGTGCAATACGTGGTAATGTAATTTCCAATCCAAAACCATGGGCATGTTCAACACTTTTTTTATAAACCTCTTTAAAATATTGTTCAGGATCACTACGGTGTGTCTTAAAAAGTTTGAGTAGTTCATCTATGTGCTGTTTAACGGAAAATAAGTTTATACTTTTAGACTGCAGTGCATTACAAACAGGTTCCAATTTGCTAGAATATTTGGCCATAATATGCAGACAAAGAATAAATTTCGACGAAGAAACGCAATTTAAAAGTTGACTGGCCCTATTTCTTGTCTGAGTATTTATTTCACGGTTATGAGCGTTATGAGCGTTCATAGTATCTGCAAAATATTCCGCAAACAACCTCATTGATTTATATTTGGCGGACCAGCGTGTTTCACATAATAGTAGAATATTTGAAACATATCTACGTCTTAATGGACTATTTCGAAAGAAAGTAATTACTTCTTTAATGGTACCTACTGAATTTTAAATATCCGAAATCTTGTTCAAATCATTTATCACTAAATTTAATCTATGGGACGCGCAGTAAAAATATATCGCTTTTGGATATTTATTTTTAATAAGTTTTTGGACTCCCTGCTCATGACCTGCCATCGTCGAGCAACCATCAAACCTTAATCCAACTAATTTATCCATACAAAGACCATATTCATTACAAGCGTTTAAAATTGCAGCAGATATACCTTCTGCGTTCATCGATGTAAGGACTACAAAGTCTAAAAATTCTTCTCTGACCGAATTGTCATTACTAACAAATCTTACTCCAAGTGATAACTGTTTTACCCCAGCAATATCTGCACTTTCATCAGCCAGAATTGAAAATGCTTCACTCAAATTCACATCTTTCACAATTTTTTCCCTAATTAATGTTCCACAAATTTAAATTATTTGATTTTGAGTTCTGTGAGAGGTGTATTTTGAGTTTTTCTTGCAAAACTTTAAGTGCTCGTTTAGAATGTGATCCCCACTTTCTATTCTGAATTGTAAAAGATTGGTATAAGTTTTTTGCGATTCGATTCAATCAAATCCCGCTCAGCTTCATTTATTTGAGAGGTAATTGATAGACGTTTTCCTTCAATAATTTTTGTAAAACTAGAAGCTTTTATAGTTGAATCACGATGCCATTCGGTTGTAGCATGTGCTTTTGCAGAAGCGATAAAGTCATGATATTTTGTGAAGGGCTTCACAATGAAAGAACCAAGAACCCCTCTTTTAACAGTTGGCCGAAAAACTACGCAATATTTGCAAAGTGCGCCTTTGAGTTTTGGAGAATACGCAAGCCAATCGTATTGTTGAAGCCAGTCATATCTACAATCACGTCTTCTTTCTTCGGAATCGTTCTTGAAATTATATTTAGGATCTGGTTTGTAAGGATTTGTTAATAATGAAAAGCGAACATCGTCGGAAAGTGTTTCAATCGAGTTAACAAAATTGCCCAAATCGAGCATGTACCCATTCTTATCAGTTGAAAGATTGGTGTCATATTCACATGTGAGAGATTTTAAAGTATTAGGTGACGAACTACCAGCTTTATTTAGATCATTGACACTATTATGTACTATACTATTACACTCAAAAATAGCATTAGCACCAGCACCGCTACTACTACAGCCTATGCTAGATGATTCTTTTAGTTCATTTCGTTTAAAAAATTTTCTAATATCCATTGTTAGTATTGTTCCTGATCTTAGATCTGAATTTCTGAAAAAAAATAACACGCTTTACTTTTCTGATACTTCAAAAGGAGAGATTTGTTAATCAAATAGACTTTAAAGAAAAAAAATAAGAATCTCCCAATTGCAAATAAATATTATGTTTAAATATGTATTCTCACGCATTAGGTACATTAGTACTTACTGCTATCCTATCCGTAACTAAACTGTAACTGCAATCTTCGGCCTTCTTTAAAAACAAAAACCAGTAACTACACTACTTATCAACACTGATAATAATAGCTACAAGGAAAATGACCAATCAATATCTATCAACATACACGTCTTCTACTAATTCAACAGTCAGATAAAGTTTCCTAAGTCACAAATTAAAAGTACACCGCATTCAAAAAACACTGAATACAAACTGAAGTCACTAAAGATATAGACGTACTTTACTGTTATCGATAAAGAATATATTTTTTCTCAGAATAGAACACAATGAGACATTTGTAGAACATTCCAAAGTTTTAGTTGTAGAGTACTTGAACCTGTACAATAAGAAAGAAACCATTATGAAAGCTTTTATTTATATTTCGTTTGAATAGAAACTTTCAGGGTAAAGATATTTAGATATTAAAGAATGAAAATAACAGTTTTGTTATAGGCGGTTAGGGTTACTATTGTAAGGTAATCGCATTAATTCGCATTTCCTGCTTAAAATGACATACAAAGTCGGTCTATTTATAGTTAGACAATAGGCATACCTGTAGTGTAATCTCAACATTTAGGTTTACTTTATTTTTAAACATTAGTATAACCGATTGTGAAATCGTAATCTTCTTCAATCTCTAGTGAAGGTGCACTTCGTGTTGCGATTTCTAGAAAAAAAAACCAAAGGAACATATTCAGGCGACCCCCATTGACCCCCTTTGTGGGCGGCCTAGGAAGAGCACAAAGTCTCTCCACGTCCTATTGTCTATGCATGCGTGTAGAATGTTAATACAACGACTTGGTTCAGAGTTCTTGTGTGCTCACTATCATTTTCACAGAGTTGATCCTCTTCTAGTGATTTGTTCTCAATATTGCTGGAGTGATCGCAACAATGTATTTCGCAAAACGTCCTTTGAGTTAGTTAATTTTTCCGCAACGTGTGCTAGAAACATACTGTTTAATTCGTTCCCATAATAAACTGCTGTACCATGACAGATCAGGAACTTCGGAATGGTTACCCCAGAAACAGGTAAATGGAAATAACCACGTCCAATCCATTGATTATACAATACCTCACTTAGATATTTTCTAACAATAGCAAAATAATGGACTGATGCTTTATCGGGATGTAACTATTAATTACCTGACAGTCACAATACTAGCAGCTGCGTAATCACGTTGTTACACACTAATTATTATTTAGATGGAAACATCATGTGTGGGTGAGTAGTACCACCTATTGGAGAGTAGTAAATTCTTTTGATTCAATATGTGTCTTTGAAGGGATGGCTTCAATACTAAGAGAACTGCTAAAAGTACTATTCATTAACCTAAACTTTACTTCACGCGAAGGTACGTCGTGAGTTGGACTTCTCGAAACAGATAAATAAAGACAAAGAAGGCGCCGCTATAATTAGAAATATAAATCGGGAACAAAAAAAACCTCAAAGGGATGCTACACAATTCAACTAACTTGCCAGACTTTATTCCGATAGTAATGGCTTTGAACAAAAAATATACTTACTTGAAAACTATAAGCATTCTTAAATTTTTCGTCTTGGAAGTGGTTGGGCGGGTACCTCTATTATTTTCTATTTTAAGCTAATGTACGCATTTCGCTGAAATTCTCACAGCCTACATTTTTCAATATCTGTGTTCGATAGTCGAATCCAGGTCTACCTCTGCCTCTCATATTTCCCTTCTCTGCTTCTAATATAAGCCGCACTAATCTCTCATGTCTTAAAACGTGTACTATTATAACATATCTCATACTTTTTACTGTTTTTCACACATTTCTTTCTTCGACTACAATTCCTAGTACCTCTTTGTTCTTAACTTTCTCGGTCCACGATATCTTCACCATAAGCGTGTAACACCTCATTTTAAAGGCTTCAATCTGTTTTCTGTTTGCTTCTCCTACTGTCTAAGTTTCACAACCGTACAGTGCTGCACTCAGCACATATGCTTTTAGTAGTCCTTTCCCTGTTTCAATATTTGTTCTCTTTGAACATAGCAGTTGCTTCTTGTAGTTAAATGCAGCATGTCCTTGAACTAATCTTTGTTTTATATATTTTGCACCTTTGCCATCTTGCGTTATTTGGTTTCTTTATCATCATTTTGTTTTCGACCTTATTTAAAATCGGCCTGACGCAGCTCTAACTTCCTTTCTATTCTGTTCTAATCTAAAAAGTTCTACATACCTTCACAACCTAAATTTCTAATAATTTGACTAATATAGCTTGGTCTAGGTCTTCCTATACTTTTCTATCTTTTTCTTATCTACCTGGCTCTACATAGATATTAGCATCTCGAAGGTTGCTAAAGAACTCCAACATGTTTATGTGATTCCCATATATAAGGAAATAAAATATTACCTGGATATCCCCTCCAAAAAGGAAAAGTGTTAGATTATATGTTATGTAAAGCTTAAGCAGCGAATCACTGCCAACATGCCAGACTAATTGTGAGTTATGTCATGATGACATTTAGTTAATTGATTTTTGTTTATTTTTTTTTTGTTTTGCTTTCGGACTTACTAAGGTCGGTTTGAGGCAGCTCTAAATTTTTTTCTATTCTGAACTAGTCTAAAAAGGTCTACATATCCTTCACAACCTAAATCTCTAATAATTTGACAAATACAGCTTCGTCTAGGTTTTCCTACTCTATTTTTATTTGGCAGTTTATAATCTAAGACCTTACTAAATAGCCCTTCATGTCTCAACTGGTGTTCTATCATTCTATGTTTCCTGACCTTTAATTGTTTTCACATACAGGGTTCCTCACCTATCCTTCTATAAACTTCTTCATTTGTTACTCTATCTGTCCAACTAATCTTTAACATTCTCCTATAACACCAAGTTTCAAACGCTTCTATCTTTTTCTTATTTACCTCTTTAATTGTCCAAGTCTCACCACCGTATAATAGAACGCTACACACGTACGACTTTAAGAAACTTTTTCTATTATCTAAACTAATACTATTAGCTATTAGTAAGTCTTTCGTTTTTAAAAACATTTTTTAGCTTGAGCTTTCTAGCTACTATATCCTTTCTGCTACGTCCGCCCTTTGTAACTATACTACCTAAATAGCAAAATTTATCTATCTCCTATAACTCGGTGTTACATATTTTTAATTTTGGTTATAACTAGCTGTAACCAACTTGTCATTATCGTTGACTTTCCTGAGTTAATTCTCATACTATAGTTACTCTGTAGTATCCCATCTAAAATATTTAAAAACTTTTTTCTAGACTCTGCTATAATGGCTATATCATTTGCAAAACATAACATGTCTATTTTCGGTCGCTGTACACTATTATTTATCTTTTTTCTCCCTCTAGCTAACTTTAAAGCTTACTCAATAGAAGCATTAAAAATCAAGAGAGAAAGTATACAGGCCTGTCTAACACCATCTTTAATCTTAACTTCCTTTTCTATTTCATCAAATCTAATTACTACGCTTTGGTTTTTATATAAACTGTAAATAATTTTACTATCCCCATGAGAGATTCCTATTTTTTGCAAAACCCTGAACATAACAATCCAATTAACCCTATCAAATGCTTTCTTCTCAATCTACAAACGCGAAATGAGTCCTTTTATTTTTTGTAATCTTTTTTCGATAATTACCCTAATCATTAGTATCGGTTCTTTAATCCCTCTGTCTTTACGAAAACTATATTGGTCTTCGCCTAAATAATTCTCAAAGCTTCTACTCTATTTTTAATTATATTGTTAGTATTTTGGAAGCGTGAGAAGTTAAACTAACCGTTCTAAAATTCTCACACCTATCAGCTCCTGATTTTTTTGGGGTTGGGATAATAATGTTTTTTTCAAAATCTATTGGGACCTCACCTGTGTCATATATTACTTTTACTAATGTATATAGTCTGTCTAAAGTTTTCTCACTTGCATATTTTATTAATTCTGCGGGTATATAATCTATCCCCGGCGCTTTATTTAGTTTAAGATCCCTAACAGCTCTATCAAATTCCTCTCTTAATATTGTGAACCCTATCCCTACATCCTCTTCTTGGACGTTCTCTAACTTAGCTATATGTCTCCCATATAGAAATCTTCTAAATACCTTTTTCATCTATCTGCTACTTCAACTTTATTTATTAGAAGCTCATTATTCTCATCTTTAATACCATTATATTTTTTCCTATCTTCTCTGAAAAACTTTTTAACTGCCCCGTTAGTCCTGAATGTTTTACCTACTCTCAAGTCATCATGTATTCTCTTACAATTTTCCTTAATCCATTTATTTCTAGCTTTTCTACACTCATGCACTATCTTATTTCTAACTCTATTATATTTTTGCCTACTTTCACTATCCAATTTTCAGAAAGGTTTAAGCTTTCTTCTATTCTGTATTAAATCCAATACCGCCGTTGTTACTCAGGGTTTTCTCTCTTCTACCTTTTTTTACCTACAGTCTGTGTTGCTGTATCATGTACAGCTCTCTGTATTTCTTTCCATCTATTTTCTATGTTCCCTCATATAGCTATTTCTTTGATCTTATTATATAATACTTGTCTATATTCCTCTTTTACCTCACCATGATTATGCTTACCTATATCCCATCCCTCTCTTTTATCCTTTCTCAATTTTTTGAATTTTAGATTACACTTCAATTTTAACTAAATTATGATCGCTATTTATGTCCTCCCCTGGATAACTACAAAAGTTCTTAACTTGGTTTCTAAATCTTTGTTTAACTAAAATATAATCTATTTGGTATCTAGTCCTATCACCTGGCGCTTTCTTGGTATATCTTCTTCTTACATGTTGTTCGAATAGGGTGTTTACAGCTACTAATCTATGTTCCTGGCAAAACTCAACTAATCTTTCTCCTCTATCATTTCGTCTACCATACTTAAATTTCTCTACCATTTTTCCCTCAATACCTTCTTACACTGACACATTAAAATCGCCCATAACTATTAAATCTATTCTTTCATCCTCGTACTGAGTATTGGCATGTAAACCTGTACTAAAACAGTGTTTGTGTGTTTCGTACTCGATCTAACCACAATTGTTCTATCACTAAATTGTAAGTACTCTTAAACTTTACGTCCTAATCTTTTACCTAACACTATTCCTACCCCTGCCTGTCCATTAGTTGAAAAAGTTGTAATTATTCTATAATTATGTTTCTAAAAGTCACTACTATCGGGCCATCTCTCCGAATGAGGGGGTATTTTACCTCCGGACAAGAATTTTACTTGTGAGTCTTGAAGAGGTTGAAACTGTTGTTGCTGCAATTGAAATCTCATGTGGGTTCTTTATCAGTGGCACGTGTAAATAAAAACAGAATTCGAATACAAATTTAATGCTATAAACCATATAACGTGTACAAAAACAAGCTTCTACATTAAATATCAACGCGTATAAAAACACAAAGTACCTACAACACCGGATTGTGTTGTAGTCGCACCAATTATTATAGAAAACAATCAATATGCTACTATCAACTAACGATGCCCGGACGAAGCCCTTTAGCATCTACCCTCACACACGTCCATTCCTCGACTGACCCTCTCTCCCTCTACCCCACTCATTGTCTTCGAGTCTGGAACCACCACAGTCTCCATTATACATAGTTCGTGTTTTAGGCCACGCATACCGGAGAAATATTGTGGTAGGTTCCCATATCTTTCCACAACACAGTTTTTAAAGATTTTAGCAAAAAGGCGTTTCTGTCACGAACAACCCCCAACAACCTTGTAAATTATTGAGGATCGTTCGAGACCAACCGACTCTCCTCCAATATCTTTTAGTCAACAAGGCTGCTGCCACTTACTGCGTCTTTTAATCGCCTTTTGCACTAAGTAGGTTTACTATAGTAGTATTCTTTGTTCCCTACTATAGGTTTTTAGGTAGCAGAAATCCCTAACCTTTTGTAAGTTCTTGTTTCCTATTTGTATTATAGGTTTTGATTTATTTTCCCCTCTTTTGCATACAAGTACTTTAGTTTTATTTTTGTTAATTTTCATACCGTATCCAGCTTTACTACTGTTTCCATTTCATTAAAGGCTGCTCCTAACGCTTCTTTGCTAGATACTAACACCAATATACCATCTGAAACTCTAAACAGATTGTTACAGTAATTCGTGCGGATAAGCAAGAAAGCAAAGAAAGTCAAGAAAGCAGCCCACACGAAGGTCCGCAACAATAAAAACAGGAAAGGAACAACTTATAAAAACTTGTAAGAACTTACCATGCTGGCTAAAAAGACGTATAGTGGTATGGGTAAAAGAAACCTCGATACAATTTTATTGGCAAATCATTAAAGTAAAATTTACAACAAATAAAAAAAAAATTCAACAAAAAACGGAGAAGAAAATAGATTTTTCGCATTTATCCATACGAGTTTCATATAATATCAAAATATAAATTCTTATATACAACAACATAAAAAAACTATAAAGTACTAGTACAAAATTCTAAATACCTCAGAAAAAATTTTTTACATACCAAAAATAAAATCTTTATCATCCATCCTAACATTCCTAGAAAAAATTTAAAAAAGCCTTATCTTGCGGATTTTCTAAAAATCATCTGCAAAATATTACTCAATATGAAATATAGATATTCTATATAATGTCTGCCCACACTTCTCAAGACTTAATCCCTGATAACTAAACAAAAAAAGATTTAATAGTAGTCAATAAATAGTTAAAAGAAACCCTTGCTCGACGAAGTGTACTTAGAAGTAGTGGTAAACAACTTTATATACGTTAGCCTATTGCCGCCAAAATGTAAACATCATATTCCTATTTGAATATTTAACAAAAGAAATTCGTAGGATGGATGGATGGTATTTACGAGCTCTTCTAAATTAAATTGTTATACCAAAAGTATCATTGCCTTATAAAATAAAGGTAAAAGAGAATGGTTGTCCTAGGGCTTGTAAGAATAACACGATGAACCAACTAAATTAGCTGATTTAAAAAGGAGAAGCAAGTATAGAATGTAGATAAAATAAATTCCAATACATGCAGTTTATGGAGGAATTCGGACGATGCATTCTGCGAAAGCCTCGTTCTGTGATAAGTAAGAATCTTGGGATCATCTGCTTCATCGCCGACTTACCATCGAAGAAGGAAAAAAATTCAGCAACCAACCTCGCTCACTACTTCAATATGATCGCCGACCCGTCCGAGCACAGATTCGAAGTAACACATTTCTTAGTAAACTCCTAGCATCAAGTCTGTGGTAGAAAAAATCTTCTGCGCGGGTTGTTTCAGTATTTAAACAATCATTCCGCGTTATAAAAGTATGGAACAACAGTAATGTTCCAAAGTTTATCCGAACCGAAAATCACATCTCAAAATCTAATAAAATTTAACCATCGCCACACTGACAATAAGCACAAATCGCTCACATAGCTGCTACGTACCATAACGTAGCCAGAAGAAAACGTAAATATTCCAAGCTAACTACCAATGCGGAGAGAGGAGGAGTTCCTAGCAACACCAAAAATAATACATCGCCAACGATTTTCTATTTACAATAAAAAAACACAAATATAGAAATTTCTATCGAATCAGCATAACAAAATTAACTAAGGTTACTATTTAATAAAACAATTTTACTCCATGAACAAATTCACTAATTGTTCCACGAAGTGCGCAATTCGTAGCTAACATGCAATAAATCTAATCAGTACTAAAAGGAATAACGCTGATACTTTCGTATTGGCAGATGGGTTAAGTACAAAACGCAAAAGCACTAAAGTTCGAAACTTTTCTAGTAAGGATTTTACCAGAACAAACATTAGCATATCTAATTTCAAATTGGGTTTATCCCTGGGTATATTATCAAACGAAAATAAGTCACATACATGGTTGAGATACTTATTTTGTCAGCCCTCGGAAGCGAATTGACACAGCATCGCCGCGGTAGTCAGTAACAACCATGCTACTATCATATTTGCAACGGTGGTCTACATGCAAGAGCAGTTGATCTACATCAAAGAATACTCGGGCTACGCAACAAGCAATTTACCCTCTAGCTAAGAGCTAACAAAAAGGAAAATCTTACTAATATTAACAACTCAGGAGCGCTTATCGATACACACCAAATCTACACACTTGGTAGAGGAGAAACGTGCATCGCTGTTGGAGTAACAGAACGAGCATGGCTCTTGAAGTAACAGAACGAGTAGTTTTTACAAGTACATCAACGCACAAGCTACAGAATCAAAGTTTAAAAAGAGTTCAAAATAACACAAACTTAAAAAGCAAACATCAGCGTTATTGAAACGCGATTGAAACTGGAAAACACGGTTTTACCGGAGAATAGTTGGATATATTATTTTGACAAATCTTTAGATGGGAACCCACTAGAACGCAATTATACGTTATCGGAAGGTATAACGCCCTCACGAATACCTATACAGGATCTTGACTAATTAATTGTAGCATAAACTTGTCGTTTCAAATCAACTAGATTTACCTTAAAAATTCTTAGAAAAAGCATTTATTATTAATTATGCTAAAGAATTTAACAATAGACATGGAATTTATACAAACGAATAATGAATTAACAAGGGATTTGAGTTGAAAATTATGTTAAAGCGAGCTTATCTATGCAGGTACAATATATCGGGTATTGTTGAAGAATTTAATACTAGAAAAGGATACGTACGATAAAGCAGAAAGCGGTTTTGTTTATAGCTCAAGCACATAATGAAAAATAAATCTTAGCACTGTCCCGTCCCGCATTGTAAAAATGAATTTATAACCCAGAAACTATCTGAATTCAAATAATAATTTTATTTGTTTAGATCAACGCAAAGCTAATTTGTGTCAATCTCACTAAAACGCAAGAAAAAATCAAATCCACCTTAGGGCGTTCAGGTGTGTAGAAATAGAACCACGTTAGATAGCAACGACCTCGCCTTTCCAACCGCTTCCTAGAAAACCCATTGTAGATAAACTTATTGTAAATAACAATTCATGTATAAAATGTGCTATATGGATGCGCATAATATCTGGCACGTCAAGTCGGTTGCCTTAATCTCGCCTTGCAATTATTGGAACGTAACGTAAACTAATTAATAATATTAATCGATCGCACTTCGTGATTGAAGATAATCTTGATAAATCACGTACATAAATTTGTGTAAAGATTTAAGAAAGCAATGGTTGCTGAAAACGGGTCGCCGCGTCATTAAACGCATCGTAATCTTTAAGCAAAATACCAAATATGATACTATATTGAAAAAACAAATCTGCTATATTTAAATTATTATTACATGTACTAATAACACGTACAGCGTGTTAAACTAGCAACTATTTCAATTTAGAGGAAATTCGGGAACGCTTAACAACTTTGCAGATGACCGTGGGTACAGTAAGGGGTACAAAATTTTACATTAACTATACGCCAAATTATTTAATTACAGGGACGGAACGTCACAAGATAAATCCCTTGTCTTTGCATAATAATTCCAACTGTCTTTTGCTTTTAAGAGTAAATATTGCCTCTTCGATTTACAAGTCACAAATTAACGGGGATAGCGCACACCCCTGTCTCGCCCCATTCCTAATATTTACTTCCTTACGTTTCTGCTTTAATTCTATTGCAACTGCTTGCTTTCTATATAAGCTATGGTACTATCTATCTATAACTTATTCCATTCTTTTTGAGTATTTCAAAAATTTCTCGCATTTTACATTGTCAAATGCTCTTTCCAAATATGCAAACCCTATATACATTCACACTCCTTCCTCTATTGTCTTCTGCATCATTGCCTTTAGAGCTAAAATGATCTCTCGTGTTCCCCAATTTCGTCTAAACCCAAAGATCTCTTAGTAGTTCTTCACCCCGTTCATCCATCCGTCTTTGTACAATTCTAGTTAATAGTTTTGACACGTGTGCTCTCAAACTTATTGTTTAAAATATTTTACATGTACTAGCATTGCTTTTTTGGTATAGTGACTATGGGATTACGTTTAAAAACTTTGTTTATCTCGCCCGTCTCATACATGTATCTTTCAAGTTGGAAGAAACAATCTGTTACTGCTTGTCCAACGGCTTTTAAAGTTTCTGCTTGCACATTATCTGTACTCAGTGCTTTAAATTACTTAACGCAAATTAATCAGGATCAATATCTGTCCTTATTGCTCAAAACGTTAAAAAAATAAACCACTTTTGAATAAGGAATTTTTTAATACAGGCAATTCCCTTTTTTTATAAACAAATGACCTTGATAATAAATAGACGTCGTCATTTTTGATTGAAAAATATAAGACTTCAAGATTAGTTACACCAAAATATGCTCAAGATATAAACCATTCGTCCGTAATCCACAAGCATATGACAATTAAGACAAATATATATCATTTACCTTTGCTCTAAAAAAAGATGACAGTACTGCGCATGATTACCACAAAGCGCTTACTTATCGCGCCATCTAAAAGAAAATTTGAAGGAAATGGATGTCATTTACTTTGATCAAATATTAGATAATCATCAACAATAAAAACACCCAAATATGACCTTGATATACTCGTGATCTAAGTAACAGATATCCTTGAAGGCACATGGAAACTTTAATTTTACAGCAAGAAGATACAGACCCTTCGCTTATACCGCATTAGATGACCAATCAATCAATCACCAACCACAGTATTCCCCTTCGGGGTAACCATGCCTAGTACCTCTTTCTGTGGAGACATACAAAGTATAGGTCTAGACTACTACACTTTTTTACTCCCAGCACCATTCACAATCTCTCTCGCATCCCTCAATCCCTACATACCTTTTTTCCTCTGCAAAGTTTATATATTGCTCTTGGCATGCTCTTTTACTGCTCATACTTCTCAACCTGTCGTTCTTTCAAAACCTCTTCTACTACATCCAACGATCTTTTACACGGTCTGCTTCTTGCAGCCTCACCAGTCATCTTACTTGCATTGTTACAAGTTTATTTTCTAGCAATATTTTCACAAATACCTAATTTAATTAATTCATAAAAAGTCAATTCAAATATAATATCGCTACACAATCTACGTGATAAATATTACATATTGTTAAATCTAATATAAGTTTTCGAACTGCGAGCATAAATTATAAATTAAGTGGTGACAGAAAATGCCATTTGTGAGCGTTACTGGAAGGGCTCCCTCCTTCTGATGATTGTAAAAATCGTAACTGTTGTCAGGCGGCAGCATACGTCAATAGGACACTTCCACCTGAGCTGTTGTTAGAGAAGGTCAATTGTTCTTTACATAAAAGAACATGGCGTTGCAGACCACATGTTGGTAGCACCGAAAGATTAAGGTCGATTTTCAAGATGAAATTGTCTCGGCGAAACTCATTATATGTACACGCTTGGCATTTATTAGTTCGTATAAGACGGGAAGTTAAATTGTTCTGATTGGCTTTAGGATAGCATGTAACTTACTGTAATTTAAGAAATTTATAAAATTTATTTAGTAATCAATGGAAAATTTATTGGTAACTATTTGACATCTTGTAGGAATAGTAAAAAATATTTAAAATTTTACTTGATATGGTAATCAATCTGGCATGGTTCATTTGTTCGATGCGAACGCCCTTAATGTTGTTAGATTTCAGTATCCAGTTTATTGGATTGTGTGGTATTGAAAATTTCTAACCTGAAATAGCTGAAATAAGAAGATTCCAATGTATTAATTATTATTCCGGGTATGGTCCTAATACCTTGCAAGTATTTTTCTGATGGATTAACATCTGGTATGTAATTAGTGTTTTTTAATACGTCAGCTGTAACTTTTGGTATGACAGTCAAATAAGTTTTTGTTTGTTCACGTGGAAATTTCCTAGTTCATTGTGTGAATGAAAAACAAGTTATTTTTAAACTTTTGTGAAAGGAATCTATAAAGCTTCACTTTTAATCTTTGTATTAGTACTAACAAAAAATGATAGATGGCGATATAAAGATAGAAAAGGTTAACTTTCAGAATTAACAAAAATTAAAGCTATTATAAGGAACTAAATTGTTTCATCTTGCTTTTCATTAATTAATGATTGGAATATTTTACCATTTAATGTGAAGTCTATGTAGTATTACCAAGACCAAATGAAGTTATAATATAAATTTAATTAATCCTAAAACTGAAATTTAAACAATTACAAGAATAAATTTTACTAGATTCTTATCATGTAAAAAACTACATTACTCTATTTTTGTGAGATATTGATTTTGATATTTTTTACCAAGTACATATGTACATATTTTTCATTTTTATAATTTAATCAAATTTTTAAAGATGATGTTTTGTAAATAATTTTAAACTGCAATTTAAAAGAATAGATATTCATTTTGCCCGAGACCATGAATATTAGTTGGAATAAATGATGTTTGATCCTTATTAATTATGAATTTTTTAAATGAAGGCACAAAGGGGCTAGTCTTGTTTAATCTGTTTACAGGTGTAGCAGTGCATCTTTAAAGGTCAATATCGAGCCATAAGTTAAGAAAACTTTAGGGATTGGGTTCTCGTAATATTTTTTGTATAGCGGTATTTGAGTATAGGTTTCCGCATTCGCCTTATACAAAAGACTCAAGTTGTGTCTTCTTAGTATACAAAAATTCGATGGCGCCATATTCACCATATTTTGGTCGAAGTTTAACCCCGACCCAAAGCTCATGTTCTACCCAGAGCAAATCGCTCGACTAGCCGCTTAGCCTTTGGAGGTTTCCTCATCTACGAGCCATTTTCCACCGAAACTAACCGTGGGCTCTTTACAGCTTCAAGAAATCCTCGTTATCTATCTGTGTGCCTTTCAGCTGGCCATATAGGAGTAAACAAAATAACCGCCTTAGTAAGGCAAAACGTTATAGCATATATACGCTTAGTAAGTCTATACTCATACTTTTCACATATTCAAACCATGTTAGCGTGCTACACTCGCTCAACTTCTTAAGGGTCACTTGCACTCTATACACTGCTCTGACCCATTTGTTTGGCACTTTGTCTCTCAATGTTTTTCCGCACACACATCCCAGGAACCTTCTTCATGCAGCATTTATAAAACTAACATGCTTCTTCTGCCCGGCCCAAGTTTCGCTTCCGTACCCAACGGTTGGCACAAACACACTGTCGTAAGTGACCAGTTTTTTCGCATAACTATCCCCACCCCCGAATTTCCTTCCTCTGATTCTGTATGAATTACCCTGAAGTCTCCACTCCAAAAATCTCCCGCCTCTGGCCAGCGGACTTCGCTGATTTCTACTATGTCTAGCGCTAACCTGTCCATTTTGAGTTTTAAGTTCTCTAGCTTACCTACTTGTTTCATACTTCTGACATTCCACGCTCCGACTCGCAGAATGTTCAGGGATCTTTTTCTATACTTTCGGATCACATGCTCCGAAGTAGTGTTCTCTCGGAAATCCGAATGGAGGACTATTTTACCTCCGGAATTTTTTACCCCAGAGGATGCCATCATGTTTACTGACAATTTCTGTACGCAGGATGTTTAAAAGAATAGTTTGATTGGTTTAACTAACAGGTACAGTCAGCGGCGTTTCTGATGACAGGTAGTTACGAAATATTGAAACGAACGGCGCGTGAGTATTTATACGGGAGCTTAAAATAAACGAAAGCCGTTCGGCAGGGTGTAATTAAACGTATCAACTTGAAATATGCGTAGAGGGACAAACGATTGGGCTAAAATTAGTGTATCTTTCGAACCTTTACAAGATGAGTAGATTTTTCTTACTTTAAATAGCGTTAGAAAATTTAAAAAGCATTCTATACAAGTTGTCAGTTTTATTATTGTTTAACGAACAAAATGATGCCGTAAATAGGCCACATTTCATTAAAATTGAAAACATGTATTATTTATCATTCTTGTGTATAACATTTTTGTTTAAAACACAACCACCATAAATATTCACGAGCGATAAAAGTAAGGTTGACTATTGTGTTGGCATTTTATTTATGCAAACTTCTCTTTTCAGACAGGACTCTCGGCACTGATGACTGTGTGCCTTAACAAGAAAGCTAATGCTAAGGAAAGCTGAAAATTAAGGTGACAGAATATGGAGGCCATTCGGAAAACAAAGAACATTTGGTTGTATTTTGAAATTAATTTTATTCTAACCAAACAAATATAACATACCTGATACTTAAAACCATTTTTCTACATAATTGTGGTACCGTTTCACCGATTTTACTATGACTTCTATATACTCAGTTGCCGCAAAATTGTTTAACCACTCACTAACACCTTATTTTACTTCGTCGTCACTTCTATAGTAGTTCTCGCTCAAAAAGTTCTGCAGTTTCAGAAAGAGATGGAAATCACGGGGGGGGGGGGCAAGTCCAGGTTAAATATCTCCCATCGAAACTGTTGCAGCAAGTTCTTCATCAATGCAGCAACGCCGCTAGACAATAATCCACGCCGTTTATTTTGAATGACGCGGTGGAGTAGGTGACTATTATGCCCAAGGTGACGGGCTCACATCCCGACACGGTCGCTTAAAAAATGTTAAGCGAGCATTTTTCACAAAAATACACCCTCGTTCGGATGAGAGGTTAAATGGGGATCCCGTGTGTGAGTGCTATCACGCACGTTAAAGATCCCTACGTTGCTTACAACAGCAAGGGTTCGGCAAAATTCAAAATTTTTAGGTAAAAAGAACTCGCTTCCTTGCCAATGTAGTACCTTCGGGTGAAGCATTGGAAAATCAAATGTAAGGTGGCGTAGGTGAAGCGTTCGATAGTAGTTTTGAAAGATCCCACGCCTTTCGCATTCAAAAACCGTATTACACTACGCACCTCACATATGGCGGGATTGTCGATTCTGTTACACATTTCAAAGACAGGCGTGAAGTTAGCCCCCAACTTTTGAAAAAATAACTTTCTATAACTCATTTGTTTGCACATAGTTTGCACATGTATGCACATCCGGTATTTTTGTTTGCACACCTTTCGTTTAAAAATTATTCAAGAAGCAATTAGGGAGGGGTGGCGACTTTCGGGAAATTTATTTTAACCCATTAACGCCCGAATTTTTTGCATTGTCCGATTTTGATGAAATTACACATCGAGGGAGACAGTGGTTAGACAGTTATTTTTCCAAAATTTCAAAGTGATATCTGCCTTAGATTTGTAGATAAGGGGTGTGTTCATACGATCACGCTAAGCGTTTGAGGTATAAAAATAAATGCATTGAATATATGTTGGTTTTTTAGCACTATCTACATAGCTAGAATTTTATTTTTCATGAAAACTTTTAAAACAAGAAATACACAGCCCTACATTACATTTACTGCATTCAGTTCTAACAGTACTTTTGCATTTCCACTCTTGGCATTTTCTTCGTGCGCATTGTTGAACTAAATGCTCCCTTCCATCAAATCTCACGTAATCGGCAACCATTACACTGCTTGAATTGGCACTAGATGATGGACGGCCTCCACCTTTTGGTGGATTTTTGAATGATTTTAGATAGGTCATTACAATTGCACGTTTGAATTCTAGTTGAGACAGATTCCCCCCACATTTTCTTGATAAATACCAAGCATTCTGAGCAGCAACATCTAGCAACCATGTAAATATCGACCAATACCATTTTTTCCACGAAAACTAATTCGATGACAAGCAACATTCTGGTCCATCAGATCCGTGCCTCCCATATACTTATTATAATATCCTATGAGCAATGGCTGCGAAACGGTTATAGTCTTTTTTTCAATCCTAGAATATCTTTGAACTTTGGAAACAGGATTTACACTATGTATATTGGATGCAACAGTAATCACACTGTTGTCAACCCATCTTGAAAAGATAATGTCTTTGTCACAAATTTTTTTGAAATCAAAAATTCCTCTTTCTTGTTTCTTTAAAACCTTGCTTGGAATGAGAAGGCACTCCTTGGGAACACGATTTTCCCTAACAGTTCCTGTTGCGCCATAGCCTCTTTCTTGTAAATTTATTAACAAGGGCAAACCTGTGAACAGATTGTCAAAATATATTTTTAGAGGTATACAAGCAATATGATTAGGGAGTCCATTCAATATTTGCAACAATGGTGTAGCTGCTTTTCCATAAATATTTTTGTATTTTGCACTTTGTTGAATACTTTTGCCTTTATATATATAAAAATTTATTAAATACTCGTTTGCAGTATTCAAGCACCAGGCTTTGTAGCCAAATCTAATCGGCTTAACCTTTATAAATTGCTTGCAACTGTGCTTGCAGTAGTATGCAATCATGCATTCATCATAAGGCAAATGCTCTTCAGGACTAAAATGTTGCAAACACTTTTCCTGCAATAAACTAATAATTGGCCGCAGTTTCCACATTTTGTCTTTTTTTGATATCATTGCATTATCTGCAAAATGTATGAATCTGTTGATCTCTAGAAATCTGGCTCGGCACATGGTATTTAAAACTAATGAATTGCGAACGTCTTCTGTGGATTTTCGATACGACCTTTTGGATGGAACTGTAACATACCCCGATAAAAATAGGATTCCAATAAAAACGCGTATTTCTTCAGCGGTAAAAGCAGGATCTCTTTCGTTTTTACTCATGGCATAACGAGCAGATTCAATAAGAACTAACTCCATGAACTTATCATCTATAAAAAGCTCAAAGAGCTCCACTGGAGTTTTACCAGCATATTGTTGATAATTTGGTTCGGGAAAAATGTTCTCTTTTCTGAGTTATCTTTTTTTCCCACTTATAAACAGTTTTTAAATTTCTTGCATTGCCTGAGTGGATGTGCGTCAACATCTTCACCAGATTCAATGCTCTCTTTATAAACAATTTCTGCGTGAGATGATAGCTGTCGCCCACATAAGTTATCCACTAAACCGCCTTCATCTTCTTCTGCAGAATCTTCATCAGAATTCAATGCTGGATCAGGAGGTTCAATAAATATACTATCAATTTCTTGTTCATCATTTTCTAGTATATCTAATGCATCCTGAAGTGTAATTCCGCTGAAAACAAAAGAATTGATATAAATTTGCTACCGGTGCTAGGAGATATTGTTAATGCTTAGCGTGTTCATATGATCACACTATTGTTAGACAAGAAAATATTAGTACTAAATATTTTTATTCAGAGAATTTATACATCCGTTATATAATATCGAATATATAATATCGTTTTATACAAAAAACAATTACACATATACATTTCTACTTACGTAAAACGAATATCGCTGGCTGCTGCTTCATCAACTACAAAACGTGAATGACCGTCCATTGTATTTGCGACTGTAGATTCCACTTTCTTTTGAAAATAATCTCTACCTGAACGCATACAAAGCACAACTGAACTTCTCTCAATCCTAAGAAACAACCACAAACCAAATGAATGTCCGCATCCGGTTTTGTAAGCGATTGTTTAATGTGACATAAGGTGTGTCCATATGAACACACAAAGCGCTAATGGGTTAAACCGGCGGAATTAATACATCATCGTTTGCACATGTATACATATCCATTATTTTTGTTTGCACACCTTTCGTTTAAAAGTTATTCAAGAAACAATTTGGGGGGGGGGGGCAACTTCACACTATCCCCCGACTTTCAGTAAATTCATTTTAAACGGACGAAATTAATAGATCATTGTTTGCACATGTATGCACATCTATTATTTTCGTTTACATACTTCATGTTTAAAAGTTATTTAACATTTAGCTTCATAGCCCTCGCTATACGATAGCTACTGTTGAAAAAGTGAAAAAATTGTTACAATGCGCCCAATTGATACATTTTCGTTTGCACATTACGAAACACATCAACTTTTTGTTTGCACACCACTGTAAGTCAAAAAAAAATTTAATTTAATCAAGGGACTAACTTCGCACTTGTCCAATATCGCATTTTTGTGCAATTCTAACATGTGATGATGTAAATCAGAAGATCTTCGTTTGGGCGTTGCTAGTTCGACGGGAGTGCGGTTAGCATTTGATTCCATCAAGGTACTTAATTATTATGCGTTCAGTTGTCTCTCACTTGTGAGTGTGTATGTAAAAAAAATTAATAATAGATTGAACAAGATATGCAATAACGTTTCACTGACATTAAATTGGAATGATATACTTAAACATACAAAAAATAAAAATTTGCGTAATACTACAAAATAAAAGCATATTTAATGAAGAATAAAAGGATATTTTATTAACAATATATGAAATTATATTAAAAGTATATATGAATCGTAAAAAGATTATATAATAGGTATTATAGTATAAACGAATGTATCAATTTTATAAAAAAAATTTTTAAGGATGCTCTGTTACTTTTATGTAAGCTAGAACACTTGGTTTAACTAAGGATTGTGATGCTGTTGAAGCGTGCAGTAGTGTACGTTTAAATTTAAGATCGTCATATTCTTCCCAGACCTCTGTTTCTCTGTGGCAATAAGCAATATAATGACCAGTGTTCTGCTCTTCGTTACAATTGTAAGAAACAACTCCTAATAATTTGTATCTGACATTTTTTATTCGTACATTTTTAGGTATTTCGGATAACAGAATGTTTTTTGGTTTATCTGAAAATCCAATCACTGATAACAGTATGCTGTGGTATGCGTGTTCGAAGTCGCATAATATATGTGCGTTGCGAATGATTTGATGGGAGATTTTAGTTCCGCAACTTTTGCACGGGATTTCTTTATTTGAGAAGAAAACATCGATAGATTTTTGTAATCCACTTTGCAGACCATCGTGAAGGATGTGCTTTGAGTTTATTTCTGCTATAGGGATGTTGCTAGTTTCCTCGTGTTGACAATCGATACATTTACTTTTCTGTTTAGCACTCGGTGCTTCAACTAACAACTTCGCAATTAATGTGGAGATATTGTAAGTGCAATTGATAACATTGTCTTCGTTGTCGAACAATGATCATAAACAAGAAATTATGTCAAAATAAATGGCGTTGCTAATACCATTGACATTATAATTTGAATTAGGGCCGCTGTACTTGCGGCCACGTCCCCAATGCTCTACTCGCAGGTACTACATTGGGTTTAAACGCGAAAATAATCGTGCTTCTTATTAATCCACCCCAAATAAAAATAAATAAAAAACTAACAAACTGAAACAAAAACTAAAAACAGAGTTTAAATAATGGTATCCCTAGCGTTGACTTTGGAGTGTGCCCGATCACAAGCAAAAATGAAAAGGGGAGAAATCCGTAATACCGGATAGCATACGCCGGCTCTGCTTACCAGTGCGACCTGAAGGGTCGACTCAAAACTATCCAAATCTAGCTAGCTAATTTAAAATGGATTCAAATTTTCTAAGCAATTGCCAAAAGTATTAATAGCGAATCCAGCTATTTTGCCTGCTCTATAAATTTACAAATTCGTCCTCCCTGATCTAAGTATTTTATCCTAAATTTGTCCCTAACGTTCCCTATCATACCCTAACTGACATAATATATCGTGGTGTTGCAGAACGTACCGATGAGTGTGAGCGTGAGCGGACCATTGGAATTGGTAGCCATTGATTACCTAAGCAACCTGATTACGAGTGAACAGGGGTATCGGCACATATTAGTAATGGTGGACGTTTTTTCAAAATTTGTTAAATTATTTCCGGCGAGGCGAAGCAACACGGTGCATGCTTTACAATCGATCAAAGAATTTGGAAGCCAGGTAGGGAGAATGGAAAGGATTTTGGTAGACAACGCAACTTATTTTAACAACCAAAAATTTAGGAACGGGTTAAATCGAGCGCACATTAAGGTGTCATTTAGCAGTATACGGCATCCGAAAGCAAATCCATGCGAACGATATATACGGGAGGTAATAAAATATCTACGGTTAGCAACGCAAGAGCACCATAATAGATGGGTTAGATATCTGCTGCAGATTGAAAATTTCATGAATTGTGTACCGAGTTCAGTGACAAAAACGTGTCCGATAACATTGATTCGGAGGATTATACCAGCTAGGCCATGGAGGGAAGAAGTCGAGGTACAAGACATCACAGAGTTGTTGGGCAGTGTTAGACGTAGGATCGAAAGGATGCAGCGTAGGGATATCGAGCGAAGGTGTAGCAGGATAAAAAAAAGGACAACTTTTGAAATAGGAGACATGGTGGTGGTGAAAAGGTTAAGAGTTTCGAACCGCGACAGGAACATTTGCGCGAAGTTGTTGTTTCCGTATGAAGGGCCGTACAAGATTACGCGTATTTTTGCGGAAGGAAATACATTTGAATTAGTTACTATGACAGGGGAATATCGTGGGCGTTTTCACTTGGAAAATCTATTCCCATATAAGGTTGTACAGGAAGAGGGTTTAGTAGAATAGTTGTTATATAGTTCATGCAACGGAAAGTTTAGTTTTGTTTTAGTTATAAGGTAGGTTAGTATGTAGCATAGTTAGACAGACATATTGAGAATTAAAAATAGGGGTTGAATAATTAAAATATGCAGGAATCCGAAAAGGGGTTTGTGTAAACAGGAAAGAGGGGGTTTGATTTTAAATAAAACTAGAAATTATGCACACCTGGAAAGAGTAAAGCCGACGCAATTTCCAATTTCATTCAAAATCAGTGGGGCCAATAAAATGTCTAAGGGAGCTACTAAGAGTTATAAGGGTTGGTTAGTACAAGGTAGTATATGCCAAACAAAAATAATCCACATATTTGATCACATAAACCTAAAATATATGTTTGCCGTATTTTATGTATACTAAAATACCATGCAAATATAGTAGTTGAAATTAAGTGCCAAAAGGCAATTTTAAAATGACTAAGTGGCGTAGTAAAATGTGAAATGCTCAAGGGTTTATACCGAGTTGAATTTTTAAAAGCCTTTGAAAGTACATTTGCCGTCCAAAAGCCGGATGCGTCTATGAATGTTCACTATCAACATGCATCCAGGGTCAAGTATAATTTATTTTGGTTTCATTTTCTATAGCATCAACTTTTGGACAATATTTGTAAACTCAAAATTATTAGTTATAACAACGTAAAATGTGATTGGTGGAATGTAAAGATTTAGGACATATATTAGAATTTAATGTGATTATGAAATTGTACAAAAGACATGGACTATGGTATGTGCGACACGAACTTAGGTATTTGTTATGAACTTTAAGATGTAGTAGGCTAGTAGAGAGTTAACATGGTCGCCTTAGAGAGTAAACAAAGGGATTATTTTTCGAAGCAATTTTGTAAAAGACGTGTTTAGAGATTATTTTTCGAACCAATTTTGTAAAAGACGTGTTTTCAGAACTGTGCTAATTTTGTATTCAGATAATAAAAGTAATTGTTTTAAAGTGAGTTTAATTGAAAAGTGGTAAAAGATACAAGCATAGGAATTATAAAGGGAATAGCAGTGATTGTGCGACGGAAAATTAGTGGATTTGGAGGGTGGTTTAAAGGTAGCAGGTTATCGAGAGTGGTTATACAGAAAGAAGTTTGATATTGGAGTGTGGTTTAAAGTTAGAAGGTCATCGAGAGTGGTTATACAGATTAGAAGTTGGATATTGGAGTGTGGTTTAAGGTTAGAAGGAGCATCAAACAGAAAGATAAAGAAACGAGTAGATTGGAGATTAGATACGGAGAAGCGGACGGTTTTATAGAGGAAACAAGAATTCGAAGTGGACATTAGCAGAAGGGAAGTTGTAACACGGTATTTTCTAAATTCTAAATTTGGGTTAATCATTTCAGATATTGGGGAACAGTAAATAGTCGAGGACACCTGGAAGCAGCACGGAAATTCAAGAACAGCATTGTGAAGACGTATACGGTAATTAGGATTTTGTGCCAGGATTCAGCAAGGCATCGACGGAGTATAGACCAGGTGAGTTTTTAAAATCATATTCTTTAATACGTCAAAATTTAGTCATATAAAATTTGGTTGTAATTTAATTTGGCACATAGTAACTTTGATCTAATTAGAAATTTTGGCATATACTAAAGTAGAGTAGCAATTTTAATAGTAAAACAAAAGGGTGCACGTTGGTTGGACTTAACACAACTACTTATAACGGAAACCCACTATAAGCAGTTGAATAACCTGAGATTAAGAGTTTTATAGAGTCGAGGCATTACATTAAATAGTTTATAAAAGAACCAACCAAACGGTGCAAGTACAAGGGGCGTGCATTAGGTGTGCACATTTTACAAAAGTATAAAATAAAGGGTATAATATAGGTGAAACACACAAAAAGTAGAGGGGTGGGGTATATAATAATATATACAATCTTCTTTTCTATATATACTGCGACCAAAAATTGGCGACAGAACGTCAAACAAATTAAATCAAGCCACAAAACAATACAATGCAGGCAAAAATATAAGTGTAAAAATAAATATAAATATAACATAAATATATAAATAAACATATAATAAATATATAAATAAATATCTGAATAAGCAAAAGCATGTAACAGTGCATGTATTAGCAAAATCAAATACATTATCAGGTGCACTCGCATGAGCATTATATCGACTAGCGTCATTACACAAAAACGTGCTTGTTAGATTATTTCAAAATCTGTTTAAAGTCACAACTCAATGCTCATGCGAGTACAGCCGCTACAATTTTATTCCTACCTCCAATATAAATTTCTCCAGCATCCGAAGGTCTGGTCGTCTACCTACATCTATTGGTTTTCTACCTTTATGGGGGAGTTGAGTATGCACTGTTAAAGTCCTGGTGGATATGCACTAAACGTTCTGGGGAGATCACAATCACTATCACTTCACTTTTAAGTCCTAGGTGGATGCGCGGTTTCACTCTATTTTATTATTTCTTTATTTATTACACTTATTTAAATTAATGAGGTTTCCTGATTTAGTTTGTTGTTATTTATTTGTTTCGTTTATTCCCGATTTTCCGTGCGTAGAAGGTGAGACAGTGATTGCTTTAGTGGTGTGTTCATCGTGCATATTAGAGTTTTGAGTATACTAATTTAATTATTATTATTATTATTGGTTTTCTTTTTTTTCTTTTATTTTTTTTGCAGGTTTTGGTTATAATGCTCTTATGTCAAAATCACGCCAGGTCGAAATCTATAATTTTTCAATCCTCCCACCATCCCCTCCCGACTTACACACGATTATCACCGTCTAATCTCCCAACCCTTTCTGCCAACTCTCTAAAGGCTGTCCAGAATACCTTCTAGTTAGCCACTTCCCCGACTTCCTCCAGGCTCTTTGGCCATGCTAGACCTACGATAGCTAATTTCGTATCAGCCAACCCTCGATTTGCTGCTTCAAGCGGGCAGTCGAACGGCACGTGATCTGCGCTTTCCGCGCCCTCACCGCATTCACAGCGGTCGTCGTTGGTTAACCCGAACCTATGTAAATACGCTTTCAGGGCGCCGTGCCCTGTTATCAACTGAACCATTTTATGATCGAGTTTTACCTCGATCTTGCCTCTAGCTTCTAAGCTCGGTATGAATTTGTGGGTCAACCAGCCCGTGGCAGCGTTGTTTCACCTCTCTTCCCATTGTCGGATTAACTTTTCACGCAGCTTTCTTTTAATCAAAGACTTCCGTATCGCCGAATGTGATATTCGAAAGTCGCCCGTCGCGGCCTCTTTAGCTAATTCATCAGCCCTATCGTTTCCTACGTTACTATTGTGCGACCTGACCCAACAGAACTTTAAACGTCGAAACTCGAGCGCCGTACGCGCTATCCTCCAGACGTCCGCTTGGAGGTCTGTCGAGGTGTTCATGTTTCTTAAAGCCGTCAGCGTCGATTTACTTTCACTGATTAAATAATACTCATCTCTGCCCGTATAGTTTATTACGTAATCGATTGCTTCTCGTATGGCTACCAATTCGCACTGGAAAATTGTGCTCCAGTTCGCGAGTTTGGTTTGAAACCGAAACACCTCCCTTTCCTGCTTATACACGACAAACGTCACGCCTGCTTGCCCATTGTCCATACGTGAACCGTCCGTATAAATTCTGATACTCATCGCGTCCTCATCACCTTTGACAAACTCGATTCCTCTAATATCAGCCGGGTGCCCCAACTCAAATACAACGACCTTTCTTGCAATTTCCCTATTACCAAGATTAAGATCTTCGATAATTTCGCGCCCTTTTCCTATATTTATTAATCGCCTATCTCTAATCTCCCTAACGACATATTCGATAGGGAGAGTCCTACTGATCACCAGGACTGCCTCCGTGGAGGTGGTCCTGTACGCCCTCGCCGCTTTTACCGCGGTTATGCGTTGTACGCTCGTCAATTGACGCACCTCCCTGACTTTACAGCCTTCTGCCCATACTGAAGCTGCGTACAGCATTGCCGGCTCAATTGCTCCGGCATAAACCGTCCTCAGCGATTCGTCCCTGAAACCCCACTTTATTTTAGCCGCCGCCATTATTTTATTTGATATTTCTCCGCCCTTACTTTTTACGTATTGTACGTGCGCTTTCCAATTTAATTTATCGTCGATCTTGACGCCGAGGTAGGTAATACAATCTTTAAATGGGATTTTCTTCTCTCGTAGCTCTAGCCTAGGAGGTCTCTGTCCTGGTTTCGTGCCATTGACAGCATAACTTACCACAATTCAGAAAAACACTACATTTTTGTATTACCCATCTACTATATGCTTATAGACAGAATCCACGTACGCTGTCGTAAATAATTCTGTTATTGCGCAAAATGCACATGTTGAAGTCATCTGAATTTTTCTTATGCCGACTTTCGTCGGCTTAAGCAAAGAACCATTTTGAAGGCAAATTCCTTTCTTTTTACGTAGTGGACGATTGTGAATGAAAGTTATGTCAGGACACGGTGTTAGGTATTTTCCACTGTTCTTTATAGTAATAAATTTTACTACAATATCATTCAGTGCTTCTTTTGGAGAATTCAAACCATGCCAATTTTCCTCTGTATCCAAATCTGGCTGTGTCGACTCGAGTGAATACGCAGTAGATATCGGGAGCAGGAATGTCCTGTTTTGATATTCTATTCTGTATAGGAGATTTTTTTTGCAGTGTGATTATCGAGAGCTGCCCATTCAATTTTACAGATACCTTCAAATCGAGCGTATGTGTTTAATAATAAATTTATCAGCTCGAAGGGGCTTGCTTTCACTGCCAAGGGTAATATTTTTAATATCATTAAAATACGCTTCTGATATAGCTGACAACGCAGCAGAATGTTTTGATTTATTAATAGGTACCATTACATTAGTCCATAAAACATAATATGTTGCCAATCCCAAAAATGGTACAACAAATTCTGGGCAATAATATGCATTAAGATGCTGACCCGATCGTGTTTTTCGGGCCAAAATTTCGGGGTTAGCGTGTAACTCGTCAAAATGAGATAAACTATTATCTTTCAAGTCAACATCCATTTCATTTAGTAAATGGTAGTCGGTATATTCTTCATTATCTTTTTCAATGTAATTCTTCTCATCGTCAATTGCAAAGTTACGTATAATTTCTAGATGATATTCTTGTTTATTTGCACATTCGGTGGTTTTATTATCACACTCACCAAGAGCTACTACTAATAGCGAAAGCAATATTTTCTCAAATTATTTTTTTGTTTCAATAATACTCAAAAACCCCACGCATTGTAAATAAAAAATTCGCGAAGCCTTCCCACGAAAACATTCCCATTTGGCTATCATTTTTATTATATGCGCAATATCCAAACGCACGAAACGTATAGGTATAATAGTCTTTAAGTTTTTCTCGTAATTTAGGCATTTTAAGCATAATTTTATATAATGCGCTAAAGTGCTGTTATTAAACGCACGTGTGATGGTATTTAATAGAGCAAAAGAAAAATCGGTTATTACCTCGCATGGCATCTTTGCTCCAGAACGTAACTATTCGCTCATCCAATATTGGGTAGTATTGGAATCCTGTTTTTCAGATAACATTTGAAACAATTGTACTATTCCACTTATACCACGTACGACGGCTTGATATAAGAATATTATATTACTAATTTTATTTGGTCTGTTTATTTTTTAACAACAGAACCGGTGGAGTCAATGGAAATTGGGTATTCTAATTTTACAAAGTCTTTGTACATATCTATTTGTAATGGAGACCAATACATACAATAAAACTTATTTAATGCAATTTCTTGTACTGTACTAGCATATTCGGCATTGTATTTTAAATTACTTATCGATTCAATAGGATCTTGTACTTTGTGCAAACCTAGTTCTTTATCCTTTCCTTCCTGACGCGCTTTCCTCAATACATCGGTGCTATATAAGTGACCCGGTTCTGGATCACCATATTCCATTTCGTTCGTCGCTTCACGACGCCAAACAATTGCTTTCTTGTGCATAAGTTGATTCTGTACTTTAACTGTTTCTCTACTTTTCAGTGCCCTTTTCTTCTCATGTGGTACACCTCAAGTATCAATAGTTTTTACCAATAATTTTATACCACTTCCTAATTCGGGTTTTTTCATACAATGAGTGTTAAAAGATGCACCACAGTCCTTACACTTTCCAAATATATTAATATATGCGTTATTTTGAGATTCATATATTTTCGATGTTTTGAAGCGATAAGCACATGGGATTTTGGTTTTGGTGCAACATAGCTTCGATATTATATCCGTTCCATCCTCGTTTTAATACCGAATATACTCGGGTACCCTTGAATTTGTCGTACTCTTTGTATGTTACCAATTTTGGACTTATACTTTTCCATGTTTCAGCATCAATTGATATATCATGGAAGATAATCATGCACTGATACCCGCTATTAACGTGTACTGATTGATGGTCGCTTTGTACTCCTTCCATGCTTTCTCCTGTTGTATCAAAATTAATATCGGAAGAAGTCAATGCATGATCAACTTCTTGTTCAACAGTAATGCTTTATAACTTACAATGCGACGACACACGCCATTCCTATTTTGTTTCAAATATAAGTATAGATTTACAACCTGAATTCTATTTTTTAAAGTTCGGCATATGTCCGTCCATATGGAGTCGGATTGAGATTTTAGTCGTCTACTGCTGGAAGCTACAAAACACTCCCTATCCTTTGTGGCTTCAAATATTTCTTCTGCTGTTACACAAGCTTTGCGAGGCATCTTTGCCTTTATAAAATCTGAATTAAAAAAAAATGCTGTCCAAGTGTATTCTGCATTACAAAATTCCTCGAATTACACCTACACTTTTATTACAGACAATGCAACTAACCGATGCTGTTTTAAAAAACCGATACGAATGCCGTTATTTATAAAATGATCTAAGGACCTCTAATACTGTTTAATTATCTAACTACCACTAGTATCAACTCAAGCGGGTGCATCTAAGTGCAAATTAATAGTCAAAAATACAACACAAATTTCGCTTTAGGGGAAGTACATACCTCCTGCTGACTAGTATTCATACGGGACGGTTGAAAAAGGAATTCTCGAACTAATGACATCTTGTGGCACTTTATAATAATGTAAATACAGAGGACTATATACATTTGAAAACAATATTTTAGTAAATGTGTTGAATAAAATATTCTCAATCAATGGTATAGGTATATGTATATGTCTGGTAATGTGCAAACGAAAAGGTATCAATTAGTCTCATTGTAATCCATTTTTGCACATTTTGAACGGTAGCTATCGTATAGCAGGTACTACGAAAGTGAATGTTAAATACGTTTTGAACTAAAGGTGTGCAAACGAAAAAGCGACTTGATTCATAATGTGCAAATGACGATATTTTAATTTCCGTCATTACATGTTAGAATTGCACAAAAATGCAATATTTGACATGTGTGAAGTTAGACCCCCTGATTAAATTTAATTTTTTTGGACCTACAGTGGTGTGCAAACAAAAAGTTGATACGTTTCGTAATATGCAAATGAAAAGGTATCAATTAGGCTCATTGTAGTCCATTTTTGCACATTTTCAACAGTAGCTATCGTATAGCGGGAACAACGAAAGTAAATGTTAAATAAGTTTTGAGCTAAAAATGTGGAAACGAAAAAACGACTTAATTCATAATGTGCAAACGAAGATACTTTGATTTCCGTCATCACATGTTAGAATTGCTCAAAAATGCGATATTTGACATGTGTGAAGTTAGCCAACACCCCCTGATTAAATTAAATTTTTTTTTTACTTTCAGTGGTGGGCAAACAAAAAGTTGATATGTTTCGTAATGTGCAAGTGAAAAGTATCAATTAGGCTTATTGTAATCCATTTTTGCACATTTTGAACGGTAGCTATCGTATAGCGGGTACTACGAAAGTAAATGCTAAATAAGTTTTGAACTAAAGGTATGCAAACGAAAAAGCGACTTGGGTCACGATGTGCAAACGAAGATACTTTGATTTCAGTCATCACATGTTAGAACTGCACAAAAAAGCGATATTTGATATGTGTGAAATTAGCCCCCCTGATTAAATTAAAAAAAATTTTACTTACAGTGGTGAGCTAAGAAAAAGTTGATGTGTTTCGTAATGTGCAAACGAAAAGGTATCAATTGGACTCATTGTAACAATTTTTTTCCACATTTTCAACAGTAGCTATCGTATAGCGAGGACTATGAAGCTGAATGTTAAATAACCTTTAAACTGAAAGTGTGCAAACAAAAATAATAGACGTGCATACATGTGCAACCGATGATCTATGAATTTCGTCGGTTTAAAATGAATTTACTGAAAGTCGGGGGACTACTGTGACGTTGGCCCCTCACAATGGTTTCTTTAATAACTTTTAAACGAAAGGTGTGCAAACAAAAATAATAGATATGTATACATGTGCAAACGATGATGTATTAATTCCGCCGGTTTAAAATAAATTTTCTGAAACTCGGGGGGGGCAGTGTGAAATTGGCCCCCAAATTGTTTCTTGAATAATTTTTAAACGAAAAGTGTGCAAACAAAAATACCGGATATGCATACATATGCAAACAATGTGCAAACGAATAAGCTGCAGAAAATTTTTTTTCAAAAGTTGGGGGGTAACTTCGCGCGTATATTTCAAAAACGTACAAACAATCAATACACGACTGTATCGGCTCGCGGTTGCCGCCAGCCTAACCCAAGGGAGTAAAATGTGCACGACTTGGCGGAGATGTAGTGGGAAAACTTCGCGACTCGTCACCTCAAAACGTTCTTCATTTTTCAAATGATACACGTATAAGACTATGTTGAAACAAATATCTCTCTAAGAAAGTAAAGCCTTAAAATGACAAAAAGAGCATTAAATTAAGTGAATGCTGTAGGAGTGCAAAACCTAGAAAATATATGCAGGGAACAATTGGATTCGGTGATAAAGTGATGATAAAGCAGTACACTCTGGTAATATCTTTACGTTAGTTTGTTATTTTAAACAAATTAATACAGATAGAATAAAAACCAATAAATGAAGAAAATGTAAAAAGAACGAAAGGTAAATAGACGATAACAAAAATGTGTGAAAAACGAAATATTTGATGTTGTATAAATAAAACAGTTTATATTATGAAAGCTGGCTAAGGATGTTGAGGTGGGGAAAGTATGCCAAGACAAGAAGGTACGAAGAAGATAGTCAATAGATGAAATAAAAACACGTATTTTGAAACTCCGTAAGAAAATACACGAAGGTTTTTGAATCAACTTATCCTTGTTGCACGTTAAAGACCACCTATAAGAATAATGTTAGAACGAAGTATGTCTATGCTCTAACCATTTCAGAGTTCACTTTTTAATATAAAGCAATGTAGAAAAGAATGATTTGCCAAAATTTACTTTCCAGTAGATTCATTTGCATACAAACTTTTAACATTTTACATGAAATTAAGTTCACTAATGATCCTATTCATTATTTTACACAAAGCTCCTTTTAATTTGCTCTTGCTCCCGTAAATAGTAATTAATTCCTCAGTAATGTTGCGTCAATTAATTATACATCATGAGATGTAATGAAAAATAGAATACGGGCTATCACAAAGACTGCACGCTATAATTAATTACAAACATAGAGGGTGTGTAAGATATTAAGGAAATTAATGTAAAGTCAAATATTTTGTGACCCAATTGACACCAGTAACAACATATTAAAATTGTTGACGCTTCTCATATCGGTATCCCAAATTTGCAGGTCTGAATTCCTTTCATAACAGAATTTCCTGGAATGCCCTTTGATAGTGTGAGAATGTTGCGGCTAGTTGCAAGGGTAAGGAAATTCGGAGAACGTTCTACGCAACTACCCAAATTCCGCATTTGTTTCAAGTTTACAAAAACTCTTTGTATGTACCAATACAATTTTAGTAATACTAAATGACGTTATAAAACATATGCAAAAATTTTCTCAATGCCTTAAATTTCTGAAACTTCAATTAAGGGAAAGCTTTTTTATTATTATAACGAAAGTCACAATTTCTTGTGAAAAAGCATTAAAAACAAGTTGACACAAAGTCATAAACTGCTATTTATGTATCAATGCTTTAGAAGATTTTAATGGTATGAAATGTGATATTCAAGTCGAACGTCGGAAACGAGTAAAAACATATCGACGGCAATAATCTTATGACACCGCACAATTTACGTGCATTCTAGATGCATTTTTTGTGCGTTCACGTCCCAATCTCGCTACCATGGTATCTACTAGAAAACAGACTGTACAGCTGAAATTTATGGTAACTTAAAGAGACTTACTTGACTATTAATATATAAATACATAATTAAGTCTGAGGCACCAAGGCTAAGTAGTAAACCCGCACACGTTCGCAGACATATTATATCACAGAGCCACACCGCTTGTATGCAAATTTAAAAACGCCGTTGGATAGGTTTTGGGCCTTTGGGAGCTTCTTTTTAAAAAGTTTTGTTGCCAAAAATTCTTCTATGAATTTTATTTTTAATTGTTTAATTACAAAAAGTAACTTATTTCTGTTACAACAACTTAGACATTTATATTCACTAAATACTAAGCAATCGAAATTGACAAAAATGCTTGAAGTTAATAAATCAATAATTAATAATTAAAAATTATGGTGAGTAGCTTGAACTACCAACAATGTTAGAATTGTGAAGTTTGAGACTGACTGGCCATCAGGGGTTCCTCGGGGTATTTATGTAATCTCTGCTCTTGTAACATCTTGTGGGAAGTATAGATCGCATATTTGCTACTTTTGATAATATACAATGTATTACTTCTTAGTAATCTTAATTATTACAATCGCTTTCTTATAGTTTATTGTGGCCTACATCTGCAGTATCTTGTTGCGTCTGAAATACAAAGTAGTTGCTTCCGTTCTCACGTCTGATTATGAACCTTCATTAACCTTTTATAATGTGTCGTTCAATTATACAATTTAACATTCTACTTTTTAAAACTGAATAATTATATTTAAATTCGTATACATATTAATTGGGGAATATGTAACTTGCCCTATTACTAACATCTTATACATATACCCTCCTGAATATTTTTCTTCAATAATAACGCAGAAGCAAAAAAGTTTTAAAAAATTTCACTTGCGTGTTTGTATGTATGGATAATTTTTGTATTATAAGTAGACTCTCCGAGCCTTGGCATCCTCCGCAAATTTCGTTATTAATGATGATAAGTCAATACTGAATATCATGTTCAATTGAAGGTGTCGCTAATACTGATAGTCTTTGTTGGGTCATAGATGATCTCAGATAGTTTTTAGTAATTGTTAATTTGGAAAACGGGCGTTCTCTGAAGGCCATAGTCGCAGGTATTGACAAAAAATGCGCAAAAGCACTACTACTTTCGAAAAAGAAGAAGATAGACAGTTATCATAAATATAGTGTAAAGCTTCATGATCGAAGATATGTGTGGTTCTAACGCTTTGATTTCCTCAAACAATTCCATCGCTTTAATATCCGAGAAATCTTGGAGCTTGTCCGAAAGAGCTTTCTCAATTGTTGCACAATTTTCATTCAACTCACTATCATTTATCACCTTCAATTTGGAAAAGTTATGAAGTATTTTGAATATAGAAATGCGATTTTCAAATAATTTAAACCTGTCTTCTAATACACTTAATGTGCAATTCAGAATTATAAAATTGAAATTTGCCCTAAAATTTTCTCTTGGATCTTGAATTGATTCGACTTCATGTTCATTGTTAATCTGTAGAGTACGTTCCCTTGTGCGTTCCGCTCCAACCATTGGAAACGTTTCTTCTACACCAGATTTAACTGCTACTTTATTCAAAATATCATGTCAGATGAAAACAGAACAAATACATTTGGAAAACTTAATTTTTTGGCCTAGATTATTTGCCATACGTCTATACTCATATCTCGAGTGCAATCGGTAGTCAGTTCAACCAAGGCGTCATAATTTCTGTCAACTGATTTTTCAGAAGTGTAATTGCATCTATTCGATTTTCCTATCGGGTTTCTGATAACGGTTTTGGTGTAAGATTAGATGCATGCTTTAAAGGTACTTTCCGTCTATGTGTAGACGAAGAAAAATACACATACAACTTTTTTACGAAATCGAAGAATTCAACTGATTCAAAATTAATTTTTCCAACAAAATTTAAGGTATGTGCGTAAAATGGAATATAAAATGCTCTTGGATTTAAATCTAAAATTTGTTTCTGAAGACCAGTATTCTTTCAGCGCATATTTGCACCATTGTCATACCCTTAGCTGCGTTAACTTGTATATCTAAATTGATTTCTTTTAGTTTGTTACATAAAAATTCGAACGGTTCTTTACCTGTAGTACCTATTACAGGACAGAAACAAACACAATGTTGAAACTGATGCATTCCTTGATACAAATTGGATAACCACAGTAATTTATTCCGTGCGTGTCGTATCTGAGATGCAGTCAAAAATAATTGAAAAATATTTTGAGCAACGGGCTTTTTCAAAAATTTTAGTCTGAATGACATCTGCTTGTAAAGAGATTATCTCGTTTTGAATTTGCATACCGAGATAATGTGGCCTATTCTTGTGCAGCAAAGACTGCATTCGACGAATGTGTTCCAACAAAACAGCGTCAAATTGGGCAATTAATTGGGTTCCCTGAATGTTAAACATTACTTTGACAACAATTTGATAATCGAAAGCAGCCTTTCAACCACTCCATGCTAGTGACGTTTTTCTAAATTATAAATATGAAGCTCGATAGCATTTATAGTGTTGCATTTCGTTAAATCAGTAGATAGACCAACCATTTTTTTTAAATATTTTTGATATGATTTAAATTTGACTGTCTCTTGAGAATAAAAGATAAATGTTGCCAATCAAGTACTCCACGTACTTCTGCTAGGTGTTCCAATTTATTTTGAGCATCTTCAGGCTGAAAAAACTTACGTATAATACGGAAAACACTGTTTAATGAAAAAGAATATAGCAACCACTGTCGATGAATTTTTTCTCTATTGTTTAATTTTAGATAATAGCAATTCTGGGTAAACCTCCTTTGTTGATCATTTTTTGGAATATCTATATTTTGTACTTGAGGGGAAAATTTTTTAGTCACAAGTTCAATATCTTTTGTGGTAATTGTTTCTGGTCATTCTCCTGGATCATTTGAATATCTACTTTCTGTAGCAATTTCTTCAGGTGATTCTATAAATTACGAATTTTTTTTTTTTATTATCATCAGAGTGTGTGACTCTTATTCTCTTTTCTCTCAAGGCAATAGGGTATTTTATCTTCGCCTATTATTACACTCACACTAGCACTAGTAATACTCGTACTCGCAATAGCATTATTCGATAAAATTGCACTTACATTTGTAGCCAAAAATGTTTCCAAAGCGCCCGATTGTTGCTGTTGCTGCTCTATTTTTCTTTCTTTTTCTGTATATGTTGAAAACCCGACAAACGTTTAGTTTTCCTATTGGACATTTTCAAATTTAGAAAAAAGAGTAGTTATACGTAAACATCCAAATCCAAACTAAACATTGGGTTTTTTTAACGAAAAAGAGCACTTCGATATATTTTTTGTGACTTTCTCTTATACATGCGTTTAGAAAAGGATTATTGGTAAAGATTGTGCTGCAGTTATAAATTCCTCTTTATTCAATCATTGAATGAACAATAGCCAGATTAGGCGTTTCCTGTTCACATTACATTTGATTTATTACTTCTGCTATAAAGGTATCAGAAAACACGCTCGATTCTCTATAAACCATGCTGGTCCTTCATCTACTTTGCTTCCGAGAACGTCCATGCTTCTAAACCGTATTGAAAAATAGAAATATACTTAATAGATAATCATAACCATAAGGATCACAGAATATAGACGTAAACGTAAGTAGTAATTTGTTGACAATTTTAAAAAATCTAAAAAGGTTTGCACCGTTCCCTTTTCCAATGAGATATATAGTGTAGGTTTACTGCAGAGTATAAAAATAAAATTGCTCTGGCGGAACTAGAATTGGCTTTTAAGGGCTGCTGAGTTTGCAAAAACCTGTTTTCAGGAGAAGGCAGTTAATTACAGGTAACGCTTTCAAGGCTTTTTGTATGGTTACTATCTTTTCGTTTCTCACCTTGCTGTAAAAGAATTTAGAACTTACGCAAGTGAAAGTAAGAAAGGTACTTAACAAATCTATTGAAATTTCTGTCGACAAATGAACAATTATTTCTATAAAATGTGAACGATTACTAGTCAGAAAATCACCATTTTGTGATGTTTTTATAAGTAATTACACAAAGCTTCTTGTAAAAACAAAAATAAAATAGTGTTGTTTACATTTAAACTATTTGCTTAAAAACCTTTAACCATAAAAATTTCATGAAATCTTGTAAGTTCGCAGAATTATGTAATAAGCAGGAAAAAATATTCATAAGCATATTTTAACTAAATACAAGATACAGAAAAAATAAAATCACTTGTGAATATTTATTTAGGCAATTTTAAAATTTCTAAAACGTTGGCTTGGAATATTACTATCATTGACACTTAAAAGAATCACAGCAAAGTTCATACCTGAGGCAAGCCAAATATGCCAGTTAGTTACTTTCGTTTTGGTATATTTTTTGTTTGAATTCCACCTGGCGTTCAGCAAGAAAAGCATTTGCCACTGTCAAACGAGTCGTTCGCTAAGTGAAATCTTCAACTTTCTAAACGGATAAACATCTGGTCCACCAAATAGTCGCAATTAAAAACTGTTTGATTCTATCCAAAGATATTCAAATTTTCGGATAGTTTTACGTTGTGGAAATAAAAACGAACGTTGAGAGAGAAAATTTATAAAGAAATTGACGACGTCGGGTGCTTAAGATAAATTCGAAGCATAAACTAAATATTTCACTTATATAGAAATTTATATAGACATTTTGGAATGAAATGTTTATCCGAAGTAAAATTTTGGACCCATGTTTAATTTAAAAGACAGATCCAGCTAGGCAAAATTTCATTTTACACCCCAGGTAAGACATCATAGTTAACCTCGCAGTTAACAAAACATGCTTCCTGGAGCATGCTACTTTCGTACTTTATCTCCCATAGCAGTAATTTACATTCCTGATCTAAACCAAACAACTTTATATCGAATGACATAAACTGCATGTGTACACGTCATCGCTGGTGAAACCTTAACTAATTACTCTTCGATTAACTTCAATAATATATAGTTAGAAATAGCGTGCTTGGCAGCTTACACAAACGACCAGCAAACTTTATTTTGAACTATTGCATTATGTCGTTTATTCAGAATTCCATACCCAAATTAAAAATTAATAAAATATGTTTGAGCGGTTATGCTAAAAAAAATACGAAATATATCACTGGAAGGAAATCAAAAATTTACCAGACTCACCATGCCTACCTAGAAACATCGCACTCAAGGGACAACCATCCCGCTCATATTTGCGCCTTTAGCCACCACTAAACGCCACCAAGAGTAAACATGTAATGAATTATAATTTAAGCATGCACCGCCCAAAGCAAAAGACAATCAGAACCACTTCTTTGGTTATACGTCACATTTTGCAGACAAATCCAGCTCGATAATATTATCATGTCATTCGTAATACGATAAAGGGATCCTTAATCGTGATTAGTTCTTGTGTCCTGGAACTCGTTGGACGTGTACCTCCATTGCTCTCTATTCTAAACTAACCTACACGCTTCGCTGAAATTTCCACAACATAAATATTTTGCTATCTGTGTGCAATAGTCTAATCTAGGTCTACTTCTACCTCTCATTTTCCTTCCGCCGCTTCCAATACATCCCGCATTATTGCCCGATGCCTTACAACGTGTCTTATTATCCTATCTCTCCTATTTCTTTTTTACTATTTTCCACATATTTCTTTCTGTCCCTACTATTTCAAGAACCTCTTTCGTCTTAACTTTGTCCGTCCGTGATATGTTCATCATACGTTTGTAGCACTATGTTTCAAAAGATCTGTTCTAGTGCTTCTAGTTCATGTCCTGCATATAAATTTTTTATATACTTATACCATATATTCACTTTCACTACATTTTCGACAATGATGTCTCCTCCTGCTTATCATATTTTTGCTATACGGCTATGTATCCTCAAAATTCGTTCTAATTAGTTTTATGCTTCGTTTATATTATATATTTTTATCTTAGCTTGTTGCCCTTTGCACTTGTCCTCAATCCATTGTTCTGTGGCTTTCCTGCATTGGCGTATAATTTCCCATGTTATGGCTTTGTATTTCTGTTTTCCACCTACGTCTGGTCTGTTTATGTATTTTCGACTTTCTTCTATTAAATTCAGGATATCCTTTGTTACCCATGCTTTGTTTTTTTTTATACCAAGCTGGATTTAACATTATTCTATTCTGACTCCACGTCTTTCATATCAGAAATTCTCTTCATGTCTTTCAGCAATTCGTTTAACTTTTTAACTCATTTCTGTCGGTGTCTTTATATTGTAATTTCTCAGAGTTAAAATGCTTTTTTGACGTTCTTTTTTTCAAATTTTTAAATTTCAGCGCGTCTTTCATAATTACTATGTTCTGATCAGTGTCTATATCTGCTCCTGGGTAGCTTCTATAGTCTTTTACTTGATTTCTAAACCGTTGTCTAATATAATTTATTTGATATCTGTTTAGTCTCCTGTCACCTTCCACGTGTGTACCAGTTTTCTAGCATTATGTTTTTATGTCAAAATTCTACCAGCCTATTTCCCATGTCGTTTCTCGTGCCTATACCAAATAAACCTACTACTGCTCCTTCCATGCCCTCACCTACCACTGCATTGAAATCTCCCGCAATTATTAAACTTTCATGTCCTTCTACGAATTTTAGTATGTTGTAGCTAGAAGTGGATATATATATACCTGTATTGTTACTGTATCTACCGGTTTAGATTCTAATCTAATCATGAGTACCCTTTAATTCTTTGGTAAGTTGTTTTCTACACAGTGTCCAATCCTTTTCTGCATAACTATTGCTACACCCATATTTGCTTTCTTTGATCCTGTACGAATTGTCTTAAAGTCTTCGGTCCAAAAATCTCCTACCGAACTTTGCTGATCCCTACTATATCTAATGCTACCCTATCCATTTCTATTTTTAAATTCTCTAGCTTGCCTACTTGCTTCATGCTCCTCACATTCCACTCCCTGACTCGCAGGATGTCTCCCTTCTTATTGAAGTTACCTATGAAGTAACCTCCTTCCGGAGATCCGAATGAGGAACTATTTTAACCTGAAATGTTTTACCCTGGAGGATGCCATCACTTTTGAAAACGTTTTTGGTACGATGTGTACTTGGGAGGTATTGTGGTAGTTTCCCATTTCCTTTCACATCACACTAGTGTGTTTTAGAATGCCATACAGACCCCTATGGTTTCTGCTACTCTAGGTACCAAAAGAGCTGCTGCCCTGTTTCAGGGATCTGTCTTAGTCTGGTTCTTTGCTAAAGACACCATTAATCCTGTTAGTTCGGCTCTTTAGCTTACTGAAACACGCAAGCCATTCTACCCGTTCTGGTGTTTTAGAACTTTTTCAAGCTGCAGGTCCGTTGAGAAAGGAAAGAGTTCAATATAGAAAAAATCAAAACTAAAAATGCTTACGACAGATGACTTCAAAAATTTTTCTTTACACGCTACGTATGTAATGTCACATTAAGTCTAAATACTAAGCCTTAAATAATTTAGAGAAGACTTTTCGTGTCGTCGTCCGACGATAAAAGTACATCAGGTTGTAAAAAATTACATAAATTGTTTGCCAATTCTCTTCATTTTAACGAATTTCACAGCCATTTAACATAAGTGACTGTCTTTCGCAGTAGCGTTATGTAATATAAGTTCTCCATATTCAAGGACCAAATATCTTTTTATCGTAAAAATCAATTAAAATAATAAAGTTTCTAGTCATTTTATGAAATTTGATGTTAATTTTTCTACAATTTTTTTCTAAAGTGATCCTGCAAACCAGTACTAATCTAGCAATTTGATTTAAATTGTAATAATAACGCTAAGTTAAAAAGAATGTGACAATAAAAAAAATAGGTCCTCGCATTAAACGTTTAGAAAATTCTTTTGCTCCAGAAAAAATGATGACCCAACATGTTTTTAACAACATCCCTCATAACACAGTAATAAATTATATCAGGAAGAATTAGGTTCCGGAATGTGCATCAAGAACGAACTTAATTTTGAGAAATATCTTGGATTGTTTTCTAAAGCATTGAATGGCAACTCCTTGATATCTCTTACTTAGACATTGTTATTTTAATCACGAGATTTATTGACGGTGCTTTCAAACGAACGCGTAGCTTCACACCTTTGTAAACCGCTAGTGTTGCGTTATTATTACCACTATAATGTGAACATTAAAATGCACAAAGGTGAGAGAACAGATTCGACCCTTAAATGTATACAAACATGGCTTTTACATTTTCATAATTGGATTTGTAGAACGTGTAATATCAATGCATATTCAAAGGTTTTTTTTACTAGATTTTTTATTCTAACGCTGGATTGCTGTTAAAAATTATATAAAAAAGTAAAGGAACGTTAATTCCAAATGAGTATGATATGAATTGACAATCATTCTTAGTGTAGCTTCACTGTCAAATATACACTAGCACAAATATGAGCATATTCTAATTTGCTCAATAGTGTAATGTTCTTTTCAAATCTTTATAATCGTATTAAATTTTAATAATTTCTGTATTAGTAAATCTCACCAATAGGATCACGGTCACTTTCTTTAATAAATATAATCTTTGAATTACATGTATTCTTGAACTAAGGAAGGATTATTTTTGTATCTTATATTGTTTATACGCAAAAGTCGTCAAATTCGTAATGGCGGTTTCTAAGGTTAGGAAGATTACTATGGTCTTTAAATTATTACAGTTATATGATTTATTTTTCTTAATCTTTCTTGACGATTAAACCACTCAGAGTTTTTAAAATTGTCTTTATTTACGGTTTGATTCATGACGTAGGATCGTTGTTAACTATCCCAGGTCATGGTGCAAGTTAAAGGTTTCAGTAAGATAATATCACATATGTTAGATAGAGAAAAAGGATACGAAGCAAATTCAATATTCAATCTTAACTCGTCTAAAGCTCCCCGTGTATGTGGGAAGATATATATTTTTAAAAGAGCACTTGCTCATTACCATCGAAACTGATAACATGCAAAACTTGAGTAGAAATAGTTAACCGTTGACAATAACACATCGAACTAATTAATGTGATTAGTTCGGGATAGTACGCCACCAAGATGGATACTTTTAATTTTAGAAGAATTGTTCCTTCAATAGACAACTTCATATTGAAATAAGGCATGCCAAGTAATAATCTCCAACTCTGTAACGAAGTCCCAGAGTCCCCTAGGACTTGGAAAAACCAATTGAATCCAGAATATCATTGTTTCTAGTTATTTCTGAGGTATCTACAGCCGAATCCCGACACGGCCGACTGCTTGAAAAATGGCAGGTGAGCATTTTTCACAAAAATTACGCCCTCGTTCGGATGAGAGGTTAAATGGAGGTTCCGTGTGTGAGTGTTGTCACGCACGTTAAAGATCCCTACCTTGCCTGGAACGGCAAGGGTTCGGCAAAATTCTAAATTTCCAGGCAACAAAAAACTCGCCTCCTGGCCAATGTAGTACCTTCTAGTGGAGCATTGGAAATAAAAATGCACGGTATCTACAGCCTAAAGTCACTCCAGGTATTTATGAACACACTTTTGAAAATATAACTTGCAGTAATGGTAAATGAAAGAACTTTTTTTGTGTTTCAACTTTTTCAACTTATAAATGTACGCTTCGTACATTCCTGTTGTTAGTTTAAGAATTTAGAATGTAATTTTGTTCGACGAAAACGGTTTCCATTAAGCTAAGAAAATTATGATATGCTTGGTTTTTATTTTGTTTGAAAATGTTTATATGTACTTGTAATAAGAACATAAATGTATAATAAATAGAGCTGTCGAGATACGGATTTTATAAAATCTGGCTCTAGAATTTCGGATGCACATTTGCATCCGAAATCCATACCTCATCTTTTAGTTAGACAGTGATCCGATCTGATTTTGGAACCGAATTGAGGTCCAAGGCCAGATACGCATCTTAAATCTGACAGATCTAGTTCTAAATTCGAATTTCAATAGATCCAGACTTGTATTCAAAATTATATCTAGATCCATTCCTATTTAGAATTCGAAGTGTATCCGGATTTTGATACGGATCCTGATCCTAATCAGATTCATCTAAATCCGGTTACAAATTTGAATTTAGATGTTGTCCCAAATTTAGGCCATAATAGAATGCGATTCTTCACTACGCGGTTTAGGTATGAATTGGATACAAAAGATCGACTGACAATTGCAAATCTAAGGTGAACAAATACAGCAAATAAATCCGATTCTCCGAAATTACGTATATTGAGCACGAGATGGAGAGAGATCTACGAAGAACTGGATTTCAAGAATCCTTACTTGTAAATAGCAAATTAAGCTGAAACAAATTTTTTTCAATTGTATTAAATCTTAAACTTTTTTATTATAATTTTTAAACAAAGATAAATTTATTTTTATTTATAAAACTTTTATTCGTTTCAATTCAAAATTCAAATATGTGTTTATTTATTTAATTTGTATCGTACTATAGTTTAATAATAATTTGAAATTTCAAATTTGTAATGTTGTAGTTTTACAAACGCGTTGCAAAAACTGTACTTTACTGTTATGTGTGTAGGCGATATAACAAACCAATATCAGCAAATAAATAAATAAAGACTTTATTAATCGTAGCAGTTTTACTCTACGATAAGGAATTTTATAAATGATTTATTTCATTATTTTCATTCGTCACTTAATTTAATGGTTTTCAATCATTATGTCTAGCTTATCTATCACATTACTACTAAGGTATGAAATGACTTTCTCTACATGTTCATATTTATAACTTTACGAGCTAGAAAAAAGAAACAAATAGAGCGTTTATGCCCGATAAGAAATATGCAACAAAGGTAAATACGCCGGAGCCAGAGACGTAATAAAATACGAGTAGATCAGAGCTCAGGCCTAGACCTTTCGTTTGTACGAGGGTTGTCTATTAAGTACTGTATATAGAGCTGGAATAAAACGGTAGATAGCTTTTAAAAACTTTATTGTTTTTCAAAATATTCTCTGTCAAGATTGATGCACTTTTGCATGCACGCAAACCAACTCTAGAACCAGTTATTCCAATAGTTTGTCGATACAGTCAAAGTTGCATTTTTGAAAGCATCGATTGCTCCTTCTGACGACTGAAACCTTTGACAACGCAATCCGTCCTTGGTTTTCGGAAAGATACAGAAACCGTTGATATTTAGGTCGGCACTGTGCAGAGGATGGTCTAACAATTCGACGTTTTGTTGCGTTAAAAATTCAATTGTCTTGCGATCTGTATGCGAACTTGCATTGTCTTGGTGGAGGACGATTCGTCGTTTGGGGTTGGTTTTCCAAGCTCCGTGATGACTTGCGGCAAACAAATAGTAATGTATCAATTTGCAGCAACAGTTCTTTGATCTTGTAAAGAATAGCTACTATATGACCTGCTTTCGAGACAAATTTGCCACCATCTTTTTGGAGATTCTTCGAGAACGTATGACTTTTGTCGGCTCTTCTTCATCTTACAACACTTAAACAAACGACTGGCGTTTATTTTCTGGCTCGTATGAGTAAATTCAAGATTCATCACTACTCACGATCTTGTACACGTTTTTAGAGTTTCCTACGTTGAAGCGGTCTAGGGTTTATTGACACCAATTCACACTAGTTTGCTTTCTGTTCTTCGGTCAACAGATGTAGTATCCAACGGGAAACTAATTTATGACACACAATTCTTCAAGCAAAATTTGAAGTCCTGGAAATCCTCACTGATATCTCAATTTTGCGATAAGTCACATGTCGATCTTCGTTGATCAGTTTACGCACAGCGTTGACGTTTTCCTGAGTGACTGCCGTTTTTGGTGCACCTGCTCGTGGATTGTCGCTAAGACGTCTACGTCCACATCCCCGTTTGAATTCTTCATAACAAGAAAAAATTGTTGACTGATGTGGTGCTTTATTGCCGAAAACAGAAATCAACTCGACGAGGCATTCCTGTTGAGGTAATTGTCCTCGATGAAATTCAATTTTTCGATTAACTTGTTAACTTTGACAGGTCGTTGTAGCGACAACACTACACGTAACACACTGAAACTTTGGATTTAGGTTAACTAAAGGTGGTGGTTAATTTTTGCTTCTGATTTTGATTAGTGACGCCCTCTATGTCCAAGTATGCAAAACATAAAAGACATCCATTGCATCTTGTTATTTTCCTACAAAACTTCATACAATGTGCTAGGTATCCCTTTTTTCTTAGTTATAGTATGGTTTATTTTATATTGTCAATTGAAAAACGCTTCGTTTAATTTGTTTAAAAGTCGGTTAGTGATACGCATTTTTGTACATTGTTGTCAAATACAGCAAATTAACTACAATCATTAAAACAAATGACATCTTGTGTTGCTGCTCTGTTAAAAAAATGTCTTTGCATAAAAGTAAAGTGTCGGACTATTTTGAATAACTTGATCTAATAAAATTTATAGCGTTCCGCAATAAACGAAGGTTTGAGATACAGATGGTCTTTAATAATTTTATTTAGTTGATCGTATCTGTTGGTAGATGGTTTATATGGCGTGCATAAGTCACGTAAAAGGTTAAAAGTTTCAACACCAACGACCGTAAAAAGTGTGCAAACTTTTTTATTTTGAGTTATGTTATTGCAAGTTAAGAATAACTCAAAACATTTGATGTATGAATCCCAAGATTCTTCATTCACATCGAATTCGTTTACACTACCAATAATTCCCGACAGTTTAAGCCTTAGTCACCAAAATCCGAAATCATTTCAATAACAATGCTTTTCTAAAGCCGCTTTTACTTTCTACAATAATGTTTATATAAACAAAAAAAAACATAAAAAATATAAACCAAATTTACCCTCACTACGGTGTTTTTGAACGTAACATTATTCCTATTTTCTCGTCGCCGTGTGATATCTTAAGTGGGGTTGTTGACGGTTACAGGGTGTAGATCTTTTAATAAGACGCGAGTAACATTTGGTACCGGATAGTTAAGAAGCCACACGTCGTGCGCTCTTGTTCATATATCAAGTACGGCTATGGTTAACAATATCCCGGCGTGTGCCTTGATAACCAACCTGATATATTACAAGATAATATAAAGTACAAAAATAAACATATAAAATTATAATCATTTGTTTAAATATGTCATAATTATTATGACGGTTTTAAAAGTTAGAAATAACATCAACCAGCATAACTTTGCGTTCTGAAATTATTACTCTTATGATTCAATTGTTTTGATTAATAATGTATCAAGCTGGCGCACTTATGACCTTATCGTCTGGGCATGAAAACTTCACAGGTAAAATTATGCTGACTAATGAAAATAAAGTACCTTTCCTGATCTTAGTTAACCTTTCCGTCAGTTAATTTTACATATATTTAGATAGAGAAAAACAACGAAATGAATTTCTATTTGCAGCCTTAATTCATCTTTTTGAATTTTGCTGAAGGGATACCGAATTGTTTTATGGAGGAAAGGTCGATCTTTTTATAAAGCACTTCGTAATTAACATCCAAAGAAACAACATGTAATTTGAGTATGTCATAGAAGAATAGGTAAGGTAAGTAGTCAATTATGTTCGGATAATACCCAACCAGGTTGGCTACTTTTAATTTGAGGAACACCTTGATTTCGTTAAATAAACAACTTCATGTTGGGCATGATCATATTAAAAACAACTAGTTTCATTCGAAGTCGCAGGGATAAGGGCTTTTAGTGGTGTCCGAGGTATCAACAGACAAAATTCACTTGTCAGGTATTTATATTTAAAATTTCAACCTGCAGTTACTGTAAATGAGTACACATTTTTAATTAGTTGCATGAAATTTATAAACGCACTCACAATACGTTATTATCAATAAGTTAAGAATTTAGATAATAAATTTATTCATCGAAAACGTTTTTCAGTAAGCTAAGTAAATTTCGATAAGTTTAATTTTAATATTTGTTTAAGAATGTCTATTATGTACGTGTACTAAAAGCATAATTAAGTAAAACGGATGAAAACATAATCGTATAATAGTGTAACGGCCTTTTTTATGTACGTTTCTAACAATTAATGTGAAGAAAATAGTTCCAGTTTTGTTGTAATACATTATTTTGCAATTACCTTGAAGGGCGATGAAAATTTAGGGTATTTAACATTTGTTTTTTAGGAACCTACCTTTCAGCTAGTAGTTTTAAACAGGTATATTAGTGTTCTATTATAACGTTTATTTTAGGTTGGTTATAGCATTAGCGCACTTAATGATTTTTCATAAGTAGAGCATTTGAGCCGGTTTACCCGCCTCATTTCCACCAGCATCCTCATTTCCACACACTTCTGGACCAAAAAGTTTTCTCCGACTAGTCATTTTCATCTTACGCGGTAAATATATCTTGTTTAGCTCATCTTTGAGATAAATCTATCTTGTTTGGTGTCAATTAATATTAGATTATTCTCAACTACCTGAATTTCTAAGATTTTTTTGATAGCATCATCCATATGGAGCTATCCTCATTTTAAGATTATTTACCGGCAGCGATTTCTGGCTGTCCTTATAAATTTTTTAGCCATGCGACACATCAAATGAGTCTAGAATTTTACGCAGAATCCGAATCTGCAACCAGGTTTAAAATCCGACCACCCCTAACCATTTTACTCACTACCCTCTAGCAGACATATTAAGGATTATTTCTTTTAAGATAAATCTATCTTGTTTGGAATCAATTTTATTACATTTTTCTCAGCTATCTGAAGTTTTAGGATTTTTTTTAGATAGCATCATCTTCCAGGGAGCTACCCTCATTTTAAGAATTTTACCGGCAGCGATTTCTAACCATCCGTATAAATTTTTAACCATGCGACACATCAAATTAGTGTAGAATTTTCCTAGAAATAATTCGCATAGATACTCTGAAAATAATAAGCAAATATGCGAAAAATTTAAATATTACGGTATAGGTAATTTATGAGTAAACACTTCAAGCTATTTGTAATTATTAGTAAACGTTGTCCTTATACTAAAGAGAAAGGATTCTCATATTATTAACTTAACAACTCGCGTACATGAAAATTTTGATACCATCCAATTATAAAGGATCCGTTTTAAATTGTAAATAGGGATTTTTTAAAAAATAATGATGTATTGGGAATTGTAAAATAATGGATTACCCAAATTACATGCGAAAGCGGTATATAGCTCCTTTCGAATAGACTTTCTATATATTAGACTTCATTTAGTATTACAGATCAATTAACGACGCATGTTTTGGGTGGTGTGTTGTCGCGGCTCTTCATCCTGGTGTTCACGATCCGCAAGGAGTGAATAGCTACCCGCACTATTCGACTGTTTTGAACCTGACAGACATCAAGTTCCCAATGGCGATTAAGGGTATATCGAAATTTGAAAAACAGAACGATATAAGCATTAACGTACTCGATCCACTTCACTTTACTAATAGGAAAAGAGCCTGTCATGTCGACCTCCTTTATATCTATGAGTGAGCCAAGACACATTACTGTTTGATTACAAATCTGGGTCGGTTGGTTGGTAAACAGTTGTCTCGTACGGAACATCATAAATGGATTTGCGACGGTTGCTTGGTGTTTTCTAGGACTGAAGAGCAGCTTGCTAAACATGCAGAGCAAGACTGCAATCACGTTGCGACAACCATGCCGAACCATATGAACAACGTGTTTAGTTTGCAAGCGTGCATAAACAGATGAGAGCACCGTTTGTTGTGTACGCAGACTTCGAAAGTACCTTCACGCCGATTAGTTCTGCTACCCCCAATCCGGAAACATCTTTTACCACTAGCATCCACCAACATAAAGCTTATAGCTTTGCCTATTATATTAAATGTTTCTATGAAAAGTCCCTCAAGAAATTTGAGTCATATAGAGGACCAGTTGCTGCCAAAGTTTTTATACTAATGATAAAGGAGGAGGCCCAGACATTGGACGGAATATTAAAAACAAACCTGTCCATGCAGCCATTGGAATCTGTGGACGAGCTGCTATTCTATATGATGGGGATTGCGGTATTCGCAGGAAACCCCTTAGTGATGACAGTGTAAAGGACCTGACCATCTTACATGAGAATTTTGGTGTGCTGCTCATCCAGAATGTAATATCCAGTATAATGTCTCAAATTTTATACCCATCGTATTCTATAACCTGAGTGGTTACGACAGCCACTTCATCAGGGTGCGATAGAGAACGAGTGGATGTCATCCCCAAAAACAAGGAACGATTCATATTGTTTACAAAGAACGTGTTGTTGCGCGAAAACGATGAATTTTGCGTACAATTGAGATTTATCGACTCAATGCGGTTTATGGCCTCGAGTCTTGATAAGTTGGCGAAAAACTTGGACATAGAGCAATTTGTGGAGGTGCGCAAACACTTCCCTGAGGACGATAAGTTTAAGTTGGTGTCAAAAAAGGGTGTTTTCCAATACGAGTACATCTCCAACAATGCTGTTCTAGGCGAAACATCTCTACCACCCATGGACTCGTTCGTTCTACAAGTTATCGTCCACTAACATTACATCAGAAGAATATGCACATGCCTAAGAAGTATGGAACACTTTCAACGTACATACGCTTGGAGAATATAGCAATTTGTAGCTAAAGAACGATGTGTTGCTATTAGCCGATATCTTCGAAAACTTTCGCAATGTATGCATGAGGACCTATGATTTGGATCCGTGTCAATACATGACGACCCCCAGTCTAAGCTGGGACGCCATGTTAAAGTATACTGGTATCAAGTTGGAGCTTTTCACGGATATTGACATGCAGCACTTTGTCAAGTCTGGAATCAGAGGAGGATTGACGCAATGCAGTAGAAGACATGCCAAAGCCAACAACAGGTGTATGTCCGACTATGACCCTAGTTTACCTTCAACGTATCTAGTTTACCTCGACACGAATAACTTGTATGGTTGGGTTATGAGCCAACATCTCCCAATAACTGGTTTTTAATGGGTGAAACTAGATGAGATCGACAAGAAGATATATTAACCTTCTCTACAACCAGCAACAAGGGTTATATCCTAGAAGTCCACTTGGAATATCCTAAAACCCTACACGATAATCATAATGACTTGCCATTCGGCCCCGAAAATATGACACCGCCCTACATCACATCCAAAACCCCAAAACTAATGGCCACTCTTCAAGTGTGTTCTACACTACCGTAACCTCCAACAGTGCGGAATAGACTTGTGTTAACAGCAGTCCATCGGGTTCTGGAATTTGAGCAATATCCATGGTTGAAGCCATATATAGATTTAGATACTGGTTTAAGAACTACTGCAAAGTCTCCTTTCGAGAAGGACTTTTTCAAATTAATGAATAATGCTATATTCGGTAAGACCTTGGAGAATGCCAACAAACGTAAAGACGTCAAAATTATTACACAGTGGAAGCCGGAAGGTCGTAAATTGTGCGAAAGTATTTTAATCGCTAGGCCTAATTTAAACAGCTGCAATGTACTAAGCGAAAATTTGGTCATCATACAGATGAATCGGGTTAAAGTAAGTTACAGTAAGCCTATATATGCAGGTTTCTCAATTTTAGATCTTTCCAAAACTCTGATGCACGAGTTTCACTACGCGTTTATGAAGCCTATGTATGATTCGAAACTCTCGCTTCTGTACACGGATACGAGCACTTTAGTTTATAGTATGCAAACAGACGATTTGTATAGTGACATTCTTGCGAACGTAAACTATTTTGACACCAGCGATTATCCTGCTAATAATAGATATAATATTCCCTTAGTTAATAAGAAGGTGGTGGGTAAATTTAAGGATGAACTTAATGGGGAATTGGTGTTGGAGTTTATAGGTACTAGAGCTAAGTCTTATTATATAATAAATGAGAATGACGTTATTAAAAAAATTAAGGGTGTAAATAGAGATGTCGTGAAAAATCAAATCAGTGCGAACGATTTTACAAATACTGTTAATAATAGAAGCACTATACCTCTAATGGATGCAATGTTATACAATAGCAGCAACAAACACACCATCTACACACAATTGGTAAATAAAGTCAGTTTATCTGGCTCAGATGATAAACTATTAGTGATTCCTAGTACCTTAAAGGCGAATGCATGGAGGCACAATCATTATTACTTTACATGATTTTTATAAATATTTGTAGATTACTTTTAATTAGCTGTAAGATTAGGGTACTGTTTTAACCTCTCGCTCCCATCCTTAATAATCCCTTCGCTCACGACGACATGTGTTTTACCTCCACGCGGTGTCGCTGGACAGTGAGATATATTGTAGTTTTAACAGCAATATATCTTGTTGACTAAGAACACATTCCTACCTTCTTTTTCTATTTAAACAAAACACTAATGTCTTTTCCTGTTACAGGTTACTTGGATTCGGCTACACGAAGAAAAGAAAATAATGTTATACTTTGTAAAAATTGTATTCTATTAGTTTATTAAACTGTAAATCAGATAAAATAAATTATTAAACTTTTGTGTGCTTAATTTCTTTGTGTTAATACCTCTAAGTGTTTGATTAAAGGATTCTAGATGTTAAAAAGGAGAGGTGATTAAAAATCAATCTTGGTAAAAAGAATCTTAAAATTAGGATACTGCCCTAGGGAGAGATGCCATCTAAAAAATTCCTAGAAATTCAAGTAGCTGAGAAAAATCGAATATTAATTGATACCAAACGAGATAGACTTATCTTAAAAGAAATAATCTTTAATATGTCTGCTAGACGGTATGTGAGTAAAATGGTTAGGGGTGGTCGGATTTTGAATCTCTTTGCAGATTCGGACTCTGCGTAAAATTCTAGACTCATTTGATGTGTCGCATGGCTAAAAAAATTTTAAGGACGGCCAGAAATCGCCGCCGGTAAACAATCTTAAAATGAGGATAGCTCCTGGGGATGATGCTACCTAAAAAAAATCCTAGAAATTCAGGTAACTGAGAAATATCTAATATTAACTGATACCAAACAAGATAGATTTATCTCAAAGATGAGCTAAACAAGATATATATATCGCGTAAGATGAAAATGGCTAGTCGAAAAAAACTATTTGGTCCAGATGTTTGTGGAAATGGGGATGCTGGTGGAAATGAGGCGAGTAAACCGACGCAAATGCTCTACTCTCATGTAAATTTTTGGCCAGACACACTTGCCTTATCTCAGGCTTTTGCTTTCTCTTGTTAGTCTTTCGGGACTTTTCGCTAGAAACTCCTCGAGATCAGGCAGCGTCAAGATACTTCCCGATTAAGCACTCTGGGACCCTCTTCAAACACTTACACCGCCCGTCCCACTGAGTTAGTCAACAACCATTCTTGTTGGTACATTCGAGGTTTTCCGTACTTTATCAAAACCGAATTTTTAGCGGATTACTTCCCAGAGCTTTTTCGGTGTATTGCCGGCTAGATTTTCTAAGGTCAAAACTGTAACTAACAAAATACATGAATAATAAGTCGATCTGCTATGACAAATTTTTCGCATTCAAATATGCTATTTATTACTTTTTTGCGTATATAAGAGGATTTAGAGTTTCAATGTGCTGGTTTTTCCTAAGCAAAATTTAATTTCTCTAAGATTGCTTTTCTTAAAAAGTATGACATCAATATCGTTAATAATTTAGGTATACATTGATAAAGGCAAGCATTCGCATCGCAACTCAATTCTACAACGAATTAAGTACCATGCTGGATCCAAATAAAAAGTGTCTACATATTTCGATTAAAATACTTACAGTCGCCGTCTGACAGCAATGCGCCAAGATGCATATGAAACTAGCCGGACTTTTTATTTAAACGAACTTCCATATCTTCTTCGCTTCGTTATACTCCTATGTGGGTAAGATTTTTATTTCGCAGTTTACCACATACGTCTGCCTGTGCGATAGCGATATGTAATCTAATGTAACAGTAATTGAAAAGTGTATGAATCATTCTGGAAAGTATGCTTATTCGGTTTTTATAAAGTGGCCTCATACCTGCCAGCGATAAGAAAGGATGATTACAGGTATCGTAATACAATCGCATTCCAATCATATGTATAGCGATAAGAAAGAATGATTGATAGATATCGCATTACGATAGAGTTGTTCTCTAAAATTATAATGAGTCACATTCTCTTTCTCTCCATTTTTATCAATAAAGGGTTATTGTATATAAGTACAAACTCCATTAAAACAAATTAGTATAAGTGTTAGTTTGAATTCCGTCCTAGTAAACGTTCGATGTACATAAATTCACTTACGTGGTATAATTGTGTTAATGGAATAAATTACCAGTAAGATTAGTGTTACATAATGTTTAATTCATCGTATTTAGAAGATTAAATTAGTGCATACAAATAGTGATTAAGCTTGTGTTAATGCAAACAAAACTCTGTAAATATTTGTGCTGGTAAAGAATAATTATTAGACTTGTTTTTTCGAAAGGACCAAAGGACAATTAGAAAATTCTTACACTGATTTCGTTAATTTTCAAATTAAGAATATATTTATACCATAAAAATCGCAAAATCCATCAAATTTGTAAAGCTCTTCTTGTCGTTGTATAAAGTTTGGCTGAAATTAAATTTTTACTAATTTTTCCACAAAGGTACCGTTAGACACCGGCAGGAATATAAAAATGGTAATCTCAAAAAAGATTTTATGTCAATTTCTTTTTGCGTTCAATTTCATGCCTACTACAATAAACCTAAAAGAAGTGCGCTTTTTAGTAGACGTATCAGAAACTAGATTAGTTTTTAGTGGTAAAAATTTTATATCCGCTGTGTGGGACTCTTCCTTGCCGGAGCAAGGACATACCCACTAAAAATCCACTTTAGTATCGGACTCGAGATCCCTTATCATAAACTTTATAGGGATCCGGTGGCTAGCGTACCTGGACTAGGTCCTTCACCGCCGTTGCGAATTGGAAAAAACATGGCGTTACGCGCAGTTTAGTCCTTTCGGACGTCTGATGGAATCGTAGAAAAGATCATTGCCGAAACATCGCTCTGGGGTGTCTATGTCGTTGACATAGGACATCTTCATAGACTCCCAAGGCTTGTATGAGCTGGTTTTTGTGATCTTCTAGAGATCCGTACAGCCTCTCTGCGTCCGACCGGAGACATTACTTGTTGGTCTGCAGATTTGCCTCTCTGTGAAGTTGAGCGTTTTGAATGAACCAGGGAGCTCCGAAGACTCACTTCAGGGCCTTGTTGTGGATCACCTGGAGCTTACGCATGTGCAATTCCGTTGCGTTGTCCCACACCGCTGATGCGTATGCAAACGTCGGTCTAGTTATAGCCTTGTATAGCCTAAGCTTGTTTGAAACGGTTAGCCTACTTCGGCGATTGGTCAAGGGGTAGGCAACTCCGTGGCGTAGTTGGTATGTGTGTGACTACTACCCCTAAGGTGCCGGGTTCGAACCCCGACACGGTCCGCTTGAAAAATGTTAAAAACGAGCATTTTTCACAAAAATACACCTTCGTTCGGATAAGAGGTGAAATGGAGGTCCCGTGTGTGTGTGTGTGTGTGTGTGTGTGTGTTGTCACGCACGTTAAAGATTCCTGCCTTGCTTGGAACAGCAAGGGTTCGGCAAAATTCCAAATTTTTCAGGTAAAAAAAACTCGCTTTCTGGCCAATGTAGTACCTTTGGGTGGAGCATTGGAAAATCACATGTAGGATTGGTCAAGGGGTGTAGCAGAGCCATATCTCTTGGCCTTGTTTGTCGTATATTCGATGTGAGCTTTCCAAGTGAGCTTCGAATCAAGGATCACCCTTGGATACTTAACGTCTGAACGCCAAGGTATCGGTTCGTCGAATGCTCTGACGTGTCCAGGTCGGTGACGTCGCTTTAGGAAGAAAACTGCCGTGCTTTTTTCTAGATTGACCTTAACTCGCCAGAGTCTTAGTCACTCCTCAAGAGCTTCCATCGCCGTGTGCAGTTTCTGCCTGATGAAGTGCAAAACACAGGCCTGACTAGAATTGCTGTGTCGTCGGCGTATCGTGCCATCCTGATGTCTGCCGTTTTGGGTAGGTCACTCACGAAGATGCCGAAGAGTGTCGGCGAGAGAAGAGAGCCTTTGGGGACCCCAGCCCCGATTCTCTACCTCGTCGACCTCACTCCGTCCAGTCTAATGCAAAACCATCTATCGTATAGATAGGATTTCGTCAGTAAAACGACAGCACGTGGTAACCCTCTCTCTAGCATCTAGTAGGGTAGGCCATAATGTCAAACCTTATCGAAAGCTTAAAACACGTCCAGGAACACTGCGCCTGTTGACTGTCGCCAGTTGAAACCTTCTGCGACGTGCTCCACCACTCGCAATATCTGGTGAACAGATAAACCAGCTATAAAACTATATTTTCTTGTATAGCTAAAGATATACAATTGAGCTCGTTTTTATGGTTAGTAATAGTCTCATTAGCTGAAGTAAAAACCATTTCTTGTCAAACTAGAAGTTACAAGGTCACAGGTCCATATTACAAACTGTATGGTCAATCATTTCAGTTTTATTCTTATCTAAAAACAAGATTGTCTGAACAGCTATTTCTTCATGTAGTGCAACATTTCTCTTGAACGATATTCAGAAATATTCTAAAGAACTTCCAGCAAAGAAATGTTAGCGTTCGGCTTAAAATTAACCGTTGTAATTAGAATACATTGTATCTGCGGTATGTCCGGCAAAACCAAAAGAAATTGCAACCAATTCCTTCTTTTATTTTTTTAATTATCGGATACCATATTAAATGTTTCACTAACAAGGCGCTGAAGCATTGACTTAACTCTTGCTTTGATGTTAACTGTAGCTCATCCAACATGCATACTGTTTCCGCACACCAAACTATTTATTCAAAGTAGTGTTAACGCATTTTGCGGCTGTCTTCAGAGTTACTTGGTCCAAACGTAGAGAGCTATGAACATCTTACTCTACCGAATTCCTTGCAGTATCAATCTTTTTGTTAGTAATGGCACCTTTTGGGGCTCCTTGTCAAAATATCGTAATTCGTATTATCACCGCTGTAACTATAACATCTCTTTGGGCTTTACCTAGAGTTGAAATTACAAATATTCACATTCCAAAGATGTATAGTTTTATTCCATTAGAATTTTTAAAAACTAGCAATTATTAGAAATATTTCTTGGAAACAACACAATATTCTCTTGCTATGCAAATTATAATACAGTGATAGGGCACGGCTTAAATTGCAATAGCAAGTAGGATAAGAAATTATTTCATAGACGAAAAAAGATAGCCTATGTATCAAGGATGTAAGAAATTCTTTTGCTTTCCGGGTGATGATGATATCTCGACAAGCTATTTATTTTTAAAAGCACACCTCATAACACTGCAATAAGTTATGTCAGGAAGAATTAGGTTTCGGAATTTGTATCAAGAATGAGATTAATTTTGACAAACACGTCAGCTTGCTCTTTCAAATACTACAACAGCAACTCCTTTTATATCCCTACCTAGGTATTATTATCTTAATCATAAGATTTATTAGAAATGCTTTCAAAGTAGAGGGAGTTTCAGGCCTCGCTATGCAGTCAGTGCCACGTTATTAGCAGGCCTGTAATGGGAGCATTATAATACATAGAGGTGCGAGAACATACACTGCTTTATAATGTATACAAACATGACTTTTACATTTTCATACTTAGGTTTGGTAAAAAGCGTTGCAATATTAATCCATTTTAAAAAAATCTCCATCACATTTTATCCAACGCGGGATGATGTTGGAATTATAAAAAAAAAGTATTCAAACTTTAATTTCACATGAATTTGAGATGAATTGGAAATTATTCCTAATGCAGCTTCTACCACCAATTCGGAAAAGTTTTAGAATATACGTTAATATAAATATAACCATATATTAATTTTTATAATACTTTTTATAATTGCCAAGGCGTGTTTAGTAAAAACTGTAATATTTTTATTAATTAAAAGTATAATATTGGTTTTCAAAAACATGTACCCTAGTGGTGTTCGAAGCTTTAGATAAATTTTATCGGAACAAAAAGGAAAATGTTAGGTTGCATAGAAGCGAGACGTCAATCAAAAATTTTCGCTTGTGGCACTGTCGCAATCGTTCATATACAAAGTGGAAACTTTGACAGGAACATGTCAATTTTTATTTTCAGTAGTGCAAATCAAAAAAGGTTTGTTTATTTTTTAATTAGCTTTTTTTTAAATGGAAGAGTAAACTGATTAATCTTTTTCCTTAAAGTTTTTAAATTACAAATATAATTACATATTTTTGTGTAGCATTTTATAAACAGTGTGTCGGAAAAACAATGTAACGGGCATTTTTGTAGTTTTAACTTTTTACGCTGTTTCCCAATTTATAAATACATTTCTACAAATTACTTTTTCTATATTTGATATTTATTAACTCCTTAGGCGAATGCGTCGTATTATAATGAGTGGATTGCATCGTTTCCTTTCAATCGCTGTTTGTATAAAGGAAATACTTCCGAATAGTTTTCATATTGTATGCAATTTAACTCGCGTGTATTAATTAAAGATAGATAAATTGAAGCTTGATTCTCATTAATAAATAAATTCCAACTTATCGGAAACGATAAACAGCCTGTAATTAATTATTAGATACGATTGTTATATTCACGTTTTAGATGTTCCTTATGTTATTAACGAGGTAGATAATAGTCGATAAGCGGTTATAATAGCGACGAGTTGTGAAGTTCTGTTCGGTGTTTCTATGTAGAAGTACGTTGAAAATACTGCTTTCTGTTTGCTTTGATAATAGTGAAAAATTAATGCGGTATTAATTTTTCGAATTGTACATGAAAAACACGGCACAATTTTAGTTGTTCTTTAACTGTAGAATGTGTTTACTCGACCGCGCGTGTTGTAAGGTCATTGACTTAGTGATTACGCGTTGCTTTACTGACTGTGTTTCTTTAGTTGATTTGCCTTTTTATATGTGAACTGTGTGTGCGATCTAGTTTCATGGTCCCTTTTTTTTTGTCAGAGTAGGGTATACTTTGGATTACCCAAATTAAATACAGTTGATACTGTAGTTACTGAATTTCTAACACCAAAAAATCTAAAATAGATCGTTGCTTGCGCAAATTTTGTTATTAAAAAGCATTAGATTTTTCTTTGTTACCAGATGTAGCAAATAAAACACCTCACATTACTGTTAGTATAATGCAAAAAATTTATCAGATGACATGCATTACATCGTGCCTTGAAAGCACGTGGTTCTAAATTCTTATTACTATTTTTCTTTACAATTTGTGTTACAAAATATGTTGGAATTATTGTCTCAGGAAATAGAATTACCCAGAAATTTACCAATGCTACATAGTTCCATCAGCGTGATATTGTCTGCTGCTAACCCCAGTGAAATACGTAGGTGTGATTAGTGTAACGTGTGATTAGTTCCATCAACACCCTCACAGTCAAGGGTGAAGTGCTTCGTTAGTGCAGGACATCGTTGAATCCCACACTTCAGTCGCAAGGAAGCGTTCCTGAAGGACTTTTTGTAAGTTGAACTATTTCCTACTTATTCTTACTTTAAATATCTATCCGTGTTTTGCCATATCTTCGGCGTTCTGAGACCTTTTACCATAGACTTGCATGCTATTTTAAAGAAAAGAAAGAAAAAAAAATCAATACTGCTGAATTACTCATATTAATTGTGTTTACCTATTTATATTTTGTTAACATTTTATCTGATTTATGTTTAGTTGGTGTGTGAGGAAACGTTTCTGCTACTCCCCAATATTACCTCACTTTGTACTAAAAATTTTTGTATTGCTTTTACCGTTGTTATATTATATAGTCTGCTTTCTACAACCCCCCCTACTCTCCGATTGAGCCGGGTCATTGCTTTGATTTTCTTTGTGTTACGCACGGCTACGAGCCAACGTAGCATAAATTTGGCGCCCAACGTGGCTGCCACGAAAAAAACGTAACAACAAAACAAGGAAATGTTTTCTGAAATCCACTTTAGTGTACATATTTGTTTCTTACTTGATAAACCATAATAATAATTCCATATCTTATCTAACGGGTTCGATAGTTTGTTGGCCAATTTGCGTTAAATGTGATTAATTTATTAGTGCTTGTTTGTATTTCAACGTTCAAATTAAAAACCAAAAATAACAAAATGCTCTATTTAACCGAGACGCATCGTACCGTAATTTTAATCAAGATCGGATATGGGAACAGAAGTCGAATACAGGCTGAAGTCTTTTGTTTATTTTCTGAAGTTTATCCAGAATTGTCTCCAAATAGTCGAAGTACGATTAGCAAAATCTAAACTTGATAACTGGAATTGGGAAACATGAAAGATTTTCCAACACAAGGGACTATAAAAATCGACAAAGAAACCCGGTTGAACATATCGTTGGAATTTGAAGAAAATCCTGTTACTACAGCTAGGCAAATTGATCGTATTCATGGTGTCAGTAACACAAGCGCTTTAAAAATTCTGAAAGAAGTCAAATGTACGGGTTTAACAAAGATAATCCTGATCATAGACTCGAATTTTGCGAACCAATTATGGCTTCTATTGCTGGTGAAAAAATTACTTTTGAATTGGTGCTGTTATCTGATGAAGCTACGTATATGTTACCGATAATGTGCGAAAATTAGTTAATCTTCGAATCAACTAGGTAATCTGCAGATTACCTGAGCAGATACGTTAGAGTGCAAAACTGTTGCCTTGTTTCCACATTACCTAGGCAATCTGTAAATTACATAGGTAGGCTACAGATTACCCGCCGATTTCTGGTTAATGTGCGAAAATGTAATAAAATATGCAAGTGTGGTTCAGATAGAGACAGGCCCACCGCCGCTATAATAATAATAGGCGTGGTTAAACAAAACAGAAATATTCTACATTTGATATTTATTTATTTAAGCACAATTTTAGACAACTGGTCATAACAAACATTTGAAAAAGAATTAGCTCCAAATTGGCGTAACATAAAAAATAGGTCATTAGTTACTGTTTGTAGTGTACTGTATTAATGCAATCTATATCCATAAGCACTGATAACACTTTGAGTTACAAAGTATGTGGTATTTAATTGCGACATACGTACGGCAGATTGTTTTGCAACATATCGGAACATGAAATAGAGTGAAAAAAAAAGTTACATAATTGTTTAGATAAAATTTTTAAGAAAGCTAAATACGATACAGTTTAAAACCCTAAAACAGAAATTATTTATTTGTACAATCTAAGGACTGGTGACACTTTGAATTACACAGTAGTTTGCTATTACGACATACGCACTTCTTTGTAGCGCATTTAGTTTTACACCCACACTTCTTAAAACCTTGACCACAACCAAGAGACTGGCTTGTTGCAGTAGTGCGCAAAGACACTTCGACGTTCTAGGGCCAAGTTTGTAGAATCCGTCGTTTGTTTTACTAAGAACTACAGCTAGAACTGAACGGACATCAGTTTTTGCTCAATCCACATCTGGAACTCTTACGGTGTTACCGTCCTTAGCATCTAGGTGATCGGCGTCAGACATTGCTAGTATTTTTTTCGCTTGTATTTCCAAGCCTTCTTTGGCTTTTACTCGTTGTATGTTTTGCTCAAGATTTTTTACAGATTCTGCACAGTAAGTTCTTGCTTAAACCTTCTTCCAAGCCCTCGGTTTCACCACAGATGGCATGCAGAAACATGTTACATTTATAGCAACTATGTGCGCCTGATGTTATTTTGAAGCAAACACTGCAAAGTAGAGTTTCATCTGCCGTTTAATGGTCTTGAGCAGGTTCAGTTACATCTTTTTCCTGAATCTGGGATCTAGGGATGCAAGTGGATGTATTGTCAAAGCGCTCTGTTGCTGCCACTTGTTGTGGAGCACTGAGTTCCCCCAAATCCTCTTCACTCTGCACCGTGTGAAGTACATGTTGCGGTATGAATGACGTAGTAAGCGTAAGACTACGGATCCCAAGGTCCCGGGTTCAAATCCCGACACGGCCTATTGCTTGAAAAATGGCAGGTGAGCATTTTTCACAAAATTTACGCCCTCGTTCGGATGAGAGGTTAAATGGAGGTCCCGTGTGTGAGTGTTGTCACGCACGTTAAAGATCCCTACCTTGCCCGGAACGGTAAGGGTTCGGCAAAATTCTAAATTTCCAGGCAACAAGAATTCGCCTCCTGGCCAATGTAGTACCTTCGGGTAGAGCATTGGAAATGAAAATGAACGGTATGAATGACGACCAAGGTCCCGGGTTCGAATCTCGACACGGTCCGCTTGAAAAATGTTAGGCGAGCATTTTTCACAAAAATACACCCTCGTTCGGATGAGAGGTAAAATGGAGGTCCCGTGTGCAAGTGTTGTCACGCACGTTAAAGATCCCTACCTTACTTAGAACAGCAAGGGTTCGCAAAATTCTAAATTTTCCAGGTAAAAAAACTCGCGTCCTGGCCAATGTAGTACCTTCGGGTGGAGCATTGGAAAATCGCTTGTAAGATATGAATGATGAAGGCGGCTCCGTGGCGTAGTGGTATGTGTGTGACTACTACGCCCCAGGTCCTGGGTTCGACTCCCAACACGGTCCTCTTGAAAAATGTTAGGCGAGCATTTTTCACAAAAATACACCCTCGTTCGGATGAGAGGTAAAATGGAAGTCCCGTGTGTGAGTGTTGTCACGCACGTTAAAGATCCCTATCTAGCTTGGAATAGCAAGGGTGCGGCAAAATTCCAAATTTTCCACGTAAAAAAAACTCGCTTCCTGGCCAATGTAGTACCTTCGGGTGGAGCATTGGAAAATTACATGTAAGGTATGAATGATGAGGATAAGCCAACTTTAGCAGGGCAGCCAAACATCGCTTTATAAGGTCTACGTTTAATTCCAAAATGGTAAGCCCTATTCTTCATGAATTGTACAAATTTTGTTCCCTCTCTCCATTTATCAGTATTGTTGTCAGTCATCCAGGTAGTGATCATATTCTCGATATCTTGGTTTGCTCGTTCGACACTGTCCTGGCTTTGGCCATGTTTCGGCTTGCCATGAATTACTTTTAGTTCTGGCCACATTTCTTTTAGACTTTTCAATACCCCAGGAGAAGAATAATGTCTAGTACATTGTATGCTACTTCGGCGGCACGCTTAGATGTCAAGAGTTTTAAAACCACAAATTTTGTCAAGTGGTCTTCGTATACAAGGATAAATTTAAGTTTTCCGTCGAACTGGAATTGATAGTATATTAAATCGATTTGGCATCTGCTGTTAAAGTGAGGAGATATCATTGGTTTTACAACAATTCCTTTTTTTTCGCACTTATGTTTTTTTTTGACAAGACTCGCATAAACTTAGATACAATCTTATATGGGCCTGGGTTATATTTTTGTAACGCTTATTTATTTCCTTTACCATCCTGTCCCTTCTGCCATGACCGATTGATAAATGTGTTGAATATAATATATCAAAGAACTCATCTGTGTGGATAAACAGCTTAACGTCCTTTTGATTTTCAGTTAAAGGTTCGATCAGTTTATCACAACCTTGTAAAGTCAGTAGGTCATATCGTTCGATGATCCGGTAATCCCGGGACGATTCTTTCTTTTCTGTAGTTTTAATACGTTTCACATCTTCTATTATTGCGCAATAGCTATGCTTCGTTAGTAAAACACTGTTATATTTCGAATCTTTACTCAGAAGTAACGCGTTGAATTTGTCTCTCATGCTTACCTACTCGCGACTAATTGCTAGCATTGTGACTGTAATGTTTTAGCGCACTAACAAACAGGAATGCCAAACTAATAGTCAATGTTACAAAAGAAAAAAAAACCCGAGCGCTACGCCAACGCGATGTACTAGAATGCAATGCAAACAAATACAGAGGACCTAGATGGACACGCCGCGGGACTAACACAAAGCTGTACGTAAAAGTGACAAGTGGGATGCAACGGCGAACAGAAAGCTCTATTTTGAATCTCGCGCTAACTATGTAATTATAATTTTGCAGTTTATCTGACGGCAAGCCGTTATTGTACACATTATCTAGGTAATGTGTGGAAGAGTGTGATTATGTAAAAGATTTCGCACTTTAACTGAGTGGTCTAGGTAATATGCACACTACCTAGGTAATGTCGACATTAACAGTTGCCACACATTATCGTTAACATATACATTACATAGACATGTCAAACGGCACGACCGCCGTTATTGGACTGACTAAAATCCCCACTGGATGTGCGAATGCCATACTCAGGGGCCTCAACAGACAGACGTCTAAGCTGGAATTATTGGGAATAGCATAGTATGTTCTGTATTTCGCAATGAAAGTGTAACCGGTCAAACATACCTAACTATGCTCCAAGATGAACTGGTTCCTGCTCTAACGGTTTTATTCTTTACATGTGATTTTCCAATGCTTCACCCGAAGGTAGTACATTGGCCAGAAAGCGAGTTTTTTTTACCTGGAAAATTTGGAATTTTGCCGAACTCTTTGCTACGTTTATTTTCAGCATAAAGTAATTACAAAAATTTTTAATTCAAATCCTGTTGGCGTTAAAAACGAAAATTAATTCAGTAAATTAAAATAACTCTTTCCCGTGTAAATTTATTTATCTGTTTGTATCAATTCGATTTCTATTGTTAAATCCTTCCGCTAATTAATTATAAATACTCTTTCTAAGAATTGATTAATGTAAAGTTTATGCTAAAATTAAATAGGCGATAACTGGTTCTAACTATCCGACAATTGGTTCGTATGTGTTTTCCATTGAAAGCTTCGCCGAACTAAAACCGCGTATTATCCCAATAAACCGTGTTTTCCAGTTTTACGCCTTAACAACAATATTACTTTGAGCTCTGATCCTTAGTTAAACAAAATGAATATTTACTTTATTCTCGAATAGCAAGACGAAAACATCTTTTCTGGTTTTCTCAGTGTCGTTTCGCTATGAAAATTTCGCGCACGCAATACGGCGTGGTGTGTATTTAGGGTTTTTAAAAAACTGTACTTTTCGACGTCAATAAATTAATTTTTATTATGTAATTACCATAGCTCTTTCGGTTGCCTAAAAAGCCACGATGTATGGTCGCCCGGGTTGTGATGGGAGGATCACCCCAAAGCGGGGTCACGCACACCTCTCCTTTGCCCCTTTATTGGAGACGGCAGCAACTTGAAGGTGAGTGTTTTCTTCACTACTTACGTTGAGGTCATATCGGGTTGGATTTTACTGTTTAACCTCATGCATTTCCAAATTTAATTATTTATTGTCATTATATTAAGGCATTACTATTTGTTTTAAATAAATAAAAAATGTACGACTGATTAATGTGAAAATGGCTTAAAGACTTGTTGGCACATTTGAACCTGTTCTTGCTATTACATTTATACACTTAGTTTTAGATTTACCCTGTTGATTTAGAGCTGTTGGTTTTAGAAGGGTAATTTTGCTTAATTTCTTTTTTGTTGAAACTCAATCTAGAGAGTACCCTAAGACTGGCAGCTCACCATTTAAAAAAAATGATTTGTTCTTTTGGTTGATATTTTTTTTTAGATTTAGGGTGTAATTATTTATTGCGTGTACATATTATGTCTAATTATAGGTTTTTTTTTTGTTGGTATGTTGTGTTTTGAGTATGACTTTTGTTATAGGTATAATACACCGCCGAACGAGGGTGTATTTTTGTGAAAAATGGTCGCCTAACATTTTTCAAGCGGACCGTGTCGGGATTCGAACCCTAGACCTTGGACGTAGTACTCACACACGTACCAACTATGCCACGCAGCCGCCGCGGTTTTATTCCTTACATGTGATTTTCCAATGCTCCACCCGAAAATACTACATTGGTCAGAAAGCGAGTTTTATTTTATCTGGAAAATTTTGAACTTTGCCGAACCTTTGCTGTTTCAAGCAAGGTAGGGATCTTTAACGTGCATGACAACACTCACACACAGAACCTCCATTTTACCTATCATCCGAACGAGGTCGTATTTTTGTGAAGAATGCTTGCCTAACATTTTTCAAGTGGACCGTGTCGGGATTTGAATCCGGGATTTTGGGCATGTAGTCACACGCATACCAACTACGTCACGCAGCCGCCCGAGGTTTTATCTTACATGTGATTTTCCTATGCTCCACACGAAGGTACTACATTGGCCATGAAGCGAGTTTTTTTACCTGGAAAATTTAGAATTTTGCCGAAACCTTGCTGTTTTAAGCAAGATAGAGATCTTAAACCTTTAACGTGCGTGACAACACTCACACACGGGACTTCCATTTTACCTCTCATCCGAACGAAGATGTATTTTTGTGAAAAATGCTCGTCTAACATTTTTCAAGCGGACCGTGTCGGGATTCGAACCCGGGAACTGGGGCGTAATAGTCACACACATACCACTACGCCACGAAGCCGCCTGAGGTTTTATTCCTTACATGTGATTCTCCAATGCTCCACCCGAAGGTACTACATTGGCCAGGAAGCGATTTTTTTTACCTGGAAAATTTGTAATTTTGCCGAACCCGTGTTGTTCCAAGCAAGGTAGGGATCTTTAACGTGCGTGACAACACTCACACACGGGACCTCCGTTTTACCTCTCATCGGAACGAGGATGCATTTTTGTGAAAAATGCTCGCCTAACATTTTTCAAGCGGACCGTATCGGGATTTGAACCCGGGACCTTTGGCGTAGTAGTCACACACATACCACTACGCCACGGAGCCGCTCCGAGGTTTTATTCCTTACATGTGATTTTCCAATACTCCACCCGAAGGTACTACATTGGCCAGGAAGCGAGTTTTTTTTACCTGGAAAATTTGTAATTTTGCCGAACCCGTGTTGTTCCAAGCAAGGTAGGGATCTTTAACGTGCGTGACAACACTCACACACGGGATCTCCATTTTACCTCTCATCCGAACGAGGGTGTATTTTTGTGAAAAATGCTTGCCTAACATTTTTCAAGCGGACCGTATCGGGATTTGAACCCGGAACCTTGGGCGTAGTAGTCACACACATACCACTACGCCACGGAGTCGCTCCGAGGTTTTATTCCACAATAATTTGTATTTCAGTCTATTTAACCAACGGGTGTGGTTTCAGTAGGATGGAACACCACTACATTTTGCTCAAAATGTACAGATCTATCTCAGCGCAGTATTTTCAAATAGGTAGATTGGAACGAGAGGCCCAATTGAGAGACCAGCAAGATTACTCGACCTTACCCCGTTAAATTTTTTTATTGGGATATCTAAAAATAATGTTTATAGTACTAAACCTGTAATGAGATCGCTAAACTTTAACAAAGGATCGGGGATGAAATTAGGCAAAGAACGCAAGAAGTACTACGAGATGTTTTTTTTATTATCGATTAGGGTATTGATAGCAACAAGGTGGAAGGCACTTTAAATATATTTTGCATTAAAGCAGTTTCAGGAGACGTTCCTTTATTTTATTTTTTCCCGACACGAGTTATATATCCCTTAATTGATATATGTATAAAGAAATAGAAATAATTAGGAATTATTAGAAAGTGTTAAAAAAATGTTAAGTGAAATGCAACAATGTAATACAAGGGCAATTAATAAAGTTTATTAACAGTTCATGAGAACGGATGCGATACTTTGTACCCGAGACGATAGTGACACTGCAGGTGACAGGTCACAGACAGACGAGATACCGTGACTACCTAGAAAGTAAGATTGTAACAATGTAACAAAGTATAGAATTAAGAATAAAGCAAACATAAGCTCTGCAAGTTCCCACAACCATGTGAGGGGGTAGGGACGTTATAAAAAGCCCGGGAGCTCTAAGACCCGGCAGTCAGTCACAGTATTCAGTTTTAACATTGCAGTTGCTGAGGCTACTTAAAATAGTACAACTAATTTAGTTATTTTCTACTTAGAGTAATTTAAATCAAGTTTTGTATAATTTCATAATTAATGTTTGTTTGAAATAAATTTGTTAAGAAGTTAGAAAGTGTTTTTAAAAACACAGGTTTCAAGGCCCAAACCTTAACTCACGTTGCCTATAAAAAGTAGCAAAGGCATGTATATTTGTGTTTGCAATTGTAAAAGCTTTAAGATAAAAATTAATCAACTTACTCAGTTTAAGGAATTTTGCGACAAATCTTTATATATTAAGATACGGAATTTGTTACAGTTTAAGTCTTCACTCTGTATGAATTGTGTCGCATCATCTTCGTGTTTTGTATTGAATGTGAACAATTAATTCAGTCCATTAGCAATTGGTATTCTTCTATCCTATATAACCTTCGCAACATCCACACATATGGTCGCTCAACCAGATATTGCGCTTAAACGGAAATTTTAATTCCTTGTCCTTAGATTATATCTTCTTGTAACAATTAATTTTCTTTTGTTATCAGCCTTTATTGACCTTTAAATGTTATTATTTTCCTTGCTTTTCTTGGAATTCTAACAATTTCAAAGATTGTATTTTGTACTTGGAAGCTTACGTATTTTTGAAAAATTCTCTCTTTAAATGCCCTAACTTGGTTACGGTAACATTCTGAAATAGAGGAATTCTGCATGAAATTACGACCTTAATTGAAATTGCTAATCTAGATCCTTTCTTATGTTATTTTTTCAAATAATCCAAACTTAAGAAATAATCCAGTATTAAAAACCATCCTGCATAAAAATGTTCCTCAATACGCAAAATACAGCCGGTAACACTTTATCCATTCATTAAAAAAAAATCAAACAAGTATTTGCTTCTTCTAAATACTTTAAATTCTTTAAAATGTTTGCTTCTCAAAGAACTTTAAATAAACTCTTTGCCTTGAAATACGTGCTAGTTAGTTTATTATTTTAAATAGTTTTTCGTCTAAATAAATGCTATTTTAAAACCGAAAAACTCGTCTTAGCAATTCTTCTTAAAATATTCTAAACCACTGCTCGTTATATTTGCTAGTCGTTAAAACTACTTTTAAATAGTTTTTTTGGAAAAATTAAATGCTCAAATGTGTGTTATTTGCTCGTATTCCTTGAAATTCCGTTTTTTTATATCTGTACGTGTTTGTTGCTCAAGTTTTATTGGTAGCAACGTCCTTCCTCATTAAATTATTCCGAGAATATTTATTACGTGAATCGATATTCATGCAAACCTCTATTCTGTTCGAAAAAGCTAGGCCACTTTATATACTTCACCGTAGTTTTATTTATCTATATCGCAGAGGCATTTTAAAATCTAGTTTCTTTCACCTACTGCCAACGAAATTCAATGGAATGAATTATTGTATTTTGTTTTCTGAATTCTATTAAGGTTTTGCAGTTGTATATGTTTTCGTTTGCCATCTCAGAATATTCTACATTAATAATGGTGGAAATGGTTTTATGTTTTCCCTCCCATGGTTTACAAAGCTATATAAATACAACTCCAATTTTGGCAAAGCGCTTTTACTAATTCGACTACTCTGCTTTTAATTCGACGCTTTTTTATTGATTTGACTACTCTTTGAGCGTTGTGAAGTAGCGCCTTTAAAATGCGTTTGTGCTAGTGCAGCACCGTTAAGTTGTTTCAGTCCCCCAGCTGCATTTTGTGAGATGGTACCAGAAAAGAGATACCTCCAGGTAGAATATGCTTTCTGTTTGCTTTATTTTGCGTAGATGTTTTGCAAGATAGACACTTGCCTTTGATTAATTCTGCAATATATTGCAAATCGATGTTAACGCTCGTTGAATTATGTATAAATTACTGTAAGAATTTTAATGCGTTTAGAGCGTTTTTCTACTGTTTGCTTTTTACTATTTAAATTAATGTGAACTTCAATAATGGACTGTGAAAATTTTTTAGTGATACAAGATCCATTTCCTACAGCACTTTTTACTAACTTTATTATTATTTCGATAGTTCTTGTACGTATTTAGGGTTGGATCATATTGTAAGTATGCTTGAAATTAGATAGTAAGATTTTATGCTTGATATTTTTCTATGTAGACTATATACTGTATATTATGTAAATTTGCGTTTTATGTACATCATGATTCTGCAACCAGGTATTTTCGACGTTTGTAAATATTCTACATGTTCGTAATATAATTTCATTGTTAATGAGGTATTCAATTCAATTTGTTTTCTAGTTCGCCCACCCCACTCTCTGACGTTTTGAGCTAGCCCAAACTCTGATTCCTTTGGAGTTTGGTTCTGTCCCGGTGTTTTGTTGCGGTATTCGGTGTAGGCGATTCTTTCTACTTACTGTGCTGCGTTCTTTCTTTCTTATCCGCAGAAAATACCGTAACACGCAACAAATTCCAAAAATTATCAATTATTAATTTTGTTCATTTACAAGAACTTAAGGTTTTAAGAACATTTATCATAATTTGAAACATACATAAATTTACTTCTTACTTTTTGCAAAAAAAGATAATTATTTGCAAAAAAATTCTTTGTGGTTATCGTTTTATTGGGTTCATCCTATCTCTTTTTTTATTTTCGGAGCTCTTGTATAATACCTTCTTATTGTCCAAATTACTTGGAGTTCCGACGCCATTTTTTGTGTACAACATCATCTGACATCTTGATGTAAAGTACCTCCCCGTGCTAAGGTAAACGGTAATAATTATTATACTTTATGCTTGCATTACGTGCATTTATTTAAAATTACCCTAATTTACTTGTTGTGGTTAAATCGGCATAGTCGCTAACCATGCAAATTGACCAAATTATAGAACCCGATGAAATGTAAGATCCCATTCATTTCTAATTGTTTGTATTAAATTACTGTAATGAGATACATACTTTGCAGGGATGGACTCGGACTCGGGCTTTCGGGCCGGCCCGGCCGGGTCCCGGCCCGATTTCGGGCTCGAATCCGGGCCGGGCCGTTGACTACTTTATTCGGGCCGGGTCCGGGCCGGGCCTATCTTTCTTGGGCTGGGCCGGGCCAAACGTTTAGGGCCGCCACGAATTTTTCGGGCCGAAAAACGCATGAGTAGATACTCCACTGTCCTTTCACTTCTATCTCACATTGAGTGAGTAAACGTTTTTAATTATATTTTCACGTAGTGTCTTCATGAACCCATTTATAATACTGGACAACAAAATTTAGTTTTTGTTTGTTACAAAAATTGTAACAGCTGAAGCTTACAGTATTTTTGGCACGGAATGAAAGTGAGGCCGGCCCAAAATTTCGGGCTGGCCCGACCCGTCCCGACGGGCCGGGCTGTCAGTTTTCATTTCGGGTCGGGCCTCGGGCCAGGCCGGTCACTTTTCTGCGTCGGGCCAGGCCGGGCTTATTAAAAGCTCGGCCCGGCCCGGCCCGAGTCCATCCCTAATACTTTGTCTTGTTATTAGTATGTAGAATATCTTTATATTAGGTTCTTATTTTGGCTATTTATCAAATGGTGTTTTCTTCGGATAAATAGTGCTCACCCATCATCGTCTTTTACTAAATTTCTAAAATATCTGCAAACTGTCTTGTGTTTAAACAACATATGACGATTAGAGTTGTTCTCATGCAAATTTATTAAATTGGTCCGTTTTCGTAGTGATTCCTTTGTGTTTATTTTCTGCATTACTTTTCTGATGACTTGAGGCATATCAGTGTCGGTTAGTAACTTAAATCAACCTTGAAACATTAAAGCATTGCATTCCACTCAATCTTGGGAAGGCGAGGACCTAAACAATTGTATCTAAAATTTTCAAAAGTCGGCTAACAACAATATATCAGGTTGCCGAAGTAAACATGAGGATTTACTCAAAATTTTACTTTTAAACAAATTATACAACTTATTTTGCTGTGTTATTCTCAATCAGAAACGTCTGCCATTTGATAATGCCGTATAACTTTATTTTTTAGTCGCAAAATACTGTTATTTATCTTATATTTCAAATTTGTTTGGGTGTTTAAATATTAACAATATTCGTGCCATTTTGACACTGCCACAAGCTGGAGCAAGTAAACAAATTGTAGTTTCAAATATCATTCTTCCTTTTGTTGGATTTTATAGCTATTACAAGGTGATAACTAAATATATTGTACTTTCCTGTATCGGTGTTATAAGGAACCAGATTTTAAAATTTTTTTTGTGTTGGTTTTTTTGTATGAAACCAACAATAGTCAGAAGATACTAGGCTAGGACTATCAGGTGAAAACTCCACATTTTTAATTTTGTACTTATCTAAATGAAAATCATTGTATTGTCTGGCGTGACGTTCCTTTTAAATTACGAGAGACATTTTAAAACTAAGAACCGTTTTGGTTTATAAGTAAACACAACTAATGTTTTTTCGAGAATTTTATTTCTATGGTAATCAATATGCTTTCGCTATTTTCGACGTCATCTCCGTTCCGCTTGAGGCATTTTTACTAACGGGAATGAATATGACGATTCCTTCGCCACAGAAATCGACTGCCAGTCCTTTTAGCCAACCGTCATAGAGAACAAATCGGGAAACATATTAAAAATTCTTATGCAGTTCGTCGATAGTGAAGCGCCCGTTCTGCCGAAATGAGTGAAGCAACGGCTGTTTTCAGTTCGCCAGTGATTATAGTAGTTAGGCGGTCAGAACGTTCCTGATCATGAATGTTTGTGCTTCCACTAATAAATAAACACCACCACTTTCGCATATTCCCTTCATTCATTACATCTTTTCCACACACTTCAACTAGTTGCCGATGGATTTCGGCACGACGAGTGCTTTTGCATTTAAAAACCGAATAACAGCACGAATTTCGCAATCGTCGAGATTAGTAATGGATATAGTTGACATTAAATTGCTACACAATATTGTCTACTTCCGCTAGCAACTTTAAACTGACTGATAGCGTTGACAAATGACTAGAGAAGTCACGGTAAAACGACCGCGGGAAACGATATGCTCGGATAGGAGGCGTAAACCGTTCTTACTTAAAAATAACGGTCTTATATTTACGAACGTCCTAAAAATATCCCGAAAGAGATCTATTTAAAATTAATCGTACTGCAATCACTGTGCGTTACAGCCTTTATACATCTCATTCCCAAACCGAACAAACTATCTGAAGACCCTTTACCCTACAGTCTTATCACCTTACGTTCTGCTTTGTAAAACTTCTTGAACATAACATCCTCCTCAATTTAAACTTTTACATAGAAACGCACTCCCTTCTGCCTATCTCCCATTCAACATGTATTCCGTATAGTCTATAATGCAGAATAGACAATTGATTTCATTTCCACTGTCAAAACCTCTTCACACAAATACGGCATCTCCCTTCTAATAGATTTCCGCACCACTTTTGACCTCCGTTAGAGGCTTAATCTCCTCAATTAATTGAAACTCACTAACTTCCCATCTAATCTATTCCTGATCATAAAATCCTACTTAACCTCTAGCACAATCGCTCGCCCGCCAATTTCCACACTTTCATCAAACATTTAATCCAAGGTTGTACCCAAGGCTCCCGTCACTTTCCTTCTCTCAGACACCTCATCATAGGCCTATCATTCGAACTAAATATCCTTAATGTGTCCACTTTTGCAGACGTAGGCCATCTATCCACGGTAACTAATGCTCCTCCGATGAAGAATCGAATCCTGATCTTCACTCAACAAATAACCTCTATCGCCCACCAAAATAAAAATGCTTGTGCTCAAGAACATCTCGACCTACGCTGAAATGTTAAATGCACATGCTTGGTACCTTTGCAACCTTCTCAGACCGCTCCTTAATTTGTCCTCCATCTTGAAACCCGACTAAAACGCATGCCTTCCTCTTCAAGCTATGGAAAACTAAATCCATCTTAAACAACACACAGGAAGCTCTAAGAAAAGTACAACTTATAAAACCCACTGCAGATTAATTCTCAAGATTATAATTCCTATTAACCGCCGTGCTGTTGAATCTAAGCTTCCAATAATTCCCCCAGTATCCCGATGCTCTCTGAACACAACTATCTACCCATTCCTTCTATAAACCTTAAGAGTATACCAAACTACCTTCAGGGCATCCTTATACACCCTACTGCACATTCCACCATCAGAAATACACTTACACTCTATAATCCAGCAACGAATCCTGAAATTCTAACGTTCCATTATCCTCCACGACTGCACACTTGACTAAGACAACTACCGTATCTTAAGTCACCACGGAAATCAAATCCCGTTTCCATAGTTCCCTCCTGCACTTCTGGCAAGGACTCTGGACACTCACACACACACACACACACTCACACACACACACACACACACACACACTTAACCTTTCCTAATATCACGAACGTCCAACCCACATTTCTTATTCCAGAAGTCCAACTAGCCAATTCCTTATCGGCCACGGCAACTTTAAAGAACAACTCCTTTACTTTAACCTTGTTCCATCCCCAATATATCTTTGCACCAACTAATCCGTTCCTCTAGATAAAATTCAAATCAGTCATAAATTTAGGCCCTTATTCCCCTGTCTTAAGCATTAATTTCTTAGTAGCCCATAATATGCACGAATTCGATAATTCTTAAACGAAAAACCCGCAACACTAACACTCTTGCACCAACAATCTTAGTTACACATACACATGCGCACATGCAAATACGCGCGCATACACTAATATCTGCACACCTGCATATCTGCAGTCTTGCACACTAACACACTCGCTCACCCGTACACAAGCACACCTACATACGCGCATTAATATCAACATCCACACCTACATTTACGCACCCCTCTAGACACATACTCGCAAGTGCACACGCGCGCGCACGCACACCCACTATCACTCACGCATGCACGCGCGCACACACACACACACATCCTCAAAAGCTACATTTTCAAATAAAAGCCCACCGACCTATACGTTCGCTCAACTACAACCATTAAAACTTACATCCAACAAGCGCTGACTGGCAAGAATTTACTTTTCCAGCATTTTTAGGAACACCTTGATCAGAGCTAACTTGTTTGAAATACATAAATAACCGAACGTTCAATTTCCCGTGGTGCACATAAGGTTCATTACCTGTGACAATATTAGATATTTCATTTTGAGGGCGTTGAAATATGGTTTTGCAGACTGATGCTGTGTCTTCTGCTTGCACACAAAATTGTGGGTTATTAAAAGGCATACAGCTTCCGTACACTAAAGTACTTATTCAAATTAGTGTTCATCGATTTCATGCCAAACTTCATGGTTGCTTGATTCAAGCGTGCAGAATCATAAAAATCTTTTTCAACGATACTTCTTGCAGTAGCAATATTTTCATTTGTGACGAAATTTTTAAGTTTCTTGCCAAAATTTCTTTCTAAAGGTTTACAATCACTAAGAAATTCATAATATCATCTCTGATTCATTTTCGAACGTTTTCTATTAGCCATCAAACACCTTTACGACCCAACTTAAGCTTGAAACAAAACAAGTTGTGTCTCAAAAGAAAACTCTTAATAACGATTCGGCATTTTTAAAAACAAACTATTGCAAAAACAATTTATTTAAAATAATACAATTTTTGTGCACAGTAAGCAGTATTGCACAGATAAAGGTTAGTCTAAAACACCAAAGCAATAATAGATCAAATGTTACGGCTCAACCGAAAGAGAACGGCTATCTTACCATTGCAGGTATAGGAGATACATTTAATTAGTGGATGATGATGTCTCAACAAGTTTTTTTTGTAACAAACCCTACAACATCGTAATAAATCATCTGTCAGGAAGAATTATGTTCCGGAATGTGCATCTAGAATGAAAATAATTTTGACAAATCATTTTGCCTGTTCTCCAAAACATTACAATGGCAACTCCTTTATATCCTAACCCAGGTGTTGTTATTTTAATAGCAAGATTTATTAGAGGTACTTTAAAACTAAAATGTAGTTTCACGCCTTCATAAACCGCCATTGTCACGCCATTAGTATCTTTATAATGGGAGTATTATAATGCACAGCGATGAGAAGAGCAGATACTACCCTTTAAAGTATTCAAACACGACTTTCACATTTTCATATTTACATTAGGTAAAAGGCGTAATGCATATTAAAAGAATTTTTATTACGTTTTGTTGTAACGGTGGGTTGCTGTTAAATTATATTGAAAAAAGAATACCTTGTAATTCCAGATGAAGTTGATACCTAACTTGAAAATTATTTGCACCATGACATTTACCAATATTTTAAGAAATTAACGCAAATTTCAATATATGGTAACTTGCAGAATATTTTATTAAAATTTATTAAAGCGTAAATAACATATGGAAGAGTACTGTGGCATCATTCAAATTAAATATATTAGATCCCTATTAACCACAAAGGTATTTAGAAATTTTAATACGAATTTTACCACTAAGTGGCTATCGTGAGTAGCAAAACAGTTAACGTACGCTTTTCTGACTGGTTTCAAAATGTACTTGGCGACTTAAGATTTTCATATTTGCCAAATCTAAACGCGCAATGTGCTCTTTAAATCTAGTTGTTATACTTCCCTCAGTCTTAGTAATATATTTTTATAACCTTGCTGCATTTGAGCAGATCATTTCATAAATTTCCAATTTTTGCAACTTTACCACTCAATTTTTTGGGTTACCTAACAAATGTTTAATCTAATTTGTATTACTAAAAGCAATTTTGAAATACACTTATGTAAATATCTTATGAAGATGCTTCCATTCCCTCGACGACGATTACCAGAACATTTCAGCTTCGTGACCATGCGCTGTGATACGAATTCACAGACGATAACCCCAATTATTCGCCAAGCGCCTTGTTTCAAAGTACCATTCCATAACAGCATACAATCTTGGTTGTTTGGGATGCTTACCCACGTATATTATGCTTCTATTTAATGATTTTGTAGCTTAGTATAGTAGTAGCCAGACCTCTATTAATTTAATATACACTACTCGTATTCCGCGTTAATAAATAGAAGGTTTCTACTAATAATTTAAACGTACAAGCACTATATTTACTGTATTATAAACATATTTAATACTCGCATAACCAAAAACTATACTATAATGTTGGTCTATTGTAGTAAAGTAGTATACAAGCGACGAGAAGACAAAGAGACAAAGAGAGAGCCCCTCTAATTTAGCTAGAGTATTTATATCTTTCAAAATGTTACCTCCCGGACACACTTCACGCGAAAAGCTTATTTTCAAATTAAAATTCTGCAAAATTTTGATACAACCGTGTTGAAAATTTCTGAAATTTATTCCGTCTGCGTGCCGTAGGTATCTGAAAGCGCTCCCACCTGTCGCGTTTGTCTACGTTTGGAAAACTGTCTGTTCTTAACCAATGATACTATTCTGTGTCGTCATAAAACCCCACCTGTACTATCTTTTTCTCTGTCTGATGCATGTCTGCTGTCGCATTCAAAACCTCACTTGTGTTATAGAAAATTGATATTGCTGACAGCCCATCTTCACTCCACGTGTATTAGTACGTGCGTTTTAAATATCAACGTTTTTATTTCGGTCTCTATCTGTAGTATATAACCTATCGTGCATTTTCCTTGTTCTTTAAGAAATTTGTTAGCTTGTTGTTCGAACCAACTGACGGTTGAAAATATTTTCTATAAAATCCTGTCTTACTATGCTCATAATTTTGACAAATGTAACCTTTTACAAATGTAGGTGTTCGTTAATTATAGACCGTTTAGCACAACAATTCTTGGAGTATATATTTCGTTGTATTTGTATAAAACTGACATTTGCTTGTTACAACAAATTTCTTTGCTTTGGAATTATTGATTTTCCTTACCCTAGTGGGTTTTCTTATGCTTTTACTTGTTTAATTAAAATTAATTATGCGTATTCCATTTGTTTTAAAACTGTTTTTCTTTATGTACTTTCTAACATACCATTATTAATAACAAAAATACGTCAATACATGCCCGTTCTCCCTAAATTTGTTCTTTTCTCTATACAGGGTGGTCGAAATTGTATTGCTTACCCCAAATTTAACCCTTTGAAACCACAAATATATATATATATATATATATATATATAATATTATCGTTAGTGGTGGTAGGTAGCAAAGTCGTTGCTTTGTAGATATTATTTATATTTTTAGATTTGCTTATAATATTATTCATAATAACGGTATTCTGATTTCTTTCAACTGCGATATCAACAAATTCTAAAGGTAGTTTCTTCGTGTTTTTTAAAACTTGTTAAATTCAATACCGTGCTTGGACGAGCAATATTTGTTTCAAAATGCAAATCATAAAGCTACTTTAACAAAAGTTGTATGAATAACGTGAAAAATCTATGATGGGAAACAGCTTATCGCCCTCTACAACTAATTCATCTATGTTGCGGTTTGGATTACTGTTAAATAGTAAAATCTCAAAGTTCTTAAGAATATGAGTAAAATACGCAGAAATTTTTGCCGCTTTTGACATTTCCAAGTTCGTTGTTGAGGATTTCTTTAATAAACAATTTGTAACATGTTTGCGTTACGTGAACTATAAATCAAACAAAAGATGTAAATATTAAAATTTGGATATACAAAAACAGGACAAAAAAGTTCTTGAATAGTAAATATTAACTGAGTATAATATCTTAATTCTTTTGTTTTCAAAAATATGATTTTAATTAGGGCAGTTAGTATAAATCAAAGCAATAAAAAATGAACTTTCTTAAATTAAATTGGTACAATTTAATACATTATTAAGAAAACGCATTAGTTATTAAATAGGATAGTGGTTGCGATAATAAAAACCGATAAAATAAAATATTTCATAAATCATACAGTGTAATAAACATGTAATAAATGCAAGGCGTCATGCAGTAAACAAAAACCACAGAGTATACATTAATTAAATAAATTAATACTTGAAGTAAACTACAAAAGTACGTCACTGTTAGCTAATTAGCGGGATAATAAATAGATTAAAATAGCTACATTGTGTTAGGTTTATTTTCGGCAATAATTAGTTATTTTATTTACAATAATTTTCAACTAAAATCCTTTGCTAATTAATTATCCGGTTATCTAAATTCCATGTCCACGGTTAAATAAAAGCGTTGATTCATAATTACAAAGAAATACGCTGGCTAATAATCTTCAACTAAAACCCACTTTGCTTCCAAAACGAAATTTTATTCGATAAATTAAATATCCTGTATATTTTACTTGGTAAATACTTCCGTTAATTAAAAATAAATTCTACTTCCCAGAATTCCCTAACGTAAAGTTTACGCTATACTCAGTAGTCGATAACGTGTTCCAAGTATCCGATAATTGCTTCTTATGTGTTTTCCGTAGGAAGAATTCGTCGAATTAAAGCTGGGTATTATCCCAATATAAACTGTGTTTTCCAGGTTAATTCTAAATAGAAATATTACTTTAAAGTCTGGTCATTGAATTCATTTGATTTCCAATCTACACAACGGAGATACGTGTAGGAATGTTTGGTTGTTTCCGTTTTTTGTTATGAAAATTTGGCGCACGTAATACGGCGTGGAAGGTATTTAGGGTTTTTAGAAAATTGTATTTTTCGTCGAAATTAAATTAATTTTTACTGGTAATTGCTCTAACTTCTTCCGATGGTCGTCCCTGGCTGTAATGGGAGGCCAAATGCGTTCTTTCTGGGTGTAGGCCCACCTACTCGTTGTCGTGGACCAGCTAGTGACTCAACCCCTTCAGGCGTGAAAGGTTGAGCGACAGGGACAGCTTCGACTTCCCAGAATTTAGTGACAATATCTTCCAATGGGGAAGTAGAATCTGTCATACAAAACAAGCTGGTTATTTCAAAAGCGGGCGAGGAAGGTACGTTTCCCATTAAAACATATCCAAAAATGGTATTAATTGCAACAGATTGATTGCTGTCACCCCGGATGCGACCGTCTAATAACACTTGGGGGAAAATATCCGCGCCAAGTAAAAAATCAATGGGTTCAGATTGAGTACAGAGCTGATCAGCTAGCTTGAGGTTAGCCAGATGATTGAAATGTTGTAAAGAAATATTAGAGGAAGGTAAATTTTTACAAATTTTGGGAAGTACTACAGCTTGAAATTTAATAATCGGTGAAGAAACACCTATTGATTTAAGCGAAACGGCGATAGTGCCATGCTGAGCAGCAGAGCGCATAGAAGCTATACCACTAAGGGTAAGAGAATGTGGAGTAGTACGAAAACCTAAACGTTTCACACTACTTACGAAATAAAAAAAGTCATGCTGTCCGAATTGAGTAAACCGCGAAATTGCTGGAAAGAACAAGAGCAATCAGCAATTTCTACTTGAACGGTGGAAAATAAAACAACTGAAGGTTTAGCTAACGAATTAAATAAAACGACATTCGAAGTTGACGGACCACTACAGCTAAACGAATTCGTTGGTTCCTCAGAGGCACGAGCAGCGGAAGACTTGTAGCGTTCTTGAATAGCGGGAGTAGTGCGAGGTGATACCTTATAGGGCTCAAGCGAGCCTGGTTACTAGCAGCGAAAGCGGGTTTAAACAAAACGCGATCGAAGTGCAATAACGAATGATAACGTTGATTGCATTGGCGGCATGAAAAGGTAGACCTACATTTATTTAAAATATGAGAATTACTAAGGCAATTAATAGAAAGATGTTGGTTTTTTGCAAAGTTGTAGCGATTTTGCGACGAAAGTTTAACGAAATCATTACAGCGATAAAGATTGTGATCTTGTTTGGAAAGCGGACATTTATTAACATTGGATTTTGTCTGTACTAACATGAAAACAGCGGAGCGAGGTTTAAACGGGTTGCTAGAACGAATAACTTTGTTTAAATGAGTTTTATGATTTACCGACAAATTCGATAAGGATTTACTCGTATTTTCCAGATAAGCAATTACTTTTTTATAAGATGGGATAGCGGTCGAATCTTGATGGAATTCAAAACTACGAGCAGTGTGTACATCCAAACGATTTAAGAACATTTGTACAAAAATAAAATCCCATTGCTTTATGGGTAAATCAAATTTTTTAAGCGCTTGTAAATTATCGACAAATGTATCAACTAATTTTTGCAAACCGACGGGGTTATTGGAGTTTAATTTGGGAAATTTATGTTATATTGTTCCATAGAGCAGAGGTAATGTGACGAATATTAAGACATTTTTCACGAAGTTTTGTGTATGCAAGAGCGTAATTGGCTTCTGTAAGGTCAAAGTTTTTAGTGGTTAAAAGTGCGGAATTTTTTAGTGCTGATTGAAGATACGAAAATTTATCTACGTCCGACAAATCGTTATTAAGATGAACTAAACTATTGAACCGATCAATAAAACTTTCGAATAAACAGTTTTTCCCATCAAACGTAGGCAGCATCAGCGGGGGAAGTGATACTTTCGACTTTAAAGTATCTAACGGCGGGAACAGATCAACCCGAGGCGAAGATTGGCTTGTAAACAGCTTGAAATAGAGCGCTTTTATTTGAAAATAGTTGTTTTCACAGCGTTTGCGTATAGCATCTTCCATATCAAATTTTTCATCAGCACCACCGGCGGAAGAAATGGCACCTACTACCAATTATGGTGTGTAAGAAAATTTTCTCTGACGGTTTCCAGAGATTCATACTGTGCGCGAAATAAACCTAAAAAAGCTGGTTTGACCGTACATTTTTGAGCGATTTCAAACATTTGCTCTAGGGAATTGATTGCCATATTACGTAGAAAACAATTACGTTTCAACTTTTCTGCCATAGTTAGAAATAAAATGAATACAAAAGCGGATGAGATAAGAACGAGAACTTGACGTTTTTAATAGCCTAGCGGCGATAACAAATACGTAACCTATTGCAAAGTAGATAACAAATGCTCGTAAACAACTCAACGATATAAATTATGCTAATTAACTGTCAATGCTTTGATGAGCGGTATAATTAACTATATGAGTTTGTTGTTTATTTAAATCTGGCGAGAAGTTAACCAAATGTAAAATGCGGTAACAAAACTACGATAGCTAATTAGGAGATAAAAATGGACTGTATATAAAATTTAAGTGATAATTTAACAAACAACATATAATTAATGATTTTAATCAGTTCAAGCGTTTACTAAAAGCACTCACCTGTTGATTACGTAGTCGTGCCAATGAAAAAACAATGTAACATCTACTCTGCTTTTTGCGGGTATAGCGAAGCGCAATAATTTCAATAGCGGTGCTCTAAAGAAAAACGGTCCATAGGTTTCTTCTACGTAGAAGGTGTAAAACAGCGATGCGGTCAGTTCAAACGACAAATCGATATTCTATTGCTTCGTGGATTTTCCAGTCACTATACTGTTTACACATGCGGAATAACACAGAGTTTTATCATTCGCGGCACTTGTTGGCGTGTACTTGTAGTAAACATGAAATTTACTCTAACAAATTTAAATATACCGAGGCGAACGTAAATAATCAACAAACTCAATAAAAATAAAATTTAGCTATAAATTATTTACAATATAGACGGAACAATAATTAATACCCAGACAAAAAAAGCTGTCTTTGTTAGCATATCCCGATTGTTTGAGTGAAGTAAGTTTAATTTCAACACCATAATACCTAGAATTGCGCGATGAGCAACCTGAAAAATCCGACTCAGTTCTTCCTGATGGAGGTCGTTAAAGCGACAACCAATAGTAATTCTTACAGCTTGGTCAGACGTTATGTTGCTGCCCAACAACTGGTTATAGTCGACCTCTGTTGGATCACATAGCACACCGTACAAAATTCTTTTCCTGGAAAACCAAGTGAATCAAATTCAGAAGGAGTGTTCGCGCTGGTATAACGAATAATATTTTTTCTAAGGTTCACTTTGCGAATTGTATATAGCAGACAAAACTTAAATCAAACAATAAATATTCACTTACCATCTGTAGTCGACTTCTTGATATGTTGTGATTTAAGGTTAAGGATTGGAAAACAAAGGAATCACTCGATTATCCGTACACCGATCACAGGATAAGCACCAAGAACTAAACTTTTCACTTAAACCAAAAAACAATAATTCCACAAAAATTCTAATTTCTACTTAGCGATCCGAATGGTTATTGGTTTGACGGTCAATTCTCTAAAACTACAAAATTCTACTACAGATTTAAAACGTGCATACAACAACTTTTACTTTATCTAATCAAACCTCAATAAATATAAATTTTAATAAAATAAAATAACATGTGGCTCAAACAAGAAGTAAAGGTGAACGGAGTAACTCTTCACTTTCTTTGGCCAATAGCTAGTAGTAAATCATTATCTGGCCTAGGACATGTTACGCAGTAATGGGTTGAATTAATTGAAAATAAATTAGCACTAATTGCAGTAAGTAATTTTGTTGTCAGAAAAATTCCATTTCTCAAAGTAACAACTTCGTTCAAAACAATTTCAGAATGAAGTAATACGAGCGAGTAGTAAGGTGGCGAGAAATTAAAAATTGAGAAGGAACGCAGTTTCAAGTTTAAGAGGTGACGATTTCTCGCAGGGCTAATACGCGGCTGACGACGTGAAGTTGAAATATACTTGCAAGTGCAGCGTAGATTCACACACGCGTAGGGCGTAGAAATAATGTGACGACCGAAAGTAAAAAGGAATTTGCATCTGGAAAATTCACGTCTCCAATAATTTGGAATTTTGTGCTGTATGTTAAGGGATTTGTGTTAATTAGAAAATCCCAGAAATTGTCGCAATGCTGTTGAACATCCTGAAACAAAAAAGTGAGTAAAATGAGATTATATTTTTAGTTCCATAGATTATGTACAGGTAAATTAAAAACTTAAATGGTATGCATATTAATGGAACTGGAAATTAATCAAAGCGAAATAATTGTTTTGTTGGACAAAATTAGCGACAGAATTAGTGTGCATTGAGTTTAAATACAAATTTTATTAATAAAATTTAGGGTTAGTTAAGCATAAAAATTTAGCATTTTGGAATGGACAATGAAATGATACAAGGACAAAGCTAGTACCTAATTGTTTTCTATGTTTGTTATTAATAATATTTCAAGAAGTTGGCATGATAGTGATGATAGTATTATTGATGGATTTGATTTTGTATTTTTAGAAATTTTTAGCATTAGCTGGTCAGATTGAGGTTAAGAAATTAGATTTTATTTCTACGTTTGTTTTTATATTGCAACTATTTGATATCCAGCTTGAGTATAGGAGGAATTTTATTTGCAATTGTTTATGAACTAAGTAAAAAGACACATTTGTGGCAGGATATCTAACTACCTCAGTGATGATGTTGAGCATAAAAATTTAGTATTTTGGAATGGACAATAAAATGTTACAAAGACAAAGCTAGTACCTAATTGTTTTCTATGTTTGTTATTAATAATATTTCAAGAAGTTGGCATGATAGTGATGATAGTATTATTGATGGATTTGATTTTGTATTTTTAGAAATTTTTAGCATTAGCTGGTTAGATTCAGGTTAAGAAATTAGATTTTATTTGTATGTTCGTTTTTATATCGCAACTATTTGATATCGAGCTTGAGTATAGGAAGAATTTTATTTGCAATTGTTTATGAACTAAGTGAAAAGACACATTTGTGACAGGATATCTAACTACCTCAGTGATGATGTTGAGCATAAAAATTTAGTATTTTAGAATGGACAATAAAATGTTACAAAGACAAAGCTAGTACCTAATTGTTTTCTGTGTTTGTTATTAATAATATTTCAAGAAGTTGGCATGATAGTGATGATAGTATTATTGATGGATTTGATTTTGTATTTTTAGAAATTTTTAGCATTAGCTGGTTAGATTGAGGTTAAGAAATTAAATTTTATTTGTATGTTCGTTTTTATATCGCAACTATTTGATATCGAGCTTGAGTATATGAAGAATTTTATTTGCAATTGTTTATGAACTAAGTGAAAAGACACATTGTGACAGGATATCCAACTACCTCAGTGATGATGTATTTGGAAAAGAATTGATTTTGAAAATTTATTTAATAGGACAATAATTTAAGTGTTTTGAGATATTTTAGCAAAAAGTAATGTATATTGTGATAAATTTATAAAACCAAAAAGCAAAAGAGGCCTATGCTGAATAATCGTCTTCCGTGTAGATACAATATCGAAAGTATTGCTGGAACAGACGGTTTGGCGCCCCTGAATTATAACAAGAGAAAACATTGCAGGGTGTGATGTTGTAATGTAGTTTGTTTGAACTTTAGCTATTTTATTATTTTTATTTCTTTATTTTTTCTATTTTTATAATTTTTCCCATAGGAATCCACTCCCGTACCACCGTAGTTAACCGATGCATCATTATATTGTTATCAAGTTCCCGTTTCTTTAAGATAAATCAAAATTTATAAGCTAATGTGCATTTTACACCTAACAAATAACTATTCTTAGATACACTAGTAACTAGAAATAGTAAAAAACTAGAAAATAATATTTATGGAAACAATGTAAACTGTTTTACGAAGCCATTTAACATCACATTCTATCAGTGCTATATTTTGATACGGTATATTGAGAACATATACTACAAGCTGTTGAAACTGGATAGCATACTGCAGACGCTGCTGGCCATCTTATTCAATAAAGATCGAATCAATTGAACTTTGAGTGGAAATATTTTGAAATCTAATTTCAAAGTCGTTTAAGGCATAATTTTAGCGACGTCTGGTTAAACAGAGAGAGGATTGGCAGGAGAATATACGCAAACTATTTGCAATAATAACAGTTCGTTATTTTGAATCTGATTATACAGACCTTTTCAACAACTCGTAGCGACAGTGAAAATTTTAACAGCTTTCCCAACTACATATTTTCTGCTAATCGCTAACAGTACAAGTAATATCTTCTTAATTAACTTACTATCGAAGCACTACAATTAACTATTCAAGCACTAATTATTAATTTATACTTGAAGCACTATAATTAATTTATATTGAATAGAAGGATCTACATTAACAGTAATTTATATCACATCCTTTAAAGATTTAAACTATAACATATCGTAATCAAAGCTTCCATCAGAACTCGTAGCGCAATCAAAGCTACGATCACAACTGACTTCCAATATTCATGATGACAATTTATATAGATTTCAAAACCCCTAGACTATTCTAAAACATACCAGAAATTATAGAAATAAAATTCTCAAGATTGCCTATTGTAATCTAAATAACTCATACATGTAAAACTTGTGTACCTGTCAATCAAATCTATCGCCCTTAGGAGCCTATCAGTCATCTTTTGTGTACAAACGTCTTGCTAAGATTTCAACGCAACTATTCTTGTCAGAGGCAAAACAATCGGTGCGACAACAGATCTATAAGGACACTCTGCCGTTGAGTCTGTATTCACTTTTGCATGTAGAATAATCTAGAAGGCGACCGACTGATCTAACTCTTTCAAACTGGAAAGTTAGGTTTTGATTCAATTTATCGCTAGGAGCAACTCTGGCGATAAAATGTTACATGTACTTTGTCTAGTTTAAAATAATTGAATTTTCATTGTAATAGAAAAATTGCACGGGTTGGCTCGTTATTAAATATTATACGTAACGACGTTAGCCTTTACCCTATTTCCTGCAACAAGATGAAAATATAAAAATGTGAAAATTAAAACCCTTCGGTGTTTCAGTGTAGTATCAAAACTTCACTGCAAGACCACAAAACACGTCAAATTAAGATTGCTTTACATCCTAAAATTTCTACACTGAAATAGCTTTACGTTAAACGCCCATTAATAATTTCTAAACCAACTTATTGATTAATTAAACCGTTTCCAAAGCTATACGGAATATGCAGGAAATTGAAAGGATCTGATAAAGTTGGAATCTGTACGTGACAGGGTTGCATATAAGCTGAACTCTGTTACCTAGTTCAAAGTTCACAACAATTCCAAACTACCTGCATTACAGCTTATCTAGCAAAGATAATGACAAAAAGGAAATATCAACTAAAGCTGCTCGGAAAATTGGTTGCAACGTGAATGTGATCGGAAAGTAACTTACCGTCGCTGCCGTAAAGCTCACGTGGAAAACAATATAAGCTCAATTTGTAAAATGGCAAAATTGTTTTGAAATATATTTTACGTGTTTATAGGCATCGCTATAATCAGCGCAACCTTTGAATTCTCCTAGTGAACCGAAATAATATCACTATTGATGCTAGTTGCTACTTGCAATACAGAGATACTCAACTTCATTAGGGTATATTATTGCGATTTATGGCTGTTATATAGTTCGAAAGTTCATCCATAACTCTTAAAGTTTTGTTACTGTTTGAGATAATAAAATTTCATCTATTTATAAAATTTCTGAAGCACATTATCATAGAGCTGGTGTCAACTGACGAAGCCAGTTTGAGATCAATAGCATGTGTAGTCAAACTGGTGAATATAACACCCCATCGTTTTTCTCAAACCAATTATCACTTCCAAAGAATCAAAATAATTAATTCCAGTGTAAGAAAATATTTGAAGATTTGAAGCTAAGCAGTGCATAGGCAGAGGTGCCATTTTTGGAATCAGAGGTATTGCTCGCATAAATTTACAAAAGGAGCATGCTTTCAAAATTTTGTTAATTAAAACTCTTAGTTTGGGATCCAGAATTTTTTTCGCAACTCATTGACAACAGTTTCCTTTTTAATTTCTACTTAAAACAAATGTCTTTTAATGGTAACCTTTTTACTGTTGGGTAAAGATACATTATCACTCCTCCAAAGAAGCCCACTTTCGTACCTGTTACCTACTTTTTTCCAATATTGCCAATGCTTGCTCATTTTCTTTGGAAATCGATTCCTTGGTGGACGTCATCTCAAACGATTCCGTAATAATGAATTCACTAACAATTTCATGAAGATTTGGTAAGCCCTCACATTCACATATGTGACATATATACTCATTTGATTCTGATCAGACTTCTTTAGCATGAACTGTCCACCCCAGACGAGTTTTCGTGGCTACATGCTCATTCCACAGTCCATCTCTAACCTCATAGGCAATACTCAATTTTGGATGCTCAAGGCCAATTAGCAACTTTGGACGAGAAAACGGAACCTTTCGAATAATTACATCTATCAAATGCTTATTCTTGGCTTTAAGTACATCTAAGTCAAGGTCAGGCATCGGTAAATTTAATTCTTGCACTGTACTTACATTATAAAGACGAAACTTCTTGTTTTGGTCAACTGCCGACACGTCAACAACAATTCTCTGAGATTTAGCATCCTTTTTAACAGAAGAATCAGTCTACATGGTGCTAAGCTTTTCTTCAACACCACTAATTCTTCGCAATATCTGCAGATAACATAGTTTTGGAACCCCCCTCGTCTAAGAAAGTCCATATATTCATTTGCCTGTTCTTTTGGATTCGTTTACACAACAGGCACAACTTTAAAAAGTTTCTTACTCTTACCACTAGGTTTAGGGAATGAATCGTAACCGATGTTTCATGAGCTTTATCAGTAACTTCATTCAGTTTTGAATTTACAAGAGAGATTTGTTGCTCTTTTGCAGAAGCACTAAAGTGCAGAAGCGCATGATAATATTGTTTACAATTATTTATCTTACAAGGTTGTGCTTTTTGGCAAGATTTATAGTTATACTTTAATAACAGCATACAAAGCTTAGTCGTCGCTGTCTTACAAAACCCTATTCTGCCTCAAGGACAAGTTTAAAAACTTATTACATTCTACAATTTCATGCTTTGTAAGACGGCAATATGCACACCCTTTGATAGAGGTGATACTGCAGCATTGAGTAACATCAAGTGTACCTTTATGTACATTAACTCTACCATCCCTATTTCTTCTCTGCAAAGGATCATTTGTCTGGTCCCTATCATTATTACTGCACAATCATACTATGACTCAAACCAGTTTATAAAATGAATTAGCCTTTGCTTGTCTTCGTTACGCTTCTTATGTAAAACCAGGCATGCTATATACTTGGCGGTAATTTTCATATGGCTGCATTTAGTGTTTGCAGACTAGCTAAATAATCATTTGCACCTGCATCAGTAGGGGCGCTTGCATGCCATGAAGAAACTCATAAAATTGTTTTACAGTATGAGGCTTATTTTCATTTGGCTCTTCTAACCTTTTTTATTTTCGGGTTATAATTACCTTCATATTGCCAAATCGCCTTTTGAGTGTTTTTATTATGTTACCTAGGGAATCTAGTAAGGCAAGAATACCTTAAACAGCTTCAAAGGCCTCTTCTTTTAGACACTTGCATAAACGACATAAATTATGTGCTTCATTAAATCCACCTTGAGTTGTTGTGGATTCAAACTGTGCATAGAATACTGGCCAACTTTCTGGATCACCATCAAAGGACTGGAGCTCTTCCAAATAAGGTCTACATGTTAGCTGCATTTAAGTTTGATAAAGCTTCAACATGTTATCAGAATTGAGCATATTCGCTGCTGATGGAGTCATCGAAAATTCTTTTGTCTGCTTGCAGGAACCTGCAACTTCCTTTGTTGCATGTTGTTTTTAGCATTTGCTACATATTGCGACGGCTTTTGCATGTTTCCACCACCGGCACTTCGCTCCTCATGGAATTTCTTATTATTAACCCAGTTATTAACTTTATTAACAGTGCTCTTTTGACTCATCTTGTCCATTAGTTCAAGTTTGCACTGTTGCAGTTCACATAATTTTTCCTGCTGCTTAATCAAATTATTTAAAGCTTTTCGTCGTCATCTGCCTTCTTTACAGCAGCCGATCTTGACATAGTTTCTTCTCTAGATATTAATGTGTTATAAGTATCTGCTTTGTTTAGACCTTCAACCTAAGTACAATTAATATAGAACCAATCACTGGAAAGTTTAGGATCTAAAACTACACAATTAATGTGTGCCCATTGCCCGCATTTCATGCACATTATACATTTAACCCCTTCTGTATCTTCATCTTCTTTGCATTTACAAACCGAACATCGCTGTTAGTCATCCATTATCCAAATTCCTCTCGTCGGTGTCGCCATTATTTTAATTAACGAGTGTTGTAAGGGCCTATAAGAGCAATGGTCTACACTGGTGGCCAAGCACTAGAATGCAATAAATACTCTCACTTTCAGACACAAATTTATTTTTATTGTTGACAAGTAGGCATCCAATACAACACAAATTGATTTGAGAGAAATGGGTGGGCTTTAGGACTTTTGTAAGGTTCAAATCCTCTTAACAGCTACGAATGCTCCACATTTAAAGAAATAATCAACTAAATTAATGTCAAATTCATGAAAAATAAATTTTGTCTTTTTCACTTGACATTCTAAAGCCCATCTCAAGGCTAACGAATTATTTTTTTTATTACAACTAGTTGTTAAAAGTACCTTATTTTATCTATAAAACTAACTAAAATATAGCTGTTTGCCAACAACACCAACCCTATAGTAGGGGATAAAGAATACTACTATAGTAAGCCTGCTTATCGTAAAAGGCGATTAAAAGGCGCAGCAAGGGGCAGCAGCCTTGCTGGCTAAAAGATATTGGAGGAGGGTCGGTTGGTCTCGGGCGATCCTCAATAATTTACAAGCTTGTGGGGGTTGGCCGTGACGGATACGGCTTTTTGCTAAAATCTTTAAAAACTGCGTTGTGGAAATATATGGGAGCCTACCACAATATTTCCCAGGTGTGCGTGGCCTAAAACACGAAATACATATGATGGAGAGCTCACAAGTAAAATTCTTGTCCGGAGGTAAAATACTCCCTCATTCGGATCTCCGGGGGGGTACTTGGGGCTCGTCATCGTAAGAATATAAAACAACAGTTCGATTTAGTGATAGGGACTTGGAATGTAAGATCATTACTTAGAGTAGATAAGTTAACGAATTTATTAGTCGAAATGAGAAAGGGAAAGCTAGACATTTTAGGTATTAGTGAGGTGAGATGGCCAGATAGTAATGACTTTTGGAAAGATAATTATAGAATAATTACAACTTCTTCAACTAATGGACAGGCAGGCGTAGGAATAGTGTTAGGTAAAAGATTAGGGCATAAAGTTAAAGAGTACTTACAATTTAGTGATAGAATAATTATGGTTAGATTGAGTACAAAACCCACAGACACTGTTTTAGTACAGGTTTACATGCCAACAACTCAGTACAAGGATGAGGAAGTAGAAAAGGTATACGAGGATATAAATAGTATAGTGAGAAAAGTAAAGGAGATGAGAATTTAATAGTTATGGGCGATTTTAATGCGTCAGTGGGAGAAGGTAGTGAGGGAAAAATGGTAGGAAAATTTGGGTATGGCAGACGAAATGATAGAGGAGAAAGATCAGTTGAGTTTTGCCAGGAACATCGATTAGTAACAGTAAACACCCTATTCGAACAACATGTTAGGAGAAGATATACCTGGAAAGCGCCAGGTGATAGGGCTAGATACCAAATAGATTATATTTTAGTTAAACAAAGATTTAGAAACCAAGTTAAAACTGTCGTAGTTATCCAGGGGCTGACATAGATAGCGATCATAACTTAGTTAAAATGAAATGTAAACTAAAATTAAAAAAATTGAGAAAGGTTAAAGGGGAGGGATGGGATCTAGGTAAGCTTAATGATAGTAGGGTAAAAGAGGAATATAAACAAGTATTAGATAATAAGAGCAAAGAGATAGCTGTAGGAGGGAACGTAGAAAATAGATGGAAAGAAATAAAACTGACTGTACATGAAACAGCAACACAGACTATAGGTAAGAAAAAAATAGAAGCGAGAAAACCGTGGGTAACAAAGGAGATATTAGATTTAATAGAGAATAGAAGAAAGCTTAAACCTTTCAGAGAAGTGGATAGTGAAAGTAAGCAAAAATATAATACAGTTAGAAATAAGATAGTACATGAGTGTAGAAAAGCTAGAAATAAATGGATGGAGGAGAATTGTAAGGAATACAAGATGATTTGAGAGTAGGTAAGACAGACAGGGCTTACAGGGCAGTTAAAAGTTTTTGGGAAGATAGGAAAAAATGTAATGGAATTAGAGACGAGAATAACGAGCTTCTAATAAATAAAGTTGAGGTAGCTGATAGATGGAAAAGATATTTAGAAGATTTATATAAGGAGACGATATGGATGAGTTAGAGTACGACCAAGAAGAGGATGTAGAAATAGGGTTCTCAATATTAAGAGAGGAATTTGATAGAGCTGTTCGGAATCTTAAATTAAATAAAGCGCCAGGGATAGACGATATTCCAGCAGAATTAATAAAATATGCAAGTCAGAAAACGTTAGACAGATTATATGAACTAGTAAATGTAATATATGACACAGGTGAGGTCCCAATAGATTTCGAAAAAATATTATTATCCCAATCCCAAAAAAGTCAGGAGCTGATAGGTGTGAGAATTTTATAACGGTTAGTTTAACTTCTCATGCTTCCAAAATACTAACAATAATAATTAAAAATAGAGTAGAAGCTTTGACTGAGAATTATTTAGGCGAAGACCAATATGGTTTTCGTAAAGACAGAGGACTAGAGAACCGATACTAATGATTAGGGTAATTATCGAAAAAAGGTTACAAAAAATAAAAAGACTCATTTCGCGTTTGTAGATTTAGAAAAAGCATTTGATAGGGTTAATTGGATTGTTATGTTCAGGGTTTTGCGAGAAATAGGAATTTCTCATAAGGATAGAAAAATTATTTACAGTCTATATAAAAACCAAAGCGTAGTAATTAGATTTGATGAAATAGAAAAGGAAGCTAAGATTAGAAATGGTGTTAGAGAGGGTTGTATACTGTCTCTCTTGATTTTTAATGTTTATATTGAGGAAGCTTTAAACTTAGCTAGAGAGAGAAAAGAGATAGGTATTAGTGTACAGGGACAGAAAATAAACATGTTACGTTTTGCAGATGATATAGCCATTATAGCAGAGTCTAGAAAAGAGTTAGGAGAGTTTTTAAATATTTTAGATGAGATACTACAGAGTAACTATGGTATGAGAATTAACTCAGTAAAGACAAAGATACTGGCAAGTGAGTTACAGCCTAGTTCTAAACCAAAATTAAAAATAGGTAATACCGAGTTAGAGGAGGTAGATGAATTTTGCTATTTAGGTAGTATAATTACAAAGACGCACGTAGCAGAAGGGATATAGTAGCTAGAATAGCTCAAGCTAGAAAAATGTTTTTAAAAAAGAAAAACTTACTAATAGCTAATAGTATTAGTTTAGATAATAGAAAAAGTTTCTTAAAGTCGTACGTATGGAGCGTTCTACTATAGGTAGTGAGACTTGGACAATTAAAGAAGTAGATAAGAAAAAGATAGAAGCTTTTGAAACTTGGTGTTATAGGTAGAATGTTAAAGATTAGTTGGACAGATAGAGTAACAAACGAGGAAGTTTATAGAAGGATAGGTGAGGATCCCTGTATGTGGAAACAATTGAAGGTCAGGAGAGATAGAATGATAGGGCACCAGTTAAGACATGAGGGACTATTTAGTAAAGTCTTAGATTATAGAGTACCAAATAAAAATAGAGTAGGAAGGCCTAGACAAAGCTATATTAGTCAAATTATTAGAGATTTAGGTCGTGAAGGCTATGTAGACCTTTTTAGACTAGCTCAGAATAGAAAAGAATTTAGAGCTGCGTCAAACCGACTTTAAGTAAGTTCGAAAACAAAACAAAAAATAAAAATCAGTTAACTAAATGTCACCAGGACATAACTCACAATTAGTTAGCGGTCTGGCATGTTGGTAGCGTTTCGTTGCTTAAGCCTTACCATAACATATAATTTAATAAACGTCACCATGACATAACTCACAATTAGGTAACGGTCTGGCATGTTGGCAGCGATTCGTTGCTTAGGCCTTACCATAACATATAATTTAACACTTTTCCTTTTTGAAGCGGATAACCAGGTTATATTTCATTTCCTTATAAATTGTAATCATGTAAACATGTTAGAGTTCTTTAACAACCATCAGGTTGCTAATATTTATGTAGAGCCAGGTGGATAAAAAAAAGATAGAAGGATATAGGAAGACCTAGACCAAACTATATTAGTCAAAATATTAGAAATTTAGGTTGTGAAGGGTATGTAGAGCTTTTTAGATTAGCACAGATTAGAAAAGAAGTTAGAGCTGCGTCAAACCGACCTTAAGTAAGGTCGAAAACAAAATGATGATGAGATAATAAACACATAGGTAGACTATTTGGACAGTCGCATGTACAGTGAATGTTTTAAAATGCTTTTGTTTGAACACCCTATAAAAAAAGTAATTCCTTGTTCTTAAAAAATAATTAAAAAGGTCGACTTTTAAACGTTTTGCAAATTATCATCAGGCTATAAGTGAAGGACAAAGTCTCTTTGTGATCTCATTGCTAGAATTTGTATTTTTTGATAGAAACGTTGCTAGATTTTACACGATATGGAACGACAATAGCCATTTTTAACTTTAGCATCCCGGATTCTAGACATGCTAACAAAAATAGACCAAAAGAATCGACGGTCAAGCGCAAAAACGGATTGATTTAGTAACCCAAAACGAAGGTATCACTTTCAGAAGTTGAGATACAGTGGATTAGTTCTGTTAGGTGAGGTAATGACTCAGGACACGACCAATTAATGGCGTAAAAATAATCCAGAAATGTTGTCTAATAATAAAATGAGCCATTTGAGTATCACGTAAAAGTATTTGAACTGAAGATAATTAATATACAAATCAGGAAAGTGACTTTTGCTAGACAGAATAGAGAAAGAAAGGAGGGAGGGAGACGACTAAAAGGAGTGTGAGATTGACAGCCACCGACCTGCAACATTTTTTCAACAAGAGTGAGAGACAATTTGCTCATATTCTTTTCTAAGGATAATCAAGACTGATAAGCGTCCAGCTTAAAAAAAAGCTTTTGTGTATAGCTCGTCAAAAGGGGGTTAAAGCGTCATGCAGCTTAGGAAAGGACGCGATCTCGGAATATTTTTCCTCTTAGAATTACACATTATGGATAAGGACAAGAATTCGAGTGACAATGCGATTAATGACTAGGAACGACGTTTAGCATTTTCTACCGAAGAAATAGATTCGACAACCGCCAAAACAATAAAACTTCCTTTAATGAGAACTTCAGAAGAATAAAAATTTTGATTAGGTGTAGCACCACTTGCGAAAGAGCAAAGCAGGACAAGTGAATCTCCCCACCTTAGTGTGCACTGTCGCTAGTTCGTTAGTAGAAAATCCCATTAGTCAACGCCAGAAAGATTCTTAGTGGAACGAATATCATGTTAAGAGAGGCCAAAAGTGCTAACCTAATTATAAGCTACTTAAATGCCGACATAGATTTCCTATTCCTGTGAGAGCACGGGGTGCGAGTGAATTTAAGAAAGAATAACTATCCAATTGGACTAATAATGAAACTCAAAAATTTTGAAATTAATGACTAACAATTTGAATGCAAGATAGCGACTATCAGCTTAAATCTTGACAAAAAGTACGAAAACGAATAACCCCTCACTTAGCGCAAACTAAGTAAACGCTAAGGAAAAGTTATAACATTAAAATCAACCACTTAGATTTTAGTATGTTTATTCGCTACTCTTAACTGTACAAGTTTACAGAACGAGGGTCTACACAAGAATGGCTTTTTACCTGATGAACCCCTAACTAGTCGGTCTCAGTGCATCTTTTGGTTCTTCTTATAACGGTTCCAAAACACTACAGTAATAAGAACTGTTAGCAAAATGAGGTGGATGAATTAGCATCCTCAAAGTAGAATTCAAACAAAAACGGTAACTCGTACAAATTGTTTTTTTCACAAGCAGAGTAAACTGGTGAAAAACGTATTATCCCACGCTAATTATAGACCACAAAAGTTATAGTGCATTTGCTTTAGCTTTAGGATGTCACAGCTTGATAAAATTCTACATTTCCAATGTTAGTTTAAATTCCCATATATTTAATAAGCGGCGGTTCTAGGCGTTGTGGGGCCCTATGCGGCATCAGATTTGCGAGGCCTATTTACACTCTTGATAGGCATGGAATACCCCCAGGCAGGGGAGAGAGAGCAAATAGGTGTAAAATTAAATATTTTGATGGTGTCTGGTGTTGATTTTTGGTATTATATCTTTATTTTGGTATTTTACTTTACAAACAATGATCTGGAGTAAACTTCCTTCAAGGACGAATGACAAGTCGTGTCGATTGACACATCATCGGGTTTTATTCTTTCGTGTTTATTATCGCCTATCTTAATATCCTTTATTTTCTCGCACTGGACATATGTTAAAAAATGACGTTCCGAACACACCGCACACTGCACCGCTCCTTTGCAAACTTTGTCCGAGAAACCTGGAATGAAGCACACATAACATTCGTTTCCTTTCCTTAATTTTTCTCGCTTTTGTTCCGACTACATCTTCAGGGATTGTAGGTATTGCGCTGACTCATGTTTACCTTCACAGAATATACATTTTCTTTTAAATTCTCCAACGGTTAAGTCGTGAGCAGTAGGTATATTCCCTCAAACTTGTCAACCGACCGGTGAAGTTTCGTTTCAGACTTATTGAAGCCAAACATTTGACGTGCCAGGTGTACCCTTTCTTCTCCCTGCACCTCTTTTCTCAAAAAATCCATCAGAAAGCGTAAGCGTGACGTGTCTGGCTTCCTTCTTATAGTGACTATTTCAATGCCAAGCTCTGAAAGTTTTCTCCGGTAAACATGACTCTACCAGTGCAAACAAAATGGCAGCGCACTTGATTGTGGTTACATTAAGACTCAAGTTTATCTATAGTAGATACCAGTTAATATTACTTTTCCTTTTTCGCCAGATATCTAAATAACAATTTTGAGCAACTTTCTGACATACACTTCCACCAGTAAAGATTCCCTTCTAAACCTGCGTCGCAACGCTTCGATTACCTTTTAATAGTTCTCTTTAGGCTGGAGCCTTTAGTCATACTTTATACGAGATATTGTAATTTATGTATTTTACTCAATTTGTCGTCCTCATGAATCGTAGAAACCGGACCTCAAAATGGAATCCATTCTTTAAACTCGCCATCAAATCTTTTGATTTTGATTTTTGGTAATTAATACCGCTTCTGACCTCCGATTCCGGTTGCCAAACTCGCAATACTACCAGCTGGGGAAGATGGGCGAGGGACGTATCAAAGGAGTTTTCTGTTATTCTTCAAATCGAAAATCTTTGGTTTCATACTCCGATATATCAGAGTATTCTTTTAATGAACTTCATTCGCTATATTGTCCTCCACCATCGTCTTCAGAAATTTCTCATGCTGAATTTGAAGAGGAGTGTCAGCTCTAGCAATTCCTGTAAACATTTTAGATCTGACGCCGCTCCCTCACAAATCATCTTAGTTTCAGCTGCTAACCTGGTCATCTGAGCACGCATTGGAGCTCGTCTTTTTTTAATAGCGTCTATGTCGGCATTTGTTGATGAATTGCGCATATAAAGTTAGTTGCTTCAGTCACTAGCTAACACGTCGGGGTCACCAGAAAATGTTGGAAAAGCTTAGGCCCTATCAGATTGTCTAACCACCGTTTCCTTGAACGTGACCTACACAATTAATTTCGATACCAATTTCGATAAACGAGACAAAGCAAATCTAAAGTGAGGGTTCGGAAAATATTTTTTCTGAAATCTTATTGCGGACTGCAAATAACTTGTCTTTGTTTATTTGAATTGCCTTTGGGGCATGAACCCGGGTGTCGCCACGAGAAGGTTTGTTACGTTTGCAAATAAGTTTTGCTGTAACATTCCGCAAATCTCAAAGGCCAGACGTACTTTTATAGTCATTTATAAAATTTATTATGTAGTTTCGGTTCAATTCTGTACTTCCACACTTTAGTAGTGTTGGTGTTTTATCACCTGATGGCGGTTTTATTTACTTTTGCCATAGTACAGTGATTGTTTCGAAATTATATCATTATAATAGCTTCGATTACTTCATAGGGTTCGTGGGAACTATTCCACTCTGATGAGGCTAACAAGCCGAAACCATTGGTCAGTGGATATTTCCTCCCCTGTGAAGTAATAAAGCTAATGTTTTGTTAATGGCTATATAACTACCAGCCCGATTTGTATTTGTCAATGGCTCTTATTATTTTCATAAGAGTTTGTTTACAGATACATCTTACTTTATATATATATATATATATATATATATATATATATATATATATATCCTACAGCAACGTTTGAAGATTACCACCTTCCAAGCTATTTTAATGCCATTAAATCTGCCCCAGCACTTTCAGAAAAAATAGTACGTGCACCTCGTAGTAAAAGCACATTCCCGGACTCTCAATACATGCAGGTTCCATAAAAAGGCCCGATATTACGTCGGAACAAAATGACACATTAATAATGAAGAAACATCAAAAAGTGTTTGTGAAGCTTTCTTGTATCAAATAGTTTTCTAGTATTATAAACTTGCATTATCCTGCAAATTATTCTATATATTAATTCAGTTCTTCAGAAACAGTAATAACACGTTATCTAGAACATTTTTCTGTTGCATAAAGTACTTTTAAATTAAGCCAACTAACTACGTATTAAATGTCTTGTCCATTAATGCCATAATTCTCTAAATATGTATGTAGGTTCGACAATGTATTTCAGTAGGTTTGGCATATAAATTTAATAATTGATAAATATTGTTTACGTGTAGTTTTCTGTATAGAATTTATTTGATATTCTCTTCAATATTTTAGTCTATTATCATAATTAATTTTCGTTCTGCTTTAATTCATTGTTCATGTACGTTTCTTAACGGGCCGTTTATCACGCTTGGCGAGTGTGGTTGATTTGATATGATGAACATCATTCTGTTTGTAGCTATTAAACGAAGAATACGAGTGCTTTATTTTCTGTTATATGATCTTTGGAGCGCGTTTGATGCTTTTAATTCTTAGCTACTCTTTGGGAGGATTTATGATTATACATCAGTTAATGGTGTTTGTCCACTTCCGTTTGTAACACTTTTTGAGTCACTCATTCTTTTCTACTTAAATAAGGCCAACCTATATACGTATTTATTTGGGACAGTATTTTTATTATAATTTTCCTTTTTTTGTGTTTTAGCGGTCTTTCTTCTTTCTCTTTCCTTTTTTTTTACTTCGTTTTTTATTCATACGTATCTGCTTATACAATACTTATTATTCACTGTTGAACCTTTGCCCGTTCTACCATAGGAGAACCAATATTCGCCTAGCCGTATATGAAATCCGGTAACGTATTGCTGCTAGTAAGGATTCACCAGACATCTAGATCTTTATGGTCGTATATTTATTTATTTTGATACATACTTTTCATCGCTTCTCCAACCAATTTAGCTTACGTTATCAGTGGAAATTAGCCGCGTTTTTATTTCAAGTTATTACAAATCCAGTTGTGTAGTTATATAGTGTCACCAAGCAAACATAGGACCTTGATGTCACTGCCTGTTAAAAAGTACATTCAAAGTAGGAAGCTTTTATTTGTCAATTGAAATATTTGTAAGGTTAGGTTCATCATCATCATTAGGTCTTCAGTCCTGGAACTGGTTAGACGTGTACCATCATTGTTTTCTATTCATTTCCCTGAAATTTGCACAGTCTGCATCTATCACTATCTGATCTAGGTCTACATCTACCTCCTTTTTCCTATCTCTACTTGTAATATATCCTATACTATTCCCCAAAAATATCTAAGAACGTATTCTGCCCTTGTATTTCTCCTATTTTTTTCCACAGATATCCTTGTTCACCTACATTTCTATAGCCGATTTGTTATTAACTTTGTCTGTTCATGCTATCATCCTCATACATCCTACGCACAACATTCCAAAAAGCTGCTACCGTTTTTCTGACTGCTTTTCCTACTGTCCGTATTTCATAGGCATACTGTGCTGTGCTCCACACATATGCTTTCAACAATTTTTTTCTTGTTTCTATGTTTGTTGTCTTTCATCATAGGCGTTTTTTTTTTGATAGATGCAGTTCGATCATCTTCTATTGTTTTACAATTATATACCCTTTTCCTCCGACATTCAGTGGTTGTGAAGGGGAGTAAGCAGTCTGTGGCTGCCAAGTTCACCCAGCACTTGAACATTTACCGATTTAATATTTTTTCCAATATATCTTTTCGAACAGTCGACATTAGTTGCAGATATTTCACAACCAACACCTGTAGTTGTTTATAATAATCATCAGATTTATCTGCGCTTATTTTTTCCTCATTAGGTTTTCCGTCTCAAAACTGGTTGGACACTTGCTGCTCTTATTTATATTCTGAACTAGCCTACACAGTTTCCTGAAATTCTCACACAGTCTGTATACAGCTCGGTTCCCCTTTTATTGTTTTCTAATTTTATACTTTATTTCACCGAGATTCAGTGAAGGGAGTTGAGCAACCTGTGGCAGCCAAGATCCACTAACACTTAGACATTTGCCGAATTAATAGTTTTCCAATAAATCCTATCACACAATGAACATTACTCGAGAATATTGCCCAACCAATACTTGTAGTTGCTTATAATAATCATCATGTTTAAGTATAGTTCCTTTTTTTGGTCATTAATTTATCCATCTTGGGACTGGTTGGAGGCGTACCTCCATTGATTTCTATTCTGAGCTAGCCTACACATTTCTCTGAAATTCCTACAACCTACATCTTTCACTATCTGTGAGCAGTAGTCTAACCTAGGTCTACCTTTACTTCTCTTTTTTCCTATCTCTGCTTCTAATATATTCCGCACTATTCCCTCATGCCGTAGTATGTGGCCTATCATCCAATCTCTCCTATTTTTTACCGTTTTCTGCATATTTTTTCTTCCCCTACCATTTTTAGTACCTCTTTGTTCTTAACTTTGTCTGTCCATGATATCTTCATCATGTGTCTGTACCACCACATTTCAAAGGCTTCTACTTTTTTCTTGTCTGCTTCTCCTACTATCTAGGCTTCGCAGCCGTACAGTGCTGTGCTCCACATATATTTTTTACAATTTTTTCCTTGTTTCTATGTTTTTGTCTTTGAACATAGTAGTTGGTTTTTCTTGTTAAATGTAGCACAACCTTGTGCTAATCTTTGTTTTATAGCTTTGCGCTTTTCCCATCTTGCGTTATTTGGCTTCCTAGGTAGCAGAAAGCTTTAACCTCTTGTAAGTTCTTGTTACCTATTTGTATTCTTGTTTTTGATTTATTTTCCCCTCCTTTGCATACTAGTACTTTAGTTTTAGTTTTGTTAGTTTTCATACCGTGTCTGTCTGTTAGAACCGTTTCCATTTCAAGGTTAGGTTAGATTATTATTATTCAACATTAATGGCATTATTGTATTTTTACTCTCTAATAATTTTAGAAGGTTTAATTAACAATGACGTGCCATAACACACACCATGGATTTTTAAATTTGCTTAAAAATGCTTTGCCTTTTAATAACAATTTCTATCAAATTTTTGACTTCTATTTATTATCAATATTTTATTTACATACTAATTTTATCTCTTGTTGTATTTTAAAGTTGTTATATACATTTTAAAAAATTTATAACGAAAATAATTTTTTATGTTAATCGCCAATTTATTATAACCTCGCCTTAGTGAGTATAAAATATGATTTAATGTTTATTTACCAATTCTGTAATTGTAGTACCTTTGAAAAAAGATTAAAATAAATCCGAAAGCTCAGGTTTATAAAAGAGTTTTCTTAAATAATCCAACCGACCTAAACCCCAAAACTTTTTAGAAATACATATATATATATATATATATATATATATATATATATATATTACAATTTATTTTCTTTACGACCTTGCTCTATGTATATAGTTTGAATGTTCTTTGTGGTTTATAGGTCAGCTAGAAATAAGATAATGCTCTTTTTTATTGCCTAAATTTTCGAATCTATTTAATTCTTGTTTACATTGGACAAACTTCGCAAAATTTAAAGCAGAGAATAACTCAACATAAAAGCGATATAAGAAGAAAACCAAATGCATGTGCTTTAACACAACACGTATTAACAAATGATCATCAAATAGACTTTCAAAATCCAAAAGTTATTGATATTCAATTGAAAGAAAATAAACGACTATTCCTGGAAATGTGTTATATTTATCAAAATTCCTATACCATAAACAAAAAAACAGACATTGAAAATCTAAGCACTATATATACGTATTTATTAAATTTCCAAAACAAAAAAGAATAAATGAATAATCATAAGAGAAAAAAAAAATACAAACATAATACTATATTTTGGATCAAAGCTAGAAATCTATGGTAAACTTTTAGAAACTATATACTTTCATAGCTACACTACTCATACAAGTTCACAGACAAACATTTTTACACACACTAACACACACACATACATACACACACACACACACACACACACACACACACATACACACACACCACACACACACATACACACATACAGACACACACACACACACACAGAACACAGATGCATGCATACTAACAGACATCAAACAACACATACACACTTATTATAATTAAATAAAAACAAAATTTTTTTGACAAACTACTAGTGTCATATTAGATTATAATATTTAATTTTATCTTTACTACTGTTATTTTTTAAAAATAGTTACTGTTTATTTATGCTGTACTAGCCAATTTTAGATTAATCCTCACTTTAGTAAGTAATATCTACACGAATTTGTACCAGTTATTATGTCCCTACATTTTAGTGCCTGTGAACAAGAATTAAATAGATTCGAAAATTTAGGCAATAAAAAAGAGCATTATCTTATTTCTAGCTGACCTATAAACCACAAAGAACATTCAAACTATATATATATATATATATATATATATCATATATATATATATATATATACAGTGTGTCCAAATTTCGAGTCTCTACATTGTGATTTCAGTTATTATAAGAGATAGAAATTGGGTGGGTTAAATGGGGAAAGATTTGGAGGAATCCAGGCCAGTTTTGTATCCGTTTACAAAATTGGTGTAAGTTGTCTGGTTTTGGAGATATTCGAAGAAAACTAAAAATGGCGGATTTTGTTTTTTGATAATAAAACATGAATCATAAGTCGCACCATCACAAGACTTGCACATTATTAAGACACTTTTCTAAAAGGAGTATTTTAGCATAAACAGAATCATTCGACTGTCTTTTGTTTTCGAGGAAACGCCCACAACTTTTGTTTTCTTATGGCCGCCATTTTGAATATTAAGTGAATATTATGCGCCTTAAAATTACCTTTTCAAAAATATGCCACATGTCTATAAAAAATGCAAAACTATCCTAAATTTTAAAAATAACTAAATTTGTATGTTCTTTAACGTTTGGTAATCCCAACAGGGCAAAATTTGATTTCTACTTTCCAAACAGTAGTAGTAGTAGTAGTACCACATACATTTTGTTAAGTAGAACTCGTAAAGTATTGGATATAAATCTTAAAATTAACTTAAACATAAAACTGTAGCCTATCTTATCTAATTTAGGAACAAAATTAAATGTGACCGAAACAGCAAACTATCATCTAAATTCCTTCCGTAGATGCTGAAAATGCTGTCCGTTTGCATCACGGCACATTCGACAATTAATTAAAACTTTCCGTACAACTCTGCTTAACGTGCGCCTATTTATAGAGTTAAGAATGTCACGGACTCTTTCCTGCAGTTCGTTTATATTATGAGGCGGTTCAAACTCATATACCTCATTTTTAGCAAAACCCCATAAATAAAAATCAAGTGGTGTAAGATCTGGTGATCTTGCCGGCCACATAATTGGTCCACTATTGCATATAATATTTTGGCCAAAATGTTCAGCTCAAAGGGCGCTAACTTCTCGGGAATTGTGAGCTGGACAACCATCTTGCTGAAACCATAGTTTTCGAAAATCATCATCACTTGGCACAAGTCCTCTAATAGCCGGAATTATTTGCGTCGCGCCGTCAGATGATGATTTTCAGTGCTCCAGTGATGCGTGTTATGTTTATTGAACACCCCGCAATTGGTAAACCGCGTTTCGTCTGCCCATATTATCAATTCTGGAAAGTGCGGTTCTTCCTCGCATTTTTGGATGCACCAATTACAAAAACGCATTCGTCTGGCGAAATCTTCTCTTTTGAGGCCTTGGACAATAGTAGGTTTATAAGGATGAAACTTTTCCTTTTTTAAAATATTATGAACAGTTGATTTTGGAATATTAAGTTCACGGCTTACAGATCTTACGGATGTGGATGGATTTCGTGTTACCGCCTCAGTAATGCTTAGAACACGTTCCCTATTGTTTAAGTCGTATTGTTCCCTAGTCTGTTCAAAAGCACCATAATTCAGTAAATTCATTACAATTTTTCTGAAGTATGTTTTATGCGGTTGTCGTCTTTCTGGATACAATTCCAAATATCTGGCGGATCCCGTATCAGCGTTCCGAAACGATTGTAAATAAGTATTTAGCATATCAAACTTTTCCTCATTCGAAAACTTGTAGACATGTGCCATTTTTTAAATTAAAAATGCAGCACCACCGGCACCAAAACTTACAACACACACAAGTTTATCTAAATTTTAGAATTTGTTTGACATATAACTGTAATTCGATTGTTTGGTTTTGTCACATACCACCGCCTACTATTATAAAACGATATCATTTTAACTCTAGTACCACCATAATTAATAATTTCTGACAAATGCTGTTTGTGTACATTATAAAATGTGTATTGTACTTTTCATAAAGTAGAAATCAAATTTTTGCCCTGTTGGGATTACCAAACGTTAAAGAACATACAAATTTAGTTATTTTTAAAATTTAGGATAGTTTTGCATTTTTTTATAGACATGTGGCATATTTTTGAAAAGGTAATTTTAAGACGCATAATATTCACTTAATATTCAAAATGGCGGCCATTAGAAAAACAAAAGTTGTGGGCGTTTCCTCGAAAACAAAAGACAGTCGAATGATTCTGTTTATGCTAAAATACTCCTTTTAGAAAAGTGCCTTAATAATGTGCAAGTCTTGTGATGGTGCGACTTATGATTCATGTTTTATTATCAAAAAACAAAATCCGCCATTTTTAGTTTTCTTCGAATATCTCAAAAACCAGACAACTTACACCAATTTTGTAAACGGATACAAAACTGGCCTGGATTCCTCCAAATCTTTCCCCATTTAACCCAATTTCTATCTCTTATAATAACTGAAATCACAATGTAGAGACTCGAAATTTGGACACACTGTATATATATATATATATATATATATATATATATATATTACTCATATTTAGACCAGGGTAGAAAATTAAATAATCACATCAAATAATTTTAATCACCGTGTATAAGAAATTTTATTAGATAATACGCTTTATTAAAAACCGTGGAGAATAAAAATTCATTCGTTTCATTAAAAGAAGAGATTTAAATTATTTACAAGACGCCTTCTATAAAAAGAAGCAGTATTAAAATGCTCTACGTGTAATTTAATTATTCCGAGTAAAGAAACAAATGGAAATTACGTGCAAAATTTATATTAATTAACTCAATTTTAAGTAACCGGTATTAAACAAAATGTACAGATAATAATTAATATTTGATTAGAGTCACTAAAAATTAAAGGGTATTATTTTAATTGAAGTTAATTGAACCATTAGTAACATATAATATGTATAAAAGCTAGTAAAAACCCAATAATATTCAGATCGTAGAAGTATTATGTTTGAACACCTGCGTATTTTTAAATGTTTTATGTTCTGCGTAAAATTTGCAGATAACAAATGGTTACAGAGAATGTTGGAGAAACCGTTGCTTAATATTTACGGGAAATGCTAATAAGGTGGGTTATTTCACAAGTCCACATGGATTGAAAATAACCGATACTAAAGAATATAGATTTGTACCACTCGGAACAGGGTAGATAGAGACAGATAATATGCGCAAGACAGAGACACATATAGTAAAAGGCGTGAGTTGAGAAACGTCACTGGGTTGCGATTGGTTGAAAATAAGAGGCAAACTTGAGAGGTAAAAATAACATTTCTGTATAAAAATTAATTAGTTATTCCCAGACGTTGCGAGCCGTGTCGAAATTTCTGAGATTTAACTGGTGCGAGTGCAAATTTAATAAGAACCGACGCACAGGCGGTTGAGATAGGATCATAGTATGCAAAATTCTAGAAACTGTCCGTTTTGGGGACAAAAGCGACGTATAGGCTAGCGATTATATATACCCGGGTTAATATGAGTTTCGCTCTCTTAGTTTTTCGATTTTGATTGAATAATTTAAACAGTTTGCTCGTATATTTTGGTGATTTAAAACAGTTTGTTCTTTACGTGCTACAATGAATGTAATTTAGTGCACTTAGAAAAGAAGATACAAGGTAATAAAGTCTAGTATCACTGTACCAATTAGTCAAATTTGCAACGACAAATGAATACACAAAAGTAGGCAGTTTTGGCGTATATTTGTGAAAGTAGTATGAAATTTTTTGTTATTTTTCGGGGGTGTTAATAATTAAATGATTCGTAAACGTGTATGGATCCACAAAACATGCTTCAGATATACACAAATGAGTTCCGGAAAAGCACTGAAACAACTTTAGATGAATGGTGGTGTAGAAAATTTTAAAGGCGACCAGCAATACGAGGACCAAAACATAGCCCAGTTGGATTGGTGTGATTAACAGAGGACGATATACATTGGGGCCACGAGTGCATTAACCTTTAGGTAACTTATGCTTTGTTGTTCGATTTTTGATGTTTTGGTGTGTGTTGAATAACTTTATAATTGATTTACTTAAAATGGACAGTAGTGAAATTGTACTAACAACAAAATTTTAATTTTAAGGTGAAATTTTCTTGTTTAAGTAGAAAGGGGTATTTAGTATTTATGTTCTGGATTATGATGAAAATTTGGGTATGTCTTTGAGTTCAATTAGACGAACCTGGTTAATTAACGTAAAGGGGTGGTAGATGCTCCCTTTGTACTCAGACTCAGGTCTGCATATATTGTTATATTAATTAGTAGGCATCCTACAAGGACTTTAATTCTGGATGCACATTAAAATGATAACAAATGTAATCTTGAAATTTTCTGATACTGAAATTTATGCTGAATTTTAATTTTGAAATTTTAATGTATTGTGAATATTGATGTAAATAGAGTTAACGTTGATGTTTGTGGTAGGAATGTGTTTGTTTTTTTTTATGAATGAGGATGAAGGTTTAACTAGGTGAGCAGCCGAGGCGGAAAAGAGGACAGAGGCGATTATCAGAAGAGAATCACAGCAAATCGTAGCGCCCAAAAGTGAGGCTCGAGTTCAAAATAAAAAAAAATTTTTTGTGATTTTATTCCAGGAAACTGGCGAGGCTCTTTGTACATTTCACAGCATACTTATGACGGCCCAACGCTGGGGCTCGATTTGAAAACCTTAGTTTAAGATTAATAGGGAGGTTTCACAGCAATATATATATATATATATATATATATATATATATAACAAAATACGGGCAGTAGGAAAAGCAAGCAGAAAAACGGTAGCAGCTTTTGGAATGTTGTGCTTCAGATGTATGAGGATGACAGCATGGACAAACAAAGTTAATGACAAATAGCTTATACAAATATTAGAGTAATAAGGATATCTGAGGGAAAAAATGGGACAAATAGAAGGGCAGAATGCGTTTTATGGTATTTTTGGGGAATAATATGGGTTATATTACAAACAGAGATAGAAAAAAGGAGGTCAGATGTAGACCTAGATCAGTTAGTGATAGATGCAGACTGTGCAAATTTCAGGGAAATGTGTAGGTTAGTTCAGAATAGGAAACAATGAGGGAACACGTCTATTCAGTTCCAGGACTGAAGACTTAATGATGATGATGTAACATATTGCAATCGATAAATGTACTAGTAGCTTGTAGGTGGTGTGATACAGTATTCTAGTTGTTAGAATTGTCATGTTTATCTGTTCTGTTTTTAAAATAGTAGGCGTCAGTAAGTCAGTCTGTAAAATGTCTGTTTATTAAACATATATAAATTAGCTATCAGAAAATTATTTTGAGTTATTTTGGGAAAGCGCTGTGTTCCGAGCCTGTGTCTTAAGAAGCTCAGAACGGGTAGTTTTGAAGACTTCTTACACTAGTAAAAGGGAAACAAATTACAAATAGGTGAATTCGTCCTTTGTATTAAAGGTTGCTTTTACATTGGTGTTAAGGCATTATTTACGATTGTAGTATTCATCATTATGACTACATAGTTTCTGCATTCTCGCGTGGATACGATAAATTACACCTACTACACGAAAAAATTGCTATTTATCTGACATATTTTGTTGTATTAATTCCTCTCTTTACGTTAGAAATTTAATCAACACGTCAATAATTTTTTTCGGTATAAAATTAACAATTTTCTACACAGTTATCTTATGAACTGTTTCATTTTAACCAATGTTTATTTGGAATCCAACGTTAATCACCATACAAAAACTTTTTAATTTTTCGTGTTGGGTGCCGCTTCTAGAACTCTGATTTTCGCTAAATCTATACAGATGTTTATATTGTTGAATACGACAATTTGATTTCTTTGAGTAATATTTAGGAGCACTTCTATTTAAAAATGTAGCTGTCGTATGAACATATACTTCAAACTAACTTCATAGATTTCAACCTCTCACTGGTAAAATGAAATAGATAGTTACTGATTTTTTTAACTCGTTTTCAAGTAGTGATGGATTCGAACCGAACCGAACCGAACCTTGCTCGGTTCGGTTCGAAAACTTTTTAGTCCGGTTCGGTTCGAGATTCGGTTCGAAAAAATATATGCCGGTTCGGTTCGGTTCGGTTCGAAAAAACGAACCGAACCTCGAACCGAACCGAACCGGTTCGATATTTTAATATTTTAAACAACTAGTACGTTCAATTACAACAATTCAAACGTTTAATGTAGTTTTTATATTTAGTAGCTGCTATTTTCAAATAAACCCAACATTAATATGTTTTAGATTTTAGTAGCATAAATCATATTAATACTATTTGTCCAGGTTTGATTTTTCAATACGTACTCTCTTTAACAAAACGTAATTACAATTAGGTTAATAGTGAAAACCACCTCTAAAATTTAGCATGTGTTAATAATTGATGAATTTTACTAATTTCATTTTACTGTGAAAGAACGATATCACACGATCTTTGCGATTACTTTTATTTTAGTTTTAGTTAGTATAAAAAAAAAGTATCAAGACAATAAATAAGGTGTTGCTGATTTCTTATACAGTACAAACAAAAAGCTGTTTGTCAGTTTATCTTTATTATTATTTCTTTTAAAAGACAATATCAGATGGTTTTCGGAAAGAATCGTAAATCTACCTCAAACAGTGTTTACGTTTTTCATAATAAAATATAACAGTATTTATGGTACGGACATTATGTTTGCTTATTATTTGCATTATAGTGTGTTATTTTATGTCGGAATTGATTGAAAAGTTTATGCCCCTATGAGTCATAAACTTAAACGAGAGAAAGTTTGGGGTCATTCTTTTGGAGTATCGGCTACTTCTAAGGACGTTGGTAATGGCCACAATAAATAAACCGTAAATATTATCGTACCATGCGTTTTGTAACACCATTTGTTGAGCGATTATGTACAAAAGAAAAGGAGATTAGTTTTTGCTACAAGGTCACATTTTTTAATATTAATAGAGAGCTGGTTTTCATATAAAAGTAAAAAATTCAAAATGATGGATTAGTAATATATACTTAATTAAAAATTAAATTGTTTCGTTTATTCTGAAAACTTCTGTAGTCTCTAGACCGTGACCTCGGCTGGTATATGTTTAAGATGGTTTTCAACACGACTTCTGTTCATTAAATAAAATAAACTTGTTTTTAAAACCAAATTTTCAAAATCATTTCGAGTTTCTCCAATATCTAACACTAGTTATAAACAAACAACAATTTGAAATAAGGAGCATTAAATAAATCGAACTAATCTAGAATTTTTTGATCTACAAACGTAGCTCGATGACAAAATTTATTAGATATGTATCCCAAGCAGCATTCTAAGTAGCTTCAACTGACATTGGAACTTTAGCAAGGAGTTGCTACAAAACAAATCCCAATTTTGGCACTTTAATTGATACAATTACTTACACTTAGCAATCCTTTGTAATAGTTTAGTAATTGTTACTGCTTTTGGGAACTACCTGGGTACATTACCTCAAAGTAATTAATTATAGTGTCCGGAACGTAATTATTACTATGTTAATCTATTTTCTAGTTGTTGTAACTTTAAAGTCGTAAAGAATACCCCTGAGGTGTAACAAATCAAGTTGCTGCTACATGTCTGAAACCCACACTAGACCCCTAAAGTGATGGTTAGTTACGGTAGTATTGCAAGGGACATTTACTTCTCTGCAATCTCCAAATATACTTTAAAGTTATTTTCACTATTTGTTTTAAATTAAAATGACCACCAAGTTGTAGTTCTGATGTAAAATAACCATCTAGTAATTTTAACTTCATTGTGTATCTCAGATACATTTTCTCTACTCTAACCTACAATTCTATATTTGCTCTGTCTGTGCTAGTTATTTGTATTGTTCTTATTGTTGGGCTGTGTATTTATCTTATCATAAATAACATAATGCCAAAGTACAATAAAAGAACGAAAACGACCTTCCGACATACAACTACTTTTATAGGAAACTAAAACAGGAATTGAACCTGACTAATAACAGCAATGCTAATTTATTAGCATATAAAGTAGTGAAAAGTAACAATATCAAGGAAAAGCTGCCATTAACTCAACCACAATTTGTGGCACCACAAACTCAAATTGCAACTGATGATGTTGTATATATAACTAGTGGAACCCAGGATGTGTAGGACGTGGATTTAGCAGTTAGCGATGATTTCAACGAAGATGATGTTCAAGAATGTGATGTATCTGATTACGAAGAAGAGGAAGCTGTTTCTACACAAGTTACACTACTGCAACAAATATCAGAATGGGCATTAGTGCACAGAATAACATTCTTCACTAAACGATTTATTAGTAATATTAAACGTTCAGGGTTTAAACTTACCATCGGATAGTAGAACGCTTTTAAAAACTCCAAGTTCGGTACCTATTACACAAATGGGAAACGGAGAAGTGTGGTATAATGGAATAAAAAATTCATTGTGTGCAGCTTTCTATAAAATAAAAATTCAGGAAAATATAAAAACTCTGTGCTTGGTTTTAACGTAGATGGACTTCCACCTTTTAGAAATGCACCTTGGGGCCAGTATAACGTCCCCGTCTTCCCATTTATGGGAATTAGAGTAAAATAAATACCCAGCTTTTCTTTGGTGGCCACTATTTTAAAACCGTCTATACCGTCGACAAACTACAAAGTAAGGTTAGGAATACTTTTAATGGCGCTTAATTTGACAAGAAAAGTGTGGCTCTCGTAGCATATACGTTGTATCGGAGTGAGTATTACACTTTAGTTCCGAAATATGTATGAAAATTTTTAACTATGAAGTGATCACAACTTCTTAGTGTAAATTATTTCAGAGAGCGTTACTACCCATACAAAGATAATTACTATGAACACATTTTTTCAGTAATTATCACTTTGTGGTAATTTTTATGAACTACTTCCATATTTATTTACATAATGTGGACGGCCATTATTATATCTAGAATTATGTTTAATCTGTAAAGTAGTTTTACTTTAAAAATCCTAAAAATAGTATACTTCTTAAATATTCTCAGACTTAAAAATATTTTAAAATATTTTTGTACATAAAAATGCACTTGACATTAAAAACTCAAATTTCAGTTTAAAGAATTTTCACTCAAAAATTATTTTAAATAGAGAGCTTTGAAAATTTTCAATCTAGCGCAATTACATTTATCAGTAAACTTATAGTCGCATATAGATTTGGTGTAATAGAGACGGCATATTTCCAAATATACAACGCCGTTTATTCCTTTACTTTTAGAAGCCATTATTCTATTCAGCACTCATAATGAATAGGAAATACATTAAAACCTACGCTTTAAGTTATACAGACAAAGAAAGCAATAAATTGTTAAAGAAGACTGACGTTCCATATAAAGTGACTGATGATAAACTATTACCAACCTGGTGGGTAGTCACAACTTAACTTCAACGTTCTTGCAACAGTTCCAAAGTGTACACGGCAACTTAATTGCTACGCAACAATTGTTCCCCATTTTGGTTAAGAATCCGTAATAAGATAGTAGTTATTTAGTAACTGTGTTCAGTAACAAAACCTTTGTAGTTCTCGGAAATGGTTGTTGGTACGTGGTGACGACTAAAAATGCTGCTTGGGATCACTAATACCTATTAGATTATTTACCTATTGCCTTAAAATTCAATGACCATGTACATTAGAAAATCGTTCTAATTCTTATATGCTTGCTACTAGAGATTTTTAAAATGTGCGTTTGGGAGAAATTAAGATTGACATGTTTTTAGTAAAAATTAAATTTTAAACTAAATTTTTATTTAAAAATCGAACTTTTCGAACCGAACCGGACCGAACCTTGAGCTAGGTTCGGTTCGGTTCGAAAATTTGCCAGTTCGGTTCGAGGTTCGGTTCGAAAATAAAATGTCCGGTTCGGTTCGGTTCGGTTCGAAAAATCGAACCGAACCTCGAACCTGTTCGGTTCGTGTCCATCCCTATTTTCAAGAAATGGCTGGGAAGACTAGTAATGGTCGAAAGCAAAAACTTCAGTTGGTGCTCAAAAGCTTTAACTTATATTCGGTCAATTAACTTGAATACTCAAAAATAGCAAATAAGGGCAATTGTTACTATTTATTCGCATCACTCAATATTCTATCGTGCATGAACAGACTGAGTCCTTTATCATGCTATTTACAAGGATTGGATAAATAAAATTGTGATTAAACCGTAATAGGTTTTCGAGGCATAGAATGTAAGAGAAATCAATTTTACTTTAATGTTTGGCATCTCCGACAAAGATTAGGGTGATGATTTATTATCTATCGGGAAATTGAAAAAGCCCATCAATACAAACTCCTGCTAGAGTTGTAAAATTCATTACCCAGGTATTTCCTAAAGATTTATTTACACTTTTGGGATGTTTGTAAAGCATTTCATACATGTTATTTATAAACGCATAAGTAATAGCTGATATTTGGATGTTCACTTTTGATCATTCGAGCTTACATTAGCATTCCGTAACGATATAAAATTCAATATGCATCTTTTAACATAGGCTTTGAGCGTAGTCATTAGAAAAATGTTTACGTTAGGGTTCGCTTACGATTCATTTGAGCTTATTAAAAACTAGAAAAACCTGTGTTATCGTACTAACCTGCAATTATCATGCTTTTGTAAATGCTAAATCTAGCAAAAGAACATGTTCTACTTAAAGAACGTTTAATAAACTGATATATTGCGTTCTCTTAACAGTGTTATAAATCAAGACATTATATTCGTATCAAGTCGAATACATAAATATAATACTTACTGAACGCGTGGTAGTCGAGACAATTTACGAACAAAATAAATGAAGAATGCGTGTTTCACAAAAAGAATTATATTTATACCGAGATACCTAATCCTATCTTAGTCAACAACATTTGTGTTGGCGTATAACACCCTTTCAATAATTTAACTTGTCACTAACACAATCATGTTACTATAATTAGCTTAAACGAACTAAAGCTATTTGGACAGATACAATGCTGTTAATAATCACAAGTTGAAGAAAGTTGGAAATGTCCACTATTTTACACACTATACGTACATATTCGTACTTTTTCTCTTGTAGTCAAAACGATTTTACGTTTTTGCGTTATACTAACACACACTTCCACATTTGTTTGTCGCAATTTGTAAGGTGTTATGTGAATTAACCCGTAATATGAATTTTATTTATTGGATAACCGGCTTCCATTTTCCTATATTTAATAAATCTTTTTTTGTAATCAAAGTAGAAGTTGACTCTAGCCTTGAGTAGGTTATTAATTATTAGTTACACTGTAGGTTTAGGATCATCTAATACGTGTAAATACACTAAGCTGTCTTGGGGATTTTTTTTATCGCGCTTAGGAAAATGATGTGGAACTTCATTGTACCTCAAACTATTACTGCCGGTGTAATGATTTTAATAATTGCACCGGACTAAATACTCATTGAGTACTTTTGCATTGAAAATAAATGATGGCACGGTTTTCTTATTTATTATGTCAACAAAAAAATTATCTATCATTAAATGCTGGCTTACCTACTTAACTTTACTTATAACTAATTCAACCCTCGTTATTCTTTCCTGTTTCGCTGGATATCGTAAATTTAAGATTAGGCTGTTCGTCTTTCTTTGATAATCATATGAAGTTGCAGTAATAATAATTACTGCTCAGAATTCTAGTAGGTAGTGTAGCTCTTCTCAAGAACAAAAATACAATAACTGCATACCGTCTGAAGTACAGAGCCGACTACCCTTTTCTCTCTTGAACCAACCCCACTTTCTAACAAGCTCCTCACTCCACCCAAGCGGGAAATCAACACATCACCCGTTAACTTAAAATTCCAATAGTATAAACCACCACACAGCTCCCCAAAAGTTTTATACTGAAGATTACGTCAAGTCAGCTGAAGGTTAAACACACCCAATGTAGTACCTTCGGGTGCAGCATTGGGGACGTGGCCGCAACCATAGCGGCTCTTAATTAAATTATAATGAAGGTTAAAACTTTTCAACACTTTTACTTATATTTTAACAATTCTGATCTGCAGAGAGCATACCAAATTAAAGTGACTCTCCGTGTTACTTAAAATAATAATGGAGTTGTTATAAACTCTTAACTAATTGCACTAACTTATGACAAACCAAACATAAGCCAGCATAAACATGTTTTACAATAAACGTACATAAATTCTTACAACAAAGATGCTTTTATAGCAAACGTAAATTTAAAATCACACATACATGAAAAGTAAGCCAGCTTTTTTTTCAAATTCAATATTCTAATACATAATAAAAGTTACTTATCTAAAATTTCAAATACAAGAAAAGAAACAAAAATTTATAAGGCAAACAAATTACATTCTCACATCATCAGATTTCTTATATGGTATCAAATTTACAACGTTTTGAATATTCATGGGCAAACCAGATTTGTCATCAACAATTTCATAAGAATTTGGAGCTACCACTCTAGTTATAGTTTCTAGACCTTTGTATAAAAGAAAAAACTATTTAGTTGCATTATTTTCATGTGACGACAAATCATGCGTTTTGATAAGGACCTTATCACCTACTTTAAATGTAATAATCTTATGTTTCTTGTCATGTTTGTATTTTCGCTTTTCTGCCTTAGTCTTTAATATTTTCACTACTAACTGGATAATGCTATCTTTATTTAATACATTTTGCGGCAACTTCAAATTTTTCAACATTGCGCTCACACCAGGACCATATTGAATATCATTAGGTGTAAAACCAGTATTAATACGAACGACACTGTTCGACCAATCCTGAATCATTTTAATTTTTATTGCCCAACTTTGATGTTGGTTATGACAAAACGCTCTCAATAGTCTACCTATTTCTTTGTTTGCACGTTCGGCCATATTACCAGCTGGAAAATAAGTGGACGTGTTAAAAAAAATTTCCCTTTACCCATCAACGTATTTAGGTAAATTTTGCTTGAGAATTGACTTCCATTATCGCTTAAGACACTACATGGCACCCCAAATTTATAAAACCATTGATTTAAACAACGTAATATAGCTTTTGAAGCAGCTCTCCTTAACAGAAATAACTGAACATATTTGCTAAAAACATTCAAAATTACAAATAACCGAGTAGTCCCACCCCGCGAAACAGGCAAAGGCCCAATAAGATCTATACTTAACATTTGATTTGGTTTTTGCGTTACAACACTATACATTTCCTCATGACTTCGAACTGTCGCCTTTGATTTTTGGCATAGGTCACAGAGGGATGTAAACTTTCGGAATAACTTCTTAGCTTTTGGATAATAAAAATCTTACTAAAAGTTAAAAAACCTTTACTAGCACCAAAATGACCCTGTCCCTCATGAATATATTTGATTGAAGATTGTATTTGTTCTTTTGGAACTACAAGTTTGTAACCTGGTTCCCTAAGTGATCCCTTTTTCAACAACATTTCTTCATGTATTTCAAACTATTTGAATTTTTGGGGAATTTTGTCCCTGCCTTTTTCAGTTAATTCTGTTTTAATTTGTGAACAAAACATGTCAGAATTCTGTGTGCTACAAACAAAATTTTTGTTTTTAAAGAAATTCATCTTTACCGTATTTATTTCTAATTTTTCGTTAGAAGACTTGTCGATGAACAAGTCCTTCCCCTTAGGATATCTAGATAAACTATCAGCAATATAATTGTCTCTGCCTTGACAAAATTCAAATGTAATGTTAAATTCTTGGACACAAAGCATCCATCTACGCATGCGATTATTTACAAACCTACATCTGTCGAGAAAAACTCAAAGCTCTTTGATCAGAACGTAATAGAATATTGCTCCCCAAAATTAATATTTCCCAGTGGTTCAAAGACGCAATTACCGCTAAAAGCTCCTTTTCACAAACTGAATATCTGGTTTCAGCACCTTTCAAAACTCTACTATAATAAGAAAGAACAAGAATTTCATTATTACTTGCTAATTGATACAGACATGCTCCAATGGCATACCCGCTAGCATCTGTATGAACATAAAATTCTTTCGAAGCATCTGGGTGATTTAATGCTACAATCTTAGCAAAATCTTGTTTAGCAGACTCAAATGCCGTTTGCTCAACTGCTCCCCAATGCAATTTTACATTTATACTTAATAGTTTATTTAAAGGAATCATATGTTCTGCAAAATTTTTGACAAAACGACTGTCATATTGCACTAACCCACAGAAAGCTCTCAAGGTCCTAACATTTATAGGGGTTTTAAGTTGCTGAATTATTTGGATTCTACCTGGATCCATTTTAAACTTATTTGGGGGCAACATAATGTCCCACAAACTGTAATTTGTTCTTAGCAAATGCACTTTTTCTTAATTTTATAGTAACATTAACATTTGTAATATTTCAAAAATAATTTCCAGGTGTTCAAAATGAGTTTCAATGCTTGGAGATGTTATTAAAATGTCGTCTACAGATGGCATGACGAAATTAAGACTTTCCTCGCCTAAGACACAATGCAAAGCTCTCAAGAATCCTGCTACACTCGTGACAAGACCGAACGGCATTCTTTTAAGACATATGTTGGCTGATTAAACAAAAATCCTAAGTACTTTTAGTTCCGTTAACACCACCACTTGCCAATACGACGATGTTAAATCTAATACCGAAGAGATCTGACCAGGCTTAAATTTGTAAAATATTTCCGTAGGTTAAATTGGGATAACATGATCCTTTTCAACTCTTATTTAAATAACGGCAATCAACACATACACGCAATGACCCATCATTCTTCTTGACAACAACAAGTGAAGAAACGTATTCAGTTTGGCGCTTTTCCACAATCCCTATGTGGGATGATAAGGTGATCTAGAGATGTTAATTATAGGGAAGGACCAATTGCTTTTTGTAGCAATACCTTTAATTTTTCCCGGTAATTCAGAAAAAATATCTTTATGTTTGTCTAATAAACACATTAACTGTTGTTGTTGCGCCTCGTTTAAACGTTCACTTTTGTGACAAATTTCTGAAATAGCTTCCTGTGATAACTTTGTACTTTTATTCCTATCATGATAGCTTTCATCACCAATTACCCGATCGTTTAACCTCTTTTTCCCATTTGTCGGTATAGGATTACTATTAACCAACTTCATGCCAATTTGCAATTTATTACCATCATTTCCTTCGCACTCCTCACCAATCAATTTCTCCTCGTTGCAATTATTGTATATAACCTCATTCAATTCCGCAGTTGCTCCCCCGGATTCAAAACTCATACAAAACAGTATATCGTTTAATTTACTCATGAGAATTTTCATTTTAAAATCAATACATACCTTATTTTCATATAGCCAATCACACCCCAATATGATATTTTGACAAAGGCTTGGAACTATTAAACAAACAAGCTCAAAACTAGTGCCATTTAAAAACACTCTGATACCCACTTGGTTTTTAATTTTTAACGGTTCAGATTTAAATGCCCCAGAGAGTGAAATATCGCTAACTGGAAAAATTGGCACTGACTTATTCAACTTTTTGATTTCAAGAAAAAATTTCTGTAAAATACAACTAACGCAGAGACCGCTATCAATCAAAGCATCTGACTCTATATTCTCGATTTTTCCTTTCAAAATAGGCACATTTCTTTTAACCGGCTCCCCGTTATTATCGGCTATCACCTCAGATTTATTATTTTGTAATTTATAAGTAAGCTTTGCATTTATTTATATTATTTTATATTATTTTATATTGTTTTATATTATTTTATATTATTTTATATTATTTTATATTATTTGATATTATTTGATATTATTTGATATTATTTGATATTATTTTATATTATTTTATATTGTTTTATATTATTTTATATTATTTTATATTATTTGATATTATTTGATATTATTTGATATTATTTGATATTATTTGATATTATTTGATATTATTTTATATTATTTGATATTATTTGATATTATTATATATTATTTTATATTATTATATATTATTTTATATTATTGTATAGTATTTTATATTATTTTATATGAGTTACACATTGGTATTTACAGTAATTGGTAAATAAATAATTGTTAAATAAGTAATGTACATATAAAAGTACAACAGATACTATTGACATTGGTTAAATAAATGATTGTAATAAGCAGTAATTACAGAGTGCTTCACTAACAGTGTATAACAATTCAAGCCATGTTTCAGAACGCATCCTGCAGTGTCAAAGTTATTGAAACCAAAAGAAACTGATGAATGCTTTTGTTTAATTATTGTAAAACGAAAATACTCGGAAATACAAATAAAATTTATAATAATTTTTAATTAGTTTTTAAAAGGGAAATTAAAAGAAGTGCTTTAAACGGACATTGGAGAAAGCTTTAGTTGAAACGTAAACAATACCCTTAATAGTATGTAACCCTGAGCTTTGAAAGTGATTGAAATATTCCGAAATTTTCCAATCAAAGCGGTCATTATGTTTAGGTTTATATGTGCATAAAGTCCTTGTTAGCGGCTAAATAAAGAAATATTTTTATTCGTGATTGTGAATACTCAAGTTGAAAATGTGTAGGTGTTGTTTTTAATGTTTGTTTAATTCTTAACGCTTGTTTATCAAAGTGAATACAATCATAAATGGATTGATTCTAAAGAAATGAATATCAAATAAGGACTTTCAGTTGATGTAGGTGACCGCTTAGCTCTACCTTCTGAGTCTAACTTTTCCGAATTCACATCATTCTGTCTGTCTGTCTCTCTCTCTCTCTCTCTCTCTCTCTCTCTTTCTCTCTCTCTCTCTCTCTCTCTCTCTCTCTCGCCACACACACACACACACACAGTGTAATCCTGCTCGTTAAGACGAAATAAATAGAACAAACTAAAAACAAAAGATGCTGGAAATGTAAATATTGTAAATACCCTTTTTAATGAAAATATGGAATAATTAACATATTATAGACCGTTGTATAACGGTCATAATGTTTGTTTGGGTATCTTTACGCATATTAGATACTTACTGATGTTTAAAAAAGCAACACAAAATAAAAAGAGAAAGTAAGCTTTACTGAGCTTCGAACCACTGACATTGCGAATGGAAAACGGAGTTCTCAAGCCTACGACACTGAGATGACGTTTATCGCAATGCCGTTGGTTGTATACTTGCATTTGAAAAGACTACATAAAAAATGTATCATTTTCTGACAATAATATGTGGAATTGTAATTACTCGGTCATATCCGTACAGTAACGTCAAATGAACTATTTAAAGGTTTTTTCAAAAGTAGACCACGGATAATAAAAAAAATTGTTTATTTTTGTAATCTTAATAAAGATGTACTACCAAAAATGCAATTTAGCCAATTTATAAGCTTTAATTTTAGAAATTTTTAAAATAAATGTATCAACAAAGATTTTGATGCTACTTAGTCGTTCGTCTACGCTGGTATTCGTAACCTGCTTTTTACGTTTCTCCAATTAATTACACAAATTTCAATAAAAGTTTTTAGAAAAACTATAATACTTGCGAGCAAACGGTCAATAAATCAGGTTTTAAGATGCAAATAGTGTCTTTTGGAATATATTAGGTATTTTTTTACGAACTGGATACGAATTTTGAAAACCAACTCGATCGTGCGTTTCCGTCATACCAATTATAATCTACGCGTTGTCGTCTCTGTCGCACGACGCGTTCGGGCTTTGAGATCTAAAATTTTTAAACGATCCAGGGTTTTTACACGTAAGCAAATACGTCGCTTCAATCTAATAAATTTCAGAGAAACCCTATTTCTTCCTTAATATTAGGTTTTGCGATAAAAAAACACTCTATGGCCCGCACGTAAAAAATTCGGCACCACACCACGACCCGCCCACAGCCCCAAGACAAAACCCCCTTGGACGCAAATCCCGATTAGCAAACGATTCGCACCTCTCAACTTTAACACAGAGACGGGCCAGGCGCGTTTTAAGATATAGGAGAGAACATTTATAAATTCCAAATTATTGGCAATCTCGTTCACAAAAGGAAAACAAAAAAACAGTTAAATACCGATTGTGTGCTATATCATTGCTTTTCCACAATATTTAAGCTTTTTTTACTATTACTAACCTAAATTTTACTAATAAATCCGTTAGTTCAAATCACTCACTCCCTCCGTCGCTAATTGGGTCAATCCAATAACTATTTTCACATTTAAATTAATTCCTTATTACATAAATAACGAACATTAAGCATTTCAGTTAATAAATGCGTAATTAAAACTCTTGAACGTACAAACTATCTACTCACTACGTAATTTGAGGCTGTGCAAAAACACCAATGCTAGCTTGCAATTATTTCTTTCATGTTCCAACACAGAAAGTCATATTGCACTAATCACGCCACAAAGCTCCAATTTAATGCAGAGATGATTCACGTGGTCATGTACTTCGTTTCGAAACGGTGACAACAACATTATGTTTGCGATCGCACGTTCATAAATATACCCTGTCACTTGAAGATGTATTTCATTTTATATCTCGAGCGCCGTCTTTTCCCTTCAGGTATGCAACTAAATTTTTCTTAGAGCTCTGTACTTTCAACCTGACTTTTCAATTCATAATCTATCAAATACGCATATAGAAACTCACTTGCATCAAGCTCAACTCCACCTGTTCTTTTCGCGTGTATCTCTACATTTTTATTGTTTTAAGTAAGCGAGATCTATATAGCTGACTTTATTTCTTGTTCCGTTACGTCCAACAAATTTAATTTACGTCCAGTGTAACTCATATTTTATTACGGTCGGCGTCTGGATAATACAATGTTTCGAGTATTATCTATGCTTGTTTAACCAGTTTTTACGCTTGCAATCTTTTGCAATGTATTTATCTGTGGAAAATGTATACGCAAGTGTTTGTCGCATTTTTAAGTTTGCTTTGTGAGGTTTTTTAATGTCACCGTTTTTTCATTCTTACCCTAAGATATATTTAAAATATTAATTTTATATCCTATCTGAATTGTTACTATTGCAACAAAAATTATCAACTTAGACAGGTTTTCCTTGACAACAGTCCTGCAAGGCCTATTTAAGTATTTAGTTTCGTCAACCATTATCTTTTTCTTTAAAGTCCAGATCAACAGTAATTCTTTGGACTATAGAATTTTGCGCAATGTATTACATCGAATTTTTTGTGAAATATCTACCTAACTTTAAGGCTCAAAACCGCACCTAACAACCTACAAAAGTTCTAGGAGTGAAATTTGTTTGTGCAAAATAATGATTACGAAAGATTTTATTGCTAACAGGTACACCATACATTCTCAATATAAAATTTTAACGTTTTATACGTTGCCATGCTATGAGCTCTTGTCCTTCAATAATTTTATAAAAATCGTATGCATGAGATCAAACCCTAATATGTTTTTCAGGTATATAATGTAACAGAAATTAATTTTGCTATCGCGTTTGATATCTCCGATAAAGATTACGTGAAAGTTTTATTATCTATCGGAAAACTGAAAACGCTTTGACCTGTAAAAGCTCCCATCGGCTTCCTAAAAATTCATTATCCCGATATTTTATAAAATTTATTAAAAACTTTGGAATTCCTGTTAAGTATTTCAAATGTGTATATAATATTTAATTTTTAAATACACGCTTATAACCAAACTGAGCTTTACAACAGAAGTCCATAACAATGCATAAACTAATATATCGATCATATTCTGTTAGAAGCATTTTCTATGCTCCAATTATTTTAAGCTTACTACAAACGATTAGCATGTTGTGTTAATGTACTTAAATATGTTTATCATGTTCTTGTTAATGTTAGACTTGACAGGAGAATGTACTTTGTCACTACAGACAAGCTTAATAAAGTAATGGATGATGCCCTGTTAACAGCGTTATAAATCAAAGCATTACCTTCGAGTCAAATCGAATAGCTATTTACGATACAAGTATATTACATTTATCGAACACGCATGTCTTTATTTGGAACCGCAGAAAATTGAAAATAAGACAATGAAATATTTGTATATTAGAAATTACAAAAATTGTATTTTCTTTATACTAACAAACCTTCTTCAGTAGGACTTACAAAAATTGGTTGCAATTTCACATGGGGTGTTGTATCAATTTTGCGTCGCCTTTATTGCAACCTTTCTACTAATCACTAAAAGTATACTATGATACAAGTTTAAAACTAAAACTTTAAAACACGACGCTGTTTTATAATATTCCAGTTTTATAGCCAGAAAAATAGATCTATAACTAAAAAACAAAATTCAAATCCTTTACATTATTATACCCCCGTAAACGCGGCACAAGCGACACAAAAGACAGTTGGTAACGATATTACATGATGTGGAAATTAGCGCGCCAATTGTCAATGACGTTACACAATATGCAAATTATGGCACGTAATTTACGAAGTATATCAATTTTACACGGCCTCTAGGGGGTACTTACGTAAATAGGTGAAACTTCCTTGGGAATTACTTCATGATGGTCGCTCGTGGCTTCCTTCAGGATTATTTCATGATGGTTCTCGGGTCGTGGGCTGCTGTTAGGCCAGGTTGCGTCCAAATTCGGTTGTCTTCTTCCTATGTAGAGGTAACGATAAGGAACGGGTTGAGGAACGATAATCAAAAAGGCAAAGGGAATCTACATGCTACGTACATTGACGTAACATAAAAAAACCAAGAGAACGAAAGAAAGGAAGTCCGGGGTCAGGCGGCGAGTGGGCGGGGTTTTATACCTATAAGTAAATAAAGGAGAGCCTGAAAAAAATAGAAAAAAGAATATATAAACACTCACTCATTCACACGCAGAACAAAACATACAACGGAAAAGAAAGAACTTATAATTAAACAAAATATATATACAGAACACAGTAAAAAGAAATTATTCAAGAAAAATGGCGAACTGTAGCTTTTAGGCAGCTACCCCCTGACAGTAATTAGAACAAAAAAAAAGAACCAAACGCAACCCTAAAATCCACAGCTCTAGAATATCGTAAATATACACTTAACCTATTTTTATAAACAATAGCAACAACATTTTCAATTGTGCCAGCAAGTCTTTAAACAATTTTTCATTAAAATATTTTTCGTGATTTATAACCAAATAGTAAAGCATTAGTCAAAAAAAAAGTAGTAAATACCAAAATAGATCAAGAAATTTTGTACCTAAGAATTCAATTTGGAAATGCCATATTTTAATGGTAAAACCCCAGGCGTTCTGGTTCCGAAGTCAGAAGCGCATACAGAGAAAACAAAAAAAAGGAACTCACCCTCGAGTTACTAGCATCGGGGTGGAACCAGTCTCTGGTCTGCGTCAGCGAACAGGCAGTCTTACGTCAGGACAGAGCGCATTTGACTTCGCATTCCCAGAAGAAGCGACAGCCCAAGGGATTAACGTGTCCCCCGCAGGAAGCTAGAATAATTACGAACCATAAATTAATTTATTGCAGTCAAAAAAGTATTGTTTTATGTAAACTCAATATACTCACCACGCTAAATAATGCGTGCCGGAAATTCACATAAAAATAACGGACGAAGCCAAATAGAACGTGTTTTCTTGTGGCTATTCAAACAGCAAATGAATTGTTACATTTGTTAAAGCACCAAAGTAAGGAAATAAACCAGGAAAACCCTAGTTTTATTAAAATAAATTCCCCGAATTTTTTAACAAGGGAAAACACACCAGCATTTAATTATTAAAATACTTGGAAAGTCGCCTATCTAACTTAGGCGTAAATTCCACGGGACGAAATTCTTAGAAAGGATATTTATTTTTCTAATGAAGCACAACGATTTATCAACTGACATAGATAGGACATTATTATCAATTACCATACAAATTTTAATACACGAAAGGGTTATTTTTTAATTAACGGAATTAATTTTTGTGTTGAACGCCAAAAAAATTTAAGATAAAAATTATTGTATATAACTAATTAATGATTTACGAAAATGAACGTAACATATCTGCGACCACGCAAAGAATTACATCCTTCGTACGATAAATCAAGGAGCGATTCTCTTTGTCACTCAAGTAACTAACGAATCAAAATAATCATCTTCACATTGTCCGGTGTTGTAAATAGCTTCATTTGTTTACTTTATTGCGAGACTAGTAAAAAACTGACTGTCCCAAAAGCACTCAAATGCGTGAAAACAACCAAAACCATATCAGGGCGTTTAGGTGTGCAGTGATTAAACCACGTGATATAACACTAACCACGCATTTCCAACCACTTTGTAAAAAACCTATTTGATAAAATCACGTCGTTAAATGCATGTAATATTTTCGAGCTAAATGTTTATCAATCGATAACCACGTTATAAACGTATTATAATATTTCTGAAGCGGGTGTTTTGATAAATAGATACCAGATTTTAATATTATATTGAAATTATATTGAAATTTACTATATTTAAATTATCATTGTAGAAACTAATAAAACCTATTGAAGAAATGCATTTATTTAACCTTTGATAACCAAAATAAAATAAATTTCAGTACTTTATAATAAAATCCTAGATTTTTCACGATATGAGGATAGGATAGATTCAAAATATATAAATTTGTTAATAATAATAACCGCAAATTTTACAGCTAACTCAAACTAAGTTCGACGTACCTTATATATTATAATTCAATATTTAACTTGAATTCTACAAAATGATACATAAGCGACCGTTTCGATCAACAAAGGCTGCCGGCTTCGCTAATACACGCAAACAACCTTAAATACCGTACGGAGTATGAAATTTTAATTAACTACGTGTCAAATTATTTAATTTCAGGGATATACACAACAACCTTGTCTTACAAACACAGGTAACAACAATATATAAAAGTTATAACTTCCTCCCAACGCAAATCTTATATACTAAAATATATAGTTTAAAATCTCCACAACAGCTTTGTTTTACGAACAATAATATCTCAAATATAACATCAAAAATGTACATATAACTTCCGGATATTCACTCACTTATTCTATACAAATCTTATATACTAAAAACAGAGTCAAAAATCTCTCTTTAGAATTAGGACGATGATTTACACATTTTAATCTCGCAATTAGCATTCATATAAAAATGTCCTAATTAAATCTTCCTTATTATGTACAAAATTTTATCAAAAATCTCATAATTGAATATCCTCCTTCATAAATACTGTACTTAGCGTATCCTATATCAATTAGGTTTAATTATTCCCTCTAAGGAGGCTCAATAAAGCCGAAACCGTCGGTCAGTGGATGTTTCCTCCCCTATGAAGTAAATAGCTAATGTTTTGTTAATGGCTATATAACTACCAGCCCGATTTGTATTCGTCAATAGGCTCAATTATTTTCATAGAGTTTGTTTACAGATACATCTTATTTTATATATTGTTCTACACAATTTCTTATTGCGGACTGCAAATAACCTGTCTTTTATATATATATATATATATATATATATATATATATATATGTACCGATTGTGCATTTCCCTCGCTCCTTAAATTGTTTGTTGCCTAGTTGATTATACAAAACTAACGGTTGAAAATATTTTCTATGAACTCCTATCTTAATATGCGAATGTAATCTTTTAAAATGCAGGTGTTTCTGTTAATTATCAAACGTTTAGCGTAACAATTCTTAGACTTTATATTTCTTCGTATCTGATAAAACTGAGGTTAGCTGTTACAACGAATACATTTGCCTTGGAATTATTGATTTTCTTATACGGCACGTTTCCTTTGGTTATATTGTAACGGGCGTTTTTAATAGTTTAACTTTTTCCGCTTTACCAAATTTGTAAATACATTTCTGCAACTACTATCTCTTGTTTTATATTTATTAACTCGTGGGTATTACTTTAAAAGTAGATAAATTGAAGTTTGATTTTCATTAATAAATAAAATGCAATAAATTGTAAATAGGATTATTCGTACTTATTGAAAATGATAAACCGCTGTAATTAATTAGTAGATATGATTGTTGCATTCACGTTTTGGATGTTCCTTATGTTATTAACGAGTCGAGATAATAAGTCGATACGCGGTTGGAATAACAACGATTGATATATCTACAGACGAACAGTTCTAGTTTGTCCTTTGTTCCTATATGTTAATTACGTTACGTTGAGTTGAAGTTTTGTTCTGTGTTCCGATATGTGTAGTACGTTGAAGATACTGCTTTCTGTTTGCTTTGATAATAGTGAAAAATTAATGCGGTATTAATTTTTCGAATTGTACATGAAAAACACGGCACGATTTTAGTTGTACTTTAACTGTAGAATGTGTTTACTCGACCGCGCGTGCTTGTTTTACGGAACAGTATTTTAGTGATACGCGTAGCTTTACAAATTGTTTTTGTGGACTTGTCTTTTTTATTTGAACTGGGTGTGCGATCTAGTTTCGCGGTTCTTTTCTTTTTATCAGAGTAGTTCATACTATAACAGATTACCGGTTTACTAAGGTATTGGTTGAAGTTTCTCACTGCTTTTTGGGATGTATATGAAAATAATATACATTTGGTCCCAGTTGGAATTAAACTAGTGCTACAGAATATTTCGAAATTATTGTCTTAGGAAATAAAATTACCAAGAAATTTATCAACTACATAGTTCCGACGCGTGATATTGTCCGCTGCTAACACCAGTGAAATACGTAGGTGTGATTAGGGTAACGTGTGATAAGTTCTATCAACACCCTTCCAGTAAAGGGTGAAGTGCTTCGCTAGTGCAGGACCTCGTGAATCCCACACTTCAAATGCAAGGAAGCGTTCCTGAAGGACTTTTTGTAAGTTGAACTATTTCTTACTTGATATGACTTTAAATATCTATCCGTTGTTTTGCAATATCTTTGTCGTTCTGATACCTTTTACAATAGACTTGCCTGCGATTAAGAGAAAAAAAAAGAAAGAAAAAAAAATCAATACTGCTGAATTACTCATATCAATTGTGTTTTACATATTTATCTTTTGTCAACATTTTATCTAATTTATGTTTACTTGATGTGTGAGGAAACGTTTCTGCTACTCCTCAATATTACCTCACTTTGTATTAAATATTTTTGTATTGCTTTTACCGTTGTTATATTATATAGTTTATCTAAACAGTTTTTATTTACATTCTACATAGTACTGAATAACTTAGACTTCTCATTGCTGCTATACTTATTCTTTTTTTTCAGGTTTGCTTAACTATTTTTCTTGCAGGTATTGTTACTAACTCCTTACCGCCGCATACATCATAGGTCAGTCTGCTTTCTACAACCCCCCCTACTCTCCGATTGAGCCGGGTCATTTCTTTGGCTTTCTTTGTGTTACGTAGCATAAATTTGGCGCCCAACGTGGCTGCCACGAAAAGAAACGTAACAATATGTATTTGCTTAAACTAAATTAAAATTGATTATGCGTATCGTTGAACTTCTATTTGCTTTAAAACTGGTTTTTCTTTATGTAATTTTCAACATTCCAATTATTAATTATAAAAATACATCAATACTTGTCCGTTTTCCCTAAATGACTTAAATTAATTTTGCGCGTAAATAATTTGTTCTTTTCTATATACAGAGTTGTTAAAATTTTATTGCTTCCCACTTATTTAACCCTTTGAATCCACAACAATATATATATATATATATATACACAAATATATATATATATATATATATATATATTGTTATAGATTCAAAAGATTAAATCAGTGGGAAACAAAAAATTTCAACAACCCTGTATATAGAAAAGAACAAATTATTTACACGTAAAATTAATTTAAGTCATTTAGGAGAAACAGACAAATATTGACGTATTTTTATAATTTATAATTGGAATGTTAAAATTACATAAAGGAAAAACAGTTTTAAAGCAAATAGAAGTTCAAGATACGCATAATTAATTTTAATTTAGTTTAAGGGAACACATATAAGCAAAAGGAAACGTGCTGTATAAGAAAATCAATAATTCCAAGGCAAATGTATTCGTTGTAACAGCCAACCTCAGTTTTATCAGATACGAAAAAATATAAAGTCTAGGAATTGTTATGCTAAACGTTCGATAATTAACAGAAACACCTGTGTTTTAAAAGGTTACATTCGACGAAGTCGAGCGCTTATTAAGATAGGAGTTTATAGAAAATATTTTTAACCGTCAGTTTTGAATAATCAACTAGGGAACAAACATCTTAAGGAGCGAGGGAAATGCACAATCGGTTATATACAACAGATAGAGACAAATATAAAAGCGTTAGGATTAAAAATGCACGTATCGTATCCACGTGGAGTGGAGATGAGATGTCATCAATATCGATTTTCTGTAACTCAAGTGAGGTTTTCAACGAGACATGCAGCAGACATGCATAAGACAGAGATAAATATAGTTTGGGCGTGGTTTGTGACGACTGAGAATTTTATCATTGGTTAAAAGCAGACTGTTTTCCAACGTACGCACACGCGACGGTTGAAAGCGCATTCGGATATACGGCACGTAGCACAGGATAAATTTCACAAATTTCGAGACGGTTATATTGAAAATTTTTGGAATTAGATTTGAAAATAAGCTTTTCGCTTAAAGTGCGTCCACTAAAGGGGTTTTGAAAGCATATAAATACTTAACCTAGGTTATAGAGAGTCTCTTCTCTTCTCTTCGCTGCTAGTTTACTTTACTTTGATAAAGTACTGAATGCCGACCACCATAACAGTAAAGCTTTCTGTGAGTATTTTATGTGACTATATTACCGTAAATATAGTGGTTGAGAGTGTAAAATAGTAGTAGCGGACATCTAATTATTGACGTGAAGTACGAGTAGTGCATATTTAAATTAATAAAGGTCCGGCTACTACAATACAAAGCACGAAAATCAATAAATGAAAGCGTGATGTATGTGGGGTAAGCATCACAAATAATCAAGTTTGTATGCATGATATATGGAATGGTACTGTGAGACGAGGCGCATAGCTCGCAGAGGTGACAGACGGTGGAGGACTGTGGATCCGCTGAGTAGCACGGTGAATGGAAACAAAGCCGAGGTGTTTTGGTAATCATCTTCGAAGGAAAGGAAGCCTGAAAAATTCTCCAGGTAATTTATTTGAAATTTCTGTTGTTTGATATACATTTGTGAAATTTTGTGTTGTGTGGTTGACTTTTTGGGGCATATTTATGGTTGTAGAAACTTATTGAAAAAGATACATGTACTGGACAATTTATTGAGGTTAAATATCGAAAAGGGGTGTATTCAAAACATCCAAAATTTTATTCAGGATATAAATTGAATTGTAAAGGGTAATCGGGTCTGTTAATTTTGTTTTAATTTATGCAAGGTGTAAAGGCATATACAAACTAAACTAGGTTATTATGCGCTCACCATACTCCAGTGTGCAGTCAGTTTAGGGCAACATGTGGGGTCCATCTATTCATATCTCATTGAATTTGTTTGAAAATAATTAGAAAAATCAAGGACTTTAAAAACATACCATATTTTGAGTTTTATAATTAGTATATCAAACTGTTTTAACACATGTAAATATAATTTATCTGTTAATAGCTGTAAATAAAAGGTTGAATGATTGTTGTATTATTTGGTGATTTTATTGAATGGTGTGCGAGTATGAAAGAGGTATGGTTGTAAATTTAGGTACTCGAGAAGATGCACAGCTGAGCTAGCCTGGGAAGCTGAAGGGGTTTGAAGGCGAAATAAAAGAGTAGGGAACTTTTTTGTTGCAATTTTTGCATTTTTGTAAAAGCCTTATGTTGACTGAAGGAGTGTGCGAATTTTTGTAAGTTCCACGGCAATATATATATATATATATATATATATATATATATACTGACAAAAACATTACTGTAAACTTGCCAATCTTTCTCATCAAACTGACGACGTCTACAAATTCAAGGGACTTGCACACAGAAAAATCTCATCATACAACTTAATTAATCAATAGATGTGTCCTTTTAGAAACTCAAAAAAGATATAGGTATTTTACCGTTACAGGTCTGCTTGATGTTGCTCTTTTCCTGAACGTAGTTATTATTCCATGCTCCAAAAGTCGTATTGCTTCATATACTATATAACAAACCATTCCAATCATATATGTTTTATTCCACTTAAGACTTATTTGCTGTAGCTTCAGTTATTATGTAATGATTTATTTGTCACTTTTAAAACCATTTGAGTATGTCAAATAATATATTCACGTTTATGCATCAATCAATACTTTTACTACTATTACAGTGTGTCGTGTTCTTAGGCGTGTTCGACTATACTCAGCAAAAAGAAACCAAAAGAAAAATCTTGCAAGTCAGAACACTAAACTCGGGTAGATAATGTAATTACTATCAACACCGCTACGTTCACAAAGGTCTAAACAAAGTTGAAATTTTATCCGTATTAATTATGACCTTTGGATCTTTCCGTACTAACTTGGGACTCTTAACTCTCGCGGTTGATTGAAAGATTTTCAGGGGTGTTCTTGTTTTACGGATATTATATGGCGCCACTACTTTGTTAAATTTTATCTTTAACCAGGAAACACTAAAGGGTAAAGGTAGACACCTCTTGGTGTGTTAACGTTTCTTAAAGAAAAGGTTTGTTTCTATAAGCTTATCCTCGAACTTATGGGACAATACCAATACCACGATCGCTTATGGAACTGAACACACGTGCCATGTAGCGCTTTTAATTTTATTTTATCTGCTAATCTTAAGTGTATCATAAGTGTATTTAAGTTAAAGTTTAGTGCATTCAGGTGAGGGAAAAACAACCAAATTTTTGGACACCGAAATTTCGACAATAATTAAAGAACTTAAGTAAGTACAAAATAATTTTCCAAACAAGTCTTAGACAACTTTTATTGTATTTAACGCCAGTTTTGGGAGGGAAGTGATAAACTGTGGGGAACAATTTTTCGAAATTTTTGGGTATTTTTGGAATGGCAAAACTTTAAATTCGTAATCGAATTGACCGCAAACAGTATAAGGTTTTTACAATTTATTAATTATTGGACAAAGTGCAACGTAAATAAGTGACTTATAAACAAACAAAGCAACAAGGCGAGCGTACCGAAATCGTTTTTAGCGAATTCCGTGACGCAAGGAAATAATAACATTCTTCATAACCGGCAGTGACCTCATTAACTAAAGTGTACTTAAATAGTGAAATTAGGAACGAGCGTCAAGGACAATTTACATTATTATTAATAACAGCTTTACTTCATCATATTTACGACACCATGGCATTCTATCACTATAAATATAATAAATTGACATCCGCATTGTTAAAGTGTACGTAAATAGTAGAACTAGAAAAGAGCGCCAAGGACAACTAACATTATTATTAATACGACACCATTGCATTCTTCAAAGTGGACTTGACCTACTAGTGAGAGTATTATTGTTTGCATTACAACATCTTTCAACAAGCAGCATAGGATAGCTTAGTATAACGCTTTTAGCGCATATTACGGGCTTTTGTCATTTCATTTGTTTTTTAATTAAATTTAAATAACTTAAAAATAAGTAATACCACAACATCAGAAAGCTAGAGTACAAGATGCTTACGCAACATTCCCCCAAGCTTTCGCATGGTGGTAAAACAACACCAGGTCTTGACCCAAACTCACACCCTTTACAGCATATTACCTCAACATCACCAATGCAGCTTGATCCTGCTTTTCAAAGTCAAATAAACGTCGTACTAACACCCTCTACCCACCCACCAACCACCAAAATACCACGGAACAAAAGGTTGAGGGGAAGCCCCAGCCACAACAACCCGGAACATATGAAACAGTCTATCTTAGAGCACCTAGAGAACCTAAGGACGGACCTTCTAAACTTTATTGACAACGAACTGGACCCGAGTAACCGCCTACGAGTACGTGCCCATAAAACCCTGAGGGATGAAGTAATAAAATTAATATATCTATAAGCGGAATTAACCGGCGAACATAAATTGGTAAAGCAACGTGGTTATTGATTGATAAAACATTTGCCTCGGAAATATTACATGCATTTAGCGACTTGTTTTTATCAAATGGGATTTCAACGGAGCTGTTGGAAAGACGTGGTCTTTGCTATATAACATAGTTTTATCAAAGCACACCTGTGTGTTTTGATTGTTTTCATGCATTTTAGTGTTGTTGAGACAGTCAGTTCTCTACTAGCTTCGCGATGAAGTAAGCAAATAACGTTATTTACAACACGGGACAACGTGAAGATGATTATTTTGATTCGTTACTTACTTGAGTGACAAACAGAATCGCTCCTCGACTTATCGTACGAAGGATGTAATTCTCCTTGTAGTCGCGGATAACTTTTTTATGTGTAGGAGATTGTGCTTATTGTCGGTGTCGCGATGGTTAAATTTTAAAAGATTGGCGATGTGGTTTCGAAAGCTTGGAACATTGTAACATTACTGCTGTTCTATATTTTTTCAACGTGGGAGGTCTGTTTACGTATTGAACAAACCCGTGCTGATGATTTTCGCCACACCAACCTTGATGCTAGGAGTTTACTACGAATGATGTTGCTTCAAACCTGTTCACGGACGGGTTGACGATCATATGAACATAGGTTTGTTGCTGATGGCTTTCCTTCCTCGATGGTAAGTCGGCAATGAAGCATATGATTCCAATTATTTCAACTTACCCGACAACTGAAGAAACCAGACGAAAAATCTCTAAGGATTATTCGAAGTTATATAATTATTATAGACATGAAAATCTGTTTAATTATAGACGCAACACAAAACAATGAACAAAACACGAAGCTAATTGTAGTTGCAGGTCTGGGTTTGGTTAACTTTATATTGTAAAATACCTTATTAAGGGGTATGTACACGCAATGTTCTCACAAAAAAGTTGTAACCATTTTTCATACAATGAACCACTGTGCTTGAATGGCCGCGTTTCTGCAATATTCATGAATTTTCTATGAATAAAATTGCGTTTAAGCCTTAATATGATTCCAAAGCATAGAATGTAAGAGCGATCAATTTTGTTGTAATGTTCTGTATCGCATCTCTTGCAAAGATTACGCGGATGATTTATTATCTATCAGAAAACTGAATAAGCTTTGAACTACAAAAACTCTTGCTAGCGTTGAAAATTTATATTCGGGCACTTTCTAAAGATTTATAAAATTTTTTCAGATCTATAAAGCTTTTCGGCTAGATTATTTATAACAAGGGTAAATAATAGAAAGATTTTTGTTAGTACAGCCCTGACCAAACGTGTAGGGGAATAAAAATGCTAAAACTTATCTTTAGTTTTGACACTTTTACCCATTTGGATGCGTAGATAACAGAAGAAATTTGTTTTATATTATTAGTACACATGCTTTCAATGCATTGGGCTAATCGCATAAAGGAAAATAGAATTGTAATTACTTTTCAATTACTAGTGGTGAGTAGTTTCTGATTTCCTTAACCCTAAGGCAATAATTTGCTTAACAATTAAAAGATAAATATTATAATTTGCTTATCTTTCTGTCGTATTCTAGAAGAAAAAGTTGATTGTATAAAGGTTTGAGACCGAATTTCCATCATGTTAATCCAAAGCGCTGACCTTTATAAGGTGTAAGTATTCGATTATCTCTTACACAAAAACCTAGTACATATATCTTTTACGAAAAGTTACGTACATCGAGGTAGTTAGAAGTATGTAAATAATCATTAATAGCGGTAAAAGTCAATCACTAATGCTGTCCTGCTCTAGGCTAATTAAGCAAATATACACAAAGCTTAGGAAGGAATAACATTCAATAATTAATTAAACTCACAAGCTGTTTGTAATTTTCCATAACCCAAATTGATAAGTGAAAACAATGTATGGAGTAATCCAATATACAAGCCATTTTATGTTAATAATTAAACATTCCAAAATAATTTGTAATTATTATCAGTTTTATAACTAATTACTATTAAACAACAATTTTATGATCTAGATACTTAGTCATATTTTTAGATTATTCTTACAAATATATAATACTAGATTTTAAATGTCAAACCATAGTTGTCTTTATTGTGTACTATGACAAATCAGTTTTTAATAAAATACATGAGGATAAACTTCGTAAATCTCCAGGGGTCTCAACCTTGAATATTTTTTGTTTGAATATTCTATCATTAAGCAATAAAATTAATGACATGGAAGAATTTTTTATCTCTAATAAAATTAAATGTGACGTATTATGTTTAACTGAAGTGAACATAAAGAATGATGCTCTACAATTTGTTAAAATTAATAATTTGGTACCTATCTCTAGCTTTGTCAGATCTAAATTTTCTTGGGGGAGGAGTGACTATTTTTGTAGATGAGAAATTTTACGCCACTCCTAATGTGTTGGAGTCAAGCAATAAATACTCAATTGAGTTACATGCTGAATTATGTGCAATACATTTTAATCGTATCAATCTTACTATTATTACTATTTATAGATCCCCTAATAAGGGATCAATTGACATATTTTGTGAAACGCTTCACAGAGTATTTAAGCACCTTGGTTTGCCTTTTAGGTCTCACCTCTTGGTTTGTGATGATTTTAATGTTCATTTTGAATCTACTGAAAAAGCAGCTATAACACTGATTGATTTTTTTCTTTCCTTTGGCTTGTACATTGTTAATAAAACAGCTACTCGTCTTTCTCATTGTCTTGATACAATCTTTACCAATATTCCATCTCTCTCTTGTAGAGTGGTTAAGACTAGCTTGTCTGATCATTTCGGCCTTGCCACTCAATTAAATCTTAACGATAATGTTAAAGTTGTTAATCATCATAAATCTTATCGACCTTATACAATATATGGGAAATATAAATTTTTTAATCATCTCCAACTAGTTAACTGGAACTTTATTGATGATAATAGTCTGTCCATTAATGACAAATTTTCTAACTTTATGTCTATAATTGCTTCTGCAGCTGATCTATGTTTTCCTATCAAACACTTAAGGATATTGAATAACTGTTCCAAAATAGTTGTCAATTGGTTTACGGATGACCTACGAAAGATGCGTGATAATTACTTACTTCATGTTAAATTCTATGATGCTTTTCCTAGTGCAGAACACAAACTGCATGTTAATAAATTAAAATATGCTTATCGTCATGCACTCAAAAATGCTAAAATTAATGCCTATAACAACTACATTCTTAGAGCTAAAAATAATAATAAAAGAAAATGGGATTTGATTAATAATTTCAAAGGTTCTAAACACAGAGCCAATGATATGAACACTCGTTTCTCAGCCGATGACTTCAACTATTCTTTTATTGATTCTGTTGCAGAAATCTTATCCAATTTATCTAATACTAACACCAGTACCACAACTACTTATACACATTGTTTCCCTGGTTTGGTACCCTCTTTCCATTTTGAAGAAGTTTCTTTCAACTACGTACGAGATGTTATCTTAGCGATGAGGAATTCCCGATCGAAGAATTTGTTTAATATTAACATCTCTTTAGTTAAATCAGTTATCAACAGTATTCTTATTCCGCTAACCAAATTACTTAATATTTGCATAAAGAAAGCAGTTTTCCCTGATATTCTAAAACAAGCAAAAGTGATCCCTGTTCATAAAAGGGTATGTTTGATGATATTAAGAACTATCGTCCTATTTCTCTTTTACCCACTTTTTCGAAAGTTTTTGAATGTATATTAAATACTCAAATTACCTCTTATCTTGAAAATAATAGTTTGTTTTGTGCTGAGCAATTCGGCTTCCGAAAAAAAATATCTACTAGTGATGCATTAGTCAAATTAGTAAATAAAATTTCAGATGTTTTTGAGGAGGGTAGTTATCTTGCCGTTAAATTCTGTGATTTGACTAAGGCTTTCGATTGTGTTGATCATGCCCTCTTAGTTAACAAATTAAAAGGTTTAAATTTTGATGATGATAGTATTAAGCTAATTGCTTCATATCTGACTGCTAGGTCTCAACGGGTTTTTTACAAAGGCAAATTGTCCAGCATGTGTGAAGTTTTTTCTGGTGTTCCTCAAGGTTCCATCCTCGGTCCGCTTCTTTTCTTATGCTGTATTAACGACTTACCTTTTTTTCTAAAAGACAAGTGTGATGTTGTCCTTTATGCAGATGATACCACTCTATATAATAAGAGTGATAATATGGCTTAACTGGTAGCTGACAGTACAACATCTTTATGCCTCACTGAATCATGGTTCATTGATAACAAACTTGCCCTGAATAGGGATAAAACTAAACAAATAATTTTTTCATTAAAAAGAGATTCTTTTTCAAAGGAGCAATCAGCTAGTTTTCTCGGTATCATCCTGGATAGCAAATTAAGTTGGGACACCCACTGTGATCTGCTATGCAAAAAACTATTTATCTCATAAACTCTTTGGTAAGATCACTTTCACCCAATGTGCTACTGTCATGTTATCATGGCATGTTCCATTGTCATATTTCATATGCTATAATTGTGTGGGGCCATTGTAGCGGCTCCCTTCGGGTTTTCAAGCTTCAACGTAGAGTTGTTCGTATTATGTCTAACCTTGGGTTCCGTGATGACTGCCGTGCATCTTTTATGAAATTTAAAATTTTAACTTTGCCTTGTCTGTTTATTTTACAATGTCTGCTTTACATCAAAAAACAAATCTTTCAATATCAACACAACACTGATATTCATCACTTTGACACTCGCAACAACGGAAAGTTGGTTGTACCTTACCATAGACTAAGTAGGAGCAGAAATTGTTCTAACTACTTTGGCTGTATTTTTTATAATGCACTTCATTCTAGCATAAAAGATTTGCTTATTTATCAATTTAAATTAAATATAAAAAGGTTCTTATTAGAAAATGCTTTCTACACAATACCTAAGTTTTTAGCTTTAGTTGGTTCTTTAAGGTTGTCCTCTGAAGATTTATAACATTTATAACATAATTCCATCTCTTTGGTGATTTTTTTTTAATTGTATATTCTAAACATATTTTTATTGTATTTGACAAAATGTTATTCACGTCAGTGATTCACACATCTTTTATTATAAATAAAAATAAATAAATAAATAATCGCAGTAGGTGTCGACCCAACACGTGAAACAACAAATAGAAAACAAGAGGCAATGCCTATAAATTCGATAACAATTGAGCGACGAGTTTAGTATACATTTTAAACTGGGTTATCACGATACTCAGAAGTGCTAGATTATTTACGTAACCACTCATACGAAAATAAATAAAAATCATTTTAGAAAAAGTGTAAAAATTGTGTAAGTGAGCCGATCTATTTTAGACGAAAGTAAACAACAATTTTGTAAAAATATACAATTTCTAACATAAATAAAACAAGGCTCTGGAGACGATTCTGGAGACGATTCTGGAGACGATTCTAGAGACGATCCTGGAGACCATTCTGAAGACGCTTCTGCAGACGTTCCTGGAGACGATCCTGGAGACGATTCTGGAGACTAACCTGGAGACGACTCTGAAGATTACTCTGGTTAATCACCTCCTGTTAAACTAATTTTGGTAATCACCGACATGGTAAATGTTCTATTATTGTTTTGTTAATTACGTAGATGGAGAAGCTTTTATTTACTGTTATACAATTTGAATCTTAAATTGGATAGTATTTTGGTTTGATGTCGACTTCCAAATTCAACTCTAAATATTCAGACAGGACACGAAAACTCTTGTGGAATGTAGAGAAACTACTGAACCACTCCAGGTTAGCTATATTTATAATTTATTTCTGTAAAACAGTTTTAATTCAATATTTTTCGCAAATCTAAGTGTCAACAAAACCGGTGTGTCATTTGATCAATTTATGAAAGGTAATAGGCATCTTGAAACGTTTCAAAAGGTCTCTAAATATAACAAAAGGCTCGTTTTGCTGTCTTAAATTTCTTAATTCTGGTATATGTAAATATTCTGAAAAGGGGAGATTTTAAAAAGGTTGTAAATATTTAATCATTATATTGTGTATTGTAGAATTGCTTTATTTAGTTGAATCAGCTAGTTGAGGCAAAGAAAATCCCTAACTTAACATTTCACATAATAAGTGCTTGATTAATAAAAATGGTATACCACAGCATTTTATAAGATGCCCAACCGTGGGGCTAAAAATAAATAAAACCATCGTAGGGGCTGGTGAAACATCACAGCATTTTACATAAACAAACGTATATATATATATATAATATATATATATATATATATATATATATAAAGTCTCTACCCTAAATGAAAATATTCTAAAAAACATATATTTTTCAATATCACTTCATCACCCTGTATAATGGAAACGGGTGGATTTACAGGAAACTGTTATCTAACTCCACAAGATCTATACATTTCCCAATTTACGTTACTTTGTTTAGAAACACCTTATATATATATATATATATATATATATATATATATATATATATATGTATATATCATCATTAGGTCTTCAGTCCTGGAACTGGTTAGACGCGTACCATCATTGTTTCCTATACTGAACTAACATACTCATTTCCCTGAAATTTGCACAATCTGCATCTTTCTCTATCTGCTTAAAATATATCCCATACTATTCCCCAAAAATGCCTTAGAACGTATTCTGCCTTTCTATTTCTCCTATTTTTTTTCTCACAGATATTCTTGTTTCCTTACATTTCTATAACCTATTTGTTATTAACTTTGTCTGTCCATACTATCATACTCATACATCTGGAGCACAGCATTCTAAAAGGCTGCTACCGTTTTTCTGTCTGCTTTTCCTATTGCCCGTATTTCACAAGCATGCCGTGCTGTTCTCCACATATATGCTTTCAACAATTTTCTCCTTGTTTCGTTGATTGTTGTTTTTTATCATAGGCGCTGTTCTTTCTTGTTAGATGCAGTTCGGTCACCTTCTATTGTTTTACAATTATATACCGTATTTCTCCAACATTCAGTGGTTTTGAAGGTGGTTAAGCAGCCTTTGGCTGCCAAGATCCCCCAACACTTAGACATTTGCCGAATTAATAGTTTTCCAGTAAATTCTTTCACACAATTAACAATATTCGAGAATATCGCCCAACCAATACTTGTAGTTGCTTATAATAATCATCGTGTTTACGCACAGTTACTTTTTTCGTCACTAATTTATCCATCTTGGGACTGATTGGATGCGTACTTCCATTGATTTCTATTCTGATCTAACCTACACATTTCCCTGAAATTCCTATACCCAACATCTTTCACTATCTGTGTGAGTAGTCTAACCTAGGTCTGCCTCTACTTCTCTTTTTTCCTATCTCTGCTTCTAATATATTCCGCACTATTCCCTCATGCCGTAGTCTGTGGCCTATCATACTATCTCTCTTATTTTTTTCCGTTTCCCATATATGTCTTTCTTCCCCTACCATTTTTAGTACCTCTTTGTTCTTAACTTTGTCTGTCCATGGTATCTTCATCATAGTTCTGTAGCACTACATTTTAAAGGCTTCTACCTTTTTCTTGTCCGCTTCTCCTACTGTCCATGCTTCACAGCAACTATTTAATTATAGCATAAACTTTACGTTCTGAAATAAATGAGTTCAAAATGAAAATTTGTAGAAAACGTACTTATTGTAAACAGGATGTTGTTGAAAAATTTAAGAATTGAAACGGAATTTATTTGAACAGGTAATGAATTAACAAGGGAGAAAACGAGGTATTTGATGTATGTTGAAAATAAACATAACAAATTCAACAAATCCAAAATAATACAGAAGCTTCCCTATGTTATCATGCCTTCATGCCTGTAAAAATAAATAGGTTTTACTCAAAATAAATAACAATAAACCAATTTTTGAAACTTTCCCAATAGAGGAACTAGTAATTGAAACTATCTCCAGATTGTCTACTAAAATGATACACCTATATCGAATTCATATCCGAATTTTTGTTTACGATGACGCAGATTGTAGTTGTTAAATCTGTACCAAGTTTATTTATTAAGAACTTTAAACGTTCTTATACTAGGCGTATTTTTAAAGTAAGTTTCTTTTTTGGTAAAATAAATAACAAAGCATAATACAGCGTGGGGCACGGGAGCTTCCCACATTTCAAAAGGCTGGCAAAACAAAACTAAATGATACATTCCAAAAAAGTTTTATTTCCTGGAAAGGATATATAATGTAGTTTTTAAAATAATATCCTTCAAATGATGGCTTTGGCGGGCGACCCACATATTGAGCCTTTCTCGGAAGTTTCGCATGACTTTCTCGAGTGTGGCGGGGGTTATCTGCACGATTCTTTCTTCAATTGCAGTCTTCAGGTCTTCCAGGGTTCTAGTACGAACTTTAAAAACCTCGGCCTTGAGGTAACCCCACAGATAATAATCGCATGGGTTTAAATCTGGAGAACGCGGGGGCCCCTCAACCGTCTCGCGCAAGGAGATCACCTTCCCAGGAAGCATCTCCTGAAGAATAGTGCGTGAACGACGATCAATGTGTGCTGTAGCACCATCCTGCTAGAACCACAAGCTGTGTGGATCATGCTCTTGACCAAATTCTTCGATTTTAGGCCTGACAAAATTCTTAAGCATATCACAGTACCGGTTTGAGTTAACAGTAGCGGTGACATCATTCTCTTCAAAAAAGTAAGACCCAATAATGCCTACCGACGATACTGCACACCAAACTGCTATCTTTGGGCTGTGCAGGGGTGTTTCGTGAAGCTGTCGAGGATTTTCATTTGACCAGTAGCGAAAATTTTGTTTATTAACACACCCTGAAAGATGAAAATGAGTTTTGTCGCTACTCCACGAAATTGCAGTATAAGGCACTTTGCAAAGGATCGTCTGACAACATTCCCCACGCCGCCCCCAATCCGTTGGGGACAATTCCTGCATAATCATCATCTTGTAGGGGTGCATCTTGAGTTCACAATGCAAAATCCGTCTCACTGTTCACGTCGAAATCTAAAGAACAGCAGCATGTTTGCGCGTAGAACGCGCTGGAGACTGTTAAATCGACGCCCTAACACCTATGTTTTCAGGGGTTCTGACGGTCATAGCAGGGTCCTTCTTCTTCACATTTAGTGCAGATCCACTTTCCCTAAATTTTTTCACACAATACAAAATTGTTTTCCGGTCGGGAACACTAGCAGACGATGACAAACTGTACCGCTTACGGAATGTCCTTTATGTCGCAATAACAGATTCACCATTTTTTATAAAACGCTCGATAACTAACGCAGGTTGCCTTCCAGTCCACGGCATGGTTACTACTGAAAACTAGATCATCCATCCCTCCAAACAAGATCAACCCCGCCCCTGTGGAATGGCCCATTCCCCCACAGCCAATCATTGAAATGTGGGAGGTTTCCGTGCCCCACCCTGTATTTACTAAATTTTGTTTCTATAAGTTTCCCAACACCTTAGATTATTTTTCCACGTAGTTTCTACCGTTATTGAGACACTTATCTTAACGCGGTTACAAGCTTCTGTACATCGTCTTCATAAATTGGAGCCGCCTTTGTTACTAACCATTTTCAAAACTCATTGTTGAAATCTTAGTCGTTATCAAAATGTATATCACTAAGAAATTTTTTTAGGTGAAAATCGGCGTTGTAAATGACAGAATTGCTCCCAGTCAAACGAGGTAATCAGATTTTGAGAAGCTGCTGCAATGTGTGGGTGCGTATGATCACCCGATAAATTAACACCAATGCTCAACAAACTGTGTCTTTCATTTTGTATAGTTTAACCAAGCATTTTTATAGTCTCACAAACAAACATCAGAATTTAATGATCGGGACTTGGAATGCAAGGTCATTACTTAGAGTAGATAAGTTAACGAATTTATTAGTCAAAATGAGAAAAGGACAGCTGGACATTTTAGGTAGTATTGAGGTGAGATGGCCAGATAGTAATGACTTTTGGAAAGATAATAATATAATAATTACAACTTTTTCAACTAATGGACAGGTGGGAGTAGGAATAGTGTTAGATAAAAGATTAGGACGTAAAGTTAAAGAGTACTTACAGAATAATTATGGTTTGATTGAGTACGAAATCTACAGACAGTGTTTTAGTACAAGTTTACATGCTAACAACTCAGTACGAGGATGAGGATGTAGAAAAGCTATACGAGGATATAAATAGTATAGTGAGAAAAGTAAAGAGAGATGAGAATTTAATAGTTATGGGCGATTTTAATGCGTCAGTGGGTGAAGGTAGTGAGGGAAAAATGGTAGGAAAATTTGGGTATGGGAAACGAAATCATAGAAGAGAAAGATTAGTTAAGTTTTGCAGGAACATAGATTACTGTAAACACCCTATTCGAACAACATGTTAGAAGAAGATGTACTTGGAAAGCGCCAGGTGATAGGGCTAGATACCAAATAGATTATATTTTAGTTAAACAAAGAATTACAAACCAACTTGAAAACTGTTATCCAGGGGCTGACATAGATAACGATCATAACTTAGTTAAAATGAAGTGTAAACTAATTCAAAATATTGAGAAAGGTTATGTAACATGTAAAAATTCCTAGCTAAATTATTTATCGACATTACTGCTACAAGCCCGTTAATTTAGTATTTATTCAATAACATTTTATCCATTATAGATTCTAGTACTCTTGTATATTTAGTAAGCCAATAAAATTTAAAGCACTCTACTACTACAGCTGATCACATAATTACAGACCATTTCGCGTGTTCTTTACTCGTATGTTACGATATTTAAGATTTTCAAGTTGTTCGTCGACTCGTGACAGATGGTTACTTTTTGCCTTCTTGTCAAGCCGAAAGGTCACTTGCGCTGTTATCAGACAGGCAAGATGAAACAGGAAACCAAGTTTTCTTGGCGTACACGCCGAATTAGAACAAGCAGTTTTAGTTAAGTTGTCTAAGACAACTAACTCATGGAAAAGTAATTTGATCTTTGCAACGTGCTGAGATGTAAAATTTTTATACCTATCGAGAATTCTTGTAAATTGTAATAAGTCCAGGGTAAGGTTGGATGACAAGCGGCTTTTAGAAAAAGAAAACTCCACAGTTGCATGAGATTGGGTCAGTGGGATAATTAAAGTTAAAAAGAATAGGATAATGGACGCCACCTAAATTTTTATAAAGCAATTGACTAAATGGATTTGTTTAAAGGAAAAATTTGGAAACCTATATTATCACAAACGACTTCAAATACAAGATTGATTGTCACAAATATGTTACTTACTTTCTTTCTGCTCTAACGAAGCTCTAGGATGGCTCTGACACATAATTACTACTAGCAAACATGTAATTTATTTAATAATCCTGTGACTATACGAAGTCTTTAATTTTGTTTCAAATACTTATCACTAAATCGTTATATTAATTCCTTTAACCGTCATAAGAGTTTCGGGAAAATTAAATTTTCATAAAAAATGTACTGAAAAAAAAAGGTTTCTATATTCTCATTTTAAACAATTATGTACATGATAATGTAAGTCAACAAAGATAAATCCTTATGAATATAATTATTACGTTACTTAAGGGATGAAAAATTAGCTTTTTATGTCTACTGAATTTTAATTGAAATGTGTATTTTATTTAACAATATTCATTTATATTTAATAGTTCGAAGTAGCGCTACGGAAACTTCACAAGAAATTTAAATATTTTATACATGCAATAATGTATTTGTTAATTAATCTCTAATCAAAATTTTATTTGTTAGAATGAAAGCACGCAAACAACGTCTTGAAATAAGGTTCCGGTAAACAAGATAAGAATTACATTTGTTTAAGCAAATGCTGCGAACAATATATTATTATGATTGATGTAACTTAATATCTTTTTATACCTAGTTTGAAAAAGAATGACTTCTAAATTTGAACATGTGATTAAAAAAATAAAATCATTATATATATTTAAATATTGAACCGTTAAGAGTTAAGCTTCTTTCTATTAATAAATAGGTTGCTAAATTATCTATACGGGAAGGTACTTAAATATCAAAGCATAAAGTAATTCACAAACGAACAATTAAATGTTACGTCGAGTCATATATGTGTGTATGAAATAAAATACGGCACATGTAGCAAAATTTCAGGAAATTACCCACCGGCGTGAATGACCTAACAACCTGTTAGCACTTGTTTCGACGTCAGTATCCTGTCACGTGTCGGTATTATCCAACAAATCTGCTTACCAATTTTGTACGAACTGGATTTCCATGTAGATAATTTATTTACACATCAACTAAGTAGAATAATCTTAATATTCCTGAGAACCTTTGCTGATCACTGAAGTTGCATTGAAAATTACGGAAGTTGCATTGAAATTTACTGAAGTTGCATTGAAATTTACTGAAGTTGCACTGCAATATACTTTATTAAAAGAAATCGTAATTAATTACATATAAAACAAACCGTTGTAAAGATTAATTACTTCATAACTGTAAGATTAAATTCTACTTGTTTGGGCGCTTACGCCAGGAAAACTTAATTTCCTGTAACATGTTGTCTGCTTTTATCGCAGAGCAGTGACCTTTCAGCTCGAGGAGAGGACAAAAAGTGAGCATGTGACACAAGTCGACCAACAACATACGGATCATAGATGTTCCACTTACGAGTAGGAAGCACGCGCAAGATTTGTAATTGTGTTATCAGCTATATTAATAAAATGCTTTAATTTTATTGGTTTACTAAATATACAAAAGTATTGGAAGTCATATTGGGTAAAGCGTTAAATAAATAAATACTAAAATAACGGTCTTGTAGCAGTAATGTTGATGAATAATTCAGTTCGGAATTTTTACATGTTACAGTGTAACTTCCAAAAGGTACAAAAATTTTAATGAAGTAACATGGTTATGTTCAACTTGGTTGATGTTTAAATTAAAATTTATATTTATGGAATCTAATTGGTACTTAAATTGCAAGCAGATTTGTTAGAAAAAGTATTGGACTTCCGGTCCCTGCCTACACATGCCGAATTGTTGGATTTTATTATGTGCTTAGAGGTTAACAGGTCGTTGACGCCGATTGGTAAGGCCATTTAATTTCTTGAAATTTTGGCTGCATGTGGTGTATTTTATTCCGTATATAGATATATGCATATACGTAGTATTTAAATGTTGAGTGGTTGTAAATTACTTTATGCTTTGTTATATGCAAGCACTTAACCAACCGTCTACAAATAATTTAGTAGCATACGTAGTAAAAGCAGGCTTACCCTTTTTAAGAGTATAATATTTATGATATATAGAATGATTTTATTTTATTAATCACGTGCTCAAATTTATAAATTATTCTTTGCCAACTATGTATGAAAAGATAAAAAGTATAGATAAATCATTGTTATCTGTTGTTGCAAAATTTAAAGTTAAAACAAAATGTCATTGATTATCTTGTTTACAACAATTTCATCTCAAGATGTTCAATTTACGTGGCCTTATTCCAGAAAAATGAAATTTTAAATTAAGATTAACTAGCTAATAAATTTTTGCATGTAGAGAATTTTAAATAACATGTACAGTCTCACGTAGCGCTACACCGGACTATTAAGTATAAATTAAATATTGTTAATAAAATACAGAATTCAAATTAAGATTCAGTAGAACTAAAACTTAAAATTTAGCTTTACATCTTCTGAGTAATGCAGTAATTATATTCATAAGAATTTAATTTTTGTTGAATTGCATTTATAATGTACATAATTGTTTAAATGAGAATATAGAATCAATTTTTTCTTCAGCTCATTATTTCATGACTATTTAATTTCTCCCAAATACTGTATGGCCGTTGAAGGAATTCATTCACTAAAAATGCATATAACGATTCAGTGATAACTATTTGAAAAAAAATGACTTCGTGTAGATACAGAATTATCAAATAAATGGTATCTTTGTTAGTTGTAATTATGTTTCAGAGCCATTCTAGAACGTCGTTAGTGCAGAAAAAAGTAAGTAATGTATAGGTGGTATTCAACTTAATTCCTAAAAAGGTTAGAGAACATTTAGGTTTCCAAATTTTCCCTTTAAGCAAATTGATTTAGTCAGTTGCTTTATAAAAAAAATTTAGGTGGCGTCCATTATCTTGTTTTTTTCAACTTTAATAAACCCACTGACCCAATCTCATGCGACCGTGGGTCAAAAACTCAGTTAGCTAAAAGTCTTAAGAGTTTTCTTTTTCTAAAAGCCGCTTTTCATCCAACTTTACCCTGGGCTTGTTACAATTATATAAGAATTCTCGATAGGTTTAGTAAAACTCTATAAAAAATTTCCACGATTTTTTTACACTTACAGTTAAAAGAGAGGGATGGGATCTAGGTAAGATTAATGATAGTGTGGTAAAAGAGGAATATAAACTAATATTAAATAATAAGATCAAAGAGATAGCTATAGGAGGGAATATAGAAAATAGATGAAAAGAAATAAAAAGGGATGTACATGATACAGCAACACAGACTATAGGTAAGAAAAAAATAAAAGCGAGAAAACCCTGGGTAGCAAAAGAGATATTAGATTTAATAGAGACTAGAAGACAGCTTAAACCTTTCCGAGAATTGGATAGTGAAAGTAAGCAAAAATATAATAGTTAGAAATAAGATAGTGCATGAGTGTAGAAAAGTTAGAAATAAATGGATGAAGCAGAATTGTAAGGGAATGCAAGACATTTGAAAGTAGGTAAGACAGACAGGGCTTACAGGGCAGTTAAAAAGTTTTTCAAGGAAGGTAGGAAAGAATATTATGGTATTAAAGATGAGAATAATGAGCTTCTAATAAATAAACTTGAGGTGGCAGAGAGATGGAAAAGATATTTAGAAGATTTATATAAGGGAGACGATATGGATGAGTTAGAGAACGACCAAGAAGAGGATGTAGAAATAGGGTTCTCAATATTAAGAGAGGCATTTGATAGAACTGTTATGGATCTTAAACTTAATAAAGCGCCAGGGATAGACGATATATACGCAGAATTAATAAAATATAAAAGTCAGAAAACCTTAGACAGATTATATGAACTAGTAAAAGTAATATATGACACAGGTGAGGTTCCAATAGATTTCGAAAAAAATATTATTATCCCAATCCCAAAAGAGTCAGGAGCTGATAGGTGTGAGAATTTTAGAACGGTTAGTTTAACTTCCCATGCTTCCAAAATCCTAACAATAATAATTAAAAATGGAGTAGAAGCTTTGACTGAGAATTATTTAGGCGACGACCAATATGGTTTTTGTAAAGGCATAGGGACTACAGAACCGATACTAATGATTAGAATAATTATCGAAAAAAGTTTACAAAAAAATAAAAAGTCCCATTTCGCGTCTGTAGATTTAGAAAAAGCATTTGATAGGGTTAATTGGATTGTTATGTTTAGGGTTTTGCGAAAAATAGGAATCTCTCATAGGGATAGAAAAATTATTTACAGTCTATATAAAAAAGAAAGCGTAGTAATTAGATTTGATGAAATAGAAAAGGAAGCTAAGGTTAGAAATGGCGTTAGACAGAGCTGTATAGTATCTACAGTGATTTTTAATGTTTATATTGGGGAAGCTTTAGACTTAGCTAGAGAGAGAAAAGAGATAGGTATTAGTGTACAGGCACAAATTAACTCAGCAAAGACAAAGATAATTTCAAGTGAGTTACAGCCTAGTTCTAGACCAAAATTAAAAATCGGTAATACTGGGTTAGAGGAGGTAGATGAATTTTGCAATTTAGGTAGTATAATTACAAAGGACGGACGTAGCAAAAGGGATATAGTAGCTAGAATAGTTCAAGCTAAAAAAATGTTTAAAAAAAAAGACTTACTAATAGCTAATAGTATTAGTTTAGATAATAGAAAACGTTTCTTAAAGTCGTACGTATGAAGCGTTCTGTTATATGGTAGTGAGACTTGAACAATTACAGAGGTAGATAAAAAAGATAAAAGCTTTTGGAACTTGGTGTTGTAGGACAATGTTGAAGATTAGTTAGCGGTCTCGCATGTTGGCAGCGATTCGCTGCTTAAGCCTTACCATAACATATGATTTAACACTTTTCCTTTTTTGAAGGGGATAACTAGGTAATAATTTCATTTCCTTATAAATGGGAATCATGTAAACGTATTGGAGTTCTTTAACAATCATCAGGTTGTTAATATCTATGTAGAGCCAGGATTGATAGGAAAAAGATAGAAGAGTATAGGAAGACCTAGACCAAGCTATATTAGGCAAAATTATTAGAAATTTGGTATGTAGAACTTTTTAGCTTAGCACAGAATAGAAAAGAAGTTAGAGCTACTAAAAACGCTACACATAAGTTTCTTTTCCGAACTTGTCTATTTGAACCCATTTTCTAATCATACCGTTCCTCGTTGCATTTGCACTATAAAATTTTGTGATGAATTTCAGTTGGTCGCATATTTCTAGCGTTTAAAAATAGCGAATTACACTAGAAAATTCAAACTCTGCGGGTTGAACGATCGTCTTGAACGCTTTATGTGCATGATAAATAACACTACTACACAAAGTGCAACCTGCAATAATGCATAAAAAAGAAACTATTAATGACACACGTGACAAATAAGCTACGCGAAAGTTGTACGCAAACGGAACTTATATTAAAAATACGTCTGTCCATAATAATGTTCTATCGAGATTATACAACAGTTTTTTTACTACAAATTTTGCGTTTGAAGAGCTAGCTTTCTATTATATGTTCAGAATTCTGTATGAAAAAGTATCTGAAAACCATGTTGTTGATGTATTGATTGTAAAAGAAATCAATTTTGCAGTAATATTTGGCATCGCCGTCAAAGATTACGCGGATGATTTATTATCTGACGGAAAACTGAAAAAGCTCTGACGTATATAAACTACTATCAGCGCTGCAAATATCATCAGGCAAATATATCCTAAAGATTTGTCAAAGCTTTGTAGATGCTTGCAAAACATTTTCTATAAAAATACTTATGTTACACCTAAATAGTGTATGATTTCAAAATACACACTTGCGATCAATCAAACTTACAACAAATACAGGGATGTATTATCCTGTATGTGTCTTATTAGCTTCAAGCCAGTTGTTTTACAATTTTATTAGGGATGTTTTAAAAGCTTGTCATAATCTAAGCTGAATTTTGTTTATTAACATGTTAAACTGAACGGAAGAGTGTACCTAATCATTACAGACTAGCCCAATAAAGTGATAGATTGGGCCTTGTTAACAGCGTTGTAAATCAAGGTGTTACATCCGCGCGAGCCTAATAGCTATTTATGTTACAAACATAATACTAGCGAACATGCTCTTGCTTTAGACCAAGAGATTTTCATAATAATGTTTACAAAATACATAACCGTCGCAAAAAGAAGAACATTTTTAATCACTCTTGAAACCTCTAATTAAGACAAATTTTCTTTAAGAGCTCAGTTTTGTTTTTTCTCAATATTACTTTCCTGAAATCGTTTCGTTGTAGATGTATAGCTACAGAATAGTTCAATTATAGGAACATATAGAAAGATAGGTATCTTAAGCTACATGTAACGGGCTCACGTCAGAGAACGCAATTTTTGTTTGGTTTTGTTGTGCCGAAATGTGCCATTTCAGTCCCGAAAATAATACTGTTTAATTTTAAAAGCGCAGTAGTTATCCGCAAAGTACGTTGGTTCCAAAGCATGTTGAGCACCTTGTTGATAGGTACAATAAAATGTTCCGGTGCTTCCTTTGCAATATTATTGCACTCAATGTGGGCCCAATAAACGATCATTACAGGACAGAGGGTGAAGCTGACATTAACCGACGAGGTAGGATTCCGCTTAAATATATTACGGGCAAGTACCTAAAGTTCCTGGGGTAGAGTCCACCTTTGTTGTTTCTCGTGGCCAAATTTTATTCGATCTTACCCAGGTCTTTGCAAATATCCTTAATTACATGCGGAACTAATAGACTGAAAGTTTTAAAAAATATATATTTTTATTTCTGCACATTAAACCCAGTTAATTACGGCAGTTTATAAAAGTTAACTACTGTTTATTGCATATCCACATTATAATACATTTGATTTTCCAATGCAGTAACCAAAGATACTACATTGGTCAGAAAGAGAGTTTTTTACCTGGAAATTTTGAATTATGCCCCGAATCTTTGCTGTTCCAGGCAAGGAAGGGATTCTCAATGTGTATGACAACACACACACACACACACACACACACACACACACACCACACACGCACACAGCATACACGCACACACGCACACACGCACACACACACACCCACACACACACTCGTTGTGAAGGTACGTGTTTTTTGGTGCTCCGCTTTAGTAGTGATTAAATGCGGTAAAATACAGTGTTTCGCGTTTGTGTTTCTGCTCAGTGTATGAAGGATGTTCTTTTTTCGCTGTACACTTAAAGGTGAAACTATTTGCTGCATCAATAGTTAATTATAGTTAAAAAAAAGTAAGTGATTTTGAACATTTAATGTTAACTGACAGATATAATTAATGTATACAGAAATGTGAAAACAATTAATCTGAAAAGAAAACGAACAAAAATATGTCAGTACTACAATTACAATTCATCTCGCCGTGCAGTATCATCATCTTCAGTCTCTTCTTCAACTGGCTCTACTACTACACTATCCTCAACACCACCTGACTCTACAAACTTAGATAACCTTTCAAAAGTCCTTAGGACCATTGTAATCAATAACTTTGTGGTCTTCTTTCTTGTATAGTTTAATTGTAGGGAAGCTTGTAATACGAGTATGTTCGAGTTCATTTGTTGTGGAATCAATTTTAGCAATAATAACATCAACATTACTTTCAAAATGCTCTGCAACTTTTTCATAAATAGGGACCAACTGTTTACAATGACCACACCATGGAGCATAAAATTCTACAAGGACGTCCTTGGATTTATCTAATACAACTTCATCGAAATTGCTTGAAACAAGAACACGCACGGGTTGTTTATTCCAATCTTCAGGAAGTTCTTGACTTAATAAATGTTGTTTAAGCTCACCTTTTAAGAACTTATCTACAAATGTAGTTATGCTTTCAGCATCAAGTTCGGACGATTCAGGTTTGAATTTTGACATTTCTTCCTCAAGTTTAATAATACGTGCAGTGGGAACCTCTTCTTTTTTAATTCCAAAGAATTCTAAAATTCGCTGGTGGTCTTCCTCCTCTACATCGATTGTAACGAACAAAATTTTAGATTTGTAAGGTTTGGCGACAGAACGAGCAGCAGATACAATAGCACTGGTTTTGTCATCATTTTTAGATACAAAGATGAGTAAATGACCCTTAATTTCACCTCCAAAGATCTTAGGTGCCGTTTCATGATTAAATTCTACGAGGTTTGGTAGCGACTCTGATGTGCAAGTTATCTCGAATTGACTGTAAATCCATGGGTCGTTGGATAATATTTTGATAGTGTTCCACTAAATTCGCTTTAACAGGAAATAAGAATGGTTGTACCATCTGGCATATCATGAAGTTTATTTAAGATTTCTTTAAGAATACTAGATAGTATAACAATTGGATCGGTTGTTCGTCTATTGGCAGGTTTATTATGTTTTGTCAGATAATCGCAATGTCGTTCAGAATTAGGCCGATACAGGTTTCTTGCATGCATTGTATCTCTAGGAACTTTCGAAACTAAGGTACTTTATTTCATTTCTTCAGAATGCATTTCGTAGAATAGAACATATGCTTCTGCTTTTACAAGTGTTTTAGAGGATATACTGCAAACCTTGGAATCGTTATATTCATGCCATACAAATGAGTACGGGTGTCGACAGTATGCGATGTAATGGCCTTTCAAAGTAGTCCCACTGTGTTTCGATATTGCATACAGGTTATAATGACAATTGCCAAGATTTGTTTCTGCAGCGTAGTGTCGCATATCTAGACCTTCTAATGGAAAATCTATAGGCGTAGTTAGCTTTCTTTAATATGTACCTGTAGGTGAAAACCGTTTTAAGTGTATCACCAATATTTTAGGAAACCTCTGTATGGACAGTGATTTGATGCATTTTCTCCTTTCTTTGCACTTAAAACATACTGGTTTTTCGTCGTCATCCAATGTTTCAGGCCTAGTAAAATGATCTAGACAAAGCTGTAACGTTAAGCAGCCAGTGTGCTTAGGTATAGCTAGTGATAGATCCCAAAGACTTCGAAAGTTACAGAAGAATGATTACAGTGTGTGCAACGTACTGTTGATTTTAACTGTCCAGCGAAAATATCAACAATTTTGGAATTGTTACTTCTTAAATATTGCTGCCAGGATTCATTACCTTTGTCAGAGTCACTTAATGGTTTATTTAATTCTGACAATATAGGAATTTGATTGGAGGTAACCTGATTAACGTCTTCATGAATACCATTTAGCAAGTACCGCATAAACTCTTGTGCGTCTTGTGGATAGAAGCCCATAAAACTAGGTGCAAATCGATGAAAGTGTGATTTCAAGTTATTAGTATTTATCACTTTGTCGAAAGTATCTTCAGACCACAGATCTTTTATTACTTGTGCAAAAGATTTAATTAAAGCTCCTTTCATGGTTGAAGTGCTAGTATTGATATGCTTCGAAAACGCATTATGTTTAATATATTCAAGTAATAATTTTGTATTTGAGAGGCACTGAACTACAGTTTATAAAGCAAGTATTGCCAATATTTTCCAATCCTTTTTTGCCTAAATTTGTAATTGTATTTGAAAAATTATTTAAGTTCTTAAAGTAAGGATCGAGTTGTGATGCATTAATTGTATGTTGGAGATGAGTAGATGTATTTGAAGAATGGCTCAATCTGTTAGAGCAATTAAGGTTTTTTGAAATTTCTTCTATTGTAAAAGCGATCAGTGTTTTATTTTCTTCCATGTCAACATTATTTAGCTGTTTCTTAAAGACAGTGCAAGATGATCGAATGTATTGGTTTTCTAAACTGTAACATTTTGAAGGCAGGTCAAAAATTTCATTTACATCCTTGGAATGTGGAATGGTTCCTAATATGGATGCATTACCTCTTTGAATAGCTATGCCAATTCTTTGTAATAAAAATGAAGTGGCTCTTTGATCAAAGGTATTATAATAGATTCGTCTACCAATTTCCTTTATGAATTCCAATCCTTGACTACCTAGAACTCCTAAGGTTTCAATTGAAACTGGGTAAAAGATATAAAGGTCTGATAAAGAGGAATATTTTTTGTTTTTTATTCTTTCGCCAGCTTTTGCTGCTGCTCCAGTTTTGTTGGAACAAGCAGTAACATGAGAACTAGCGAGAGTGTTGGTACATGTAAAATCCCACATTACTGCTTTACCGTATTTCCAAGGAATTAAATTAATGCCGTCAAGTCTTTTACCGTCTTCTCTGAATAAATATGTAGGTTCCAGAATAGAAGGAACATCGGCAGAGACTAAAACTCGTTTAATTAAATCGTTAACTGCTTTGTGCCTGGAATGCCTTCCTGCACTAAGCCTGCAACTTAATCCATGTATACCTAACTCGTCTGCAGCTGATCCACAAATGCACGAGTGTGGTGTACACAACCGAGTACCAAGCCTGAGTCTTACAGCAATTCTAAACGAATAATTATCTAATAATGTGCCCAGAGATGCTATTGGAAGAGCGAATAACCATGCGCTGGCATATTTCGAAGAAACTGCAAGAATACGAGCCCTATGTGTATTATTGGTAGCTGATTCTAGCAACTTATTGGAAGATATATCCAGCAATGGTATATCCCATTCTTTTTGGACGAGTTTGTTGATTTTAAATTCATTTAAATTTGTTGCAGACTTCAAAGTTCTTCAGCTTGCAAAAAGAAATTATCAATAGATATATTGCAAATAGCATTAGAAAAGATTGATCTAATTGTAGGTAAAGATGAATGAAAAGAAGACAGGTAAGCAGGTAGTGAAAGTGAAGTTGAAAGACGGACACCTAATCCGCCTCTGTTTATTGGAAGAGATGCTTGCGACCATTCGAAATGGTTCAGTTTGATATTTATTACTTCCTCCAAAGTGCATCGTAATAGTTCGTCAAATATCTCAAGAGATTGCATACAAGTCCAAGTTGGGCTACATCTGAGGATGTACATCAATTTAGGAATAGCAAAACAATTCTTAATCAGACAAAATGAGATATGATTTTGAATAGAAGATGACTTTAAACGAGAGCGAATGGAGGACATCAATTCGATTTTTTTATTGATACTTTCTGGAATCGCTTCAGTACAGAGTGGTGCGCTAAGTAGGGTCCAATTACTTTTATTTGGTATCTGGATACCTGGTGCGATCATGTTTAAGAGTGAAATGGTTTTGTTAAAATTAGATGGAGTTCACATTTATTATAATTGAGTTCCAAACCAAACGACTTAGCGATTGAAATTATCTTTTCGAAATTTTGGATTACGGAATGAATCTCACCACCAATACATCCGTCATCTAAATACCAAATATTATACTCTGTGTTTAATGAGTTAACAAGGTTGTTTATTGCCAGACAGAAGATTGCCGGACCTAAAGGATCGCCTTGTTGTATACCTCTTTCGGAATTAATTATGTTATTACCAAAAAAAAGAAATGAAGAATTTGCATAACATTGTTGAAGAAAAGGCAATAGATGAGGAATGTGGTTGTAAATATTATGTAATAAAATATCTCGGTTAAGTGAGTTGAAAGCATTTTTAAAATCAAGCTTAAGAAAAATGTTATTGGGATTATTAATTAAATATATACGTGCAGCGTGTGCTACAATTTCACAACCGCCTGAAGTCCCAAATCCAAACTGTTTGGGCCTGAAAAGATTTTCTAATTTCTCCTTTATATTCCAGCAAGATAATTTAGCTGCAAGTCTTCGATAAAAAGTTCCTACGGCTATTGGTCTAATGCCGCCGTCCTTTTTTTTAAGTACGCATAAAGAGGCGCCATATAAAATAGGACAAATTTCGGAAGATATCTTGCCCGAGAGCATTAGGTTACATAAATCAGTTAAAGATGATAAAAGCTTTTGTCCATCGCCATCTGAAACTTTTGATATGATTTGTTTTGAAATATTCATTTTAAAGGTAGCTATGCCACTTCTACTACTGAGAGAAACAACTTCTTCAACGGACAAAGGGTTTCGTAAATTTTCTAATATTATTTTCGAAATTGATTTGTCTTTGTTGCTTAAATTTCCGCTAGGAATCGATAGGGATAGGTAAGGGAATAATAAGAGTACTTTCCATGCTGACATTGAGCTTTTTTTTAACGCAAGTGTCAATAAGCTCACATAATTTCTTTGCTACCTGAGCTCTCGCTGATTTTGGTGTACGCTTAACGACGAAAACTCTTGGCAATTTCAGATTTTTTAATATTTATTTATTTATATGGAGGAATTCGAAAAAGATGTGATATTCACACAAGAATTGAAACCATTGATCTGGTGGAGATACGTTGATGATGTTTATGCTATTTGGCCTCATAATATAGAATTAATTAAAAACTTTATACAGTCAATTAACGAAATAGAACCAACTATTAAATTCACATATGAATTAGAACAACATGGAAAACTTCCGTTTTTAGATATTCTAGTTAGCAAAAACGATACAACAATTAATACATCGGTATATAGAAAACCAACACACACTAACAGATACTTAAACTTTGATTCAAACCACCCACACTGTGTCAAACGAGGAATTATCAAAACCATGTATGATAGAGCAAAATTAATATCATCAAACGAAGAAATTTTAAAGAAAGAGAAAGATCTAATCAGATGTACACTAATAGAAAACAAATATCCTAAAAGAATAATAGAGAAAGAAATGAATAAAATCCTAAAATAAAGAAAAGAAAACAAAAACAACGATACACACCACAAAATGCTCTCAATACCATACATAAAAGGATTCTCCGAAAAAATTCAAAGAATAGGAAACAAATTTAGAATTAAAACAGTTTTTAGAACCAACAATACACTAAGAGCACAATTAACAAAAACAAAACCCAAAAACGCAATACAAAATTCAAAAAACTGTATCTACAAAATACCGTGCGAATGTAATAAGTTTTATATAGGAGAAACTTCCAGACCATTTGAAGTTCGATTAAGAGAACATAAATTATATATAAAAATAGAAAATTTGAAAAATCCATGATTTGCCAACATGCATGGGACTCCAGTCATAAAATAAAATGGGAAGATGCAAAATTATCGACAAAGAAGAAAACCACCAAAACGCAAAATCAAAGAAGCTGCCTATATAACCCTACATAAAAATAACTGCGTTGCAAACGAATCCGTGACTTTCAGTAAACAATGGATTCCATTACTAAAAGAAATAACAAAAGAAATAACAAATGAAGATCAAATGCCCACAATATCTAGGTAGCATTGCAAGTTTTTCCTGGGTTTTCCTTGCGATATTAACATGAAATACAGCATACATACATGATTTCTATTTATACATACAATAACTAATTACATAACAATAAGCATATTAACTAGAAAACCATTATTTCGGCAAATTATAAATGTTGGGGATCTTGGTAACCACAGGTTGCTTAACCCCTTCACTGAATCTCGGTAAAATAAGACATAAAATCAGAAATCTCTCAATTGTATAAATAGAAACATGTTAAAAAATGTTTTCCAAATTATTGAATTTATATAAAATTCACCAATAAAAATTAATCAGCTGATTTCACGTTAAGCGTATTGGCTACCATAGGAAAGTCGATCCCAGGTCGCAACACAAATTGAAGGCAATAATTCTTTTAAACTTTAAAAATTTTTGCTTAGTGTACTCAAACCAAATATTTCAAATATCAATAAATCAAAGTAACCTTCAATTTATGTCATAAACGTCAAACTTGAAGTTTTTATTATTTTGACAACGATCCTAGGTCATGGATCGAAACGTAAATAAATTAGATTTTAAAAACTATGAGTGGTTTCATTCCCAAAGAAGATTAAGAAGAATGCTAAACAAACCACAACAAACATACAGGGAGTATATTTGGTTTTATCATGAATTGTAATATTGTCGCTGACATTTTCCATTTTGTTAATGATGTCACATTTTTTGTATGAATTTGTAAAAATATTCATTTTGAATAAGGATTGGGTCAATCAATTCTGTACCAGATCCCTTGTCCGCATGCAAGATCTTCTTAAAAAGAAATTTATTCGTTTATATAAAATTGTTATCTTAGACAAGTTCAACACAATAGTGACAGTAGCGTACAAAATCTCTTCAAAAGCAAAGATCATTGGTATAAGGGTAAAAACTATACATTCTCCATATAAAGTAGACCTCCAAAATTACTAAAAAAGTCTTCTTGTAAAATATCTTAACTTAATAAATTGTAGAAATAAAATAATCTGAAATACTTGTGACATAAACGTCAAACTTAAAGTTTTTATGTATCTGTCACTTTGACATTTTGGACTTTGGCTCTATGCCAAACTTCTACGCAGTATTTTACTTTAAAAATGCTTAATTGATGTATATTCGGTATTGAATAGGCATCAGTATTCAGAATTCCTCTGCAAGTAACGAAGTCGTTTCTGACTACAGAAACGTCAACAGTTTTTAATAAAACAACCAGTACCGCTGCAGCTGCCGAATCTAAAGCAGTTTCGTTTTCGAATATAGTTAAATCCCTTCGTTTCCTAAAAAGGATCAGGCAATAATATACCTAGTAGTAGAAGAGCTTCAAGTTAAGGATTATGTCATAGCAACGGGTATTAAAATCGAGCCTAGCAATATTTTGTTTGCATCACGAACGTCAAATAACAGAATATGCACATATTTAAGAAATAAGGATATAGTAAATCAGTTCATAGATGCTGAAGGTGAAGTAGAAATTAATAACGTTTTTATACCTGCAAGAAATTAATTTTGCCAGCAAAACGTTTATTACTGTCAAACTTATACCCATGTACTCCTCACTATGTCCTTGAAGAGAGTTTACGATCAAACAACCTTGAAGTTGTATCACCAATCTCGTTCGTCGAAGCTGGAATAAGTCTTGACGAATACAAACAGGTTTATAGTTTTTGCAGACAGGTATTCGTAGCATTAGACGAAACAGAACCTATACAGTCTTCAAATACTATCATGTATGAATCCGAGGAATATCGTATATTCATAAGCGATGAAAAATTGCGACGCTTTAACTGCAAACAATATGGACACATCGCGCCAAAATGCACTACAGCAGAAGACACTGCAAGTAATGCAATGGAAATTGTAGATATATCCAAATCGGCAGGTAACAATAACAAAAGGTATCATCCCTCCACAATAGCTTCGGATACCCTTACAGAACCTCAAGATTGTTCTTACGAAGCAGCACCTAATGCAGTTAAACAATGTACTGAATCGCAAGAGCTTCGAGATCATGATCTCTTTTTAGAACCAAAACGCTCTTCAAAATCAAACAAAGAGATTAAACGAAGAAAAATCGAAAAAGTGCCATCTCAGTTACTAGTTAAATGAAAATGTACTATGGCAATCATATTTTAATACTTTAACACCAGGATATATGTCAGAAGTTTCGTGTAGACTTGCTAAAGATGACTAGCCCACCCAATATTCCTATTTAAAACTGGCTTGAAAAATACGGAATCCTGTATCTATTGCGACGAAATCAAAGCAACTTCATGGCATATAATCATTGACTGCCAACACACAAAAGCATTGTGGAACTGCAGTACCGGCCCAATAAAAAGGCTCCTAAAAGTTAGAACATTCACAACGAAACAAATATATATTGGACACCCTGGAAAATGATATCAGAGCAACCTAGCAAATTTCCTGCTTAATCTGACGAAATGAACAATATACGCCTCATTCATAAAACACATGAAATTTGGGGAGTGAAGTTTTTTCTTTAAAAGACCTTTTTCTGCAAAAGTTACAATCCATGATTGTTAGTAATCTTTCGTGGCATTTGGGCAAGGACAAACTGGACGACTTTAAAACTAAATAGGCCATCGATGGAGTTTTTTGTGAAGTGAAGCAAGAATATCTAAAACTATGTGACCTTTCAGAACAGTAATGTTATTAGAACTTACATATAATTACTATTTAGAATACATGTACATGCTTACCTTTAATTTTATTACTTATTTCATCTTTTGTCTACTACGTAGAAAAGATGTTATAACTAAGCCTCAGAGTTACATAAGTAAGTTTGACAGTACACATGTTAAAATATTAACTAGAATTGTACAAAGAGGAATAGTAAAACGGGCTGAAGAACTAGGAAGAGATCAATTTAGGTTTAGGCAAAATAGGTAAATAGGAGAGCCTATTTTAGCTTTAAGAGTGGTAAAAGAGAACACAAAGAAAAAGAAGAAAGGGTGTATATAGGGTTTGTGGATGTGAAAAAAGCGTTCGACAATGTAAAATAGGAGAAAATGTTTGAAATGCGCAAAATGATTGGAATGAGTTATTGGGATAGACGGATAGTACCTAGCTTATACAAGGAGCAAACGGCTGTAATAAAATTAGATCAGGAACGTATAGAAGTAAATATTAGGCAAGGGGCAACATAGGAATGTGCCCTATCTCCGTTAATTTTTAACGTGTATATCCAAGAAATAATGAATAATGTCAAATGCAGTAAGACATAGAATTATTATGCAGGAACAAACAATTGATATGCTAGTATTTGCAGATGATATAGCATATTGGTGTCTAGCAGGGAAAATGAAAATTAACAAAAATTAAACTAAAGCTCTAGTATATAAAGGAGGGGAAAATATGTCAAAATATAAATACGAAACTTATAATAGGTTAAGGGGTTTTGCTACCTAGGAAGCCAAATAACGCAAAATGGAAAAAATGCAAAAGATATAAAACAAAGCCTAGCGGAAGGCCGTGCTTCAAAAAGTAACTACCTTGAGCAAAGCAACAAACGTAAACGTAAGCAAAGGATTGTTGAAAACATATGTGTGGAGCACAGCACTGTATAGCTATGAAACGTGGACAGTAGGAAAAGTGGGTAGGAAAAGAGAGAAGTCCTTGAAATGCGATACTACGTATGTATGATAAAGATATCATGAACAAACTAACTTAAGCTCAAAGAGGTTCTAGGAATAGTAAGGTAAGAAAGATATTTACAAAAAGCAGTAAAAGATAGAAGAAATGGAAAGATAGGACAACTTCCAGGGCATGATGAAATTGTGCGGGATATAGTACAAACAGAAAAAATAGAGAAAGAGAGGTAGTGGTAGACCTAGATTAGACTATTGCACACAGATAGTGAAAGTGATAGATATAGTCTATGGGAATTTTAGGGGTATGTGTGAGTTGGTTCAGAATAGAAACCAATGGAGGTACGCGTCTAATCAGTTCCAGGACTGAAGACCTAATGATGATGATGATGATGATAATGATGATATATATTGCTGTGATATAGCCCTTACGTTGGTGTGCCCTTAATATTGCTGTGATATGCTCTTTTATGATTGGTGTATCTATTTTTATTAGTGTTCTCCCAACGATTGGGTCGCCATTTTTAATTGCTGTGAAATCTCTTATATTTTTTTAAGCTCCACGATTGGGTGTTATTTTCATTGGTGTGAATATCAACCCCTTTTAAAATCATATAATTTCTTGAATTTGTTTTTCCACGGCTACCTCAATCTATCAAACACTGAATGCCCTACTTCACGACAATAAAGATTGTTTAACCTCTTTTTCTTTTTACTGCCTAACTGATTGAATAATTTAAATAAAACAATCCAAAATTACACACTATAATGATTGATAATATGTACACTTTTATGTCAATTCGAAAATTAGCTACTGAATAAATTATTCACATTCACCAAATTAAATTTTCCTGAAAGCTAACAAAAATATCTTTATAATTACTATTAAGTACCTTTTGAACGTTCAAACATGCCTCCTCTATTTTTCAAATTCTCAATTGACCTTTTTGTTGACCCTTACAGATATATAATATACAGCAAATATTAAAATTGAAACAGTCTTTAACATATGAAAAATTTAAGATCTCTAACCTGCGTATTCCTTGCTTATCACTGGAATTGCCTCAAAGTATCAGTACTCCGCAACCCTTAATTGTTACAGTTCGACTTGCTTCATTTGTTGGCCAGAATGATGGATTAATGGTTGCTTGTATTTTTCACCTCTGAGCTCAGGAGTATCTTTACGTTTATTTCCTTGTAAGTATTTTTGAAGTATCTTTGGATTTTCATTTATAGGTACATCTAGAGATACATTTAGATCTTTGTATATACTTTTTGATCTACATTTAGATCTTTATTCGGAGCCCTAAATTTGTTAAATATTAAAATAAAATTCAATTAATAGTTTATCTTACGTTTACGCGTAGAACGGCTATTATTCGTTGCACATATTGGCACTTTCAATTTTTTACTTTTAATAATTATTGACTTTTCACTAATTGTTACTAGTACGTAATTTTCACTCTGAATTGACGTGGTTTGCGCTTTGTTGAAGATGTACTGTTTATTTTTAAGTTTCTTATGGTATTTATAAGCCCCACCTTTCAACGTTTTAATTGGCGTGTTCGTTGATCAAGGCTTGCGCCTATCTCTGTAGAATCCGGTATTTCTTAACATTCCCTGGTTTTAATTGTTGTTCCTTCACTCATTCTCGCACGTAGACGTTCAAATTTTCGTCGTATATTCTCAGAATTTCCAAATATCCATTGCAATTTTCTCACGTATTTTATGTTTGTGTCGTTCATATTCCAAACTTTTATCATATCGCGGACCGCCTTTTATTTATTGTTTGTTATTACAAATATGTTGGATCTTCATGTAAATATGATATTCCAGTCACGTACTCATCTTTCTAATAATGATGTATTTGAATGCGTTTTCTTATTTATGCATTGACATTTTTAATGAAATTCTTAAATAGCTAAAATGCCAAGTTGTTTATCTTTACCGATTACGTGTTTGTTTTGATGAAACTTGAAGTATTTAAAACATTATCTTTGTTCATTTTTTTAACTTAAAGCGTATTATAAAACGTACACATTATTACCTTAGCTAAATATTATCTGATTATTGCAAAATGAGCTTCTTTCTTATGCATTAAATTAAATATAATTTATTACAGTGTGCTCGCTATTGATCTTTTGTAAAATATTCGATTTGCTCCTATTCAATGGTGGAATTATTTGGATTTCTTAACTTTATACATTTATCATACGACCCCTATGACTTAATCTACCCTTAAACTACCCTCTTATCATAGCAATATATATTGCTGTAATTATAGGGTTGATTTAGGGGTAGGTTAAGTCATAGGGGTCGTAGAATAAACAAAAGAAACTCCCAAGTAACAAAAGCACATAATTACAGATATTAGAAGAGTAAATAGGTTATTATAAATATTATTACTTGACAGCACACTGTATATAGCAGTACAAGCGATTAAAACGCATATCCAAAAGTAGCTACGAGCAAAGATAAGAATTTAAAAATGTAATGAAACGCATTGAAACTAAATTAATAGAAAACCTGTATGAATTGGCTAGATAAATGTTCAAAAAGTGCGTTAATATATCATCATAAACGCAGGCAGAAATTATGCATTATTTGAAAAGCGTTCGTGATATAAAAGTATCACATTTGTTCAAAAATCCAATTTAACTAGGAAATAGACAAACACCAAACTTATTCCATTTAGATTAGAATAAAGCCAACAACAATAGTACGTGCTTTAATGAACGACGATTCCTGGGATTTCTGAATTAAATGTGAGGTATAATAATAAATTACGTGACCAATCGAGCATCGCTTTATGCAATTGAACTACACAATTGGTAAAGTTTCCCAAAATAACAACAGATAAGACACTTGGTTTCACCCAGCACGTGGAGTTAACGAATCGCAAACAAAAGGGGCAGGTCCCATAAATATGATGACAATTAAACAACATCCTTGCCTCGACTAGCTGATTCAATTAAATAAAGCAATTCTACAATACACAGTATAATGATTAAATATTTACAGCCTGTTTAAATATCTTCTCCCTTTTTAAATTATTTACATCTGTCAGATTTTTAGAAAATGAATCCAGCAAAACGAGATTTTTATTACATTTAGAGACCTTATTGAAACGATTCAAGATGCCTATTGCCTTTCATAAATTTATCCAAGAAACCCTAGTTTGTTGGCTTTTATATTTCTGAATTATTATTGAGATAAAAACAGTTTATAGAAATAAATCATATCAAAATATCTAACCTGAAGTGGTTCAGTAGGTGTTCTGCATCCCCAAGAATTTTCGTGTTTAGTCTGAATGTTCTGAGTCTAATTTGAAGTCGACATTCAACCAATTAGTATCCAAATCGTTATTGGTGGGTTTATTCCAATGAAAGGTTTTAAATTTCCGTAATAAATTATTTACCATTTTCAGAAATTATCAGATTGCTTTAACAAGCAGCATTCTCCAGAGTCTCGTATCCAAAATTGTATTTAAGATCGTAATTGATCGTTATTAAAAGTTTTAACAGGAGTCGTAACAAGATCTTTATTAGGATCGTTATTTAGATTGTAATTAAGAGCCCTGTTTTATTTATTATTGGAAATGGTATAATTTCACTAAATCTGATCTACTTACGTCTTTAGAAGTACGGCTCGCTTGCACAATTATACACTCTTTTAAAATAATTTTTCACTTTAATTTATTTAACTGTTCACGTAGATATTTAGCACTTTCAAGTATAGTGACTGCCCAGGTTTAAAATATACTAACTCATTGTTCAATTGTCATCATATTTGTAGAACCTGCCCATTTTGTTTGCGATTCGTCGACTCCACGTGCTCGGCGACACCAAGTGTCTTATCTCTTGTTATTTTGGGAAACTTTACCAATTGTGTAGTTCAATTGCATAAAGCGATGCTCGATTCGTCACGTAATTTATTATTATACCTCACATTTAATTCAGAAATTCCAGGAATCTTCGTTCATTAAAGCATGTACTATTGTTGTTGGCTTTATTCTAATCTGAATGGAATAAATTTGGTGTTTGTTTATTTCCTAGTTAAATTGGATTTTTGAACAAATGTGATACTTTTATATCACGTACGCTTTTCAAATAATGCATAATTTCTACCTGCGTTTATGATGATATATTAACGCACTTTTTGAACATTTATCTAGCCAATTCATACATGTTTTTTATTGATTTAGTTTCAATGCGTTTCGTTACATTTTTAAATTTTTATCTTTGCTCGTAGCTACTCTTGGATATGCGTTTTAATCGCTTCTACGGCTATATACAATGTGCTCTCAACTAATAATATTTATAATGACCTATTTACTCTTCTAATATCTGTAATTATGTGTTTTTGTTACTTGAGAGTTTCTTTTGTTTATTCTACGACCCCTATGACTTAACCTACCCCTAAATTAACCCTATAATTACAGCAATATATATATATATATATATATATATATATATTAATTACAGCAATATATATATATATATATATATATATATATATATATATTATTGGCTCACCCCCCCTTTACTTTTATTTTATATTTATTTAAATTACAAATTTATATATACACTACTTTTGACGTCGCCCCTATTTTTTATTAAATGAATGACCTCTATATAATGTGCTTTAGCAAAGTTTGGTTGGATATCTAATTAAAATTGTTTACTATTATTATGCCTCGACTATTTGAACTCTTTATCTCAGGGTGTTCACCTACTTACCGTGGGTTCAGTCGTAAGTAGATGTGCACTGCCCAACCAAACTGCACACTCTTTTATTTACTACTTTTATATGAATTTATTACTGTATATGCCAAATTTTACTGATCAACGTAGCTTTGTGCCAAATTAATTAATGTACACAATTTCGGACTTTTGACGTTTTATGATATTGCACGGTACTCACCTGAATTATACTTCGCTGATGCCCTTTTTTAATGCTGCTGGCTCACGATCTTAGTCGCCGTATGCGTCTTTACATGGACTCACAATCACTATTGAAACTTTCGTATCGCCTCCAGGTGTCTTAGTACAATTTTGATGACCCCAAATCTGAAATGAATAACCCGAATTTTAGAATTTTGACAAACCGTTGTAATTACTTCCACTGCGCTAATCCTTCCGTGTTCCTTTTTTGCGTTGAATCTTTCCCTGCAATTGCTGCTCTCCTAATTTCACTCTTCGTGCTCCAATTAATCCGTCCGCCTTTTCGTATTCAACCCAAATCTAACCGCCGTCCTGTTCCAAATCACTTAATGCCCTGCTATAAATTCGATGTCCTGCTACCTATAAATCCCTATCCAAATCGATCTTCGTTCCTTTTTATATATCCACTCGATGTCCTACTGCCTTTAAATCTTTATCCAAATCAATCCCAAATCTATTTAAATATTCGTTGCTTCGCCGTCGCTTGTATAACCACTCTATGTCCTTCTGCCTTTTAAACCTCTATCCAAATCAATCCCAAATCTATTTAAATATTCGTTGCTTTCCCGTCGCACTATTATCACTCTTTACACTTCTTTTATCGTCGCTGTTGCTTATTTAACCACCGATGCTTCTTGTAACTCCACTTTAATAAATCAGACTATTTAAATTCAAACACATTTATTTTCTTAAAATATATAACAACTTTAACGCAGGTTTGCAAAAACACGTCTTTATACTAAATTGAATCGAAAAAGAATCAAGTTTATAAAAATACGTCTTTACATGAATTTAAATTGAAAAAGAATCCTCTTGTTTACTCTCCTAGGCAATAAGCACAACAAAACTAGCTTACTTAATTACATTTTAAATACATAAAAATATCCAATAACAATTTGTCCTTTTTTTTGGTGTCACAAATACATTCACTATTGTCTTTATACACATTCTTAAATTCTATCATTGGTCCTAAATACTTCACAATTCTCCAATTATATTTGATACTGCTATTAACTTATAATTTTGAATTTACAAATTCGTCCAAAAGTTGATTCTATTTAAATAAAAAGCCAAAATAATTCACACATGACCTGGATGCTTGGTTGATAGTAGACATCCGTAGACGCATCCGGTTTTCAGACGGCAAATGTACTTTCAATGGCCTATTAAATTTCAACTTAGTATAAAACCTTGAGCACTGTGCATTTTATCAACGTCATCAAGTCATTTAGTTTACCTTTTGGCACATACGTTTCAAACTAACATGATAAATACTTTAGCATATGTAAAGTACGGCAAAATATAGTTTTTGAATTACTGGATCTGATATATGAATCATTTTATTTGGCATACACCCCTTTTAACACAAATCTACCCTTAGAAGCCTTGTACCTCCCCCTGACATTACATTGGCCCCACTGATTTTGAATGAAATTGGAAATTTCGTCAGTTTTTACTCGTCTCTCGGTGTGCATAAATTTCTAATTTTTATTTAAAATCACCCCCCGCATTTTACATATTGATTAGTCAACCCTTATTCGCCTTTCTCTCACGTCTATCTAACTACGCAAATCACTCAATGCCCTGCTATAAATTCGATGTCCTGCTACCTATAAATTCCTATCCAAATCGATCTTCGTTCCTTTTATATATATATATATATATATATATATATATATATATATATATTGATGCACGTTGATTAAGTACGCGTTTTAGTGTTTGATAATTAAAGAACGTTAGGATTTCTATCGCTATCAGAAACTGATTGTATTCGTGAGGTACTTTTATATAAACCTAATAAGTACAATACAAATTCAATGCCATAGTTCCAGCAATGGATACGTCATTTGGCTTTTCAAAAATGAAAAAATCACGTAGCGGCTTTGTCATACAAGCATAGATTTAATTTGAAAACCAACGTGTAGTCTGTTCTCTTTGTCCAAAAGGAACGGGTTTAAACATTTAAAATGTAAATATTGGAGGAGAATATATAAAAGCTTTGACCAATAAAATCAGTGGTTGCTGCAAATTGTTCAAGTTTCACAAACCACACCGAATTACAGTATCTTATTGTTGATAAATTACGAACAAGGAATAAAAATGAGGTGATGAGGCATTGGGACTGTTACAAATACTAGGCAGTAGTGGTACTATTTACTAATAGTTTGTTTAATAGCAATATTAATTTTTGTATGTATTAAAGTTTTATTGTCATAGTAACACAAAATTTTGTTGCAGGTATGAAGGTACAGTATACATCACAATAAGAGCCGTCGTCAAGGTAAAGACTGAAGGTACGTTTGTACAGGTTAAAGCACAGTATAAAAAATAGCCTTACTTTGAATCAAATTTGTACGTTTTCCTACCATTCATAAAAAGCGTAGTACAATAGCACTGCAAAACATTTAATAGAAATCATAGCACTCAAACAGCCCCGCCTGGTCTGTGTGCATGCATATGTACCTACGTATGTTTGTGTGAGTATGGGAAATATGGGTTAAGTGCTTTCCTTGGAAAACCCCATAGACTCTCAATCACCTCCCAGGAATTTTGTCACGCATATCTTAAGAATATACTCAAGCACATTTAGTGGTACTGGTAGATAAAAATTGTTAACGTCTAATGTCGAGAAGCTGATTATGCTTTCTTGGATAGTTTCCTGTGTTTCCTAACACACAACATGTGGAAAATACCTATTCGAAAGCTCTGTTACATTTCTATGGCCTTAACCTACGGCTTTATTATACGTAATAATATTTTACATAATGATTGTGGTACATCGTCATTATAAAATTATGGATCTAATAAGAATTAAGGTAAAGTTTAAAAGATGGTTCTTTCAGAGGAGACCTGCTGCTTAAGCAAGAACAGTAAACCTAAACAAAATTTAAAGCAACTACTAGTTTGCGAGTAAAAACTAGTTACTGTAGACTGTGAGGACATGACAAAAAAAACAAAATAAACAAATAAATTTAGCCCGAACCGAGAACCGCAACAAAACAAGGGAAATCCAAAGAACTAATGCCGTGTTAGCTGAAAACGTCGCAGAGGGGTGGATCACACAGAAAGTAACACAGAAAACCTCAAGAAATGGATTTATTACAAACCTTTAGTTAACAAACATGATATCAAAAAGAATCTTTACAAGAACCCCTAATAAAGCAACATGATGCCAAAACGAACATTTACATAACTTCCTGTTAAAACATGATATAAAAGAAACCGTCAACTCGCATGTTGTAACAAAAACTTTTGTTATATTAAAATCTCTAAAGAAAAACATTCCTAGCCATTGGTATTCTACAGCATACTAAATTGTCATTTAGCGTGAAATCGTTAAATAGTTAAATTTACTATAAGGAAAAACACCTCTTCCCTTTTTTTACATTATCTTCACCTACATAAAGCATTTAATAGTGACTCCTACGCTTTTGATATCTGCAAATACCCTGAACGTAACTTGTGTTGCATAAGCTACAGGTATTCTGAAGCCCACTTGTGCAATTGCTAGACAGACACAACGCCTGCGCGTAAGGTGACGCTATAGGTAGGGTGTTAGCTGATTAACAAGAAGGCGAGCGAGAGCGCGGCCATCTTGCAAACAACAACGAGCAGGTGCGGTTCGTTCTAAGATGCGGAGTTTTTGCTCCAAATGGGGCATTAGAATTGCTCTACTATCGAAGAGGGTGTAAAGGTTGTCGTGGGGGTCTTTGCAAAAGAGCTCTTGTAAAGCCGCTCCGGACAATGAAGAGGAGAATGTAACAACACGTGTTGGTGGAAGTCCGTTAATGGCGAGATGGTGTAATAAAACTGCCTTATATAAAACTAATAGATGCTTTAATTTCCTTAGCACATTTAAGTAGACACATATAAGTATGCTCGTCTGAAGGATAAAATTTTAAGAAAGCACGTTTGAGGATGGTAGAATTGAGAATTTAAGTCGTTTGTATGTCGAACAGAATTCCATGTAATGTTATTGGAACGTAATTATGTATTGTGGAATCACTCGTTTTGAAGCTGTCTGAGGGGCAGATCATATAAGAATGTTGTATCTAGTAAATGCCAACTTCGTACCTTTTTTAAAACTTCAATAAGATGGAGTATAATGTTGTTTTGGTTGGTCTAGAGCGTTTTGCAGCATCACCATCGAGCAGTTAAAACAAAACCATTTAGGTACTTATAAAACTATTTATTGAGTGAATTAATTTTACGTATTAATTACGGGAAAAGCTTTGATTTAACGTTTTCCAAATTATAAGAAACTTTTGTTAAACGAATGTTAATGTTAAATTTTTTTGCAAGATATGTTTATGCTTAAATCCCAAATAAAAACCAGTTAGAGAATTATATCCTAGCAACTTAATAGGTCAAATACCTTTTTGTTCAGAACTAAATTTTTTTTCATAAGAGGAATTTTTGAACTTTTAGATTAATTAATTTAAAGTTGTTATTCAAAGCACATAAGGAATGCACATGTTAATTAAGAAAAAATAAGTATAAAGTTCACTTTTAATAAAAAAGATGTTTAACTACAATATGCCATATGATGAGTAGAATATCAATGCTGCTTCTAACATATGACGAACTAACTTTCTTTAATTTCAAATAATGTTTGAGCCATATGAACTTATTGTATAATAAGTTGTTAGAGAAATTTTGTAAGCCAGAACAGATCTGTTTTATGGATGTTTAAGAACCCGACTGTACTAAAGAATTTATAAATGTTAAGATCTCTCTATGTAGAGAAACAAATTCAGAGATTTTTGAAACTTATTTTATATTGATTATCAGATTTTTTTATATATAATTTTTGCAACAAAGAGAATTACATTTAGATTATACTTTGATTTAAAACTTTCGCTTTTTATTTCACTAATTGAAATTAATAATATCCAAATTAGATAAACAAAATTTTGAAGTGGAACTTAGAAAAAAGTTGATACAGTATTAGGTAATAGAAATAGAGTAAGTAATTTTCAGTAGAGAATATTTTCATAGGTAAGGTGTTGTTGAGATTTTGAATTCGGGGCAGTCGATCTATAAAGACCGAAATATTTGTTGTCGTAAGACACAAACAGTGTCTTATATTTTATTTTTTTTGTGTGACATTTTCTTGCAGGTCCGACATCGCAGAAGCTGGAGCAGAGGTCCAAGAGGTTTCCAGAGATATTGCTTATTTTAATTTGTATGCTTTTTGATAATCATTATATCCTATAGGTTTCTGCGTCTTCCTGTAGGATACTCTAGTTTTATTTATTGTCTTTATAGATGCAGTGGCGCTCATTTACTTTTTTTGTTCCCGTTGCTACATATTTTTTTTGCTAGGGCTGACACTACTACTTCATTAACACCATACTGCAAGTTAGGTGTTTGCAAAACTAAATCTTCCGACGTAACTAGGGGTCTATTCCTTGGGTAGAGCTATGAGCAATGGGGGGGTAAGTCGAAATCTGTGGGGGGTCACACTCAAACTAAAACAAACAGGCGCCACCAAGTCCAGATTGATTTATATTAATGGCATAGCAAATTTCTAAGGGCGGACGTGGAGACCCAAAGAAAATAAGATCGCCTTCGCTGACTCAAAAACTTGTCTTAACAGAATAAGACGCTGTTCCTGTAAGGAAAAATAATAATTAATTCACATAGAATTTGGGAACACAATTTGCGTCCTTCAAGTATACCTAAATGCATAGAGAATATTTTCTACATAATGGAATCATAAAATTTAACTCTTACTGTCTTTTGTTTATCAGGTCTGATCAAACTAGATCAGAATAAAAACTTTAAATGTAGATTATTAATTTACTAGAAAGAATTTTCTTTGTTTCAGTAAATAAAATTTCATTATAATTAAATAAAATAAATATTTGATATTCTTGCAAAATTGTTGTAAGGTTTATCAACTGATCCTTACTTAAATATATTACAATTCGGTGTAACTAATAATGCTAAGGTATTTTTATAACCCAACCAGATCTGTGTAGGTCACTTACAAATGAATATATGAAATTTTCTCATTAATTTAACAAAATTAAAATTAGTCTGAAGTTAAAAGAATCACCAAGATATTCTCTAATTTTATCAAAAGTGGCAGTACTGTAATGTTAAACATCTGTTAGCCATTATGCAATTGTTGACTGCATTGTTCAAACAAACAGGTGACGTAATAGCAGCTGTTAATTTATGTTGTAGCCACGTGTAGTCACATATTTACGGAACTAAGTGAAATCAAATTTGATACTGGGGAAAACCAGCCTAATCACAGGTAAACTGAATAACAATTTTGTACATCTAACAAACAAAATGAAATAATGTACTTTCAGAAGGAAGTACTGAGGAAATTCTTAATTCTATTACGAACCCAATACCAGCTGTCGTCTTTGGTTGCAATGGAAACAACTTCGCAGTGCGGGACCTGCGGCTAAATATGCTTGTTTTCCATGCTTTAATACAGATGTAGGAGCGAAGCAGATTTCTCACATTGGTTCACGGCAGCATTACTTCATAGCGTACTCCTCCGTTGTCGAATTTTATTTACAAATATAATCTTTCATTGCTTAGTCCATAAGTTAAGGTTTCTAATTTATCGTTGCAATTTCTGACGTATTGTTGCGGTTTCTGATTTATCCTTGCGCTAAATAAATTTTAAATTAGCTAATATGATAACGAATATGCAAAATGTGGATTAAGTACTAACCGTTACTCAGGAAGTGTTTCACAAAAATACAGCGACTTGGAGGTCACTCGCCATTCTTTTGAATGCATCTTCACGCTGCTTTTAACTATCGACGAGTGCGCTCGCTGCGTTCTTGCATGGTGGGAGGATCATAAGTGGGGTTCTCGAACCTCTCACGCGCGCCAGTGGCTGTGGAATTGCACCGAACTCCGAAACAAATAGACTACTAATCCTAGATATAGTAATACTATAAAAATTTGATTGTTACTCGAATCTTTATTTTAGTTAATAAAGGTATTTCAATATTCATTGTACGTTTAATGAATAGGTTCTTTACTGCTAAAATAAAATTGTTACACTACCCCTTTCCTAAAAGAAAAAAAATTTTTTTTAGAAAAACTTCAAATATAACAAATACAAAAAAATTTTTTATAACAATACTAGCCTTTCCTACCTTCCTAACTAACTATGCAATTTTATAAATTTATTCAAATGGGGGGGACAAATATTTACAAATGAGTGTGTTGGTAACTACGTGTACCTGACGTCCATCGGGAGACAAAATCGGGGAGTCACAATCGGTAATAATCAAAATTGGGAGGGGGTCAAATTAGAAAGTCAAACACTCCACGGGACAAAAAAAATTCAAATTTACAATATTTCCTGACTTGAGATTCATACTTCTAACAAGGCTAATATTTCTTACCTATAAGCAAACACTTACGATTTACTTCTAATTTCAAAAAAAACTTCACTTCCAAGAGCTCATTTAGCTCTATCTACAAAAAATAAAGGAATGCTTCCTCATCAAGACAGCATAACTATTCAAAACATCATCACTACAAGGTGATAATCAAAAGTAAGACCCTACTAATAGGTCTATATTTAAACACCATCATCACAAAGTGATAATCAAAACAAAAGTGACCTAATCAAAAGGTTACTTATCAAATTCAAATACAAAATATCATCACTTCATCGCAAAGGGATGATCAAAACAAAGGTAACCTAACCACAAGGTTACTTATCAAATTCAAATACAAAATATCATCACTTCATTACAAAGAGATAATCAAAACAAAGGTAACCCAACCATAAGGTTACTTAACAAATTCAAATACAAAGTATTATCACTTTATTACAAAGAGATAATCAAAACAAAGGTAACCTAACTATAAGGTTACTTATCTAATCCAAATACAAAGTATTATCACTTTATTACGAAGAGATAATCAAAACAAAGGTAACCTAACCATAAGGTTACTTATCAAATTTAAATACAAAACTGAGCCAGTCAGGGCTGTACTATCCTACACCCTACTGAATATCCTATCACTAAGTTCCAACAAACAACTGATCTCATTAGTGATGGACCAAATGGTGATACTCACCAAGCCAACTTTGACCTTATCAAACCAAAGAATTTCGAACGGTCAAAAGGAACAAGGGAAAGAATAATCTAATATTCTCTCTACCTCGATATGTAGAAATCAGGACCAACAATCAAATAGCCCACCTACTTCTACATTGTAAAGATATCTATTAAAGACATCTTCTAAACACATCTCTGAGTAACGCGCGAGCAAAATGTCCAGCGTGCACACTAAGGCACACCTCAAACCTACAAAATTTACAAAATCTCAAACCACTTACTTCAGTTCTCAAATAAAATACTCAAAATTAGTGAAACGACACTAAATCAAAAATCGGAACAAAACAAAACAAACCACTACGTCATTACTTAATATCAAAGAGATGATCGGACCGGAATTAATCGTCAGGATCATCATTTTCCTTTGGATACGACGCTTCAACTGGTTTCAAGTCCTTTACGTGCCATTTCCCTGCTCTTGTCCCATCTTCGTTCTCTAACTCATATACTAAATTGGAATGTTTTTTCCGAACTTTACTCATAACGAACTTAGGGGCTAACTTAGCGGAAAATTTATCACTAGCACTCGAGAGGACCTTATTAGCTCTCCAAACACTTTCTCCGACTCGGAATGAAATGTCTCTTCTCCTAAGATTGTAGCGTTTACTCGAACGTTGATAAGCTACATGCAAATTTTCACGGACATTTCCAAAAATATTAAACAAAGGTTGACGATCCAAAACATACGAAGGTCTACTACTGGAGACGACATCAATATCTTCACCAGGTATAAAATTATCATTATAAGCTTTTCCACTTAAAGGTACCTGACGACCAAAAACTAAAAAATTTGGCGAATAGTTGGTGGACTCATGTTTTGCTGAGTTGATCGCGTATTGGATCTTTGATATCTCCATATCCCACGTATCATGTTCTTCTACGTATGAACGGATTGCTGTACCAACTGTCTTATTGATTCTTTCCACAAAATTGCATTGGGGAGCATAAACAGCATTTTACCTGCTTATGAGTCATCAATAAAAAAACTAATCATGACAATAGCTAACAAAAAAATCAGTGTTCAGGTACACTCACACCCTACTACCAATTGAACTGTCGAAACAACTATAAAGCTTCACAACGCCTAAATATGCTAGAGTGACAAACCCTCTACGAGTCTCACCTAGACTAACAATACCAAAAATTTACATCAAATCAAAAAAGGATGCAAAAAAAAAATTCTAGAGCGCCTAACTCACCTCGAGTCTCGTCTAGACTTATGTAAAGCCGAGCGACCAACTCTTCCTGAGTCTCGTCTGGACTGACATACTGCTGAGCGACCAACCACGACGACAAGTTCCGCCTAGACTAAATTGCGTTGCAATGCTGATCTAAACAAAAATCTGCTAACAAAATCAAAAACGTGCTTATGCACAAGAGCAATTTTCAAACGACACAACGACAGCTCACTCCAATGTACCTTCAAAATAGAATCTCTAGCCTTATCATCAAATTTCGACAAAGATGTTCTTTATTGACTCAAACAAATCAAACAACAGGCTTATCAGCTTCTTTAGCTGACAGTCTTCCTAGAATTTTCCTCAAAACTGGTTTCTCACTCTCTACTCCCGTTCTTCTTTAAGTCGACAAACAACTCGGAACATCCGACATGATTACAAAAGCCTAATGGAATCAAACTGAAAGATCTAAATGATCTGAACCTTACAAAAATGATCAAAACAAATTCGTACTACTAAAGGTAAAAATCAAGAGGTGTTTTTGGTAAAATAATTTTTGCCAAAACAATATCAAAAAAAATTATATTGGGTCAAAATAGAATGAAAGTTAAAAATAAATTTAACTAAGTTAATTAATTGATTGACTGTGGTTTAACGTTACAACCAATCTTTTATCAAAAGCGAACAAACAAATCTAAATGTCAAATAGACTTTAAGCAAACAAATTTCGACGCAAAATAATTTTTGGACAAATAGATTTCAAAGCAAAATAAATTTTGAGCTAACAAATTTCAAAGCAAATTAAATTTTTGAATAAACAAATTTCGAGGCAAAAATAAATTTTGAACAGACTATTTCAAAGTAAAATTATTTTTGAACAAACAAGTTTCAGAGTAAAAATAATTTTTAAACGAACGAATCTCGAAGTAAAATTAATTTTGAACAAACAAGTTTCGAGGTAAATCAAATTATGAACAAACAAATTTCGAGCTAAATTAAATTATGAACGAACGAATTTCGACGAATCACTCGTTGAATAAACAAATTTCGACGCCCCAAGCGTTGAACAAACAAATTTCGACGCCCCAAGCGTTGAATAAACAAATTTCGACGCCCCAAGCGTTGCCGGCGCCAGTGTAACGTTTGCCCCACGTTGGTTTTTTGTATGGGCGTGGTAACCCAACCAAAAAAAAGGTTGCCTTCTTTAACAAAAATATGTCTTAATAGAATAAGACGCTGTTCCTGTAAGGAAAAATAATAATTAAGTCACATAGAAATTGGGAACACAATTTGCGTCCTTCAAGTATACCTAAATGCATAGAGAATATTTTCTACATAATGGAATCATAAAAATTTAACTCTTACTGTCTTTTGTTTATCAGGTCTGATCAAACTAGATCAGAATAAAAAACTTTAAATGTAGATTATTAATTTACTAGAAAGAATTTTCTTTGTTTCAGTAAATAAAATTTCATTATAATTAAATAAAATAAATATTTGATATTCTTGCAAAATTGTTGTAAGGTTTATCAACTGATCCTTACTTAAATATATTACAATTCGGTGTAACTAATAATGCTAAGGTATTTTTATAACCCAACCAGATCTGTGTAGGTCACTTACAAATGAATATATAAAATTTTCTCATTAATTTAACAAAATTAAAATTAGTCTGAAGTTAAAAGAATCACCAAGATATTCTCTAATTTTATCAAAAGTGGCAGTACTGTAATGTTAAACATCTGTTAGCCATTATGCAATTGTTGACTGCATTGTTCAAACAAACAGGTGACGTAATAGCAGCTGTTAATTTATGTTGTAGCCACGTGTAGTCACATATTTACGGAACTAAGTGAAATCAAATTTGATACTGGGGAAAACCAGCCTAATCACAGGTAAACTGAATAACAATTTTGTACATCTAACAAACAAAATGAAATAATGTACTTTCAGAAGGAAGTACTGAGGAAATTCTTAATTCTATTACGAACCCAATACCAGCTGTCGTCTTTGGTTGCAATGGAAACAACTTCGCAGTGCGGGACCTGCGGCTAAATATGCTTGTTTTCCATGCTTTAATACAGATGTAGGAGCGAAGCAGATTTCTCACATTGGTTCACGGCAGCATTACTTCATAGCGTACTCCTCCGTTGTCGAATTTTATTTACAAATATAATCTTTCATTGCTTAGTCCATAAGTTAAGGTTTCTAATTTATCGTTGCAATTTCTGACGTATTGTTGCGGTTTCTGATTTATCCTTGCGCTAAATAAATTTTTAAATTAGCTAATATGATAACGAATATGCAAAATGTGGATTAAGTACTAACCGTTACTCAGGAAGTGTTTCACAAAAATACAGCGACTCGGAGGTCACTCGCCATTCTTTTTGAATGCATCTTCACGCTGCTTTTAACTATCGACGAGTGCGCTCGCTGCGTTCTTGCATGGTGGGAGGATCATAAGTGGGGTTCTCGAACCTCTCACGCGCGCGCCAGTGGCTGTGGAATTGCACCGAACTCCGAAACAAATAGACTACTAATCCTAGATATAGTAATACTATAAAAATTTGATTGTTACTCGAATCTTTATTTTAGTTAATAAAGGTATTTCAATATTCATTGTACGTTTAATGAATAGGTTCTTTTACTGCTAAAATAAAATTGTTACACCGTTTGTAGTCGAGCCCACCCTATATCCACGCCCAATCTCATTGCTCTCCCTTGGGGTAACTCCCAGACTAAGCCGCGAATATAGTAAAGCCCGTGGGTCCACCGAGGTTTTGTTCACTAATTGACTCACTTCCCATTTAAAGAAATTTAATATGTCTCACTGATGCCCAACGTCAGGACATAATTAAATTAAATAAAGAAAAAATTTAGTTTCGATATATCATAACATTCTTACATAAAATTTAAACAAATACCAATTAAGGACTGCTTCCAGTCACATAAAATCTTAAAATATATTTCACAAATACAAGTACACTTACATAATGTCCCCAACACTATATAAATACAAGCAGAGAATTAGATCGTAATATATGTACAGTAATTCAAAGCCGTTTACCTTCTACTTGCCGAAAAACATTTTGGGACAAAACCTAAAATCAATAGCGTAACCCTAACTTGACGGAAAGTTTTATGGATAACCAAATGTTAAACTTATCTTAACATCTTAACTTATAATTAATAAACAATTTGTTGTCATTAGCATTTCCGAAATCTTAAGTTAAAACAAGTAATTTTTTTAAATTATTTCTACACGAGCTTATGTGTATCTTAATAATGACTTGAAAAACAATCACGCTTTACACGTATTATAATATTTCTGTAGCAAATGTTTTGATAAATAGGTACCAGATTGACGGCATATCCAAAATGCAATAAAGCTTACCTTGTTAATAATAATAAAATCCCAGATCTTACGGCTAACTCGAAATAAATTTGAAGTATCTTAAATTTTATAACTGAATATTTAAAACAAATTATATGGGATGATGAATAAGCAATAGACAAAGGCTTCCGAATTTGCTAGTACACGCAAACAACCTTAAATACATAAAATTTACATGAAATTTTAAATTAGAGCCAAATTACTTAGGCACAGGGATAGAACGTAACAAACTCAAATTTGCTGTTTTATGTATCCATACGTGTATGGCGTACTCCTTTTAACTAAAATGTAGGCAAAACATTTTAAAGTGTCGTCAGGGTGTTACAAGGAGTTTTTTTTTTGTCACAAATCAGCCCAATAAATGGCTAACGTATGTAGAAAACTCAGGAAGAGAAAATGACTAGCTGGTATTAAGTCCCCTAAATGTGATTTTCCAATGCTTCACCCGAAGGTACTCCACTAGCCATGAAGCGAGTTCTTTTTTTATCTAAAAGGTTTTGAATTTTGCCGAATCCTTGCTGTTCCGAGCAAGATGGCGGCTCCGTGGCGTAGTGGTATGTGTGTGACTACTACGCTCAAGGTCCCGGGTTCGAATCCCGACACGGTCCCCTTGAAAAATGTTAGGCGAGCATTTTTCACAAAAATACACCCTCGTTCGGATGAGAGGTAAAATGGAGGTCCCGTGTGTGAGTGTTGTCACGCGCGTTAAAGATCCCTACCTTGCTTGGAACAGCAAGGGTTCGGCAAAATTCAAAATTTTCCAGGTAAAAAAAACTCGCTTCTTGGCCAATGTAGTACCTTCGGGTGGAGCATTGGAAAATCACATGTAATGTTCCGAGCAAGATAAGGATCTTTAATGTTCGTGACAACACCCACACACTGGATCTCCATTTTACTTCTTATTCGAACGAGGGCAGATTTTTGTGAAAAAAACCGTGTCGAGATTCGTATCCGGACCTTGGGCGTAATAGCAACACGCATACCAACAACCGCACGGAGCCACCCTGGTGTTAAGTCCGCGGAGGTATGCGCAATGGGAGTAAGGGTCAAACTGCAATCTGAAAAAGAGAGACGGCACGCCTAAGATTGAAAATTCAAAAAGGGGGTGGTTAGGGCCCTTTTAAGTGAAGAAGAATATAACGTAATTGAAATAAATATTACTAAATTTTGCTATCTAAATTGTTTTTCATGATTGTTTGTTTTAGGAAGCACACTAATTTTTACTAAACACTAAGCACCTAAAAATGTGATACATACTAGTTCCTACAACAAGTTAAACAAACGTTCACTTAAATTAATTTGGAGCGAACAACTACTAAAGCTGCTGCAAGCTCATTAATTTCACAGTATAACAATCACTGGAAAATAACAAATTTCTGCAGAATTGATCATGACACTGAATTACCTTATTTGTAGGTCTGCCGTTAGGAAAACTTCCAATTCTTAAAAGTGTCTCTAATGTCCTGGATAAACAAACAATTCAAGAACCTAAATAAATAAATAGGAAATTGTAAGTTTCGATATTCTCCTTGTAACTAGACAAAGTGTTTATAGACATAAATAAACATTGTAAAACTGCATTTTTATGCTAAAGAGTGTGGTCGCTTGTAAGTATCAACATTTTTTTTCGGTTAATAAAAAATTAATTTGGAGCGTTAAATATTTCAGTTTCCAAAATAACTTGAATTCTTTTAACAAAAGTGAATAATTCGTTACGAAGTGCGCATTGAAATACCGAAACTTGATTGCTACATAAATTATATCTTTAAAACGAAACAGAAGTTTTAAGTTAATGGTATTAAGTTTATAAATTTTAATGACAAGAACATAGGTAAAGAAGAGGTTTCCAAATTTTGACATGCACGATTAAACAATATGGACAGTTCTTTGGTTTTGTGCAAGATGCACGCGACCGCACATAAAGTTTAACAAAAATTTTTGCTACTAATTTAAATAGTAACATACCTCCAGGTGCGTGAAATTACTTACCTTCCATTTTAAGTTGAACAGGTGCACCTTAAGAATATACCTGGCCTTGTATAAATGTGTACCATCACGAAAATAATTAGACTGGTTGTCATTATCTATGTGCTTAATAATTAAATTAACGATTATCATCACTACTTAGACGTAAATTCTAAAACAAAATACATTTGTAGAACAAAATTTTTACGATATCCATATGATTCCATTGCATAGTTACATCAAATATGACACGGATTTCAGATCTTCCATAAAAAGAATCCAAGGACAAACAAAAGCCAAATCTTATGTGTTGTGCACTGATCTATTACAAAGACTTAATTAAACCATTATCTAAAATATTAATGGCCAGATACAAGCAATCGGTGACTCCCAGTTACCCTTTTCGCCTCCAAGTATATATGCCTTCTGATTAGCTCATAAATTTGCAACTGCCCACAACACCAACCAGGAATCGACCTCGAAAATTTAAATAAAATTATAAGTTCTATTTAGAAGGTTAAACGTAATTTCTTGTGTTCGAAATTTCAAGACAAACACACCAGTTGATAGGAAACAAATACGTCATACGTGATTTAAGAAATATACAGTTATACGTGGGGTGCTCGATATACATCGGCAATTGACTACACTAGTGTTGCTAGGTGCGATCTGACGTTTTTAACCTAAAGTTTGACATTTTGTCATATGGACACTATTTGTTTTTTCGATTGGTTGAAAATTTCGTCTCGGTCAAAAAATGGAATTAACTCATAAACATTTTCGTGTGATGATTTTTTACGATTTCCGACGTGGATTATCTCCACAACAGTGCCTGAATCAACTTATTTCAATTTTTGGGGAAGAAGCTCCAACTAAAACCACTGCATATCGTTGGTATAGCGGATGAATTTAAAGAAGGTAGTCCAAAATCGGTTGTTGTGCCAAAAAATATCGACATTTTGCGCGAATTGATAATGCAAGATCGTCATGTGACTTATCGTAAGATTCAGGCATCCCTAGGCATTAGTATAAGAAGTATTCATTTGATATTGCATAAACATTTAGCTGTGAAAGAGCTACGCGCGCGTTGGATCCCACATAATTTGACAATCGCTCAAAAAAACACTCGTGTCGATTGGTGAAAGGAAATGTTCAAAAAATACAATTGCGGTGCATCAAACATAGTGTATAACATCTACACAGGTGACGAATCTTGGATATATTGGTATGAACCCGAAAGTAAACAGCAGTCGATTGTATGGGTCTTTAAAGATGAACGAAATGCAACAAAAGTTGTCCGCGCTCTAAGCACTTCAAAGAAAATGATTGCCTGTTTTTTCAGAATAAATGGACATTTCACGACCGTTGTTTTAGAGGATCGTAGAACAGTTAATTCTGCTTGTATGCATCCACTTGTTTGCCACAAGTTTTCAAAGAAATAAGAACAATAAACCGACGACGCCGAATCATTCTCCATCATGACAATGCTAGCTCTCACACATCGGCTCAAACAAATGACTATTTGAGCAATCAAAACATCGAATTGATGAGACATCCACCGTATAGTCCTGATTTGGCACTTAATGATTTTTTTTCTTCCTATATGCAGAGAACAAACTGCGTGGAAAACGACTTTCAACACCAGTAGAGGCGGTTGATGCTTTCAAAATCCATGTTTGGAGATATCTCAATCGGAATGAAAAAAATACTATGTGTAAAAGTTTGCAGTGAATTTCGAATAGCTCTGTGGTAATAAAAGTGGACATGTATACGACAGAAAAGAGATAATTAACAGATAACATATAATTAATAATTTAAACCAGAACAAACAATTACTCCAAACACTTACCTATTGTATACGAGCGTAGCGACGCACTTTTGTGTTTATGCAGTCGTGCCAACGGAAAAACGATGTAAACAAAACTGTTGAATCCGTCCGTCTTACGAGAAACAAAAACTACTCTTTTTTTGGCGGGTGGAGCGAAGCACATTTATTTCGATAGCGGTTGTTCTGAAGGAAAGAGGTTCTTTTAATTAATGGTTCTACGTAGAACATGTAAGCAGTGATGCGGCCTTCTAGAACGACAAATCGATACTGAGGTTGCGGTTGCTTCGTGGGTTTTTCCAAGTTAATACAATGTTCCTGCATATACGGATAACAAAGTTTATCACTCGCGGCACTTTAGACACGTGCTTGAAGTAAAACATGGAATTTTACACTAACAAATTTAAATATACTGAAGCGGACGTAAATATCAACAAACTCAACGGATAATAAAATTAGCAGTAAATTATTTACAATATAAAACGGAACACATAAAAATTGGTTCCAAGGTATAGAAAAGTGGATCAATTATCGTAGAGAATATTTTGAAAAACAGTAAAGAAGTTTTCACACCTAAAGTTTTGTTTTGTTACTCATTCCCGATATATACGAGCACACCTCGTATATCCTAATTGGGTAAAATGTTTGCATTTACTTATTCTACTTTGATATTCAATCGACATTTTAAGTATTTTTAATAGGCTTCAAGATAACTCTTTGAAGATAAGCAGTAAAAGTCATTCCCTAAGATAACACAGGCTGTCGCCCATATTGCTGTTATGCTTATCCTCCCTATATCTCTAGAATCCACTGTGCACCTTACGAAACAAAGTTGTATAACAAAATATTAGGAACTCAAATATTTAACCTATTAATTAATTAATTTCTAGTCCTGATACCTTGCAGTGAAATTTCTGCATAAAAATTAAATTTTGCTGTTATCAATACGTATTGCGACAAAATTAAAACTTAAAAATATTTCTCAAGACCTTTTCTTGGCCACTTTTATTACATTATTTTCCGAAAAGGTATATAGTTTATGAAATATAGCCACTCACCCTATAACACCAGTTATAATTATTCGTTAATTGGATTAATTGCTCTTAGCGTAGTTTTAGACAACCAGGTATGGGATTTGCGTTTACTTTGAAACAAGGGCAGCTAAAGTGTTTTTAATAATTATTTCGACTGTTATGACAAATGCGTATTAAGTTTTATTGGTATAATTTAAAGTAAAACAAGTTTTTGAAAACTCAGTTGCTGCTTTGTAAAAATATTTGTGCTGGATTCTATTTGAATTTGAAAACTCGAGATTTTGTAGTTGCTAGCTAAATAGAGATTAGCAATCCTTTTTGGTTCTTAAGTCAACTTCGATCACGATAAATTTTTATGACAAACAAATAAATAACTGGAGATTTTAAGGTAAAACGCACAAAAAAAAGTTGAAGTTGGTTTTTAGAAAAATAAGGTAACTTGTGGATATGACTAGTTTGAGTTCAAAACTCTCCGTTTAGCGATCCTCTGAAGTAATACCGAAAAAACAAACACCAAACTTTGATTGTCTGACCCACTGGTTCTTTTATAAATCAATATTTTGTAACATATATATTTTTGTCGCCGAAAGTCTAGCGGATAATCATGAGCTGTTATTCTCCCTTATGGGGCGGTTATCCTGGGTTGAATAACACTGGCCTCTTCATGAGACTAAAAGTCACTAAAAAAAGGTTTTTTGCGGACTTACTCGGGGTATATTCCTGCAGAGGCATGCAACATGCAGGGCGTGGTATAAATTATATTAAACAAAAATACCGCTGACCAGACTGACACAAAACCACTATGGCGCCACTGCCTCTGATTCAAATATTGGTAATTTAACGGAGAACGCAGAAAACCCTCAAATATTTCCTTTAACACAAAAACTTTGGATCTCAATATATTAAACACTGCTGCTATTACCACTGGACCTGTAATAAATACATGATTGTGATAATCAAATAAAAATAATAAGAACACTCTTGGTGTCTTCAAACAAAACACAGACAACTTTTATTAAATGATGTCATTTATATGCTAAGCCTTCGATCTTTGAACCAATTACTTCAACGTGAATGCATAATGAAATGAATACGCAAGCTTAATGTTTCTTTGTTAAATTCTAAGGTTATGTACAATTAGTTTTCATAACGTTTCATATAGTTATATACAAATGGAATTAATCCTTTCCTTCTGAAATGATTCCCCTTTTTTTTAATATATTAAGTTACAATCTTTATTAAACAGACTGGGTTGTTCATCAAAACTTTCTTTGCCTTTAATGGTTACAAAAAAATTATAGACTTCAATTATACAACTACTAACCCTTTATGCAAATCAAGTAATGCTTTCCACTAAATTATTATTGATATATTAGTAGTTATTCGCCCTATCTGATTAAAGATCTTTGATGAGGGTTCACACGACTACAAAAATATAAGCAGCGCAATATATATTAATATTGTCAAATCTATTTCTTAAACAGATTCCTTACATACTTATGTGTAATTTAAGTTATTCATTGACAAAAATGGAATTCGCTTTTGAATTTTCTTACTTTTATATATTCAAAATTTTTATGAAATGTACGGACTGTACGCACATTATGTTATAGGCACTAAATAATTAAAATTTCAAAATTAAATTTCGAATAAGCTGTTGAACTCTGCCTTATCAAACAATATGTAATTTCAGAACACAAGGATACGCCTGCCCTTTATCATGTAGACGACAAAGATTTCTACTCACCATGATTTTCTTGTTTGCAAATGTTACAGATGTCGACATATTACCTACGTCGTAATCGAAACGCGCCTTGACCTGACATTTTGTGCTCCGCTTGTGTATCAAAACATGTGTTTCCTTTGTAGTGAAACTTTACAAATAATTGTATCAATTAGCAAGAACGAAAGATTTTCAGCATCTCATATTTAATTTCATAGTATTAACTCCAGAAATACTAAAACTTGCAACTACACTCGCATCAACTGATAAACCATAAGACAAACAAAATTAAACTGCTTCAACTGAGGAACTAAGAGACCAACAAAAATAAACTCGTTAAAACAGATTTGCATAAATTAACTTGCTTTAAAGGAATTATACTAACCAATTCTAAACTAGAATATATGTTCACTTACACATATTATCGCATCCCCAGCATTATATTAAATGGCAATTCTAATTGCCCACTTCAAACACAAAATCATCATCGTGCCTTTATTGCACGAAATTATTATCTTTATCTGACTACATCTAGGAAGCAAGTCTTCGAAACTAAACTTATATCGTCGTGTTATTTCCTGTACCAGTCGGGAATAAACTATTTGCAATATTGGCAGTGCCGATACATTAATTGTGGCGTCTTCCATTGAACATTTATTTTTAATACGGTCGTAGACACTTAACAAATTTTATGAAAATGAAACATGGAAATTTGACACGGTACAATCCATAGAGAAACTCGGTGAAGTACACGACTAAAAGTTCTGTGTTTCGTTAAAATACCGATAACTTCGACTGTACCAGAAAGATATAGTTGCGGAATAACTCAGTGGGAAGAATGATGTAGGTGTTCGAGGAGAGTTCCAGTATACAACCGTGTTGGAAATACCAGTCTCGATCAGGAATTATCTTGGACGCCATCTAACTCAAAATACGGGGATTTCTAGGGAAACCCCCCAGAGAAAGTAAGAAGAAGATACCAAAACCCCAGGTCAGGATTGTGATTCTGGTCTAAAATTTACACGAAGGATGAAACAAACATAAAATAAACGTTACAATAAGGACACTAATATTATATTATTCCGATTTTTTGATGAATATTCACGCCTATTTTTCTTATACGACAAATCATTAAAATTGTAATACCCTCTGTAATCCTTATATTGTAGTAAGAGAGCACGCTATAGTATTTTAAATAATATCCTTGCCATGATGTAAAGCTCAACATGCAAGTTTGTAGTTACTTTCCTTGTTATGTATGTACACACGCGTTCAAATAGCTTGCTTGTGTTTCAACCTGGAAAAAGAATCAGTCGTCTTTATCTATTCGAGCAGAAAAGTTGTGGAGAGAATGTTACAAGAAAAAGTGATAACCGTATCGTAATTTTTCAAATTAAATAGCGAGATAGATTATACCACGCCCAAGATCTCGGGTTCAAATCCCGACACGGTCCGCTTGCTAGACGAGCATGCTTACCTTGCTTGGAACAGCAAGGGTTCGGTAAAATTCAAAATTTTTCAGGTAAAAAGCTCGCTTCCTGGCCAATGTAGTACCTTCGGGTGGAGCGTTAGAAAATCACACGTAGGAGATGGATCATACCTCGCTTAGTCTCGCAGAATTCACGACAATGCTTCGCAAGTTTTCTTTTATTAAAATTAATTGTTTATTTTTAAATTTTAATGGAACTAATTAAACTTTATAAAACTGAAATTGAATATTAAAACTGAGAGATTATTATAACTAGTGGAGAAGCCGTATAGAAGATAGTCTAGCAATCAAATTTTTAAGTTTTCAAGAAGTTCGATCTAAGTGAACGGAATGTTGATTTTATCAGATTTGCTGTCTGTTCATAATTATTTGTTAAATTCATTTTGCAAGTGACGATGTTAAAAACCAGTTAACATCTGGTGAACCACATGTTTAAGAGGCCCTTTCGAAGTTAATCTTCCAAGATCAAGTTTGATATTTGTGTTAAAAAGAATTGTTGTATGTTCTCATATCTGTAAGTTAAACAACTTGTTCATACGCTTGTTCTATTTAAACGACGCATTACTTTGAACGTTTAGTGTTTCACTATGGAAGCATTTGACTAGAAAATTAAGTAACTTAATTGACAAATTAATGAAATATTAATTAAATGTTTATTATTTAAATTTTATTATGTGTTCTTAAATATGTGATTCGATATTTTCAAACTGAAACAAAGTAATAAAATATATTATGTTTTGTATTGAAATTTAGAACATCTGTAATACTTGCGTTGATTCAAGTAATATAGTTGTATCTTTCAATTATAAAAAAAAACTTAATGGATACGCTTTTTGACAGCTTATGTTTGTTTTGAATGGTACTATTAATGTTGATCTCTTTATAATTTTATCATTTTCTCTTATTAACATTTTAATTAAAGATTGGTTTTGTAAAGCAACACAGCAGACCTGAATATTGGTACACGTATGTAGACAAATTTTTGTATGTCCGATAGCATCAAATCTCGTTCCATCATTGCATAAATAGTCATGGACGAACTATTGAATTCTGTTATTCCACAACTTCCATTTAATCTTCCATTTAATAAAAAATTTGTTGATGATCTAGTTACAGCTATTCCAGAAGATAAACTAGATGAAACTCTTAACATTTATACTAAATACAACAGCCTCATTCAATTTACAGTAGAAACTGAATCAAATAACTCAGTACCGTTCCTAGACACTTTATTAATTAGAAATGATAAAAATGAAATCATTTTAGATTGTTATCAAAAACTTACACATTCAAACAGATATTTAAACTATTATTCCTATTATCTATTTAAAACAATGTAACGTATTTTTTTTCTAGTTACACCTAGCCCAATAAATTAATAATAAAACAGCTATATTTTAAAGCATTTAATTTGTAAATTATCAGCCAATAAAAATTAAAGTATAATGTTCGTAACAACACATAGATTCTAGAAGATATATATTCGGAAGCTTGTTACCAAGCGCTGTCAAGTTAATAATCGGCACTTTATTTCCAACGTTCAAGAGTGCAAGTCGCTTTTTGTAGACTAGAGATAAAGTCAAGATGGCCCGACTAAAACACGAGGCGTCTAATAGAGTCAAGAAGAAAATTAATTGAGAATATGGAACAATTATAATACATCATTTAAGACAGTTGGTATATATTAATACAATAAATTATACTAATACTTTCTCACCTTAGTGCAATATCTTATGGACATATCTACAACAACAAATTTCAATGTTAAATTCTAATAAATTTTCGTCGCAGTAATTTAAAGCAGGCAGTTATGGTTCCGTTCTATATAATTAACTATGCAGTATAGCAATGGTTTATTCTACAAAGAATCTTGATACTTCAAACTTACTGATGATTAATACGCTTGAAAAATACAACAGCTTACGTCATGGTTTTTGCACCTGCATTTCATTTGGATACACGTGAGTGTTTGAAACTTTCCGTAACTTTGAAACTATAGTAAATTATTATGAAATATCCTACATTAATTATTAGAGTAACGAAAATATAAAGTAGTTTTTTTTAAATTTATTAACAACAACGAATAAGTATCTAGTTTGTCAGTTGTTTGTACACGCATTCAATCAATGTGTTTAAGATATCTAGAATGACAACTTATGTCAGATAAAAAATAGTATAGATGCTGTTTTATAATCTAGACGCCAGATGCAGTCTTGGTTTAATTTTACATTTTGTTTAAAGACATGCAGGTCATGTAAAAGCTCTTTTATTGGTGTAGAAATTCGCGTGTTTTTTTAGTAGATTACAGTTAAATTTGAGTATTTGCATTTTATAATCGCTGTTTTTTTATGATCAATCTTTGTTGTAAATGGTCAATGAAGTACTTCAATGATTATGGTAAAAATAAAATCATGTGTTATGAACTAATAATATATTACATGTTTGCTTAAACTAAATCTTATAAAATGATCCATTTATATATATTTATTTTGAATGTTAAACTTCACTAAAATTCTTTTATGAAAAATATGACAAGAGCGTAATCTTATATATTGCAGTCACATGTATATAATCAAACTTCTATATAAATAGAATTCCTTTTGTTTTTTTTGAAAGACGTTTTTATTATTCAACATTTAAATTAGGAAAAAGAAAACTAGAGCAAATCCTCCTTAAGTAAAAAGAGAGAGTAATGAAAATGAATCCCTTTAGTATTTTACAGATGTTTAAATTCACTTATTCTATTTTTGGCATATGCTTTTGAGGACACAAATGGTGTCCATGTTGTGTTTTTGTTTGTTCACAGGTAAAGCTGAGACATCTGTTTGACAACTGGTGGTTGAGGTTTTGGTAAGTGTGTCCGAAAGAGTGAAATTCAAGTTTTATGGCTATGATAGTGGTGTTAAGATAAGGTTTCCGCATTCCCCTTATACAAACACAGTTAAATTTTGTTGGCACTTGTATTAAAAAATACGGTGGCGCTTATTAAAGGTATTTTTGGTCAATTATTCACCCATGACCCATGCTCATGATCTACCCAGAGCTAACACTCTACTAGCCGTTTAACCCTTAAGAGTTTTCTTTGTCTAAAGCCGTTTTCCATCCGACATTACCTTGGGCTTGGAATAGAAAGAAGAAATTCTCGACCTAGTGATATCAGATTAAAGTATAGAAAATAGAGAGTTTTGGTATATAGTTGATAGTCACAAGGATAAATAGTAATAAACTTACTTAAAGTTTAAATACTATATATATATGTGATCTTATATAAAAAAATTTTTATATAACAACAATGCTAAATTTTATTTTAGGATTAAAAGATCTAATTTTAAAGATATCCAATCCCTCTTTTGATAATAAGAACATCAAAAACTTTCAAATATTACAAAAACTAACAACTATCCTATACACCACAAGATTATTACATAACTCAAAAAAATACATCAATACAAACAATAACGATGGTAATATAGATAACAATAACACAACTAACGGAAATAACAGAGCTATACAATTACACAAAATACTATCAAACATAGATGACCACCTAACTCATAAATTAACTAGGACTCGCTCTCTTGTCTTCTCTTGTCTTTTAACTTCGTGCAATATTATTTCAATCGTTCCAAAAGCACGTATAAAAGTTAACATGAGTTGTAAGTATTGACAAATAAATTTTAATAGTACTGCTTAGTGGTAGCCTCTAAATTAAATTAAAACGCGATTAGTGTGCCGAGATTGTTTAATTGAGGTACCACCTATAATTTTTAAACAACTCGTGACGGGACATTAAGTAACGTAGATTACTGTGAAATGAAATTTGGAATTTGGTTACACCGAGAAGAAGGCGTTGGCGGATCAACTGAAATGGAAGTCGTCTAGTAATTGCGAGAAACGACCTGCTGCGGAATAGAAATTTTCATGGCATCATCTACAGTGCGAAGATCTTCTAGAAATTCCAGGTAACGATTTAAAATTGCGATTCATTTAAACTGTAAATATTGGGGTGGCGTATGAGAGTGGTTTTCAAGGTAGTGTGAATTATTTGAGTATTGAACAGAATTTGTGTAAATAACTTTATTACGGTATTCAACTAGAAATTGAAGGTGTCTAGAAAGCTTTTAAACGTTCCCTCAGAACGTGAAATTTTGTGAAGAGTACATGGCTTTGTTTTTTTTTTGGGTTTAGAGTATGCAGAAGTAGAATGGGTTATTATGAGCTCACCATACCCCACAGTTAACGTAGATTATTAAAATAAATAAATAAATTATAATAAAGGAATTTTAGAGAAGGTATTATTCAAGGTCCATTTACTCCGCGTACTTTTTATGTGTTTGATGATTTTAAAATTAAATACAAGACATTACTGAATAAAATTTACTGAAGTGTAACGTGAACAATAAAAAAATAATGAATTGCCTTTGTAAATAGGAATAAATAAAAGATTGTATGATTGTTGTATTTTGTGGTTTTATTGGGAGTGTGCGTGAATGATAGGATTTATGAATGAATATGAATATCCAAGAGGAGGTTCAAATGAGCTAGCCTGAAGCAGTTGAAGAAGGCCATTCAACCGAGGAAGAGTCAAAAACGTGTAAGAATATTTTTTTTGTATATTTTAATTTTTGGAAAATTTTCTATTTTCGAATTTGAAAATTTTATAAATATTTTCGAATATATTTTCGTTGGTGTGGAGTGTACCCGAGTACCACGGCAATATATATATATATATTGCTATGGTAAGAGGGTAGTTTAAGGGTAGATTAATCTATAGGGGTTGTAGAATAAATGTAAATAATGTCAACGTTAAGAAAAACAAATAATTCCACCAATTATAGGAGTAAATCGACTATTTTACAAACGGTCAATAGCGAGCACACTGTATATAATTTATATTTAATTTAATGCATAAGAAAGAAGCTCATTTTGAAATAATCTGATACCACTTAACTAAAATAATAATGTGTACGTCGTATAATTTGTTTTAAGTTAAATTTATAAGTCCAGAATTGGAAAGAAACGAGTGAAGATAAAGTTTTAAACGCAACAAATTGCATCAATATAAATACGTAATCGGCAAAGATAAACAAACTGGCATTCTAGCTATTGAAGAACATCCTCAAAAATGGCAACGCATGAATAAGTAAACGCATTCTAATACGTCACTATTAGAAAATGTTTACTTGACTAGGAGTATTATATTTGCGGAGAAATCCAACATATTTTTAATAACAAATAAATAACAGACGGTTCGTTATACGATAAGCTTTGGACTATAAGCGACACAAATATAAAATACGTGACAGAATGAAAGGAATATTTGGAAGTTCTAAGAATACACTGTGATATGCAGAACGTTTACGTGATCGGCAGAACATTTCATCAAGAATTAAACCAGGGAATTTTGAGAAGTACCGGGTTCTACAAGAAAGAGGCGCAAAGTACAAGCCTTGATCGACGAACCGCCAATTAAACGTTGGAAGGTGGATTTTATAAATATGATAGGAAACTCGAAAATAGATAGTTTATCCTCAACAAGGCACAAATCACGTCGATACAAAGTAAAAATTTAAGTACCAGTGACAATTTGTGAAAAGTCAATAATTTAGTAAAAGTGAAAGATTGAAAGTGCCGAATATGTGCGACAAAAAATAGCCGTTCTACGCGTAAACGGCTCCGATTAAAGGTCTAAATAAAGATCCGAATAAGGCTCTGAAAAAGGTCCGAATAAAGATTTACATGTACGTTTGAATAAATACTCCACATGCATATTTAAATAATACGTCTGAAAATACGTCTAAATAAATTATTACATGGAAATATAAAATAAACGTGAGGATACTCAAAGTTACTCCAGAAATCCTAGGGGAATAAATACAAGCAACCATTCTAGCCAATCAAGTGAAGCATGTCAAACTGATATAAACTCTATAAATTAATCTAAGAATTAGAACTAAAGTTCCATGTCTTTAACATCTTGAGGCGTACGCAATGATCTTTTGTAAATAGTTGTTTTAATGAAATTTAAAATGCTTAACTACTAATATAATTATACATTTAACTGCGTTCATTGTTTTGAGTACTAAAATATAAAAGGTCAATTATAAAAAAGGTATTTAAGTTAAGCGAAACTTGTGTTTTGAGATTATGGGCTAATACTGACATTGAATTGCTATTCAACAATAGCCTTGCTAGTCTACAAATTTTTGGAGCAAACTCTACATAATGAAGGTTATCTTATTTTGTAATATTTTTGAGTTGTATTTTAGTACTCACACTGCTGTCTTGTATTTATAACTAATATGTTCCCTTCTAGTTTCTGGTTTTGTATAATTTTTAACATCAAGCAATTGTGCTTTCCAACGTGCGTTCACGTCGAGGTTTTGGCACCTTCCTTGACGGTGTTTTCTAGTTTATACACATCTACAAAAGTGTGGTAGCAGCTGGCATATCCATTATTATAATTCCATCGAGTTTCGTCAAACCCAGCGAAGTGAAGTTACGAGTTAACCCGAAGTCTCCGAAAGGATCCCTGAAACGGATAAATTTTCATCTACTACTAACTTTCAGGAGAGGTCATTAGAACAGTAAAAAATACCATGCACATTTTCCCTTTTTTAGAAAAGGATATTCTAGTATACTAGCGTTGAATTTGACACTAGTGTCCAATGACCAAAAATGGTCAACAATATAACTATTTGAAACCGCTAGCTGTAAAAAAAAAGGTTCTCAAATTCAATAACAATATCATTTAGTATAGTGTCTGAAAACCGATACCTTTACGCTATTTGTGAAAACACAAATGTATGAAACTTTTTACTCCATTGCACAATAAAATTTAAGCACAAGCACATACAAACATTCTTAAGCAAATAGTAAATATATCAAAAACACTTATCTGAATGGAAAACATTTTCGGTGAACAAAGTTACTTTCTAATTTCTTAAAAACTAATAACAAGAACGTACAATGTTTATACAGTTTAAAATATTCATTAATTTGCTAGTTTGAAAATTTGTATTAATAAATACCCGAATCACGTAAGGTAAATACCTAGGAAATAAATAAAATCAAGTGTCTCCTAGACTCAACCAGTCGCTTTAACCAGATCCTACTGGAAATTCTACGACTTCGTTAATGAATGGGATGTGTCTCAACTAGTATGACTTTCCAATATAAAGGTGTCACTCCTTAAGGAATCAAATCTATCTAAAAGTAAAGTTCACCAACCTGATAGGATATATTCCGAACTTTATTGATTAATCATATTGATGAAGTTCGCTACATAATTATTCAAAATTGAACTGTACCTCCTCAAGTTGGCATGATATATCTTTCACTGCTTTTGGCAAAGTCTTCAGGAAACGACTCAAAATCATCATTTGTTGAATTCGGAACATAAATTAAAACTGCAACTTGAAATTACGTTTGTTGTTTTACTCTATTTAATATACGTAAAAATGCCTTGATAAAATCTTAACTAAAACAAAGAAAGAACCATCACTATCGGAATCCACATAATTTAGCTTGTGAACCCTCTTTGTCCTACCCATTATGGTGATGTCATAGGCGCCAACGTTATACATTACTAATCAAAATAACTCAATCATAAAACTGCAATAATTTAGAATACGTAGTAACACTGATATGATTCCTAATTTTAAAACCATTGCGTATGAACAATACAAGATTACAATAGTAAACTAAAATAATCATTCTTTAGATCAGGAATGCATATACACTAAAAAATTATATTTCATAAAACAGTAACCCTATTCTATTGGTAGGATTGCCAATACAGAAACTATTAAAATGAAATACGGTTATAAACATTTCAAAGGAATGTTACAATTTACCACGGTTTACTATTTTAGTCTTCCTTTATTATATAATATATTATATAACGTGTAGTTTAATTTCAACAATATTTGTTATTATTTATTTTATTTTAATTTCTTTACACTAAAAGCGGTAAAATAACGTGTTTGCTTAAGTAAAGAATACACTCCTGACGCCGACTAGATCCGTGATTTAAAGTTTAATTAGGTTTGCAAGAACTTGCCACTTTGATTAGTGCTTTTTTTTTTACTTAATAGCAATTTTGCATGTAACAGTTTTTTCTAATTCATAACGCAATTTTGTTCTTTTCAAAGCAAAAGAATTTAATTAGCTTATTCATTATAGATTTACTACGACTAAGTAGCATTTCCAAACAACGCAAATGAAACCAATGCAGTTTTTGAAGTTAGTACATGAAATTTCCACTACAATAACTGAATAGTAAAGCTAATATTGTGGTTTTCCGAAAGTTTGAGAACTAGGAAGGACCAAAGACTGTCTACTACGAAGTTATGAAGGCTTGTAATACTACTAGAAACTTTACAGTGTATAGGTTTTTATGTAGAAACTTCCTAACTGCAAGCAATCAAATTTATTTAGAAATTCATTTATCTTCAGAGCGTGAAAAAGCACGAATTATTTTTGAATAAACGTAAACTCAATTGTGCAAAAAAAAGTACTTTATAACTCCGTAATTAATTATTACTAAAGGTTGAATGCATTTTTTCATTAAAATATAAAATAAGAACTCGATTCTGAACTCTAATTACTAATTTTAACTGGAAATTGTACACCAGCCAACGAAAAGTTTTACCATCGTAATTGCCACGTAATGATTTCTAAAGTATCGTACCTCGCTGGTTCTAACTTCAAATATATTAATTAGAGGTAGATTTTTGTTAGCTTTTTACAAAATTTCATACAAATATGCTTGAATCAGCTAGTAAATACTGAAGCAATAGATTCTTGAATGAACTTAAATATGAGAAATTATGGAAAAGTTGTAACATGAATCCTGTCTAAATCTGACAAGTCGAAAACTTGCCGTTCTCACATATGATTGACACGATACCTCAAACGTTAGGACACCGATTCAGTGGTAAACATCGATATCACCACATAAATAATGTTCGTTGAAAATAAATGAACGATTGCTTTTAAATATAATTCAACTACGATTATTATTTATAAGGTGTACCTATGTTAATGTTTTTGTTAATGAATAGCAAATTTCAATTTAATTTTAAAAGCGTACGACGTAATTCGTTGTATCGTCAAACTTTGATAATCTTAAGATTTAAACTAGTTCCCGTTTAAGCTGCTTGACTTGCTGATAAATTAGTTCCAGACGTTTCTCATAACAGAATATGGCATTAATGTTTGAGAGTTTCTACATAATGCTTTTCCTGATGTTGATAATTTGGTAATAGTATTCGGCGTCATACTCATGTATGATTTTAGAGCTTTATGATAACAATAATGAAATATTGGTCTCATCATCACCATTGGGTTTTCAGTTCTAGAACTGATTAGAAGCGTACCTCCTTTGTATGCTATTCTCAGCTAACCTACACATATCCCTGAAATTCTCAAACTTACATCTTTTACTATCTGCATGCAATAGTCTAATATAAATCTCTTTTCCTTTCTCTGCTTCTAATATATCCTGCAATATTCCCTCATGCCTTAGAACGTGTTCTATCGCTCGAACTCTCCTAGTTTTTTACAGTCTTCCACAAACATCGTTCTTCCCCTATTATTTCTAGAAACTCTTTGTTCTAAACTTTGTCTGTCCATGATATGATCATCATATATCTGTGGCACCACATTTCAAAAGCTTCTACTTTTTTCCTGCCTACTTTTCTTGCTATTCACGTTTAATAGCCGTACAGGGATGTACTCCAAGCACGCGCCTTCAACAATTTTTTCCTTATTTCTATGTCTCTATGCTCAAAGCAACTAATTTTTCTTGTATGCTACAGCTAATCTTTTCTTTATACCTTTTGCACTTTCCCCTACTATTGTTTTCTAAAAATATACCGATTTTCAACAGTTCGCGAATGTGGTTAAACAACGTGATGGATACCAGTATCCTCCACCACTAGACATTTGCCGGATCAATAGTTTTCCAATTACTCCTTTCGCATAATCAACATTTGTTGAGTATATTGCAAAACCAACACCAATAGTTGATTACAATATTCATCAGGTTTAAGTACAATTACGTTTTCCATCATTGGTTATTCCGTCGCGAAACTGATTAGACGCATACCTTTATTGATTTTTATTCTGAGTTAACTTACACATTGTGAAATTCTCACTGCTTACATATTTCACTATATGTGTGCAATAGTTTAATCTAAGTCTACCTCTATCTTCCTTTCTTCCTATATCCGCTTCTAATATATTTCGCACTATTCCCTCATGCTTTAGTATGTGGCATATCTTCCTATCTCTCTTATTTTTTTACTGTCTTCTACGCATTTCTTTCTTCTCCTACTATTGCTGGAACCTCTTCGTTCTTAACTTTATCTTTCCATGATACCTTCATCATACGTCTGTAGGCACTACATTTGAAAGGCTTCTATCCTTTTACCGTTCGCTTCTTCTACTGTTCATGTTTCACGCCGTACTGTGCTGTTCTCAACACATTTGCTTCTAGCAATCTTTTACTTGTTCCTGTTTGTCGTCTTTGAACATAGTAATTGCTTTTTGTTGTTAAATGCAGCATGGTCTTGTTTTATATCTTTTGCGCTTTTCTCATCTTGTGTTATTTGACGTCCTAGGCAACAGAAACCCTTACTCTCTTGTAAGTTCTCGTATGTATTTGTATTCTGGTTGTTGACTTACTTTCTTTTCCTTTACATACTAGTATTTTAGTTTAATTTTTGTTAATTTTCATTCCGTTTCTCTCTGTTAGTACTGTTTCCATTTCATTAAGGGCTGTTTTAAACTGCTCCTTGTCTCTGCATAATAATTCCAAATGTCTTTATGCGTTTGACGGTGTTCATTGTCCCTTCGATGTACAAGTTAAAAACTTCTAGTACAGATATTTGCTTTTTGTATAAGCTATGTACTATCCGTATATTCCTATAACCCTGGTATAACCCATTCCAATATTTTTAAGTACTTCGAAAAAATTTTCCCATTTTATATCGTCGAATACTTTTTGCAGATCTATAAACGCTACATACACGCTTTCTACTTTTTTATTATTTGTTCCACTACCATCCTCAGAAATAAAATGTCCTTCCGTGTTTCCCTAGTATTTCTTCTGCCCGTTTTTCCTTTCGTTTTTTTACAATTCTAGTTAATATTTTTAACACATGTACATGCAAACTTATTATACATCAAGAAATTTCTGTCATGTCTGCAATCACAGCTGTAGCTAAAGTGATGATAACTTCTAATACGGGTAGAGAAGGTCCTCTTGAAGTTAGGGAACACATAGCTATAATGCACGGTGGTCAAAGTTTTACCTGATCCTGTTTCTCTATTTACTATTGTCAAGGAATCAGTTCCTATCGTGGCTGAAGTTTTGTCTGTTCTTACTCCGTTGTCTAACAGTGATAAAGTCTTACTTGATTCTACTCATTTATCGGAAGTTGATGAAACGTTATCTACTTTTACTCATTTTTCTCTTGCTGACAAAATGTTACTTGTTTCTGTTCTTCTAGCTAAGGTTGGTGAAATCCTAGCTGATGTCCCCTATTATCTAATGTTGACGACGGTTAACCTGATTTTGCTTCCTTATCTAATGTGGATGAAGTTCTTCCTGATGCTGTTTGTCCTTGTAAGGTTGATGAAATTCTGTCTCGTGCTACTCCTTTCTTTCATGTCGATAAACTTCATTCTACTACTTTATCTACTAGTGGCGAAGTTCTACTTTATACTCTTTGTTCTTGTAACGTTGATGAACTTGTACCTGATTCTGTTCCTTTGTATAATATGGTTGAAGTGTTATCGGATTCTGCCCCTTTTCCTAAGGTGAATATTCCTATTGCCAATGCTGTTTTTTCCCTAACTGTGATACTTTTAGTCCTTTATCTAACGTCGTTAAAATTTTATCCACTCCCGTACCTCTAGCTAACATAACTGAAGTGTGCCCTGTTTCTTTTCGTAAGGTTGATTTTTGTACAGCCAATACTTTTTCTCTTTCTACCGTTGATATTCTGACAACCAATGCTAAAAATACACCACTTTCTTCCGAAATGCGTTTTAATTTTCCTAAACTATCCTCGCCACCACTTTCTCAACCTTCTGCTGCAACTACTACACCCCCTGCTGTTCCTGTTGAGCAAAAAACTGCCCAATAGAGGCAGACATTAGTCTATGCTCCGTCCGAACATGAAGGTGTATGTCGGCGAAGTCCTAATGTTCTTGACCTCGTTTTTCTCATGCTGGCGGCGTAAACGTCTCAAGCTTAATACCTAGTCCTCGTGCTCCAGATTTGTATGCCGATTTTACTTTCCTTAGGACTTGATTTCTGGACGCTACGATTTCTTCCCTGTTTTGCTGGGGTTTCTTTCTTTCTCTTTCACCCGTGTGGATCCGGGAATAGAATAGCCTCATGGTACGACCTGTCTGTCTTAAGAGGCGACTACAGCGGTCCAACACATACACACACACACACAACACCCACACACACACACGCACGTACATACCACATACGCCCAACACATACACACACTTCTTACACACACACTCACATACTCCTACATCAACACACACACACACACACACACATAAACAAAAACATGCATACACATACATCCACGCACACGCATACACACTCTCTCACGTGCTCATACATAACTACACTGGGATTCTATTTTATTTTCTTTTGTGCTATTTTTAGATTTTTTATGTGGTTCTTGTACTGTTGATTAGTGTTGTTCTTTTTGGGTTTTTTCTTTTTTTCCTCGTTCTTTTCGTTCCACATTCCTCTCCTTTTTTCTGTGGCTGGTGTTACTTTCCGTCGGTATTCGTGCTGACTTAGCTAAATTTGTCGATCCACTTTCTGTGGTAGGTGCTTTCTAATTTGTTTTTCTTTTCTTCGGAAACCACGACTAACTCGACTTTAGGACTAGCTAGCATTTCTTTTCTTTGGTTCTTCCTTTGTTACGATTCTTTGGGTACCACAGCTTGAAGTAATTTATTTTTTGTCTATCCAGCATTCTTGTTGTTCCCTAGTTTACTGTGAGTTTTAACACTTTGGTAATTTTGGCTGTTACTGTTGGTTTTCTTCTTCGCTTTTCCTTTACTGTTGGTTTTTCTGCAGGGAACCAATCTTCGTTTGAGTTTAAAGACTTTCCTGTTTCTTTTCTGAAGAAGCATCCGTCCTTTGACGACTTTAGCAGTATTGACGCCGTTCTACCTTTGTCCTCGCTCATTGCTACTACCTACCTATCTCTCCCTATGTTGCTTTTCACTTTCGGTTTTGTCCTGTTCGTCGAGCCAGATAAAAAATTCTTTTTTTATTTTTTTTAAGTTTTGTGTTTCTTTTTCTGGTTTTCTGAAGCGAATTTTTTTGGTTATCTTTTTATTGTATGTTGGCCTTTCGAGCCGGACATTAGTTGATTTTTTTTTTGGGTTTTTAACTTAAGCGATATTTTTTTCTTTTTCGTTTGATTTTTTTCTGTGCTGTCCGCTCCCGTACTTTTGCTCTCCTACACCGACCTTTTAATTTTGCTGGTAACTAGTTTTGGTGCTGATTGGATTCTTCCATGCTTTGCTTATAAGACCGATGTTCTAGTAACGACTTCCGTGGATACAAAATTATACTTGGGATGAAGTCCGTTCTACTGTTACAATGATTACAGGAACTTGGAACCCCGCGTGAGTTTTTGAAACTCTAATACATCACTAATGCGATAGCTCTCGTAAAGATTTTAGGGAGGCTGCCTGTGAATATTTTATTAACCTACTAACAGTAGCTATTTATAAGTTTACCATTCACCTCAGGAAGTATTTCTGTTACTATGGTCAAGTGCTTATCTGGGTCCTTAAAGTTTACTACTACAGGATATTACTAAAGCTTAGTGGCGAACTTATCGCCGTAATTAGTACTATTGTAGTCCACGCATTATCATCTGTTTTTTGTCCTAAGTTGCTGCTTTTGGGTCTAAATTAGAACAGAAATTACCCTTTACGGCGAGAGCTTATATACCAATTCCCTCACGTATGTGATAGTAATTGAGAATTTTAATTTCTTATTTTTAGAGATATGCCTCTAGGGATAATTTTGTATTACGTGATCACGTTAGTGAGCTCATAAACTTTGATAATATTTAATATTTAAGTCACTGATATTTCCGCTTACCTGTGAGCGTGCACTACAATCTTAAGATTTCTTTGTTTCTTTTTTTGACTTGTAAAACATTGAAGATATACTTAGGAGTTATTTTCTACCTGATAATAATAAACCTAGCTTTAGTAATATGTTGCTCTTTTTTTGGGTACCTAGAGGTTGGTAGATAGAAATTCGTGCTGTCATGGTATACTATGACCTACAAGATACAAATGGTTTCATTGTCAACCCTTTAGTATATTTGTCCTGCCCACACCCAATTTACGACTACTGCTAGCCGTCCGTTTCTCTTTTTTTTTGTTACAGGTACCATTTTTGTCCCCAACGTTTACTTATCTTCCTGACCCGGGGTTTTACCGTAGCAAGTTATAAAGATAGTACATAGATTATACAAAAAACAAACAGCTATAATAGAATTAGAGCAGGAACGTAGAGAAGTAAATATTAGGAAAACGATAGACAGGGATGTGCCCTATGTGGGTTAATTTCCAACTTATATATCGAATAGGCAATGAACACTGTCAAACGCAGAAAGACATTTGGGATTATTATGGAAGATCAGACGATTAATGTGCTCATATTCCCAGACAAATTTAAGAACAAAAAGTAATGGAATTGGTAGGGAAAGGAGAAGTATGTGGAAAACAGTAAAAAATGAGAGAGATGGGATGATAGGACACATACTAAGGAACAAGAGAATATCGGAGCATATATTAAAAGCAGAGAAAGGAAAAAAAGAAAGGTAGAGGTAGGCCTAGATTAAACTCTTGGACACATAGTGAAAAATGTAGGCCGTAGGAATTTTAGTAAAATGTGTAAGTTAGCTTAGAATAGAAATCAATGGAGATACGCGTCCAACCTGTTCTAGGACTGAAGACCAACTGCCGATGGTGAATGCTAATTCAAACTCATCTCTAAGTATAGGATATCTCAAGTCATCCTTTTCGATATCTAACCCCTCTTCTAGTGCTCCTAGTTCCTGTCCTGCAGATAAAAACTCTATATATTCTTGTTATCTAAGTACTTTCTTCATATTTTATATAACATGTTGGTCTATGTATTGTTTATTTATAACGATATTATAGTTGGACTTTCCCTGATTACTACATTTTCGATTTTGCATATCAGTTCTTAATTATTTTTATTTGATTCATACTCTTGAGTTGTAATATGTTTTAATTTTATTAACGTCTCTTTGGATGTACTACACGCTAGAGTAGGCTTGTAGTTTACTTGCCTACGTATTAGTTTGTTAATTCCGTGAATTTATAGACGTCCTAAAAGTTTCACTTTTGTGATTTTATTTGTGTTATTAAATATATTAATAATATTCTTGTTCATTTCCTGATGGCTTCTTTGATTAGGTTCTGGTATCAGTTTGTTAGGTTTGTTTGTATTTCCATGCAGTTGTTGTCATTAATTTCACATTCTGTATTTTTAATTAGTGTTTATTACCAATAATGTAGATTTTAAGAAGATGTCCTGGTGCTCTTTTAATTTTTGTTCAATTCTTTTGTCTCAATTTTGCATGTTTAAAGTACTTTTGGTATTCATGGTTTTTGCATTGCAATTTTTCTATTATTAATTTGGCGCCACTACTAGATTTCTAATATTTTTCTCCAAATTTGTACAGTACTTGTTTTTGATGGTATTTCTAGAATTTTGTTTGCTCTTCATTAAGTTGTATGCCACTCATGTTGTATTTCTTTAAATAAAATGTATGTGACGTTGTTTCTGTTGCTTTAAAGGATAGCGTGTTCCTACTAGTTCATGTATTCTGTTCTTGAATTGCGTCATACTTGTTTATTTTGTTTTCGACCTGTTCTGTAATGTTGAACTATGTACCAGTCGAAATATAACTGACTAGTTTTGTGCGTGCGTTATAGTCTGCTTACTTAGTTGTTGTTTCTTAACTTCCTTCCATTGTATTTTTGTTTAATTTTGTTTTCCTACTGTATTACTGTTTTTGATGTTCGTTTTTGAGTATTTAGACATAATTTTGAGTTGAAGACACAGTTTGTTGAATTTGATGTCCGAGTTGATAATATATATCTTTAATAGTAGTGGCTTATAGATAGACCACTGATTAAGTTACTGATAAAAACGCCTACAAGTAGTCAGTCGATATTACTACAGATAAACGGCTCAACATCACAGAACAAATAGAAGTCAAAATAAAGAAGAAGATCGAAACCAAGTATGAAGCAATTATTAACAAAATACACAAACTAGCAAAAACACATTGTTAGGATTTAGTATTTTTCTTATGTAGCATCTGTACATTCTTGAAAGCATTGCTGATTTATTTGTACCGTTAGGTAAAAACAAGCTTTAGAACCCTTCCTCAAGGGTCGACGAGTTCGGTTTTACATTCCATCGGAGTAAGATGTACGGTTTACTGTATTGCAACTATTTTTACTCAATATAATGTTTAATTGCTAACTTGTGTTTCATTAATTATTCAAGCAATCTACAGTCCGCTATAATTATTCAATTTTATCGAACCAGCTGGAGAGTTACTCCACACACATCATCCACTAAAACAACATCAGAGCAACTTTTTTTAAGAATAAATCGGAAAATGTTGACAACTTAAAAGACAAACTCGAATAGAAATGACACCTATCACACTAGAAACTATTAGAAATTCCAGTTTGCAGTCGTGTATTTCAAGATTGAATTTATCGTTGCTAAACTTCAAATGTGGCACACTTTTAACACTATCTTAAATAGATGTTCTACGTTTTTATTTATTTTGCTCTTTGTTGTTACAATTAATACAAATGAAATAGGTCTGATAATATTGCTTTTTTTACAAATATGAATTATGTTCTACCAATGTTTGCATCTGTAGGAATAGGCAAATATTTTATATCAAATGGGTATGGTATAGAAATGTTGCCATTTAAAAAAAAATGTAGTATGTTCTACGTTTTTGTCTTTGAGAAAAAAATAGGTGCTATTACCTTTTAGTCGAGAAGTAAATTTTATTTGAAAATTTGTTTCGTAAACAAATATTTACGAAGCTTTATGATTATTTGCTCAATCTCTAGTTAGTTTTTTACACAATCAAGCATTCATTGATAATTCCACAATTTAGTAGGCTGTTTTGAAAAACAAAAAAAAACATATCAAATTTTAATATTGCCGTAGAACGGTCAAAGTTGTTACAATAAATACAAGTTTTTTTCTATATCTACAATTCCAAAATAGTTATACACAGTTCCAGCTAAACAACATCACTGTTAGCAGTTTCCCTACAGTCCACTGCTCAAGTTCCACACATACTTTTTGGTCCTACAAAACAGGATTGGATAGCTATTTTGCTTGTAAACATAGACGAGTTCTGGGACTTAGTTCCATCACACAAACTACAGCAAATCAAATCAAACAGTGGATAGTTTTAAGGAATGAACTACCATATAATCAATACATTGCAGAGCACCGCATTCTGAATTTTACTGTCAGACAACGATACAGCGTCTAACAAGTACATGAATTGTTGAAATAAAAAAAACACGAAGTAGTCGATCACACAATGAATCGGTGTCTCACAATTACGTTGATCGTTGAAACCAAGGAAATATAGCAAGATTTAATCAGAGTTTAGTCAGCTATCAAATTAATTTAAAGATCTTCCAAGTAATGAATACTACAGGGTTCTTATTGAAACTTCAGTTTGAGTAAGCAAGAGTTTCACACTAATTATTTAAACTATATAAATGGCAGACATTAATTGTTCAATCATTTCAGATTTTAATTTACCAAAAGCTCTACATCCAGGTAATCTGTAATAGCGCTTGTATTTGAATGTTGTGCATGTATACAGGATACATTGTCTTTGCTAGCACAAAACACTCGATTAACTGGTTTTGAATACAGGTACGTTTGATTCTAATTAAAAGTGCTCACAAGCTTTATTCAAAACAAATATTTGAATAAGACTTGTTTTATCATGGCTGCAGAAATTGCATATTTAGTACGTAAGCGTGGTACACTTAAACAAAAACTTACAATGTTAGAACATTATTTAGAACCCCTGTCAGGTTCAGTTACTATTGTAGATCAACGTCAACACAATTAGTTACTGTTTAGAATAAATAAATATGTCTTTGTTAAACGAATTTGATGACATTCAATCAAAAGTTGAAGAAAAGTGTGATGATATCGAACTCCAAACACATTACACTGAAAGGCAGAATTTTGAGGCAAGATATTATAAGCACTTTCATTATTGTAAGAGCCTGCCAGTGCAAAGGTAGTTTCTACTAGTCGTAGTAGTTCTCCTTCAGACAGCGAGATTTCAGTAGCAAAAGATGATGCAGTTTTAACCATCCAGCTTTGCGGAAGTTCACCTCAAACCAACAAGATTCCAATATCCACGAATCGCAATTTCAAGCAGTTAAGCTTCCGACCATCAAATTGCCAATCTTCAAAGGTACATATAATGGTTAGCTTCAATATAAGGATACGTTCGATTCTTTAATCAATTCAAATCCATTATTTAATAACATGCAAAGGTTTCACTACTTGCGCGCATCCTTAGAAGATAACGTCAGTAGGGTCATTCCGTCTTTAGACTTTTCTGGTGATAATTACAATCACGCGTGTGAATTACTGCGCCAGCGCTTTGGTAATCGTAGATTACTAGTGCGCAATCATATAAAGACGTTGTTTTCATTAGAGGCAATAGTCAAAGAATCACCGGTACAAATCAGGCAATTGGTAGATAACGCCTCTATGCATTTTAGATCGTTAAATACATTAAAGTTACCTACAGATAATTGGGATGTTTTAATCATATTTTTGATCACTTCCAAGTTAGATAAAGCAACTTGACGTGAGTGGGAAGAATATAAAATTTAATCAGAATTGCCTAGCCTAAAGGAAATTAATCACTTACTACGGACTAAGACCAATTTTGTGGAAACGTTATCAATTAATCCAAATGATTCAAATCAGTACAAGAGTAACAAATATGTTTCACTTAACACCCCCGTGTTTTAGTTTTACAACTGCAAAGGTTCTCATTCCATATATCATTATAAAGACTTTCTCAAGTTAAATGCTCTTGAATGTAGAGAAAGGGTAAAAGGACTTAAGTTGTGCACCAATTGTCCTAGGATAGGACGTTTAAGCAATGCTTGCAAGAATAGTTCATGTACAACTTGCAACAAAAAACACAATAGTTTGCTTCATGCTCAGCAAGATACGCCTAGTCAGGCTGTTAATCAAATATTGCAATATCAATCAGTTAATCAAGTCCAAGTTGGTAGTTTTTTCAATAACAATGCTTTCATTTCGTGTTCTCAAGTACTCTTATCCACAGCAATGATAGGAATACGAGATTCAAGTGACAAGTTTCATACGTGTAAGTGTTTATTGAACAGCAGTGTAGCTTCAAACTTTATCAAACAGAGTTTATGCACTCAGGTATACCAACCAGAAATACACGAGTATCAATTATGGGTGTTAATCATACCATATCAAACGTTAACAAGGCATGCACTATTAGGGTTTCCTCCAAGTTTACAGAGTTCAAAACTATGCCACGGTAAAAGTTCGATATCTAATCGATATAATGGGTTCCTTAACGTTACGATGACAAATAGTGCTCCGGAATAGCTCAGAAAAGACTCCTCAGGGCGGTGGGTAAAGAATCGCATTCAGGGACCATAAGGAACCACTAGAAAGGTCCAATAAGTCAAAACTAACTATTTTATTAATGGGCGCCAGGAACAGGAGCAAGCAGAATCAACGAGAAATGTTCCACTATTCTCGGGCGAAACCCAAGGTAACTCACTATATCAATAAACTAACAGGGCACAGAATTAAACCTGAATTTATTGAAGTAACTACAATGCCAAACATGAAATCAAACATATAAATATAAATTTCACCAGAACAAATAATTCTACAAATAATCATACATACAAGATTCAAACCTAAATGATTCAAGAGAAAATTAACCAAGCTAAGTGCTCACAATAAGCAAATATATGTTTACTCCAGGTGATTGTATAAATAATATTTAACAGTAATAACGCAATGGTGTTCAGAATATCCGGGCACGAGCCCATACGCAAAAATAATTCGTACTAAGTAATAATCGGGTACGCAGATTTGGTGGCCACTAAGTACGCTATAACCGCATAACACAAGTGATTAATAATTTAACCAAGGGTCTAAGCTCGTGGCTAGATTTACAATCAATAAGTATAAATCACTGGAACGCATTAACGAGTTGATAGCATTAATCATAAGAACATAGCACTTACTAAGGAAGCATTCAAACATTAATACCTAAATAATTTTATCATAAATACAGATTTTACGTTAATCATCGCAACCCACCTTACAACACAGCTGTAAGTATGGTTGCATGCAAAACAAAATAATAAGAGGGTGAATATAAGGTTTCATACACAAAAGTATTAATCCAATAATCTCAACAGAAGATACACAACACACTTAAATAAGGAAGTATACGACCTCAAGAAGTAATTCCAATGCACCAGTAGCAGTCAAGGATTCCAAATCCAACTTAACGGGATTACAGCAATTACAGATGGTCACACAAAATCGCTTCAGGTGTGATATTCATCAACGGATAATTCCAACAGGTTTCGATTAATATTTCGGTAGTCCAGCAGATGGAACTTATTGTATCAATAATTAGTTCTTCGTCGGGAGCTTCAATACCATCTATTTCAGTAAGTTGTCGAGTCTGGGTAATCGTAATACCACCAGAACGATTACTTAAACAAATCTTCACAAATGTGCATCTACTTAAATTGGAACTGCTAAACCTAAAATATGTAATTACTCTTGGACTCGCACGCAGACGTAGACATAGACTTAGTCGTAGTCTTAGACGTAAATTTGGACGTAAATTTGGACCCTAAAATTCATGTAACACATAGAACAAGAAGTGCTACAAAGCAATTACTTACCACATAACAATGTGGGTAGAATATAACAAATATCACAAAAATGTGCTTCACTAACTGAGCGAAGGCCAAACCAATAGTATTAATAAAAACGACGTGAAATCCGCCAAAGGCGTAATAATTAACTTTCTTACTCACAAACACCAGAAAGATTAATTTTATCCAAGGTAGTAAGCTAGAATCCGCTAAAATAAGCGATATAAATTTTGCTAACGCACCAAGTTCGTCGTTTCGATTCGAAGACTGGATCAAGAAGGAAGAGACACCACATGGGCTTGTTATCACCCTTAGGTGAGATAACATATTCCCACAATTAAACCACTTTTTATGAACAAAAGCAAATTAATGTGCATCACATTAATATAGTACCATAATAACAACTTGACAAATGTCAATTCAGTGAAATATCTAACCAAAGGAGAGATTCAAAGGCTTCTAACCATAACAGAATACTTAACCACAGAGCATTATGTTAAAAAGATACTAAAAGTTGCAATGAGTTATAAAACTTAGAACGGGACGTTCCAACTACACTGCAATGTTTCATATTACCAAAGATTACAGATAATCTTCCAAGTCAATCATTAGATGCTTCCAGCTTAAACATTCCAAGTAATGTTAAGCTTGCAGATCCTGAGTTCAATAATCATAGAGAAATTAGCATTCTCATTGGTGCGAAGCTCTTTTGGGATATAGTTATTCATGGTAAAATCAAATTAGGCAAACACTTACCAATACTTCAGAATACAATGCTGGATTGGATCATATCCGGACCTTTCCAGCAAACTGCATGCAAAGCATACGCTCATGTCTCTGTATCAAACGAAGATGATCAGTTAACAAAACTTTGGGAAACTCAAGAGTGCCCTAAATCATTAGCACTTACAACTGATCAACAACAATGTGAAATGATATTTCAAAATACATTTCAGTGCAATGATCAAGGGCGTTGTGTAGTTAAAATTCCTTTTAAACAAAGTATTAGTTTGTTGGGTGACACAAAACGTTCTGCTATTTATTAAAAGAGTTTTATCTTTGGAACGCAAACTGCAAGCAAATTCACACTTAAAGAAGCAATACCACAATTTTATGGCACGAGTATCAGGTTTTGCTAACTCAAATAGAAGCAACATTGAACTTTCGACCTTATACCACTGTCAAGTGATCCTGATAAATTCACTCCTTTAACGCCATTATAATTTCTCATCGGGCGAAGGTATAGTTCATTTCCAGAACGCGATAAGTTATCAAGGTATCAGATGTTACAACGAATGTATCAACATTTTTTGAGCAGGTCAGTTAAATATATCGGCGAATTACAAGAAAAAACTAAGTTCAAACAAAATAAACAATCATTATCGATTGGTTTGTTGGTAATCGTCAAAGAATATCATTCTCCACCAAATAAATGGTTACTTGGTAGAGTAGTCTGCTTGCATCCTGGAAATGATGGAATTGCTCGGTAGCAACTATCAAAACTTTGAAAGGAGAAATCAGAAGAACAGTTACCAAAACTTTGTCCACTTCCTATGGAATAGAGACTCTAAACTAAGCGCAACGTGATGTTGTAAACGTTTTAGTGCGCGTGTGTATATACTTAATTACGATAATGTATCATTGTACAAGTTTCAATGCATACCGAGTTATCCTAAAGCCTCGCAATCCTAAAATATTTTTTCTGAACCGCATTTTCTGGAAAAACTTTTCATACAAAATATTTAGGATTATTCGCCAGCTATCTGGTTGTGGCCTTAAAATTGACCTTGACAATGACCTTGAAGATCAAATCGTTGTCAAGTTTATTTTTTCAAATAAACACTCCTATTTTTATTGCGGATTCGGAAAGAGCACAAAATTATATAAATTAACTTGACCTTGGCCATGACCTTGAGATGAACTTGAAGAGAATTGAGATCACTTAAGAAAAAGTATTTTTAGGTTCTGGAGAATTTTTTTACAAATGCTCAAACTTGTGCTCCACCTAACTGTTTGTCGCCTTGAAGTTGACCTTGACAGTGACCCTGAAGGTCAAATCGTTTTTAGATCAATTTTTCAAATAGAATCCCGTATCTTTTATTGCGGATTCGGAAAGAGCACAGAATTTTATAAATGACCTGTAGCTAGGCCTTGACCTTGAGATGACCTTGAAGACAATTGAGGTCAATTAAAAAAGTATTTCCAATATTTTAGGTTGTCTGGAAAATTCTTTTTACAAATGCTTAAGATTGTGCTCCACCTATCTGTTGATGACTTTGAAGTTGATCTTGACCGTGACCTTGAAGGTCAAATCGGTTTTTAGGTCAATTTTTTCAAATAGAAACCCCTATTTTTATTGTGGATTCGAAAAGAGCACAAAGTTTTACAAATTACCATGACCCTGGTAATGACCTTGAAGAAAATTGAGGTTAATTTTAAAAATATTTTTAGGCAAGGTGGTAAGTGTTCCTAGCCAGTTATGAGGCAAGGTGGTAAGTGTGCCCAACCACTTCAAGCGAGGTGGTAAGTGTTCGTAACCAGTTAATACAAGGTTTATAAGTGTTCCCAGTCAGTTAAAGCGAGGTCGTAAAATTTCCTTAGCAATTGAGGCCAGCGGTGAGTGTACTTAGCTTGTTGAGGCAAAATACTGATGTTCCCAGTCAGTTAGGACAAAGTGATAAGTTCACACAGCCATTTAAGAAAAGGTGGTAAGATAGAGTCTCTAGCTAGTTAAAGCAAGACAATGTATGTGTGCACCCCGCCGCTTAAAGTAAGGTGGCAATTTTAATAGCCAAAGCCACACGCAATTATCCCTCATGCCTTAGAACGTGTCCTAGGTCTTGATCTCTCCTAGTTTTTTCTGCCTTTCACAGATATCTTTCTTACTTTATTATTTCTAGAACCTTTTTATTCTAAACTTTGTCTGTCCATAATATGATCCTCATATATCTGTGGCACCCCATTTCAAAGGCTCTACCTTCTTCCCGTCTACTTTTCTTACTACTCACGTTTAACAGCCGTACAGGGATACACTCCAAGCACGCGCTTTTAACAATTTTTTCCTTGTTTCTATGTTTCTGTGCTCAAAGTAGCTGCTTTTTCTTGTTTGCTACAGTTAATCTTTTCTTTATATCTTTTGCACTTTTCCCCAACTATTGTTTTCTAAAAATATAGCGATTTTCACCGATATTCAGTAGTTCCAACCTGGCGGCTACCAGGATCCTCCAGCACTTAAGCATTTACCGGATCAACAGTTTCTCAATTACTCCTTTCGCATAATCAACATTTGTTGAGTATATTGCAAAACTAACACCTGTAGTTGTTTACAATATTCAACAGGTTTAAGTACAATTACGTTTTTCACCATTAGGTATTCCGTCGCGAAACTGATTAGACGCATACCTCTATTGATTTTTTTCTGAGTTAACTTACACATTGTCATGAAATTCCCAATGCCTACATATTTCACTATCTGTGTGCAATAGTTTAATCTAGGTCTACCTCTACCTTTCTTTTTTCCTATATCTGCTTCTAATATATTCCGCACTATTCCCTCATGCTTTAGTATGTGGCATATCTTCCTATCTCTTTTATTTTTTTACTGTCTTCTACATATTTCTTTCTTCCTCTACTATTTCTGGAACCTCTTTATTCTTAACTTTTTCATGATATTTTCATCATATGTCTGTAGCACTACATTTCAAAGGCTTCTATCCTTTTCCCGTCCGCTTCTTCTACTGTCCAAGTTTCACGCCGTATTCTGCTGTTCTCAATACAAATACTTCTAGCAATTTTTTATTTGTTTCTATATTTGTCGTCTTTGAATATAGTAATTGTTTTTTGTTGTTAAATGCAGCACGGTCATGTTTTATATCTTTTGTACTTTTCTCATCTTGTGCTATTTGACTTCCTAAGTAACAGAACCCCTTAATCTCTTGTAAATTCTCGTATGTATTTGTATTCTGGTTGTTGGCTTAATTTCTCCCCCTTTACATACTAGTACTTTAGTTTAATTTTTATTAATTTTCATTCCGTATCTCTCTGTTAGTACTGTTTTCATTTCATTAACACCTGCTTTAAACTACTCTTTGTTATATGCTAACACCGCATATCATCTGCAACTCTAAGCTTATCAATCGTTTGTCCCTGCATAATAATTCCAAATGTCTTTCAGCGTTTGACGGTGTTCATTGTCCCTTCGATGTACAAGATAAAAACTTCTATTACAGATATTTGCTTTTTGTCATGAACCATGTACTATCAGTCTATTCTTATAACCCATTCCAATCTTTCAGACATGTTTCCCATTTTATATTGTCGAATGCTTTTTGCAGATCTATAAACCTAAACACATGCTTACTCCTTCTTTTATTATTTTCTCCACTACCATCCTCAGATATAAAATGACCTCCCGTGTTCCCCTGTTTCGCCTATACCCAAATTGATCCTCGCCTAGTATTTCTTCAGCCCCTTTCCATCCGTCTTTGTACAATTCTAGTTAATATTTTTGACACGTGTGTAGGCAAGCTTATTGTTTGAAAATTTTCACATCTATATGTACCTATCTTTTTTCGTATAGTGACTATAGTGTTACATTTGAATTCTTTGTATATCTGGCCTGTCTCAAACATATAGCTTACAAGTTGGGAGAAACGTTCTGTTACTGCTTGTCGGAGCTTCTACTTGCTCCTCTTTTATACCCAGTGTCTAATTATTATTTTCTGGCTAGTAGGTTTATTTGGTTTAGACACAAGAAACGACATGGGAAATAGGTTGGTAGAATTTTACGACAAAGACAATTCAACTCTTACAAACACATTTTATATTGTCGAATGCTTTTTGCAGATCTATAAACCTAAACACATGCTTACTCCTTCTTTTATTATTTTCTACACTACCATCCTCAGAAATAAAATGGCCTCCCGTGTTCCCCTGTTTCGCCTATACTCAAATTGATCCTCCCCTAGTATTTCTTCAGCCCCTTTCCATCCGTCTTTGTACAATTCTAGTTAATATTTTTGACACGTGTGTAGGCAAGCTTATTGTTTGAAAATTTTCACATCTATATGTACCTATCTTTTTTCGTATAGTGACTACAGTGTTACATTTGAATTCTTTGTGTATCTGGCCTGTCTCAAACATATAGCTTACAAGTTGGGAGAAACGTTCTGTTACTGCTTGTCGGAGCTTCTACTTGCTCCTCTTCTATACCCAGTGTCTTATTATTTTCTGGCTAGTAGGTTTATTTGGTTTAGACACTAGAAACGACATGGGAAATAGGTTGGTAGAATTTTACGACAAAGACAATTCAACTCTTACAAACACATTATTTCAACATCATTCTAGAAGACGATACACAAGTGGAAGATGCCAGAACACCTAGCAAGATATCAAATAGATTACATTCTTGTTCCATAACAATTTACGAATTAAGTTAAAAGCTACAGAAACTACCGAGAAGCAGATACAGACCTGTCAAAATCATAGTAACTATGAAAACCGCGCTAAAACTTAAAAATTTGAAAAAAAAAACGAAAAAAGGGCACTGAGTTTGAGAAGGTAAAAGATAAAAATATTCACAAAAGATTTGGAAAAAAGTTAAACGAATTGCTGAAAGACACAGAAAATTTCTGATACTAAGGCAGTAGAAACAGAGTGAACTAACATTAAATCCAGCTTATATAAGGCGGTCAGAGATATTTTGGGGTATAAACACAAAGAAAATAAAAACCATGGGTAACAAAGGATATCCTGAGTTTATTAGAAAAGGCGCGAAGATATAAAAACCGACCAGACGTAGCAGGAAAACAGAGATACAAAACCATAAAGGAGTAAGTTATTCGCAAATGCAGGAGAGCTAAAAAACAATAGATTGATGAAAAACAGGTAAAGTACACAAACTAATTAGAATGAATATTGGGAATATAAAACCCTATAGTAAAAATATGAGAGCCGCGGGACGAAACATCGTTACAGAAAACGAAGAAAAACTGGTTAGATGGCTAGAATATATAAGGAATTTACATGCAGGACTGAAACTATAATCACTAGAATAAGAATCACACGTTAAAAAGAATGACTTTGGATATCCTATCTTAAAGATAAGTTTGAATTTGCATTAAATTGTTTGAAAAATAATAAGGACCAGAAACTCTAAAACAAGTTTGACAGCACACTATCAAAAATTTTAATTAGAATTGTTCAAAGGCGGATGAAAAACGGCCTGAAGGACAGGATGAATTTCGGTTTAGGCAAAACAGGCGAATACGGGAGGCCATTTTTGCTTTACCATACTTTTCCATTCACCACACTTCGGTGGAATATGGGAAGCTGGTATAAAAAGTGTTAAATTTTATTTAAAGCGCATGGTACTGAATACTGTTTTAACATTTGAAGAATTTTATACCTTGCTAACTCAAATAGAAGCAGCATTGAATTCTCGACCTATTACACCACCGTTAAGTGATCCTAATGAATTCACTCCTTTAACGCCATTACATTTTCTCATCGGGCGGACGTAAAGTTTATTGCCAGACCCCGATTTGGTACATATTAAACACAATAAGTTATCAAGGTATCAGATGTTACAACAAATGTATCAACATTTTTTGAGCAGGTGGTCAGTTGAGTATATCGTTGAATTACAAGAAAAAACTAAGTTCAAACAAAATAAACAATCATTAGCGATTGGTTTGTTGGTAATCGTCAAAGAAGATCATTCTCCACCAAATAAATGGTTACTCGGTAGAGTTGTCTGCTTGCATCGTGGAAATGATGGAATTGCTCGTGTAGCAACTATCAAAACTTCGAAAGGAGAAATCAGAAGAACAGTTACCAAAACTTTGTCCACTTCCTATGGAATAGAGACTCTGAACTAAACGCAACGTGATATTGTAAACTTTATAGTACGCGTGTGTATATACTTATTTACGATAATGTATCATTGTACAAGTTACAATGCATACCAAGTTATCCAAAAGTCCCGCAACCCTAAAATATTTTTTCTGGACCGCATTTTCTGGAAAAACTTTTCATACAAAATATTTAGGATTGTGCTCCAGCTATCTGGTTGTAACCTTAAAGTTGACCTTGACAATGACCTTGAAGGTCAAATCGTTGTCAAGTTCACTTTTTCAAATAAACACCATATTTTTCATTGCGGATTCGGAAAGAGCACAAAATTTTATAAATGGCCCTGACGTTGGCCATGACCTTGAGATGACTTGAAGGCAATTGAGATCAATTAAGAAAAAGTATTTCCAATATTTTGGGTTTTCTGGAGAATTTTTTTTTACAAATGCTCAAGATTGTGCTCGACCTAACTGTTTGTGACCTTGAAGTTGACCTTGACAGTGACCTTGAAAGTGTAATCGTTTTTAGGTTAATTTTTTAAATAGAAACCCGCATCTTTTATTGCGGATTCGAGAAGAACACAGAATTATATAAACCTAGGCCTTGATCTTGAGATGACATTAAAGATAATTGAGGTCAATTAGAGACAAGTATTTCTAATATTTTAGGTTGTCTGGAGAATTTATTTTACAAATGCTCAAGATTGTGCTCTACCTATCTGTAATGATATTGAAGTTGATGTTGACCGTGACCTTAAGATCCAAATCGTTTTTTAGGTCAATTTTTTCAAATAGAAACCCTATTTGTATTGTGGATTTGGAAAAGAACACAAAGTTTTACAAATTACCATGACCTTGGTAATGACCTTGAAGATAACTTTGAAGAAAATTGAGGGTAATTTAAAAAAATTTTTAGGCAAGGTGGTAAGTGTTCCTAGCCAGTTAAGCCAAGTTGGTAAGTGTGCCCAGCCAGTTAAGGCAAGGTGGTAAGTGTTCGTAACCAGTAAAGTTAAGGTTTATAGGTGTTCCCAGTCAGTTAAAGCGAGGTGGTAAAATTTCCGTAGCAATTGAGGCAAGCGGTGAGTGTACTTAGCTTGTTGAAGCAAAATACTGATGTTCCCAGTCGGTTAGGACAAAGTGATAAGTGCACACAGCCAATTAAGAAAAGGTGGTAAGATAGAGTTTCTAGCTAGTTAAAGCAAGACAATGTATGTGTGCACCCAGCCAGTTAAAGTAAGATGGCAATTAAGACAATTGAGCTGATTTTTCGAATGCTGGTATGATTAGCTCTTTGAATAACCAATGCCACACGCAATTAATTATCTTCAGGGCGGGCTAATTTTGGACAACCTGATCTGGGTAGATCTTTCACAGTACCCGTATCATCCAATTTTCTTTTCAATCTGCTTACAGTTGATTTCTGAATTTGTTTTTGTCCTACCATAAACGACTGCTTGAAAAGATTTCCGACATCCTCTAGCTATCTCTGTTAATTTCTCCAAGCACGCATTGTGATAACGATTATCCGTTCTTCACTAAATTTAACCGTAACTACTAGGAGTTAATGAATATTTCTGTACAGAAAAAAGACACTAATTATTCTGGAAAGGACCGTTGCCGATATTTATACAGTACAAGCTACTTACTTTTAATTATCATGTTAAAAGCTATCCCTAGCATAGCTCTGAAAAAATATACACTCACTATCTTGAGAAGGACTGTATGACTTTATGCAGCTTCAGTGAATCTTTTTTAATTGTATTTAAAATTACTATCAATTTATAATACAGCATTGTTCAATGTGGCATTAGCTATTCAAAAAGATAATCATACCAGCATTCAAAAAATCAGCTAAATTGTCTCAATTGCTACCTTACTTTAACCGGCTGGGTGCACACATACATTGTCTTGCTTTAACTAGCTAGAAACTCTATCTTACCACCTTTTCTTAAATGGCTGTGTGCACTTATCACTGTCCTAAATGACTGGGAACATCAGCATTTTGCCTCAACAAGCTAAGTACACTCACCGCTTGCCTCACTTGCTAAGGAAATTTTACCACCTCGCTTTAACTGACTGGGAACACTTATAAACCTTGCCTTAACTGACTACGAACACTTACCACCTCGCTTCAACTGGCTGGGCACACTTACCACCTTGCTTTAACTGGCAAGGATTACTTACCATCTTGCCTGAAAATATTTTTTAAATCAACCTCAATTTTCTTCAAGGTCATCTTCAAGGTCATTACCAAGGTCATGGTAATTTGTAAAACTTTGTACTCTTTCCGAATCCACAATAAAAATAGGGGTTTCTATTTGAAAAATTGACCTAAAAAACGATTTGATCTTCAAGGTCACGGTCAAGGTCAACTTCAAGCTCATCAACAGATAGTTGGAGCATAATTTCAAGCATTTGTAAAAAAAATTCTCTAGACAACCTAAAATATTGGAAATACTTTTTTTAATTGACCTCAATTGTCTTCAAGGTCATCTCAAGGTCAATGTCTAGGTTCAGGTCATTTATAAAATTCTGTGCTCTTTCCGAATCCGCACTAAAAGATACGGGTTTCTATTTAAAAATTGACCTAAAAACGATTTGACCTTCAAGGTCACTGTCAAGGTCAACTTCACGGTTACAAGCAGTTAGGTGGAGCACAATCTTGAGCATTTGTAAAAAATCTCTAGAAAACTTAAAATATTAGAAATACTTTTTCTTAATTGATCTCAATTGTCTTCAAGGTCATCTCAAAGTCATGGCCAAGGTCAATGTCATTTATAAAATTGTATGCTCTTTCCGAATCAGCAATAAAAAATAGGGGTGTCTATTTGAAAAAGTGAACTTGACAACGATTTGACCTTCAAGGCCATAGTCTAGGTCAACTTTAAGACCACAACCAAAAAGCCGCAGAACAATCCTAAATATTTTGTATGAAAAGTTTTTCCAGAAAATGCGGTCCAGAAAAAATATTTTAGGGTTGCCGGACTTTTGAATAACCCGGTATATTTCAATACTATATTAAAGGAAGTCCTTCAAGGCGGGGAGTATGTTCACTCCATTCGGGGAGTATGTTCACTCCATTTCTAGTTAGTTTTTATACAATCAAGCATTCAATGATAATTCCACAATTTAGTAGGCTGTTTTGAAAAACAAAAAAGAACATGTCAAAATTTGATATTGCTGTAGAACAGTCAAAGTTGTTACAATAAATATACGTTTTTTCCTTTATCTACAATTCCAAAATAGTTATACCAGTTCCAGCTAAACAACACACCGTTAGCAGTCTACCTACAGTCCACTGCTAAGTTCCACACAATAATATATTCCATAGTTTTTGGACACTACATAGAAATATGGAATCTTCATTCTATTACAGCTGAATCGCCTCTAATGTTTTCGTTGTTTATGCTTATTTCATTATTTAAATATTTACGTTTTTGTAGGCAAAGTGATATGATAATTTTATGATTTAGTTAGTCAATAATTTAACGTCTCTTAAGTATATGGATAAGTAAGTGATTGTAGTTCTTATTTGTGTGATATTAACGAGGATAAATTACTCTTATGCATAGTGAACTACTAAGAATTGCTCCAACATATAACTCTGTGAAAATCTTTAAATTTTAAACTTTTAAAATAAATTTTACACGTTTAAACTTTTTGAATTATTTAATATACTGCACATATAGTCAATCTAAGTTTGCCTTCGTACTCCAAACATGGCTAATTAGCATCGAACTCATATTTCCAGTATATCAATTAAGTACTTAAGAATCACAGCGGATGTGAATACTTAAATTCATGGTGTCCTCATTTATAGATGAAACAATGCATAATTATTATAAAATCAGCTAGGTATGTCATAATTGCGATTGCGCACAAATAACCACGATTCTCTAATTAGAAGTGCATTGCATTTTTTAAGAAATCGATGACGGTAACGAAGCGTAGCGGCTGAGGCTTCATAGGTCACGCTTTCCGTTCTCCCATCTCCTCAACCTTTGGAATGTCAACCGTAAAGCACCATCAGCGCCTGCCTCTTGAACTTTATTTATTTTAAAGTAAATCTTTATTTACCCACTGCTTTCTATTTTACATCGTAATGGATTTCCAGAATGTTTTCCTCTTAAGATGCAGGAAGTGCAGTTCACGAAGATAGCTCAATAAAACTAATCCAGCATGATTTTCTATTTTGCGGAACTCGTTTTTCATGCTACGACAGCATTTTCAGGCTTTTGTGAAAGACGAACATTTCTCAGCAAGCATCGTCTCATTTGCAATGCAAAGTGCAAACTGAAGAATCGGTTCTCATGTGTTCATCTGCCTTTTATGAGCAAGGGTAGTATTTTCTTACAAACAAGGGGACCGTGAAATACTGTTTCTTTGCATGCATATTGCGGTAATCAGAAATAATGTAAACGTTGAGCAACATTATGGGTTTTGTAGAATATAAACAATAGCAACTAGAAGGAACAAACCGCATACTTTACATAGCAATAGGTTAAATCCCATCAAGGAATTACTATTGTAGCAATTCTAAGATAATAACTGACAATTTGCAAGACACAACATAAAATGGCAATGTGTACTTGTAGACATAAATTATTTGTGAAGTCGCTATTGCTAGAGTTAAGTACTTCAATAAAACGGTTTTCCGGATATCCTTTGAAATCATTAGCTAATTTTCACAAATAAATTCGTTTTCCATGTATCACCAAGATGCGATGAAACGATACAAATTATATCTCATAACTAGAGGCTCATTTATGCACATTTTTAAAATTTCAATAAATTGTTGTCATCATTGACAAATCAAAAAGTTTATTTGAAATTAGTTTCTGCGTAACATAGAAGGTATGCCACACGCAAAAACCTCACACACATTTCAAAACCATACCTATTTTGCTGTGCACGAAATCTGTCCTAATGCGCTTTAAAAATCAAATCTACACATCACAAAACCAGAAGTCCTAAACAAATGACAATGCTTAATGTCGCTTTTGTTTTTAACACTAACCTAATTCAGATATCTATAACGTTAATGCAAAAAGTTATAAATAATTTAGTTTGACTGTTACCCACTTCAGGCTTTGCAGGATCTCCAGAATCTCTTGTCATTTCCTTTCTGTATCAAACTTCCTCACTGATTCGCATTCATATCAAAAACTATAAACAATTTAAACATATAGGCCTTAAATAAACACCTTGAGCTGAAGGCAATTTTTTAAAGCATACTCTCCGTAAATCTAAAGTTTGAATTAAATATTTTAAAATATTTACAGATGTCACTTATTTTCAGTAATCTGTTGTTTATTTTCGTAGTCCTATATAATTTATGAAAAATAACGTTATTTTAACAAATGATTGCATTTTGCACTGTATTGATTTATTGTGACTAATATTAGTTTCTTTATTACCCACTTAATATATTAAACAAAAAAGTTACCACTTCTCACAACAAAATACTAAATATTTCCAACATATTTCGTTTACAAAAGAAAGTCACAAATCTTAAAAGTAATTCAAACCTTTGATCTCTGATGCTGAAAAATAACTCCAGACTCGTTAGACCCCAATACCTTAAACTGCAACCCCAAACTTCCTTTGCAACGTGATTGTTCCTTAACTTAATTTACACAAGACATTTACAAACACTAAACCAAGAAAGCTAACTTTTCATAAACAGAATTGAAGTAGAATTAAATTACATTGACTTTTATCAAACTAAAATTAACTTGTATAAAATTTGCACCCCTAAACCATTCCCTTATTACTTAAACTAATCCATCAAAAACTTACAATTTTTCAAATTTAGCGAAAATCAACTAACTGTAAACTTTATTTCAATTACGAATATTTTATATACACTAATTTTCAAAAAGTCCAGTATTATTTTTAAATTACATCATTCGTTCGCAGAATAACAGGAATAATTCTTTAAAATTATTTGTACTTACAACATTTCATCCAGATTGTAAGCAACAATATCTTCAGAAAATCCACTGTTCCATAGAACTGCTAGACTTGCTACAACTCAGATAATCCAAACCAACAATAATTGTTTCAATTCACAACAAAGTATTTGATTAGTCTGCGAGATAGATTTTGGGCCTCTTGGAATGGCTTTTTAAAAGAGCTTCTTCAAAAAACTCTTCTATCAAATTTATTTTATACAGAAATTACAATATGGAATTTAGTTACAAGTACGTTATATGCAATAACGTGTGGAGAACGAAATAATTCTAAGTTAACTTTCACTAATTAAATAAATTAGAATTACGGTGAGTAGCTGAACTATTAGAAATGCTAAAGTTGTGAAGCTCTAGACTGACCGGCCATCTTGGGCTCTCGAGGGTATTTATGCTATCTCTGCCCCTCACATTGCTTATGGGAACTGCAGAGCTCATGTCTGCTTATTTCTTTATACAATACAACGTATTACTTGTTACAAATCTCAATTCTAATAACAGCTGTCTTATAACTTACGGTGACCTGCACCTACAGTATCATGTTGCGTCTGGAATACAATATCTGTTTTCGTTCTCATGTCTGGCTTGTTGAACTTTTATTAACCTATTATTATGTCCTTCAATTTATACATTGTAACAATCTAACTTGTATTTTAATAATTTTGTTTGACTACATATATATCCTAATTTGGGAGATATGTAACTTACGCTCTCAACGGTGCAAAATCAATTATAAGGAAACTTAAGTTAGATGCAACATTGTATCTCCAGGATAGATGAATAAAGGTTATTAAAAGTTCAAAAGCAAGTTGTGAGAACGGAGGTGAATACATTGTATTCCAGACATAAATGATACCGCAGATGCAGGTCACAGACGGTTAAGAAATCGCAATTACTTAGAAATTAAGATTGATACATTGTATAATGAATAGAATAAAAAAATAAGCAGACATGAGTTCTGCAAGTTCCACAGACATGTGAGGGGCAGGGACAAAATAAATACCCCGAGAGCCCCATATCAGTCAGTCAGTCTTGAGTATTTCAGCTTTAACATTGTTGTTTGCTTAGGCTACTCACCCTTAATTAAATTCAATTAATAATTCATTTTCGACTTAGTATCAATAATATCAGCTTGTCAAAATTCTATATGTAATTTCTGTTTAATAAATAAAGATTGTTACAATAAGTTTTGGAAGAAGTTTTTAAAAGACTGCTCCTAGGGCCCGACACGTAACTGGCGCAGACGGTAGGATTCAGAAAGGCATTATGAATCCAAAAATCGGAGAACTAGTGACCAAAAATTTCAATTCCCAATCTAGGGAAACCTGCACAAAGTTGGAAGAGGTTCAAGAATTGACCGAACCGAACCAAACAAATTTGGACGAGGAACAAGAATCGACCGAGCCTAAATCAAACAATACTTTTTTGCAAATTTATTGATGCTAGCTAGTAAGCAAATATTTTATGTATGTACAGAATTCTTTTTAATTATTGCAATTTATGCCATTTATGAAAATAACTCACTCATTTTTTAAGAGAAATTATTTTTATTACAAGAACTTATTTTTAAAACACGAGAATTTATTTCTATACAAGAGAACCAGAAAAGACCATTTACATGCGCAAATTAAGTACAAATTATTACGAATGAATATTAATACGAAACAAAACAAACTTATTTTAGCAAAACTAAAGAATAAAAAAATAGAACGCAAAAAATTTTACAATTTTATGTACAGCAAATACTATCACCAAAAGTTTAATGTATAAAACGCAATTCTTATAACAATTAATTATAGAAACGATTATTTAAAGCTCAATCTTCATTGAATTCTATAAATTAAACACTCGGTGTCTAAATTATAGAAGCATTTTGTAATTATTATTAAATTAACAAAGCGTGCAGATTTAAAACGCGATTATTATATAAATTATTACCGGAAATCATCACTGAATAAAACCTATTCAGGAGAATTCAGCTTTATAAGTATAATTAAATATTTTCAGTAAGAAAGCATTCAATTATACAGAAACATTTGCGCAATTTATTTCAACAAAACTTATCACCGAGACTGATGTTACACCATTCGCGGACTTAAAACTTTGTAATTTAATAATTTTAGTGTATAAATTCTAAAAGAAACATTCATGCAGTTACTGTAATGAAACGATTGACTGAAAACTTCAAACTCAATAATTGGACATTCAAGGTAACGAGACAATACAATTGACGGGAAACATTTTATGCACTTATCAATAAAACAACCTACGAGGACGAGATAATTAAAGCAATACTTAATTACTGGCACAAAAACGTACTAAGTATAACGCAATTATTGCAAGGAATTACTAACCACATAAAAACCTTTTAGAAAATTAAAACTCACGAAAACTATAACATCCGCGAAGTATAAAGATATACAAATCTAAGGCTACAGCATTGATTAGACATTACCAAGCAGAAATTCCTCAATTTAACTATAACACCGTAAAACTACGTATAAAATATAAATAAAGCAATTCCATAAATAGCCCAATACATTCCAAACTGAGAAGTAACAAACCAAACCGAAGAATAAATCTCAATTTATGCAAAACTTGATATTAATTAAAACCGAAAGGAACCTTTATCGACCATGAGTTCAGATATAAAGATTTTTCTGGAACGCATTCCACAATACAAAGGAAAACAAGCTTTATTAGAAAATTTCATTACCGCGTGTGAAATGTTTCTGAAAATCTTTTGCAAACCAAAAGATAACGAACGAAATATTTTACTTTTGCGCCTAATAATAAGTAAACTAACGGGACATAGTCAGCCGAGACGATCTAGAACAGTGGAAAGATTTTAAACGCATATTGATAGCATGTTTTGGCGATCAAAAAAACATCAAATGTCTTATCCGCGATCTAATAAAACTAAGAATAAAAAGTAACCAATCCCCATATCATTTTTGAATAAAATAACGAGCAATTACATTATCCCTTAAATGTAGGGCTAGTTACATATTCTGCATATATATTTATATATATATATATATATATATACATATATATATATATATATATATAAGTACGATTAAAAGAGGAATTATTAGAAAATTATAAAGAAACTTAAGTTAGATGCAACATTGTATTTCAAGGATAGATAAATAAAGGTTATTGAAAATTCACAAGCAAGTTGTAAGAACGGATGTAAATCCATTGTATTTCAGACGTAAGTGATACTGCAGATGCAGGTCACAGACGGTTAAGATACCGCAATTATTAGAAATTAAGATTGTTACATTGTATAATGAATAGAATAAAAAAATAAGCAGACATGAGCTCTGCAAGTTCCCACAGACATGTGAGGGACAGGTACAATATAAATACCGCGGGAGCCCCAGATCAGTCAGTCAGAATTGAGTATTTCAGATTTATGGTTGTTGTTTGCTTAGGCTACTCGCCCTCAATTAAATTCAATTAATAATTCATTTTTGGCTAAGTATAAATTATATCAGCTTGTCAAAACCTTACATGTAATATCTGTTTAAAAAATAAAGATTTGAATTTTTTTTTAAAAAGACCGCTCCCAAGGCCCGAAACGTAACTCGCTTTATAGTAAAATTGATGCAATTTTCAGTAAAATAAATGACAATTTCTTATTAAAAACCTTACCTTGATACCAAATCAATGATACGAGTATAATATCAATTCATGAACTAGAAAAAGTGTAATTTCTACACGGAATGGTTTAATGAAGGTTCACGTTTCTCTTATGAATTATTATGAAATCGAATTTTGCCCTAACTGGCCAAAGTGGTACTTTTTTTTCTTATCATTTCCTTCCACATTAAAATATAAAAATTTATAAATAACACGAAAATTTTATTATTTTACTTTTCGCCTTCCTCAGGAACACAGGTTAACACAACGCGTCGAAGAACAATCTATGATATCTTACCCTAACATATTCTCCATTTTAGAATCAACTTGCTTCTTAATTTTACCCGGACAATTTTTCCTTAACTTCATCAGAATAATTAATTAATTCCTCAATTTCATCAAGACAATTGGATCTAACTCTATTTATCTCTCTTTCATTTTCAATACAACAAACATCAATGCAATCAATATCTTTAATGATTCTCAATTCATTATCTAACTCTTTATAACATTCCCCAATAATAATAATAATTTTGCTTTTGGCATAAAACTTGATCTTAAATCTATTTATTAGATCCTTTAACTTGAGTCCTGGTACAATCAAAATCCATATTGCTTTACAACGCTCCCTGCGTTTAGGTTCAAAATTACCATACTATCAATCGTTGCCAGCTTTTCATCGTTTGGCCCTATATGTTTCATATTTTCTTTACTACATTTTTATGGTGTTTTATAAAATTTTTAGAAATCAAACTGGCTTCTGCCTCAGTATCAACTTAAAATTTTAATAGTTTAAAATTTGCTGTCCCGCAGTAGCTGGACACGACGGTCTCAGCGTCGTTAAAGTGCCTTACAACTCTAGAGAGTTTTTTGGCTTGTTGATGATGATGATTGATGTGTTGTGATGTTATTTCTTTGTTGGACTTCTTAATAAATATGTTGGACTGGACTCCACGAGACCTGCTCCTGGCATCCTCTTGTTTGATGCAGTGAGCAGTTTCCTAAATCTTCCCCTTGGATGTCCTCCAACTACACGATATCCGAATCCTGGGTCCACTGGCCTGTGGTTTTCGACCGACAGGATGGCTACTCGCCACAGGCCGCTCCATCGTCAGGTAGCTTGTCTAAACAGGACTGACGGATGTGCATTCCCTACGACTTCACTTGTGTACCCATTCCTCGGCACCCCGCATAGCTGGAGAACTCCCTCAGGTCGTCACCGTTCCGCTGTTCACCTTTGATCGCCCGTGGTGGTAAACATACGTCGCTGCCTCGTTGGCGTCTGGGCAACAACTGAAATTTGCTGTTCAAATTCTAACGTACTTATCTTCCTATGCATCAACCTAAACTAAATTTCCGCTTTGCCTTTGAGCATTGATCATTACACGTTTAATTTATGTTGTCAGTCCTAGTAGCTGCTACACTAACTTTTTACTCATTTCAAAATATTTTGGGATTCATTTTCTCATCTCCAGAAAATTTAGACAACTGTACTGTCTTCTTTCGTCAATTTGTCTACTTCTACCTCCAGTTTATCAGGATTTGTCTTAACTTCATTATTTAATACTGTTACACTCCGATTTACTGCGCTAACTTCCACCCTAGTGTTCTACACATTTTCCCTACAGTTTCTTATCAATTCCCTACGGTAATACTAAACATCATCCAATCTCATATTTATATTCGTTTTACCTCTGTTATATTTGGGTCAACCAATTCCCGAATATGTTGTCTCATGAAGGATATAACATTGTATAGTTTATCATAACTCTGTTTTACTTCCTGGCTAGGTTTTCGACTGAATTCTTCCTGGTTTTGTTTTAATTCCCGACTGAATTCTTCCTGATTTTGTTTTAATTCCTAACTGAAATTTCCTGATTTTGTTTTATTCTTTGTATTAATTTTTCCCGACGTTGTCTTTCTTTCTATATTAATTTATTTTGTCTATTGTTCATACTTATTAGCAAGTTCATCACTTCCCTCATACTTGGTTCTGCTTTTACTTGTATATCACTTTTTCTCCCCCCATTGTATTATAAATTTTTCAAAAGATTTAAACAAAACAAAACATATTCTTTAACCAAATCTAACTGAGTAACGCCCCTAATTTCTGACCTATTAACAAAATCGAGCTTGAATGTTTAATCGAGCTAATTACAATGTGATTTTTGAGCTCCTGAGATGGGTCGCCAAATTTATCGTTATGTGCTGAAATGAAGTCACTTTAGTTGAAATCAAAGCCCTTAGTTGAGCCCCCAATATTTATTTGCTGTGATAATGAAGTAAACCTTACTTCCAATCACATCGGACGCAGAATTTCAAATCTAAATTTAAGATTCCACTTCCTCGACTATCTTAGTAGAACATTAAAAGGTTCTAAAGCTCTAACAGATTAGTGTATTAAGCTTCCCTAAGATTCTAAAGAACAAATATGCACAAACAAGAAAAGAAAATAAAGAAAAATGAAAGATTTTTACAGCATTAGATCAAGTAAAGTTAACAAAAGAAAAATCAAAGTTTTAACTTGCACCCACAAAAATCACATGTTGCACTTCCAGCATCAGAGCATACTGTCGCAGCCGGTCTTATTCTTTTAAAACTATACTTTTTCTCAACTCTACGTGTAAATTTTCCTTTGTTGTACAAATATATTGAGATTTTAAATCGATTATACCTGCTACTACTTCTCACAATAAAACTATTATATACCAATTGGAGATTTAAATATCTTTATAAAGTCTTATACAAAACAAATCACAAATCTTAAAAACTACTCCAATCTCTGATCTCTGGTGCCGGAAATAACTCCAGACTCGACTGTCCATATTACATGTGGATTAGGCTACGGCGATACCACGATAAAAAAACGCGCCGCATACTCTATCTCAAGGTGGTGTGGAAATGAGTTTTTTAGCCAAAGCGCATATTCAAGTATACTTCGCGGCGCTGGTACGCCAAAACCATCAATTTTACAAAAAAAAAGTTAATGAATAAATTGTAGGAAATTATTTCTAGTTAAATTTTGTATATAAATATTTTTATCGTAAGACGAGTCAGAAAGGAAATATTATCAAAAAACTGCTATTAGGCACCATTTTCCAAATTGGCGGCGCGAGCGGCAAAGATACGAGATGGCAAAGTTGAAATTCGGAAAGGACACATCGAAATTTATAAAACTACCAATTTTCAAAACTCCCGGAAAACTTTCTAGGTAATCTCTTTTTTCGAACCAAATGACTGTACTATATTGTTTCTACTGTTTCTTAGTCGGCTTCTCAAGTACTGATGAACTTTTCCCCCTACAAATTGGTATAATCGGAAGATCGTATTTACTATCCTTGCGGTGTGCTCAAGGGAGATATGGATCTAGGTCGCGTGAATTGCTTACACGTGAGTTGGTAGAGATTCCATTAATTTATATTTGAGGGACGGGAACTAGTGTTGTTGATTTCTTAAAAATTGCAAGGAGTCTTGTCGAATTGATGCTCTAGTCGTATTCGGGTTCTTTATTCTTAGCTCCAGCTGGACCACTTGATCTGTTCAATGTTGCTTTCCTTATTAGTGTTCTTTTTAGGAAAATCGATGAAGATATCCCACATTCCATTACTGAATATTAATTCAAGGATAAATGTTATGAGTCATATTTAGTTTGGTCTCCATAATACCGCTTTCTAGAAAGGTTATTTTGAACCTTGGGAAGCCATTTGATCAGCAGATTTCTGCTTTAAGGATAGGTACTTGTTCCTTATTTACTTGATCCGTGTCCGTCTGCTACTTCACAAATTGTTTGATAATGTACATATTTGCAAAGTTTTTTTAAACACTTCATCAACTTGGTAGCCTATGTAATTGATCCGATCGAGTTTATTGGTTACGTCGAGGTCACCAGTGTGGCGGTGACAAAGTTTGGACACATTTGCGTAAAGACTTATTTAGAATGAATTTTAAAAGTTGCCCTTGAAATAACAAATTACATGACAAATTAACAATAAACGTTCATGTGATGTAATAGTTCTTGCACTAACAAAGGTAGTGTTTAAATTCGTACACTTGGACTTGAGAATCAACTGACGTTTAGGATTGTTATGGAAGACGAAAGTTGGATTTACTTCTGGAGGGCATACGTTAAGTTTACCTATTGTATGTGTAGCGATGACGCTGTGCGTTCGGGCAATGGTTTTAAGTTAACTTTAATGCAACTTAATAAATTCTTCGAAAGTTATTAAAATAAAGAAAAAGCTTGTGCTTTTTACAATCAATGTAGCCGGTGACGCAACTATTTAAATGAGTAAAAATCTGCTGCAAATTTGATGCTTAATGACTCTACGGTATTTGGTCGCGGCGGGCTCTATTTTGTAAAGGTGCAGTGAAGCATTAATAAATGAAAATTAATCTGACAACGTGTATGTTATCATGCGTATGTCGGGTTATATCTGTCTACTGAAATAAATTATTTCCTGAAATCAAGATTTATTTGTTGTGTGGTAGTTCTGTATTAGCCCGGAATATGGGTGGTTTCAGATAATATAACAACAATGTTACTAATCGACGTATGGAGGTACTTTTGACGCTAGATATATAACTACAATCTCCTATCCTAGTCGCAATATGGTATAGTCCAGTACGTGGGTCTCAAAAAGGGGTGTTTAAATGCAGAAGGTGGGATAGTAGCGATTTTTTAGTATTTTAGTATGTTGTTAGGCTTGGGGCCCTAAAGAGAAATCTAAGTTTTTGACCTCGAGGCGCATGTACTTGAGCCGCCATTGGATTTTAGGTACAAAAATTTTGTTTTTTTATAATAACTCAAAAACGGTGTCTTTCACTATAAATATGTTCTATACAAAGTTAAAGAGGACAAAATTTTCTACATTTTTTGTAGAAAAATTTATTTGTAGCACACATATGTTAACAGTTACAGATCCGTGAGGTTGCACTATTTGAATAAAAAGTGTTATATTTTGTTATTTGGCTGTTAATAACTAAAATAAATAATTTAAAGAAACGCGAATCATACTGAAATAATTTCTAAAGAAACTCTACCTTAATTTTGATTAATAGGTTGCCCAAAATCTTAACGGATAGGCAGGTAGCGAGAGCACAGCTGCTGTCTAGTAGGTATTGAGAGAGGGTCATAAATGACCTTCAGTGCATTGAGTCTGTATGCGTGAGTGTGCTTATTGTCTAGCTTGCAGAAGGTTACGCTGTTAAAATGGAAAATCCCCAAGTTGAGTTGTGCTTTATTTGTGAGAAAACTTTAAGTGAAAGTGACGTTGTCGTTGTAAAGGAAGGAGGTGTAGACACTTTTAAAATCGAGCGAGTTACGAGGTAATCGAGCACATACGCGCATTTTGAGAACACTATCTTCTGTAACTGTGCATGGTCATGTCAAAAAAATTATATTAATGAAAAACTGATCGCTACGTATTTTCGTAAAAAAAATAACGAACCTCAAATAGCGTCGACATCCCGCAGATTTAGTATATCGACTTTTAATTTTAAAGCACAGGTGTTTTTTCTGTACTGAAGAAATTACACCGGACTTTTTAAATAAACAAAAAAAAAGAGGACACCACTCGTCTCATCGAGATTTCGTTTGTATGGTGCAACAATTGGGAGTGAAAACTACAATTTTAAAAGCTGCTGAAGAACGGGATGTTAACTGGGGACAGGAAATAATAAAAAGGATTGAGCATGTGGCAGACTTGGTTGCAGTAAAGGCAAGATATCATATGTCATGTCAGAAGCGTCTGTATAAGCGAGTGCCATTGGGAAAAAAAGAGGATATCCGCCTGCAACTAATGTTGACGAAGCGATGGGATATATTTACTCGTATCTTACCGAGAATTCTGAAAAATGTCAATTTTCGCTTGATGAGCTCATGGGCCAAATTGAAAGGGAATACCGTCCAGATCAGAGAACCGTAAACGCTCGTCTTATGAATAAATATGAAGAAGATATATTTATCATTGAAAGACATAAGCAATCGCCCGTCGTCTGCTTCCGGGACACAGATTACAAACTTATAGCTGATCAATGATATGCGGCAAAAGGTTAAATCCCGATGAAGAACGGCTTCGTATTGTTAAAGAAGCAGCAAACAGCTGCTATTATTTTGGCAGATATCCGTTCGCAGGACTATGATATGTGAAAATATCCACCATCCAATAGTTTTTTAAATAAGGCCAATTCTGTAGTTCAACAAACTTTGAATTTTTTTTTGAAGAAATAATTATAAAGAAAAAGCGAGGTTCGTTTGTCAAATGGATTAAAATATGCGAAGCATTATCCCATACTGTGATCTCTGCGGCTAGACCGAGATCTTTCTTGTCTCCGATTTTAATCGGAGTTAGTACATATTTGTATAAAAAATTCGGCTCAGAAAAACTCATCAACCTGCTATCATCGTTGGGTTTTGCGGCGAGTTACGCAGAAAGGATACTTTTTAAAGCATCTCCCATTATGCGCCCGGAAGGATCGATTGACGAAACTGTATTTTCTCAATTTGTTTGTGACAACGCTGACCACAACGTTAACATTATGGACGGCTTAAATACCGTGCATATTATGGGAGCAATCCAGTGTGTGACCCTTCATAATGCTGTGTTACCCGATCAAGAAATTCAACGTTTAAAGCACATTCCAATGGCACAGGTTGTTGGAGATGTTGGCACTGTTCCTCTTGTATTTTTCAATAAAAATCAGAATACAGGCTTAAAAACTATACAAATTATAGACTTAGAAGAAAATCATCTTCTTTCAAGAGACATCGTGCCTTCTTCTCACGATTTTCTTTGGCTGTATGGCAAGTGGTCAAAATTAAATCTACCTAGATGGATCGGTTTTATGGAAAAAGCAACAGCTAATGAGTCTTTTATGCGGTCCAAGATGTTATGCAACAATTGCTTGGCAATTTTTTTAAATCGACAATTCTGAGAGCAGATGAAAACGAGGCATTTAGGGATGTTACGACAAAATTTAAAGAAGCGTTTGCAAAATTAGAAAATAAGGGTTCTACAGCCAAACTATGGATTCAGTATTTTCAAATGGCCACTTTGGTAAAGCATTTCATTGAAGCGGGGCAATGGGGAACTGCATTGCATCTAAATACTGTTCAAAGAATGCTGCCCTATTTTCATGCAAGCGGCCATTTCTTGTGTGCAAAATGTGTTCTTCTCTATTTGCAAAGTATGTTTGATTTGTGACTCAAGACGAATCTAGTTGAATACAAAAATTCACGACAGAAATGTTGGTCAGGCATTTGGTCCGACATCACCGTCGAACAAACATTAATGCAAATGATGCATAGCTCTGGGAGCCTAACTCGTGGACGAGGAATTAGCGATAGTGTACTGGCTCATTGGACTTTGGGAATGATATCTTTGCACAATGTTTGCCAAGCTTTTGAGAATTATTGCGACGTTCATCTTGATACATCCGAGCAACATGTCGATGCAAGGGCTTCACGTATCTCACGAGATGATCAAAACCTAAAAAAATTGTTGCATTGGTTTTCTCAGCATTCTCCTTATCCCGAAATCAATTCCCTTGTTTGTATAAGCACTGGACTTATAGGAGATGCAACGATGAACTGTCATTTGTTCGGGGAAATGGGTTTAAAAAGTTTGAACAAAATGCTTAACATTTACGAAAAGTGTGAGGCAATTAAATTTAAACGAAAAGATAAAAATATCCCACTACTAGGAGTTAATAGCAGCATTAAAGTCGGCGAAGAAACAATTTGCCTCAACCCACTAATGCTGTTTCAAGGGATGTACATTGCTAAAAAATCCGAAGACGAGATAAAAGATTAACTTAAATACGAGCTGGCCCATTTCCTTTGTCGCTTTTTTAGAAGCAGATATGCGGAAACGAAACCAGTCATCTTTATATTTCGTATTCACACCGCTTTCCGATGAATTTCAATTTAGAGATAACCAGATTAATGTGGTGAATGAGGGATATCTCCTACACAAAGTTGTGCAGCACCGAAATGATTTGTTTAGAGCGATTTGTGACAAATATGTTCGATATGTGCAAGAAAAAGGTTCCCACGCAATTGTTGTTTTTGATGGATATCCAACTGATGGTGGCAATACAAATACAAAGACCGCAAAAAGACTTTGTCGATCAAAAAAGCACGTGTCTGCTTATGTCCTTTTTGCCCTTTTAGCCAATGAAAAAAATTAAGTTCGTCTTGTATCGATGCTGAAAAGCAAATTTGAGCTGCCTGCATTTACAGTTAAATAAGCTGAAGATGATGTCGATGTGCTAATTGTCAACACTGCAATTTCATTATGCAGTGAATCAATATTTGATGCTGTTTTTGTGGTCGGAAAAGACGTTGACCTTTTAGTACTTTTGACAGCCTTAGCAGCAGCCAAAAGTTCTATTTACTTTCGTAAGCCTGGAAGAGGAAAAACTGCTGGAGGATATATTCAGCAAGTAGCCTAAAATATAAAGAAGCAACCAAGCACATTCTGTTCTTGCATGCCTTCAGCGGTTGTGACACTACGTCATCCCTATTCAATCTGGAAAAAACTAAATTTTGTACGCTGTTAGAAAAGAACAGAGCGGTTCATAAAATAATTGAAATTTTTTAACCAACAAAAGATGCCACGCCAGAGAAGATTGCCGAGGCCGGAGTACGCTTTCTTGTAGCTTTATATGGTGGCAATATGGATAAAGAGAGTTTTGAGGATATTCGTTTCCAACGCTTCGCGAAATCTCCGCTGAAAAGCAAATCTAATCTTGCCTCTTTGCCACCGACAAAAGACGCGGCGCAATTCCACGCTTTTAGTACGTACTACCAAGTACAGAAATGGAGAGGCATAGAGAAAAAACCTGAAGAGTGGGGTTGGAAGCATGACGCTTACGGGCTCATTTCCATAACAATGGCGGAAAATCCAGCTCCCGATTTATTATTAAAATCGTTATCTTGTAACTGCAAAAAGGGGTGTGGTGGGACATGCAGCTTCCGAAAGGCTGGACTTAAATGTTCGATTGTATGTGGCTTCTGCAACGAAGAATCTTGCGGAAATATGCCGGAAATCCGTATTAAAAGCGAGGACGAGGATTCTGGCTACGAATAAAAATTACGACCAGGATACAGACAACTACGACCAGGACACCGACAGTAACCAACCTGGACCATCGAAGCGTACTAAAATGTAGTAAAAATTAATTTTTGTCATGCTCTAAAATCATAATTATTCTTAAATTTAAAAAAAAAAGCGATATATTTTTCGTCTTTAACTTTGTTTACGAAGAGTATAATACTGTTAAATAATAATATACAAGTGCCTTTTAGTTTTTTTTTTATAATTACGTAAAAATATAATGATACATAATAAGAATAATAATATAAAACTCAACCAAAATAAAGTTTCCGCATTTTTTTTCAAATAGTGTAACTTCACGAAGCTGTAACTCCTAACATATGTGTGCTACAAAAAAAATTTTTTCCACAAAAATGTAGAAAATTTTGTCCTCTTTTACTTTGTAAAGAACATCTTTTGTCGTAAAAGCCACCGTGTTTGATTTATTATCAAAAAACCAAATTTTTGTACCTAAAATCCAAGATGGCGGCTCGAGCGCATGCGCCTCGAGTTCGAAAACTTGGATTTTTCATTAGGACCCCAAGCCTAACAACATACTAAAAAATCGCTACTACCCCTCCTTTTGCATTTAAAAAAATCCCTACGTACTGGACTAATAGACTTATTGTCCCTTTTGTTTCAGGTGGCCATAAAATTATTGTAAAGATCTTATTACTTAAAATTCTTGCTACGCCGCTTCTGAAAAATAGTAATATTTTATTGATTTCCAGGTAGATATGTGCATCTTTGTGTGTAGTAAAAAGTTGAATTTTCACGTTCAGTTGGAAAGGTTATGTGCAAGTAATATACTTGCTGCCTAGAGAGATGGTTTAATATATTTATTTATTTCGCTATACCTCTGCATATAAAAATAGTAATTACACAAGCCAACAAAAATATTTTTTTTGAAAACTTTTTTCACGTTAATAGGTGATGTTTATAGATTTTTTGAGCTGAATCCAAATCTGGTCTTGGTTTTTTTGTATCACGCACAGTTTTTGAGCAATCTGTTTTTTAATGATATGGTATAAAACCACTATAGTATATAGGGAAATTAATGAAACGCTATGTTAAATCATAAGCATGGTTTGTATTTACAGTAAGCTATTTAAAACAGTGACCTAATGTGCCATTATAGGTTTATATTGACATTACAGGTTTCACTTGTCAGCTGCAGTTGGTTTATACTTCCGTTCTCTTTTTTCTTTGAAGCTTCTTATGTAGCTTTTTCTTCGATGTGTTGCTTGCTGAACTTCACGGTGAAGTGACCAACAATAGTCCCCCATCATGTTGGTGTTCCAGCGGCCCTGGTAGCGTTTTCCCATCACTTTAATGTCTTGGTGAAAACGTTCGCCTTGCTCCTCGCTAACATCTCCCAAATTGTCCCGGAAGTAATCAAGGTGGCTATTCAAAAAGTGAACTTTCAGGCTCATCAAACATCCTAAATTTTTAAACTTCTTTAACATGTTAGCTACAATAGAAACATGTTCTGGATCTTTTTTATTCCCCAATTGTAACGACTTGCTTGAATGATATCCATGCTTCTTTCTCATTTACGGTCATTGTGGATTCAAAGTTAACGTCAAACATCATTTTTCTAATGTCAGGTCCGACAAAGACGCCTTCTTTTAGTTTAGCTTCTGAAAGGTTTGGAAACTTTTGGCTGAGATACTTAAAACACGGTCTATCTTTAGGCAAAGCCTTAACAAACTGTTTCATGAGTCCTAATTTTATATGTAGAGGTGGAGGAGCACGTTTCTTGGATCTACAAAGTTTTTGCGTAGAATGTTCTTCTCACCTGGGTTTAAGGACTTCCTCGCAGGCCAGTTCTTTCTGCACCAATGTTGATCCCTAGCCCTTCTATCCCATTCGCACAAGAAACATGGAAATTTGGTAAAACCAGCTTGCTGACCAAGGAGCATGCATGTTACTTTTAAATCACCACATATCATCCAACCATGAGCAGAATAGTCTATGTTATTCAACACTATTTCTAGATTTTCATAACTTTCTTTTATATGTACAGAATGGCCAACAGGTGTAGATGCGTACATGTTACCATTGTGTAATAAAACTGCTTTTAAACTTGTTTTGGATGAATCCATAAACAGCCTCCAGTCTTCTTTTTTGTATTCAATACCAAACTCGTTCATGAGACCAGAAATGTCTGAGCAGTACACTAAATCACCTTCTTGTTTAAAATACTTGGAAAATTGCTGCTCTCTCCTTCTATACACATGAATGCTGGTTCCAATGGCTAACAAGTTCTTTTCTTTCAGTCTAGAGCCAAGCAATTCAGCCTTTTCTTTAGTCAAGCCCAGATCCCTAACCAAGTCATTAAGCTCGATTTGTGTAAACAATTTAGGCTCTACATTTTCAGTAGTACAATGGAATTCTTCATCATCTTGTTCATTTGACTCCGATTGCACATCAGAAAGTACTTCAATAGAATTTAAATCATCTGGTGGTTCAGGGACCGGTAAATCTACACTGTGCCCTACTGGTCGGATGGCAGACGGAAGATTAGGATAGCTTATTACCTTCTTGTTTTTTGAGTTATGACCAGTAATATCAACACTGCAAAAATAGCAATCATCAGAATGATTTTTCGGCTCCCTCCATATCATAGGAACAGCAAATCTAAAGGTTTTTCTCTCCTTTTTTGACCATTTTCTTAGATCTTCAACACAAACATAACATACCTTATTTGGTGCGCAAGATTTCTCCTGATCACCAAGTTTAGTTCCAAAATATGATAGATAAACCTTTTTCACAAAGTCTGTAATGTTTCTTTGGTGTTTTTTAATCACAAACTCACCACATTAATAACAAAAACTGTCAGCAGAGTTTTTACAACCGCGATTAGACATTTTACTGAGCACACGTACTAGAAGCGTTAAAGTGAGAGGTTAGGTTGACAGTAAAGAAAACACCAGCTGTTTGACCAGCAAATGTTTTTTGGCAGTGCTACCAACATCATCTACATCCATTAGACCTACTTTTCCAATTTACTTATAAATATTATAATACTATAAATCTGTTTAAATTCTTTAAATATCGCTAAACGCAAAAATCTCGAAAAAAATGCATTTAACTATAAGATGTGAAGAAATGTTAGGTGATTCAGTTTTTTAAGCATCATATTTGGATTCAGCAACCTAAAAAACATAGTAAAAAGGTATATTCATTAAAAAAGTTTTTTCATCGTTGGCCTGTGTTATCCTTTGAATTGCTGTTTAAGTAAATAAATATTTCGTATTCGCTGTTCTTTTATATTGTTCTTTTAAACACAAAAGAGATATAGGCGACAGTGCAAACCTCCGCTATTTTTAAATACATTATAAACTTTATCTATACGGCTATTATGTTAAGTGCACCATTAAAGTTACTTTCCTAATAATAATAAACATGAAAAGAAGTGCACACTACATTATGCATAAACTGCTTAAGGGAAACTGGGAGTGGAAATTACCCTTTAAAGTTTGTACAAGCAGTAAAATAATAAACTAAGTTAGAAACTCTTACATAAACGTTGGAAAAAGTAAATTTACATGCATAATTTCGTACGGTTCAAGTAACCTACCAAGTGCACCATATTCCTAATATTTATTTTAATAACTACCAAGTGTGAGTGTGAAGTTTTTACGTAATTCAATTAAATATAACCAAAACTTTTCCCAAATAAAATTTTTGACTCGACATACATTTTTAATTTAAACTAGTAATTGAGAAAGTTTCAAACAGTGTTTTATTTAGCTTTATTAAACAAGCAATAAAAGGGATTCTAGCAAAGCTCTCTCGAAGCGTATGACACGAAAAGCAAAATTGATGACAACTTTTTAAGATTTCTTACATAAAAATTTAACGGTAGTGTGAAACTAACAAGGGTTATTATCAACAATTAAGTAGATCCTAAGGCGTTTATGTTGCTTTTTTGAAATACTGGCGCAATTTCTAATTGAACAAGTACGAGGTTATAGATTCTCTTAAATTGAATTTCATAGTTTGTAAGAAGCAAACTACGGTTTCTACACATCTATCTGCTACCCTAATTACCATTTAGATATAAAGCATTAGTGCTTCTTGATCAATATTCAGAGTATATAAAAGTCGATGTCTTCGTTTTGTGTACTAGAAGTAAATTCGATAACATGGCTCTTGATGAACATAATTTTAAAAGCTTGCGCTACTCGCAAAGTTCATGCATAATAAAATTAAATCAAATTGCATTTATCAGTACACAACCTGCAGTAACTTCCAGACTTAGGTAGATACCATTTAAAGGAGTCAGGAAGATAATTGCTTTGTATGCTTTAGCACACAATGACCTGTCGTATATATTTTGAGTGTAAACCGTTTTAAGAGAACCACGCTGGGAATTAATTTTATTATTATTAAAGAAATAGGTGCAGTAGGAAAAGCAGACAGAAAGAGATAGAAGCATTCTGGAATGTTGTGCTTCAGATGTATGAAGATGATAGCATGAACAGACAAATAGATTATAGAAATAGTAGATGAATAAAAACATCTGTGGAAAACAAAAAAAAATAGAATAAATAGAAGGGCAGGATTCGTTCTAAGGCATTTTTGTGAAATAGTACGAGATATATGGCAAGCAGAGATAGGAAAAGAGAGGTAGAGGTTGACCGAGATCAGACTTCCGCACGCAGATAATGATAGATGCAGACTGCAAATTTCAAAGAAATGTGTAGGTTAGTTCAGACTAGGAAACAATGATGGTACACGCCTAACCAGCTCCGGGATTGAAGACCTGATGATGATGATAAAAAACATGTACATACTGCCCATCTAAAATATACATAGTTTTAAATAGTTAAGATAGTTCGTTACTCAACTTTTTTTTCCAACTGAGGTTATGAATTACTCGCCGATATTCGGGAACAAAAAACGGAAAACGGGATACGAACGGTTTCAGAAATAAAGAAGGACAATCTTACGTTTTCATGAAAGTAAAGGAACAAAAAGAAAGGAAAAAATTGAAAAGTTTCATGGTTAAGTAAAGAAGGAATGAGTTGTTAGTTAAACGAAAAACAACAAAGCGAAGGTAAATTATGTATGGTTCGGAAAATAACACTTTTAATTATATGACAGATTAGCAAGCAGGTTTTAACAGGATTTTAGACAAGAAGCTTTGTCGCCAGCTATAAATAAATGTACACTGCCATTAATATGCCATGAAAAGAATGAAGTAAGTCACCTACTTCAAGAGTCATAACAGAATGATTCCAGTTGCTTCGCAACACTGTTTAGATATTCCTTAGACCACCTTAGATCACCTGACAACCATATTTCCAACGAAAATTTAAAGGTGGAACTTTAGAAAAGGTAATTGCGGATAAACTAAGATTCGGGCTGTATATTATTATTATTTCATTTATAAACTCAATACAAAATATAACATTACAAAATACATTGGTATTGGTAACTATAACTATAAGGAAACAATCCTATTTATCTTATAGCCAGGTTTGTACGAACAATCCTACAGGTATGGAGTATCACTGTCTTCATCATCAAGTGTGCAAGTCTTATAGGTATTGAAGCACGGTCTAAATATTTATTAAAATTTACACTGACTAAACCGTCTACTGATATGATTATCGGAATTATATTTACACTCTTTAATTTCCAGTTATTTTTAATTTCAAAAGCGAGTTCGCGATATTTTGTTATTTTATATAGTTCTGTATCGTTCAAGTTATTTGAAAGCGGTATGGACACTTCTATAATATTTGCATAGTTTTCAAGTTTATTTATTATAAGAATATCTGGTTTATTGTGTGTTACAGTTTTGTCGGTGTAGATTATCCTGTCCCAATATAAAATAAAGTTTTCGTTTTCTAATATTTTGTCCGGTACGTATTTGTAGTATGGTGTTCGATTTACTGTTAATTTATAATTGACGGCCAAAAATTGATGTATAATATTACATACCTCGTTATGTCTTCCTAAATATGCAGTGTCAGCTAATTTTTTGCATCCGGATGTCAAATGTTCGATTGTTTCTCCATTGCATTGGCATAGTCGACATTTATCTATAATATCTTTGTTTCCTAAGATATAGTGATCATAATTATTTGTTCTTATAATTTTGTCTTGTATGGCTGTGAAAAATCCTTCAGTCTCGGTATATAAATAACCATTTGTTAAAAAATTGACTGCCAAATTTTTATTTATATTTTCATTGAAAAGTAGATTTGCATATCTACCATGTAGTGATTTATGTTTCCATTCATTAATATTTTCTTCGTTTGTTGAAACAGGGATACTATAATTTTGATTATTTAAATTTAATGGTGTATATCCATTGTCTAAGTTAATAAGATTTTTTAAAAATGTTATATCTGTCTCTAGAAAATGTTCGCGCATATGTTGGATTTGTTTACTGCATATGTATTTAATGCTTAAAAGTCCTCTTCCTCCTTGCTTGCGAGGCAAATATAGACGTTTGGTGGAGGAATTAGGATGTAGTAAACGAAATTTTGTAAGTGTTGTTCGGGTCAATCGGTCTAACTCTTCTAACTCCGTTACACTCCATTTGATGATACCGAACGAGTGTGTCAATGACGATATTGCATAGGTATTAATAGCAGTAAATAAATTTTTTGAATTTAGTTTTGTTTTAAGTAATTTGTTTATGTGTTCCTTGTATTTTAATTTCAATTCTTGCTTAATTATTTTATGATCGATACCTCTACGTTGTTTAAAGCCCAAATAGGTGTAATGTTCATCTGGTGTTATTTGTTTGATATTTATTATTTCTTCTTCGGTGTATGTAATTTTGCCTTTACAAAGTTGTAAAGTAGCACATTTATCAAGACCAAATTTCATATTAATCGAATCACTAAAAATTTTGGTTGTTTGTATTAATGATGTCAGTTGTTTTTTATTAGACGCGTATAGTTTTAGATCATCCATAAAAAGAAGATGGTTTATTATAGTTTTGCGTTTCGTGTCTACTTTATAACCAAGTTTGGCTGTTTAAGTAAGGTCGAGAGTGGATTTAGTTATTATTATTATTATTATTATTATTATTATTATTATTATTATTATTATTATTATTATTATTATTTATTAATAATCTTATACAATAGTATATACATATGGTATAGTATCGGTTATTATACTATAAGGAAACATTTCAATTTATCTTATAGCTAAGGTATTGCGTACAATCCTGCAGGTATGGAGTATCACAGCTTTAATAATTAATGTTGCAAGTCCCAAAGGAATCCCAATACATTCTAAATATTTTCTGAAATTTTTGCTAACTAGACCATCCACAGATACAATGATAGGTATGATGTTTACAATAGTCAATTTCCAGTTGTTTTTTATTTCGAAAGCAAGTGCATTATATTTATTAATTTTGTTGGTTTCGGTTTGAAGAAGGTTATTTGAAATTGGAATGGAAATGTCTATAAGGTATGCTATTTTTTTAATTTTTTCTATAAGTAGTATATCCGGTTTATTGCGCATTACAGCTTTGTCCGTATATACCAATCTATTGCGGATAAACTAAGATTCGGGTTGTATATTATTATTATTATTATTATTATTCTTTATTTCTCTCAAAACTACATAAACATAATAATTTACATAACTTTGGTAAGTAATTAATAAGTTTTCATTTCAGATACGCTTATTAACTTAGGAACATACGTACTAAATGACATGTTTGTAATATCACTGCTTTTGCACAAATACAGTATAACTTTTCAGATAATCCAAGTATTTTTAGGTTTTTTCTTATATTTTTGGTGAGGACTCCATTAGTTGATATCACCAAAGGTATTGTTTTTACTGATTGTAAATGCCAAATACGTTTAATTTCTATAGCCAAATCGTTATACTTTTCAATTTTGTGTTTTTCAGTTTTTATCAGTTTATGACTTAAAGGAACAGCAATATCGATAAGAAATCCTTTACTATTAATTTTGTCAATATTATTATTATTATTATTATTATTATTACGAGCAATACACACGTTGTTATAGTTGCTCCGCGATTAAATTACATTTGGTACGGAAAAACGCATTGTTAAATAGTTCTGTGGTTTTAAAAAGTTATATTTTATGATTCTAACTCCCGTTATCTAATATCTGCAAAAGTATTTAAAATAGAAAAGATAAGAACAATGAATTGTGAAAAGTGTGCATCCAAACTTCCAAAAGACGGAAATTTTATAACGTGTAAGTTTTGCAACAGCGGTTTACATTATGCGTGCGCTAGAGTGGCAGAAAATACATACATTAGAATGTCGGCCGCAAAAAAAGATGCTTGGGATGTAGAAAAGAAGAACCATCGCAAAAGTCGGTATCGCTAGAGAATCTTGAAGAAAGCAATGTTAAGCAAATGTTAAACGTGATATCAAACAAGTTAGATGAGTACAAGCAGGTTGTGGGTTGTCTGTGCAATGACCTAAAGGGACTATCAGCGTTTTATGATGATTTGAAGCGCGAGGTAATTGAACTAAAGAATACAAACAATGATTTAGTTAAAAGCGTACGTACGTTATTGGATGAGAACATTAAAAAGGATGCAAAAATTTCGCTTCTTGAAATTAAAATAAATCAACTAGAACAGAGAAGCCGTAGCGTGAATTTTGAAATACACGGAATGGAAGTAGTGCCTGAAGAACAACGGGGTGGTTTCCTACAAGGTAATGTTGAGAAATTAATCAAACACCTAGATGTAAATTTAAAGGAAGGTGATATTGAGGTAGTACACCGTTTGACAAAAAAACGCCCCGATGCAATACCGGCCGTAATTGTGAGATGCCGTTCTCAGTTGATTCGTGATTCCATAATAACAAATAAAAAAAAGGTGATTAAAAATGATGATATTCTTGGAAATAAGAGTGATCGAAAATTATTCCTAACTGAAAATCTAACGGCGTACAACAAATTCCTATTATGGCGAGCTAAGCAAAAGGCAAGGTATGTGGAGTGGCGTTTTATCTGGATTAAGAACGGTAAGATATTGGGAAAAAAATGTAATAGTCAACAAGCGTAGTACGTATTGAGAGTGAGAAGGATCTAGTAAAGATACAATAGCGTCATTAAGGTAGTTTCCAATTTAGAAAAAAAAATAGTCAATATGGCAGAGTACAATGAAATTAACAATACTATTAGGTTTAGTACAATTAGTAGTATTACAGAATATGCAAACATAATAGCTGATAATGGTATAAATTCCTTGTGTGTTATATGTTTTAATGTAAACGGCATAAAAAGTCATTTTGATGAGTTATTGATTTATATTGCTAATGTACAATTTGATATCCTAGCTTTGATGGAGGTTGGTATTAACAAAGATTTAGTCTCAAACTTTAAAATCAATGGATACAAATTATATTCAAAACTGCGAACGCATCAAAAAGGTGGTGGCTTATTTTTATATATCCGTAGTAATATTGTTTTTACCGAAAGTATTTTTAATTCTATTACATATGAGAATATAGAAGGAATTGTAAATTATCGAGGAAAAAGTATAAAATTAATCATGGTATACAGACCTCCAAGAACTAGTATTAAGGGGTTTGTCGAAGAATTAAATAGTCAGCTGGACCAAAGTAAACAGTGTAGTAATTTAATTTTTGTGGGAGACGTTAATATTGATTTAAAAAAAGAACATACAACAAATGCTGAAGAACCATATGAAATACTACTAACAAGTAACGGTTTTTATAAATGTATTCAGGACTATACGCGACAGGAAACCTACAACGGCAGATTAGTATCGTCATGTCTAGACCACCTTTTTATACGCGGTATTTATGATAAAATAGTCTCAACAGTAATTCAAACAAAAATATCAGACCATTATATGATCACACTAAATCTATTTATTCAACCAATAAAGTTAAACACAACAGAAGTGGAAAGCTTAGTGTTAGATGAAAAGATTCTAAGACGGTATTTAAGTAATATTGATTTTGAATTAAACAAAAAATACAATGACCCTCACAAACTATATACTGACATTGTAACAAAATTTGAGAAATCGTATAAAAATTCTGAATGTATAAAGCAAGCAATATATACACATAATATATCAAAACACGAATTTAAAAAATCGTGGATGACAAAACATCTCTTTTTATTAATTAAAAAAAGAGATGATTTATTTAAGAGATGGAGAAATTCTCACTTACAAAAACATCAAGAAGAGTATAAAAGATTTAGACACTGGTTAAACACGAAAATTAGAAAAGAAGAAAAAGAATATTATGCAAAAAGGTTTAACGAGGTTCGATTAAATACGAAAGATATGTGGTCGTTAATAAATCAACTCATTCATCCAAAAGAAAAAACAAACGTTGATCAAATAATAAAACAGCATTTCCCACAATTAGATGATAAGTCAATTGCTAATGAATTTGCTTTAACATTTTTAAACAACATCAAATCCATTACGCACAATTGTCTGGTTGAATTATCACAACATCAAACACAAAAAGAAAATATAAGTAGTTTTCACCTGCCATTAGTAGAATTAGACTTTGTAAATAAGGAAATTCAAAAGCTAAACATTAAAAAATCGCCAGGAATTGATAATGTTAGGTCAAAAGATATTATTTTTTTGAAAACAGAGATAGTTCTAGTCATACGCAAATTAATAAATCTAATAATAAAAACTCACAAGATTCCGGAAAAATTAAAAATAGCTGTTGTTAGACCCATTTATAAAGCCGGTAGCTATGCTAGTGTTTCAAATTATAGACCGATCTCAATATTACCCATAATAGAAAAAAATTTTCGAAAGACACGTTGTAGCAATGATGTATAAATTTCTCAACGAAAATAACATAATAGCTACAGAACAATATGGTTTTATAAAGGGGAGAGGCACAAGTAAGGCTATAGCAGACTTTACAAATAGAGTATACAATAACTTAAATAATAATATCCATGTTCTATGTCTGTTTGTTGATTTTCAAAAAGCGTTTGAAACAATTAATCATAAAGTTCTTATTTCAAAATTAAAAAATATAGGTGTTTGTGGACCATCAATACAACTATTCGAAAATTACTTGCAAAATTGCAAAATTAATAATACCTTAAGTAGGGATATACATCTTAACGTTGGGGTTCCACAGGGATCTATACTTGGACCCCTACTGTTTATCATATACATAAACGATTTGCCGCAAATAATTAAAAACAGTATAACGCTAATGTTTGCTGATGATATTGTATTGATTTCGTGCCACAAGTCGTTTAAAAAAGCAGAAGATGCATTACAAAAGGACATCGATGCGATTGCAGCCTGGTCTCACGATAACCATTTAATTATAAACGCTGAAAAAACAAAAATTTTGCATATTACAACGCCACATATGGAAAAAGTAACAGCGCCATTCCTTAAACTACACTCATGCAAGTGTTTTCAACTACAAAAAGGTGAAATGCGTTTGTGTCAAAACGACTGTAAAATAATATCAACTTGTACACAGTATAAATATCTTGGTGTCGTAGTAGATAATCACTTGCGTTGGGATATACACATCAAATACGTATGCAATAGACTAATGACTGTATTGATCAAGCTCTATTATATAGCTAACATGGTCCCATTCAATGTACGAAAAACTATTTATATAACGCTTGCTGAATCGATAATTAGATATGGATTAGAAGAGTGGGGACGTGCTAGCGATGTATATATGAATAAAATAGATTCAATTCAAAAAAGATTATTAAAATTGGTAGTTAACACCAACAATAATGACTCATTTCAAAACATTTTAAATAATAATAACCTATTAACGGCAAAAGGTATTTTACAGTATAACATTCTACTAAATACTTTTATTGATGATAAACATTTGCAAGTACAGGAAACGGAATATAAATTGAGAAACAAAAAATATATCACACCACAAGTAAAAAACTCTTACGGAGAGAAATGTTTAGAATATTTAATACCAAAGTTGATGAATGAATTACCGCAAGACTGTAAGTTATGCCTAAATATGAAATCACTTAAAAAGTGCATAAAACAACACTTAAATAGTAATATTTAAGTGTCCCAGTGAAAAAGGATGAAGCTTATTAGCATATTTAATTAAATTAAATTAATTAAATTAATCAAATTAGTTATTTATATAATAGCAATACATAATACATAAATATTATATGCATGAGAAAGTGTGAATATCAGTGTGTGTATATGTGTATATATGTATATATGTATATATGTATATATGTATATATGTATATATGTATATATGTATATATGTATATATGATATATTATATATGTATATATGATATATGTATATATGTATATATGTATATATGTATATATGTATATATGTATATATGTATATATGTATATATGTATATATGTATATATGTATATATGTATATATGTATATATGTATATATGTATATATGTATATATGTATATATGTATATATGTATATATGTATATATGTATATATGTATATATGTATATATGTATATATGTATATATGTATATATGTATATATATATATTATATATGTATATATGTATATATGTATATATGTATATATGTAAATATGTATATATGTATATATGTATATATGTATATATGTATATATGTATATATGCGTGTATATGTATACGTATAAATATAGCTAGAGGTATAACATAAAAATATGTATGTATGTGTAGATGTTAGCATTAAAATTAGAATTAGTTAAACTGTATAAATAGCTATTAGTTAAGGTTTAAGCACTTTGTGAGGATAGGTTTAAAACCATAAACATCCTGGTCAGAGTAATATGTTTAAGTTATAATGAGTTACTTATCTTTTCGAATATCTATTTATAGTTAAAAGATATGTGTTGCAGAGAAAACAATATGATTTAAAACAGTAGGGGGTTGAGCCAAAAATATGTTTAATTGATATGAAAAACTATTTATTTTTTGAAATATTTATTCTTAGGAATTATTAAACTGTTGTCACCATGTCAAGCAGCCTATACAGGTTAGCTTATGGTGTATGTAATTCACTGTGCAAATAAATGAATTGAATTGAATTGAATTGAATTATTATTATTATTAATATTATTTTTGTTATACCTTGACAAGCAAATCATGTTGCTTAAGGTGTGATTTGAAATTTAAGTAAATAAAAAAGTTTTGAATTTTGAATTTTGAATTAATATTATTATTATTAATATTATTATTATTATTATTATTATTATTATTATTATTATAGTGAAAATGAAAAGAAATATTAGTCGGTATCTGTTTAGAATGCACATTACAATTTGTATTTACATTTATTTTTTATGTATCAAGTAGACAAGTGTAGATGACAATTCTTATATAGACAGTAGAAATTTTGTCAATGTTTATCAGTTCACTAATAAATGTAGTTTTGTATTAAAAGTCATTGAATCCTACTCCAATAAAAGAAATAATTACAGTCCATTCTTCTGAGCTATCTAATCAGCAACAGTATCCGCGCTAGAATAAGCATAGGCGCCGAAAAAGAGCAAGTATTTAATACTGCTTAAATGTGAGCAACAATTGTCAGAGGTTCGTTTAAAATCTAGATGCTGTCTAACCAAAGTTTAAAGCACTAAAGGCTTTGCAGATATCAGGCTGGCTTTCTAAAACCTCCGAAGTTAGAACGTAGGGAGAGTTAAAATTTCATTTGTTAGCTTCTTTAAGCGTGTAACAAGTACAAACAGTGTTTTTCTTACAGCGAGAATTTAGCGATTCAAATAGTTTAAGGTCGAGCAATGAATCGGATAGACCAACCTAGAGAAACCTTAGGGTGATAACTCTGAAATGATATCTCAATACACTTTTGGTACAAATTCAGACAAATTTACCTAAATAGTTTGAAAATCGCATCTGTAATACAAATTTCTGGCATTAAAAATCAATTAATTAGTTTAAATAGTGAAACGCCGCGTTAATTACGGTGTAGGTGATCTTACTAGCATTAGTCTGTAAATCTTTTATAAAGAGCATTCCTTATTCGAATTCTAGTGTTAGAAAAAACATAGTAGATTAAAAAACCTAGTTATTCTTAAAAATCAATTAATTTGTAAACGATACAACATTTGAAACATTTCTTACCACAACGATAAATAATTTCATGGTAAACGCTCAAAATGTAAGTCAAATAACAAAGTAACGACGATAAAAATGCTTAATCTGCCCAAAATAGCACGTTATTCTAAATACTATGCAACAGACGTTTACATTTAAAAAAGTTGTTTGACAAATGTAAGGGTAAAAACTTATTTTACCTTATATTTCTACCAAATTTTTTTAGAGTTTTAGGTAGTTGTTGGAGAACGATTAAAAAATTTTAGTTTTTGTAAATTTTTAAGTATCTATAGAAAAATGTTTGAGGAATTTTTAGTTAATAACATACGTCTCTTCAATACTTCTTGTTCTACAAAGTATTTCGGCTCTACATTTTAAAACTACGCTTGGCAGTAGAATATGACTACTGAGGCTATAAAGAACAAATCCAAACGAAAATTTCATTTGTACTTATCTAAGTATCATAGACAGCAAGCGATTGCTACACATTCAATAAACAAGTTCAAAAATATATCCTATTTTTAACACTCAATGAACATTCATATCTTATAGTACATATAATTGTACAATGGATACTAATTATGTTAAGTAAGGTAAATTGTACACTGATTTGAATCTCCCGCTATAAAATATTGATAGTAATATTTTATGGTGGGATATGTTTTGTGTACAAACAATTCCAGAACTACGTACAAAAATTACAAATGAGGCAAATTTATGAGCCACGGTCTAAATCTAATCAGTTTCAACAATATAAATTTATAAAACTTGGTTATTTAAATGATAAAATAACCTTGAGTACGTAATTAATATGTCATCCTTTTAAACTAAATTGGCGCCCATCGAAATTATTAACTATTAATAACTTGTCCAATGGATGCAATTTTTAAAACAATTCGCATTATCAAAATTATTACATTACTTTTAGCTTGCAAAATAAAGAACGTTGAACCTGGAAATTATAAAGATTTTGCAAAAAAGTTTCTATATCGACCGACGGACAGCAATTCTTCTCACAGCTACCAACTAAAGGTTACTCCACAGTTTGCCTTATTTGCGCTCAATTTTGATACTCTTGTAGGTAAGGGTATTTTATAGTATTCTTTTTGATATCAAATTCATATATATATATATATATATATATATATATATTATGCTGTAATTATAGGGTTAATTTAGAGGTAGGTTAAGTCATTGTGGTCGTAGAATAAGCAAGGGAAACTTTCAAGCAACAGAAGCACGAAATTATAGATATTAAGAGAGTAAATAGGTTATTATAAAAATTATTAGTTGCAAGCACACTGTATATAGCAGTACAAACAATTAAAAAACATATCCAAGTGTAGCTACTAGCAGAGATTAGAATTTAAAAAGGTAACGAAACGCATTAAAATTAAATCAGTGAAAAACCTGCATGAAGTGGCTAGATAACCATTTATAAAGTGTGTAAAGATATTATCGTAAACCCACGCAGAAATTATGCTTTATTTAAAAACGTACGTGATCTAAGAGAATCACAGTTGTTCAAAAATCCAATTTATTGTGAAATAAACAAATACCAAATTTATTCAATGTAGATTAGAATGAAGCTAACAAACAAAACTACGTGCTCAATATGTACGAAGTTGCTGGGATTCCTGAAGTAAGAATTAGGTATGACAGTTGAATTACGTGACTTCAAGCAACGCATCACACAATTAAAATACATACAATTGGTAAATTTTCCCAAACATAACAAGTGATAATATACTTGAACTCGCCTAGCACGTGAAGCCAGCGAATCACAATCAAGAGTGGGACGATCTTATAAATATCTGGAGAATTGAATATCAAGTTAGTATACTTTAAAACTGGGCAGTGGCTATAATTGAAAGTGCCAAATATTTACGTGAATAATAGATATTTGTTAACAGTGAAATTATAAAGCGTAGAATTGTGAAAATTATGCCGTATTTCTGAGACGTAAGTAAATAAGATTTAGGAAATTATAACATTTCTAATAATAAATAAAACAGGGCTCTGGATGTCGTTCTGGATGTCGATCTAAATTCTTCTCTGAATGTCGATCTGAATGTCGATCTGAATCTCGATCTGAAGGTTGATCTAAATTACTCTCGGAATGTCAATCTGAATTTACCATCTCAATTACGATATAAAATACAATCATAAACAAGTAAAATAATGTTACGATTCCTGTGGAACCATAAATTACGAGACATTACGATCAAAATACAATTTTGGAGAATGTTGCCTGTTCAAGTTTTATCTCAAATATTTTTGATATGATTTATTTTTAAACTGTTTTATCTCAATCATAATTTAAAGTGTAAAAGCCGACAAATTGGGGGTTTCTTGCAAAAGTTTTGTGAAAAGTTACAGATAGCTTGAAACGTTTCAATAAGTCTTTAAAGGTAATAAAATCTCGTCTTGCTGGCTTGATATTGTAATAATTTGACAGATGTATATTATACAAATAGGGGAGAAGATAGTTAAAAGTGTTGTAAATATTCAATCATTATACCATGTATTATAGAAGTGCTTTATTTAATTGAATCAGCTAGTCGAGGCAAAAGAAAATTATAAATTTACATTTTCACAAGTGTTTGAGCGGTAAAGGAGGCTGTGAGAGAATAACAGGGCTTAACACAGCATTTTATAGCACCCAATTGTAAGGTGAGGCTAGTATCACAGCATAATTATGGCACCCAAAACCGTGGGGCCCAATATAAGAGATATAACTAAGGTATATTATTTATCCTACAGTTATTAACACAGCAAAATATATATATATATATATATATATATATATATATCATATATATATATATATATATATATATATATATATATATATATATATATATATATATATTGTTGTGGGTAAATAGGTGTACACAATAACATTTTAGCAACCGTGTATATAAACATAAGATCAAATTATTTGCATGCCAAATTAATTAATTTATATAGTGAAAACTGACGGTTATTAAGGTATTTTTCTATTTTTAAATTGAAATGTGAAAATTATATAATTGAAAAAGTTTTAAAGTATATAAACAACCCAAGGATACGCATAAGTAATTATAACAACTCCTAATCAAACGCATGGAAGCAAGAAGGGAGCTTTCTTGAATAGAAAATCAATAATTTCAAACGGAAATATTGTTCATTTTAAAAGCCAACGTTCGGTTGATACAAATACTACGAAGCGAGGAAACCGAGAATTGTTATTTTCAACGGTTGCTTGTTTCAAGAAACACCTGTTGTTATATGTCAGGTTCGTAGAATATAAAACGAACGTTAGCACAAAATTCCATAGAAAATGTTTGCAACGGTCAATTTGGATAAGCTGCTACAATAACCAGTACCTTAAGCAGTGATTGGAATAAACGATCGATAATATAAAATGGACAGAGAAAAGTATAAACAAAGCGTTGGATTGAAGTCACGTAAGATATACATGGGTATTTGTGAAGGACGACTACAATATCGATTTTCTGTAACTCAAGAGGGGTTCTAAAGGAAACAACAAATATGTGTAGAACAGAAATGGATAGCTGATAGGTGGAGCGTGGTGACGACAGGAAATTATATCATTGGTTGACAGCCAACAGTTTTCGAGAAGTGCGCGTACGGGAAAGTAAGAAACGAAATTCTATGTAAACAGCATGACGGACGGGAGAAACTTTTCAGAAATTATAGTTGGATACGTTCAAAATTTTAGAAAGCAGCTTGGAAAATAAGCTTAACTAAGGGGGCTGGAGAATGATATAAATACACAAACGAATATATTAAAGCTCTCTTTTCTTTCCATTTAGATTTGAATACGGGTTCAGATCTACAACCTATAATAGTTTTAAAATTACTTGTTTGAATTGATAAAACGAAGTCAATCAACATTCATGTAATAAAAAAAATAATTTTTACAATTTTCGAAATTTTGTAAATACACCTTTCAATCAATTAATATCATATGGACTATTTATCTCAAAATTTATATTCTTTTAGTTTATAATAAAGTCGCCAAAAACAACACTCTTTACAAAAAAAATCTGGAACGTCGAGACCTCTTTATGATTTAAACGCATGCAATGTTCCTATTGACTCTTTACAAGTTTTGGATACTTTGAATAAATTCAGTATTAAAAATTTAAATTAAAAAGATTCCTTAAAATTACGTAGATCTGATCTGTGATCTCCTGATATGTTGGTTCGTGTTGTGGATTAACATCCCCTTACTGTTTCCAATTGAATACCAATGTTCTGCTTAGTTGAACCAATATTTCAGTACAGTTACCCCTTGTTTTCCAAAAATCACCTCCTGCTTTATTCGATATTTCTCTGTATATGCTTTGAATCTTTTCCCAGAAATAGTCCAGAAATATACCAGAAGTATTGTTGTCGACGCAGATTAGAATACTCCAGAAATATACCAGAATTATCGTTTTTGACGCAGATTAGAATTGTTTTCGATGCAGAATAGAAGCCCTATATCATTATAAATATTTAATTTAAATTAATTAACCAATTTCTACTCACGTTTTCTGAAAAAATGGCAAAAACTTTTTATATATTCTTAACACAATTTTTATACAGCTCCATTTTCACTATACTATAAATTTTATTTCTCTGACGCGTAGATTTCTGGTTAGAAGTGATGTGGACTCAACCTGCTTCAAGTGGAAACTGAGCTGCCTGATCACCGGTGGGTGTTAAATAGTTTTTTCCCACTACCTTTGGATTGGGTTTCCAAGCGTTTTGAAGATTGTCACGACCAACCAGGTTTTCTTTAATATTTCAAGCTGATTTCTGATGAAACTCCTTTGTATTTCCGTGTCATGTTGTTTATTTGCGATCTTTGATTGTTTTATTATTTGTTATTGTGGCCAGACTTTTAACTTACGTCTGTGTTTTGTATAGATAATGCTTTTGGATAATTGTACAAAAATAAATGATGTAACTTTAGTGCTGTTCTCGTTCATGTATTAATTTAAACTGATCTTTAAAAGTGCGTTTTCTTATCAAAGCGCATATTGTTCCTTCTTTATCACAAGCGTAATTGCATGAGGATTTATTAGGTTCTTTGTTATCTACTGCACCTTTATTTTAGAAACTTGTTAAACATTCTCAAAGTATTTTAATTACATGTACGATTGTTTCTCTGCTGAATGCGCGTTCTATTATCGAAAAATGTGCTTGCTGGCATTGTTTGAAGTTAATTACGGTCTATATACAGGGTGTTAAATGCCTGCAATTTACATAATGTACGAATTACTTATTTTTCTGCTAAATAAATGCAGTTCTCTGATTTCTATTGCTTTTTATAGTTACTACGCGACCCTTACTACTCAATACACCCCTAAACAACCCCTTATCACAGCATTATTTATATACAGTGTGTCTACTTAAGTTGGCGGCATATGGAAAACTTTTTTATTTTTAATTTTAGGAGAAAAAGTAACTCTTTATAAAAAGTTCTGCTTGTTCTGAAACCTAAAATAAAACCTTCAAATAGCTAAATTTATTAGTTATATACGAGGTTTATCAATAAATATGAATTTGGCGCAAAAGTAAAGTACCTTTATTTTTGATCATTTCGAAAATTGTTATTATAAAATGTTGTTCAGAATGAAAAGTCACGTTCAAATATGCAAAATATCCATCGATTATAAATTTTTTTTTAACTTTTCTAAAATAAAAATTTATTTAAGCTTAAGTGTCATTTTATGTAATCTAAGATGCACCGACAAGAACTGTCCATGAAATGTAATTTCTCAGCATTTCGAAAGACTTTCTTTAATAATAACAGTAGTTTAATAATAATGTAATAGTTTTTGTTACACATACGGATCTTATTATTCCGTCCCTCAATTAATTACCTTTCCTTTTTCGACAATCTTTTAATGCAGACCGTTATTTACTCTTTCTACAAAAAGAACTAGATGATTTTCTTGATGATCTACCCCTACTTGAACGTCAACAGATATGGTTCCAGCAGGATGGTGCCCCATGCCATAGCAGGTTAGATGTAAGACAATATCTTGAAAATTGTTTTAATGGAAGAGTTGTGCATCAGTTTTTGAAAATTCGTTGACCACCTCACATTCCAGCTTTGATCCCACTCGACTTTTTTTTGTGTGGGCTACTTGAAAGAGGTGTCCCTCCAAGGGCCATTCACAAATGTTGTCCATTTAGAACGAACCATTAAAGAAACCGTTCAGAATATATCGCCGACTATGATTAGAAGAGTGTTGACAGAGTTTCGAGATAGAACGATTACCTGTATTTATAGAGAAGGCGGATATGTTGAAGCGGTAGTTAATTGAGGGACGGAATGATAAGATCTGTATGTGTAACAAAAACTATTACATTATTATTAAACTATTGTTATTATTAAGAAAGTCTTTCGAAATGCTGAGAAATTACATTTCATGGACAATTCTTGTCAGTGCATCTTAGATTAAATGAAATGACGCGTAAGCTTAAATAAATTTTTATTTTAGAAAAGTTAAAAAAAAATTTTATAATCGCTAGATATTTTGCATATTTGAACGTGATTTTTCATTCTGAACAACATTTTATAATAACAATTTTTGAAATTATCAAAAATAAAGGTACTTTACTCTTGCGCCAAATTCATATTTATTGATAAACCTCGTATATGACTAATAAATTTTGAAATGTGAAGGTTTTATTTTAGGTTTCAGAACAAGCAGAACTTTTTATAAAGAGTAACTTTTTTTCCTAAAATCAAAAATAAAAAAGTTTTCTATATGCCGCCAACTTAAGTAGACACACTGTATATATATATATATATATATATATATATATTGCTTGTTTAGGGATGTATTGAGTAGTAAGGGTCATGCAGTAACTGTAAATAGCGATAGTAATCAGAAAACTGCATTTGTTTAGCAGAAAAATAAGTAATTCGTACATTATGTAAATAGCAGGCATTTAACACCCTGTATATAGACCGTAATTAACATTAATCAATGCAAGTGAGCATATCTTTCAACAATAGAACGCGTATTCATCAGAGAAATAATCGCACATGTATTTAAACTACGTTGAGAATGTTTAACAAGTTTATAAGATACACGGAAGATAAGACAAAAACTTAATAAATCCTCATACAATTACGATTGTGATAAACAAGGAACAATATGCGCTTTGATAAGAAACGCACTTTCAAATAAATAAATAAATACATAAACGATAATAGTATTAGAGTTACATCATTTATTTTTGTATAATTATCCAAAAGCATTATCTATACAAAACACGGACGGAAGTTGAAAATCCGGCCGCGATAACAAATGTTCAGGCAACAATAACAATAGCAAATAAACACTATGACACGGAAATACAAAAGAGTGGCATCAGAAAACAGCTTCAAAAATACAGGGAATGTTAAAGACAAAATCTGGTTGGTTAAAACAATCTGCAAAACTGCTTGAAAACCCAACCCATGTGTAGCGGGAAAAGGCTGTTTAACACACACCGGTGATAAGACGGGTCAGTTTCCACTTGAAGCACGTCGACGCTACGACAGTTTTAACCAGAAATCTACACGTCAAATAAATGAAGTTTAGAATATATCAAATTTATGTTATTGTGAAAGTAGTGCTATGCAACAATTACGTTAAGCATACATAAACAGTTTTTGCCGTTTTTTATAGAAAACGGCTCTAATTCTAATTCTAATTGGATTCTAATCCGCGTCGGATATAATTACAATCATAATTGGCTTTTAGTACAATTCTGGTACAATTTTAATCTGCGTCGAAAAAAATTTTAGTCTGCGTCGAAAGTATTTAAGGGAAGAGAACCCAAGCATATGCAGAAAAATATAAAATAAGGAAGCACGAGGTGATTTTTGGAAAACAAGGTGTAACTGTACTCAAATATTAGTTCAACTAAGCAAAGCATTGGTATTTGATTGAAGACAACAAGAGGGTGTTGATCCACAACACGAAACAACATATCACAGGTCAGATCTACTTAATTTTAAGATATTTTTCAATTTAATTTTTAATACTGAATTTATTCAATTTACCCAAAACTTGTAAAGAGGTCAACAAGAAACATTGCATACGTTAAACTTGCGTAATAAATCATAAAGAGGTTTCGAACGTTCCAGATTTTTTTGTAAAGAGATAGTTTTTGGTGACTATATTGAAACTAAAAGAATATAAATTTCGGGATAAATAACAAATATGAGATTAATTGATTGAAGGGTGTATTTAAAGAATTTCAAAAATTGTAAATATTATTTCCTTGAATGTTGATTGACTTCGTTTATCAATTCAAACAGGTAATCAAAAAGGAGTGAGCAAAAATTGGTCATCGTAACGTTGTGCACTCTGTGTAAATTAAAAAGAGCTAGCCGTGGCATAATAAAATTAAAAGATTAAAGTGTAATACACAGAGCGGTGGCGTTAAGAAAAACGTTTATTACACCGAGTACGGCGTTATCATATCTATATATATATATATATATATATATATATATATATATATTGCTATAAAACCGCCGCACGCTGATGTGATTAACGTTCAGTTTCCTGCTAAATGCCACCGCTCTGTGTCTCTAAATAAACGATACGATAACAAAGAAAGTTTAACCCCCCTAATCTAGCTCCTTTCTACTCGAATGATATAAACGAAACAAACCAAAATTTGTATAATGACATACACTTTACAGTATAATAACTTTGATAATTTGACTTTGCTATTCATAAATTAACCCCTGAATCAAAATAATAACAATCTGATTATGCCCAAATTATAACTCCCTCGAAGCCAGAAAAAATAATACTGTATACTACTAGAAGTACCTTTGAACGTTTAAACGACCTTCTTTCTTTCTACGTAAACTTCTAAAAGGATTTTTCATGGCCCTTTATAAAATAAATACTTCAATAATGCAAAAATGTAAATGTTAAAAAAATGAAACAATGCCTTATGCTAACAACAGCGTTTTCTTTGTTTGTTTCCAATTCTTAGAACTGTCTCTGCCTGTGATTGATCAGCACCCCTGTATTGTTTCCAAATGAGCTATCTTATCTGTTGCGTAATACAATTCGCCCAGTCTAACACTTAGTTGAATAATTTCTCCCTTCGATGCTCAGATACCAATGTTTAAACAAATATTTATAAGTAGTTACGTAAATTCGTCTCTTAGCGTAGTTATTTAAAGTGGTTAATTAAAGTGGTTCATTAGATTAGTTTACCAGAGTAGTTACTTAGAGTACGTTATTTAGATTCATTCTCCAGAATAGTTAATCAGATTTACTTAGAGCCCTGAATCATTAAATATTAAACTAGGGACAGATGAATTAAGACCGCAAAACTAAAATACCTCGGGTGGTTTGTTTCTATCTAATCTGTATATTATAATAAACTTACGGATATCTTAACTAAACCAGAAATCGAGACGTTTTATTTATTTGAGTCATCACAAATCTGCCTGTAAAGTCTTCATGCTTAGCCAATAAGATCACCGGGGTGCCAGCGTAATACATTGCTAATCAAAACAAATGAATCATGATGAAATCATCTCTAACCATTAAAAACTGACATAATGAATTTAACAACCTTTGAGTATGCACCATATCTGATACAAACCAATTTTACCCTAGTAACTTAAAAATTATTTTTCTTAAAGGATATTGTCTAACCCTATTAGCAGGATTTTCTAATACAGAAACTACTAAAATGAAATATGATTATAAGCATTCCCAAGAAATGTCACATAATATCCTTATAGAACTGTTATTCCTCTTTTTTCAAGCATTTAACTATACTCTTAATGAGAAAACTAGGAACGTTGCAACAATCTTCTGATGGAAAGTTTTGCTAACAAACCAAAACTGCATACTATTTCACAAACGTTTTAGCAAGAACTGGTGGTATATAAAAAATAACAGTCTCACATTTTCTAATTACATCCACAGATAAAGTTGAATCAAGATAGATAGCTTAAAGGGGTTTGTTTTCTTAGGAACTCTCCTTGATTGCGTCAAGTTTCTGTAAAGTACATCAACATTCGGATATTTACATACGTTCCATTAATAGATTATGCCTGAATTAATTTGGTGGATAGGGTTGAGAACTTGGTGTAATCGAAACTCAAGCGACTTGGGTAATCTAAACGTGATCCATTGTGTTTCTACTTAAGCAAACAACGTGAACACATCATCGATAGTAAATTTTACCATTATAACTATATTTATAATTTTCGTTAACGTACTAACGTTATTTAACTAGCTTTACAGTGAGAAATATATTTTCCATTTACTTCAAAGGAGAAGTTAGACATCAAAAGTAATTTATTAATGATACAATTTAGTTAGGATCTTAACTTTATAGAAGCAATTTAGAACGGTGATCATTTAATATAAATGGCATTAAAGCTGTAGTACCTAACTAAAGTATATAACCACATAGTAAAGTTAGGGATGATAGATCCTGAAATGTCTATAGATAATGTTGGTCAACTGTGTATGGAACTATGTAAAAAGCACTTAATTGAGGCAACTACTATTACGAGAACGAATGTTTTAAAGTTAGTTAGTTAGAGCGAAGCTTTAAAATTAGTGCTATTCTGCACTTTAGATTTTACAATAGGTCATGCTGCTTTGGAGTTGTTCAACATACGTATTAGAAAGACTAGACATTCAGACGATTTTTCTATATTCAACTATCATTTTATTGTAATAGTACAATGTGCCATAAACTGCCGTTTATCTTCCCTAAACACTGGATTTCTCGTATACCCATTGAATTTTGCTATTTTGCTTTTGTATCCTAAGTATTAAAACTGGAACGAAACAAAAAACAGTCTACCGTTTTAGGAAATAAAAAAAAAATTGTAATTGTTACTTATTAATCTATCAATAATACGATAACCATTTTTTGAAAAGGCTTTTATTTCAGTTGAGCAAGTTTTCACTACTTAAACTAATCAACTACCATTATTATCTTTGTTTAAAAATTGTATATTATTTTTTACACTTTGGCAATTAATCAAGCATATTCGCATCTTCAGGACGTGGAAGAAAAGTATATATATATATATATATATATATATATATATATATATATATATTATGCTGTGATAAGGGGTTGTTTAAGGGTGTACTTTATAGTAAAGGTCGTTTAGAAATTGGAAATTATAATAGAAAGCAGAAAACTGTATTTATTTAGTAAAAGAATTGAGAAATGGAGATAGTTTGTAAATAGTCAGCATAGTTAGCGTAAGAATAAGGAAGACATGCATTAAGTAGATAGTAAATATTTAACACCATGTAGATAAAGTTTTAGTTAATTTAGGTAAGACGAGTAATGATACTTTTAGGTGGAAGCACGCGTATTTTATAAGTAAACATGATAAAGTGTAATTAAACACACATTCAAAAAAGTTCCAAACAATTAGGTTAATACAGAGATAAGAAATAGAGCTTCACGAAGCATCTAAATGCGTACAAATAGTTAACCATTTTTGATATAAAAGAAGATTAAAAATTGCGTAAATAACATGCAGATATGAAAATTAAAAGTCGAATTGCATCAGTTGTTTATGGAAAAGCGATTACTTTCGTCAAAACTCCGCATGTTTGATAACAAAGCACCTACGAACAGGTCACAATTATTTAAAAGCATAGAAAATTACATCAGAAACTACTTTAAATGCAAATATTTGATTGGTTAAAATAAGCGACGAGTTTGTAGACCATACCCACTGACGAAGTAGGAGAGCAATGATATATTAGCAGGTACAGTGATAACGAACTCAGTTTTCAACTCAACAAAAGCCGAAGTGCGCCACTATGAAATAAAGTGATATGTAATAATAATTCAAAGTGAAAAATTGTATAAGTGCGAAGATGAAAATTGCGATTGCCGATTATACGTAAGCAGATTTTGGGGAATTTATTTTAAACTAAAACATATTAATAATAGGGATTCGAGTCAGGGGAGAATGATAACAAGAATTCTAATCTGAAGCCGGGGAAAATAAGCGATATTCTAAGAATAGATGGTATTCTAAGTTTGGGGAAATTGATGAGAAGTAATAAGTCTGAATGAGATGACAATAAATTGGGGTGCATAAGTATAAGTTAATAATGGTAGTCCAGAGGGTGATGGCAACAATTTAAATGCAATGGTTTAAGCGTGTGGATAAACAATATTTCGAATGGGCATGTAATAATCCTGAATTGGGGGAAAATAATTTTTATTCAAATGGGTGGCTTAATGCATGGGAAATATTAGCCGATGCGTCCATTGCGAGAAGGAAATATTAAAGAAATAGACCAGGTTAGATTTTTAGTTATAAGACATTATTTTTCTATTTTTTTATTTGAATATTGAATTTGCTTAATATAAATGAATGTGAAAAAGTCAACAAAACAGAGGACTTGAATACGCATAAAGTGCGTGATATGATAAGAGGTTTAGAACGTTCCACACTTCTTCTTTTATAAAGATAATAGGTTTCTTTTGGTGACTTTGGGTTCGATTAAAAAGCTATATGATTTTGATAAATGAGATTTACAACATTAATTAATTGAAAAGTGTATTTTAAATAATTTACCAAAACTGTACATAATATTTGTTTCATTATATAGAATCGAATTAACCGAATTCATAATTCCAAATAAATGCTAGTCGAGGTCATAAGATAAATTTAATGGGAGTGATTTGATAATTTAAACAATCAAAGAAGAGCTATAAGTTGAATACGAAATTGATAACGAGTAAGGCGGTAACATATCAAATTTTGTTCTTGGTCGACAAGGTAGGTTCAAGATAAAATCCAGTTAAGTTCCTGGAGGGAGATTTATAGCAATATTAATAAGGCGGTCCAACGTCGGAGATTGAGAATTCCAATTCTTGTTTATACATAGCAATATTAATAATTAGGGAGCATAGCATAATTAATATAACAGCCCAACGTAGGGGGTCGATAATTCCAGTAGTTCATAGTAATATATATATATATATATATATATATATATATATATTGCTCTGAAACGTCGATTATGGAAAAAAAGCAGTTTCTTTAGTGAATTATCAATTTTTAATGCTGACAGATGCCCAATTAAGAATTTAAACCACTCTTGAAAAATTCTATTCTAAGTTTGAATTTTATCCTCAGCAGAATCTTCACTGCACGTTGTTTTTGCCATTTTCAACCCCCAATTCCTTACTTGGAGGTAGAGTACACTACAAAATTAACTAAGAACATGACAAAGGTGTATTTGACACAATAATCTGTTAGTCTTCCAATTGTGGCAAATTTAATGATAAAACAACTTTTTTGAAGCACTTCTTATTTTGTTGATACCAACCATTTGTCTAGTACTTCAGAGTACTGGTTGTAGCTCAATGTGCGTTCACTCTTGAGATACAATTAAAATTTTATTAACAGCAAAGTGGTTTGTTGCGAAATCATGGTCGGTTACGGTTGACGAGAAGTTAAAAAGTAGATCACCTGCAGAGGTACTGAAATCAGTTTAAATTTCAGAAATATTTACCCTTGTTATACTCCAAAACAGCAGGTCACTAGATCAATAGGTTGAATAATTTTGAAAGCAAAATATGCTCTAGGAAGAACCTAAGAAATTAACCAACCTTAGAAAAAATAATGAAGTTTTAACTTAAAGTACTCCTGTGGACGTTCAAAGAGAAATTAACAAGATAGGGCTATAGTTGTAATCAAGGTCGATTTTAAATAAAATTTTCGACTAATAATGGTATCAAAATATTAGTAAAAGTTATCTTTGCGTGTCCGAAAAAGAACAAAAAATTTAAGAAAATATGATTTAAATGTTTCGTAATAAAACAACATACAACACGCGATATATACATACCAATGAAACAAAAGGTATGAGATTTGAAAAGTGGAAACTTTAAAGATAAGATTTAGTGGAACCGTGGTACTGGAAAATGGTGTTTAAACGGTACTTCACTATTGTAATTATTTGAATGCTTTGAAATAAACTGTATAAGCTAGTTAAATAAAGACATTTATTGAAACACATACATGTACCAAGTACGAATTCGACCGGTCTCAAAATTAGCCTTCAACGTGTTTATATACATATATATTACTCATATTTAGACCAGGGTAGAAAATTAAATAATCACATCAAATAATTTTAATCACCGTGTATAAGGAATTTCATTAAATAATACGCGTTATTAAAACCATGAAGCATAAATAAACTCGATTGTTTCAGTAAAAATAAGAAATTTAAATTATTTATAAGACGCTTTATATCAAAAGAAGCAGTATTGAAAAGCTCTGCGTGTAATGTAATTATTCCTAAACAAAGAGAAATTACGTGCAAAATTTATCTTAATTAACTCTATTTAAGTAACCGGTAGTAAAACAAAGTGTACATATAATAATTAATATTTAAGTTGTATTCGCTAAAAATGAAAAGGATAGAAATCAATTTTAATTGGAGTTAATTAAACCGTTAATAACATATAATAAGCATAGAAACTTGTAAAAACCCAAGATTAAAATACCACGGAATAAAGCTCTGAGAATTAATATTATATTTTGAACACCTGCGTAGTTTAAATGTCACATTCGGCGTAAAGTTTGCAGATAATTAATGTTTCAAAGAATCTTGGGGAAAACGTCGCATAATAGTTACGAGAATTGTTAAAGCTGGGTTATTTCACACTCCATGTGGACTAAAATAATCGATAATGAAGAGTGTCAATTTGCACCAATAAGAACACGGTAGAGAAGGAAAGAGAAAATGCGTCAAGCAAAGACACATATTGTAAAAGGCGGGATTTAAGCAACGTCACGAGGGTCACGATTGGTTGAAAGTAGGATACAAATATCAGAGATAGGAACAACAATTTCTGTACAAAATTAATTAGTTTTTCTCGGACATGTTTGCGTGCCGTGTGGAATTTCTAAGATTTAAATGGGGCGAGTGAAAATTCGTAAAAATCGACGCGCGAGCGGCAGACTGGGAACATGGCATGAGAAATTCTTTAGAATTACCCGTTTTGGGGAACAGATCGATAGACAGGCTTTTTGCTATATATACCGAGATGAATATAAACAAGCTCTCTTAGACTTTTGACGATTCGATGCGTTAAAAGCTCGTACATACGCGACTTGATTGAAGATGTTAAACCGTGCATTTTAGTTTGATTAAATAATTTAAAGTTTGCTAGTATATTTTAGTGATTCAATAGCTTGTTATTTACGTGCTAACATGAATGTACTTCAGTGCACTTAGATACAAGGTAATAAAATTTAGTTTCACTGTACCAATTAGCAAAATTTACAACGACGAATGTATACACAAAAGTAGGCAGTTTTGGCGTATATTGGTGACAAAAGCACGAATTTCTTTGCTACTTTTCGGGGGTGTTAATAATTAAATGGTTCAAATACGTGTCTGGATCCATGAAACAAGGGTCAGATAAACACAGAGGAGTTCCGGAAAGGCCCAGAAACGACTTTGAATGGATGGTGATGGAGCAAAATTTAAAAGCGTAGAGAATCAGAAGCCGTAAATATAATCCTGTTGAATGGTGTGATTAACTAAAAGAAACGATACTTTGAAGCTACGAGGACAGTAACCTTCAGGTAAATTATACTATTTTGTTTGACATTTTTGTGTGTATTGAATGACTTTATAATTGATTTACTTTAAATGAAGTATAGTGAAATTGTTCTAACCATAAAAGTTTAATTTTAAGATGAAATTTGCTTGTTTAAGTAAAAAGGGGTATTTTGTTTTGATGTTCGGGAATATGATGAAAATTTGGGTATGTCTTTGAGCTCAATTAGACGATCCTGGTTAATTAACGTAAAGGGGTGGTAGATGCTCCCTTTATACTCAGACTCCGGTCTGCTTATATTGTTATATTAATTAGTAGGCATCCAACAAGGACTTTAATTCTGGATGCACATTAAAATGATAATAAATTTAATTTTGAAATTTTCCGATATTAAAAATTTATGCTGAAATTTAATTTGAAAATTTAATGTATTCTGAATATTGATGTAAATAGAGTTAACGTTGATGTTTGTGGTAGGAATGTGTTGTTTAATTTTTTTATGTATGAGGATGAAAGCTATCTAGGTGAGCAGCCGAGGCGAAAAGCGTAGTTCACGGATGATGGAGGTTTCACAGCATAATTTGGCGACCCAAAAGTGAGGCTCGAATTCCAAATAAAATTTTTGTTATTTTATTCCAGGAAACTGGCGATCTGAGAGAGAGAGTTTTTGTGTGTGTATAAATTTAAGAGTATTTTAGAGTGTGTGTGAGTGATTGGAACGTATGCAGAGAAAGGAGTGGTTAAGGAGTCAAGGAGTGGAAATTGGAAGTGACGATAGTGCATTGTGTGGGAAAAATTCGAAAATGGAAGAAGCTGGAGGCAGTAGAGATCAGTCGAGGACGGAATCAGGGGATCAAGGAAATGAGTTAATGATGAGAATGTTAGAGGAAATGCGATTAGCTAGGGAGGAATCCAATAGAAAATTAGAACAGCTAAACGATGAATCGAATAGAGCGAGAGAAGACTCAAATCGGAAATTTGACCAATTAAATCAGGAATTAGGGAATAAAATAGAAAAATCGACGAGAGAATTTACAGAATTTAAAAACAGTCTTACCGTAAAAATGGGGGAAGTTGAAAATAGGGTTGATAAAAATGAGCGTGATATTACAGGTCTTCGACAGGAAATGGGACATTTAAGGTCCGAAGTACGCATTTTCTGTGAAGAAGAGATTAATATAAAAATGACTGAAGTAACGGACTCATGTAGGGATCAGTTAGGCAGGGTAGAACGCGAAGTTAGTAGTATCAAATACAACATGTCAAATTTAACGGGGGATGGTCCCAGATTTTCTACAGGTGGAGTATCATTGGACCAACACATGAAGTTTTATGGCGATAACAGAGTAAATCCACAAATTTTTATTAATAGTGTAAGAAATCTAGTGGGAAATTTATTTGACGAACAGACTAAACTGAATACGATAAAGGCTTTATTAAAGGACAATGCGGAGGCATGGTACAATTTAGTAGGACAGGACATAGACACGTATCAGGACTTTGAAAACAAATTTTACAACATTACTGGAGTGATCACAAACAGGATCAGATTAGGGACGACTTGATTACAGGAAAATTTAAGGGAGAGTTTGCAGGTTCTAGGAGCAATATGCCATCCGCAAGTACAGTGTGGCCAAACAACTGAATCCACCATTGACGGACAGACAGATTATTAAGTACCTATCACGACATTTTGAACTGGAAATTAGACAACACGTGGCCTTACAAAACATCACAGAACGGGAGACGTTTTTGGAATACTTACAGAGATATGACGATGTATGTGTAGGACGGACAAGAGAGATACAAGAACGAAACGTTAACACAGTTAGGTTTGACAACAGGACACCGAATTATCCGAGACGGCCTGACTACAACAGAAATTTTCGACCGAATTGGGAACGACGAGGACAGGAATACAGGAGTAATAGTGCGACTAGGGGACCGACGCCAAGACCTAGTTACACGCGACAGAACAGTTTACCGGAAGTAAACAGGACTGTGACCAGCACGCAGAATAGAGACAGGGACACGGATATTAACACGAGGAGGACGTACGCACAGGTTGTAGAAGGACAACCAGGACCAAGCACGGAAAACAGGATGAGACAGGATTTTTAGAACGTGACAGACCACTAGATTTCTGTGTAAATGTATACGAACATCCACGTGAATTTTTCAAAATTGAGGAGGAAGTAGAGCCAGAAACTGTAGAAAAATTATATTTGCCAATTATTAATTTAGAAATTTTTGAAAATAATGTAGAAGTATTACTTGATACAGGGGCAGAGGCGAGTTTAATATCGGAGGAATTCGTCAGCAAAATTAGGGATAAGGTTTGTGATAGAATTATGCCTATAAAGCGTAGCCATTTAGTAGCTCCAAATAAAAAGAAGTTTGCTGTAGTAAATAGTGTTGTGGTGCTTAGGATAGATATAGGAGATTTAAGCTGTGAACAGGAGTTTGTAATTGTACCTGGACTGAAGTTTCAGAGCATTTTAGGTGTTGACTGTATGATGAAGTTAGGGGTTTTGATAGATATGGAAAGGAAGGTAATAAGGATTAATGATAGGGTAGTGCCATGGAAGGGCAGTTATGAAGTCACAGAGGATGACACGGGGTTAAGTATTAATGTAGTAGAGGTAGAGGATGATGAAGTAAAACAGATCAACACAATAAGATGTCCAGAGGATAGGAGAGTAGAGGTTCAAGCTTTAGTACAAAAACATGCAGAAGTAGTGGGGGTAGAAGCAGCATATCGGGAGCAGGTGAAGGCAGAATTATTTTTGATGAGGTTAAGTGGCAAGTTTGTTTTTAATAAAGTAGATTTAAGGGATTCATTCTGGCGGATTCCATTACATGAGAATTCTAGAAGGTACATAGGATTTTCCATAGAGGGAAAAATCGATAATTGTAAAGTAGTATCGTTTGGTTTGTCGGCAGAAAGGAAAACAATAATAAATGAGAAACAGACATGTGTAGAGACTGAAGAAGAAGCAATATTTAAAAATCATGATAATAGGGATGATAAGTGTATTGTATGTGAGATAATAGGGATGATAAGTATAGATATAGAAGGGGGAGAAATAGGGATGAAGAGTATTAGGATGGTGAGAAGAAAGACTTGGAGGGTCAAGAAGAGAGTTAGATTTAAATAGGATAGGGATAGAATAGGTGTATAGTAGAAGTAAGTGTTGATAGAAAATAAAGCTAGATATAGGATAAATATGGGAGATAATTAGAAATAGGTTTAGGATGAGAATAAAGAGTAAATGTAGGAAGAAAATAAGATAGGTTAAGTATAGATATTTCATAGAAGATTAGTGTAGAGTTAGGAATAGAGTAAGAGTAGGATAGGCATATAGGATTAGGTAGGGGGAAGTAAAGTATAGTGAAGATTAGTTAAAAGTTAGGAATAGGATAGGTATATAGGATGTATATAGGATTAGATGGATAAGTAGGATGAGGTTAGGGATAATTTCAGTTTATAGAAGTAGGTGAGAGTTAGGAATAAGATAGGGATATAGGATAGGTGTAAATATTTTTTGGATTGGAGACAAAGTAGGTAAGTTAGATAGATAAGGGTAGAGAGAGATAGCCAATTTTTTTGTAATTTTTGTCTAAATGCTTTATATTTGAAGTCAAATAAGTGGGATTATTTGTATTCAAATAGGGGGAAAATACTCATATTTAGACCAGGGTAGAAAATTAAATAATCACATCAAATAATTTTAATCACCGTGTATAAGGAATTTCATTAAATAATACGCGTTATTAAAACCATGAAGCATAAATAAACTCGATTGTTTCAGTAAAATAAGAAATTTAAATTATTTATAAGACGCTTTATATCAAAAGAAGCAGTATTGAAAAGCTCTGCGTGTAATGTAATTATTCCTAAACAAAGAGAAATTACGTGCAAAGTTTATATTAATTAACCCTATTTTAAGTAACCGGTCGTAAAACAAAGTGTACATATAATAATTAATATTTAAGTTGTATTCGCTAAAAATGAAAAGGATAGAAATCAATTTTAATTGGAGTTAATTAAACCGTTAATAACATATAATAAGCATAGAAACTTGTAAAAACCCAAGATTAAAATACCACGGAATAAAGATCTGAGAATTAATATTATATTTTGAACACCTGCGTAGTTTAAATGTCACATTCGGCGTAAAGTTTGCAGATAATTAATGTTTCAAAGAATCTTGGGGAAAACGTCGCATAATAGTTACGAGAATTGTTAAAGCTGGGTTATTTCACACTCCATGTGGACTAAAATAATCGATAATGAAGAGTGTCAATTTGCACCAATAAGAACACGGTAGAGAAGGAAAGAGAAAATGCGTCAAGCAAAGACACATATTGTAAAAGGCGGGATTTAAGCAACGTCACGAGGGTCACGATTGGTTGAAAGTAGGATACAAATATCAGAGATAGGAACAACAATTTCTGTACAAAATTAATTAGTTTTTCTCGGACATGTTTGCGTGCCGTGTGGAATTTCTAAGATTTAAATGGGGCGAGTGAAAATCGTAAAAATCGACGCGCGAGCGGCAGACTGGGAACATGGCATGAGAAATTCTTTAGAATTACCCGTTTTGGGGAACAGACCGATAGACAGGCTTTTTGCTATATATACCGAGATGAATATAAACAAGCTCTCTTAGACTTTTGACGATTCGATGCGTTAAAAGCTCGTACATACGCGACTTGATTGAAGATGTTAAACCGTGCATTTTAGTTTGATTAAATAATTTAAAGTTTGCTAGTATATTTTAGTGATTCAATAGCTTGTTATTTACGTGCTAACATGAATGTACTTCAGTGCACTTAGATACAAGGTAATAAAATTTAGTTTCACTGTACCAATTAGCAAAATTTACAACGACGAATGTATACACAAAAGTAGGCAGTTTTGGCGTATATTGGTGACAAAAGCACGAATTTCTTTGCTACTTTTCGGGGGTGTTAATAATTAAATGGTTCAAATACGTGTCTGGATCCATGAAACAAGGGTCAGATAAACACAGAGGAGTTCCGGAAAGGCCCAGAAACGACTTTGAATGGATGGTGATGGAGCAAAATTTAAAAGCGTAGAGAATCAGAAGCCGTAAATATAATCCTGTTGAATGGTGTGATTAACTAAAAGAAACGATACTTTGAAGCTACGAGGACAGTAACCTTCAGGTAAATTATACTATTTTGTTTGACATTTTTGTGTGTATTGAATGACTTTATAATTGATTTACTTTAAATGGACATTAGTGAAATTGTTCTAACCATAAAACTGTGGGGCTCGAATGTTTTTTTTTTTAGGACCAGTTCCCGCATTCAAAGGAGCATTTCACAGCAATATATATATATATATATATATATATATATATATATATTGCCTGTGATCAAGCATAAAAATATATGCGAAAATTTAGGCCATAAAAAAGAGTTTTCTTTATTACCAGCCGACCTAAAACCTGCTAATTTCAACACAATTATATATATATATATATATATATATATATTATAGTGGTTTTAAAAGATCAAAAATAAATATAAACAAAGCAATTTCAAAACACCCTGCATAAAGGAACAACCAGAAAGTACGTGCAAAAATTATATTAGTTAATTCATTTTTAAGTGTCAGGTATTAACGAAATTTTATAAATATTTAATGAAATTTAAGTAGGTTTGCAAAGAAATTAAATGGTAGAAGCCAATGCCATTAATTTATTAATTAATTTGAATTTAATTGAACGAGTATTGAGGTATAATATGCATAAAAGCGTTTAAAAACCCGGTAATACCAAGATGAGACGCGTTGCTAACGTACAAATATATCAGTAGGGTATAAAATACGTGGAATATCCAACTCGTAGAAGTGTTATTTAAAATGTTACGATTGAACACCTGCGTATTTTTATAAAGGTCAAGTTCTGCTTAAATTGTGTAGATAACAAATGGTTACAGAGAATGTCGGATAAACCGTTGCTTATATTCACGGGAAATGCTAATGAGGGGGTTATTTAACTCACATAGACAGTCCACGTAAGGTAGACAGTGCACCAACAAGGATATCGATTTTTCAACCACTCAAGCAAGGTTAGACAGAGATGTAGAAAACGCATAAGCATGAGACCACAATAGTAGGAGGGATTTAAGAAACGTCATTGGATCTACGATTGGTCGATAGGTTAGTTTGACTTGACAATAGACACTAGGATAGTGTAGCGTGATTTTCTTAAAATTTTATAACGAGGTACGGAAATTCGCAGATTTGAAATTGGAGTTGAGTGCAAAATTGTGAGAATGTGTTGTTGTGAGCGGGATTTCGGATAACTGGGGGCCTGGAGAGGTTACAGTCGAAAGACATAAATACTCTAGAGAACTAGGACTCGCTCTCTTGTCTTTTAACTTCGTGCCTTATTATTTCGATCGTCCCAAAAACACGTATGAAAGTTAACACGAGTTGTAAGTATTAACAAATAATTTAAAGTGTATTGCTTAGTGGTGGCCTCTAAATTAATTAAAACGCGGTTAGTGTGCCGAAATTACTTATTTTAATTTGAGGTATCACCTATAATTTGTATCAGCTCGTGTCGGGACATTAAATAACGTAGATTACTGTGAAAGAAGTATAACTGCAATGAAATTTGGAATTTGGTTACACCGAGAAGGCGGCGTTGGCGGATGTATTTAGATGGAGTTCGTCTAGTAATTGAGAGAAACGACCTGCAACCAGATAGAAAATTTACATGGCATCATCTACAGAGCGAAAATCTTCTAGAAATACCAGGTAACGATTTAAATTTGTGATTCCTATAAACTGTGAATATTGGGGTGGCGTATGAGAGTGTTTTTCAAGGTAGTGTGAATTATTTACGTATTGAACAGAATATGTGTAAATAACTTTATTACGGTATTCAACTAGAAATTGAAGGTGTCTAGAAGCTTTTAAACATTCCATCAGAACGTGAAATTTTGTGAAGAGTACATGGCTTTGCTTTTTTTTTTAGTTTTAGAGTATGCAAAGTAGAAGGGCATACATTAATTGGGTTATTATGAGCTCACCATACCCCACAGTTTACGTAGATTATTAAAATAAATAAATAAATTATAATAAAGGAATTTTAGAGAAGGTATTATTCAAGGTCCATTTACTCCGCGTACATTTTATGTGTTTGATGAGTTTAAAATTAAATAAAGGACATTACAAAATAAGGGTTACTGAAGTGTAACGTGAACAATAAAATAATAATGAATTGCATTTGTAAATAGGAATAAATAAAAGATTGTATGTTTGTTGTATTTTGTGGTTTTATTGGGAGTGTGCGTGAATGATAGGATTTATGAATGAATATAGCTATCCAAAAGGAGGTCCTAATGAGCTAGCCGGAAGCAGTTGAAGAAGGTTATTCAACCGAGGAAGAGAAGAAAACGGGTAAGAGATATTTTTTTGACTTATTTAATTTTTGGAAATTTTTCTATTTTTGAATTTGAAAATTTGATAAATATTTTCGAATATATTTTTGTTGGTGAGGATTTTACCCGAGTTCTACGGCAATTTTAATATATATATATATATATATATATATATATATATATATATGTATATAAACAATATAAAAAATCGCTCTTTGAGGAATCAGCCAATTTATATGGATATACGATAGGTTAGAGCGTTGGCGATCAAAGCTGAAAGTTAAAAGAGCCTACCCTGTCCCAGACTTTATATTTTCTATCTTACAATTATTAGCTCGATGTGAAATGATCATTTAGGCGTTGTATAAAAAGTTTAAGTTATTTTACCATCTTATTATCTAATATCCATGTACTAAAATCAACTTGCATCCTTCAACTACCTATAAAATAATAAGAAAAAAGCGCCATTTTTGTTAACTAAAGCATAATTCATAATAAAAATTTCGACTTATGTTGAAAACACTTGGTATATATGTCTACATTTTATGTAATTCAAATCAATGGATAATTTATTGTTGTTTTACTGTAGATCGCTCCACACAGAAGTCACGTAATTGTTCAATATTCTATTCAATAAAGGTTAACATTTGTATTGAAAAGCCTAAATACCACAAGCACACTTTCTATTTATAATGGAACATTTGGACGGATTAGCAATTTGAATAGTCGGATTTTTAGGTTTGGTAAATCAAGTTGATTTTGCACTATTGAGAGCGCTAAACAAATCAGGTTGTAAAGTACAACGATTATTATTGATGCGAATTACCCGTTTTTTAGCAATTTAATACTTTTATAGAAAAGCGGATTCTATAAACCACATTCATTTACAATCTGGATGGTAGGTTATAAATATGACAAGAATAATTTTAAAACAGGATTCCTGATCTTCTGCTGACAAATGTAGCCATTTTAGAATGAAATAGTATTTAATAAAATTAAAATTAGCGCAAGTTTAAGTATTGGTAATTGATACAGTCTCTTCAGTTAATTAATTTTCGCCCATTTTAAGAAAAATTGTAAGTGGACTTATATTTTTTTTAATTAGCTTAATAAGGAATTATTCTAAAGCTTCAAATTTTATTCAAATTTTATTCTAATTTGATCAAATTCAATTCAATTCTAATTCGATTAAATTCAATTTGTTTAGTTGGTTAGCTTTCTCGACTTGGTCGTATTCCAATTAAAACAATATCGACGATAAGTAAATTTGATTGTAACCCATATGTGCAGGTAAACCCTTATTGATAGAGTTTTAGTAATTGGCTTGTATGTAATTTTAGAAGGACTAATAAATCTAGAGCTATTTCAAGACATCTGTAAATAAACCTTAAAATAGCTTTTAAGATTCGTGACTTAATAAACGACCTTTATATCGATATTCAAATTCGCAATTTATATAGTGTTTTGTAATTTGATTGGTTTATATCATTTATTATTTGTATAACGATTTGATAGTCTGGTTCATTATAATGACGACCTCTCCGACATCGATAAATATTTCTACCTCCAGTCCGCTTTGAAAAATTCCGCATTACTTACCATTAAGATTTTGATTAAACCGCATCAAATTACCCCCTTGCATATAATAAAATTCGCGTAAAGTATCGCAATATTCGCCTCACCACTTCTGCTTTTTGAGACAATATTGAACCATCCCCAAAATTGAATTCTGTTCACCCATCAGGTTTGCAAGCCCTCAAGAAGTTTGACTTGCCTGTAGAAGAATGGGACTTCATCCTAGTACAAATGATCCTAAATCACCTGGATGTGTACACTGCCCGCAATTTTGAGTTGCATCAGGATCCCCATCTATCCCATCCTATGCAGAGTTAATTGCTTACTTGGAAAAAACTTTTAAATCTATACCAAATCTGTCGGTCAATCATAAATCTGATTTAAACAAAGTTGTTCATACTAACCACAATGCTAGATCTCGCTCAGCTGTTTCCATGTTAGTACATACAAATCATAATGTCGTTAAATGCCCGCTTTGTCACCAAGGCCATACTCTTTATCGTTGTAACGATTTTGCTAAATGTTCTTCAAAAAATCGCTACAATGTTGTTAAAAAACATCAACTTTGTATCAATTGTCTTAGTAGTTCCCACATTTTAAATAAATCAGATCTACTATTTCGTGCCGCCAATGTAATCAACGTCATCATTCTTTGTTGTGCTTCAATCACATGTCGTCTAAACCCGCTTCCGCTACTAGTACCATGGCTTGTTTCGGTTCTGCTCCCGCATCATCTAAGGTTCTACATTGTACTAGTTCCGCTATTCAGGAACCGCTACATGCTTCCATTCCCCTACCTCTGAGGAAACATTGACTCCGTTTTGCAGTAGTGTCCCGTTGACTTCAAATGTTGTTTTGTTTAATTCGCTCCCTAAACCTCAGTCGTGTTACTTTCCATAGGTCAGGTAGAAATCGCTGAACGTTTCCAGAAATTTCGTTGTTTATTCGACTCTGGTAGCATGACTTCTTTTATTTCGCAAAATAGTGTAAAACGTGTGGATTTTCGCGCTACTCCGCATTGTCTAACCCTTAGTGGTTTAGGCTCCATGCGCTCCGCGGCTATACATGGCGCTATAACCGTTTCGCTCAAAACAATAAGTGCTTCCACGCTTATTATTAATTTCGAAGCTGTCGTACTCCCAAAAATTTGTGAAAATCTACCTACTACTTAAATTCTTCTGAAAATTTCGCTCATCTAGCTAATATCAAGCTAGCTGATCCGTTCTTTGCTCAATCTGGACCGATTGATTTTTTACTTGGCGTGGATATTTTTCATAAAGTTTTATTAAATGGCCGCATCAAAGGTTCAACTGATCAACCTGTTGCAATCAATAGTGTTTTTGGGAACGTTCTAATGGGAACTATTCCTGCCGCACCTTCTTCGCAGATCACGAGCTTATTTTATATAACAGAGTCTGCTTCCCCTTTGGAAGATATTGTCGCTAAATTATGGGAAGTTGAAGAGGTTCCTGAGGATAAACCTTTCACACCTGATGAGATCTTCGTTGAAAAAAATTTTGTTGACACTCTGCGCCGCAATGAGCAAAGACGGTATGTCGTCTCACTGTCCTTTAAACATCCAAAACCTTACTTTCCTGGTAGTCGTGATCTTGCTTTACAGCGTTTTGTATCTTTAGAAAATTGTCTAAATAAACAGCCTGCAGCTTATGAACAATACGCTTTGTTTATGTACGACTATTTAAATTCCAAACACATGCAACCTATTCAACTTGGTTCTTTTGTTATATCCCGCATCATTGTGTTGTGAAAACCAAAAGCATAAGTACTAAACTACGTATAGTTTCAACACTCCCGCTAAAACTCCATAAATGATCATTTGTTTGTTGGGCCCAAACTTCAACCAGATATTACTGAAATTTTGATACAATTGCGCCTCCATCCTTATATTATTACTACAGATATTGGTCAAATGTATAAACAAATTCTTGTTAATCCCGCTCATTGTGACTATCAAAGAATTGTTTGGCGTTTTTCTCCTGAGGAGCCGACTCAGGACTTTCAATGGAATACAGTTACCTATTGGGTAAATTACGCGCCTTTTCTTGCGATACGCACGCTCCTGCAGTTGGCCGCGGACGAAGGAAACTTCTTTCCTGCGCAATCTTCGCAATCACACCTACATCGATGATATTGCTTCTGGTGGGAACTCTATTGAGTCAACAATTGCTTTACGAAATGAATTAATTGCTCTTCTAAAACCGGGTGATTTTAAACTTCATAAGTGGTCTAGTGTTCAACCTGAATTACTCAAAGATCTTTTGTATACGCAACAATTCGCATAACCTCGCTCTATTAAGGATTCTTACACTCAACCTGTGAAAGTTTTAAGTCTTCAATGGAATCCCACCTCAAATACCTCTTGTTTTCTAGTTCAACCACAATCAATAGCATGTACCAAACCCAACTTACTTGCCATCTTAGCCCGTATTTTCGACCCTATGGGAATTTTATCTCCCCTAACTTGCTTAGTAAAGCATTTAATTCAGCGTTTGTGTTTCTGAAATTAGACTGGGATGATACCACCCCGATATACTGCGTTTGTGGGAGATATACCTTCATGAATTGCCGTTTCTTTCCGACTTTGAGTTGCTGCGCTTGCTAATTCCGCCTCATTTTGCAACGTGCAAGATTCATTGTTTTGCTGGCGCTTCTGAATGCGACTATTGCGCTGTGGTTTATTTTCTTTTTGTCACCTATTTTTCTATTGAGGTCCGATTAGTTTGTGCAAAATGTAAAGTTGCTCCCCTTCGTACCCTTTCTTTGCCCAGACTCGAACTGTTAGCCGCCGCCTTGACATCAAAATTATTAACCTAAATCCTCAAAACCTTTCATTCCCATCTTACGTTTGATAAAAAATTTTGTTGGTTCTTGGATTCGTCCCCCCCTCCCCGCGCTGAAAGACATTTGTTGCCAACCGAGTTTCCTTTACTCAAGAAAACACTTCTTGCGCTTCTTGGCATTATATTCTCTCTAATGAAAATCCTGCCGATGTCGGGTCACGTGATTTGCGTCAGTGTTCTTTATGATGGACGGCACCGCTGCCTTGTACCGTTTGTTCGAAAAATACAGTCCACATATACCACATTTTAATTCTCCTGAAGTTCTCATCGAAGAACGGTCTATTGTTCTGGCCGCCGTCGCGTCCTTTTTATGGATTGAAATAGTTTTGGAAATAATTTTTCTTTTCAATTCATTATTCGCATTGTAGCTTGGATTCTCCGCGTTGTCCATAACCTACAACATCCGTTATCAAAATACTCTGGACTTTGTCCTCTTTCGAGATACATAAAGCTTTGATCCCTTTGATTAAGTACACTCAACCGACTCATTTTTCAATTGAACTGCACGCCTTCCAGTCCGGATCAGTTCTAAAAATAAATTTTTGTAAATTGTCCCCCTTTATTAGAGAAAGAATCGAACGAATTAGAGGTCGACTGTCTCAGGCATCTTTTTCCCTTGAAAGAAAATTTCCCGTCGTTTTACCTAGTAAAAATCGCTTTAAGGATTTGTATATCAGTTTTGTCCATTTGAAATATTTCCTCGTGTGTGTTCAAATGGTTGATTTTATGATCCGTCAACAATTTTGGATTGTTTCTAGTAAGCAGTCAATTCGTTGTGTTTTGAGTTGGAAGACTGTTCCTACCGCATCAGAGCCTCTTATGGGCAACTTTCACGCATGTCAAGTCACTCAAGTCAAGCCTTTTTTGTGTTCGGGCGTCCACTTTGCTGGTCCCTTTGGTATTACCATGTCTCGACTAAGTTGTGCCAAAGTGTTAAAAGCGTATTTATGTTTCTTTATTTGTATGTCTACCAAGGCGCTGAATTTTGAATTAGTTACTGATCTGTCAATCGACGCATTTCTCGTCGCCATACGCCGATTTATTGCCAGGCGTGGCCGTTGTGATCATCTCTACAGTGACCACGGTACGAATTTTGCTAGTGCTCATCGACAGTTAATTTCCCTCGCCAAGTCATCTATCTCTACAGACATATTTCTTGGCATTTTATACCGCCCGTTGCGCCTTATTTTGGTGGTTTGTGGAAAGCGGGTGTGAAGTCCGTTAAAACCTAGCTTCTTCGTACCACAGGTGAACAAGTATTGACCTACGAGGAACTGACCACTGTCTTTGTTCAAATTGAATTCATCTTAAACTCGCGCCCTCTCACACTTATGAGCAATGACCCCAATGACATGACCTGCCTCACACCAGGTCACTTTCTGACTTTGACACCTTTAACCGCTATTCCGGAGCCTGTTTTCCGACTTTTCTCTCAATCGCCTTTCTCGTTGGCAATTGTTCCAACGAATTCATGAAGACTTCTGGTCCCGTTGGTCTAAGGAGTATTTGCATGCGCTCCAGCAACGCTCCAAGTGGCACAAAACGTCTCCTCCAGTTCTTTTGGATAATTTAGTGCCAATTAAAGCCTAGAACGTTCCACCTCTTCGTTGGTCTCTCGGCATTGTTGTGGCTGTTCATCCTGGGACGGATGGTGTTGTGGGGTAGTCACAGTTAAAAACGCTCATGGTGAGCTCAAGCGTCCTGTGGTAAAACTTTGGACTTTGCCCTCAATGTAGAGATTTTTTTATAATTTTTTCTTTTTTGTTTTGTAAAATCCCTTTTCCTTTTGCTGTTTCATTCCGCCCCCCTCCGCTTAATTAATTTTTTTCTTTTTCTTAAAATGCCTTGCATTTTGGTAGACGGTATGTTTCGTTTATATATATATATATATATATATATATATATTGCTGTGATAAGGGGTTGTTTAAGGGTGTATTGTGTAACAAGGGTCGTGCAGTAACCATAAATTGCGATAGGAAGCAGAAAACTGCATTTATTTAGCAGAAAATTAAAGTAATTCTTATATTATGTAAATAGTAAACATTTAACACCCTGTATATAGATCATAGTTAGCTTTAAACAATGCTAATAAGCATATTTTACAACAATAGTACTAGTATTTAGCAGGAAAATAGGTAATTCATACATTAGGTAAATAACAAGTATTCAACACTCGGTATATGGATTTTTATTAATATTAAGTAATGCAAAGTGAGAATATATTTCAGTAAAAGTACGCTTATTCAGGAGAAAATGATGGTAAATGTAATTAAACACGCGTTGAGAAGTGTTCTAATTAGTTATAATATAATACGAAGATAACAGATAAAACCCAACAAAGCTTTACGCAGAAATAATAAACATTTCAATAAATAAACGCAGTTTCAAAAATAAATAAACGAAAGTAAAATTGAAGTTACATCATGTATTTTTGTATAATATAGAAAACGCGATATTTAAACAAAACAACGTATGGTCAAGATAGCGAATAATAAGGTATCAAATAAACACATTACACGGAAAGCTAAGTACATTACATCAGAAATCACTTCAAGATGCAGGAAATACAGAGACCTTATTGGTTAAGATATCTACAAGACTTGTTGAAACCCCAGCCCACATGCAAGAGGGAAGAGCTTTTATTTAACAGCGAGCAATGATAAGAGAGCTCAGTTTAAAACTCAAGCAGGACGAAGCTGCGCTACTGTGAATCAAAAGGTCACGCGTAATATTTAATAAAATATATAAAGTGATAACAGTGCTACAATTATGAAGCTTCTTTTGCCGTTTAACGTGAGTAGAATTTGGGGTAATTTATTTAAACTAATAATATAATAATAGGGCTCCTAATCCTAATTGGTTGATAATAATTTCGAATGTGATGAGAATAACTCTAATTGGATGATAATAATTCCGAATGTGGATAGATATAATAATTCTAATGCATGGTACTTTTTTTTATATAATTCCTAATGTGTTGATGACAATTCTAATTGATGGTATAATACTTTAAATGTGTGGATAGATATAATAATTTGAATGTAGGGATATTTTAAATGGATTAATATAATATTTCAAATCAGCGTCGACAATTTTGGTACAATTCTGGTACAATTTTGAGTTGCGAGAATCAATAAAGAAGCACGAAGTAATTTATGGAAAACGAGGGGTTCAACTAAACAGAGCAGTGATAGATGAATGAGAACAACAAAGGGCTGTTGATCCACAATCCGAAGAACAACCTGTAACAGGTCAGATCTAATTAGTTTTAAGATATGTTTTTGTCTATTTAAATTTCAATCCTGAATTTATTCAATTGATATAAAAAATGTAACAAAGTCAGCAACAAACATTGCATACGTTAAAAGTACGTGATATAATAAAGGGATCTAAAACGTTCGAGGTTTCTTTGGTAAAAAAAAAGGATAGTTTTTGGTGACTTTAGATTGATTTCAAAAGCATATAAATTTTGGGGAAAATGATACATATGATATTGATTAATTCAACGGTGTATTTTAATATTTTTCAAAACTTGTAAATAATATTTCTTTTCATTATATGAAATTAATTGACTTTGTTTTATAATTCAAACAAATAGGTAATCAGAAAGGGGTGGAGAAAATAAATTGATCATCGTAATATTGTGCACTCTGTGTAGATTAATAAAAGCTAGCCGTGGCATAATGATAAAAATTAGTAAAATTAAATTTGATTAGAAAACACAGAGAGGTGAAGTTATAGAAAAAGTCATTACACCGAGTACGGCGTTATCATATCGATATATATATATATATATATATATATATATATATATATATATATATATATATATATATATATATATATTACTCAAATTTAGACCAGGGTAGAAAATTAATTAATTAATAACAAATAATTTTAATCACCGTGTAATAAGGAATCTTTGGGTACTAATAAGCGTCATTCAAAGGCATATTGGATAAATTCGTCATTTACTTCTAAACATAGGGTTTATATTGTTTAGATAATGTTAAACACAATGTATATCAAAGCAGTGGAAGATAGTACGTTTAATTAAAGGCCTACTGTGTAGATTTAAATCATTCAATTAGAATGTAGGGTTTGTATATAATCATAATCAACGTGTAGAAAGAAGTAATGTAAAATTTCATTAGATAATACGCGTTATTAAAATCGTGGAGCATAAAAATGTATTCGTTTCGTTAAAAATAAGGGGTTTAAATTATTCACTGGACGCGTTCTACAAAAAGAAGCAGAGTTAAAATGTTCAATTTGTATTTAATTTAATCTTTCCAAGTACTAAAAATATCGAGAAATTATAAAAGACGTGGGGAAGTCACGTAAGAGCCTTCAGCGTATTAGAACGAAGAACACCTGCAAAGATAACGATGTATATGATAGTCGATAAGCTTCAAGCTATATGAGTGCAAGTAAGAAAGCGAGTTTGTGGTACAAAGACAAGCGAGAGGGAATGCATTGGTAGTTAAATGAGGGGAAATATGTAAAACAAGAGCACAGGTTTTAGATAAAGCGAACAGACTAGTTTGGCGATTAAGGTGGAAATAAGATGCAAACATGAGAGGTGGAAGCATATGAGTTTATAGGTAAAATTAATTAGTTGTTTTCGGACGTGTTGCGAGGCGTGTGGAAATTTCTTAGATTTCAACTCGGACGAGTGCAAATTTCAGTAGAATCATTGTGCTGAGCCATCGGAAGGGAAAATAAAATGCGAATTTCTGAAAATCGTCCGTCGCGGGACAAATTCGACTTGCAAGCGAGCCATTATATAAACCCGTGCTGATAGGAGTTTAGCTCTCTCTTTAATTTTTTTCTGTTCGATACTTCAAGCAGTTTTGCTCTTTATTTTTTTAATTTTATTCGATACGTTAAGTAGACTACGTGGTGATTACGTGCTACGATTAAAGTTATTATGCATTAGTGCACTTACAGAAGATAAATAAAGGTAATAAAGTCTAGTTATATTTGCGGGTATTACTGTACCAATTATCCAAATTAGTAACGATAAATAAATACATTGAAGTATGCAGTTTTGGTATAGCGTGAAAGAATTATGAATTTCATTGCTATTTTTCGGGAGTGTTAGTAATCAAATGTTATTCGTAAACGTGATTAGATCCACAAAATAAGATTTCGATATACATAGATGAGTTCCTGAGAAGCCCTGAAACCTTTTAGACGAATGGTGGTGTAGAAAAATTTTAAAGGCGGCCAGAAATCCGAAGACGTAAACATAAATCAGCTGGAATGGTGGGATCAGCAAGGACGATGTACATTGGAGCCACGAGTGCATTAACCTTCAGGTAACTTATGCATTGTTGTTCGATCTTAGATGTTTTGGTGTGTGTTGAATATCTTTATAATTTGTTTGATAAAAATGGACAGAAGTGAATTTGTATAAACAACAAATTTTGAATTTTAAGGTAAACTTTTCTTGTATAAGTAGAAAGGAGTATTTATCAAGTTTGTTTTTGATTATGATGAAAATTTGGGTCTGTCTTTGAGCTCAATTAGACTAACCTATTAAATTAACGTAAAGGGGTGGGAGATGCTCCCTTTTATTCAGACTCAGGTCTGCAAATATTGTTTACTTAATTAGTATGCATCCTACAAGGACTCTAATTCTGGACGCAAATTAAAATGATGATAAAATTTGAACTTGAAATTTTATGATGCTGAAATTTATGCTAAAATTTAATTTTGAAATTTTAATGTATTGTGAATATTGGTGTAAATAGAGTTAACGTTGATGTTTGTGGTAGGAACGTGTTTTTTTTATGAATGAGGATGAAAGTTTTATCTAGGTGAGCAGCCGAGGCGGAAGGAGTCAAGAGGCGATATTCAGGTAAGAAATTGATTATCAGACGAGATTGTACCATCGGGACGAGGATCACAGCAATTTATGGCGCCCAATTCGTGAGGCTCGATTCTTATAAGGAATCACAGCAATATATATATATATATATATATATATATCAATATATATTTTAATGATAAGGTGGTAGTATTTTGGGTATGAAGTCCAAGGAATAAAAGTTGATTTGAAATTCAAAAGTTTATTTTTATTTTCTTAACGTTTCGGCGATCCTTTTCGCCTTTATCAAAAGAATCGTATAGTATAGTATAGTATAGTATAGTATATTTTTTTGACAATCATGAATTCTATACGATTCTTTTGATAAAGGCGAAAAGGATCGCCGAAACGTTAAGAATTAATAAACTTTTGATTTCAAATCAACTTTATTATTGACTTCATACATATCATTAAATTTATTGACCAGTCCATTATTGATAAATATATAATATATATATATATATATATATATATTGATATATTTATCAATAATGGACTGGTCAGCATAAATATTTTAATGATAAGGTGGTAGTATTTTGGGTATGAAGTCCAAGTAATAAAAGTTGGTTTGAAATTAAAGTTTATTGATAAATATATAATATATATATATATATATATTGATATATATTTATCAATAATGGACTGGTCAGCATAAATATTTTAATGATAAGGTGGTAGTATTTTGGGTATGAAGTCCAAGTAATAAAAGTTGGTTTGAAATTAAAGTTTATTGATAAATATATAATATATATATATATATATTGATATATATTTATCAATAATGGACTGGTCAGCATAAATATTTTAATGATAAGGTGGAGTATTTTGGGTATGAAGTCCAAGTAATAAAGTTGGTTTGAAATTCAAAGTTTATTTTAATTTCTTAACGTTTCGGCGATCCTTTTCGCCTTTATCAAAAGAATCGTATAGAATTCATGATTGTCAAAAATATACTATACTATACTATACTATACTATACGATTCTTTTGATAAAGGCGAAAAGGATCGCCGAAACGTTAAGAAAATAAAATAAACTTTGAATTTCAAATCAACTTTATTCCTTGGACTTCATACCCAAAATACTACCACCTTATCATTAAAATATATATTGATATATATATATATATATATATATATATATATATTGCTGTGATTCCTTATAAGAATCGAGCCTCACGAATTGGGCGCCATAAATTGCTGTGATCCTCGTCCCGATGGTACAATCTCGTCTGATAATCAATTTCTTACCTGAATATCGCCTCTTGACTCCTTCCGCCTCGGCTGCTCACCTAGATAAAACTTTCATCCTCATTCATAAAAAAAACACATTCCTACCACAAACATCAACGTTAACTCTATTTACACCAATATTCACAATACATTAAAATTTCAAAATTAAATTTTAGCATAAATTTCAGCATCATAAAATTTCAAGTTCAAATTTTATCATCATTTTAATTTGCGTCCAGAATTAGAGTCCTTGTAGGATGCATACTAATTAAGTAAACAATATTTGCAGACCTGAGTCTGAATAAAAGGGAGCATCTCCCACCCCTTTACGTTAATTTAATAGGTTAGTCTAATTGAGCTCAAAGACAGACCCAAATTTTCATCATAATCAAAAACAAACTTGATAAATACTCCTTTCTACTTATACAAGAAAAGTTTACCTTAAAATTCAAAATTTGTTGTTTATACAAATTTACTACTGTCCATTTTTATCAAACAAATTATAAAGATATTCAACACACACCAAAACATCTAAGATCGAACAACAATGCATAAGTTACCTGAAGGTTAATGCACTCGTGGCTCCAATGTACATCGTCCTTGCTGATCCCACCATTCCAGCTGATTTATGTTTACGTCTTCGGATTTCTGGCCGCCTTTAAAATTTTTCTACACCACCATTCGTCTAAAAGGTTTCAGGGCTTCTCAGGAACTCATCTATGTATATCGAAATCTTATTTTGTGGATCTAATCACGTTTACGAATAACATTTGATCACTAACACTCCCGAAAAATAGCAATAAAATTCTTAATTCTTTCACGCTATACTAAAACTGCATACTTCTATTTATTTATTTATCGTTACTAATTTGGATAATTGGTACAGTAATACCCGCAAATATAACTAGACTTTATTACCTTTATTTATCTTCTGTAAGTGCACTAATGCATAATAACTTTAATCGTAGCACGTAATCACCACGTAGTCTACTTAACGTATCGAATAAAATTAAAAAAATAAAGAGCAAAACTGCTTGAAGTATCGAACAGAAAAAAATTAAAGAGAGAGCTAAACTCCTATCAGCACGGGTTTATATAATGGCTCGCTTGCAAGTCGAATTTGTCCCGCGACGGACGATTTTCAGAAATTCGCATTTTATTTTCCCTTCCGATGGCTCAGCACAATGATTCTACTGAAATTTGCACTCGTCCGAGTTGAAATCTAAGAAATTTCCACACGCCTCGCAACACGTCCGAAAACAACTAATTAATTTATATATATATATATATATATATATATATATATATATATATATATATATATATATTGATATATATTTATCAATAATGGACTGGTCAGCATAAATATTTTAATGATAAGGTGGTAGTATTTTGGGTATGAAGTCCAAGTAATAAAAGTTGGTTTGAAATTCAAAAGTTTATTTTAATTTGGAATTTGTTTTAGTTATTTACCACCGCCTGGTATATCAAATTGTTCTGTATTACCGTGTATTACTTCAAGTACCGCCTGAGTTAAGTGCTGCGATAAAAGATAAGGTGTGTCCTTCGCCTGTGCACGAGCTACTTTATCACCGCTTGGAAAAGTCGATTGTACTTTCGTATTCTGTATTAGACGAACGCTTTGATAGAGCCTATAAATCGTTTTCCGTTCAGCGGCCGCAACTAATTATACGTGTGCTTCGCTTCGACCAAATACAAGGATAAGTGTTTGAAGTAAGGGTTTGTTTCTTCTTATTTATCATTTATTATTATTAATTGTATTCATGTCCACTTTCTCTACCACTTGTTAACTATCGAACTAATACCGCAAAAAAAGCTTATTATTTTAAAACAATGTCTATCAACCTAGTTATTATTTTGGAGACCTGTTAATTTAATTATTGATCTGTGTAACTAAGCCAGTCTAGTTTGCTGTGCAAAGAATTTTACTTTAAATAGTTGATTTTCTTATTGTAGGGTTCAATGCAACTACCCAAAAAATTTGGTGCCCAGCTTTACACTTAAACCGTAATACAGAGAATACTTCAATTCTCGGTAAGCTAAAGGAATGTAATTCTTTTTAGCCCGTGTTCAGAGTGCAAACAATGTAAAACACTTGATCCATCTCCAGCTATCTATTTTTTGTAAATTCTAGTTTGCCGAAAGAGAAGAAACACGTTGTAAATTTGGAGTATATCAAAGAGCATGTAATCGACAATACAACCACTCCTGACAAAGGAAATCTATGTATAAATATTTAGATGAAACTAAATAGAGTTACTGAATGAATATGCCGACAAAGACTCGAACGATATTACCGAAGGTATATGCAATATATGTGTGGAATTAAAGTAAAACATGAAACTGCTTTAATGGTATGTTTTCGGCATGTATTCATAACGACCGTGTCCAACAAAAGTGAAGTGGGAGGTTAAATCAGCCCACTAAATATTTTCATCTACTTATACGGGTAAAAATAGACACAAAACCTTACTCTTCTATGTTCCTGAATTTGTTTCACTGTCCTTATTTCTTTTACAAAACGTACATCATCTTAAGGACTTATGTGTAGTTTGATTATTCACAAACTTATTATGAATTCAGATTTCTTTATTCTACTCTAGCTTTTAAATGCCTGTAATGAGAAAATTGAGAAAAGTCATAACGATTTCTCCTGGGAGGATTTGCTGACAAAATTAAATTCCGTGTGCAATTACATCTCCCACTTTTTTAAATAAAATTCATTCTTCTTAATCTTCTTTGGGAATTAAACCACTCATAATTTTTATAATCATTTTTATTTACGTTTCGATCCATGACCTACGATCGTTGTCAAAATAATAAAAACTTCAAGTTTGACATTTATGACATAAATTGAAGGTGACTTTGATTTATCGATGTTCGAAATATTTGGTTTGAGTACACTAAGCAAAAATTTTTAAAGTTTAAAGGAATGATTGCCTACAATTTGTGTTACGGCCTGGGACCGACTTTTTTTAGGTAGCCAATACGCTTAACGTGAAATCAGCTGATTAATTTTTATTGGTGAATTGTATATAAATTCAATAACTTGGGAATTGGAAAACATTTTTTAACATGTTTCTATTTATACCATTTAGAGGATGGTTATTAAAGAAGTGTGCGATTGTATTATTGAAAGGCTTAAGCAGTCGTTCTTTTATATTTATTTTGAAGGGGATAATCATTATGATTTAGGCTACCTCTTTGGTAGATTTTAACATGGTTCTGAGGCAACCTTATGGCGGGTTTACACTTGTCAGATACCAATGTTGTTCTATGAAGGTTGTATATGGATCTGAGGCGATCCTATGGCGGGTTTACACTTGTCAGATACCAATACTGTTCGACGGAGATGTATATGGTTGTGAGGTAACCCTATTGTGGGTTTACACTTGTCAGATACCAATGCTGTTTTACAGGGGTTGTTAATATGTTTCATCATCATCATCATTGGATCTTCATCTCAAAACTGGTTGGACACGTACTTGCACTTATTTATATTCTGAGCTAGCCTACATAGTTCTCTGAAATTCAAACACAGCATGTATATAGCTCTGTGCCCTTCTATTGTTTTCTAATTTTATGCCTTATTTCACCGAGATTCAGTGAAGGGGGTTAAGCAACCTGTGGCTACCAAGATCCCCCAACACTTGGATATTTGCCGAAATAATGGTATTCCAGTTAATATGCTTATTGTTATGTAATTAGTTATTGTATGTATAAATAGAAATCATGTATGTAGGCTGTATTTCATGTTAATATCGCAAAGAAAACTCAGGAAAAACTTGCAATGCTACCTATATATTGTGGGCATTTGATCTTCATTTGTTATTTCTTTTAGTAATGGAATCCATTGTTTACTGAAAGTTACGGATTCTTTTGCAACGCAGTTATTTTTATGTAGGGTTATATAAGCAGCTTCTTTGATTTTGCGTTTTTGGTGGTTTTCTTCTTTGTCGATAATTTTTGCGTCCTCCCATTTTATTTTATGACTGGAATCCATGCATGTTGGCAAATCATGAATTTTTTAAATTTTCTATTTTTATATATGATTTATGTTCGTTTAATCGAACTTCAAATGGTCTGGAACTTTCCTTTATATAAAACCTATTACATTCGCACGGTGTTTTGTAGATACAGTTTTTTGAACTTTGTATTGCGTTTTTGGGTTTTGTTTTTGTTAATTGTGCTCTTAGTGTATTGTTGGTTCTAAATACTGTTTTAATTCTAAATTTGTTTCCTATTCTTTGAATTTTTTCGGAGAATCCTTTTATGTATGGTATTGAGAGCATTTTGTGGTGTGTATCGTTGTTTTTGTTTTCTTTTTCTTTATTTTTAGGGTTTTTATTCATTTCTTTCTCTATTATTCTTTTAGGATATTTGTTTTCTATTAGTGTACATCTGATTAGGTCTTTCTCTTTCTTTAAAATTTCTTCGTTTGATGATATTTATTTTGCTATATCATACATGACTTTGATAATTCCTCGTTTGACACAGTGTGGGTGGTTTGAATCGAAGTTTAAGTATCTGTTTGTGTGCGTTGGTTTTCTATATACCGATGTATCGTTTTTGCTAACTAAAAATATCTAAAAGCGGAAGTTTTCCATGTTGTTCTAATTCATTTGTGAATTTAATAGTTGGTTCCATTTCGTTAATTGACTGTACAAGGTTTTTAATTAGTTCTGTATTATGAGGCCAAATAGCATAGACATCATCTACGTATCTCCACCAGATTAGTGTTTTCAATTCTTGTGTGAATATTACATCTTTTTCGAATTCCTCCATAAATATATTACTAAAGATTGGCGATAGTGGACTTCTTTTAAAAACCATGAGTGGTTTAATTGCCAAAGAAGATTAAGAAGAATGCTAAACAAACCACAACAAACATACAAGGAGTATAAAATCCATTGTTTAAATAAGATATAATCATCTTACATTTTCAGCATAACATCCACTGATAAGTTTAAATCAGTAGAGATGCGAGATAATTTACGGGATTTATTTTCTTAAGAACGCTCTTTGATTGCAAAGTTTGTGTAAAGTACATCAACAGTTAGATATTTACAAACCTGTTCCATTAATAGATTATACGGGAATTAATTTGATGGCAAGGGTAGGAAACTTGATTTAATCCTAACCCAAGGGCCTTGAGCTTAAATTAATCGTATTTCATTGTGTGTATACTTCAGCAGTCAATAGCCACATTATGTCCATAGAAAATTTCACGAATAGAATTATAATTTGTCGTTAGCTAATTAACACTATTTTGCTTAACATTGCAGTTAGGAATGTATTTTCCATTTGTTTCAAAAGAGAGGTTAGACATCAAAAGTAACTTGATTTAATAAACCTTAACTTCAGAGAAGTAATATAGAATCTTGATCATTTAATATGAATGACTCTAAACCTGCTGTACCTAATTAGAGGATATACTTGTGACGCACTTCGCTATTACGGATTTTGCGCGGCAGATTTTATAAGCAGAGTTTACTTTCTGTTACTCCGCCGTTCCCTGGAGTTTGGAAAGAGGCCTGAATAGCTTAAGTGAAGAAACGAATTTCTGGGGTCAAACTGTAGTTATGTTCATTTTCGTAAATAATTGAGTAGTTTCTATACAATAATTTTTAACTTAAATCTCTTTTCGCATGCTTAAAATTGTATTGTAATTAATAATAAGCATCCTATATATGTCACTTGATAAATCTTTCTGCTCATTAGAAAAATAAATATCCTTTCTAAGAATTTCTTAACGTGGAATTTACGCCATAATTAGATAGGCGTCTTTTCAAGTATTCAATAATTAAATGCTGTCGTGTTTTCCCTTTTTAAAAAATTCGGCTAATTTATTTCAATAAAATTCTGGTTTTCCTGTGTTATTTCCTTGACGACTACGTTGATGTTTGGTGGTTTAACAAATTTAATATTGACTTTCTGTTCGACTAGCAACTAGAAAACATCCGTCCTGTTTTGCTTCGTTTCGTTTTCTTTATGCGAATTGCTGGCACACATTATAGCGTAGTGAGTATATAGAGTTTATAAAACGGTACTTTTTGGTTTTAATAAATTAATCCATTGTTCGTAATTATTCTAGCTTCATGCGGGGACACGTTAATCCCTTGAGCTGTCGTTTCTTCCGGTAATGGTAGGTCAAATGCGTTCTACCTGGGCGTAGGCCTACCCACTCGATGACGTGGACCAGCGACAGCCTTCACCCCGATGTCAGTAACTGGAGGGTGAGTTCTTTTTCTTTGTATTCGCTTCTTACTTCGGAACCAGAACGCCTGGGATTTTACCGTTCAACTATGGCATTGCTAAATTTAATTCTTACATACGAAAATTATATTTTCGTACTGCTTTACTATTTGGTTATAAATTATTAAAACTATACTAATTATTACTGTAAAAACTGCTTAAAGACGCGGGTACATTTGAAAATGTTGCCATTATGTATGTACATATAGTTTAAGTTTATATTTAGGATGATCTAGAGCTGTGGTTTTTAGGGTTGTGTTTGTTGCTTTTTTTCTAGCTACTGTCAGGGGGTAGTTACCTAAAAACTACAGCTCGTCATTTTCTTGAGTAATTTTCTTTACTGTGTTGTGTAAATATTTTGTTTAATTATAAGTTCTTTCTTTTCCTTTGTATGTTTTGTTCTAAGTGTGAATGAGTAAGTGTTTATATTTTTTTTTCTCTATTTATTTCAGGTTTCTTTTTAATTTCTCTATAGGTATAAAACCCCGCCCACTCACCGATTGAGCCCGGTCATCCTTTCTTTCTTTTTCTTGTTTTTTTAAGTTACGTCAATGTACGTAGCACTGTTTAAAGAAAAGGATGAGGAGCGCCTTGGAACTAACGCCATGGCGTGCACTACAATAAGTCCGTAGCTGCGGCGGTAGCAAGACTTGTTGGGCCACCGCTTCAGTTCTAAGTGACGCCGGTAAGTCTGAACGGTAGGATAGAGGTGGTCTGCGGGATCGAAGAACCATGCCACGCTTGTCACTGGTATTGCTTCGCAACCCCGCACACGCACTAAAAAAACGGTAGAATACGTGCCGCGACAGACACAACGAGGGCATCGCGGCAGTACCTCGTAATTACAAAATCTGTACTTTTAAGGAAACACAAAAAATCAATATCTATGATGCTTGTGATACTAATACCAAGGGTTTTCTATCAAGGCACTAATACGGATTTTTGGATTATCATTCAATACGTAATTAAACAAAAACTTGTTTTTTTCATAAAAATGTAACAGTTACGAGGTAATGCTTTATTTTTTGAGTCAGTTACAATGTAATGTGTATAGAAAATTATAAGATAATAACAGAATCGGTCAAGCATCCGAAGCGGTTGTAACTAACCTATGGTATAGAGTAACCTATGCTATGGGTAGTGAGGTTTTCTATTTGAAACAAAAAATAGTAAACCATTGATTGAGGTACCTCAAGCAACGAATAAATTAACTAAACTGACAAAATCTAACTAAAGATAACAGAAATTTAATGGTATAATAGAATTTCTGATTATTTGAGTTCTAACGAATGACTAAGTTTAAGCTGAGTGAGGGAATCCATTGTAGAAATCCCAATAGTCTTTGGGAATGACTTCCTTAGTAACTTGCAAATATTGGTACTTTGTTTTTGTAATTGGTATCAGGTTTGCATACAGTGTAGGGAAAGAATTATACCAATCGACATTTTTTAGGACGCCTGGGCAACTGTTTGAAATCTTCATCAAATGCAAGTTTATATTGTATTAATACCGTTTTCATACTTTAGAACACGAATATCTGTGACATTACATTTGATTTCCCAATGCTCCACCCGAAGGTACTACATTGGCCAGGAAGAGAGTTTTTTTACCTGGAAAATTTGGAATTTTGCCGAACCCTTGCTGTTTCAAGCAAGGTAGGGATCTTAAACGTGCATGACAACACTCACACGCGGGACCTCCATTTTACCTCTCATCCGAACGAGGGTGTATTTTTGTAAAAAATACTCGCCTATCATTTTTCAAGCGGACCGTGTCGGAATTTGAACCCAAAACCTTGAGAATAGTAGCCACACACACGCCAACGACGCCACGGAGCCGCCGATAACTGTGACAACTGGTGATAAGCAACCTTTCCTGATCGAATGGATTCATATTTTAGTAATGACCTGTATCCGTAATTTAAGAACAACGTTTATGGTGGCTTTATCACAATATAAGGAATATTCCTTCAAACAGCTTGAGTAACTGTAACATAATCATACGGCACATAAATCTTTTTATGTCTAAGAGTAGTTGCAATTGTGCTGTGAATCACACTCCATCTGTGTGTGTCATTTAATAAGGAACTTCTGAGTAATGAAAATTTGATGCTTTTGGCTAAAAAAAGTAATGCATTCTAAAGAACACTATTTTGATTTTGGGCTGTGCAGCCATCAGAATAGATTATTATTGGTATTCTAGATTTTGTGATGCAACGTTCCTCCAAATAATCGAGTAGAAAGCATGCGTAAACAGATGCCTGATCATCCGCGTTGATTTCATCGTACCAGTAGCAGATGCCTACATGCGTGATTGTACTATAAACTGTAAAATTATGACAACTCAATTTTGTTTTATAATATAAGGCGCTTGCTGGAATATGAGGACAAATCTTCACCGCCTGTATGTCCATCATGAGAATTATGGAATTCCTCAATTGTGAGTTTTTTGTCCGAATACTTTTCATCCCTTGTTCTATTCTTTGCATTTATGTGTTTGTCGTATTCTTCTTGGCCTAGATTTTTGTTTCTATATTTAAAACAATCGTCCTATTGGTCTTTCGTAGGATGAAAAAGTGACAGATTTATTCTTGTCACCATTCTTCTAAGTATATTATAACATAATGCTTTTTTCGCTCGTACTTCACAATACTTGACGTATTCATTATGCAGCTGTGCGAATAACTGGAATGTTTGCTCTAAATACATCTTGGAGGTATCCTTTCGACAATAATACAAAGGTAACTTGTATAATTCTTCAAGGAACTGTTTCATAGTGGCTTTATCTTCTTTAAATACATCAGATCTGCTTGGTCGCTGTCTAACACTGATTTCTGTTGAAACGTTCATGCTATGTACCCTTTTTTCTACCCATTCTCGCACAGACCATTCACCTAAGCATAATGTGTTCAAGTATAATGTTTTACACACTCGAATTTTTTCGTTACCGACAATTAGATTATACTGAAATTACCGGTACAGCGAGGCAGTTCGTTGTTGTCATTATATTGTGGTCTTTTCTTGGGTAGTTTTAGAACGGTGTTGGCCACATAAACTTTACGTTGATCCCATTTTATGTTTTTCCAAAAATTTTCAAATATTTCTAATCTTTTCTCTTCAAGAATCTTAAAACAACGTCTCGTTTTAACCTTCCCAACACATTTATACCGTTGTCTTAGCGACCGTTTCATTCTGGCTTTGTTGTGAAATGTATTCCTTTGACCTGATGGCTTATTGAATCCTAAGTACGTTTCACCAAGCATTCGTTTCCTCTTATTCAATTTTCTCTTATTCACTCTAGATTTACAATGTTCGCGTTTTTCCTGTATACCTTCATTTGATGTTCTGTTTTCCAATCTTTCTTCACGTTTTCCTTCATCAATAATAATTGTAGTCTCTGGTTCAGAATCATCTTCACACACTTCTGACTCGTACTCGTCGCTTGTATTGGGAATATAGTCCGTATCTGAGTCGCCATCATCAAAGTCTACAACTTCATCACCTTCATGTTCTGATCGCATATCTTTTACTAAAGCAGATTGACTGCAGTATCTTAGGTAGTATCAGTGTGCATAAATGGCTGAATGTTATTTGATGTGCCACGCATAGTTAACACATCATTTTCAAAAATTATATCCGCTTCGATAATCATATTGCTAAAGACATTGTTGAAAATTTCAACCTGATCGTCATTATTAAAGATTCGTTTTCTTTGTCTTTCCTAGTTGTTATTGAAATAAGAGCGTCAGAATTTGGGACTTTTTGTTCTTTGTTTTCTCCCTATTCTGCATAGCTGCAAGCTGTAGTATTTTCGCAGTTCGAGAATTCATGTTATCTGTAATAAAGTAGCACTTCGTAAGTAACATGTACTATCACATATTGACAAAATGCAGTATCTTGTAACTGCACCAACAATTAAAAATGACAAAAATTACAAAGAAAATGGAAATTAAATTATAAAATATACATATGCAATTTAAATACAAAATGGATTAGTAAAGAAAAAATACATGCAATGCAAGTTTTCAATAGTATTTACCTTAATTATGAAGACTAATAAGACAACAAGAACCAATACACTCCTTAAACTGGTTTCAATTACTGTCACTTACAAGGTATTGCTTTGAAATGGTTTGAATACTGTCTACAGCATTTGACTGCTTTAATATTAACGTGCCCAATAGATGGGCCTACTTATTCTACAAAATTTAACATTTAAACCTATGTTTTCCTAAAATGTTAGTTACGAGGTACTGCCGTAATGCCCTCGACAAGCACTATTCCTCGCGTTAATTGATTGTTGGGATGGCACAAGGGTATGGCGCGGGCAGCGGCCACGATATCTGGGAACTTAACCGTGTCGGCCACTAATAGGGTTTCACCACACTGCACTTGAATCGAGTAATGTCAAGGAAACATACCGCATCAGTCACAAGTTCAGGTCCTAACACTATTCGCTGGTCGGAATAGAGTATTAGAATTCGGCATGGTATTGTTATAAAAAATTATAAAGTGTACATATATTTGAACTAAAAAGGTAATCTTGAATTACAATATATTCATATTCTAGTATTCTTAGGACTATCACGACCTACTTGCAACGTCGTTTCCTTTTACATTCAAGTTGTCCTAGTTAAACATTCGTAAATTAGTTTACCTAGGTTACAGATACCACTATCAAGACTGTCGGTTTACCCAAGTCTTTGATAGTACATTCCAGATCAGAGCTGTGCTCTTTCCAATATTTTTCGGGAATTTATATAACTCGGTGAATGCTGGAAAAGATTAATAGTATTAGTATTGATTAGTATTAGTTGAAGTTTCAGCGAATGTTTGGTTACTAGTCAATGTAGAGTTAGTCGTGGTCCAGCGCGAATAGACCATCCACTCCGACCAAAGGGTCAGAGGTACCATATACTTCCAACGATAGTCACAAACTAGCACGACAATGTAAGACGAAACTATTTTTAGATAACTGTTATACTAGGTTAAGTTATGTTTATACCCTATCATGATCCATTATATTTTAGTCATCACCATCATTAGGTATTCAGTCCTGGAACTGGTTAGACGCGTACCCTCATTGATTCCTATTCTGAACTAACCTACACATTTCCCTGAAATTTGCACAGTCTGCATCTATCATTATCTGATTTAGGTCTACATCTAACTCCTTTTTTCTATATCTGGTTGTAATATATTCCATACTATTCCCCAAAAATGATTTAGATCGTATTCTGCCCTTCTATTTCTCTTACTTCTTCCACAGATATCATTGTTCCTACTATTTCTATAACCTATTTGTTATTACTTTGTCTGTCCATGCAATCATTCTCATACATCTGAAGCCCAACACTGCCGTTTTTCTGTCTGCCTTTCCTACTGCCCGTATTTCATAGGCATACTGTACTGTGCTCCACACATATGCTTTCAACAATTTTTTTCTTGTTTCTATGTTTGTTGTCTTTCATCATAGGCGTTGTTCTTTCTTGTTAGGTCCCCTTCTATTGTTTTACAATTATATACCTTATTTCTCAAACATTCAGTCGTTGTGAAGGGCGGTAAGCAGCTTGTGATTGCCAAGTTCCCCCATCACTTGAACACTTACCGATTTAATATTTTTTCCAATATATCTTTTCGCACAGTCAACATTAGTTGCAGATATTTCACAACCAACACCTGTAGTTGTTTATAATAATCATCAGATTTATCTACGCTTATTTTTCCGTCATTAGGTTATCTGTCTCAAAACTGTTTGGACGCGTACCTACCATTATTTATTTTCTGAGCTAACCTACACAGTTCCCTGAAATTCTCACACGGCCTATATACAGTTCGGTTCCCCTTCTACCTTTTTTTGTAATTTTATACCCTATTTCAACGGGATTCAGTAAAGGGGGTTAAGCAGCCTGTGGCTGTCAAAATCCCACAACACTTAGAAATTTGCCGAATTAATAGTTTTCTAGTAAATCACACAATTAACATTATTCAAGAATATTGCCCAACCAATACCTGTACCTGCTTATAATAATCATCATGTTTAAGTACAGTTACTTTTTTTCGTCATTAGTTTATCCATCTTGGAACTGGTTGAATGCGTACCTCCATTGATTTCTATTCTGAGCTAGCCTACACACTTACCTGAAATTCCTACAGCCTACATGTTTCACCATCTGGGCGCAATAGTCTAACCTAGGTCTACCCCTACTTCTCTTTTTTCCTATCTCTGCTTCTAATATATTCCGCACTATTCCATCATGCCGTAGTATGTGGCCTATCATCCAATATCTCTTATTTTTTACCGTTTTCCACATATTTCTTTCTTCCCTTACTATTTTTAGTACATTTTCGTTCTTAACTTTGTCTGTCCATGATATCTTCTTCATACGTCGGTAGCACCACATTTCAAAGGTTTCTACCTTCTTCTTGTCCGCTTCTCCTACTCTCCAGGCTTCACAGCCGTACAGTGCTCCACACATATATTTTAAGCAATCTTTTCCTTGTTTCTATGTTTGTGGTCTTTGAGCACAGTAGTTGCTTTTTCTTGTACAATGTAGCACGACCTTGTGCTAATCTTTGTTTTATATCTTTTGCGCTTTTCCCATCTTGCGTTATTTGGCTTCCTAGGTAGTAGAAATCCTTAACCTCTTGTAAGTTCTTGTTACCTATTTGTATTCTTGTTTTTGATTTATTTTTCCCTCCTTTGCATACTAATACTTTAGTTTTATTTTTGTTAATGTTTATACCGTATTTCTCTGTTAGAACCGTTTCCATTTCATTAAGAGCAGCTTCTAAATCTTCCTTGCTAGATGCTAATACCGCTATATCATCTGCAAATCTAAGCATATAAATTTTTTATTCCTGCATAGTAATTCCAAATGTCTTCCTGCATTTGACAGTATTCATTGCCTCTTCAATGTACAGGTTAAAAATTAATGGAGATAGGGCACATCCCTCTCTCACCCCTTTCCTAGTATTTACTTCTCTACGTTCCTGCTCTAATTCTATTACTGCTGTTTGCTCTTTGTATAAGCTATGTATTATTCGTTTATCCCTATAACTAACTCCAATCTTTTGAGTATTTCGAACAATTTTTTCCATTTTACATTGTCGAATGCTTTTTCCAGATCTACAAACCCTATATACACGCTTTCCCCTTTTTCTATGGTTTCTTCCATTATCACTCTCAGAGCTAAAATAGTCTCACTTGTTTCACTGTTTCGCCTAAATATATTTTAGTAACATTTTGTTATACTCTTAATTGTTGTCAACGTGTTCTTTAGTCTTCTTAATTTCTAACTCGATCCTATGACCTTACCTGTCATTGTCATGTGCGGCCTCTGCAGCCAGCAGTCGCTAAACCTGAGACTACTTTTCCCCAGTATTCATTACAACTCAAGTCGAGAGCGTACATAACAGTATCCAGAAGTTAAATTTTGAGAAAGTTATCATAGAATACAATAATAAGTTTATTTACACATTATAATAAAATGGCTTTTATTACCTATTCCTTAACTCGCAACACGCCAGCCTGTGGGATTATAGTTCGGTGTAATTGTAACTAACGGTTAGCTAGTGCGCATTACTACTGTCTCGTATTGTGGTAGAGAATCGTTTAACGTTTTTTGTGAATGCAAATCCATCTATTTTAGAGTGTTTAAAATTAATATTCCTGCAGATCAGACATACAAAGCAAACGTAGCAATAAAAATGATATTTCTCAATGGAACACAAAATATGCAAACTTAACCTTGTCAAGTTGGATTATAAAATCGTCTTCCAAGAATGAAACGCCAGTTATGTATCCCCCAATATATGTATGTATAATAAAATAAAAGTCATTAGGAAGTATTAGAAATTATTAAGTCAAGTGCAACAATGTAATTCAAGGATAATTAAATAAAGGTTATTAACAGTTGTGAGAACGGATGCAATACATTGTATTCCAGACGATAGTGATACTGCAGGTGGCAGGTCACAGACGGTTAAGAACCGTGATTCCCTAGAAAGTAAGATTGTTACATTGTATAATGGATAGAATTAAGAAATAAGCAGACATGAGCTCTGCAAGTTCCCACTGCTATGTGAGAGGCAGGGACAGCATAAATACTCCGGGAGTTCCAGGACCAGTCAGTCAGTCTCGAGTATTTCAGCTTTAACATTGCAGTTTACTTAGGCTGCTCACTCCTATTAGTTCAATTATTAATTATTTTTCGACTTAGAGTAATTTAATCAAGTTTGTCAAAATTCCATATTAATATCTGTATAAACCAAATAAATTGTTACGAAATTTTTGGAAGTAGTTTTTAAAAACACCGCTCCCAATAAACGTAACTGCCGCAGTCGTACGGATCCATAAAGGCACTACGAATCCAAAAATCGAAAGACTGGTGACCAAGAATTTCAATGCCCAATTCTGGAAGAACCCAACAAAGTTGTAAGAGATTCAAGCATCGATCGAACCCAGCCAAACAAATTTGGAAGAGGTACAAGCATCGACCGAATCCAAAGAAACACAACGTGGACGAAGTACAAAATCAACCGAGCCCACAGCCAGAAACAAAGGAAACAGACGCTGTAATATAATGTAAGTTCATTTAACTTAAAACCAATTGATTTTTTTACAAATTTATTGATATTAGCTAGTAATAGAAATTTTTTTATTATTTTATGTATTTACAGAATTTTTTTATTTTTAATTATTGCAATTTATGCCATTTAATAAAAATAATTTACTTATCTGTTAAGAGAAATTATTTTCAAATACGAAAAATTATTTCTAAAGCAAGAAAATTTTTACTCAATTATTAGTACAATTATTACAAATTATTATTATAAACGTAGCTAACGCACAAAATATTGAAAAAAACGCAATGATTTAATTCAGTAAACTTTAAAAATAGAACGTAATTAATTTACAATTTTATGTACAGAATATTTAGTACCGAAAGCTAATGTATATAACGCAATTAATTATAGAAACGACTTATTCAAACGTAACCTTCAGCGCATTTCGATAAATTAAACACCATAGTGTCTAAATTATAGAAGCACTTTGCAATTTATTAATAAAAGTAACTCACTACAAAGCGTGCAAATTTAAAACGCAACTTTGATACGAATTATAACTGACAACCAGCAGTGAATGAAACCATTCACCATCGCAACTCTATAAATATCCACATTACTGAAAAGTTATTATTCAAACGTGACATTTTATGATTTAATATTTCAGTACGAAGTAATTAATTGTAAAAGGCGCGATTTATTCAATTTATTACCGACTGAAAACAAAACCTTTAAAAAACCATCCACAACTTTATAAGGTATAACTAAATATTTTCAGTACGAAGATATCTGATTATAACAAAAGCAATTACGTATTTAGTTTATAACCGAGGCTGAAAATTAAATCTTTTAGTAGATTAAAACTTATAATTTAAAACAATTTATTGTATAAATTATAAAGAAGATGTTTGATGCAACTACTGTAACGAAACGGTAGACTGAAAACTTGCAGCTTTATATTTAACACTCAAAAAACTTCTAAAAACTAATCTTTAACATTCTCCTATAACACTAAATTTTTGTTATCTACTTCTTTAATTGTCCAAGTCTTACTACCGTATAATAGAACGCTCCATACGTGCGACTTTAAGAACCTTTTTCTATTATCTAAACTAATACTATTAGCTTTTAAGAAGTCTTCCTTTTTTAAAAACATTTTTCTAGCTTGAGCTATTCTAGCTACTATATCCCTTCTGCTACGTCCGTCCTTTCTAATTATACTACCTAAATAGCAAAATTTATCTACCTCTTCTTACTCGAAAATAACTATTTTTAATTTTGGTTTAGAGCTAGGCTGTAACTCACTTGTTATTATCTTTGTCTTTTCTGAGTTAATCCCCATACTATAGTTACTCTGTAGTATCTCATCTAAAATATTTAAAAACTCTCCTAACAATTTTCTAGACTCTGCTATAATGGCTATATCATCTGCAAAACGTATCATGTATATTTTCTGTTCCTGCACACTAATATCTATCTCTTTTCTCTCTCTAGCTAAGTTTCAAGCTTCCTCAATATAAACATTAAAAATCAAGGGAGACAGTATACAACCCTGTCTAACACCATTTCTAATCTTAGCTTCCTTTTCTTTTCATCAAATCTAATTACTACACTTTGGTTTTTATATAGACTGTAAATAATTTTTCTATACTAATGAGAGATTCCGATTTTTCGGAAAACCCTGTACATAACAATCCAATTAACCCTATCGATTGCATTTTCCGCAAATCGTTCAGAAATTTTGACATTTCTGATAAAATTTCTTAAAAAAAGTTGAATATTTCCAAGTGTTAAGTCTTTGCAAACAACGACAAATTACTGTAAAGAAATATTCTTTACTGTACTGTACAGAAATAATATGTGTATACATACAGACTACAAAAATGGCTGAGAACATGCTTTCATGGTAAGTTCTATTTAAACAATCTTAACACGTTATGTAAATATAACAAACAACTAACTTCAGAATGTATTCGATTCTGAAGTAAGTTGTGCGTGATATTTTCAGGTATTTTACATTTAGTACAATTATAGAATTTGTATTGTTATTTTCAAAAATACCAGCAATCATATTTCAATTTGTCAAGTTTGAAAATTCAATATCTTAATAGGAACGTTTCCATGGTTACGCAAAAACTTTTACTAAGAATTTGACAGCACCATTTATTTATAAATAATATTAATTAGGTTTTTCTAAAATTAGTATCTTAATTTCTGTCGTTTTTCAACGATTTGCGAAAAAACAGTGTGTATATCACATAGGAAAAGCAACATTCTCGGACTCCGTACTGTTTGTCTCGGCTTGCGCCTAGACAAGCAATCTTCACGTTGTCCGGGAATGTTGAGCTTTTCCTACTGGGTATACAATATACTATTTCTAAATCTACAAACGCGAAAAGAGTTCTTTTATTTTTCTAACCTTTTTTTGATAATTACCCTAATCATTAGTTTTGTTTCTCTGGTCTTCGTCTAAATAATTCTCAGTAAAAGCTTCTACTCTTTTTTATTGTATGTATTTTGGAAGCGTGGGAAGTTAAACTAACCATTCTAAAATTCTCACACCCATCAGCTCCTGACTTCTTTGGGATTTTTTTTTCGAAACCTATTGGGACCTCACCTGTGTCATATATTACTTTTGCTAGTTCATATAATCTGTCTAAAGTTTTCTGACGTGCATATTTTATTAATACTGCGGGTATATCGTCTATCCCCGGCGCTATATTTAGTTTAAGATACGTAACAGCTCTATCGAATTAATATTGAGAACCCTATTTATACATCCTCTTTATGGTCGTTCTCTAACTCATCTATATCGTCTCCCTTATATACATCTTCTAAATATCTTTTCTATCTATCTGATACCTCAACTTTATTTATTAGAAGCTCATTATTCTCACTTTTAATACCATTATATTTTTTCCCATCTTTCTCGAAAAACTTTTGAACTGCCCTTTAAGCCCTGTCTGTCTTACCTATTCTCAAATCATCTTGTATTCCCTGATAATTTTCCCCATCCATTTATTTTTAGCTTTTCTACACTTATGTATTATCTTATTTCTAACTCTATTTTTGCTTCCTATCACTATCCAATTCTCTGAAAGGTTTAAGATTTCTCAATTTTTTGAATTTTAGATTATAGTCCATTTTAACTATGTTATGATTGCTTTTATGTCAGCACCTGAATAACTACGACAGTTTTTAACTTGGTTTTTAAATCTTTGTTTAACTAAAATATAATATATTTAATATCTAGCCCTATCACATAGCGCTTTCCAGGTATATCTTCTTCTAACATGTTGTTCGAATAAGGTGTTTACAGTTACTAATCTATGTTCCTGGCAAAACTCAACTAATCTTCCTTCGCCATCATTTCGTCTACCATAACCAAATCTTCCTACCATTTTTCCCTCATTACCTTCTTCCACTGACGCATTAAAATCACTCATAACTATTAAATTCCCATCTCCCTTTACTTTTCTCACTATACTATTTATATCCTTGTATACCTTTTCTACTTCCTCATCCTCGTATTGAGTTGCTGGCATGTAAACCTGTACTAAAACAATGTCTGTGGGTTTCGTACTCAATCTAACCCTAACTTTTCTATCACTAAATTGTAAGTACTCTTTAACTTTACGTTCTAATCTTTTACCTAACACTGTTCCTACCCCTGACTGTCCATTAGTTGAAGAAGTTGTAGTTATGCTATAATTATCTTTCCAAAAGTCATTACTATCTGGCCAGCTCTCCTTTTCTCTTTTCGACTAATAAATTCGTTAACTTATCTACTCTAAGTAATGACCTTACAATCAAGTCCCTATCAATAAATCGAACCGTTGTTTTAAATTTTTACAATGACGGGCCCTAAGTACCCCCTCCAGAAGATCTGAATGAGGGGGTATTTTACATCCGGATAAGAATTTTACTTGTGAGCTCTCCATCATACATAGTTCGTGTTTTAGGCCACGCATACCTGGGAAATATTGTGGTAGGTTCCCATATCTTTCCACAGCGCAGTTTTAAAAGATTTTAGCAAAAAGCCGTATTTCTCACGGCCAACCCCCAACAACCTTGTAAATTATCGAGGATCGCCCGAGACCAACCGATTCTTCTCCAATATCTTTTAGCCAGCAAAGCTGCTGTCCCTTGCTGCGCTTTTTAATCGCCTTTTACAATAAGCAAGCTTACTATAGTAGTATTCTTTGTCCCTTACTATAGGGACTTGTTAAAGCATAAATATTTAGGGTATGTTATCACTCAGAGTGGAATTCAGGTTGATCCTGAAAAAACCTCTGCCATTACTAATATGCCTAAACCACGCAATGTCAAAGATGTACAATCTTTTTACAGACTTGTTCATGGTATCAACGTTTTGTTGAAGGGATTGCTGAAATGTCTATGCCTTTTAGTGATCTCACCAAGAAAAATGTTAAATGGGTTTGAAATGAAAGTCATTAGAAGGTCTTCGATTGTTTAAAGAAATCTTTTGTTACTGTCCTGATTTTACAGTAAAATGATGGACGAAATCATACATTTTAAGGACTGATGCGCCTGCGTACACTTTGGGCGCAGTTTTGCTGCAAGGGGAAGGGCCCGATGAACACCCAATCAAATACGCGTCCAGATTATTGACACCCGCAGAAAGAAATTATAATTGCACCAAACGCGAAGCTCTGTGTGTTACAAGGAGTCTAAATAAATTTCGAGAATACCTTGACACTTTGTCAGTAATAGTTACTACTGACCATCAACCTCTGAAGTGGTTGTTAAGCTTTACGATCGCCCACCGGACGACTCGCGCGTTGGGCATTAATGATTCAAAGTTATAACATTCGGATTGAGTGTATACATGGTTGTTGTAATTTTATTGCTGATTGTTTATTTCGTCCGCCGTGTGGACATGATACCCAAATCACATGTGCTATGTGTCTAGTTACGCTTAACATGTCGACGTGACCTGCTGCAGATATTCGTGCTGAGCAATTAAAAGACGAAGATTTGGCTAAAGTAATCCGTACGTTTGAAGATAGTTCGTGTCATGATTTTACAAAATGAACCGACCGCGGTTACATCATGACTATTGGTATTTTATATTATTATAATTCTGAAGAGGATAGGGACGAAGCACAATTAGTGGTGCCTGTTCATGAGCGTGAACGTATTTTGAAAGAGTACCACGATACACCCGCTGCTGCCCATTACGGTGCAGAACGCACCTTACAAAGTATTATGAAATTGTACTACTTTGTTGGCATGCACCGATATGTATACGATTATGTTAAATCGTGTTTGGAGTGCCAACGGTACAAAGCGAGTAATTAGAAACCTACTGGTTTAGTTCAGACATCCGTGCACAATCAGAGATTTAAAGTACTGTCAATTGATCTATTTGGACCTCTTCCCCAATCGACTAGTGGCAAAAAATGGATATTTATTGTGGAAGATTCTAGTTCCAAATGGGTTGAGCTATTTGCTCTAGTACGAGCTACTACAAAGGAATGTGCGAAAGTACCTGTGAATGAAGTTTTCGTTAGATATGGAATACCCCGTAAAATAACGAATGATATCGGCTGTCACGCAAAAAGTTTGCTATTGCTTAGGGATTAAACAGCACTTGATACCGTTGTGCTATCCTGCCGCAAATATTGTGGAAAGTAAAAACCGAGATTTAAGGTCTCGTTTGGCTATTCTGGTGAAAAATAACCACACTACAAGGGCTGAGAAATTGACAGTGATTCAGTTTGTTATGAATTCGGCTTACAGCCAAAGCACCAGTCATACTGCCGGTTTTCTCACGTTTGGTAGAAAGCTGAGGACTCCAGACCAAGTTCAAACTCCGCGTAGTGGTGCAGTCGGAAAATTTTGTGCCACAGATAAAATGGCTCGAACTTGGGTTGAAGTCGAACAAACTCATGAAATTCAACAGAATCCTCCCTGTATGTTTGTCGTGGTTTATTAAGCATTCTTCTTAATCTTCTTTGGGAATTAAACCACTCATAGTTTTTAAAATCAACTTTATTTACGTTTCGATCCATGACCTAGGATCGTTGTCAAAATAATATTTTGACAACGATCCTAGGTCATGGATCAAAACGTAAATAAAGTTGATTTTAAAAGCTATGAGTGGTTTAATTCAACAGGATCGTCAGAATATATATGCTAACAGGAAATCTTAATCTTAATCCTGAATATAAAGTGAGTAGTATAGAATTAGGGGATCCTAGCACAGTGCCGCCGCCGCCGCCGTTAATGGGTTTTTAATGAGTTTCTCATTAAAAATCCATTAGCATTAATCGCTTTTTAATGGGCTTCCTCATTATAAACCCATTAGCGCTAATTGCTTTTTAATTGGAAAACTTATTAACGCTAATTGCTTTTTAATGGGAAAACTCATTAACGATGTTATCATTTTCCTTACATCACATCTATCACTACCGCCACCGCCCCCGCAACCTAAATGTCATATCATACTTTCTATCTTGTTAAGCTCATCTTACGAGATAAATCTTTCTTGTTTGGTATCACTTAATATTAGATTTTTTTCAGTTACCTGAATTCCTAGGAATTTGTTAGATAGCATAACTCCCTAAGGCGGTATCCCAATTTTAAGATTTTTTACCAGCAACGATTTCTAACCGTCCTTATAAATTTTTCAGCCATGCGACATATCATATTAGGCTAAAATTTTGCGCAGAATCCAAATCTGCAAACAGATTTAAAATCTGACCACCCCTTACCGTTTTACACACATACCCTCTAGCGAACATATAAAAGATTATTTTTGTTTTTTTTAAGAAAAATATATCTTGTTTGGTATCAACTAATATTAGATTTTCTAAGGTGTCCAAATCTGTAAATAGATTTTAAATAAGACCACCCCTTACCGTTTTACTTACATACCCTCTAGCGAACATATAAAAGATTATTTTTGTTTCTTTTAAGATAAATATATCTTGTTTAGTGTCAACTAATATTAGATTTTTCTAGGGTGTCCAAATCTGTAAATAGATTTTAAATAGGACCACCCCTTCCCGAGTTACACCTTTTAAAGGTCTCAAACCTCTAATTTTTGCTCATCTATATTTTACTGCATCTTTAAAACCTTTTTCGTTACCTAAGACATATGCTTTAACCGAGCATTTTCCGGACAATCTAACCCTGTTTGAATTTTTAAAATTGGTTTATTCGCTACAAAGTTACACCCTTATGCCTAATATCAAACTTATTAAAATTTGTATAAAAGTATTGCGCGTATTCTAGTTCTAGTACTTTTTCAAAATAAGATCAACTCTTATAAGCGCTAAAGACAACCAAATATACATAGATTTTTCTCAATACCTTAAAAATCAATTTAGGTTTTTGTTTAAAAAGCGATTAGCGTTAATGAGTTTTCCAATTAAAAGGCAATTAGTAATAATGGGTTTTTAATGAGAAAACCCATTAAAAGCGATTAGTGCTAATGAGTTTTTAATGAGAATACCCATTAAAATGCGATTAGTGCTAATGGGTTTTTAATAAGAAAGCCCATTGAAAAACCCATTAGTGGCGTCGGCGGCGCTGTGCTAAGATCCCCCAATCATATACTACTAAAATGAATGATAAAGTCATGGTTGCAACTCATACTAAAAGTAACGCTTCAAGACAAGTTACTTCCAAATTGCATCCGCTTAAAGATGGACCTTTGTAATTATTAAATGGGTTTCACCTACTGCGTATCAAATCGCCGATGTGAAAGATCCTAAAGTGCCCCTAGGTGTTTACCATTTGCCATCGCTAACTACTTACCATGGTTTAGAAGATGCACCAGTAGTTCCAGTCCGGAAGCGTGGTAGACCTAGAAAAAAAAAATGTTTCCATGTTGTTGACCCTTCGCCGAGACGGCTTAGAGGTCAATCGTGGAGTGTGTAACATATCTTTTTAGTGATAGGGTAACCGACCCTCTTCATCGCGACTATAGGCCGCGCCATGCCGTGCAGTGCGATAGCAATGTTAATATAAATCAGTAACGTACGTGTTTAGGAAATGAGCCGGCTTTCTTTGTATATTGGATACTTTACACACTATTAATGTTAATTACTGTTCTTGTATAAAGTATATAGTTTGTTAGTATGTGTATTCATATGTTTAACGGTGTTGTACGGCGGTCACTTTCGAATAACTCAAAAAGCGAGATGGGTGGACTGTATTTTTTCTATAGCGTGTTTCAAACAAGCAACACAATTAATTACTGTTCATGCATATGACAAATAAATAAAGTAGCGTTTATTTCTAGTACTCACCTGCAACGGCAACGATGAAAGAAGCTGCAACCAATTAATAGCTTGCAGCACACTAACTAGGGCGGTGCAAACAAAGTGTATAATATCCAATTAGCGGCATGTAACACGTGGACACTGGACGCGGCACCTGGACAAAAACTATGTGAACACCAACGTGGTGTGTACCAATTCACAAACAAGACGGCACTATAAAGTACGACTGCGGTTTTACGATAACATTTTCAGCGGCTTTTAAGCGAAGATATGCGGTTTCTTCAACGATATTTTTTGAGCGGTTTCAAAAACTAGAGCGACTTGTTGCTAAGGCGGTTCTACAACATCTTCAAAGTGCGAATACTTGAACAGGCTAAAACGGACTCTTCAATACTCTACTATCTGCGGGATCTACGATACTTCAAGCTAATGCGGGCACTGCGATCACTGCTGTATTCGTAGAACGATTTCGTTTAGCAAGTTCCTTGGATATTCCAAATCAAATCTGGTGCCTCCGCGCGCGACAGACGCTCACCATTCACAAGGTTGATATACATCAAATAAACGCATTGGGGAAATTTGACTAACAAAATTTAAATTTATCGCGTCGAATTGAGAACAAACAGCAAGCAAGCCCAAGTAAATAATAAAATCCTAAACTATAAACTATTTACAAGAACGGAACAGGTGTAGTTTCACTCATTAAATATATTTACAACGTGTGTACTTTATTTTTGATAAATGATCGAGTCCTGCCCCTGGGATATATCATTTTTTTATTTATTTATTTATTTGTTCCAACGTTTCAGTAGTCTGGTACCTGAAATTTAAGCAGACCTGGCTTCCCCACAGAAAGTAACCATCATGTGTTATGTGTGTATGTGTGGGGCGGGGGGTTGTGTGTGATGTTGGTCTGTGTTACGTTCCCCCTCTAGGACCAGGACCATCGGCAGCCGGATATCCCAGTCGTCAAGGAAGAACGCACAACGGGCATTGCCTTGTCAGTCCGGACCTTCGGCAGCCGGAAATCCAGATGTTGAAAAGGCAATGGAAGCGTGTGTTTAGGTGTGTGTGTGTTTGTGTGTGTTTGTGTGTGTGTGTGTGTGTGTGTGAGAGAGAGAGAGAGAGAGAGAGTTGTGTATATGTGTGTTGTGTGTGATGTTGGTATCCGTGTTACGTTCCCCCTTTAGGACCAGGACCATCGGAAGCCAGATATCCCAATCTTCAAAGAGGAACGCTCGACGGATGTTGCCTTATCAGTCTGGACCATCAGCAGCCGGAAATCCAGATGTTGAAAAAGCAATGTAAGTGTGTGAATGGTGCTTTGCGTTTGCACAGTGCATAAGAGGTGTTTTGTGTGTGTGTGTGTGTGTGTGTGCGTACGTGCGTGCGTGCGTGCGTGCTTGCATGCGTGCGTGCGTGCGTGCGTGCGTGCCTGAGTGCGTGCGTGCGTGCGTGCCTGCGTGCGTGTGTGTGTGTGTGTGTGAAGTGTGTTTGACATGTTAATTTGTGTTTATGTTTGCCCAGGTTACTAAAAGGTTGGATTGAATTAGTATAATTTTGTACATGTTTGAACTTATACTATTACATAAATTAAAAATTAGGTTCTTTCAGAGGAAAGGAATTATTTGCTGTATGGTTGCCTCGGGTATGTGTAAGTTCTTAAAATTTAGCGTTTGTTAAAAAGAAAAGAAATTCCCTATTCTACTACTTAAAATTAACTTATACTACTACTGTGGGTTATTATTTGTGAGAGACAGGGTTGCTAATATGTAGAAGCATGCAAATTCTACATATTAGGGGGTTGGATCGTTTCAATGTCGGGTTGATGGTTTGATCCTGTTGCTTCTGGTCGTCAAGAGCAGAGCTCTTGGAATTCCAGGAGATCGGTCTCCGGTCTCCGGGGCAGAGCCTCGGTCCAAGGAGAGGTGGTACTTTTGTGATCTAAAATTTTTTTCTTAGTTGTTTTTAAACTTATCCTCGTGACTATCAGCTAAAAAAATTATACTTTTAAATTTCCTAAACCCTAACCTGATATCACAAGGTCTAGAATTTCTTATTGTTAATGTAAGCCCTAGGTAAAGTTGGATGAAAAAATGGCTTGAGAAAAAGAAATACTCTTAAGAAATGAACGGCTAGTCGAGTGTTAGCTCTGGGTAGATCATGAGCTTGGGTCATGGGTCGATAAAAGACCAAAAATATATTTAATGAGCGCCACCGTATTTTTCAATACAATAACCAACAAAATTTAACTGTGCTTGTATTAGGGGAATGCGGAAACCTTATGTCAACACCACTAACATAGCCATAAAACCTGAATTTCACTCTTTTAAACACACTTACCAAAATCTCAAACACCAGATGTCATACAGATGTCTCGGCTTGAGCTGTGAACAAACAAAGGTACAACATGGACACCATTTGTGTCCTCAAAAATATTTGCCAAAAATAAAATAATAGAATTTAGGTTTCTAAAATATATACCCAGGGAATTTGTTTTCATTATACACCATTTCTTATCAGGGATGACTTGCAATTTTTCTTTTTTTACTTGAATTTTAAATAATAAAAAGTCATTCAAAAACAAAATAGATTCTATTTGAATAAATTTCTGGATTCATGTAACTATAATATTTAAATTCGTATCTTTATAAAATTTTCACTTAATTATTTTTCTAGAACAGAAATATACTAGTAAAGTTTTGCATTCAAAAATAGGAAGATCTCTGAAGGGATCTTTTACAAAATTTTAAATATACTGACTTGAAATTTTCTAAATTAATTATATTACATAATATTCTTTAAGCCAATGAAGTACTTCCTCGACCTTCACAGTAAAATTTAATTATCAAAGTGCTGATAATGTAGTATGTAATTACTCTAAGTTATTTTTATTTAACAGTAAGTACGCGAATTTCACATGTCGATGAAAAATGAAAGTTCATGAAACTCAAAATATTTAAACGTATTTTAAATTAAAGTAAGACGACATGTGACGTCTAGATAGGACAACAATAGGCAGAGCTTTGCCACAGGACGTTTCAGCTCGTCATGAGCGGTTTTAAGCATGACCACCCTGACAACACCATCTGTCCCAGGATGTACAGCCACAACTCGGCCGAGGGACCAGCGAAGTGGAGGAACATTAGCGACCTTAATTAATGCTAAGGTGCCCTAATCAATTTGAGGAGACGGGGTGTGCCACTTTGAGCGTTGTTGTAGCGAGTGTAGATATTCTTTGAACCAACGGGACCAAAAATCTTGATGAATGCGCTGGAGCAGTTGACAGCGAGAAAGGCGGTTAAGCGGTAGATGCGAAAGTGCGGGCTCCGGAATGGCGGTTAAAGGGGTATTTTAAATTAAAGTAAGACGACATGTGACGTCTAGATAGGACAACTGAATCTATGTTTTTTATATACCTGACATAAAATGTCATTCACAACTTTATTAAATGTACACTTTGTGTACATGTGCAAACATTCTGACAAACAATAGATTTGTTATTTAATTCGCTGATTCCTCAAAAGCTATTTTCTTTTTACGTTGCTCAAATTTTTAATGTTATATTCTTTATTGCAATTTAATTAATGTTCAAAGTGATTAAATCCTAAGGTACACTCACGTGCTACGAAACTGCTCTGAACGAAAGATATAGGACCTCGACCTCAGCTGTCGGAAATTTCCATAACCATCGAATATCAAAGTTCTTCGGAATACAACTATTATATAACGAAACCAACCTCAGCTTGTTTGAATTTAATACTCCAACAAAATTTTAGCTCCAAGATTTACTTATTTGATGTTATTTATTGGTGAAGTTGAAATATACGGAACACATGAAATTGCCTTCTATGATACTGCATTTTATATTATATAAGATGTAACCATATATGATCTTGCCTTAAAATATTGCCTTAAGATATTGCATGTATTAATGATGACAAAGGAGGCTTCCATCTCAATCAATTAATTTTCTTTTTTCTAACACTGATAGAGGCCACGTGCTTACACACGACCATCTTGACTTCACTTATCCTGCAGAGCAGCTTACGCGTTCGAACGCTGATAATGAAGTGACAATTTGACAACTCGACGGAGCTTAGTAACGAATCTTAGACCATAAAGGTAAAGGCGTCTATAGGTTATTATTAATTTTATGTATTAATTTGTTACCGAACGGAAAGTTATAAATTATATATTTCATTTTATTTCTGATTTATTCTACATTAAAGAACAAAGCGTAACAAGAAAAAAAATACGTTACACTTTTATGTCTCTGTCCGGGTAGTTTTGTTTGTGTCTTTTATCCGTCAAGATAACGTTGGTGGAAAATATCATAGGTAACCGGAATAATAACCCTATTAAATACTTTTACCGCCCTGATAAATATAATTTGTCAAAATATATATATTTACAGTATGGTGCCATGCATTCTTTAAATACATATTAATGCAATTTCTAAATAAAATACAAAGTGCAGTTTAACCAAATATAATTTAAAGCTATAATATAACTATGCAAAACCACACGTGATAATTGCAGGCTCGTTTTTATAATTGTTCGAGCGTATATTAAGCATTCCGCAATTTATTAAATCAATATGTAGCGTAACACACATTTTTAGAATAGCTCTGACTTGATTTTAATTAAATACATATTTCTACATTTTTGTTGTTTAACAAAACTGTTATTTTACACGTCTGTTCTCTAACGATTTATTATTATTTTATATTTTGTTGAAAAATCGCCAAAAATGGATAACCTAATTCAGCCAGATTGTTTTTCGATAAGAACGCATGATGGATGACACTTTAATCACATTTTCTGAATTATAATCTAGGATTGAAAAATTCAGAAACGTGAATGTGATTTAATTTTTTTAAGTGGAGCTGTTGCTATTTAATACATTCCATAATATTGACATCTGATGTGTTTCACCCCGAAAGCTCTCATATTACAATCGAATTTGACACACGATCAGTAAAGACAATCCATTGCAATCCATTAGTGGCACGTACTGTGCGCTTAGTAACAACTATGATAATATTGAAGAATAGTAGGCTTGTTTAGAAAATCCAGTTAAGCACTTCTGGTAACTAGGGTTCAATTAATGCGGCCGTAGCACAGAAATTGCTTCCAACTGCATATGATGCACGTTTATTATTCAGGATTAATCTCAGTACTTGTATTTAATTGAAGTGGAAGATAGTTCTCAGAAAGTTTGAGATTACATTATCATGCGCTTGCTGTATAGATGGCTGTACCTAAACAAGCTTCTCTATAGATTGCTTGTTTTCTCTGTTCCTTTAACCACAGTTTCGCTTCCTCTCGTTATTGCTATAAATCGCCTCGTAGAATAATGAAGTAGCTATTAGTTGGTAAAAGAACTGTAATTTCGGAATTGTTTCCACACCTAAGAACACATACATTTTCAAAAGCTCAAACTATAGGTATTGGAACAGGAAATAGCGGCAATTAATCTTTTTTGAAATTAAAGCATTATATATTTATAATTGTAATTTAGAATTGTTTGGTAATTATTGAATTTACTTCTTATGCTTTGCAATCTAGTAATGTAGAGCTGCCTATATTGCACTACTTGAAATTTTCACTCCTAACATCTATCCATATATTTTTGCCATGTTTATAACACATGATCATCAGGTCTTCAGACCTAGAACTGGTTGGAGGCGTACCTCCATTGCTTTCTACTCTGAGCTAACCTACACATTTCTTTGAAATTCCTACCCCCTCTATCTTTCACTATATGAGTGCATTAGTCTAATCTAGATCTACCTTCACCTCTCTGCTTACCCTTCTCTTCTTCTAACATATGCTGAACTAGTCCCTCATGTCTTAGTATGTGTCCTATCATCCTATTTCGTCTATTTTTTACTGTTTTCCACATATTTCTTTCTTCCCCTACCATTTCCAGTATCTCTTTGTTCTTAACTTTGTCTGTGCATGATATTTTCATCATACATGTGTAACAAACATCACGTTTCAAAGACTTCTATCTTTTACATGTCCGCTTTTTTTACTGTCCACGTTTCACAGTCCGACAGTGCTATGCGCCACACATATGCTTTCAGCAATTTTTTCGTTGTTTCTATGCATGTTTGTTACGGGCCAATTCAGCACTACGACACCAAGGGACGGATCGGGACCCGTGAGCGGCCTAGCTCTAGCCGGTAAGGGGAAGGTCAGACAAAAGTCGTAGCTTGGGATTGCTAAATGCCCTAAGATGACAATTATAATGAGATGTGAGAATTCGGTAAAACGTCAAAAATCTGGTGGGCACCACCAGTAATGTCACAATGCTAGATGACAAAAGGAGAATCTCGTCACTGGTCGGTAGACTCCTTGCAGCTCAATATTTAACATAAAATCCTCAGAAAATCTCGCAGAGTAGGTGTACTGGCCAGTAAAGCAATGTGTAATAAAATTAAGGTGGAGTTGAGTGCACAGGACACCCCCACTTGCTCTACTTACACAGTAACTAATAAAATATTTGAAACGTAATGCGTAGGACGCCGTGTGCATGCAACCCTACGCTAACTAACTTAACGGCAACAATAACTTTCAATTCAAAATGTAAATTGTGATCTTAATTCAGCAAATATGTAATCGTAATAATTTTGAATAAATGGAAGTATCAGTACAACTGTCTTAAATATTACGTTAATTGGGAATAGTATGGTTTAACTATTTATACTGATTAAATGTGTTTGTTGTTCGCGACAACGGTAAAGTATCAATAAAGCGCATACACTTTAGGACTCGATGATAAGGGATTAACACAACTTCATGTACGGGTTGTGCTTAATTTAATTGCACAAACGTTCAATATTATAATCGACGTATTTGGGGCTGCACTGTAAAATCTACGAATACAGTCGCTTACCTTGTAAGGTGGATTGTACCAGTCAACACTGTGAGAGTCTCGAGTTTTCTACTTTCAAACACGTGACAATTAATCTATTACTTGATCCCCAATAACTGGGTTATATTACGGGCCTACCGCAACCGTAACGAGATTTCCATTCATCCTCTAGACAGTAACTCCCAAATTCATTGGCATTAATTAATACTTCTAAAACGTAAACAACAAAAGAGGATGCATCAACCTACAACAGAATGATTAACCACGTGCAGCACGTGACGCTATTAGCGAAGATCAACAATCAAAACTCGGCACTTGTATTATAACTTCCCCTGAACCACCAAAATAAACGATCGATTAACTGTGAAATCGTAACTACATATTTCATGTAAAACTGAATAAATCCGCTCTAAGCGATTAGTTTTATCACCAAAACTCAACTTGACAAACTTACTTCATAAACGTCACAGACATCGGCCCTCTTGATTATCTCCAAAAAAACTGTCGAAATTATGAAGGGATGTGCGGGCAATGCGCTCTTTGTTATATTTTAAACTGATGAATTATTTACACAAACTAATTGACTTTATATACATATTTCTCTAATATAAGATAACAAAATAAACGGAACGTTACATGTTGTCTTCGAACATAGCAGCTGTTTTTTCTTGTTAAATACAACAGGCGCGTGCTAAACCTTTTTTAAATTTTTTGCACTTTTCTCCTTCTATTGTTTTCTAAAAAGATACCTCATTTAACAGATATTCAATAGTGGATGAAGGGATACGTACGACTACTACGCCCAAGGTCCCGGGTTCGAATCCCGACACAGTCCGTTTGAAAAATGTTAGGCGACCATTTTTCACAGGTAAAAAAAGAACTCGCTTCCTGGCCAATGTAGTACCTTCGAGTGGAGCATTGGAAAATCACATAGATGAATGGGAATTAAACAACCAGACCGCTACCAAGATCCTCCACTACTTAGACACTTGCGAATGAATAGATTTCCAATCATTCCTTTCGCACATTCAACACTTGTTGAGAATATTGAAAACCAACACCTGTAGTTGTTTACAGTAATCATCAGGTTTAAATACAATTCCTTTTTATCATTAGATGCTTCATACTAAACTGGTTGGATACGTACTTCCATTGATTTCTATTCTGAGCTAACCTACATATTTCCATGAAATCTTGAAATTCCGACAGTCTAAATCTTCCACTATATTTGTGCAATAGTTTAATATAGATCTACCACTACCTCTCCTTTTTCCTTTCTTTGCTTTTGATATATTCCGCACTATTTCCTCATGCCATATTATGTGTCCGATCATTCCATCTCTCCTTTTTTTTACTGTTTTCCACATATTTCTTTTTCCCCTACTATTTCTAGAACCTATTTGTTATTAACTTTGTCTGTCCATGATATCTTCATCTTACGTTCGCAGTACCACATTTCAAAGACTTCTATCTTTTTTTCGTCCGCTTCTTGTACTATCCAAGTTTCACAACCATACAGTGCTGTGCTGCACACATATCATTTCAGGAGTATTTTCCTTGTTTCTACATTTGTTGTCTTTGAACGTAGTAATTGCTTTTTTTTCTTAAATGCAGCTCGTCCTTATGCTAAACTTTGTTTTAAATTTTTTGCACTTTTACCATTTTGCGTTTTTGCCTCTTAGTTAACTCAGTGCAATCTTGGAACCAAAAGTGATAATCATGGAGTTGCAAATGACACATTTGTAAAAGTTGTGGAAACGGCATTTCCATATATGTGTATTATACAATATACAATTATATACAACTTTATTTTTAAAATACATAATGCGGGTAAATCGTTCTTTTGCAACCGCAAAACGAGTTGATGTTGCTGTTGGAGTTAGTGCTAGGCACGAATTCAAGAATTGTCGTAAGGCAGTCTCCTGTTCTGTGTTTTGCGCAAGGGCAACTGATAGAACAAGCGGTGGCTCAAAAGTCGACACGTGCCACGACGCTAAGTCGGGCAGATGCCCCACAACGCAAAGACTGAAGAACGCAATCACACGCAACTTTGACTATGGATTGTAAAGCCCAATCAATCCCTGTAAGAAAAAAGATTAAATGCGCCTAATTAAATTTACGGAAAGAGAAAGGGGCGGCTAGCAGTTTTGATAAACTATTCGAAACAACTAGCGAGCGGTCTCGTAGCGGTATAGTAATAAACAATGAAACATGCGCGGAGATAATGTTAAATAACTAATCCATTGATTTTCTAAAAGCGGCCGAAATAAAAATTGGGGCTAACACTTTTTACGTTATAAGTGCGGACCTTCAACCGGTCAACTCGCGGCGCGAAAACCCATAAACCGAAGAATTAATAAGTCAAATGGAGAATTGGGCGAAACCGAAAAATAATAACTAAGGAATTTTAAAGCCAAGTCTCCTTAGTAGCAGTCCGGTAGAAGACTATTGGAAATTGCAAGTTGCTGATTTAATACAGAACGGAATTTGAGTAAGTTAAATAACAATGATTTATCGACGTTTGAGGGGCATAGGACCAGCAATTTCATTAATGTTACTGCAGTCTCGCACGAGATGTTGGGGAACTTGTAATTGGGAATTAAGGTAGGACGAGTCCACTCTCCCCGGTCACAAGCTAATAACATGGAATGTTAAAGTCCGCGTAAATGAGCAAATAGCCATCTTTTCATGGTTTTGTTATAAAAAAGCAAATTGGGAGCGGTCGAAACAAAAATTTAGCGAAAGCATCCCCTCGCTCGAGAACAATCTAGTAATCTGTCGAGAAGCCATCCAAACAGAAACACTCGTACAAAAACTTGCCGACCCTGTGGTAGACGCGTCGATGCACTCTATGCTGCGGAAAAAAACGTTTAAAGACAGCGTATCTTGATGGACTCAAAAACTAACCATTAAGAAGGCGAAAACCCGTAATTTAAGGCGCCGCTAACAACGCGCAGCGGAAGAATTAAGGCAACAGATAAAGATGGAGTATAGTTAGTGTATCAGAGAATATAAAATGCCGACAGAAGAAACGTGAACTAAAAAATTTAAAGAATTTTAAACGCGTGGTACTGAAAAAGAACCTTGGAGGACGGCGTATCGCGTAATAAGAGGTAAACAACAGAAGGCTGCGTTCGGCAATGCAAACAAAAAAATAATGGAAAATATAAAGATGGGATTTAAAATGACGACGGAGAAATTTTCCCATCGGACAATCCAAAGGTGGATCAGGGTTTGCACATCAAGATACGTCGGGGAGCTACAGAAGCGCAAGGAATAGGTACCGATAAGGCAACTTTTGATTACGAAGTCGTAAGGCTTCTTAGGGATATAAACTCTAAGAAGGTACCGGGGCCTGATGGAATCACCTCAGACGCAGTTCGGAAGGCGTGTCTATTGGCCAGCGTGTCTTTGTTTAAATAAGAGCGTATTTCAACGTTGCTGAAAAGTACAGAACGTGAAGTTTATCCCTAAACCTAAAAAGGAGGATGCGTCTGACCCGAGTAGCTATCATTCAATCAAGTAGCTACCTGCACTGGGAATAGCTTAGTATCGAGTCATGGCCACGCGATTTCAGCGGTTTCGATAAGCGACTATTTGGATTTGCTATGGGTAAACGTCTGTTGACGCGTAGAGTTCGTAGTCGAAGAAATCAAACAGACGAAGAAAGCAAAAGAGTATTGCATCGTCGTAGCCTGGGACATTTTACAAGCATGTGATTTTTCAATGCTCCACCCTAAGGTACTACATTGGCCAGGAAGCGAGTTTTCTTTACCAGAAAAATTTTGAATTTTGCCGAACCCCTGCTGTTCAAAGCACGGTAGAGATCTTTAACGTGCGTGACAACACTCACACACGGGACCTCCATTTTACCTCTCATTCGACGAGGGCGTATTTTTGTGAAAAATGCTTGTCTAACATTTTTCAAGCGCACCGTGTCGGGTTTCGAACCCGGGACCTTGAGCGTAGTAGTCACACGCATACCAACTACGCCACGGATCCGCCTGATTCGTTTGAAAATTGCAACACAGGGATTGTCCGTAAAACCTGATGTTATTGCTCAAAAGTTATTTCTCGGGGCGTTGATGCAAGTTAAAATTCCGGGAAAAATTGTATTACAAGTAGTCGAAAGAGAATATTCACAAGGGTCATGCTCTGGTCCCACATTCTGAAAGTTATTATATGAAAGCGAATGACACACTTTTGATTATCAAGCAAGATTGTTAATGGATGCGAACGAAACCGAACGAGGTGTTACGCAAGTTGCAGAAATGGTCCACCTCTACCTCTTTTTCCTATCTCTGATTGTAATATATTCCCAAAAATGTCTTAGAACGTATCCTGCCCTTCTATTTCTCCTTTTTCTTTGGTTTCCACAGATATCTTTATTCCTCTATGATTTCTATAACCTATTTGTTATTAACTTTCTGTCCATCCTATCATCCTCATACAAGCACAACATTCCAGAAAGATTCTATCTCTTTCTGTCTGCTTTTCCTACTGCCCCTATTTCATAGACGTACTATACTGTGCTCCATACATATGCATTCAACAATTTTCTTCTTTTTTCTATGTTCCTTGTCTATGAACGTAGCTTCTGTTCTTTCTAGTAAGATGCAGTTTGGTCCCATTCTATTGCTTTACAATTGTATTCTCTATTTCCCCGATGTTCAGTGGTATGTGAAGGGTGGTAATCAGCTTGTTACTACTATGATACCCCAACACTTGAACATTTGCCAAATGAATAGTTTTCCGGTAAATCCTTTCGCACAATTAACATTATTCGAAAATATTGTACAACCAACACCTGCAGTTACTTATAATAATTATCATGTTTAAGTACAGTTATCTTTGTTTGTCATTAGTTTTTCCATCTTGGGACTGGTTGGACGCGTACCTCCATTGACTTCTATTCTGAGCTAGCCTACACATTTCCTTGAAATTTCCACAGCCTTGTTTCTATCTTTGTTGTCTTTGAACACAGTAGTTGCTTTTTCTTGATCAATGTAGCACGACTTTGTGCTAATCTCTGTTTTACTTCTTTTGCGCTTTTCCCATCTTGCGTTATTTGGCTTTCTAAGTAGCAAAAATTCTTAACCTCTTGTAAGTTCTTGCTACCTATTTCTATTCTTTTTTTGATTTATTTTTCCCTCCTGTGTATACTAGTACTTTAGTTTTATTTTTGTTAATTTTCATACCATATCTCTCCGTTAAAACTGTTTCCATTTCATTAAGAGCAGCTCCTAACTTTTCTTTGCTAGATGCTAATACCGCTATATCATCTGCAAATCTAAGCATATCAATCTTCTATCCCTGCATAGTAATTCCAAATGTCTTCCTGTGTTTGACAGTATTCATTGTCTCATCAATGTACAAGTTAAAAATTAATGGGGATAGGGCACATCCCTGTCTCAGCCCTTCCTAATATTTACTTCTCTACGTTCATGCTCTAATTCTATTACCGCTATTTGCTCTTTGTATAAGCTATGTACTATCTGTCTATCCCTAAAATTCATTTCAATCTTTTTGAGTATTTCGAATGTTTTTCCCATGTTACATTGTCGAATGCTATAATAGCCTCCCGTGCATCCCTGTTTCGCCTAAACCCAAATTGATCTTTTCCTAGTATTTCTACAACTCGTTTTACCATTCGTTTTTATACAATTCTAGTTAATATTTTTAACACATGTGCTGTCAAACTTATTGTTCGAAAATTTTCACATCTATTTGCGCCTTTCTTTTTTTGGTATAGTTAGTATGACGTTACGTTTGAAATCTTTGGGTATCTTGCCTGTCTCGAATATATAGCTTACAAGTTGGAAGAGACGTTCTGTTACTGCTTGTCCAGCGGCTTGTAGAGTTTCTACTTGCACCTTATCTATACCCGACGCCACACCATTTTTTAGACCTTTAATGCTAATTCAAACTCATCTCTAAGTATAGGATATCCAGAGTCATCATTTTCCTGTTCTAATTATATTAATTCCTCTCTTGCATATAAATACCTTATTTATTCTTGCCATCTTACCACTTTCTTTACAATTTATGTAATGACGTTTCCCACCGCGTTCCTTATATTTTTGCTATATGGTTTATATCCCTAAAATTCATTCTAATTAGTTTGTATGCTTCGTCTGTCTTTCCTACTTCCATCTTAGTTTGAACCAATATTCATCAATTCATTGTTCTTTAGCATTCTTGCATTTGCGAATAATTTCCCACTTTATGGCTTTGTATCTTTGTTTTTCTGTTTCGTCTGTCTATTTTTGTATTTTCGTATTTCTTCTATTAAATTCAGGATATCCTTTGTTATCCATGGATTCTTATTTTCTTTTGTGTATATCCCAAAATATCTCTGGCCACAGTCTCTAATCTGGATTTAATGTTATTCCATTCTGTTTCTACTTCCTTAGTATCAGAAATTGTTCCAATATCTTTCAACAATTCATTTGACTTTTTTTCAAATCTTTCGTGTAGATATTTATCTTGTAGTCTTTCAAAGTCAAAGTGTCTTTTTCCGTTTTCAAATTTTTAAACTTAAGAGCGGCCTTCATAGTTACGATGTTGTGGTCAGTGTCTATATCTGCTTCTGGATAGCTTCTACAGTCTTTTACTTGATTCCTAAACCGTTGTCTAACAAGAATGTAATCTATTTGATATGTTCCTATATCTCCTGGCATTTTCCACGTGTATCGTCCTCTAGCATGATGTTGAAATAATGTGTTTATGATGGTTAAATTGTTCATGTCGCAAAATTCTACCAGTCTATTTCTCTTGTCATTTCTCGTGCCTACACCAAATAAACCTACTATCGCTCCTTCCCTACCCTCACCTACCGCTGCATTAAAATCCCGCCGCAATTATTAAATTTTCATGTTATTTTACGTATCTTAGTATGTTTTCGATATCTTTGTAGATCGCCTCTACCTCTTCCTCACTGTAGCTAGAGGTGAGCATGTAGATTTGTATTATTACTGTATTTACCGGTTTAGATTCTAATCTAACTATGTGTACTCTTTCGTTCTTTTGTAAGTAGTTTTCCCCACGTCGACCTATTTTTTTTCGCGTAATTATCTCCACACCCGAATTTTTTTCCTCTGATCATGTATGAATTACCCTGAAGTCTCCACTTCAGAATTCCCCGTCTTTGGTCTGCGAACTTCGCTGATTCGACTATGTCTAGTGCTAACCTATCCATTTCAATTTTTAAGTTCCCTAGCTTACCTACTTCTTTCATACTTCTGACATTCCACGCTCCAACTCGGAGAATGTTCATGACCCTTATTTTATACTTTCGGATCACAATCGCCGAAGTAGTCCCCTCCCGAGGATCCGAATGTGGACTATTTTGCCTTCGAGGCGGCTCCGTGGCGTAGTTGGTATGTGTGTGACTACTACGCCCCAGGCCCCGAGTTTGAATCCCTACACGGCCGACTGCTTGAAAAATGTTAGGCGAGCATTTTTCTAAAAATACACCCTCGTTCGGATTAGAGGTAATTAGAGGTCCCGTGTGTGAGTGTTGTCACGCACGTTAAAGATCCCTACCTTGCTTGGAATAGCAAGGGTTCGGCAAAATTCCAAATTTTCCTAGTAAAAAACTCGCTTCCTGGCCAATGTAGTACTTTCGGGTGGAGCATTGGAAATTCACATGTAAGTACTATTTTGCCTCCGGAATTTTTTTACCCCAGAGGATGCCATCATCTTTAACTACAATTTATGTAAGCTGTGCACTTGGGAGGTAATGTGGTGGTTTCCCGTTGCCTTCCACATCGCAGTAGTGTGTCCGAAAAGTCTACTGCCCTCTTTCGGGGACTTGTCTTAGTCTGGTGCCTCACTAAACACCTCACTAATTTGGTTAAGCCTATAGTTCGGGTGTGTAACTCACTGAAACACGCAAGCCATTCTATCCGTTGTTCTAGTATTGTAAAACTAATACAAGGTGCAGGTCTGTTCAGAATGTATATATATATATATATATATATATATATATATATATATATATATATATATATATATATATATATTGTTGTGGATCGGCGGATTAAAGGTTTAAGAATCGAGAGTGAGTCATTAAATACTTTTCAAAATAAAAAGTTCACAACAAAAAAAAATTTCTTACCCTGATTTCTGCTTCAAAATTTCTTCAGCAGCTCCCCGGCTAGCTCAGTTGAGCCTCTTCTCGGATACCTAAATTTGCAATAATTCTTCCTTCCCACTCACACATCATTCCATAAAATCACCAAATAATACAACAATCATACAATCTTTATTTACCGCTAGCTATTTACAAACAATTATTCACAGATATGTACAGTTTGGTACTCTAGTTACAACTCAATAAGTGATATTTTTGTAAAATCCTTGTTTTAAAATTTTAATTGCAGACACATTTAATACAATAGGTGTAAATAGGCCCCAAATAATACCCTATATTTATTGCACACTGGAGTATGGTGAGCTCATAATAACCCAGTTTATTAATGTATGCCTTCTACCTTGCATAAAATTACTACAAAACTAACAAACCCATGTACCTCTTAACAATTCAATTTAAATTCGTAATGAAATTTAGTAGGCTTTACATACACCTTTTTTTCAATATTTAAAATACTCTAATAATTGTCAAGTACACGTATCTTTTCCAATACATTAAATAACCATAAATAACCTCCAAAGTTCACTCACACATCACAAATAATTCCAACAGTTTATCAAATAACAGCAAATTCAAATGAGTTACCTGAAAAATACTTCAAGACTCCATCTCCTACGATGATGCTCTATCCTCCTTGACTTCGTGATTATGCACTCTGATTCTCCAGATAGATGATAACTTCAGTATACGCCGAGCTCGTTGCCACCCATTACCATTCCATCACAGCATACAAATTCACGTATATTATACTTTTGCTTATTGCTTTATTAGCTTGTTATGGTATTAGTTGAACCTCGGGTAATTTAATGCACTTGACACTACACACGTTAATAACTACAAGGCCTCAACTTACCACGTTATAAGTGCTAATACTACTTTTACTAAATTAGAAATTTTTTCAATACTCGCAAGACTCTGCCATAACGTCGGTTGATTATTATACGTAGTTTAAAGCGATGAAAATACAAAGAGGGCGATGCGAATACAAAGAGAGTGCCCTATTAATTTGCTTAGAGTATTTATACAATTCAAACTGCCACCTCTCGGCCACTCTTCGCGCGAAATACTTAATTTAAAATAATATTTCTGCAAATTTTGGATATAACCGCCTTAAAGCTTCTAGAAATTTGCCTCGTGGACGTGCTATATAATCCGAAAAATCGCTTTCATCTGTCGCGTGTTCGTCTGTTTATAAACTACTCGTTTCAACCAATCATACAGTCCTGTGTCGTCATAAAACTCCGCCTGTAATATTTTTATCTCCGTCTTATGCATATTTGATGTCGCGTTCCAACCCCACTTGAGTTGTAGAAAATCGATGTTGCTGACCGCGTCGCATGACTCCACGTGGATTGAGTACGTGCGTTTTGAAATCGAATGCTTTTATACCCGTCTCTATTTCTAGCATATTATTGATCGTGCATTCCTTCCGCTTTTTAAGAAACTTTGTTAGCTTGTTTATTCGAAGCAACTGATGGTTGGAAATATTTTCTTTGAAGCCCGCGTTATTATGTTGATAAATTCGAAGAAGGTAACCTTTCAAACATGCAGATGTTCTGAATTATCGGCCGTTTAAACAACAATTCTAGGAGCTTATATTTCACGGTATTCGATACAATTGACGTCCTTGTCTGCTACCACAAACCCTTTTGCCTTTGGATTATTAATTTTCTATACCCTGGTGTGTTTCTTAATGCTATTAAATGTTGAATTAAAATAAGTTAAATTAATTATGCGTTTCTATTTGTCTTTAAAACTGGTTTTCTTTATGAACCTATTACTTTTCAATCTTTAATTATAAAATACGTCAATACTTGTTCGTTTAAATTAAATAAATGAAATAAATTTTGCGCGTACATAAATTGTTCCTTTCTCTATAGAGGGTGTTTGAAATTGCATTGCTTACCCTAAATTTAACCCTTTGAATCCATAACATATATATATATATATATATATATATATTTATATTTCTGTGAAGTTTTCTCCCCACGTTGTTGCGTCAGATTAAAATTGTTGTAGTAGTCCCCCACGCTTGAGCAGCCGGATGTAATAAATGTCCAGTTTCCTGCTGAACGCCACCTCTCTGTGTTTTTCTCTACTCTTCTAATTTAATTATGCCACGCCTAGCCCAGTTTTATTTACACAGAGTGCAAAACGTTACGATGATCAAATTAATTTACCCCTTTTATTCTTACCAGTTTGAATTCATAAAACGAAGTCAATCAATATTCGTATAATGAAAGGAAATCATATTTACAATTCACATTTTTTGTAATCCTTTAAATAAACCCTTCAATCAATTAATTTTATTTAGATCAGTTATCCCAAAAATTATGTCCTTTTAATTTAATTTAATGTCACCAAAAACGACACTTTTTACTAAAGAAATCTGGAACGTTCAAGACCTTATATGCTTGTTACGTAAATTTCAACGTATCAAATAGTTTGGTTGACTCCTTACAAATTTGACAAAAAATAATATATCCAGTGTTTAAATTCAAATTTGAAAAGATTTCTTATTCTAGTTAGCCCTGACATGTGATATTCACATGAGTTGTTGCGTGTTGTGGATTAACACCCCCTTATTATCTTCAATTGAAAACTAATGCACTGCTTTGTACTCTTTCGCGTGCTTTGAACCAATCGTTTTGTTACTCTTTATTTCCAAAATTCACCTCGTGCTTTACTTTATATTTTTCTGGATACGGCTTAGACCTCTCCACTTAATTCTTGAATACCAGACTTAGAATTCGTCGGTTTTTTAGATACACCGACAAATTAGACTTGGATTACTTAGGGTCGTGAATTAGAAGTCGTAGGTTTCTTAGATACACCTTCGAATTAGACTTGGATTTCTTAGTGTCGTGAATTAGAAGCCGATTTCTGCAAAACTGCAAAAGCTTTTTTATATATCTTCAACGTAATTCGTCATTAACTATTATTATATAACACTACTTTTCACAATAAATTTAATTTAAAATTTATGTGTTTGATGCGTAAATATTCGATTAAGAGCGTTGCAGGTTCGACGAGCTTCAAATTGAGACTGCCCTTTCTTACCAACTCTGGACGTTATATACCTTTTGCTATCTACATTAGCCTTACAAAGTGTTGCAACCAACTATGTCTGTTTTTGGTATTCCTAGGCTTTACAAAATTTCTGACGAAACTATTCTGAAGTTCCATATCATACTGGTATTTGCTATTGTTTTACGATCTTAGACCGCCTATTTTGTTATTGTTGTTGGACTTTACTTTAGCTTATATCTGTTATTTATGTAGATAAAGCTTTTGGAGAATTGAACAAAGTAACTGATGTAACATGAGTGATGTTTTCGTTTATGTATCTATTTAAAATTTATCTTTGAAAGTGCGTATCTTATCAAAGGCGCTTTATTATTCCTTCTTTCTTACAAGCATAATTGCATGAAATTTTACTAGGTTTTATCTTATTGAACGCTTCTTGACTTATTTTAATTACATGTATAATTATTCCTCTGCTGAATACGTGTTCTATTATTGAAAGATATGCTTACTGACATTGATTAAGTTAATTGCGGTCCATCTACAGGGTGTTAAATGCTTGCTATTTACATAATGTGCAAAATATTTATTTTCCTGCTAAATAAATGCAGTTTTCTGATTCTTATTACTATTTACAGTTACTACGCGACCCTTACAACTCAATACACCCCTAAACAACCCCTTATCACAGCAGTATATATATATATAAATATTTTAGATAGTTAATTACACAAGGTAAGTTGATAAATATTATCGTATTACAATGAATAAGATGAAATAATAACTTAGACTTTTATGCAAAGCCCAAATGATCATTTCAAATCAAGCTAGTAATTGAAAGATGGAAAATATAAGGTCTTGGACAGGGCTTGAACCTGTATCCTGGTATTGGCGGAACCATGCGTTTACCAATTACGCCACCGAGACCGATGACACAATTGGGAAATTTACAAATTTAAATCGTGTACACAACTATACATAAACCTAACTTTCAATTACTTTTGGCATTTTTGTCAATCATATTTCGCTGCTCAAATTTTCTGCATGGGTAATGTTTATCATAACTCGCTCGTTGAATATTATTCTAACTATTAAGGTTTATTGTTCAAAATTTTAAACTAACGTTCAGTTATGACTATAACATTTATAGGTTAAAATAAAATCAAATAACACTAGTTCGTGCAAACTACATTACATTACCTAACTTTCTTCCTTAAAAACTTTACAGAAAAAGTCATTTCCTTGAAAACTCTTACAGGAATGCATCGGGTGGGTTATTATTGATGTGTATCTTTTTCGAATGGTTCTACTCTATACATGTACATGTTTTTCCGGGTGTCACCTCGTGTTATTGTTGACGGGTTATAAAAAAAAAACATTAGTCTGAGGATGTTTTGACTGAAGGGTGGCTATCGGCTCTAGTTATAGCTTGTTCGTTAGTAACCAAATGCAAGAGCAGACAGCTACCATGGGCCGAAGATGATTGATGCAATACAGTCGAAACGTTATCAGACTAACGGTTCTTGTTATAACCCGTCGGCAATAACACGAGATGACACGCGGGAGAACAATGTATGTTATAGAATATCGCTGTTAGAAGAAGACACGCATCAACAATAACTCGCTCGAATACATTCGTGCAAGAATTTTCAATGTCTACTATATTTAGAGTCGAAAATTGAGAAACGATATTTCCTTCGAATGAGTCTTTATACGAGTAGATGCATAAATTTGAAATAACGAAAAAAGCACTCCACTTTGAAGGTTCGTATCATTATACTCGGTAGTTAGTAGTACATCATTAGCAGAAAATATACGTTTATATATACTCTATTTTTAAAAACAGAAGGTTTACTACAATCAACAAAAAATCAATTACTACCAGCGATGTATTCATCGAAAGTAAACATTGATACCAATTATAAATGAAATACAAACAGGGTGTAGTTGTATATACTTCGTTGTTTAATGGCATGCCAAAACTAAGCAAATTCAGAAATGATATGTTTAAGGTTTCTTTTTATAATTGTTAGAGGGGTTATTAAACATTCCGGAAATTATTAACTCAATATGATACATAACACAAATATTTAGAATAACTACATTTTATTTTTATAACTCTAACTTTAACTAAGTGCAAAATTTTACATAATCCGTGTTCACTATGCTGCAATATTTTACACGTCACCTACCAAAAAATTTATTCATATTGAACGTCTAAGAAAATCACGGAAAACGGATAACGTTCTTATTGAGTGGAGATTTAGTTTTTCGGTAGACGATAAAAGCAATATAGCGTGAAAAGAATGATGGATGACGTCTTAATAACATTTTCCAAAGGTATATCTAATCTAGGAATGAACAGTTATAAACTTGAATGTCAATTTTCCAAAATAAATGAGTTTGTATTAATACAAGCAATATCTTGATTATTGGCGTCTCGTATATTTCATCGTTAAAACTGTCTCGTATTACAATAGTGTCTGGGACGCTTTCAGTTATGACAATAGCATATCATTTGCAATCCGTTAGCGACACGCGGAAACAACCGTAATGATGATTAAAAATTGTCGGTTTGTATAGAAAATATCAGACAGCTATGGTTGGAACCAGGACTGGATTAATGATTAATTTTAAACAGCGGAGAAAATTTTTCCAACTGCATTGTATGTACATTCATTATTTTAAGTTAATCCCGTAACTTATATATAATTTAAGCGGAAAATAGTTTTGCAAGAATTTGAGATTATATCGCTCACCGAGTTCTATAGTGGTACAATAGGAAAACAGTATTTTTGGGATAATTAGCATTTGTAGTGCGGCTACATTATAATTAAATATAATGTTATTCAAATTTAGTGCATGCACATGGTAGTTGGTGAGAGATAAGTGGACAGCAAGACGTGACACGCACATGGTAGTTGGTGAGAGATAAATGGACGGAAGACGTGCGCTGTCGCGAGACTAGTCAGTTCTAAGAAGTTGAAGTATAGGTACGTTTCAGAAAATATGTTGTTTCTGTCGAGACTAAAATTGTAAATTAAGTTTTAGTATGTGCATTTTATGGTTAAACAAGTCAATGTACCAGTTGAACTTACGACGCCCTGAGAATTATTTTTATTAAATATACAACAATAAACAGAGGAGGTATTTATTTCATTTTAGAGCCCATATCCAAGTCTCAAAAAAACGGAAGGAGAAGCTGAGCACCACATTAAATGACGCCAACGGGGGCTGGTACAGAGGCGATTTGTTTACATCAGTTCCAATGCTCAAATATTAGGGGAATTACCAAGAAAGTGCAGTAGAAAGAAAGCTTGTTTATAGGCTAAAACTGGTCCAGCTGTATACTCAACGCTATAACAGGTTTGCCACAATAGTATTGCTCGTTTTAGTCAGAAAAAGACTGGATTACCAGCTTGCATCTTCAAAGTAGAATGTGGAATATTTTATTCTATAGCGGGTAAATAAGATGGACATGTTGCAGCTGTTAAATCAGGGATGGGCAAACTTTTTTAGGATGCGGTCTACTTCTAATTTTTTTACAATGTGTCGGTCCACCAGATATTTATTAAAATAATTATAATAAACAATGTGGTATAAATGTACATAGGTAACTAAAAAAATGAAAATAGAAAGGAACTTAGGTATATATTTTCAAACAAAATTTAAAGATTATAAAAGTATAAAAATATCAAGTTCATAAAAAATATTCCGATTCGAATTATTATTTAAGAGAAAGTCATGTGAAATTGTCCGCATTAGAAGATTTACACTGCATATCCTCCGCTAATTTAGTAAATCTTGGTATATAATTACTAACTGCCAGTCTTGTACTGCATTCGAGGTGATTGTCTGTAAGACGGGAGCGATATTTTGATTTAATTATATTCATCGTAGAAAATGCAGATTCACATAGGTAGGTAGAGCCAAAGAACGATGTTAAATTTAATGCGAGATTTTTTTAATTAGGATACTTAACTTCGTCTATTAAATTCCAAAAAATATTTGTAAGATCTGAACTATGTGCTTTTAAAATTATGTCATTTTAAAGAAGAAGAACTTCATCTTCCTCAATAGTTATAGAAAACAATTCGTTTATATTTTTGGTTATTTCTTCCACATCAACATTCCCAAATGGGTAAGACATAAATGCAACTATTGGTTCTAGTTTTGTAAATTCTTGAAAACGATTCTCAAATTCAGAGCTAAGATTACTTAGTTCCCATAAAATTTTTCCTTATTTAAAATACCTCCGTTTTTGCAAAACTCGTCAGAAATGTTTTTGAAGTTTTTTAGTTCATTCTTTATTAACTGGGAGGAAAGTAGCTTTAGCTTACTTTTGAAAGTATTAACATATCCGATCAATTCTGCTACTGATCGATTTTGTCCTTGTAATTGCAGGTTTAATTCATTAAGATGATTTGTTATATCCACAACAAAAGCTAAATCCATTAACCAAACGTCGTCACTAAGTTCAGCATACTCTTCATCCTTTAATTTTTAAAAATCTTTGATCTCTGGAAGTAGCTCCCTGAACCTTTGTAAAAATATATTCCGACTTAACCAACGAACATCAGCATGATATAACAATTCCCCGGCATCAGATTCATTTTCTTCTAACTGTGCCCTAAACATTCTTCTTTGAAGACTTTTTCCTCGAATGGAGTTGACAATTTTCATACAGATTCCCATTATATGAGACATATTTAATACTTTGCAACACAAGGCTTGTTGATGAATTATACAATGATAGCTCAAGAAATTCGGTATATCATCATCGCGTTTGCAAATAGCCAAAAATCCTTTGATTTTTCCTGTCATTGCAGGGGCCCCATCGGTCGTCATTGATGCTATTTTATAAATTGGAATTTTATTTTCAACTATATACTTTTTAAATGCATCGTAAACATCTTCACCTCGGGTTTTCTTTTTTAAAGGCAATATGGTTAACAATTCTTCCTTCACGCTCATGTCCTTGAAAACCATTTTATAAAATGCATAACTGAGAAGTATCTACTAAATCTGTAGATTCATCAAACTGTAAAGAAAAGCAAATACATTTTTCTACATCTTCTCTCAGTTGATTAGATATATCAGAATTCATCATTTCTATACGCCGCGTAACAGTTCGACGCGAAAGTTGGATGTCGTTAATTGCCGAAATGATTTCTTTTTTGTTCTTAAAAGTGTCAAATAATGAATCCCCGGCTTCCAGAAAGGCTGTTTTTACCAAATCTCCATCTGCGAAAGGTTTTTTGTGTTTTGCTAACACTTGACACACACGAAAAGATGCAACAGTTGCAGCTTTAGTAATGGTAATCGATTTAGTAAAATATGATTGTTGACCGATTAATTGTGATTTAAGTTCTTTAACTTTCGTTTGCGCAATTCGCTGTTTAACGGATAATCCTTATCAAAACTACCGTGCATGGTTTTGAAGTGTCTTTCAACGTTTCCTTTTTTAGAGTGCTACACTTGCACTGCATATAAAACATACACAGTTTTCTTTCACCATTGTAAAGAAAAACTGTTCTTCCTATTCTGAATTAAAGTTGTATGTTTTCCTTTTCTTGGCACTTGTGCTTGAAGATTCCATATTTAAAAAATTTAATAATTATTTATATATGTTAACAATAAAAATACTCGGTATAAAAATCTTTTTAGCTGAGTACTTGGTTAAGAATCGAACGTCGATGAGAGAATGTAGCTCCGAGCGCGTAGAAAGCTTAACGCTATCTAGATACGTGCTTACTAGAAAGAATATAAATACGACCTCTACTTTGCGTGCGTTAAGAGCTACATCGTCCCGCATCGATCTTCAGTTCTTTAACCCCGAGTAATGGAATTTTTTATATTCTAAGGAGTAGTTTAAGTAAAAAAGACAAATATTAAAAGCGATCACTCTAAAATGACTCGGCGGTCCACCAGTCGATCGCGATCGACTTAATGCCCACCTCTGTGTTAAATGGATGCAAGCCGAAAATCCAATTCATTCGCGGGGATTTTAAAAAAAAAACTGGTTTTATTATTTATGGTTAAAAGACAGGTACAGGTATTAAATTAACAATTGTTATGCAGTTTCAGTGGAATCGAGGGTTAACAGGTTAACAGTGACCGTTGAACGTAATGTTTAAACTAAAAAAAAAAATAAAAACTTATTATTGTATGTTATAGGTTAGAATAGCTTGCAAGTTTAAGTTAAGTAAGAGGTGTTATTTGTATTGTTAAATTGAGAATGAATGGAGAAAAAAATGATTGGAGAATCTGAGGAAATTACTGGCATGTCTGAATTGCAAAAAATGATGTTGCATTTAACCACAAACATGCTTCATATGCAAAATAGTATTTTCCAATTAGCAGAATCAGTCCGGGAGTATTCTGAAACTAAGAATCCTGTGAGTGTACAGTTGGTACCCTCAGATGTTATTATGCCCTCTGAAAATAAAAAGTACATTAGTTTGTTCCGGGAATTGGGTGGATCTGAGTTACAGTATCGTCCCAATGGAAATGTGCACCCGATGCAATTTCTGCGTAAGATTAAGAGGTTGTTTGTTGAAGTGGGAGTACCACAATCTGCACAGTTAAACCTTGCATTAGGATGTTTAAAATTATCTGCAATGGAATGGGCATCAGCACGTGAGAGTTCATTCGTAAATTTTGAAAATTTTGAAAAACAGTTCAAAGAAAGATATTGGAATGCAGACCATGAGCGCGAATTATTTTTCCAATTAAAATATGGGGAATTTAAAGTTGGTAGTAGGGCAGATTATGTTCTGAAATTAGCAATAGAGGCAGATTTTCTGTCTGAAAAAGTTAATGAAAAAATTTTAGTAGGATGGTTAGCCAAACATTTTAGTCCAGAAATCCAGAGAGCTATTCTATTACAAGGAGTGGAAAGCATTGAAGTTTTAGAATCCTTTTTTAAAAAAATTGACCAAACATACAGTAGGGATGGTAGGACTAATGAACCGTTACAGGGCCATGCTAACGAGCATAAGGTAGAAAGAGCTAGTCGTTTTAATTCGAATCAGAATTATCAAAACAGTAATAATAATTACAGAAGAGGATCAAAAGAGTCCCAATCAAATTATAAACATGAAAACTGGCGGACGCAGATAGGAATGAAAATGTTGCGACTAATGTAAATTTAAATGACAAACGAGAAATTAGGTTGCTCTCTACTTGTATAATGGAACCCGGCGAATTATTAAGTGAAGAAGAAGAGGTTTCCGCTATTCCGGACGGATCGCCTATTATCCAAGGGGTTATTCAGGGCGAGAGAATAGATATTTTAGTAGATACAGGGAGCCAAATCTCGGCAGTATCAGAATCGTATATCAATACAATGAAAAGTGAAATAAAATTACCAATTTTCCCAGTCACCAACCTGTCAATTTCAGGAGCTGTAGGAAAAAATTAAATAAAGTACCGGAGCAGGTGTTGTTACCTATTAAGTTCGGTAAGCAAAATGTTGAAGTTTCATGCATTATTGTACCTAAGTTAAACCAAAGGCTAATTTTAGGTAGCGATTTGTTAGCCTAGCATAAAGCGAAAATCGATTTCCAAAATGAATGGGTTAAGCTCCCAAATTTAAATTTGAAGTTAAAATTTTGCGAAGCGCAGTTAGTTGAAAATTTGGTATCGATAAATTTAATAAATCATTACCAAAGTTATGGTAAGCATGAATATTCCGAAGCCGATTTACGAGCAGCAGCTCAGGCTGCTGAAACTTTTAAATAAGGAAAAACAGCAACTGCAAAACTTGTTGTGCTCTTATAGTACGGTATTTACTGATTCGCCAGATAGGACAGAAATTTATGAACATACAATAGTGATGAAAAATGAGATTCCGTTTTTTAAGAAATCATATCCAATACCCTTTGCATACAGAAACGAAGTAAAGAATCAAGTCAATAATATGTTAAAGTGTGGGATTATTTCCCAATGCCGAACCGAGTATTTCACCACTCGTTGCAGTGGTAAAGAAGGATAAGACAATTCACGTCTGTTTAGACGCTTGCTTCTTAAATTCAAAAATAGAAAAGGACAATGTTTTACCTCCTTCTCCAGAAGAGTTACTAACAAAATTTAAGCATGGGCAGGTGTTGAGCACTTTGGACATGACCGCCAGCTACTGGCAAATTCCGATCAAGCAAGAACATCGTAAATATACTGGTTTTCTTTACGAAAATAGTACATATTGTTTCAACGTTCTTCCTTTCGGTTTAGCGACATCAGTTGCTAGCTTTATTCGGTGCCTTAATAAAGTGTTGTGCCCAGAATTTGAAAACTTTGTATTAACCTATGTCGATGACATTTTGGTGTTTTCCCAATCGCCTAAAGAACATTTAGGTCATCTGAAAAAAGTGTTTCAAAGATTTGCTCAATGCAATCTTACCATAAAATTAAAAAAATCGCATTTGGACAGAAAGGAAGTTGAATTTCTGGGGCATACTGTTTCGAATGTTAGGGTACGAGTGAATCCGACTCGTGTCGAATGCGTGCAAAATTTGGCGGTCCCTCGGAATATAAGGGAGCTGAGAAGTTTCTTGGGTTTTATTAATTATGAGAAACGCTTCTGCGAAAATTTTCGGAGTTAACGTATCCGATACTCAAGTTACTAAAGAAAGGAGTCAAATGGGTGTGGGACGCAGAATGTGATAATGCGTTCAAACATATAAAGCTAGCCTTTCTGGGTTTGACGACGGTTGTCCACCCTGACTTCAGTAAAGAATTTTATGTACATTCGGATAGTTCAGACCGTGCGATTGGGGCAGTATTGTTCCAATTAGATAAAGATAGTAATAAACAAATAATTGCTTTTGCCAGTCGGATCTTACGGGTCCAGAACTTCGGTATAAAATAACGGAGAAAGAAGCTTTAGCATTTGTCTTTGCCTTAAAGCAATGGCGGACGATAATTTTGGGTTGCCTTATAACTATTAAAACCGACCACAGGGCCTTAACTTTCTTGCTCAGTATGAAATTGACTACAGCTAGGCTTGCCAGGTGGGCACTGTATGTTCAAGAGTTTGATGTTAAAATTGAGAATTGTCGGAGTAAGCATAATGTTCTTGCTGATACATTATCACGATATCTGGTTACGGATAAATCCCAGGTCCAAGTTTCCAGCTGCAATGGGGAACCACTATCAATATATTGTGTTAGGTTGACACAAGAGTTTAAAAATTTTAAAAATAATTTTAAAACTCTTCAAGTGGATTAACAAAAGGAAGGTTCGATTCGTGAGAAGGTGAAAATATTGGAGACAGAGACGTATGAGGGAGCGGCTAAAAACGAAACGTGGAATCAAGTATATAGGGGGCTTTTATTCAGAAGAGGTAGTTCTGACTGCCCAGGATGAAAGCTTTGTGTGCCTAGTGCTCAAGTTAAAGGATTGATTTGGCAGCAGCACGTGGCGATGGGGCATTTCGGGTATAAAAAGGTTTATGCTCAAATGAAGGGTGTATTTTGGTGGCCAAGAATGTATAGACACATTCGGCAGATAGTGAGGTCCTGCGAAAGTTGTCAAAAAACAAAATTTGGGAAAATCGGCGTTGGAACAGTTAACTCAGTTACGACCACTGAGTCTGGTGAGCTCGCTTGCTTGGATTTGATGGGACCATTGCCCATATCTAGAGGTGGGGTAATGTACATTTTAGCAATTGTAGATTCTTTCACTCGATTTGTAAAGTTGTATGCTTTAAAGAAGGCGACAACAAGAGCGATATTGAATCGTCTTGTTAGCGATTATTTTGAAGTAGTTCAAATTCCTAAAGCTATTTTGTCTGATAATGGGACTCAATTCCGTTCTAAGCTGTGGGCACATACGTTATCCCAATATAATGTTAAATTGAAATTTACGTCTGTTTATTTTCCCGAAGAGAATAAGACTGAGAGAGTCAACAAAGAAATTGGACGGCTTTTAAGGACCTTTTGTTTTAATAAGCACAAGAAGTGGGCTTATTATTTACGTGAAATCGAGGGATATATTAATCAAGCGGTACATGGTGTAACGGGTTTTGCACCGGTGTATCTTCAATTTGGAAAGTCTGTTGTCAACGATGCTGTCAAGTTGATCGACTATCCTTCACAAAACTTACCTGAATTGCCCAGGCAATAAGTAATACATTTAGCTCAGAAATACGTCTTGTCGAAGGCAATGAAACGAAAGTTAAGATTGGAACAAATCAGATGCCCAACAGTTTTCAAGGTCGGTGATTCTGTTTTGGTCAGAACACACCCGATATCGTCTGCACTGGAAGGTACTATATCAAAATTCTTTATGTTATACGAAGGTCCTTTCATAGTTACTTGTATAGCTGGGGCCAACGCTTATAATTTAGTTGACGAAAAGGGTGTCCCGAGGGGGCAACACAATGTGAAAATTTTAAAAAAGTTTGTCGATCCAGTACTTGAATTAGATTCTCTGAGTGCCTGAGGTAGCGAGGTTGAGGAGGTGCTGCTAGGGCCTTGTTTAGTTAGTACGATTTAGTTAAACACTTATATTAAGCGTCGTATGTCTTAGTGCACTTTATTGTTTTAAAATATTCATATATGCTATATTCGTATTTTAAGAGGGGGGTAGATGTAGTGCGGCTACATTATAATTCAATATAATATTATTCAAATTTAGTGCATGCACATGGTAGTTGGTGAGAGATAAGTGGACAGCAAGTCGTGGTACGCACATGGTAGTTGGTGAGAGATAAATGGACAGAAGACGTGCGCTGTCGCGAGACTAGTCAGTTCTAAGAAGTTGAAGTATAGATACATTTCAGAAAATATGTTGTTTCTGTCGGGACTAAAATTGTAAATTAAGTTTTAGTATGTGCATTTTATGGTTAAACAAGTCAATGTACCAGTTGAACTTACGACGCCCTGAGAATTATTTTTATTAAATATACAAAAATAAACAGAGGAGGTATTTATTTCATTTTAGAGCCCATATCCAAGTCTCAAAAGTGCGGAAAGAGAAGCTGAGCACTACACATTGTATGTTTAAAGTACTGCAAATGAATTTCATTAACTATGAAAGTTACGTAACTGGATAGAGGGTAGCAGCAATTTGATATTAAAGTGGCAGGTGACGTTTTTCGCTAATTTGAGTAAATTTCGAGTATTTTAATCGAGTTGTGCCAGTATTAAATACATCAGCTGTTGAATTTTGTCCCAAAGTGTTGTGTAAATATTGACACTTAAAAAATTTTATTCTCACAAGGGGAAAAATGGAATAATAATTTGTATTTTATTGAGAATATTAGGAATAAAAATATCTTTAAATTTATATTCGTAGTTATATTAACTAGAAATGCTACTCTAGAAACTTAAAAATAACAAAAACTCTAAAATTAACACGAATTATTCTAAAACCTATTAAAAGTAGATTTCGTAAATCGAAATTTTAAAAAACAGATTTTGAATAAACATACCAAAGGTTAATGTTAAACGGAGTTGCAAAAATATTTTAGTTTTCAGTCGCCTTTAGATTATAATAAAATCACTATGACTTTTAGTTATGGCGTTTGATTTTACGAGGAACATCAGCAGGTTAGCTAGGTTGCTTCTAAAATAAAACCACCCATTTTCCCATGTTAAATCTCATAAGGAAGCTCAAGGTCCGTTCTGGTCATTTTTGTACCAAGCACTGAAATCCCCATAAAGAAGAATTGAGGGTCAATTCAGGTTACTTTTCAACCAACACCCACAGTAGAGGATAATTGGTGTAATCAGCCCCTCATTTGCTCCAGCATCCTCATTTGCTCCCTCATCTGGACCAAATTTACATGTAAATTCCCATAAGGAACAAATGAGAAGAGGAATTTTCTCCTTGCTCTCTCCTTGCTTTCCATCTTGCTCGGACACCCCCACATCAACCATTTTGATTACGTCACATCCGCTTTCTTTCCTCCCGCGAGATAAATCTTTCTCCATATTTCCACCACGATATAAATCTATATCGTTTGGTATCAACTAATATTAGATTTTTCTCAGCTACCTGAATTTCTAGGAATTTTTCAGATAGCATCATCGCCCAGGTAGCTACCCCAATTTTAATTTTTTTTACCACTAACATTCTAAACCAAATACCTTTCTTCGACTAGCCATTTCCACCCACAAGATAAATGTAACTTGTTTGGTATCAATTAATATTAGAATTTTCTCAACTATCTGAATTTCTATGCATTTTTCAGATAGCATCATGTCCCAGAGAGCTACCTTGATTTTAAGATTTTTTGCTGGTAGCGATTTTTGTCCGTCCGCATAAATTTTTTAGCCATGCGATAGGACAAATTAGTCTAAAATTTTACGCACAATCCGAATCTATAAACAGATTTGAAATAGGACCACTCTTACCGTTTTACACACACACCTTCTAGCGAGAACACCGCCACCGCACCACTACTCGCTTTTAATGTCATACCATAATTTCTATCTTGTTTAGCTCATCTTTCGAGATAAATATATCTTGCTTGATATCAATTAATATTAGATTTTCTCAGCTACCCAAATTTTTAGGAATTTTTTACATTGCATCATCACCCAGGGGCTACCCTCATTTTAAGATTTTTACCGGTAGCAATTCTGACTGTCCTTATAAATTTTTTAACCATGGGACACATTAAATTAGTCTAAAATTTTACGCAGACTTAGGTTAGATAAAAGGAAAAAATTGATAGGATAGGTCAGCGCCACGGCACTGACCTAATCTATCAATTTTTCCTCTTATCTAACCTAAGTCCACACAAGTTCAACTAACCTAACCTAACTTCAGACAACATTAGCTAACCTAACTCCTGACAAGTACTCATCCAACCTAGGTCGGAGGCAATTTTACCCTATAAGGCAGTTTCGCACTTTAAGGCAATTTCACCCTATAAGGCAATTTCACCCTACCCTAACATCCTACATATATCCGACATATATCCGGACATATGTCGAGGCGCATCCCTGCCCAGTCCGACCTAGGTCGGATTAAATCCGCCCTAGGTTGGATAACAAAACTGTTCCTAAACAAGAGAATGTAAGTGATATGACGGTGTCCAACATATGCGGGTATCTTCGGCAATATGCGCCTCCACTATGCAGGGTACATAAGGACAATTTTCGTATTCAATTTAGTATTCGACAGTAGCTAGAACGGTAAACATGAGCGTCTCCAAAGTGATTAACGTTCCTCAACTTCTTGGGAATAAAGTGAAACCAACAAATGAGCAATTTGGATTGTGGCTGTTGGTAGAAAATTTGTGAAACAATAATCTGGTGACAGATATTGGTAATATTTGTTATGTCGAAGGCGAACAGATGCTGACTGGTGGACTACACACACACCAATTACAGAACCATTTTGTGACAATATAATGTTGGTTAAAATTTGCGACCTTTCTAACGCCGAGCAAACATCTGCAAACAAAAGGATGTTTATCCTAAAAAAAGAAATTTGTAATGCATTTAACAGCTATCTACGAAGATAGTTTGACCGATTTGTTTCCGCTAGGCATGGTGTTGAAGCTAAGCTTCCGTTTTCTCTGGAAAGAACTAACAAGATGGGCCAGAGAGTAAAGAAATTATCGGAAAAGAAGACCTCGAAAGCATTAATAATGAATTCCAAAATCCTATATGCGTCCGTACAAAGCGGAACTAGCAGATGTTAAGTTGGAAACTTTATTAGATGAACTACTAGATATATTAGCCGAACTTAAAAAAGATTATTACTATCTTTTGACATAGATGTGACCCAAGATTTTGCTGGGATATTTAGCAAGATGGAGATGTGTAATTATTTACTACAACTACAACTACAAACCATAACTTTTGCTACAAGGACGAATACGAAGAAAACTGCAATATTATAGTTGACAACGATAAGACTGTGGGAATCGATTGTTTAACATGGCTAACAATCAATGCAAGAATTAAGATATACAACAAATTTGTGTGGCAGATAACAAGTCCTGGTGTTAATAAACAACTTGGCAATCATACACTAGATTTTCTACGTTGTCCAGATATACGTTTACGGGAAACATTTGCGTCTACTTTAGCCAAAGAACATGGTATTACGCGATTGGAAGCGACAATATACAACTGTGCAATTGGAAGCTATGTCAGTGCGAAACGGGTGTATAAACCCTCAAAAGACTGTTTAAGCTTATTGGAAGATAGTAAGTTATACTTCCTAAAAGCGCCAATGTGCTCGGTACCACATGCCAAAATGTGGTGTAAGCTATCGGACAAGCTACAAAATAGCTGCTGTTTAGTGTATAATAACCTGCTACAGTACGTGTATTGGGGGAATGGCAATACAAAGAAATTGACGGGCTTGCAAATTAAGTTTTCCGAAAAACCAGAGGAAAGGGAAAAATTGATAAAGTATGTGCTTTTGGCTTTAGTTTTAACTACTTACCTGTAAATTATTTGGAGATAGTAGAGGAGGAAGATAGCCAAGGTAAAATAAAAATCTTACACAAATGCTACATTGAAGCAGGTAGTACATATTTTACACAATCTGCAACACCATATTCTACAATTCCAAAAGAAATAATCATTTCGGAATTGGGATTGATAGATACGCCTAACATTCGTCCAGAGGTTGTACGACAACGCGTAAATATTGGTAATAAACTCTATCCGTTTACGCCGGACATTGAACACTACAAATCAAATGACGAATACATGTAATAATCTTACAAATTTTCTGCAGTTTTGAAAATTTATCCAATAACACGACTGTTAACGGCGGAGTACGATATTTGACGTACATCTGAGATGAATCGATAAGTTTTGGCTGCGACGTTACTACCCATTCTTCGCTACAACGTACTAACCAGGAAGGTCCTGTCCACCAAAATGGATTATGAACCTGAAGCCAAAAGTCCACGTGAGGCACAATCCGCAGGGTTGTTCTGGGACTTAACACAAAACCACGAAAATGGAGGAATACGTTCTTGAATATGCGAAATGCGATTGCTAACAAATGTCTTCCATTTATGCGAGGAAGACCGAATCCAGGACAAAACAACAGTGAAATCTGACCACGCGAAAATACTACTAAATGGCAAGCAATCTGTATAAGTATTTTTGACGAAATCTACTGAATCTACCAAGAATACGGCAGCACACAATTCGAGACGGGGCAACGAAACGCGATTAATACGAGCAACCTTTGATTTTGCGCATATTAATGACATAGCAATATTACCTTTTAAATTGAACAAACGAAAGTAGACGACAGCTGCATACCCGACTTCAGAAACATCACAGAATCCATGCAACCCCACCTTTTTAATATTATTTACATATGATACAACGCGAAATCTCAATATCTGAAACTGCGAGCAATTCACCCAAAAAATGTTTCCATTTTTCTACGACTTCCAATGGAGGCTCTTGGTCCCAACCAAGGCCTAAAAGCAAAATATCTTGAACTAAACGTTTAGCGAAAAGTACTAAAGGCGCTATCAAACCGAGAGAATAAAAAATTTTTGCAATAGTTGACAAAATATTACGCTTACTGCAAGTGCGCTCTTCAGCGTTTAAGTTGTATAAAAATACATTTGTAAGAGAGCGCCACGAAAGGCCCAAAATTTTTATTGAACCACTATCTTTATCTTGAATCGCTTCCGGGCAATTACTATTCCACTAGCGTAAATACTATTCAACTCACCAATTAATCGATTTGCAGCTTTAATCGAATTGCATCCAGTGACTAAATCATCAACATAGGTACCGCTCGCCAATACCAATGACGTGAAAGGAAAATTAATCGATTCTAACCTTGCCGATTCTTAAACAGTACGCAAGGCCAAAAAGGCGACGACGAAACTCCATAAGTCACAGTATTTAATTTAAAGTCCATAATAGGATCCGACGGAGAAAATCTCCAGACGTTACGTTGATAATCACGATGAATATCTTTAACCAAAATCTGCCGATACATTTGTTTAATACTAGCTGTAATTACGATAGGATGTACACAAAAGTTCAATAACAAAAGTGCAATGTCTTTTTGCAGAGCAGAGCCAATAGCCAAGTGCTATAACGCTTATGTACAGCATGATGGGGAATGTAATACATTCTCTCATGAACCGACGAATTTTCAGGCGACTTCACTTGAGCCATGTGATTGCTTTTCAAATAATCCTCCATAAATTTTTTCTAATCCGAATACAATTCAGGATTTTTTAGCAAACGACGTTCTAATGACAAAAATCTTTTAATACAAATCCTTCTCGTAGCCTCGAATGAGGGTTCAGAAATCTTAAAGGGCAATGGCACTACAAAACGACCGTCCTTGTTACGTCTATAATTTTCCACAAATTCCTTTTCACACCTTTCTGCTTCAGAAGAAATGTGTTTCTTGAAGGGAATATTTTCTAATTCTCAAAATCGGCGAATGTCGCTGTCTAAGGGCTCAACGAAAGCACACAACGACGTAATTGAATTATTCGGGGAAACGACCTTTCCCGTTAAAACTCAACTGAAGGTTGTTTTAATAGCAACTGGCTCGTTAGCGACACCCCAACAAGATTCGTTCAACAAAACCTGAGCAAAGATTTCCGCTCCGAGTAGCATGCCAATCTTACCAGGAATATTAAAATTAAGATCAGCTAAAGCCAAACCTCGAGAATGCGACCATTCCTTGACCCTTATAGACGACGAAGGTAATTGATTACAAATGTTAGGTAAAATATAACAATCAATTTCGTATGCTGGAGATCTTGCTCTCGAGGGGCTGACTACACACGATAGTGTACCAGGCACCAATGACAAATTTAAGCCAATGCCTTGAACAGTGACGTTTCTTTAAATCTAATTTCTGACGGCAACTTTCTGTAATAAAACTTTCCATGTATCAGTTATCTAATGTTAAAATTTAGGAATTTCTATGTTAAGGTTCTGATGACTATACTTTACCACATTCCAAATGTGATCAATAGATTTCATATGCATTAAGTAAAGCGATAACAGTTTGTACAGTCGCAAAAAAATATTTGAAAAAGTATTCCTGAAGATATAATTAGGTTCAATAAAGAATAGCTTCAGTCTACGTTTAAAACTACAATGGGATTTGTAAAATAAATCTACTTGAATGCAGAATGTTCAACCAAAAACTAATTTCAGCAAAATTCCGAGCTAAATATGAAATAACTAAGCTGGAAATAATAGAGTGAGTTATGTTGTTTTTATTAAACAGCAGTTTGCATAACAATAAGTTCACAAAAGTTATTCATACAAGCATAAACATAGAGAAATTCCTTGTCTAAACTGCTTTACAATACACATATTTGATATGAAAATATTCAAATGCAGTTTTTAGAGAAAAATATCTAAGAACTTTTATAACTTAATAAAATTTGCCACTGCTTCTATTAGTTTAAGCTAGCAATCGTCAACCTTAGACTTGTTAACAAAATTGATCATTTAATTCTTTATATTCTATGCCCGATGGTAGCCATGCATTACTACAGCAATAAAGTTCCGCATTGTAGAATGTCAACGCTACGGTAATTCTCGGAAATATAGTACGTGGATCAATCAATAAATTTTAAGATGTACTTTGTGTTCGACATACAATTCGATGTGATTATACTGTTGAAGTTCATACTTCCACTTATAAGAGCATTTAACTAAGCTTCTGCAGGCTTTCAGAAACATAATAATTCAGAGTGGTGTCCTTTTTAGTGTGAATATTTCATCTGCAGACGTGATATCATCCCAAAAGCAACATACAGCCATATCTGGCAAATATTGTGAATTTTTAACATCTTAATATCTTTAGTCATCAAAAAGATTAATCATTTAATTGCTTTGCAAAATGACTACCAGCAAAATATTAAACCTAAATCTATCATCTGTAGATCATTAAATACTTCTAGAAGATACTTAGCATTCCGTACTTCTAAAAATGTGTTCATACCTTTTTGATAGTGTCATAATAATGTTGCTCTTTTATTGATGTTCCTAAAACTAAGTCACGTCCTCTTGAAAAGTGCCAGTATAATCATATTTTGTTTGTTATAACTTTATAATATTGTTGAAATTAACTCTGGAATACAAACCTAGCGTAAAAAATTACGACGATATTTTAGTTTTGACCGTTTTCGTTCATTTTCGTTACTATTGCCGAGTTCTTTTTATAATGGTTGTGAGAATGTCAGTCGATACATAAACGACATTCAATGCACGAGAAAAGATTTAGCACATACATGTATGTATCATGCATATGTATAAGCACATATACACACGAAGAACAAAACATAACCTGAATAAACTTCTTTTCTCTGTCCGGTGTCTTGTATCGTCTGGAAAGATGCTTCGCAGCTCTTTGTAGCAGCAGTGCCAGAAACTTGGTTCATACCTCTTATTCTTTGTGGTTCTTGGCATTGTTCCCAGCCTTTGCCTTGCGGAAGTTGACGTTGCCGTGGGGTGCGGTTGGTTATTGCAGGTGGAAATGTCTTCTGTGATGGTTCTGCTTTCACCAAATCTTGGGAGGTATAGGCTTCAAATGTCATTCCATCGGTCACCATCTCCTGCAGTAATCGCCTGGGTTAGTGAGACACCGCTCCACCCAATAAGACGTACCAGACCTTCAGTCCAGCTGAGCTGGAAATACCAAAAGACTAAAGCTTTTACGATGTCATCTTTGGTTATATAGATGTCAGTCCGTGTCGAGCACGAAGAATGACGTAATACTCTTAATTGTTCTCAGGGGTTCAGGTTAGTAAATATACAACAACAGGCGAGGGCAATATAACATTTATTATTAACTGTTGAAATATATACTGAAATTCTTCACACGTCGTACCGCTGGTAATAAAGAGCCAACTTAACAATGTTTATAATGTTTTATAATACTCCCAATTAAACGCCCCTTAACGCGAACCGATTATAGCACGTGCTAGCGCACAAATTTATACAAATTATCAGATTAAAGTAAAGGTCAATACTTACGTTCTAGAAATCCTTGCAGGTGCAAGCGTATAAATACCTGCCGGTGCGCCGGGTGGTTCTACCACAAAAATTCTTCACTTTACTTGCAGTTTACACTAACACCATCGTCAACAAAAGCATCTTCATTACCCGTAACGATTTATATAATACTTCGTTAAATCTCTAAAACACAACTAGCAAACATCTGCAATTAATATTTACAGAGTAAATATCAAAGCTTTTATTCTAGAGGTATGTGAACACCCGACGACTAAATACCTTATAATTAATAAACCTGATACACCCTAGGCATAGACAGCTCGCATAGCCACCTGTGTCCACGCACATCTAAACATCAACTAACTACCCTCCCCCCACCCCGATTTACCTTCCTAGCTAAGCACCATTATTTTCTCAGCAAGGCTGGAAATACCAGGCTGATGTATTTTAAATAATCTTATGAAATATAAGATATATATGTTTACATATATGGTGCGTTACATGAGAAATCAATACAAAGTTGAAAGCGCAACTAAAGTAATCAAGAAAAATAAACTTATAAACTAACTCTTAGAAACAAAACATCCGCTTGCCCTATCTCCAACTTACAGAAACTGATACGGTGGCACATAATTCTGCAGGTTAAATACATTATGTATACCTGAATTAATCTGCCCTTCATTTAAACACACTTCATACGCATTATGTCCCTTTTTACTAACAATGGTACAGGGACCCTTAAATAACGAGAAAAACATTTTAATTTCACTACTCTCAAACGCAGATTGAAGACGAGTACGCACTCAAACTTTTTTACCCACGTCGAAAGAAGTTTTGAATTTATGTTTTATGTCATGGCGAAGGCGCCTATTTTCAGCTTTTGAAATCAATCGTTCACGAGCCGGGAGCACCATTTTCTCACCGCTATTCCCCGATTTTTCAATTTCAGGAAAATTTACACACTCTTTCTCTTCCAAAATGAAGCATTTCTAGAGTATAGCTAGTACTATCATGACATACACTATTCAGAAGCCCTTCAATCTCTTTTATATAATACACCCACTTTGTATGAAGGTCAAAACAAAATGACTTTTTGCAATCGACCAATCTCGGGATTTACCCTCTCGGTTAAATTTCCTTGCGGGTAATACAATGAGGTATGCATTAACCGTATTTCCATTTCGGACAGAAATGCTTTCCATAACTTACTACTAAATTGGGTGCCATTATCGAACAAAACAGCACCTGGTGTCGCCACATCCCTAATATATTTCTTTAGATTAAAAACTATAGACTTGGCAGTAGCCTTTTTTAGTGGAAATAAAGTGACTAACTTACTAAACGAATCGACAAATGCCAATAAAAGAGTATAACCGGATCTCGACCTTGGCAGTGGCCCCATAAGATCCGCACACCACACCGATTAATGCCCATTGGAATTAAACTACTCATTTCTCCTACTGACCGCAACCATATTTTTGTCTGCTGACACCGTTGGCACCCAGCAACTATTTCTCGAATTCTTTGCCGCATTTTGTAAAATAATAAAACACCCGCAATGCCCGAAAACATTTTTCCCCAAAAAATGGCCGTTTTTCTCATGTTCCTGACGAACCAGAGGAATTACGTCCTCCACGGGAATATAAGCTTTAAAACCCGGGTTATTCTGTGACTCTTTCCTGAATAAAACTTCCTCGTGTAAAACATACCACTTGTTTGCCCAGGAATCCCCTGCCTTATCTAACCTCAACCTTATTTCTTGACAACCTTTATCCTTGGTTTGTGATTGCCTTATATTTTTAAAATTTCCTCGCACGGTTCGATACAACAACGAACTTTTTACAACCGCGACCACTATCGCCAAATTTTCCGGAATCTCTACCTCTCATTTGCCTGTATCCACCGGATATCTCGACAAAGTATCGGCGACCTTGTTCTCGGCTCCAGTAACGCAAGAGAAATTGTGATTTAAAATTTTCAAATGGCGAAAACTTTTTATTTCATCCCAATCTTGAGCCGAACCTCTTAAATAATTTACTGCAAAAAATACTCGCTTTTCATACGGTATCCCTGCCTTGTTAAACATACTTTCCAAGCTTTTTATAAATAGCACCGGGTGAAATACCCCATTTGGTAAAAAGTGTAGGTTCGTATCCCCACATCTTTACAAACTGTAATATATCCTCGATTCTGAATCACCATTGACGCTCCTGCATTTTATCCTCTAAACCCCCCACATTCTCCGTCTTTTCTATCTTCTTGTTTCTAAATTCCTTTTTCTCTTCTAAGGCCGACGAGAGTTGCAAAAGTTCCTCGCTTAAGTTCACGTTCAAATTTTTCAAAGCATCTTTTAAACATTTTCCGACTACCGCCGACAAACTGTTATTTACTTCGCCCATTATTTTCCGCAATGAGTCTTCTAGGGTACCTTGCTCTACGTCATTCTCTACCGCCCTGCCTTTCTTTCCCTTTTCTCTAGGCATGCTTAATTTTAACACCGCAATTCTGCGTTATATTTACAACCCTTTCACTCACTAATCGAATTTATACCTTACTAGGTCCCTCACAGTTGTTTATTCGCTCCACTAGTTGGCGCCAAAATGTAGATGTCAATCCGTGTCGAGCACGAAGAAAGACGCGATACCCTTAATTGCTCTCAGGGTTTAGGTTAGCAAATATACAATAACAGGCGAGGGCAATATAACATTTATTTTAAACTGTTGAAATATATACTGAAATTACTTCACACGTCGTACCGATGGTAATAAAAAGCCAACTTAACAATGTTTATAATGTTTTATAATACTCCCAATTAAACACCCCTTAACGCGAACCGATTATAGCACGTGCTAGCGCACAAATTCATACAAATTATCAGATTAAAATAAAGGTCAACACTTACGTTTTAGAAATCCTTGCAGGTGCAAACGTATAAATACCTGCCGGTGCGCCAGGTGGCTCCATCACAAAAATCCTTCACTTTACTTGCAGTTTACCCTAACACCATCGTCAACACCTTAAATTACGCTACAAAAGCATCTTCATTACCCGTAGCGACTTATATAATACTTCACTAAATCTCTAAAACACAACACGTACAGGTATGTGAACATCCGACGACTAAATACCTTATAATTAATAAACCTGATACATCCTCGGCAAAAGCAGCTGGCATAGCCACCGGTGTTCACGCGCATCTAAACATCAACTAACTACCTGTTCCCTTGATTGATCGTCAAGGCTAAGCACCCTTTATTTTCTCGGCAAGACTGGAAATACCACGCTGATGTATTTACCGCGCAGTGCCCATATTTTAAATAATCTTATGAAATATAAGATTAATATATGTTTACATATATGGCGCGAGTTAAGGTTCGTGGCTTCGATCGGTCCTTTTTAAAAAGACTCTTTGAACTTTAACGCATTTATTTAATTTTTATACAGAAATTAATGTTGAATTTAGACAATCTTGAAATTACTACTCAAAGTCCAAAACTATTCATTAATTGTACAATGTGAGCTATCTACGAACTGCAATGCAAAAGCTGAACGTTTGATGAACTGCCTGCGAGTGGAGCTCCCGGGCCTTATATAATTTCCCTACCCCCCTCACAGTTCTGTGGGAACTTGCAGACCTAATGTCTGCTTACACTTGACTCTATTCATGATACATAGTTGCTATCTTAAAAGCTATTCATAATTACAATGTTGCAGGCTTACTTCTGCGTAATCTCGGTACGTGACTTCCTAAGACCGCCTGTGACCTGACATCTGCAGTGTCACTTATCCTTGTGCTACTTTGTAGCGCTTCCGTCCCCATAAACGTTTATAAACTGAAATAAATTGTAACAAATTGTCTTTTATGACATTGTTGCACATTTCCTAATATTTCCTAATAACTTTCTTAGGTATTAGTTTTATATTGATGTAACAATGGGGGATCACATAACTCGCGTTACAGTTACTAATGGCTTCTTGTCTTTGTCATCTTGGTTGTCACTCCTTAACATTGGTCAATGCAGTTAGTTGTGGCTCAAAACCCGTCATTTGTCTGACGTGTGCATTCTTTGTCGTTTCATCTGGCAACAGGTTGCTGTTGCATCAAAGTATCACATGTAAAACGATGCCGTAGTCATCTATGTCGAACAGCAGCAGTCACGCACACTAGAACACATCCGAAGAGCACGTAAACGTCGCCGCGAAGAGTCCACTCCGAGTTTTAATCTATTTTAAGGCTACGCCAACATCACAGCTCCGACCATCAAGTGAGATTGAGCTCAAGGATAAAGCTCCTCAAGCAGCAACAATCATTCGCCTCCGTCCTGGACTGCTTTCTGACTTCGCTTGTCGGGCATCCAATTCAATTCTCGTTATAGTCAACTACTTGATTTCTTTAGTACCGTTTATTTTGTTTTTGAAGATACTCCATAGAGGGTGTTGTGTAGGAATTTTAACTATACGTAGTAAATTTGCTATTCGAATCGTAAATTTTACGATGTATTAGTTTTACAGTATAACGTTTTGTGAAGGTTTACTCAAAGTATTTTGTTAAAATGGATCGTTTTTTTAGAAAATGAACGTTTGCTATTCTATATAAAAATAGATGACAGACACAGATTCCTTTCTGATGCATAAATTGAATTAAATTTACAAAATTATGAATGGTAACGAAGGCGACGGAAAACCTTTTAAAGATACCGGTTACTACTTGAGAAAAGATGTTGATGAATCAGGAGAGTACGATAGTGGCACACCGGACAATGATGACTATAACGCCGACAATATTCAATCGCTTATAGATCTGCAAATGGCTGCAGAACATGCGTTTTAATCTCATGCCGCGATAAATACTGTTGATCAGGTCTCTTGCTTGATTGGTAACAAACAATCGGCTACAACACATAGAGCCCTCAACATCACAAGCAAGCAGCCAAGTTAATTTATCGGAGAACTATATGCCTCTTCCCAAACGAACAAAACAAGTGATTATATGCTAACGTTAAATAATGTAAAACCAAAGGGAAAAATGTGGATAAATGGTCAAAAACTAGCACTTCCGAAATCTCGACAAACGCATAAAAATATATGATACACTTTATATCTGGCAGCAAAGAAATTTGCAAGGTATATGTTGATCCAGCAGGTTTTTATAAAGAAAATTATTCACTAATTTGTTTTGTATAAAAATGAGAAGATTAAACGGTAAGTACACAATTATAAGAATATAAATACTACCGTGTCTAGACTTTAATAGATGAAGTATTATAGTTTTTAGGGTTGCTAATATTAGTACTGTAAATAAAGATAATTATCTGCATGAAGGACATGACATAGTCAGTTCCGAATTACCGTCTCATTCTATACAACATCCACGAGCTGTGAATGGTTTTTGTTCTTAGTAAATTGTTTGAGGTTTGATAATGATATAGTAAGACGTGTTAGATAGAGAGTTGATTCGTTTGCATCACTTACCAGCATATAGGATACACTTATGAACATTTTCAATGCACTTACAATCCTTCAGTGTATTTGACAGTTGCCGAACAATTAGTAGAAGCAAACGCCCAATTCGTATGTATATACACAACAAACCGACAACATGCGGGATATAGCTCTTCTTGCTTTGTAATTCTAATTCAAAATATACAGTGTTTGGAAAAGAGATCCTAATTAATGATAAACTGCATCAACGAGCACATACAATATAAGAAAGTGCTTTCAACTTCTGTTTTAACATTAATAGACTACAACGTAGGATCCATTTGTTGCCCTGGACACGATGAGACGATATTCCGCTTCTCTCCACGTATTCACCAACGTATCAAGTGTAACTGTTCCAACCGTCACGACGATTCTTTCGCGTAAAGGATCGATGTCTCGGATATTTTCACTGTACACAACATTTTTTATGTGGCCCTAAAAGAAAAAGTTCAGTGGGGTTAAGTCCTGGCCTCGTGGTGGTCAAGAGATTGGGCCAGTTCTGCCTATCTACCGTCTCGGAAAGCGAGAGTCTAGAACCCCGCACACGTGGTTACTGTAATGAGGTGGAGCGTCATCTTGTTTGGAAAAACAATCCCTTTTTTCAGTTCAACATCATCCATTTTGGGAAAGACATACTCTGTCAAAATGTCGTAGTAGTTGTCCCCCATTTATTGTTCGTTCTACAAAAATGAAAGGACCAATCACAAGATCTTCCATCAAGCCGCACCAAATATTAACTTTAAGAGTGTCACGTTGATACTGAAGAAATTTTTGTGGATGCCCTGACCCCCAAACGTTGCAGTTTTAACGATTTACTGTTCCACTAACATGAAATATAGCCTCATCAGAAAAGAAAATATTTCTCAAGAAATAATAATCATCATCAATTCTGTTTAAAAAGTCAACAGCAAATCCTAACCTTTTGATTTTAGCAGTAGCTTTTATTTCATGTAACAGTTGCAATGTGTAGACACGCAAATGAAATCTTTTACGCATAACATCATACACCGTACCTTTAGGTAATCCTAATTGGAGACTACCTTTGGCCAATGACTTCTTTGGGCTCCGAACACACGAAACACGCATCTGTTCAACAACATCTTCAGAAGTTCTTGGTCTACCTGGCGATTTCCCTTTTAAAACACTACCGGTTTCCTTGAAAGAATGTAGCCAATAAAGGATAGTTTTTACTTTAGCAGGTTCAACATCATACTGATGTCTAAAATTACGTTGCACTGTTATAACATATTCAGCTTGCACAAGCCAAATAACACACTGCGTTTTTTGTTGCGGAGTAAACATTGTATTGTACTGCACGCCTAAACTGAATTAAGAGAACCGAGCCCTGGCGCCTTCTCAAGGTCAAACAGGCGTGCCAAATCAAACATCACAAACTAGAATAGTTTGTATCACTTTCTATTACACAATAAAATTAGGAAGTTCTTTTTCAAACACGCTGTATAATTAATGCCATATCATACCTCGAAAAAGGCACTAAATCTAATAGATCAGCTTTAGCAAATTACTTGCTAACAGAAGTAACACATCCAGTACATGGTGCAAAGAGAAACATTATGATGGGTTTAATTGTTAGATGAGACTGTTAAAGGAACCGAACAGACTTGTTGCAAGGATTCGCAAAAATAAATCAGAAATTCCGGCTGAACTATTGGAGTATCAAGGTGGAAAAAGACGACATTCACATTTTGCTTCGACAAAGATAAAATATGACGAAGTAACAGCTGTGAAGTATGTCGACCGTAGGTCAATTGCGCATGAGTGCGGCGTGAAATTTTTGAGCCTTACCAATGAATTAAGGCCAGAAAATTCCAAGCAATTGACCTTGAAATTAACTTGCGTCGCCGTCGGTTAGGCATCAAAAATGGAATGAAATAATTCACGTAATGTGCAATGGAATAGTTTTACCCTACAACAAAATATTGGAATTTATGATAATAGAATGACCTACAGTGCTGGATAAGTAGAAGGTGAATCATTGACGTTCCTACACGAGTTACATATCCCCCAAATCTATATATGTACAATTAAATAGGAATTATTAATAAATTATAAAGAAACTTAAGTTAGATGCAACATTGTAAATTCAACGATAAATAAAGAAAAGGTTATAAAGTTCACAAGCAAGTTGTGAGAACGGATGTGAATACATTTAATTCCAGACGTAAGTGATACTGCAGGTGCAGGTCACAGACGGTTAAGAATCCGCAATCATTAGAATTAAGAGTGCTACTTTGTATAATGAATAGAATAAAAAAATAAGCAGACATGAGCGCTGCAGTTCCCACAAAAATGTGAGGGGCAGGGACAACATAAATACCCCAGGAACCCAAAGATCATCAGTCGGGCTTGAGTATTTCAGTTTTTACATTGTTGTTTGCTTAGGCTACTCGCCCTAATTTAAACTCAATTATTATTAATTTCGACTTAGTGTAATTTTACACAGTTTGTCAAAATTCGATATGTAATATCTGTTTAATAAATAAATTTGTTACAAAAAGTTTTGGAAGAAAACTTTTAAAAAGGTAGCTTCCAAGGCCTAAAGCGTAACTCACGTCCTTTTATTTTTGGTAAAGATCAGCTTTAAAATAAACTAACAATTTTTTTAACTGACTTAAGAGTATTTATATGTTAGTTCGAAATGCGAAATGGAAGTAGATTGTACTTGTTTATTAGAAAATTGATATAACGCTAAATTTTTATTTTGTCGGACTATTGAATAGCGACGGACTTACTTGTCTTCAACTAGTTTTGTTTAAACTTAAGTATGATATTATCAGGAAATGAAGTTTAAAAATTTTGAACGATTAGGAAATATGTGCGTATTAATTTCAAATCTTAGATCTAATTGTGGAGTTTATGGTTAGTTACAGAATTGTTAAGCAACAATTGAAAGGAAAAGTTAGTATTGAACAATTTGCGTGGTTCTACTATTTACTGATTAATGTTTGTTTAAGAATTTCTTCTAGAAAACACTTGGCCAGATTGACATAGAAAATTAGATTTTTACTTCTTAAGGAACGTGATTATTTCTATTAATATTGCTATTATCTAATGTTAATAGAGGTTACGCTTAGGTTGGATTTTGTTTAAACTTACTTATAAAATAGGTAAAAGTAACTAAATTTGTGAAAGGATATCGAGCCAACTCAGTGATAAAATCGTAGCAGCAGGGATGGCAGATTTTCAATGTTTTGGGAGGCTTTCTATTTTAGAGTTTCTTTGATATGGCTAAATTTAATGAGCGTTTTACGTTTTATAAGGAGAATTAATGTATTAATTTGGAAACCAAAGGCAAATAATACCTATTTCATGTAGGGGAATATCAAAAGTTTGACTAAGATAAGACGGTTTGGCGCCCACTAATTGTGATAGCTAATAAGACGTTTCAAGATAAGCAGCCAGTGCAACGTAGTTTTCCGTAATTCAATTATTTCCAACTATTTTTCAATTTTTCCATAGAAACACACTCCTCCACTAGTTAGCCGTAGCAATCTATAATCTGTTGCGTGTTCTCGCCCCTACAGAGTAAATCTAAATCGTTTACGTAACGTCAATTTTACTCTTATCACTCACAACAATTACTAAACGAAGAATAAGCCTTCTTTTTGTTGGATCTAAGCCGTTCTCTGGCAATACCGTGTTTGGAGCGCCGATTGGAAAGTCAACATTTACCTCGCAAGCTTCGTCTCGATATTGGAGCTATTTTATGATTATCGGTTGAGGAGCATAACCAGATTCATATACTACGGAAACGCACAATGTGTTTTTATTGCGTTGCACATTTTATTCGTATGGCAACTACATATTGCAGCCGCTACAAAATATGAATATGTAGGCAGCACCGACAAAGCATCTGCGATAAGTACACCAGGTAGTAGCATTAGTTTGTACATTTTTATGTCCTACATAAGTAATAGTTTCTAGAAAAATGCATAGATCTTTGTTTCATCAAAGGTTAAAGTTTTAATAATAATATACCTTTATATATAATCTATTACACGTAAGTAAGAAGAAGAACGTTTGCGAAAACAAAATTAGTATTCTGTGAATAATGGGAAATTCTAATTTTTATACGCAAGAGTAATTAAATTACTACAAAAATCTTATTTTAAAGAACACAGATGAAGGTAATGTGTAAGTTGACAACCAACGATTGCAAAACTTATATTCGACAGTTCAATTTTTATTTTATTAGTAACAAATCGATCAAATTTCATATCGGTCAAACGCTAGTAGTTATATATTGTACCGTTAATTTTAGTTTAATTAATATATTTAAGCAAACATATGCGAAACGAAACCAATAGATCCATAGATTGGTGGTTCTGAATTGTTTTCTAATACAGATACCATAGTGTAACAGTAATAAATATGGAACATTCTGAAAATTTGACATATTCGGTTTTAGTGAAGCAGCCTCATATCTGTCTAGAGATAAAAAAGGATGATTCATAGGTGTAATATTACAATAATATTTGTCTAGCGATAGGAATGGATGACTAATAGATATTATAATACAATAGGTTTGAGGCACGTTCTAGATGTTGTCACAATTTAACTAGAACAAAAGATTATTGTATATAAGCGCAAGCCAAGTTGCGGTAGTTCAGTATTAGTTTGCACCCGGTCGTAATAGACGTTTGATATACATCAATTAGTCTAAAGATAAATTCGCTTTTGTGATGTAAAAATAAATTCACTTATGTGATATAACTGTGCTAGATAAATAAATTATCAGTAAAATTAGTGTTATAATAGTGTTTAAGTCACCGTCCTTATAAGGTTAAATTATTGCCTACAAATAGTGACTAAGTGTTACTGTAAACACGACTTTGTTAATACTTGTGATGGCAAAGAAAAATTATTAGACTTGTATTTATTGGAATTAAAGGTTAAAGGACAATTAGAAAACTTATTACACTGGTGTTAAGTACTGGGATAGCAGCGAAAAGACATTTGAACGATTTTATTTTAAATGCCAGTAACTTGCGAAAAATGAAAGAAAAAGTGCTGGAGGTGAATATCGGATTCATTCCATAACAGTACAAGCACTAACCCCGGTGAAAGAACAGTATACCTAAGGATTTAAAAGTGCAGAGGAAATCAAACCGTCGCCATCGAAGTTTAAATTAAAACCACCTGCATTTGATGGACAGTCCCCTCGGGCGCGTATTTAAAACAATTTAAAGCTGCCGCTACAGCCAGTGGCTGCATTTATAGTCGCAAGAAACTACGGTGCCTTAACATCACAGCTGGAAATGAGGTATGGTGATTCCCACGTGCAACGAGTGTACCACAGTCAAGTGAAGAACCGTTACCAGAAGACAAACAAAAATTTACGAATTCAAGGAAAATGTTACTCGCTTGATGAGACTTGGCTATCCAACAACTCCGATAGCTTCTTGGAATAACTGACAGTTCAGACTTTTGTCGATAGAATACAAGATAAGAGGTCCATCAATCATTACGACAGGTCCGGTCAATGTCCCTAGATGATGCGCTGGCTGCTGCTTTGGAGTTTGAAGCGACAAAGCAAGCATCGCATCGTACCAGGGTCGAAGATATATGCTTTGTGGAAGAACAGAAACAAAGGAGCATGGAGAAAATGATTTGGTAGGTTCTTCGTGACCAGCGACCAACGGGGTAATAGACCGTATTGCGACAATTGTGCAGAATTTAGACACATTTAGTGTCAATGTGAGTAATCCAAGAACAAAACAAGAAAATCAGAAAAACTAGAAGGGAGCGACGATGAAGTGCAAAATTCGACCTGTACGGATTATGCCCTGGAAAACATTATTCCGTAGCGCGAACTAGATGCAAGGACAGTATTTACGTATATAGACAGTATAGTTGCAAGATTATTAAATTTTTAGTTGATATCGATGCAACTAAGACAATTTCGAACCCTGTCATAGTGCGCAAGCATGATAGAGTGACTCCTCTGACGACGCGTTTTCGGACAGTAGCTGGCAAAGACACTCATACGCTCGGAATATCAAAAGTGGAGATTGGGATTGGTAGAAAAGTGATAATAGCGGACACCACCGACGAAGCTATCTTAGGAATGGACAGCTTAAAAAGTATGGTTTTCGATTAAATGTGAAAGAGTATGTCCTGAGAGTAGAGATCAAACACATGCCATTTTATGAAGCAAACGACGGATCTGTGCGGGTTTGTTTGACGGACGACGTTCTCCAACCGAGAAAGACAGAAAGCATGGTGATGGGGCAACTGGACGTTGCACTCCGGGAGGGTTTAGTGCGCGCTATTAATCTGGTCTGTTTTATATTTCTTGGGAAGAACGTACACGTAGGAAAAGCATTGACAAAAGTGTTAAAAAGTGTATGTGTTAGAATCCTAAACGCCAAAACACTATTATCGCATTGGAAAAGAATGCCACAGTGGGGCATTGCTTTTCGATAGCTCAAATGGCTGAAAGTACCAGCATCGTCAAGGAGCCGCTCACCTTTGAGTGTTCTTCGAAGTTATTGATCAGTTAATAAAACCATGTCATAATCTCGAATAACAACAGCTGGCTGAACTAAAAACCAGATTCGATTATACTCATGCGTGTTTGCGATTGGCGAAAGTCAGTTGGAATAAACTGCCGTAGACAAGCACAAAATTGATACCGGGGATGCCCGGCCAATAAGACAACAGCTGAGAAGATTACCGTTGACTAAACGTAAAGAAACCGAGAGAATGGTTGGAGAAGTAGAGGGACAGTGTAGTGATCGCCTGTTGTGCTTGTGAAGAAGAAGAACGGTTCGACAAGATTCAGTGTTGAATATCGTTGAGTGACGTGACAAAATAGGGACAGATGCCCATTACCGAAGATTAGTGTTCCGAACGTATGATTTACAGGTGTTGTAATACAACAGGGTTGTTCTCGAAGGGTTTGATGAATGGTCTTCCAGATTTCTTTCTATTTTTCTTGCATAAAGGTTTTTTGGTAAAGGGGGAAATGTTACGGTTTAATTTTGCGTAACGCGTTTCCCAATTTTTAGATATATTTTGTTCCCAAATACGACGCCTATGGTTTATTTCCTTATTGTAATTTATCAAGTTTCGTTCATAAATTCACGTTTCAATTCTTATATATGTATAGCGTGCAAAAAAAATTGAAACGTGGGGCTCGAACCAACAACACTCTACTACTATTCTAAAGTATAGCAACCACTTAAATCCTCTTCCTACGCAGATGAGAAGTCAAAACATATACACCAAAACAATTCATAATATTCGAAAGTACTCAAATCAAAAGAACAACTCTTACGATGACCTAAAGGTCGTACGAACCAATTCGAAGTGGAATCCAAGGACATAAATACTCCAAACTAGTACTAAATAAAACAAAACAAAAAACTGTACAACACTATATACCATCCGGATCCAAACGCGTCTTTTGCATGCCACATACCAACTTCTTTACCGTTACTATCTCTAAGTCGATAAGTCCACGGGGATATGCACTCTGAGATCGTAAAAGGCCCTACAAATTTGGGGGCTAATTTACTGGAGAACTATTTACTTGCATCCGACAACACATAGTTCCGGTGCCAAACTTTTTGACCCACGGTGTAGCTATCGGGACGTCGCCTTAGATCATACACCTTTTCACTGAGATCAAAAGCCTTGTTTAACCGGGTTATAATATCTATAAAAAACCTTCTTAAACATACTATGACTTGTGACGGGCTCAGGTAGTTTGTCCTTGTCACTATCTTCCATCGGCACTTGAGGTAAATGGTGAATGTTGCCTTCAAGAATGATTTCACGGCCAAAGTTAACGAAATATGAGATCAAATTTGTAGTTTCATGGCGTGAGGTGCGGATTGCACAAACCGCTTTTTGCAAGAGCGAAGCCCAACTACGCTAGTTATCTTTAACAAAAGCTATCAGTATAGTCTTCAGGGATCGATGCTGCCGTTCAACCGCATTGGCTTGACGGTGATAGTACGGGGTGTACTTAGCTTGCACGTTAGAGTTTTTTAGAAGGTTTTTGAAATGGTGTAACGTATTTTTTTCTAGTTACATTTAGTTCAATAAAATAAAAATAAAACAGCTATAATTTAAAATATTTAATTTGTGAATTACCGTCCAATAGAAATTAATACATAAAATTCATAATAACACATAGATTCTTTTACGTTTATGCTCTAAAGTTCGTTACTAAGCTCTGTCAAGTTGTCAATTGGCACTTCATTATCAGCGTTCAAAAGGGCAGGCTGCTTTGCAGGATAAGTGAAGTCGAGATGGCCGTGTGTAAACACGTGGCTTCTAACAAAGTTAGAAAAAAGTAAAGAATTGATAAATTCTTGGTGTCTGGAGGTCGAGCCTAACAGCGGTTGCGTGAGCATGATTTTCGATAAGCTTCGCTCCGAGCAGTTCAGTTGATCCCTACAGGCCTAAAAAGATGGAAGCCCCCTTGGACATCATTTAGACAGTTGGTATATATTAATTAAATAGATTATACTAATATTTTTCATCTTAGTGCAATATCTTAAGGACATATCTTGGATAATATCTCCGATAGTAACTTAAAACAATTTCTTAAGGCAATATTTTAAAGCAAGAATATATGGTTTCGTCCTATTTAATATAGCATGCAGTAACGTAGAAAGTGATTTCACATGTGTTCCGTATATTTCAACCTTACCGATGAATAACATCAAACAAGGATATTATGGTTGGTTTTGTAATTTAGTCGTTGTATTCCAAACAAATTTGATGCATATGGAAATTTCCGACAGCTGAGGTCAAGGTCCAGTATTTTTAGTTCAGAGCAGTTTCGTTGCACGTGAGTGTTCTTTAGGATTTAATAACTTTGAAAATACAGTAAATTACTATAAATTATCTAACATTAAATATTTGAGTAACGTAAAAAGAAAATAGTTTTTGAGGAATCAGCGAATTAAATAATATGTCGATTGCTTGCCAGAATGTTTGCACATGTACGCAAATAGTATATTTAATAAAGTTGTGAATGACATCCTATGTCAGATATAAAAAAACATAGATTCAGTTTTCCTATCTAGATGCCATATGCTGTCTTAATTTAATTTAAAATATGTTTAAAGATTTTGAGGTCATGAACTTGCACTTTTATCGACATATGAAATTTGCGTACTTATTGTTGAATGCAAATAAATTAGAATAATTACATTCTACAATGTCTGCACTTTGATAATTAAATTTTATTGTAAAGATCAAGGAAGTACTTCGCTGATTGAAAGAAATTTATGTATTATGAATAACTTAGAAGTTCTACGTCAATCTAATTAAATTTTATAAAAAAGATCCATTCAGAGATCTTCTTAATTTTGAATGCAAAACTTCACTAGTCTATTTCTGTTCTAGAAAATTATTATGAGAAAATTTTATAAAGATACAAACTTAAATATTGCAGTTATATGGATATATTCAGAAATTTATCCAAATAGAATCTATTTTGTTTTTGAAAGACGTTTTATTATTTAACATTCAAAAAAAATTGCAAGTCATCCCGGATTAGAAATTGTGTGTAATGAAAACAAATTCCCTCATTATATATTTTAGAAGCCTAAATTCTATTATTTTATTTTTGGCAAATATTTTTAAGGACACAAATAGTGTCCATGTTGTACTCTTGTTTGTTCACAGGTAAAGCCGAGACATCTGTATGACATCTAGTGTTTGAGGTCTTGGTAAGTGTGTCCTAAAGAGTGAAATTCAGGTTTTATGGCTTTGTTAGTGGTGTTAAGATAAGGTTTCCGCATTCCCCTTATACAAGCACAGTTAAATTTTGTTGGTTATTGTATTGAAAAATACGGTGGCGCTCATTAAATATATTTTTGGTCTTTTATAAACCCATGACCCAAGCTCATGATCTACCCAGAGCTATCACTCGACTAGCCGTTTATGTCTTAAAAGTTTTTCTTTGTCTCAAGCCATTCTCCATCCAACATTACCTTGGGCTTACATTTGTTATGTTACGTAATTCGTGGCATCCAAGTTGGGCGCCAAATTGATGCTACGTTAGCTCGTAGCCGTGCGTAACACAAAGATAGTCAAGGAATGACCCGGGCTCAATCGTAGATTAGGGGGGGTTGTAGAAAGCAGACTAACATATGATGTATACGGCGGTAAGGAGTTAGTGACAATACCTGCAAGAAAAATAGTTAAGCAAACCTGAAAAAAAAGAATAAGCATAGCAGCAATGAAAAGTCTAAGTTATTCAGTACTTTGTAAAATGTAAATAAAACTGTTTAGATAAACTATATAATATAATAACGGTAAAAGCATTACAAAATTTTTTATTACAAAGTGAGGTAATATTGGGGAGTAGCAGAAACGTTTCCTCACACACTAATTAAACATAAATCAGACAAAAGTTAACAAAAGATAAATAGATAAGACACCATTGGTATGAGTAATTCAGTAGTATTGATTGTTCTTTCTTTCTTTTTTTTTCTTATGTTTTAAAATAGCATGCAAGTCTATTGTAAAAGGTATCTGAACGACTAAGATATGGCAAAGCAACGGATAGATATTTAAAGTAATAACAAGTAGAAAATAGTTCGACTTACAAAAGGTCCTTCAGTAAGGCTTCCCTACAATTGAAGTGTGGGATTCACGATGTCCTGCACTAACGAAGCACTTCACCCTGGACTGTGAGGGTGTTGATTGAACTTGTCACACTTTACACTAATCACACCTATGTATTTCACTGGCGTTAGCAGCAGACACTATCATGCTGATGGAACTATGTAGCATTGATAAATTTCTTGTTAATTCTATTTCCTGAAACAATAATTTTGAAATATTTTGTAACATAAATCGAAAAAAATGGTACTAAAAATTTAGAATCACGGGCTTTCAAGGCGCGACGTAATGCATTAAACTAACAGTAACGCGAGGTGTTTTATTTGCTACCTATGGTAACAAAGAAAAATCTAATGCTTTTGAATAACGAAAATTTGCGCAAACAACGATCTATTTTAGATTCGTTGGGGTTAGAAAATTCAGAAACTACAGTATCACTGTATTTAAATAATCCAAAGTATGCGCTACTCTGAGAAGAAAAGGACCGCGAAACTAGATCGCACACACGTTAATCCCAAAGAAAGAACCGGTCAGTTTAGCAATTTCTACGACTATTATTTCACAAGACAAACAACTAAAAACCCCAAATTAGTAAAGTACGCGTAAGCAAATAAAACCGTCCGTTAAATGTTCCGTAAAGCACATGTGCCTCGAGTTTAACAAGCTCTACTACTTTTAGTTCAAACCGAAAAGCAACAAAAACAATTTGTAAAGCAACGCGTATCACTAAAACAATCCAACACGTTACATATAAAACATACTTCCTTCAAATGTAATCAGAACTACACTGCCTACAGTTAATATACAACTTTTATTTCACCAGAAAACAACTAAAATCGCGCCGCGCTTGTTCATGAACAATTCGAAATTCATCCCGCATTAATTCTCACTATTGTCAAAAGCAGAAAAGAACAGTATTTTCAACGTAATTAATATATAGCAACCAAGAACAAACTACAACTCTGCACTCTAATCTGTTTATTTAAACTAGTTGTTACCATGAACTCTTGTCGACTACTATCACGACTTCGTTAATAACATAAGGCACATACAAAAAGTGAATGCCCCATCATATCTAATAACTAATTACAGTTGTTTATCATTTTTGATAAGCCGGAAAGCAATTTACGAATAATCCAATTTAAAACTTCGTTGCAATTTATTTATTAATGAAAATCAATCTTCAAATTATCTATCTTTAGTTAATCTACTTTTAAAATTAATGCACGCGAGTTAAATTGCATACAAATCTGAACACTATTCGAAAGTATTTACTTTATACAACAGCGATCCAAAAACAATGTATTTACTCATTATAATACGACGCACTCCCCAACGAGTTAATAAATATAAAATATAGAAATAGTAATTGCAGGAATGTACTTAGGAATCGGGAAAGAGCGTAAAATGTTAAAACTATAAAAATGCCCGTTACACATTAAAAAGAAGAAATTCTTGACCTTGTGATATCAGGTTAAGGGTTAGGAAGTTTGGAGGTGTAATTTTTTTAGCTAATAGTCACGAGGATAAAGTTAATAATGTATATTAAAGATAGAATCCCAAATGATAATATATATTACAATGGCGACCCTAAAATTGCCTGCCATTATCACAGATCACGGTTTTCGGAACACCAAATAATAAAAACACGTGATCTTCCAATAGTTCAGGCACCTTAGAGGACGTCGCTTCTCTCATAGGGAGAAATATGCTGAATTTACTTAGGTAATCCTTAACGCTTAAAACATACTTATAACCTGAAGTAGACCTAGGAAAGGGACCAACTATATATACAAATACGAGTTCTCACGGACGGGCTATATCCGGGCGTCCTAATATTAGACCTGCGGGGGTTTTTGTTCCACCTTACATGCAACGCAAGTGCGGTAATTCCGTTACATTTTAGATATACTTCGTTCCCAAATACGACGCCTATGGTTTATTTCCTTATTGAAATTTATCAAGTTTCGTTCATAAATTCAAGTTTTAATTTTTGTATGTTGATAGCGTGCATAAAACTAATTCTTATCACTTCAATACGAGTCGTGATTAATTATTCTTTTCTTGAATTTGATTCTCGATGCTTGGTAACGTGCATCTTACTGCGAACTAATTTGTAGTTCCGCCCTTATTATTTTAATTGGGAAATTGATGATCCGTTGTTTTAGAGCGAATTATTAGTGGAAATTTTATATTTGCTCTGCTCTTTTGAGAATTTTATAGAAGTTCGAGGTAAGGTTATTTATAATTTTTATACACGTAAACTTTATACAGTTGTTACCTATGTAGAACACACATTTGAAAAATCGTTATTACATCGAGTTTCGTTGTTATGATTTAAGCCCGTTTTGTAATGGAACCGCAAAACGGTAAGGTAAATAGTAGGTGTGTTCACATCTAATTATAACATTTTAGGGTTGCAGTTTTTCAGTTTGTAGTTTTGCAGTTTGCAGTCTTGCGATGTGATATCGTAGTGTGTTAACGATACTGTTAGTATTAAATTCAAGGTGCTTGTTATTTCAGTCTGGTACATTATGTACGTATTTTATTGAAACAGAACTTAGGCGTACCTACAAGATACGATATTCAGGCTCAGAACCTGTTCTGGTACGATTTTTCCATATTATACTTTGATTTTACGTACCACTAATCTGGTATCCATGCGAGCATTTCCACCTACAGATAATATTATAGAGCCATCTCACATTGTAGCTGATATTGTAATTTATTTTAATATCATTTTTGTAATAGTTGTGCGTTGGAATTAATTTAACCAACGAATTATTGTGCACATTCGTTTGGTAGACATTTTATCTGCATAATCGTACGCACAAGCGTTGGCACCACCGCGAGCAGCGTTCGACTGATTTTAAATTTATACAAAGTGAACCTAATGGAAATATACTGCAGCTATTTAATTTCTTATAAGTGTAAGTTACATATTGAAAAGTACGTTGGTTTCATTAACCCAAGCGCTTAAATTTAAGCCAACTTATGCTGTAAAATTCATGTTTATGTTCAACCCTATGAATATTAGAAGCTATAACTTGTGTCAGTAAACGATTATATGCTATTTCTACTTCTTTGTGGTCGAGTTTTTGTCCGTTAAGCGTCTACCGAGTGCGTGAGAAGTTTCCTAGATTCATTTCGCGGAAGGCGTACAGTTCCGGTTTAGGTGGTGCTCTCAAAGACTCTTCTTCACCGTGTCGACCTTAAATTATTTGTATCAAATCCCCCTCACCCTCACCGACCAGAGTCTAGTCGTGATAAAATACTTCTGCGGCTAACGGTGTGTATGTTTTTTGTGTTAGGAAACCGTGTTATTGTGGCGCCCAACGTGAGGCGGAGACAAATAATCGCTTAATTGTCGAAAAAGAAGTCGCCCAATCAGGATTCCAAGAAAATTGGTGATCTTTTTGAAGAAGTTTACAAATTGGTACAATAACACGGTTTCTTAACACAAAAAAAACATACACACCGCTAGCCGCAAGAGTAACCGTATTTTACCACGACTAGACACTGGTCGTTGAGGGGGAGTAGGAATTTGCACCAAGATACAGATAACGTAAGTCCGCACGGCGGACAAGAGCTTTGGAGAACGCCGGAATTGTATGCCTCCCGCGAAATCAATCTAGGAAATTTCTCACGTATTCTGTAGATGATTAACAGACATAAAACTCGACAAAGAACTACAAATAGCATATAATCGTTTACTGACACAAGTTATGGTTTCTAATAATTCGTAGGGTTGAACAGAAAACCTCAATTTTGCACATGCTTAAATTTAAGCGCTTGGGTTAATGAAACCAACGTACTTTTCAATATGTAACTCACACTTATAAGAAATTAAATAGCTACAGTATATTTTCATTATGTTCACTTTGTATAAATTTAAAATCAGTCCAGCGCTGCCCGCGGTGGTACCAACTCTTGTGCGTACGATTATGCAGATAAAAACGTCTACCAAACGAATGTGTACAATAATTCGTTGGTTAAATTAATTCCAACGCACAACTATTACAAAATTGATATTAAAATAAATTACAATATCAGCTACAATGTGAGATGACTCTATAATATTATCTTGCAGGAGGAAATGCTAGTATGGGTACCAAATTAGCGGCACGTACAATCAAAATATAATATGGAAAGATCTTACCAGAACAGGTCCTGAACACAGATATCGTATCTTGCAGGTACGCCTAAGTTCTGTTTCAATAAAAGACGTACATAATGTACCAGACTGAAATAACAAGCACCTTGAATTTAATACTAACAGTATCTTCAACACACAACTATAAAACTGCAAAATTGCAACCCTAAAATGTTATAATTAGATGTGAACACACCTACTATTTACCTTACCGTTTTGCAGTTCCTTTACAAAACGGGCTTAAATCATAACAACGAAACTAGATGTAATAACCGAGTTTTCAAATGTGTGTCGTACAAAGATAATAACTATATGAAGTTTACGTGTATAAAAATTATAAATAACCTTACCTCGAACTACTATAAACTTCTCAAAAGAGCAGAGCAAATATAAAATTCCCACTAATAATTTGCTCTAAAATGACTGATCATCAATTCTTCATTTAAAATAATAAAGGCGAAACTACAAATTAGTTCGCAATAAGATGCACGTTACCAAGCATCGAGGATCAAATTCAAGAAAAGAATAAATAATCACGACTCGTATTGAAGTGATTAGAATTAGTTTTATGCACCCTATCAACAAACAAGAATGAAAACTTGAATTTATGAACGAAACTTGATAAATTACAATAAGGAAATAAATCTAAAAATTGGGAAACGCGAGTTAAGGTTCGTGGCTTCGAGCGGTCCTTTTTAACACATTTATTTAATTTTTATACAGAAGTTAAATATTGAATTTAGACAATCTTGAATTATTACTCTAAGTCCAAAATTATTACTTAATTGTACAAGTGAGCTATCTACGAACTGCAATGCAAAAGCTGAACGTTTGATGAACTGCCTGCGAGTGAAGCTCCCGGGCCTTATATAATCTCCCTACCCCTTCACAGTTCTGTGGGAATCTGCGGAGCTAATGTCCGCTTACACTTGATTCCATTCATGATACATAGTTGCTATCTTAAAAGCTATTCATAATTACAATGTTGCAGGCTTACTTCTGCGTAATCTCGGTACGTGACTTCTTACGATCGTCTGTGACCTGACATCTGCAGTGTCACTTATCCTTGTGCTACTTTGTAGCGCTTCCGTTCACATGAACGTTTATAAACTGAAATAAATTGTAACAAATTACATTGTTGCTCATTTCTTAATATTTCCTAATAACTTTCTTAGGTATTAGTTTTATATTGATACAATAAATGGGGAATCACATAACTCCTCCCAACGTACATTAAGAATTAAGGGTTTTACCTTTTCTTGATTTTTAATTAAATTAAATTCGTTTAATCTCATTTAAAATTCATATTTTCTAGGGGTACATTTGTTTCTTTGGGTTTCTTAAATCTAAAACTATTTCCTTTATTATTCTTACATCTAATACATATTTTGTAAGTTGCATAAATGATCAATAAAATAGACAATATAATCAATATAATTGTCCATACACTAATGTTATCATAGTGCACTTTGGGCGTCTTGATCTCGTTCAGGTGTTCCTTGTAATCTTTCATGAGTTTCATGGCGTGGTTGAGGTTGTTTAATTCCAGGTGTTCCAATTGCATTGGTTTTTGAATTATTTCTTCGTCTTCGTCTGGGGTAATCTTGATTTGTAAATCGGGTAGATTTGCTAATTTCTTGCTTTGGGATCTTGGTAAACTCTAATTATTTCGTTTTTTAATTTTAAATAACAATTTTCCTTAAGGGTGATTAATTTACTTCCGGTTAACGCTAAATTACTTTTATCTTGATTGCAATACATTGTTGCGATTACTTCGGTGGGAAAAATGGCTATCCATTTATTTTCCGTTACTTTCTGAATTATCATGTTGGTGATTTGTACAAGTTTGGCTTCATAATTTTCATAATGATTGGTAAATTTTAGTAGTTGTACTTCGCAAGGGCTGTCTTCTTGAATTGTTTTTGTTGTCAATGATTGGCATAAGTATTGATTGGGTGTGACTTCATTACATTTTTCGTTCGTATAACCATATCTTTGTTCATTTAAGGATAGGAATTTGGTTTTTGGAATAATAACTTGGTATATGCTAGTCATTTTCATTGGGAAAGCAAATAAGTGATAATAATTGTAACTGTTAATCTCTACTATTGGTATTTCTATTAAAAATGTTATATCGTTATTTTTTACATAGCCTTTAACTATGGCTATTTTTTCAAATATTAAAATGTTTGATTCTATTACATCGAAAGGTAATTTACTGTTGGTTATAAAAGATTTTATTTTCAATAATTCTTTTAATAAATCTATTGGTTCTATTATACTTGCATGTAGGGAATTTAATTTTGCAAAGGTTACTGCGTTTTCTAATGTTGCTAGGATTTGTTGAATTAAGGTCAGGGTTGATATTATCTGGTTGTATATCGTATTGAATCTGGTTAAGTCTCGCATGCCTAACATGGTAGTTCGCATGCTATTTTTTAAGGTTTCTATTCGATTGGCTATACTATCTTGATTTCTAACTAGTTCTCTTAGGGTTTCATTAAATTTGATGATCGTTGATTGAGTTAATGATATTTGATTATTAATTATGGTTTTAATATCGTTTTGACTTTCTATCAATTGTTGTATCGCGTTGTCATAGCGTTCTGCATACTGCCTAATTTTATTGGTAGTATACCGGCGTTATTCTTTATGTCTTCAATTATGATTTCTGTGTCCGTTCTACCTGGGTGGAGGTTGACGGTAAGGGTGACGATTGTCCATTTGAAAGTACAGGATGTCTTAAATTTTTGAGGTGAACATATTTTGTTGTCTTGCCGTCGTCTATTGAGGCTACGTTTTTGTCGGATATTCGTTTGATTTTAAAGGGGCCTAAATTTCTCGGTGCCGTTTTATGTCTTTTACTTTGGTAATTTTTCTCAAATACGGTTTGTCCTATGGAAAATTTGTTTATGTCTGAGTTTTTATTACGGGTCGCGGTAATGCGTTCTTTATCGTTATCTAATTTGTCCTTTACTTTGTCATAAGTTATTTTTAGTTTCTTTTTGTGATTTTTAGCGTATTGCTGATAGATTTGTTTGTTATAATGTATATCGTAGGGGTTGCGTGAATCTGAGTGTCCTAGGGTTAGTTCTAAGGGTGTAAAATTTGTCGTTGAATGAATTGTGTTATTATACGCGATTAATGCGTATGACATTAAGTTAGTTATGTGTTCTTTCTTGTAATTTATTCTTAATAATTTGATCTGTTCTAATAGGGTTGAATGTAGTATCTCAATTAGTCCGTTGGATTCAAGGTGGTTTTCAGTTATAAAGTAAACTTTTATTTTGTGTAATTCCAAAGTGTTTTGAATTGTTTCGTTTTTGAATTCGCTTCCGTTATCTAACGTGATTGTTTCGGGTGTTCCGTAAAATGTAAAATAGTGTAGAAATCATTAAGTTACGTCTATACTATTTTTAGAAGTGATTGGTATTGCTTGGCTTATTTTCGTAAATGCGTCCACGATTGTTAGGTAACTTTGTGCTTCTACTACTAGAGTATCTGCATGTAATTTTTGAAAAGGTTTGTCTGGTGTTTTAGTCAACATTAAGGGTATCTTTGGGGGTTTCCTGTCAAATTTGGTTTTATCGCATAATTCACATTGATTGATAAAGTCTGTAGTTAATTCTTTCATGTCCTTGAAATAGTAGCGTCTCATAATTTGTTTTAGGGTCTCGTTTATTCCTCGATGGTTGGTCTTTCCTTCGTGTTGGTTTCTTTCACGTCATTTATTTCGTCAGGGTCGTCTAATGTTATTAATTTTCTGGTGCATGTTATAAGTTCGGGGCCAGAATTGTTGAATAGTTTAACATATATTTCTGAAAATCGTTTGTACAAGTTTTCCGTGTTGAAATAAAAGTAAAATCGTTTTTTCTCGGGGGTGTATTCTTTTAGAATTTTAATTATTTGTGACTCATTGTCGTCTTTGGTTATTTGAACTTGGTAAATTTTGTTATTATCCACTTTCGTGTATTTTACAGGGTTGGGGTTGTTTAAAACTTCTGTGATTATAAATTGATTGGGCTTCAATGTCTATAGCTTCGTTTAAAATTTTTATTGCGGTTTCTGGTTCGTCATTTTGTGTCGAATGTATGGTTTCCATTTCTTCTGGGTTTTCTCTAATTTCGGTTTCGTCTACGTTTCCTATCACTGATTCGGTTTCAAGTGCGTTAAGTTGGATTCTACTTAAAGCGTCTGCGTTATTGTTGTAAATTCCCTTTTTGTATATGATCTCATAGTCATATTCTTCTAGTCTGATTCTCCATCTTTGTAATTTCGAGTTAGGTTCTTTGAGTTTGCATAGCTATATTAATGGTCTATGATCGGTGTATATATAAAATTTCCGTCCGTATAGGTACGGTCTAAAATAATTTGTTGCCCAAATTATGGCTAACAATCCTTTTTCTATCGTACTGTATCGTTGCTCTGTTTCGTTGAGGGTTCTTGATGCGTAACTGATGGGTTTATCGTTAACTTCTGTTCCTTGACTTAATACTGCGCCTAAGCCTACAATTGATGCGTCCGTTGTTAATATGAATGGTTTCGAAAAGTCTGGGTATTCTAATACGGGGTGATTTGTTAAAATGCTTTTGATTTAATCTACTGCTTTTATAAATTCTGGAGTATGTATAATTTTGTTTCCCTTTTTTAAACAATTGGTTAGAGGCTTTGTTATTTGAGCATAACCTTTAATGAATTTTCGGTAATATCCGCTAAGGCCTAAAAATCCTTTTATCTCTTTATTCGTTTTAGGTATGGGGTAATTTAATACAGCGTTTGTTTTGTCGGGGTTCGGCATCACTCCTTGGGGTGTTATTACGTGTCCTAAAAATGCTACTTCTTTCTGAAGAAATTCGCTCTTATCTAGTTGTACTTTAAATTGTGCGGTTCTTAATCTTTCGAACACTTCTCGTAATTTTTCAATGTGCTCCACTAATGATGTTGAATACACTATTATATCATCTAGGTACACAAGGCATTTTTCGTTGTGTATCCCTCGTAGTATGTTATCCATTACTCTTTGAAAAGTTGCGGGTGCGTTCTTCATTCCAAATGGCGTCCGTTTATACTCGTAGTGTCCTCTAGGTGTGCTAAAGGCTGTTTTTTGTGTATCTCCTTCTTCCATTTCCACTTGATGGTAACCTGATGCTAAGTCTAGCGTCGAAAAATATTGGCACTTGCCTAACTTATCTAAAATCTCTGTTATGTTCGGCAACGGGTATTTATCGTCTACCGTTTTTTCGTTTAACTTGCGGTAATCTATTACCATTCTGTATTTTCGTTTTCCTGATGCGTCTAGTTTCTTCGGTACTATTAGTACGGGGCTGCTCCATGGTGAATTGGAGTGTTGTATTATATTTGATCTAATAGGTCGGCAACTTGTCTGTCAGCTTCTTCCCGACTTGCCTGGGGTAATCTGTATGCTTTGGTGAATATAGGTTTGTTGTCTGTTAGCTCAATGTTGTGCTTAACTGTATTTGTAAAGGTTAGGGGTATTCCTTCGCAATGGAATATGTCGCGGTACTCATAACATAATTTTTGTATTGCTTTCTGCTCTTCGTGATTTATGTCGCGGTTAAATCGGATATTATTTAAATTTTGTCTTAACATTTCGTCGTTTTCTACGGGGTTGTAATTTTCGTTTATTTCCATTTCGTTAAAATTCAATTCTTCTACGTTAATCGGGTTTGTTAAAGATAGTTCTACGGGGTAGTCATTTGAGCTTAATATGATCGTTGTGGCGTAAAGTCTTTGATTTTTACTAATGTGGTTGGAGTTTCTACTTCTTGTTGAAAGGTTATGTGGTTTATTATTTCTAAGTTATTATTTGAATTTACGCGAATTCTTATCTTTTTTCTGTTCGGGGTTCTAATGTATATTTTTCGTCAATTTGGGTGTTTGGAAATTTGATGGGGATTCGTCCATATTTGGTTCTTAATAATCAGTTTTTAATATCTATGTTGGCTCCTAATTTTCTTAGAAGGTCCATTCCTAATAGTCCGTCATATTTGTCATTAAATTCAAATATGCAGAATTTATGTTTCATCTTTACGTTAAAGGTTTTTGGTAAAGGTATGTTTGCTACGAATTGGTGCAGGGTTGTTTGATGGACGGTTTTAATTTTGAAGGGTTCTCTTTCTACATAGTTTAAATAATGTTTCTTTACTGTTCGCGGGCTTATTAATGTTTTTGAAGATCCGGTATCGAATAGTAATTTAAATTCAGCGTGGGGTATTTCGATATAGGGTAATACAAGGTGATTCATATTATTTAGATTTATTACGTTTGGTCGTTAATAAAACGGTCCATTTGAAAATTTGAGCATGTGTTCTCTTCGTCGTCCTCCTCGTAATTTTCATATGGTTCTTCGCGTTCATAATGGTTTGATTGATTTTGTTCGTTATTCGTACACGGTCGATTGCTATTATTCTGGTCATCTTTATACTCTTCTACTTCTTGATGAAATAGCTCTTCTGAAGTGAAAGTGCGTTTTTGATTGGGGTTTGGTCTTATGTGCGTTATTTTCGTGTTGGGTCTGGTGTTCCAAGATGAGGTATCCATTGGTGTAGGTTTGTAATAGTTATTGGGATTATTATTGTTTATCATCGGTGAGTGTCTGTTAGTATTCGCGTTAAATGCTGGTCTTTGTTGATTTATATTTTGATTAAATCTCGGTTGAAATGCGGGTTTTGAAAAGTTCGAGTTAAATGTTGGTAGATATGTGGGTTTTGAAAAGTTCGGGTAAAACGTTGGTTTTGGGAATTGTTTGTATTGGTTGTTAAAGTTTGAGTTATTAAAATGTGGATTATTGGTTCGCGTTTGGTTTGTTTATGCATTGGACGGGTTGAATTTTTCTTGTGGATTTATTTGTCTTGCGGGTTGTATAATTTTCATTGGCGTGTAGCTTTTATTCGCGTTGGGGTTATATAGTCGGTTTCTATAGTACATTACATTCTCTTCTTCGATTATCATGTTCGTTTCTTCTTCTAAGTTTTGGGGATGTTGAAATCTAATTTTATCTGAAAGTCGTTCGGGTAGCGCATTTAGATAGGTATCTAATGCCATCTCGTCGTACATTTTCGTTTTTAAAAGTCTTACGTTTGGGTCGGTTTTTTCAATTTTGAGTTTTGTCAAGATTAAGCTTCTTACATCTTGGCATTTCATTCCAAATTGATAGGGTGATTGGTTGTGTTCCATCCTAAGGTTTGTTAAATCCCTTACTAAACATTTTAAGTTCCTTTGATCGCCGAAATATGCAATCAATATGCGTTTGTACTCTTCCCATTGGTCCACGTCCTTGCGACTTGCAATTAATGTTAGTGCCCTTCCGGTCAGTTTACTGATAATAAGGCGGATAAGCAAAGTGTTCCTTTCGTGATCTCCCGGCTTATAAAAGTTTTTTAGGAATATTTCAGAGACTGAAATGTAATTGCTTAACAAACATTGGTCATTTCCGTGAAAGCTTGGAATCATTTCTAAGTACAGTTTCATTTCATTAGTCATCTTGACTGCGGTAATATTTGGGTAATTTTAAAAAGTTAAAAATTTTTTTTTTTTTTTTTGAAAAAATTTGGATTTATTTTGTAGTTTTTGATGTTATTTAATAGGTTTTACGCTTGGTATTGATTTGGTTAAGTTTACTCTTGATTTGCCGATTTTAGTTTTAATTTCTGAAGTTTCAATAGGCTGAGTGATTTCTTGTGGTAATTTATCGGGTTTGAATGTTTTGCATTAGTTGCGCCAGTTAATACTTCTCTATTTTTTAATTATGCCAATTTTAATTAGGTGCGTAATAATTTTCTCTTTGGTTTATGCGATTGTAAGGTGTCTGCAATTCTTACAATGTTGTAATCTGCTACATGATATTGTTAGTTACTTAGTTGTGTTTAGCGTCTTTATTATAGGTTATTTTTAATTATACTGTGGGTGTTATCGTTGTGATTTTATACAATGTCGGGTTTGAAAATGATACAATTTGTGCTTCCTTGATTCACTGAACTATTTAATTAAAATTTTCACGTTTGAATGCTATCTCAGTACCGTAATTATTTGTGTAATTTATAAAAAGTTTCTGGTCGTAATTTTATGCTGCTTTTAATTTCACAATGCTGAAAGGTTTCGCGATGTATTTAAATAGCTTTTGTTATAATTTTATGCGTATTTATCCAAGGTTAGATTTCATTCACTTTTTTTAAAATGAGACAATGAGTGTTGGTTTTGCGTTTGAATACTTCTCGTTGTTTTAATAATAGAATGCAAGTTGTCTATTTATGGATCGTATTCGCGTTTGAATAGTTGCGTTGTTATAAGGGTTTTGGTTTTAATTGCTCGCGATTTTGCTTTCGTTTTTTATTCTCGGTGTATTTAAATGGTTTTTATGCGCCAGTTAATTTTTTATTGTTGGATTAAAATTCGTTTCTTGCATTAGTTAAGATTGCTGAATTGAGGTTTGATTTTGTTTCTAAGAAATTTTTCTTACGTTAGTTAAAACGTGATCTAGTCTCTTGTGCGCTCTGCGACTTTTTTGATTGTCTCTAGTTTTTGTGTCTCAGAATAGTTTCTCTCAAGTTTCTTTGTCTCAGAATTTTTGTTGTCTCAAGTTTTTATAAATCTTTCTTATATATACAAGTAAAATAATAATAAAATTTTAATAAAGGCTTGAAGATAATCTCTAGCAATTGCTAAGTCGATTATTTTCAAAAAATGGCATAAAATATTTGTAACAATAGTTAATATACACATATAAATCATAAACTAGCAAGTATCAAATGTCTTTGTTAATAATAAAATAAATTTCAATTGGTTTAGGAAAATGAACTTACTCTAGTTGCTTTGTTGCTTTCATTGATTTCTTTCTTTGCTTCTGTTTTTCTTTTGGCTTCTTGGATTTGATCTATGCTTGTATCGCTTCCAATTTTTCTTTTGTTGAATTCGAACTATTCTTGTTTCTCCTTCAACTGCTGAATTTGAACGATGTGTGTTTCGCTTCCAACTTTTGTTTTGTTCTGCCAAATTCGGAATTGAAATTCCCGGACCACCAGTTCCTCGAAGTTGGATTCGCTAGTGCCCTTTTGACATCCGTTACGACTGCGCCAGTTAAGGTTCGTGGCTTCGAGCGCTCCTTTTTAAAAAGACTCTTTGAACTTTAACACATTTATTTAATTTTTTATACAGAAGTTAAATATTGAATTTAGACAATCTTGAATTATTACTCTAAGTCCAAAATTATTACTTAATTGTACAAGTAAGCTATCTACGAACTGCAATGCAAAAGCTGAACGCTTGATGAACTGCCTGCGAGTGGAGCTCCCGGACCTTATATAATCTCCCTACCCCCTCACAGTTCTGTGGGAATCTGCGGACCTAATGTCCGCTTACACTTGACTCTATTCATGATACATAATTGCTATCTTAAAAGCTATTCATAATTACAATGTTGCAGGCTTACTTCTGCGTAATCTCGGTACGTGACTTCTTACGATCGTCTGTGACCTGACATCTGCAGTGTCACTTATCCTTGTGCTACTTTATAGCGCTTCCGTTCACATGAACGTTTATAAACTGAAATAAATTGTAACAAATTACATTGTTGCTCATTTCTTAATATTTCCTAATATTTCCTAATAACTTTCTTAGGTATTAGTTTTATATTGATACAATAAATGGGGGATCACATAACTCGCGTTACGTAAAATTGAACCGTAACACAGCATTTAAATTACTAGCAAATTAACTAATTTAACACAACAATATATGTCAGGTTGTATTGTTAATAGAGTTATAAGCTAATAATACCTTCAGGTGGCCTTACATTATGCAATTTTAATGCAAGGCAAGGCATTGCATTGTATGTCCTTTGCATGCCATTTTCTTACACTTGTGCAATTTGTGTGCAACTTTAGTTCGATGGGAAGTGTCACCAACAAATGAAAATATAATTTTATCGAAACTAAACTAATAGCATTCATTATCGTCATAAACTATTTATATAATAATTATTCAATACCTGTAAAATCATAAGGTCAATTGCAATTTCCTATGTCACTTTGCTTTTAGTTATTTATGGTGTTCAACCTATCCGATAATAAAATATAGGTTATCTTATGTTATGATAATTTTACTTCTAATTTAACCTCTTATAACTAAAATAAATTACAAGAATTGCATAGAAATTGCCAAAAAAATAGAACATGTTCTATTTATTAGAAATTGCAACAGCTGACTGAAAACTCGATCTAAGACGCACTATGTTGCATTTGTATTACATTGTATCAAAATCGCATAATATAAAGCCACCTTTAATTGTTGTAGAAAAACATGCCACTAATGCATACTCGCTAAGACGTAGGGACGGTAAAAGAGAGAAATTAATTAAAATACTTGTAAACTGCATCAGAGAAATCAAAAGTTAAAATTTAGAAAGTTACCGATCGGCAAAGTAAAGCATGAAATTCTATTACCTTAAACGTACATAAACAAATCGATGTGAGAGCTATTTCATATTATCCTTTTTTTGTACGCGTTACCAATTCAATTTAATCAAAAATAAAGCATAACCTTACTTGCCTTCTAACAAAAACCTCTTCTTACCTAAAAAAAACAGCTCACATTCAAGATAAAACATTTTCCATATATTTTTAAGGAATCGTGATGTTTACATTAAATATGGAGATAGAAAATTTCAAGCGAGGATACAAATTCCAAGATAGTATCACCATTGCCCATTCTGTCCGTTATTGGAATCCCAAAGGTTCGTAAAATATTACACAGCACAGCCCTCGTAAAATTTTAATATTAAAAATGTCATTTAGCTGATGGAAAATGTGAATTATGAACATTACTTGCATTACTCAGAACAATGACCAACGTCTACAATTTTACAATATCCCTGATTTACGCCCTATTTATTGCTGCGGTGTAATCAAAGTTACGGAAAAATGCTTTTGCAGCTAGAAATGTTATAAAATGCTGTTTGATAGAGCGTGTAGAAAACCACGAAGACGCCGGATTTAAAAGGAAAGTACATAATGGCGGATTGGGTAGTCTTAAAGCGGACAAAAGCGTCTCGGGTTACGCGTTAGTTGCGTAATGGTTTTCAAAGTGTATGAGATTATCCTCAGTCGAGTATGAAAAGCCAAGAGAATTCAAGTCATCGACTTTGAGAGGAAAGCTTTAATCGCAAGGCTCTAGCTGCATTTACACTTATGGTTCACTTACTCTATTATCAAGATATCCTTATAGCGGTATGTATGACTCAAAATGCCAAATGATAACGCTAATCACTAAAGTGAGTTATTGTTGGTATTGACATAAAAATCTAGCAAAGCAAAACAATGTTGTATTGTAGGCTTTTGTAAGGATTGATTTAAATAAAAATTCAGGTGGGGTACAATAAATAGCGGATTTCATATTACAGTAGGATAAACATAAACTTCAGGAAAACTGAATATTAGACGCGGAACATCTGAGATCCTTGGGAAAAGGTCCTTAAGTAAATTTGGAATGATATTTGTGAAATAATGGTAATAAGTTTAATTAGCATTATTTTTTCTTTACTGGAGAAAACGTTAATATTAATGAAAAAATACGGAAAAGGGTAACTATTTATTTTATTTAAAAATTTTGAAGATACGCTAATTGAGGTTCGTGCTTCTATACACAGCTTAATAGGTATTCAGAAATGCTGTTGGATGTTTTACCATTTAATAAATACGTATACTGTTAGTATTCACACATCTCCAAAATATGTTATTATTGCTAATTAATTAATGCCTAAATAGCGCATTCCAATCATTTCCTCCAAGTTAAACATAAGTACCTTCTTCAATACCCTATTGAAATAAAACTGCGCATTCTCATCTGCAATATACGGATAAATTGTGCACTAAGAAAAATAATTAGTCCACATTACTAAAAATTAGTGACGTAGAGAAATATATCAGTTAAAAAAGCCTCAGAAAACTTAGTTACAGAAACTAAAAATATCAGTAAATTAATTTTAGTTATGAATACCCAAACATTAGTAATAGATACTGATTTATAGGGTGAGTATTTTCAAACTAATCGGCAACCAGAACCGGCCGATTCTAGGGTTTTAAGCGCCCCGGGCAAAACGAAATTTGGCGCCCTTTCATACAAGAGTACACAAATTTACTGCTATTTAAAAAAATAGTAAAAAAGGCAAAATTTAAAATTACACAATAAAGAACTGTGTAAAAAAAATTATTTATTTAAAAATAATACAATAGTTATTCACTTACAAGTGATGCAGCATATGGAATAGCATAACGAGCGCATTTGAAGTTCAAGCGACAAAGGAGCGAGAACTTTGAAGAGTAAGTTAAGCTATTCCTGTTGCATACGTATGACATACAAGATTTTCAACGAACTTCGTTCGTTTATGAAATCTATTTGTCTGTGTGTCTGTCTGTCTGTGTGTCCGAGGCCTTTTTAATGGTCGGACATCAATGTGTGATACATCAATCGATTCAGCTCGGTGTCCAGAGCTTAAGTTTTGATGTCAGTTAAAATCGGGCCACGGGGACGCCGAGCCCCCGGGAAAATCCACAGGGATAATTAAAATTTTAAATAAGTTTAAAATCAATATGCGACACATATTTGAACAATTTATGGCATTTCATGCCAATTATTCCAATATTATAGACATTGTTTAAACTTAAATTTTGATTACCGAAAATAATTAGATTCATATAAAAAAAAAAAAAATTCTTATCTTATTGATGAGAACTAATATATAGCTTTTAAAATATTTATTCAATAAAATAAAATATATTAAAATGTCTCTTTTGTTGTTTATAAATTTTTGTATTTTATCTGAATACTTATAATTATTACAACATAATAATTTTAATTTCTTTAAATTGTTTTAAAGTAAGTCTACATTTGGAAGTTCGTTGCGACAAATGCCTTGCATTTTCAACTTGTTTGTAATGCTATTTGTCAAAAATTTACTAACATAGTTAATTGAATTAAATTTTTTAAAAATCACACTAGGGAAATTTTATCATTCTAATTAAGTTGGTAATATTGGATAGGCCAGGAATCGAAACAACATCCACAATAAAATAAACTTTACTGAATATCGTAATAATTTTGTTATATTAACAATAATTATTACGACATATTCTACAATATTAGAATACAGGTATACATACGTAAATGTCATTTGAAATTGTTATTATTTGACATATTACATTATTTGAAACTATAAAAAAAGTCATAAACCTTACCCACATCTATTTCACTATTATATTAGATATTATTAGAATATAATACCTCCAATTTCTGATATTTTCGTATTATAATATTTAAAAATATTTAAAAATATTTTTTTCTTGCTTGTAAATTTGCAAACTTTTGTATGTTTTCGGTCATATTTATATTTTTTGCAACTTCAACTTCTATTGACAAAATTGCCAAGCTATTGAATCTTTCATTTGCCATCGTTGATCTTAAATATGTTTTAATAAGTTTCAATTTATTAAATCTACGTTCACGAGCTACAACGGGTACAAGAATTGTTAGCAATATCCTTAAAGATGTCCACAAATTTAGCATAATTGTATATAGGTTGTTAATTTTTATAGAATTGAGAATCTCTAAAGGACTGTTAACATTTTCAGGAATTAGGTTTTTGAAAGATATAATTCCATTCATTAATTCAGTACCATCAATATCAGATTTTTGTTGGTCTTTTAAAAGCAAATGTAAATTCATGCAATATTTGTGTAATTCATCATTACTTAGATTATTTTTTTAATTACACAAAAATCCCTAATTATTGAAAAAATCATTGGTTTGTTTAAAATGTTCTACCAATGAAGACTTAATTTGATTTACTAGTATGTTGATACATTTATTTTGACATGTTCTTTTGCATCAACAACAACATTATCAATAACTTCATAATCATCCAGTCTCTTTATACGGCGGATACATTTGTGTATTAAGATCGGTTTGATACTTACTAATTCAGCTAGTTCTCTCGTGTCTACCAAACACTTTTCAAAACCATTGGAACGATAATTTTCAAGATATTTAAAACAAGATTGTAATAAATTAACAGCATTATTTAAATCAATTGAATTGGCCTGTAAGGCTTTACTAACAATGTTTATGTGGGACAACAGATCAAACCAAATAACTATTAATACTAGAAATAAAGATTTGCATATTTGCTCTGACAGCGTAAATGCTTCATGCCGTGCACCAGCATTTTAGAATTTTCGTGTACTTTTAAAAGTGAATCGTGTATTTCAGTTATTTGGAATCTCAAAGGTTTGATACAATCAATTCGACTTTCCCAGCGAGCTTCGCATAAAGGTATTAAAAATAAAGGCACAGTGTCGGTTAAAATTTTCATCACCCCACGGATGTTGATTGTGTGCAAGATACAGATGCATCTCCAATGACTAAATTGAGAGAGTAGCATCCACATAGCATAAAAAAGCACTAAGATATTCTTTACAAATACGAGCTTGAACACTTTTATTTTCCGTTCATGCTAGAGCCGTTGTCGTATCCTTGGCCTCTACAATCAACTAAGTTCAATTGAAAATCTTTCATTAATTGTTTTATTGTCTCATATAATGAGTGACCTGTTAATTCTTCAATTTCTTGGTAGCTAATAAAATGCTCCTTCATTTTTAAGTCGCTGTTACTAATATCTACACAACGTAGCGTAAATGAAAGTTGTTCCTTATGACTAATATCGGGAGTACAATCTAAAATTAATACTAAAATATTTAGCTTTACGGGTACATTCCAAAATATTATCTCGAACGGAAGATGCCAATAATGTGATTATCTCATTTTGTATTGTTTTGCTGCAATAAGTAATTGAAGTTTCGTTTGATATTATTCGACGAACATGTTCATATAAAGTAACGTCATATTTACTAACAAGTTCAACTAACCCCAATAAATTTCCATTATGTTTAGTAAAAAATTGATAGCATGAACCACGAAAAGCCAAATTGTGTTCTGCTAAATATAATGCAATATTCATTAGTCTTTCTAATACGTTGTTCCAGTGCTGATTGAATATTTTTATCAATTACTGTACAAGTTCGAAATATTTTCCGTGCCTCAGACCATTTAATAAAATTATTTAAATGTTCAGTAGAATTTTCATGCTGTTTTAAATACTCACTTAAATCTTTCCACTTAAAATGACCTGTTGCTGCTAAGGCCGTCTTGACCTTATCTATGTAAAATAATTTACAACAAATACAGAATACCTTATTTTCCTTCCTGAATAAGATAACTATGAACGTAGAAAACATTCTCCATTTGAAGTTATCCCATAATACATTGTTTTATTAAAATTACGATTATCATAATCTCGTCAATACGTGAAATTAGAATCAATTTCTTTTGTTGTCGTAAAATCAAATGCAAGGATATAATCTCTCTATGTAGAATTTAGTTCAAGTGGCCAAGTACCCGGATCACTATATTTAAAATTTTCGTTAAAATTTTGTTCGCTAACGGTAGTCAGTTACAGATTTGTTTTCGGTTGTTGATTGTTTAGATTCGAGGGTAATTCTTCGAAACTAGATGCAAAAGTCTCGCTGCAATCCAGAGTCAATTGTAATTGAGAATTGTTTTCAGTTTATTGGGTTTCGGTTTCTTCTGGTTTAAAGAACCCAGTAATTTTTTTGTTTTTTTTTACTCTTCTCGTTGCTGTTTTTTTTACAATTTTGATACCCTGATAATTTTTTGGAGACATCATAATAGCCCTTTTAGTCTTAAAATTATATTAATATTATGATTTCTAATCATAAATTTAGTTATTAATTTATATTATTTATTACGTGGACACCTACTTACAGAAATTTATGTATCGTAAAAATAGTAAAAATTAAGTAATTCCACAACGAATACGTAACAAAATTTTTTTATATTTTACTTAAAACAGGGCAAGTGTTGTAAATGCAAAGTTTACAGAAAAACAAAATTATTTAACCATTAAGGTGTGACAGGCGCTAGTATCACTTTGACTATTCATAATTTTGTTGATATTTGTATGTAGGGTCAGGTGGGGTAATTGTATTACCGGGGCAAATGTAGTACTTCCAATTTATTATTTTTCCGGCGACCACTTGTGAAAACAACAGATTACACACTACTTATTTATGTAGAAAGTAAAGTATATCACTCTAGAGTGCGAAAGTACATATCACTCTAGTGTTGAAATACTTTTCAACTCTAGAGTGATATGATTGATGTTAGTATGCTAGTTACCTAGGCAACCCAAACGACTAACGGTTTCTACCTTTTTGCATTCATTCGTTTCGTTTTGGCTATTAACAGTTTAAAATACCCATAGTTAAATCGATACTGACAGTTTCCGTTTAACTTAAAGATGTAATTACTCATATTAGTTTGTAATTGAAATGATTTCTTGAATAAAAATTGAGAATGCATACGCTAAAAGCAACAGATTCGCGGATTTTATAAAAACAAAGTAGGTGTTCGAATTTTCAACATCAAAACGTCAAATAAATTTTATAGGTGTCTGTCTGTATTGCATTATTGCGTACACATTTATTGCAAATAAGCATAAAAATAACTATTTCGTAATTGTTTTTAGTGGTGGTCGTCGGAAAAATAGTGTACAGTACTCGCGTGGAAAGTGACATTTCACACTAGTAATGTAATATACTATTGTCTGTTGTGGAACATATTGCGCTATCTTTTGGGCATCGAGAACACGTCTTAAACTATTTCATAACTACCTATAAATATAGATTGTCGGTTATCTGTTGACAATAATAAAATAATTAGCGTTGTGACTTTTATTTGGTATTATTAAAGAAAAAGCAATTATTGCTTGCTAAAAAATCGATGTCTTATGAAAAATGATCAATTTTAATTTATAAAATATAAAAAAATTATGAATGTAAAAAAATATATTTTTATATCGGCGCTCCTTAAAATTTGACGCCCGGGCAGTCGCCCGGCTTGCCCACCCCTTTATCCGGCGCTTACCAGGACTGTATGTTTTACAAAAGTATCTGAATTATTAGTAAATTGTAACTTATTTACCAGTAGTGATAACAAACACGCTAGTAAAACTCACAGGCGAAATATAGCAATATATATCTTTCTGTATATAAGCAACGGCAGCATATGTAATCTACACTACTGCGTTTTCTTTTTTGGGTTACGCAATACATGAACTCGATGCTTTCTAAACTATTGCAGTATCATAAACAAAATCTTGTTTTATTAACGAAACCTGTATAGTTAGATAAACGATCAGCGAATTTGTATATAAGGCGTGGAAGTTTGTTATTTTTCGCCTCATTTATACTCTACAAATGTAACACGCACAAGAATTGGAGAAAACGCACAACAAGATACAAAATAAAGTTGTGTTTGCGAGCCATTGCGGCTTTAATGGTGCAAAATATATCCTAAGTAAGCTGTATGTTGCAGTAACAATGTTGTACCCTGGTTTATAATAAATAAAAAAATACTATACAAATATTGAACTGACCTGACTGGAAAAATAGCACTGATGGAAACACTAAACCAACACTTATTAATTCGCTTTAATGGTGTATACAGTCCACTTAATACTTGCAGTCGATATATTTTCGTTGAATTAAGCTAGTTGAGAAAATTATTTTGATTGTACACTTCCACCAAAAATTCCTTTGCTGTATTATTGATTACCTTGCCTGTGAAAGAAATGTAGCGTATAGTGGAAAACATTTGAAAAACCGAAGCCTGAGAGGCCTATGCGAAATAACCGTTTTCCGTATGGGGGATAATATCGAAAGAATTGCTGTGACAAGCGGTGTAGCGTCCCTTAATTATAACAATATAAAAAGCCTTTCGCGTTAAGTAGTCAATGTACTGATGTTTGTTTATATTCTCGTCATTTTATTTATAACTTTTACTCCTGTATGGCTATCATTTCGAATTTTTCTTTTTTTTATCACTGCTCCATAGGAACCCACTCCCGCACCACTGCAGTTTGCCTGAGCACTCTTGTTTTGTTGCAGGAAAATCCAAATTAATTATCATTCCGCTCATTTTAACCGTAGCAGAAGTCGATTTATTTCAGATTCCTCTAGAAATATTTTTAGGGAAATGAGTATGTGCCAAAGTACTAGAAAGCTGTATATTTGGCTTTATTACTTAGCCTGAAAACAATCACTATAATTCAAGAAAACAATTTAAAAATTTATTAGACGATCGATTGCGTCTCAGAAAAAAAGCGCTCTCACTTAGCAAAATATAATTAAATAATCTTCCATTTTTCTATTTTTTATAGTCTCCTCCTTATGCTGTTCACCTGTACGTATCCCGTTACCAAGAATATAACTCTGCTACAACACATAAGCAAATGTATTTTCAACTTGACTAAATTGGACCCATAAGCTTAATTTTGAGTCATACTGGGTCTCTAGGCGATAATTTAGTTTAAGAAAAAGAATTTTTTCGTTTTTAATTTGCAACAACTATAAAAGTATTATTGTCTTTCCTATCTTGAGCCCAAGCAAGTTGGATCTTTAGGTACCCCGTCTATGCTATTTTAATTCCTAACATATTTTCCTAAACCAAAATGTAGATTTTGATTAAAATATATCGACCGTCTCAGCGGTACTATGTTGTATATTTGAAAATGCTGTAGGATACAGAAAAGTACTTTTTACAAGCAGTGCATTGCTTTTCTTTCCTAAAACGTTAAACTATTAGAACCAAAAAGTCTGTTGCATGAAAATATATATATATATATATATATATATATATATATATATATATATATATTGTTGTGATATACTCCTGTGAATGCGGGAACTGGGTCCTTTCAACAAAAAAAATTCTAGTCCCACAGATTGGGCGTCATAAACTGCTGTGATCCTCTTTTCGCCTCGGCTGCTCACCTAATTTTATAAACCTCCTCATTCATAAAATTAAACAACACATTCCTACCACAAACATCAACGTTAACTCTATTTACTTCAATATTCAGAATACATTAAATTTTCAAATTAAATTTCAGCATAAAATTCAGTTTTAAAAGAATTTCAAGATTAATTTTATTATCACTTTAACGTGCATCCAGAATTAAAGTCCTTGTTGGATGCCTACTAATTAATATAACAATATAAGCAGACCGGAGTCTGAGTATAAAGGAGCATCTACCACCCTTTACGTTAATTAACCAGGTTCGTCTAATTGAGCTCAAAGACATACCCATATTTTCATCATAATTCAGAACATCAATACTAAATACCCTTTCTACTTAAACAAGCAAATTTCATCTTAAAATTAAAATTTTATGGTTAGTACAATTTCACTAATGTCCATTTAAAGTAAATCAATTATAAAGTAATTCAACACACACAAAAATGTCGAACAAAATAGTATAATTTACCTGAAGGTTACTGTCCTCGTAGCTTCAATGTACATCGTCCCTTTAGTTAATCACACCATTCCAACCGGATTATATTTACGGCTTCTAATTCTCAACGCTTTTAAAATTTTCTCCATCACCATTTATTTAAAGTTGTTTCTGGGCTTTTCCGGAACTCATCTGTGTATATCTGACCCTGGTTTTGTGGATCCAGACACTTTTGAACCATTTAATTATTAACACCCCCGAAAAATAGCAAAGAAATTCATGCGTCTTTCACCAATATACGCCAAAACTGCCTACTTTTGTGTATACATTTGTCGTTGTAAATTTTGCTAATTGGTACAGTGATACTAAATTTTATTACCTTGTATCTAAGTGCACTGAAGTACCTTCATGTTAGCACGTAAATAACAAACTATTTTGAATCACTAAAATATACGAGCAAAATTTTAAATTATTTTATCAAACTAAAATGCACTGTTTAACATCTTGAATCAAGTCGCGGATGTAAGAGCTTTTAACGCATCGAATAGTCAAAAGTCTAAGAGAGATTGTTTATATTCACCTCGGTATATATAGCAAAAAGCCTGTCTGTCGGTCTGTTCCCCAAAACGGGTAATTCTAAAGAATTTCTCATTCTATGTTCCCAGTCCGTCGCTCGCGCGTCGGTTTTTACGAATTTTTCACTCGCCCCATTTAAATCTCAGAAATTCTCACACGGTACGCAAACATGTCCGAGAAAAACTAATTAATTTTGTACAGAAATTGTTGTTTCTACCTCTGATATTTGCATCCTATTTTCAACCAATTGTGACCCTCGTGACGTTGCTTAAATCACGCCTTTTACTATATGTGTCTTTGCTTGACGCATTTTCTCTTCCTTTTCTAACCTGTTCGTATTGGTGCAAATTGATATTCTTTATTATCGATTATATTTTAGTCCATGTGGACTATCTGGGTTAAATAACCCCGTATCGCACATTCTCGTGAATATTAAGCCCCGGTTTCTCCAAGATTCTTTGAAACCATTTGTTATCTACACAATTTTCGCCGTACGTGATATTTAAACTACGCAGGTGTTCAAAATAATATTAATTCTCAGAGCTTTTAAATAAACCCTGTTTTGTATTTCGTGCTAAAGCATCTGACCGTTTCCAATATCCTTAGAATCGACATGTTTATCTAAACAAATTAAACTGAAATTGCCTTTTAAAATACGCAGGTGTGTTCAAACATCCTACTTCTAACTAACACTTCTAGGATTTGCTTTTTATTGGGTTTTACAAGTTTCTATAGATATTATCTGTTACTAATGATTCAATTAACTTCAATTAAAATTGACTTCTATCCTTTCATTTTTAGCGAATACAAGTTAAATATTAATTATTATGTGTACACTTTGTTTTACTACCGGTTACTTAAAATAGGGTTAATTAATATAAATTTTGCACGTAATTTCCATTTGTTTAGAAATAATTACATTACGCGCAGAGCTTTTTAATACTGCTTCTTTTGATATAAAGCGTCTTGTACATGATTTAAATCTCTTATGTTTAATGAAACTAATAAATTTTATGCTTCACGGTTTTAATAACGCGTATTATCTAATAATATTCATTATACACGGTGATTAAAATTATTTGATGCCTCATTTATACTCTACAAATGTAACACGCACAAGAATTGGAGAAAACGCACAACAAGATACAAAATAAAGTTGTGTTTGCGAGCCATTGCGGCTTTAATGGTGCAAAATATATCCTAAGTAAGCTGTATGTTGCAGTAACAATGTTGTACCCTGGTTTATAATAAATAAAAAAATACTATACAAATATTGAACTGACCTGACTGGAAAAATAGCACTGATGGAAACACTAAACCAACACTTATTAATTCGCTTTAATGGTGTATACAGTCCACTTAATACTTGCAGTCGATATATTTTCGTTGAATTAAGCTAGTTGAGAAAAATTATTTTGATTGTACACTTCCACCAAAAATTCCTTTGCTGTATTATTGATTACCTTGCCTGTGAAAGAAATGTAGCGTATAGTGGAAAACATTTGAAAAACCGAAGCCTGAGAGGCCTATGCGAAATAACCGTTTTCCGTATGGGGGATAATATCGAAAGAATTGCTGTGACAAGCGGTGTAGCGTCCCTTAATTATAACAATATAAAAAGCCTTTCGCGTTAAGTAGTCAATGTACTGATGTTTGTTTATATTCTCGTCATTTTATTTATAACTTTTACTCCTGTATGGCTATCATTTCGAATTTTTCTTTTTTTTATCACTGCTCCATAGGAACCCACTCCCGCACCACTGCAGTTTGCCTGTGCACTCTTGTTTTGTTGCAGGAAAATCCAAATTAATTATCATTCCGCTCATTTTAACCGTAGCAGAAGTCGATTTATTTCAGATTCCTCTAGAAATATTTTTAGGAAATGAGTATGTGCCAAAGTACTAGAAAGCTGTATATTTGGCTTTATTACTTAGCCTGAAAACAATCACTATAATTCAAGAAAACAATTTAAAAATTTATTAGACGATCGATTGCGTCTCAGAAAAAAAGCGCTCTCACTTAGCAAAATATAATTAAATAATCTTCCATTTTTCTATTTTTTATAGTCTCCTCCTTATGCTGTTCACCTGTACGTATCCCGTTACCAAGAATATAACTCTGCTACAACACATAAGCAAATGTATTTTCAACTTGACTAAATTGGACCCATAAGCTTAATTTTGAGTCATACTGGGTCTCTAGGCGATAATTTAGTTTAAGAAAAAGAATTTTTTCGTTTTTAATTTGCAACAACTATAAAAGTATTATTGTCTTTCCTATCTTGAGCCCAAGCAAGTTGGATCTTTAGGTACCCCGTCTATGCTATTTTAATTCTAACATATTTTCCTAAACCAAAATGTAGATTTTGATTAAAATATATCGACCGTCTCAGCGGTACTATGTTGTATATTTGAAAATGCTGTAGGATACAGAAAAGTACTTTTACAAGCAGTGCATTGCTTTTCTTTCCTAAAACGTTAAACTATTATAACCAAAAAGTCTGTTGCATGATAATATATATATATATATTACTCATATTTAGACCAGGGTAGAAAATTATATAATCACATCAAATAATTTTAATCACTGTGTAGAAGCTTTTGGAAAAGGTACGCGTTATTAAATAACAGCGTGAAGCATAAAATTCATTCGTTTTATTAAAATTAAGAAATTTAAATTATTTATAAAACGCTTTATATAAAAGGAATCAGTATTAGAAAACTTTACGGGTAATTTAATTATCCCTAGTAAAGAAACAAATAAAAATTACGTGCAAAATTTATATTAATTAACTCTATTTTAAGTAACCGGTATTAAACAAAAATGTACTAATAATAATCGTAATTGAAGTTAATTGAACCGTTAGTAACATATAATATCTATAAAAACTTGAAAAACCCAATAAAATACCATGAAATCAAGCTCTGAAAATTAATAGTATGTTTAAACACCTGCGTATTTCTAAAAAGCTCATTCTGCGTAAATGTTGCAGATAATTAATGGTTACAAAGAATCTTGGAGAAACCGTGGCTTAATATTCACGAGAAGGTGCGATACGGGGTTATTTAACCCAGATAGTCCACATGGACTGAAATAATCGATAATAAAGAATATCAATTTGCACTAATAAGAACAGGGTAGATAGAGACAGATAATATGCGCAAGACCGAGACACATATAGTAAAAAGGCGTGAGTAGAGCAACGTCATGGGGTTGCGATTGGTTGAAAGTAAAAGGCAAAATTGAGAGGTAGAAATAACATTTCTGTATAAAATTTAATTAGGTATTCTCAGACGTTGCGTGCCGTGTGGAAATTTTCTGAGATTTAACTGGGGCGAGTACAAAATTCGTAAAAATCGCATGCCGAGCTGCGGACTGGGAACATAGCAGGCGAAATTCTTTAGAATTGTCCGTTTTGGAGACTCGACCGACAGACAGGCTAACCTCTATATATACCCAGGGGAATATGAACAAGCTCTCTTAGATCTTCGACTTGATTGAACGCGTTAAACAGTGCTTTTTAGTTTTCCGGTTTTAATATTAAATAATTTAAACAGTTTGCTCGAATATGTTTGTGATTTAAAACAGCTTGTTCTTTACGTGCTACAATAAATGTACTTTAGTGCACTTAGAAAAGAAGATACAAGGTAATAAAGTTTAATATCACTGTACCAATTGGTAAAATTCACTATGACAAATAAATACACAAAAGTAGGCAGTTTTGGCGTATCTTGGTGAAAGAAGTATGAATTTCTTTGTTATTTTTCGGGGGTATTAATACTTAAATGGTGCATAAACGTGTCTGGATCCACAAAACAAGGTTCAGATATACACAGATTAGTTCCGGAAAAGCCCTGAAACAACTTTAAATAAATGGTGATGGAGAAAATTTTAAAGCGTTGAGAATCAGAAGCCATAAATATAACCCAGTTGGAATGGTGTAATTAACAAAGGGACGATGTACATGGAAGCTACGAGTGCAAGTAACCTTCAGGTAAATTATACTATTTTGTTTGAACTTTGATATTTTGTGTGTGTTGAATAACTTTATAATTGATTTACTCAAAATGGACAGTAGTGAAATTGTACTAACAATAATATTTTAATTTTAAGGTGAAATTTGCTTGTTTAAGTAGAAAGGGTATTTAGTATTGATGTTCTGGATTATGATGAAAATTTAGGGTATGTCTTTGAGCTCAATTAGACGAACCTGGTTAATTAACGTAAAGGGGTGGTAGATGCTCCTTTGTACTCTGCATATATTGTTATAGTAATTAGTAGGCATCCTACAAGGACTTTAATTCTGGATGCACATTAAAATGATAATAAATTTAATTTTGAAATTTTCCGATATTAAAATTTATGCTGAATATTAATTTTGAAATTTTAATGTATTGTGAATATTGATGTAAATAGAGTTGACGTTGATGTTTGTGGTAGGAATGTGTTTGTTTTTTATGTATGAGGATGAAAGCTATCTAGAGGAGCAGCCGAGGCGATTAACAGAAGAAAGTCAATGGACCAACACAGTTAAGGTAATAAACAGCTTTTTTTAGGATTCACAGCATTCTTGACGCCCAATTCGTGAGGCTCGATTCGAAAAGCGTAGTTCACGGATTTTGTAGGTTACACACACATATATATATATATATATATATATATATATATAAATATTATAAGTAGTTTTTTACACAAGGTAAGTTGATAAGTAAAGCCCAAATGATCATTTCAAATCGAGCTAGTAATTGAAAGAAAGAAAATATAAGGCCTTGGACAGGATTTGAAATGATCATTTGGGCTTTACTTAAAAGTCTAAGTTATTATTTCATCTTATTAATTTCAATACGTTAGTATTTATCAACTTACCTTGTGTAAAAAACTACTTATAATATTTATATATTAATACTTGGCTTATAGCCGTGATTTTGGGCGTTGCTTCCTGTCTATATCTGACATAAGTCAAAAACTTGACAATTTTAGATATGATTGACAAAAATGCTAAACGTAATTGAAAGTTAGGTTTATATATGGCACTGTACACGATTTGGATTTGTAAATTTCCCAATTATAGCCATCGGCCTCGGTAGCGTAATTGGTTAACGCACAGTTCCGGCAAAACTGAGATGCAGGTTCAAATCCTGTCCAAGGCCTTATATTTTCCTTCTTTCAATTACTAGCTCGATTTGAAATGATCATTTGGGCTTTACTTAAAAGTCTAAGTTATTATTTCATCTTATTAATTATATATATATATATATATATATATATATATATATATATATATTAATACAGAAGAATAATCCACATTTGGAATGCAAATGAATGCTTGATATATATTAATAGTTATTAAGATGAAATGAAAACCCAACTTTGTATTTAAAGTTGAATTACCATTTCAAATCGAACTAGTAATTGAAAACCACTAAAGAACGGCTACAGCAGGATCTGAACCTGCAACCTCTGATTCTCCGGATCAGTGCTCTAACCAATTGAGCTATCTAGCCTAATTGTTTAGATGATGTTATACTTAATACTACTGAAGCTTGGCCCTTGTTAATGATTTTCAATTACGTCTTGCATTTAAGGAAATTGAATCTAGTTATGTACATAATTCATGTACTAATAACTACTAATAACTATTAATATATATCAAGCATTCATTTGCATTCCAAATGTGGATTATTCTTCTGTATTAATAATAATATAATTATATGTTTGTATTATTCCGAACGTTGCAAAAATGGGATGATCAAGTTATTAGTACATGAATTATGTATATAACTAGAATCAATTTCCTTAAATGCAAGACGTAATTGAAAATCATTAACAAGGGCCAAGCTTCAGTAGTATTAAGTATAACATCATCTAAACAATTAGGCTAGATAGCTCAATTGGTTAGAGCACTGATCCGGAGAATCAGAGGTTGCAGGTTCAAGTCCTGCTGTAGCCGTTCTTTAGTGGTTTTCAATTACTTTCGATTTAAAGGAATTAATTTAAACAAATTGGGTTTATTTACTATAAATTAATATATATGTATACATATATAATATACGATATACTCCTTTAAACGGGAACTGGACTTTCAACAAAAATTTATCCACCAATTGGGCTATAAACTGATCCTGTTTACTTTAGTATCACCTATTTTATAAACCTCATCAAAAATTAAACAACAATCCTACCAAAAATCAACTTAACCTTTCAATAATTTCAAAAATTATTTTCAAATTTTAAAAAATTCATTTTAAAAATTTAATTTAATTTTATTAACTTTCACGATCCGAATTAAAGTTATTTGATCCTATAATGAATTTAAAATATTAGAATCTAGTATATAATTTGCTTACCATACTTAATTAACAAGTTCGTCTATTTACTTATACATACCCAAATTAATAATTTCTACAAAGTATAATACCCTATCTACTTAATACATTTCATCTTAAAATTAAAATTTTATTTAGTAAATTTATAATGTCATTTAAAGTAAATCAATTATAAATTATATCATATAAATTAAATAAAATAGTATAATTAGCTGAATTATTCTTCTGTTCTTAACTCCATCTTTATTAATACACCATTAACATATTATATACGGCTTCTAATTTCAGCTTTAAAATTTTCTCATTCCATTTATTAAAGTTTTTCGGTTTCGGAATCTTGTTAATTGCCCTGGTTTTGGATCCAAACGTTTTACTTTAATTATTAAACTCTAAGATTTTCAAAATTAATGCTTTTACCATTTACCCAACTGACTTTTGTACTACATTTATATATATATATATATATATATACATATATATATATATTTATATTGTATCTAAGTGCACTAAGTAATTATTAGCCGTAAATAAAAATATTTTAATATAAAATATGAAATTTAATTTTTTTAACTAAAATGAGTTTAACATGTAAACAAAGTGGATTAAGCTTTAAGGTGTCATATAAAAGTCTAAGAGGCTAATTATATTCACCGGAATAATAGAATAGCGAATTTTTGTAAAAATGAATTGTTAGTTTCTCATTTAGATCAATTGTTAAAAATGTTTTCATTTAGACTTCACCATTTAAATATGAAATTCACACAAACTGTCCGATTAAATTTAAATATTTTGTACAAATTGTTGTTTCTACCTCTGATATTTGCATCCTATTTTCAACCAATTGTGACCCTCGTGACGTTGCTTAAATCACGCCTTTTACTATATGTGTCTTTGCTTGACGCATTTACTTTCCTTTTCTAACCTGTTCGTATTGGTGCAAATTGATATTCTTTATTATCGATTATATTTTAGTCCATGTGGACTATCTGGGTTTAATAACCCCGTATCGCACCTTCTCGTGAATAGTATGCGACGGTTTCTACAAGATTCTCTGAACCATTAATTATCTACACAATTTTCGCCGAATGAGCTTTTAAATAAACCCTGTTTTGTATTTCGTGCTAAAGCATCTGACCGTTTCCAATATCCTTAGAATCGACATGTTTATCTAAACAAATTAAACTGAAATTGCCTTTTAAAATACGCAGGTGTGTTCAAACATCCTACTTCTAACTAACACTTCTAGGATTTGCATTTTATTGGGTTTTACAAGTTTCTATAGATATTATCTGTACGTTTTGTTCAATACCGGTTACTTGAAATAGAGTTAATTAAGATAAATTTTGCACGTAATTTCCATTTGTTTAGAATAATTACATTACACGCAGAGCTTTTTAATACTGCTTCTTTTGATATAAAGCGTCTTGTACATGATTTAAATCTCTTATGTTTAATGAAACTAATAAATTTTTATGCTTCACGGTTTTAATAACGCGTATTATCCAATAATATTCATTATACACGGTGATTAAAATTATTTGATGTGATTATTTAATTTTCTACCCTGGTCTAAATATGAGTAATAAATATATACATATATATATATATATATATATATATATATTGCATTATCTCCTATAATTGGAAGTTTATTATTATTGATACAAAATTCCCCTGATCGGAAGTTATTAATATTGCTGTACTATGCCTTTACGTTGGTGTGCCTTTAATATTTTCAGTGTAATTCCTACGAATGTTTCTTCCTTAATTTTGCTGTAAACCCCTTTAAATTTTTGTAATTTCTTAATTTTGTTTTTCCACGGGTAGCACATTGAATGCAATACTTCACGACAATAAAGATTGTTTATCCCTTTTTCTTTCTACTACCTAACTGATTAAATGAAGCAATCCAAAGATTTTACAATATAATGATTGATAGTATGTACAATTTTACGTAAATTCAAAATTTAGCCCCTGAATAGAACATTATCATTCACCAAATTTATAATTTCCTGAAAGCCAGCAAAAATATCTTTATAAATAATTACTTTTAAGTACTTTTCGAACGTTCACAGATGTTTTCCCTATTTTCAAATTCTCAAATGACCTTTTGTAGACTCTTACAGATAGATAATATATAGCAAATATTAAAATTGAAAGAGTCTTTAACTAATAAAAATATTTAAGATCTCTAACTTGCGTTTTCCTTGCTTGTCATTAAAATTGCGCCATATTATCTGTGGTCAGCACCCCTTTATTGTTACAGTTCGACTTGCTTCACTTGATTGGCCAGAATGATGGATTAATGGTTGCTTGTATTTTTCCTTTCGGATTTCTGGAGTAACTTTGAGTATCTTCACCTTTATTTTATATTTTCATGTAATAATTTATTTAACAATTTTAACGTATATATATTTGATAATTTTAAATATCCATTATTTATAACTTTATTATAGTCAATTCAAACCCTTCAGACAAAATCATTACGATTTAAATTCTCATGTTATTGAAAAAGTTTTAGGTGCAAAGTTCATAAGCATTTAAATAATATTTTTCCCGAAATTAAAACGATTTTAGCCATGCCCCAAATATCTGTCTGAAGTTGAGTTGAAATTGTAGGATAAGGAATATAAATCGTATAACTGAATTTTGAAAATCTTGAAGTAATTACAATTAGCAAATGAAGTTGCCCCTATGCGAAAAATTGGTTGAAATGCCAGTTACTCCAAAAATTACGTAGATAAGAAAATGTTTAAATTTTCTGTAAACCTCTGTAATTTAATCTTACCATTCTCTTCATAAAGTACGACCAGTGATTCCTTCCGAAACAGAACCAGAATACTTTTTCACTATTAAGACTTTAAACCATCAACTGCAAACCCAAAATCGATTTGACATTCACATACAACAAAAAATGTCTTCTTGAAAACCAAACATTTAAAAATTAGATTTTATATTAACGCAAAAATATGGAATATTCACTTACTTCGATAATCCGAAGATGTTTTTATTCCAAATCACATACAAAATGTACCCACTACTTCAGGATTCTTTAAAGAATTCATTTAAAAAGTTTACTTAAAAGTCTGAGACTTTCGATTTTCTGATTTGTAAAACTTATATTGGTTATTTTGTTGTCAACTCCTGGTCCATTTTATCTTTTGTTGCACTATAACCTGTATTTTAAACTTTTCAATAACTTAAATTAGCATTACTGGAGAACTTTATAACTTTTTGATTTATAATTAGAAAATTAACCATTTTCGGCCGTTCGTATAAAAAATAAGTCTTCAAACACTTTAATCCTTTATTATCATTTTTAAATTACTACTAATTCTTGTTTGAGGTTTAATGTTACAGTTTATAGCTAATTATTTATTGCACGATAATAACACGCAACTTAGTTTATACTTTTATTTGGGCAATCTATTTTCACTTTAATTTTTTGACTTCCCAAAATTTAACCTGTTACAGATTTTGTTTCTGGGAAGGAAGAGGATTTAAGATGAATTAATTAAATCGTTGCTAATATTGGAAAGTTAGTCAATTTAAAGTTACTAGATTTAAACTTTTAAAGTCCTTCAGGTGAACTCTAAGATTCAATCTCTATTTATTACTGATGCCCTCCATTTATGTTGTGTTTGTATATCGGGTATATAAAGTATTTAGATACCTTATTTATACCTGTTTTTAGGTTTTTTTTGTTTGTTTAGTTTTGTATTTTTATTTTTGATTTTAATTTTTAGGTTTGTTGATTTTGGTTTTAATTTTTTAGTATTATTCAGGTTGTATATGAAGTTAGATGATTTAATTGTTATTTTTGGTTTAAACCAATTAGAACTCCAGTGGACATTAAACTGGCCAATATACCTTGTTCAATTTATTCTTCGTTATCAATCCGTTTTTATTAATTACTGCTTTTCCAAAACAACTAGCTATTCGAATTTTCATATCTTTTGCTATGATATTATTATTCCTTTCTTTCCAAATGGCATTAACTTACATTTACTATTACCTTAGCTCTTTTAACTCTATTAATTAATTGTTTGAACTCTTTTGAATGTGTCTAATTCACTTTATTTTTTAATTAATTATACTCTTCCACTGAATAATTATTTCCCCTTACCTAAATATAAAACTTATTAAGTATAATTTTTCTATTTACCTAATGAATTTTCCTGGTTTCTCCTAAATCGTTTCCTATTTTATCCGTGCTTAAAACTATTATTATATCAGGGTGTTGACTGCTACTATTTCAATCATCTCCATTTCTTAATTTTTCCTAAATAAATAGCGGCTCTTCGGCCTTGCTTCACTTGATTGGCCAGAATGATGGATTAATGGTTGCTTGTATTTTTCCTTTCGGATTTCTGGAGTAACTTTGAGTATCTTCACCTTTATTTTATATTTTCATGTAATAATTTATTTAGACGAATTTTCAGACGTATTATTTAAATATACATTTAGAGTATTTATTCAGACGTACATTTAAATCTTTATTCGCACCTTTTTTTGGAGCTTTTAATCGGACCTTTAATCGGAGCCCTAAATGGTTAAATATTTACTAAAAGTTTAGTTAGTAGTTTGGTGTTACGTTTACGCGTAGAACGGCTGTTTTCGTCGTACAAATTTGGCACTTTCAATCTTTCACTTTTACTAAATTATTGACTTTTCACAAATTGTCACTGATACATATATTTTTATTTTATATCGACGTGATTTGTGTCTTGTTAAAGATGGACCGTTTATTTTCGAGTTTTCTATCGTATTTATAAGCTCTACCTTCCAACGTTTCAATTGTTTCGTTGATCAAAGCTTGTACTTTGCGCATATCTCATGTAAAACCAGGTATTTCTCAAAATTCCCTGGTTTAATTCTTGATGAAATGCTCTGCCGATAACGTAAGCGTTGTGTATATCACAGTATATTCTTAGAATTTTCAAATATCTATTGCAATTTTGTCACGTATTTTATATTTGTGTCGCTTATAGTCCTAAGCTTATCGTATAACGAACCGTCTGCTATTTATTTATTATTAAAAATATGTTGGATTTCTTTGCAAATGTAATATTCCTAGTCACGTATTCATTTTCTAATAATGACGTATAAGAATGCGTTTACTTATTCATGCGTTGCGATTTTTGAGGATGTTTTTAAATAGCTAGAATGCCCGCTTGTTTATCTTTACCGATTACGTGTTTATATTGTTGCAATTTGTTGCGTTTAAAATCTTATCTTCACTCGTTTCTTTCCAATTCTGGACTTATAAATTTAACTTAAAACATATTATACGACGTACACATTATTATTTTAGCTAAGTGATATCGGATTATTGCAAAATGGGCTTCTTTCTTATGCATTAAATTAAATATACTTTATATACAGTTTGCTCGCTATTAACCTTTTATGAAATATTTGATTTACTCCTATATTTGGTAGAATTGTCTGTTTTTCTTAACGTTAAAATTATTTACATTTATTCTACAACCCCTATGACTTAATCTACTCTTAAACTACCCTCTTATCATAGTAATATATATATATATATATATATATATATATATACACTGAAACTTGTATCTTGGTTTTGCCAGAACCATGCGTTTACCAATTACGCCACCGAGACCGATGACAACAATTGGGAAATTTACAAATTTAAATCGTGTACACAACTATACATAAACCTAGCTTTTAATTACGTTTGGCATTTTTGTCAATCATATCTGGCATTGTCAAGTTTTGACTTATGTCAGTTATAGGCAAGAAGCTACGCTCAAAATTACGGCTATAAGCCAAGTATTAAATATATAAATATTTTACGTAGTTAATTACATAAGGTAAGACTAGAATTTAATAAATATTAGTACACAAACTTGAAACAGTATAGCAACTCCACATACATATTTACTATGACGTAGAAAGGTTCACATGAACTAAATCAAAAGTAAGTGATTCCATAACAAGCAGTGATAATAAACTAATATAAAACTATAAATACATTAATACAATTAAAAGATTGTAATGTCAAATAATTCAAATAACTACAATAAAATTTTTAAAAACAGATAAATTTAATTCTAAACCACAGAGCACTAACACAATATCCAAAATAATACCAGCGCACGAATCGAAAGTTATATGGTGATCATGGTAAAACAAAACTAAGAAAGGTCAAGGTGTATCTATATATAATTAGACCGAACGTAACACAAGGACAAAGTAAATCGAGTATACACAACATACCAACATATTAAAAGTCTTACTTATATACGAAACTGATAAGTATTTAAACTATTAAGACCCGAATACACAACGTTCAAGCTATTTAAATCCAATCTTCTGTTGATGTTGTTGATGTATATAAAACGGTTCCAAGAAAAATCTCTTGTTGTAGTTGCTTTGTATATGCAAAATTTTCGTACCATTAAAATTCGCTACTTGTTTAGTGTTATACAAATGCGACGACAAAGCACAACACGATTTTCCAATCTTGGCATCACTTTTATGCTGTATTATGCGGTTCTTTAGCCACTGTTTCGACTGACCAACATACGTTTTTTTGCAACTACCTTTAATCTGGTAAATAATGTTACTACAAAGGGACTTATCTTTTAGTTTAGTAAATAAATTACCGATCGTTTTTTCATAGGTACATCCTATAAGGACGTCAGATTGTTTCAATATCTTGACAAGTTGAGGTGTTGAATTTTGAATGAACGGATGGGAAGTTAAACTAACCGTTCTAAAATTCTCATACCTATCAGCACCTGACTTTTTTGGGATTGCGATAATAATATTTTTTTTCGAAATCTATTGGGACCTCACCTGTGTCATATATTACTTTTACTAGTTCATATAATTGTCTATAGTTTTCTAACTCGCATATTTTCTTAATTCTGTGGGTATGTCGTCTATCCCCGGCGCTTTATTTAGTTTAAGATCCCTAACAGCTCTATCAAATTCCTCTCTTAATATTGAAAACCCTATTTGTACATCCTCTTCTTGCACGTTCTCTAACTAATTCATATCGTCTCTTTTATATAAATCTTCTGAATATATTTTCCATCTATCTGCTTCCTCAACTTTTATTTAATGTCACCATGACATAACTCGCAATTAGATAACGGCCTGGCATGTTGGCAGCGATTCACTGCTTAGGCCTTACCATAACATATAATTTAACACTTTTCCTTTTTTTAGAGGGGATAACCAGAAAATATTTCATTTCTTCATAAATGGGAATCATGTAAACAAGTTGGAGATCTTTTGCAACCATCAGGTTGCTAATATCTATGTAGAGCCAAGTAGATAAGAAAAAGATAGAAGAGCATAAAAAAACCTAGACCAAGCTACATTAGTCAAATGATTAGAAATTTAGGTTGTGAAGGGTATGTAGAACTTTTTAGATTAGCACAGAATAGAAAAGAAGTAGAGCTGCGTCAAACCGACCTTAAGTAAGGTCGAAAACAAACTGATGATATAGCCATGATTGGTTATATTTACACCGTTTTTCAATATTCATCATCATTAGGCCTTCAGTTCTGGAACAGATTAGACGCGTTTTATAAAGTTCTTTCTAATAATGAACAAGTTAAAAGACAATGTATGTTGTATAGCCAATCCAAGGATGTAGTGTTCTGCTTCTCATGCATACTTTTGCAAAAAGTCTAAAATTTCTCATTCTTGTTTCTTTTCTAATCTTTTAAAAAGATTTTAATATTGGAAACATTTAAACCTTCTATTAACAAAAATACATTATCACATCGAATGTGCTACACGAGTTGGGAAAAATTAGAAAAACACCTGAAGGAAGAGAGAACTCTATTCGAAAGGAATTTCAGAAGTGGCGAAACACTTTAAGAGTAATTGTGTATGTCATTTTATACTGTGCAAAAAATAACTTGACTTTGAGATGCGGTACTGAAAATAATAGAGAGCAAAGCTGTGGTTTATTTTCGACTACGGTGGAACTTATTAGTTATTATCACCTCCAGCTAGCAGAACATGTTGCTTATGTAAAATCAAAAAGGACGCACTGTGCTATTTTTCTCCAATTATTCAAAATGAAGTCATTGAGCTAATAGGAAAAAAGTTTGTTTTGGCATTTTAAAAAAGATGAAAGCCGAAAAATCTTTTTGATTATGCTGGACTGCACACCTGACAGCGGATACAGGGAACAATGGCCGAAGTAATTCGATTTGAAGGTATATCTTATGGTAATTACAAAATTGCAGAAAGTTTTATTAACTTCATTCATACTCATGAAAAGACCGGAAAAGGGTTCTCGACCGGTATACTTAACAAGCTTCCATCTGATGGATTAAACATTCAGGACAGCAGAGGACAAGAGTTTGATAACGACGCCAATATGGCTGGAAAGTACAAAAGCGTCCAAGTTCGTATATCAAAAGTAAACGATCTGATAGATGTTCCATGTGCTGTCCATAGCCTAAACCTAGTAGGAATCCATGCGGCTCATGTATCTGCTGTAATGATAACATTTTTCGGGATTGTACAAGAAATATTCACATTTTTTATAAGTCTACGAGCAGATTGGAAAATCTAACTGAAAAACTTGGAATACATCTTAAGGGCCATTCTGATACAAAGTGGTCTTCCAGATTATCAAAAAAAAATTACGGATGTTTTTTCAACACTTAAGGATATGACATATGCCACCAAATGGAATCCTGTCATAATTTCTAGAGCCACAGCTATTATACAACAAATTTAACTTTACTTGTTATTGTAGCTTCATGCGAGTGCAGTTTTAGTAAGTAAAAACTTATACAAAATGACCTTCGGTCTAGCATGGGACAAGAACGTTTGACGAACCTTGCTATCCATTGAACAAAAAGTGGCAGAAAATATATATTTTGACAACAGAATTTGTCTTGTTTAAAGCTAGAAAAGTTAAGTTGTAGATAATTTTAGAAGTAGAATTGCTTGTTTTGTTATATTTTGAATTTATATAACTGTGTATAGGTTGCGATCTTTATTTGAGCCTACGAAATCATGTGTATAAATATGCATACTATTTTTAGGACCAGGTTACATTGCATGCGAACAAGAATATCTACGACGGAATATTTGATGGTTGGAATACGGAAGATACGCGAATACATCATGTGACTTGACTGGTTTGATGTGAGTACGCAGACGCACACATCAATGTATTTGTTTATGTACATCTAGACCACCAAAAATTCTTACGGATTAGCATGCAATGAAACCGGCCCCTGGGTTCACGGGGCGTCAAATTCTACCTTTGCCAAACACGCTAGAATACCTATAAATGGCACAGTCATATATCTTGTTTCAAAGCATTGATTGTTTGATCTCTGCTAATAATAGTTATTATCAATAATAATAATAATAATAGGTTTAAAATACAATCAGTTGACGTTTAGTGTTTTACACGTGAACTTGCCGAACCGCTTCTATTATTATAAATCGATAGCTGAAGTGCCTCGATTATTATTTGTTGTAAAAATAAACATACGACTGTTCTCTAGTAACCTGTGTACCTTATTAATGGAGCTATACGATTACGTGTAACAAATATACCACTGGCACCATCAATTCTTGCCAATGTATGGGAATATTTGTATACCTTTTATTAAATATACTGGGTGTCCCACGAGGAAGCCGACAAACTTGTAACCTGGTTTCTTCTCATCAAAATAATAAAAAAAGGTCATATAAACATATGTTCGGAAATGCTTTATTAACGAGTTATGGTTAGCAAAATATTTCGCCCGATTTTCTGGGAAAGGACGGAAATAAAGCCAAACTGATATTTCTATAGCGTTAAGTTAGGTGTTAAATTTATTAGATTTTATGTAAAATGAACTGAAAAATTGAATAATATATGTCCCAGATCTCTAGGATCGCCCATATCTAAGAAATCGGACAAAATACGCAAAATTCGGTCTCGAGAACCATGCTTCGTTTAAATTTAAACTACATTAACTTCGTTGAATGGGTAATAAACACGCAAACTTTTTAAACAAAACTTGTAGTGAATTTGATTCTCAAGAGAATGATGTAAAATAGCCCAATAATAAACAAATACAAAGTTTAAAAAATTAATGTTTAATTAAATCAACATCTACGAAAAATAATTCAGAAAAGGCAATATATGTTTATTAAATAAACGTTGTACATAAAAACAAATTATTTTAATTGCTGATTCTTTTATTCCAATTTCCATACCTTACAAATTGTGTTTGAAATTATTTCCTTGATAATTTGTGCACAATCTAGCGCGTTTAATGAAACCACGTGTAGCCCTTCCAATAATATCTCAGTCGTTCTTAAGTAGTTCACAAGCGTTTAAAGTTCACTTCAATAATTCTTCTACACGTGGTTTCATTAAACGCGCCAGATTGTGCATAAATTATCACGCAAATCATTTCAAACACCATTTGTAAGGGATGGAAAGGAATAAAAAAATCACTAATTAAAAGGTTTTGTTTCTACGTAGAACGTTTATTTAATAAACATATATTGCATTTTCTGTCTTATTTTTCGTATGTGTAGATTTAATTAAACATTAATTTTTTAAACTTTGTGTTAGTTTATTTTTGGCCTATTTTACATCATACTCTTCAGAATTAAATTTGCTACAAGTTTTGTTTAAAAAGTTTCCGTGTTTATCACTCAGTTAACGAAGTTAATGTAGTTTAAAACTAAACGAAGCATGGTTTTCGAGACCGAATTTTGCGTATTTTGTCTGATATCTCAGATACGGGTGACCCTAGAGGTCTGGGACATGTTTTATTCAATTTTTTAGTTCATTTTACATAAAATCCAATAAATTTAACACCTAACTTAACGCCACAAAAAAATCAGTTGGGCTTTATTTCCGTCCTTTCCCAGAAAATCGTGCGAAATATTTCGCTAGCCGTAACTCGCTAACAAAGCATTTCCGGACATATGTTTATATGAACTTTTTTTATTATTTTGATAAGAGCAAACCACCTTAGAAGTTTGTCGGGTTCCTCGTGGGACACCCTGTATTATAATTTAAATATTGGCAATGTAGAACTTTATCCAGTTGTGACGTCATTCTAAAGTTAAAACGAATGGGCTGTATCAGTTCCTTCCTCTGAGTTAGTTGCAACCATTTTTACAAATTTATTAAATCAGAGACCATATGGTGTGCTCAAGTGGATTTGAGGGAGTGGTCTCTTTAAGATGAAGGGATCTTGAGAATCTTCCGACTAAGCTAGGGATCTATTCCTCGGATAGAGCTTATGAGGAGTGGTCGTAGATTTTACAACAAAAACATTGTCTACTTACTAAAATACAAAATAAAGGTGCGAAAGGGCGTTACAAATCCTTGAATTTTAATCACGGGTTCGCCCTAAGGGACGACTTGGAAGTCCTTAGAGGAAAATATCGTATTTACTGCTAAAATAGGAGCTGTAAAAAATAGTATAAATAGAATAATGAAGGACACAAGAGATGCACTCTTGCAACCTTACACCATAAAGAAAAAGAATAGTCATTAATATTAATAATTTAAACACTATTATAAAAACAAATTTGATCATTAAATTTCTTGAAAATGCTGTCTAGTGCTTCCTTACCAAGTCACTGCTAAAAACTTTATTTTTATAAAAGGTTATTGGTACATTTCTACTTTTTAACTCAGTTACGCTATCCTTGAACTCACGTGTCCAAAATAAAATACTTACTCAAATAAATTTAATAATTGTTTTTAATTGAATTTAGCTTTCCTTGTAATATACAAAATATACATCGATAATTTGGTCTAATCTTTTAGACTCAGATATTACTTATGAAAATTATGACTGTCTTTACTAGGAATAAAAGAATATTAATAATGTATTAAACATGTCTATATGGTTTTCTAAATTAATTACCCAAAATACACAGATTTGTTACCTAGGTTTACAAAAGTATATTAAATATTCAAAGACAAATAAAATTAGTTCTGGTAATTACTTGAGGTGTAATTGAATTTATATGAAATATTTTGTTAGGACTAAATAAGGATATTCTTAATCATAATCATTTGCAATAATATCATATATAATCCATAATTCATACTATGGAAAATTCCAAATAACAAAACATTTTATAATTACATTGTAAAACAAAAGTCATAAAATGTTACAATGTTGTTCTCAATCATCTGCCTCGCTGTTAAGTTATACGAACAGTTGTAGTCAGGTCAAGTGGATAGAAAAACTCTTACCTTGCAAACTGGTACTTTAAACTTCATTGAAACTAATACCTTGTGGAAACCACATGTGTTGGCCTGCAACCTTTCGACAAACAAATGACGTCAACGTACTGTCCATATTTTATTGCGTAATATACTGGATCTTTACTGGGACCATCTGCACGGACTTGATGTGCATTTCATTTTAGCTAATCGAAACAAAGCTAATCCATAAACAAGCTATTCGAAGTACATCACTTTCGACTTTCTTTAACTTGTGTGTAAAGGACGATTATTTAACGATAAATTGAAAAATTGAGCATGATATTTGAGCCCATAAACTCGCAAGCTTATCGACGTAGAATGTCCAGAATAGATATTTATTATATTTACGGTAGTGAGATTAAACTTATCAATTTATAGAAATTAAAATTCTCCGACCATTTAGATTATTTTTTAATAAGTTCAGTGAAATTAATATTAACAAATTTGTGGAAATTATTATTAAAAATCCAATGAGCGCTATAATAAAATCATTTAGTCTGACATAATAATAATTTAATCTGCTTACCATTATTAGAATACACAGAAAATCAAATGCATTCTGCACTTGGCCAGGCGACAACGATTATTGCCACTCGCAGATTGCTGGCGTGGACCTTATAGACCTGCATGATGCTTGTAACTCTACAAGTGATCGGGTCAGGCTGAATCGTCCGGTTCACGAGATGGGCACTACACATTCAAAAATTGGAGATGAAATTCAAACGACCAACGTTTACTAATGGTAACTAAACCAACTTTAATAAGTAATAAATGCCTTGTGACTGGACTATACGGTCCTGGTTTAAATATTTATTCACGTCACAAAATTAATGGTTTATTTAAATAAACAATGTAGTGAATTTTATTTTATTAGAATTTGTAATTGTCAAAAAAAAATTGTTAGACTGCCTCTCTCCAAAAAGACAAAAATCTTTCCTTAGTGCAACCAAAGATATTTTATGCGTTACTTATTAACCCGTAACGAAATTCAAACCTTAAAATCGAAACTAATCTTAAAACTGAACTGTGAAAAAAATAAAAAATAAAAATTAAAAAAATTTAAAGGGGGAGGGAACAAAATAACAATGCGTGAGTGTTTTAATAACTACGCGTACTACACGTCCACAAACAAACAATATCGGTAAGACGCTATCGGGAATTGTCGCAATCGAGAAGTCCAACACTTTCATGGAAAAAAATTATAATATGATTTACAGGTCTCTACCATACACTCTTGACTAGAAGAAAAAGGCAACGGAGAAACTCTCCGAACTAACACTAAACGGAAATACCAATCAAAAAAATTATCAACAGCAATACCAGAGAAAATACTATGATAAAAAATTCAAATCTCTCACCTATATACAAAACTTTTGCTTGGGATGATACCTCAAACCGAAGAAAATAATTAGACCCTTTTATCAAAAAGCAGCCTCAAAATATCTAACCACCAAAAATAGTGAGCATCATCACAACGCTATTACTCTACTAAACGTAAGCACTAATTGCCTACCGCGAAGAAAGCTATTTTAGCGACCTGCTAAAATATTCGAAAACCTCTATACAAATGTGAATTCATCGCACTATCAACGCTACTATCAATTGTGCTATCAGTACACACTTAAACCTACCAACGTGTGGGCTACCGGTTCACTGACCTTACTCAATTCGATAATGAATAACTGCTTCGAGTAACAATAGACTAAAATCTCAAAAAAATTACACTCCACCCAACTAAGCACACACTGCTGAGCGACCAACTATTCATGAGTCTCGTCTAGACTTACGTATTGCTCAATGGAATGTACTAGACAGGAAAAGAACAGACTACAGTTCTTTCGCTCACATCGTAGAAGACACGACTATTGTCAACAAGACCGTCAACTTATACAAACTCAAAAACATAAATTTATCCCAGTCAACACGTTATAAATCCAGAAATGTTTCGTTTGTCAACATTCTACGTATCAAAAAATTTCGCCTGGTAACGTTGAACAAATCAACAAAAAAAATTTTATGTGTTAACGGTCTGGACACACACAGGAATGATGCTCCTGAGAACACGGTACGTACGCATGGGAAAAGTGCTTCTGATATCAGATTACACACACACAGGGAATGTGTTTCTAATAACAAATTGCGCACGCACAGAGAGTGTGTTTCTAATAAGACGCTCACGTACAAAGAAAGTGCTTCTGCTAATACGCTCGCTAAACGCTATACAAAATCCATTACGCTATCTCAGTACCTAGCATTACTACTATCACACGTAATATACTATAACAAAAATGTCGCCTCCTATTCAAAAAAAAATTTAAATGATGTTCTTCCTCTTGTTTATAGTACAGAAACTAAAAATTAAACGAAACAATAAGAGATGTATCTTACTTTCAAACTCAAACTAGGAAAACAATAATTTATTTATATCGAAACGACATCCTCTTGATCTACTACTGAAAATGGCTTAAGATCTTTCACATGCCACTTTCCGGCTTTCGTGTACTAAACAATTTATTTATATAAAAACTAATCACGACGACAGCTAGTAAAAAATTAATATTTAGGTACAGTTCATTTAACTTCTTATCAAGCTGTCAAAATAACCAAAAACGCTTCACAACGTATAAACTTGCTAGAATGAGAGACTCTTCCACGAGCCTCACCTAGACTAATCATCAAAAAAAATTTTACCTCACCAACTTTATTTAAATAAACAATGCAGTGTGTTTTATAAATAAATTTATTAGAATTTGTAATTGTCAAAAAATTGTTACACCATTACACTGTTGTTTTCAGTTGAGGTCATGGTGATTTTCTAAATTACATAATACTTTTCTGTGAAATATTTTTGCAATTTTGTAGACGGAAATTACACGGAGTAAACACGTGAAGTAGTTGTTTTGAAGGTTTTTGATTTCTGAAGGTCTCCTCGCATTGCAAGGTCTATAGGAACCTAGCATACACCTGTATTTTCGTTACGAAAACAATTTTCAGCTAATTTAACAGTAAATACAAAGTTCTTCGATTAAAATTGAAATAGAGTGAGTGTGTACGTTGTCTTCTGGTTTAATTTGAATGAATTTTATGTTAATGCTACTTTTACCTGACGTGGTGTGTTTTTGGTTAATGTAACTTAATATGTATTTGATAAAAAGGTATGCCTGTCAATCTCTAAGATAAGCATCAGCTCTCAGTACCAAAAATTTGTTTGACTGGTTTTGAAAATTCAAATTCAATGAGTTTCGTAAACCATAAGTATTTGTATGTTCACATGTTATCTGAAGAAACGCTTAACCTGTTCTTGATAAATCGCAGTAAGCAGCTACTACTTGTGTAGCAGGTCTAGTTATATTTCCCCTAAAGACAGTTTATGCATTCAATAGCAGGAAAGCAAGTCTCATGCGAATACCCGTCTGTTGCTTTAACCTAAGAATCCATGTCTAGGGATTACTGGTTTAGATTGAGAGAAACAGTTCCTATGCTCTCGTTTATTTTTTGTATCTGTTAATAAAGTGTGTTTGGAACATAGGACTACATAACAATTTTCTTACTCGAATTATTCCAAACACATCCCCACACTCAAAGCTGCCAAGCGTAGTTTTAATCGATTTTTCTTTGTCTTTCCGTCTATTCCCTTATACTCATTACTATTATATTGGCGTTTTTCTTCTAATCTACTTACAATTAATATTTGTCAGTGTCTTATTTAGAAATCCCTTGTGAGTTTGAGTATATCAATAACACTCAACTGTAATCCGCTTTAAACGTGGACAACGCCATAAAGCACAAATATTGTATAAGCCGTTACTCAAAGAATTCTACATCAAACTCTAATAACTCTACCCCGATTAAAGTGAGTAAAATTTTCCTTGAATGATTTACAACATACGCGGTTGTCTTCAGAGAATAATTCTCTCAAAAGGTACTTGTGGTAAAACAACAGCTCTTGATTAAATGCTTCTGGATTAATTTAGATTAAATTATTCAAGTTATACCAAAGTGTAACTGTAAATAGCGCGGTGAGTTCGTGTAATTCGAGCTCGGCCACTGCATATAAAGGGGTCAAATTTCCTGTCTATTAACTTTAAAGGGTTTGAATTTGCGGCGGAGTTCCTAATTTAATGATATGGACTGAATAATTTATTAGGACAGGAAACTGCTTTAGGATTAAACTAATTCTTAGGATTTATTACTGAGCATAACCTAAATTATGACATTTAGTATAAACATTTAATCAGCAGTAATCCATATTTTGCGAAACGTTTAACAGTCTACGGACATCTTTTATAATTGGTGTGTTAAAGTTAAAAAGTTGCCTTACATTGTTACATTAACTATGCTACATAAATTTATCGTTCATCAAAATTACGGATTTTATAAAGTCGATCCTTTAGGTACTTGAATCAAAGTTAAAGGAAAACTATTATTTGCTAATTGCGTATTTATATCTCTATACCAATCGCCCAGTAAAATGACAAAATTTAAAGGAAATAATACCAACTGGGCTAAAACTTTGTAAACAAGCTTGTTTTAGGGTACTATTTAACATATTAAAAGTCCCCATGTCTAGACGCTACATTGCGGGCAGGAGAGGGTCCAAAAATCAGTTTTTCGCAAATAACTCTGAAAATATCAACTTTACGAAAATTTATTTTAATATCAAAATTGTAGCTTATAAAATTCCGCATAATTTCATTGTCTTTTCAAGTATATACGACCAAATGGAGCAGAGATATGATTTTTTTAAACATCGGTAGTTTTGCGACGCAACAAAAACGCGTACGCATGTCGGGCATTTTTCACTAATATCTCGAAAATAGACTCTTGAATCTAAAACTGTTATAAATAAAAGTTGTAGAAGATCTAATTACGAACAATTTCGTTTTTTATTCATTTCTGTCCAGCCCAAATTCGCCGAGTTATTAATTAAAAGACAATTTTTTTTTATATTGATAGTGGATGTTTGGCATGTAAAAATCAGTATTAACTCTGAAAGTATAGGTCGTACACATATAGTATGTATAATGAAAGTAGAAGAAAATAAAATTTTGAACATGTTGATGTAAGCATGAATCCATTTTGGTAACGACAGCTTGAAATTAAGAGCAAAAACATGAAGAAATTCCATTTGTGAGTGCATTTTGGAAAATAACTTTTTCTGAATGGTTGAAGGCAGTAATGTTATGTATTTTTCTTGAAGATATTTTAATTGTCTTTAAAATGAGACATCGTGGAGCTTTTTTCATTGAAACGTTGACGAGTTACAGGCGTTTAAATATTTAAGAAAAATAATCAATTTTTGTTAAATTAACATTTTAGTCCAAAAATATTGAATAATAATTTTTCAAAAATTTATTTTATCTTTTTTTCATTACTTCATATACGTATGAACGTGCTGGAGTAGTATAAGTCCTTCGCAAAGTATGTTTTATTTAAAAAAGGTTTATGAATATTGCTGTATTTTTGATAAATTATGGAAAAATTGCATTAGCATTCGTTTTTTTGTAAATATTCTTGTTTCTATTAACTTTACGAAAAAACTTCAAGAGACCGAAATTAAAGCTGATAAAATTTCCTATACAATAGAGTTTATGGTATGTAATTTTGAATGCATCGTGATGGGAAACTGGCGTTTCAAAAGACAGGTAAGTTTGCGTATGTAGCAGATCATCACTATGAGTAGCCTGAAAAGCGGAAAAACGTGTCCTTAACCATTTTTCTGTACTTATTGAAGTGTCAGAAGTTATTCGTGGGGTTTTTCTAAATCGTTTGGTACTAAGCCGATATTATTAGGACCGATAGTACTGTACGTAGGCACTAAAGATTGAGAAGGGTCCGCAGCAATAAAATAGCAATTGGTTAATAAAATGTGAGTATTTTATTTTTATTATTGTTCATGTAGGCGAATTTGGGCCGTACAGAAATGAATAAAAAACGATATTGTTTGTAATTAGATTTCTCTACAACTTTTATTTAAAACATTTCTCGATTCGAGAGTCCATTTTCGAGATATTAGCGAAAAATGCGCGACGTGTGTACGCGATTTCGTTGCGTCGCAAAACTTTCTGTGTTTAAAAAAATTATATCTCTGCTGTGTTTGATCGCACAGACTTGAATAAAAAACCAAAGTGTGTGGAATTTTGAAAGCTACAACTTTGATATCTACATAAATTTTCGTAAATTTGATATTTTACGAGTTATTTGTGAAAAACTAATTTTTTGGACCTTTTGAACCCTCTCCTGCCCGCAACGTATAACGTCTACACGTGGGGACCTTTAATATGTTGAATAGTACCATAAAGCAAACCTGTTTACACAGTTTCAGCCCAGTCAGTATTATTTCCTCCAAATCGACAAATTTCGAGTCATTTTACTGGGCTACAAGCACACTGTGAACAACGCTTCCGTAACTGATTAATCTGGACCAGAGCGGTAATTACAGTGGATTCACAACGGCGTTTCGTTTACATTCAGAGATATATTGACAAAGAGGTTCATAGATTCATGAAATACACAGGTGAGAGATCTGGTAACTTTCTCTACGCAGACATCATATAAGTGCAGTCATATTGCATGTACATTTGATTATTTAACCTTAATCCGCAAATAGAAGTCTTTCCGAATCTCATGAACCTTCAGCTGCGCGAAAGAGGAGTTTAAAATTTAAATAACATCAACAACACAAGACACCAATCACAGTATTCGTTTCGGAGTAACCAAACCTTGCACCTCTGTCTGAGAGGATATGCAAGGTATAGCTCTTGACTACTATACTACTTCTACTTCCAGCACCATTCACAATCTTTCTCCACACCCCTCAATCTCTACACATTTCCTTTGCCTCTGCAACATTCCTACATTGCTTTTGGCATGCTCTTTATGCCTCAGATTTCTCAACTGTCGTTCTTTCAGAACTTCATTTACTACATCCAACCATCTTTCATGCGGTCTGCCCCTTGCAGTTTTATCAATCATCTTACTTGCATGTATTCGCTTGGTAAGTCTATCTTTATTCATTTATTCCACATGTCTAAACCATCTAAGCGTGCTGACTCCTTAAGGGTCACTTGCACTCCATACTCTACTCTAACCCTGTTACATTTATTTTTCAACCTAAATTAAATACCCTTGCTTCCCCTGGTTAAGTCATTACCCGCTCAAATAAATTCCATTTCTATTCTTAAATTCTCCAACAATACCCTATATAGTGTATATGTTTAGTGTAAGCCCATTTAACATAATTTTAACTCAAATCCACTCTGCTTTTAAAACGAAAATTTATTCGATAAATTAAATAGTCAATACCTTGTTGTAGGTATCCGGTAATTTGTTAAACATTCCGATAACGTATAATGGCTTTCTTTTGTGTTTCCCATTTAAAGACATGTCGAAATATTAGATCCTACTATTTTTTGATAGCGTGTTTTCTAGTTTGCTAATCGCGCTTTCGATAACACGAGGATTTCAGTTCGAACTCGTGTTATTTGAACCCATTTTGAATTTAATTCTGCAGCTTCTGCGTTGAAATATTTTCTACATTATTCATCACAATACTTCAAAAGCAAGGCACGTTTTTTTTTTCGACAAGTAGGAGGTATCTTGCGTGTATTGGTGAGTTTTCCGCGCTTACCTATTTTAATCAGATTTTCTTTTTAGCCTTTAGCTGAAGGCCGAATTGGTTCTTTTTTATGTAGACCAACTGCTTTTGTCTGTAGACCGACTGCTTTACTCCATAGACCGCTGCTGCAGTTACTGTGCTGACTCACCTCCCGACGGTGTGCAAGCTAAGTATCCAGACACATACAGGTATACAACTTGTTTTCTTTTGTTTATATCAATGGCATATTCCGTATCAGCGTTTGGTGTAGTTACGTGATAAGAAACGTGACACTGTAGAACTATTGTTTGTTGCTGCGAGTCGATATTATCGCTCTACAGGTGTGATGTACCAATGTTAAAAATGTTTGACAGACACACGCTTATTCTTTTTTACTGATTGGTTTATTTTACAAACGGTATTTTGTACAATTTAAAAAGAATGTTTGACTAAAGCTCTCACACGTTAATTATTACCTACTGATTAGCTTATTTTACAAAAAGTATCAGGTGCAATTTTAAAAACGCTTGACAAAAGCTCTCACATGCTTATTTACTACTGATTAATTTTATTTTGTGCAAAATACGAGATGCGCACTTCGTATCTAAAGTACTAAATTGTTCATATCACCTAATTGTTTGCTTTGAAATAGTAACGCTTAATTTATTGCTTTTGCTTGTTTGTACAGAATCCTTTATTTATTTTTATTTGTTAATAGATAATCATGGACGGCGTGCTTTTTTTTTGTTTTCTTGGTATATAGGTGAATTCCCCCTACTCTCCGCGTAGGATAGTTAGCCTGGTATTTACTTTTCTTCCGACTACGTCTGGGTACGTAGCAACCCATTCGTTAGACAATTTGTCTCTCAATGTTTTTCCGCATACACTTCTTAGGAACATCATTCCTGCAATATTGATAAGGCTAACATGCTTCTTCTGCAAGAACCAAGTTTCGCTTCCATACAGAACATTTGGCACAAACACACTGTTGTAAATAGCCAGCTTTGCATTTATACTTAATCCTTCATTCCTGTTCACTGCCCACATTTTTACAGGCACTTTTATTCCAGCATTTTCCCTTCTTTCAATTTCACCATCCAGTTTTCCATTAGTTCAAAACTTTCTACCAAGGTACACGAAGTTATTTACTTTCTCAATCATGTCATTGTCCATTCTAAATACAAAGTCATCTATTCCGCAATTTCTATCAATCATTACTTTCGTCTTATTTACATTCACATTCAATTGCATATTCTCACACGCTACCGACAGCCTGTCAAGCATTCATTGCAAATCCTGTGACGAATTATACGACAATACTGCGTCATCCGCATACAACAGCGCACTGGCATTTGTTTCACCAATTTTCACTCTTTCCATTCCTTCGAAAGCGTGCCCGATACATTTATTCATAAATACATTAAACAGCCATGTAGACATCACAGCCCTGTCTTACATCTTCCATAATGTTAAAGTATTGCCTCATGTTACCATTCACACGTACGTACGCTCTACTGCCTTCGTACATCGCTCTAATAGATTTTATCAAGTACTTGTTTACATCGTATTCAGGCAGCGTCTTCATTATTCACTTCTGTTCACAGAGTCATGCGCCTTTTCAGGTCTAAAAATGCTGTATACATTTTCTTTCTGGTATGCATACACTTTTCGACAATTTGTTGCATCTGATCCACACATCCTCTTCCAGACATAAAATCACAAAGAACGTCCAATTGCTCTGTGTTTTCTTGCAAAAGCTCTCGAGATTCCAATTTTTCCATACATTTTACTGGGTACACTCAACAGACTTATCCCACGATAATTTTCGCACTCTTCCAATCTTCTGGCACCTTTGCTTGTTCTATACACAACTCTATCAGTTCGTACAAACATTCAATCAACGCCCCGGATCCATACTTGAGCATATCACTTGTTATTCCATCTATACTTGCCGCTTTTCCATTGTTCAGAGTTCCCACCGTCTTCCATATCTCATCTATACTGTATTCGAACTCTTTACTAATATCTACGTTTTTGACCAATACATTACTACTCTCTTCATTATCCACAGATTCATCTGCATCTTTCTTGCCACTACCATACAGCGCCTTTCCAACAGTTTCTCACACTCGCTTCGTCCAAACAATTTTATTTCTACTGTTAACAACGCCATTCACACGTTTATTTCCACCCTTTATTGCCTTCCTTAGCCATTTTCTTCAAAATCATTCTGCATTTTCTCACCTTCCCACTTCCTCAGTTGCTCTTTGCTTGCCTTTACTTCTTCTTTCGCACATCGCCTTTTCTCCTTATATACTTCTTGAAGTTGCTCTCTAACTCAACCTCTCTTTCTACAATACACCTACGGGTGGAATTAGTGTCGTTGTGGCCGTTTATAGGGACATTTGTAAAAATCTATATGTACAAGACTACGGAAAAGAAGCTAAAATAAAGTTCAAGTATTTTGGTTATATATTCACAATTAACTTTAATTTCGGAATAACAATCGGGTACAAATATAAAATTTTGTTTTATCACTATTTTTCATCTAAACAACGTTTGAGAAATTTTAGAAATAATTAGAATGTATCACAAGTTAACTGGTTGCACAATTCTAAACCAGTAGCACCTGATGGTAGAGTTGAGATAATGTCAGAACCTCCCAGACTTACCGTTCGACAATTATCTAAGGACGATAGGGGAATGTATCAATGTATTGCAAGCAATAATTGGGATCAAGTACAAGCAACAGCAGAATTAGATATGGGTGATGCTGGTCCTGAATTAATATACTGGTTTTCTGAGCAAACACTTCAACCTGGTCCTACAGTATCCTTAAAATGTGTGGCTTCTGGTAACCCACCTCCACAATTTATATGGACGCTGGACGGTTTCCCTATACCCGATTCCTCAAGATTTCTTGTTGGTCAGTATGTAACAGTTCAAGATGATGTTATTAGTCATGTCAATATAAGTAACATTAAATCTGAAGATGGTGGAGAATATACTTGTACAGCACACAATGCTATTGGTAAAATATCACATAGTGCACGAGTGAATGTATATGGTCTTCCATACATTCGGGAAATGCCAAAGATAACTGGAGTTGCCGGAATGAACTTAATTATAAAATGTCCTGTGGCAGGATATCCAATCGAAACCATATCATGGGAACGTGATGGCCAATTATTACCTATTAACAGAAGACAACGAGTTTATACAAACGGAACTTTAGTTATAGAACAAACACAACGTACTGAAGATGCTGGAACCTATACATGCCAAGCTCAAAACAGACAAAGACATTCTACTAGAAGAGATATAGAAATTCAAATTAATGGTAATATATTTTTGTCTGGTTTTCAAATTGAAACAATTTAGATCTATTCATTGTTTTACAATTCTTCTATAATTGAATGTGGACTATTATGAAAATAGCTACGCTTATGGTAAAGGGAAATACGAAAAATTTTGTATTTTAAACACAATAAAATTGAATTGTGTCTGAAACGTGGGGCCTGGTTCGTGACGTGTACTCTTGCATTGTCATGCAACAACTTGATACTCTTCGTCAATTTGTCTATTTGTTTCTTTTAAATAGCTCAGTGCGGTTTTGTCCATATGTCTTCAATAATATTCGATAAACCGCAGTTCGTTGTTCCTAAATTCACTTACAAAAATGGAATAAAATTTGCTCTTCCAATTGGGAGTATATTTTAATCTTAGGATCCGGAAAGCCTTCATATATATATATATATATATATATATATATATATATATATGCAATTAAAAACTAATTAAAAACGATCTGTCGGGTTTGAGCTTGTTATAGAGCATGCAACTTTTTTCTTGTGACTTTAATGAGTAATAACAAATACAAAACGAAATCTGCAGAAAATGTTTATATTACTGCCTAAACAAGAAATTTAGAAATTATCTTAGGAGAGTATAATCTAATTTTATTTATGCCACTCTGTAAGCAATTTGTTAATATATTTTCAATTATTTTCTCAGTTTCTTATTAAAAACCAGCCTGTAAAAATGTTGATGCCTGATAATTTACTTTTCTAGGAGTTCAGTTGTTTGGATTCTAATTTTTTTGTTGCAATATTCAATTTTTGATGAAACAGATATAAAAATGGTTAATCATTGAAAAATTTCGTTAATTACCAACTTGTTAAATACTACACCGACATTTTTAGGCAATTCCTACAATAAAATTTTTCTGTTTTTGTTATTTTATTGAAATTATTTGTTTCAGCAACCGTTGTAACGTATTTTTAATACAGTAGTTTCTCAAATAAGTTTTAGTTATATTTTACCCGTGCCTTAAATTTTAAATACTTCATCTGCTTTTAACAACTTTTAAACCATTAGTTAAAATTTAAAAAAGTGCCGTCTTCTTAATTACGATTGGTTAAGTAGTTGGTCATTGTTATTAATAATTAAATTGATGTTGAATATGGCCCTGTATCGTTTCTGACAAGTATATTTCCCTAATATGCATTCCTAATACCTGACTGATAAAGGACATGAGCTTGCTGTGTGTTAATATAGTGCCGTTAGAAATTGGGTTTTCCCGCTTTATTGCAAACCTGAAAGTGAGGGCAGTTTGAGGAAGTTTGTCGTTGAAACTTATCATGTAAAAAAAAGTGCGTGCATTGGACATAAACAATGATTCGTGCATTAAATCAGTCATTATGTAATGACATGTAAAAAATGTGAACTCGCACGTGTTTTTACAATTGGGGCATAATCATGCCGATTATAAAACTACAGTCCATTAAACATCGTTTGTCAAACTAGTACTTATTTTTCGTCTTAGACTACTACAAGGTATGTTAATTTTTATGCTATAATTTAGCAGCAACCTTAAAAGTATTAATATTAAGATTAAAACAAATATTATCACTTTATTTTAAACTAATTTGTAAAGCTATGTGGATATAGTTTCATGTGAGGTAAGGTCAAGCTTGGATTACGTTGCTATGTTCAATTTTGGTACAACTAAATTTCCTGCAGAATTGTAAATAAGTCCTTCATTTACTATTTTTGACTATTGAAAATTCGAAGTACTTCTAAACTAGACAACACACTTTACTCCCTATTCCTTTACTATATAAAGTCTGGCTTTCATTCACAAGCCACACTTAGTTGCTTATTGATGATACAACTCTTTTATCTAACACATATTTTGTATTCACGTTTGAAAGAAGACATCTAAAATTGATAAAAGGTCATTATTGCCATTGTTTCACTTTCCTTTGCATTTTAGAAATGAACACACAATTATTCTTTAGTAACATTTTCTAAAAAATTTTAAAAGAACAAGTTACATAAATAAAAACTGGTTACAAAAGGTTAAAAAAAGGTGGAGGCAATTCATAACGAGCCTGCAACAAAAACTTAAGTAAGGGCTTTTGTAGGACATCAATTATTACAGGAGATTTCTTAAAGATGCAATTACAAGTTTACAACCTTTAAATAACCTTTTGCCATATGTATCCGGATGGTACAGAGAGGCCATTACAATTCGTAAGACAAGGATTAAATAAGACACAGTAAAATACGCTCAAATTGACAAAGAAGCTTATGGTATCATACATGAAGTCAAAAAGTTTTACAATTATTTATATGGAGGAAGTTCTTTCTACTTACGGACTATAAACCCGTACTACAAATATTTTCACCTACAAGGAGCTTACTGATTTTGAGTGCAACCAGAATGGAAAATTATTCTGCTTTTTTACAGCAACTTCAATAAAAAATAAAATACAAAAACGCGTCGTTACATGTAAACACGGATTACATGTCGTAGTTACCATAAACATATACACATTTCTGTGTGTTTGAACAAGCGGAATGCTACTGATAACTCTCCGAGAGTTAGCTGTGGCTACTGCTTTAGACCAATCTCTTAAAAAACTGTTAAGTGGTTTAAAATCGAGAAACGCGATTATAAACGAATATTATTTTAATATCGAAAAAAGCAATTTACCTTACAATCAGAATGCATCATGCATGGCCAGGGTTGTAATATCTATAACATTACTAGAAAAAATACTTTCGGAACTACACACTACCCATTTTGGTATTGGTAAATGAAGGGTCTTGCGGGTAATAACGGCAGAGGCCAGGAATCAATGTCGATGTCAAAAATCTTGTTAAAAATTGCTACCAATGTAATAAAGAAAAAAACAATGTACAAAAAGCGGAAAACATGTTTGAAAAAGTATGAAAAGTTTTTCGAACGGCTACATGTGGATTACGTAGGACTCTTTAATAGCGGGTATCAATGGACTCCTGTACTAAATTTCCTATCACGATTTGTAGAAAAATATTGTCAACTTTCGAAATTCCTAGGTCCTTAGTAAACAATAATGGGTCAAACTTTAAATCATTTTTGAGACAAAATAGAGGGATGCATAAAGTAACCGCGCCATACCATCCTGTGAGCAATGGACAAGTGGAAAGGTATGTGCAAATTTAAAAACAATTACTCAGAAGCATGAGTGAAACAAGTAGTACAAATTTGGAATTATGTCAATTATTATTCCAATATAAAAATATGCCACATACAACTACTGAAGTAAGTGAAATTAATGTTTGTCAAACATATATCTGCGCAACACGACTGTATAGAACCTTTTGCGGACACAAACAAAACGTACTTAAATAATAATAAGAAACGCCATAATTTGGAAGTCGGCTTAAGAGTTTCATGTAGAGACTATAAACCTGACAAATGAAATTTTGGTCAGATTCTTCATAAAAAAGGAAGAAAACAAATTGGTTTTTCACAAATAAGTTATGAATAGACAGAAATTTTAGTAATCTATATAAGAAACAATATTCAAAGATTTTTGAAAATGCAGAACACAAAGCAAATGGCCTGTAGTTATCCAGTACAGAGGTATCACTATTTTTAAACAAGGGGATTACTTTAGGGAGTTTTAACTTCATTGGGAACCGACCAAGCAAAAATGAAAGATTTATCATGATTGTAAAGGGTTTGCTAATTAAGCTCCAACATCGTATGATAAGAATGGATGAAAATTCATCATAACCACTAGAAACCTTGGTTTTCAGGTTTTTGAGAATTAATGAAAACAATTCATCTTCAGTGAAAGGAAATAAAAACGTAAAGCTATCATCGATTGTTTAAGTTTAAGATTTGATAAAACAAAATTATCGAATCTATTGACATCACAAGAACCAATAACAATGCCATCTCTGTCAATAATCCTATGACTGAATTCCTTAGATTAAATCTCATTACTGAGAAATCTAAAAACTTTCCAGCCACAACGTACTGAATTAGAAGCACTGCTCGTTAAATTTTAGTAGAATGACCTTTATGTATCACGTAAAAGACTAGCATGGCTTGTTTTGCATTTCTGGTAGGATTGATGTAGTTCAGAAATATCTTTTGTTAGAGCGAAAAGATTTTTTAAATTTGTACTTGACTTTCTAATTTGATCATTAACCCAATTCTTGTTCTGACGGATAGAAAATTTTTTTAGAGGAAAATGTTTATTGAAATAATACAGAAAAGCATTATAAAAATAGTTAAAGGCCAAATCTATATCATTTTACTAGTAAACATCCAGTCCATTCCGTAATGCAGTCTTTATTCCATCTATTCCAAAAGTGCTAGGACAGCATTTGGATATGCTGGTACCTTGAAAGGCGGTTAGATCTCTAGTATATCACTAACATCTGGGTCGGGCAATCACATAACCCGGTGGACAATTTAAAAATGGGAAGGAGTGAGGATATCAAAATCATCAGGACTTGAGGAAGAAATAGTCAAGGGTCTCGAATTAAGAACCGTTTCAATTTGTGTAAGAGAGATATTGCCAACTACCTTCTTTAAGTGTAGGTTACATGACTTTACTTCAGCCTCCCAAATACCCCCAAAATTAGGAGAATTTGTTGCTATAAATTTCCATAAAATTCTCTCATCTTCTAAATTTGCTGATAATAAAAAATAATTATCTTTTACAATTTATTCAAGCTGTCTTCGTTTAGTGTTAGCCCCTACAACATGGTTTCATTGTAAAAAAAAGTCCCATATATCTCAGCTGATCCATCGGCCCTATAAATTTCATTTCTAGTTAAGGCTCTTGATAAATAACAAATTACACGTTCTTTGCCATCATAGTGCTGACTTAAAACTGCACATAAACCGTAAGAACTTGCGTCACATTGAAGAGTGAACGGATATTTGAAATTTGGGCACGATAAAATCGGTGCCAAAATCAATGCATTTATCACCACTAAAAATGCTTTTGCACAATCCTGACTCCAAATGAATTTAGTATGTTTTTTAGTTAAGTTGGTTAACGAAGCAACCATGTTAGAAAGATTGGGTAAAAATTTTCGATACCATAAAATCATTCCCAAAAGACGTTTGACCTGTCTGGGTGTTTTAGGTATAGGCATATTGACCACTGCACTAACCTTTGAGAAATTTTAGAAATAATTAGAATAATTTATCTATACATTTGTTGTTCACATGAGTGACACATTTCGGTTATTTTTGTATAAGAAAATCATATACATCTATATATACACTATTGCGTAAGAAAATAAATGTTGCATTTAACAAAAACTTTATGAAAAATTACCTGTAACAACCATACATTTCATGAAACTTAAGGCGTACACTTTATATGGGTTTATGTACTACTTAAAATTAATCAAACATTTTATCAAATTCATTACAGCAAAAATAGCACCTTTAATGTTGTTAAGCTATAACGAAGGAAATTTAAGTAAGACTACTTCTATTTATCATTTTCCTTGAAGATAATTTATTTAAAATATTGTAGAAGTGAAAAGATACCCACGACTTGATTTTGTATAATCGTAGGAAGTAAAACTTTAGAGTCCTCTAACCATAAAAAAATTGGCGGTCGAATTTACTGTTTCCTCAGAAGTAAAATCACAGGTATATTAGTTCCATGCAGATTTGATATAAAGTTTCCACATGTTGAAAAGTTTTAAAGAATAGGAATTTTGGAGATAAAAATTTATTTAATGTAGCGTAAGTATTATAAATAGCATCTTCTTAATTTGTTCCGACGTCAGCTTAATCTGTTCAAAGGTCCCTAAAATATTATTTGAATATAAGCAAATTGAATTTACCATGAGGTAATAAAATAAGAACAAAACAAATCTGATTCAATCCTTACCATCATTATGTAAATTGATGGGAAAATTATGATGAAGATGTAACAGACATGCTTAACAACAATTCTAGAAAATTATTTCTATTAAAACTTGCAATTGAACACAAATAAAAATACATACCATTCAAGGAACAGACATCTTTAAGGAACAAGAAACAAAAAGGGGGGAGGCATACAAATCAGGCTGTATGGAGCCTGTTTTGCTTACACACTGTATTAATCAAAATATGGCTACTTTGCTAAAACATTCAGTTTGATTCTTGACCGATGGACAACGGATTCCTATATGTGAATGTCCTATTATCATCTCTTAAGTTTAACAATTGTTGATAAAAGCTAATCTCAAAAATTGTAAAGATTTTCTATTAATTTAGTTTCATTTGAATTCAATACATGTTAGTATTATTTACATTCACAATATTCTTTACTTAAAATAAATATTGTTTTTACGTGAATTTTGGGCACAGCACAAGCAAAGATAAAATAAATCAGCATAATAGCTTTTAGTTCTCTAAAAAGCAAGACGAAATATGTTCAGACATTATTGTTTTAAATAACATTCAGAAAAATTCTCAAGATCTTTACTAACATCGACTATCGAACTTGAGAATATATTTGATTTAGTTTATCATCTTTTATTTGCCTTATATTTCATAATAATTTACTACTATTACATAAATAGACCGATATTTATAGGATTAAGATAAGTATTTTTGAAGCGTGATGCGGGTTGATATAAGTGGATTGATAATATACAAAAGGAATGTTTTATAGGAAAAAACCACCCAATATGCGAATGATATTACAATAGTGCTTGCCCCATTTAAGTACTAACCGAAAACGCGCTCTATGACGAACGTACACTGTGGCCGAACGAAACTTGCGGGTTTTCATAAAATAGGCACTGGTGTTCACTCTGCGACGACCGAACGCGAAGTCTCCCAATGTTTTATAAAAGAATGATGAGCGTAAACAAGTTTCTATTTCGTACTCACTCTAATACCCTATTGTTTGAGGAAACTGGTAAAAGTATAAGGGTTTAGGGACGAAACCATTTTTATCGTGTTGCGACTTGCTAGAGATACTATGGCCGGTGTATGCACGATAGACTTAAGTTGACTGAAGAGAGACAGTCGTAGTTCGGTTTGCATGGTAATGAGACGTATTGTTACTCAGAAAACGCCTCGTTTTGAAAAATAGAGTGGAAGTGCCTGACATTGAATGATATTGGCAGGTAGGATCTATTATAGTTTAATTAAGGTAGTGGATTATTGATTCGGTCGTTAAATCCGAACATGCAACAAATTTACGGACACCCTTCATAATCTGATACAACTAACATTTTATTTATTAAGTATAGAGATAGTACAGCCGTTAATAACTGTGACTTCGTAAGGTACTACTTTTTATGGAATTACAAGCGCCTGCTTTATTATAAACGTTGAGGGTCTATGTTGGTGCAGTAGGGGCGTTTTGTGAACGCGTATTAAGAGTGGGTCGAAATTAAATTCGTTTTGTTTGCATGAAAACAGTTGATAACGCTTACACCTACCGTCGGCGATTGTGTTTAATTCATTGGAGATGTTTTTTTTTGTACAATGAGGTACCCTAAATTTAGGTTCACTCGACTTAATAATGCTATTCAGCACTTTGCGTGAGCGTTTTTTTTTTATAACTTTTAGTTAGGTTGTGATTGCGTTTTCTTGAGACGATTCCTGGGATTTGTTCATTGAATGATGTACATATATTATTTTACTATTAATTAAATTTAACTGAGTTTTAAAAGCGTTTTTTTTGTAACTTGGGGTTCGGATTCTGCTTTGACCCGAACCGCCTGTTTAATAAGGGTCTATTGTATTGGCAGTGTACAACGATCAACTAATTTAATAATTTACTATGTCACCGTTAAGTGATTTTTATCAAAAACAGTAAACATAAACAAGTGCAAGTAGCAATATAATATAAGATGAACATTTTATGTAATGTTAAAGGACCTTAAGCACCGACGTGCTTCCGAAACGAATTTATTAATTTACAGTAGATGAAGCTTTAGCCTATTTTAAACTTCTAATTACAAAGTACAAAATTTTAATGTAGAAAGATTAACTAATAAAAGACATACATAAGGAGCAAACACACTTACGCCTTATATAATTAAAATAATACCACCATTTGCTATAAGTTATGTACTACACGTACATATATCATAAGGGATCAGCTTATGACTACTACGAGGTAATTGTACATACCACGATGCGAACAGGCCATTAAAGATAAGGTTGCCAACTGTTGCTCACAGATAAACATTAAACGATTTTATATTTGTAGACACAAAAATTATCCATTCATATTTGGACGTTGTTTTTCCTCAAGACGAATCACAATCACATATAGCATCAAGATGGAAATCTTTAGTAATTTGAACTGGCATAATTAAATACTTTCTTTATACATTCCAAGACCTTCCTATTACAACGCTTTATACTAAATGCATTCTTATTTCATGCCTGGTGCTTTCGTTGAAATAAAGAAAATAATCTATGATATGTTAAGATGAGTTTCGCTTACTATGATGCAATAATACGTCCTATAGACGGCTATTACTGAAGCATTTCTTAATAGAACAATGCCTAGAATATGTCTCGGAGTTGGTCAATCAATTACATTGCTATACGCAAGCTGGCGACTGAGAGATATGGGTGACATCCTTTCTCCAAGATGACAAAAACACAACCGTTCGTAAACGCTGCCTAACAGGTTGTTGGACAAGAAAATTAACGCTTGCTATTGGTACATTCAAATACTACGCTGAGAAAGCAAGGTTGTAACAATTTTTATAAAAGAAGAAATGTAAAAATTTGCGGAATTATTTATTTGCTATCTTAAATAAGTATTCATATTCATAACAAATTTTTAGTTCCAGACGGAAAACAATAAACAACCCGTTAATTCCTTTTAATTCTATTGCAAGGTTAAATCCCATATTTTATGGTAATCATAAATTTTATGCTTTAGGTGTTTAAAATTTTAAGAAAAGTCATCTAAATCCCAGGTAATCGTTTAAGATAACAATTTAACATTAGATATTGTAAATAAATACCCTTTTATTTTCAAATATTTCAAGGTTTTCCGAGTTATTTTATAAACGCTACTGGTTGTCTGTCCTAGTTTTGGTAAGCGTCTGTCTCCTTTGACATAATTCCATGTAGATAGGGTTTCCCGGAACAAATTGTTTTTAAGAGCCACTTTGATAACTTTGTTATTCGTATTCCATCCTTCGAGAGGCTCGTACTAGAGTAATTGATGGTAGAATTTAGTTTAGGAATTAAAATAGGGCTTTAGGTTGTGTTCTTTTAGCGCAAAACCTAAGAATCCTAATACAGCTTACCCCTTCAAAGATGTAGTCTGAAATAATATAAATTGTTAGATAAGATGTCAATAAACTTTTACAGCTCTACTGAGTTAGAATCCTGTACCATCGCAGAATAGTTTCATCAGGGTGATTATCCACACCTTGCTATTAAGGGTGAGTTATTTACTCTGTTGCTGAATTTGTCAACGAACTTATGAAAAACCGGTTGTATTAAGAAACTTCCCTTAAGACTTGATCTGTCAGCGTACCCGTAAACCGAATTAAATGTAAAAGTACTATTAATTGATTTCAATTCTTTAGTTTCAGATATTTTGTTAAAAGAAAAATAACCTAGTAAAATTCCTGTGTAAAAGTTGTAAAAATTAGAACTTTCTTTTGTTTGTATTTCTCAATTGTGAGACTTAAGAAATTATTTTTTAGAGATGTCTTTATGTAAAGATGTCCATCCAAATTTAGCTAAGTCATTTTATGGAAATGTAAGTGGTTTGTCAGTTCTGACAAATCATGATTGAGTTAACAAATTTGTGAATGCGTAAATTATTTGAAGATTCTGTTTGAGTAGTTTAAAACTAAAAACATGTGATACGTTTGATGATTTTATTGAATATGAATATTATAGTGTTGTTATATTAAAAAATATTTATTTATCTAAAATGAAATAAATGTGTCATTACTTTGCCAACTTTTTGTGCCTTGTAATTTAAGAGTTGCATATTTTAAAATATTTTTGTTAGGAAATGCATCTAATTGATTGAGACAAGATCTACTCTACATACTGTCACTCTATATTTATCCAAGGATTTTGGTAAAGGATTAGAATTAAAAAAACACTAAAGAGTTTTCTGTATCTGCCCTTTCAAATTAATTAGATAGGCACAGTGGCGTTCAACTTAAAATTACATTTTCTTTTATTCAACTAAGAAAATTCAACACCGATCCACTTCTAGCTCTCCTTTGGGGTAATAACCAAGTAAGCTGAAGGCATACAATTTTATTTACTTTATATCTTTAAAGTGTAAAACTCCAGCAAGTATAAAACTATACCAATGTGTTACAATAAACTTTGGTCTATTGATAATCTATTTATTGCATATTTTTGTAATGAAACGAGGGTCAACTTCGTCTCTGAAGATCACATTGGAAATTATTCTACATATGTACATCGTACATGTATTTCAAAAGAAAATGTAGGTAAAATAAGTTTCATGTTTCATAATGTGTAGGATTCATTATCTTAGAAATATGATTACCCTGAATGTTTTATGACGGAATAAGATTCATTAACACTAAAAAACCATTTGATGATCTCAAATTGCCTGTGAGAATTTTAGTAACAAGACAATTCAACCACTCTGCTTCACACATTCATTTTCTGCTGTTTCTGTGAGTGCGTATCGCGTAATACATGCGGATTTTCTTATTCCCAAATCTGATATTTTGTTTGTTAACAATGTCATTTAGATAAAATGTACCCTCATTGCTAAAACTAATATTTTTAATACAAATTTCATTGTTGTTAATTTTTTCTGTCGCGATTTCACAGAATTCCATTCACTGATCGTAAGTTTCTTCCGATATTGTGGCATTAAAATTATTTTACACGGATGAAATCTGCGGATCTTCAAAGTCTTGTGCACGAAATCTACATAAACATTGGTTAAACAAGTTAAAAGTTTGGGTTCATGGCAAAGTTACCAACAATTTACATTGAGTGGGCTAGTCTAACACTCAATTAGTATCCCGCTTTTGGTATTAAACACTTCTCCTTTTTTCTGAATTTGTGAATTAAGGAGCTGAGCTGGCAACATTTTTGTTACGATGTCTTAAATTGAATTCACTAGGAGCTTGTCTAGCACATTCATCATTTTTACCATATAGATTTTAAAGAGATGTGCTTGCAGTGTTGGGGGGGGGGACTCAAAACACAATTTTATAACTATAGTGAAAATTTTGATATCGATAAAAGACGGTATCGGAAGAATTTCGATGAGTATATAAATATTTGATATTATTCAAAAAGTTAGTTACCATCCAGAGTCATGATGACAGACGTTAAGAATTTTATCGCAAATAAACGTAATCTTCAGTTAATTCAAGATGCTGTACGAAAAAAGTTTGTGGCATACAAAAAAAAGGAGACACTACATCCTAGCAAAAATTCAAAGAAGTTCATAAACAATTGATCGATCCCTTGCAAGTAACCGCTTCCCAGTTGCAAGCAATCACCGAAAAAACCCCATACCTACAACAAAGGTTAAAGTCGAAGATATAGAAACACCTATAAAGAAAATTAAACAACTCGTTCCAGAAGAACCGTTCCATCTTTACTATGCGAACGTGTTAGCTAGAGACGAAGACGAAAATATTGACAAATCAATTTATGGAGTAAAGTATAATGCCGAAACCGATTCACGGAGTTTGTGAAAAAGTGTATTAAAAATTAATCCGGAAAACAGTAACATAACATTAAATAATGTGATATACCCGGGTACGAGAGAATTATACAATCTACTAACCTATAAAGACATCGACCTTGAATATGGCGATTTCAATTTGCCTGAAGATTTACCGAATTACTTGGAAATGATCAAATCAGCATAAATTTTGAGAAGAAATTTTAACCCATTTGCAGTGCACGATTTAAGCGGGTTCCCAACAAACATCAAAAGTTTGATAAATATGTACAAAAATATCTCGCCAAATTTCGGAGGAATCCCGAAAGAAACCAGCCAAAGAAAAGAAAACAGCCTAAGGGAGCAGGTTTAGGCTTTCCTAATCGGTTTTACAAAAGTTTAAATTCGAAGCCTGTGCAATATGTCTACTGGAACAACGTACATGAACTTGTGGGTCGGTTGAAATTGTTGAACGCATCCAACCCAACTGGAAATACAAGCGAGGAAAACATAAACGAGATGGTATCTATAATAGAAGAGTTGAAAGAAGAAAGTATAATACAGTGAGCTCAGTAAATAATTACATAGTTTTAAAATGCCCGTCGACCGCTTTGGACGTTCAGAGCATAAAGATTCTGATATTCGACGTAGACCTCCAGGTCGAGGATTTCTGCTAACGTGGAATGGTGATGGATACGATGTGCAGCAAAGAAGGCTAGTGAATGCAGCTGATTCCAAATCCAACTCTGATTTGGTTACTCAGAGAAGCACGATAACATTTAAACCTGGAGAAGAAATAATTTAAGTAAAAATGAGTAAAGAAATCATCGTTAAGAAATTATTTAAACCTGCAAGAAAAAATTTTCAGCGTCGTCGCACAAATCTGAAACATGTGAAACGCGATCTTATCCAGTCGGACTTGTGCGAAATGTAGCCTTACTGTCCTGCGAACAATGAGTACAGATATATTCTAATAGCGGTGGACTGTTTCACAAAATATGCTTTGGCAGAGCCTTTAAAAAATAAAATTAGATCAGAAGTTACAAATGCTATGAAAAAAATATTAGACAAAATGTTGCAAGGAGTAATTAACGCAAAAATTAATCTACAAACGAATTTTGGGAAAGAGTACTACAACCGCTGGTTTAAAAATCTTAGCAAGAATATAAGATAAACTATTATTCTACGTATTCCGCAATCAAAGCTAGTATGGCTGAACGACTTATCAGAACAATCAAAAACAAGTTGTACAGAAGATTTTACTTGCAAGGCAGTCATAGATGGTTGAATATTTTGCTTAAGGTTATGGAAGAATACAATAATACACCACATCGGACTATTAACATGACACCTATGGAAGCAGAAAAACACCCGGAAAGATTAAAACTTAACACCTGCTGCTAAAAGTCACAAGAAGTTATATAGGGTTGGTCAGATTGTACGTATATCAAAATATAAAGCAGTATTCGACCGAGAATTTCATCCAAACTGGAGTACAGAACTATTCAAAATTGTTAAAGTACAACAAACGAGGCCGATAACCTATTTGCTACAAAATTTGGAAGGTCAGCCAATCCTAGGTGCTTTTTACGGTGATGAGATTCAGCTCACAGCGGCACCCGACACGTACCTAGTGGAAAAAGTTTTACAGAAACGGAACCATGGACGTGAACTACTGGTTGCATGGCTTGGTAGGGGAAGAAGTTGGATTAAAAAAACAGGCTTGCTTTAGTATATTAATTGAGTTACCACAAGTTTGGTTATTTGAAAATCAACCATCGACGAGAACGCAGCATTATGGCTTATATCCTGGATATTCAAGGTTTCCAATTCAAAAGCAGTCAGTTCTTTATAAAGAAAATAACTATTTTGGATGTGAAAAATAATAAATTGTGGCACGAAATATTGGCTTTGCCTTTGGAGTCCACCCACTTGAACGAAAATTTCAAGAAACATAACGCATGGCTCCTGAAATATCTGCATGGACTTAGTTGGGAAAACCAGTCGACCTGTGGGCTGTCGTCATTGCAATTAACTTCATATTTAGAAGAGATAATCCCGCCAAGTGCCACAGTGTACGTGAAGAAGTTACAAAAACGAAACATCGTATCCAGATATTTACAGCATAACCATATTGAAAATATTGAAGAATTTAACGTTCCAAATTTGAAAACGTTAAGGATGAGCCGTGGAAGATTTGGTCATTGTTTTATGCATATGGACAACCATTTTGCATGTGCCAAACAAAATGTTTTACTTATTCAGAATGCATTGTAATTTAAGTTTAATAAATTTTTTTTACTACTTGGTTTTATTATATAAATTTCTACAAAAACATAAATATTGGTACTAAACAAGTAGGTAGAAAATGCAGCTAAAAATATAGAAATAATTGAAAAACTCGCCCTTTTAAATTAGAATAAAAAGAGCTGGAAATCACAAGTCAGAAACGTAATAAAAATGGCTGGAAATTACAAGTCACAAACGTAAGTAATTACCGCACAAACAACGAAAAACACTATAGCCATACAACGCGTTCCTTTTGAATATATAATGGAAACGTAAACGGTAATTACCGCCTGGAGCAATTACGCGGTTAATAGATTTTAGAAAGTTGTATGAAAATTTTTTTCAAAATGAGCAGTATGGCTGACGGTAATTTTTAATTCCGGTAAATATAATTAATCAAGAAAGAATGCAGCAGGAGTCATCCACTTTCACTAATATAATTGCATTAACAATATGTTCAATGACAAATTTCAGCATGATGAAAAGCATGTCATATATTAATTAAAATAATGTTGAGAAAGGCTGATGTGATTGTTATAATAGACAGTACTGTATTAATTATTCACCGAACGAAACCAATTTACTTTTCTATTTGTACATTATCATTAAACAAACATTGGAATTTTTCGGTTGTTAGTAATTTCTTGTTTATGGTAAAATGTTTGTATTTTCAACTTTTAATTAATCAAAATTTTAGTTTCCAAAGCATGCAAGTTTCTAGCATATATTAGGGGTGACGGTTCAGATCAGGGCGTCGAGAGCAAGATCCATGCCTAGCGCTAAAAAAAAATACTTAGTTGAAAAAAACTTTTATCTGGATTAGATATAAAATCAAAGAGCAAAAACTTGGGGTACGAGGCTTTAACGGACATCCATAAAATTTGTAAAGGATAGTCCGATTTTAAAAATTCAATCGGGGTTAGATTGCGCAGAAAATTCTATATCACCTCCAATTAACAGATCACCCATAGTGTGAGTGTATGTTGGGTTGCAAACATTTAGGTGCCGAGAAACGCTGTCCGTGCATTGTATAGGTACGAATCTTTAACAGGGTGTAACTTTGCAAGGGGTGGTCCTATTTAAAATCTATTCACACATTTGGACTCCCTAGAAAAATCGAATATTAGTTGATCCCAAACAAGATATATTTATCTTAAAAGAAACAAGAAATAATCTTTTATATGTTCGCTAGAGGGTATGTGTGTAAACGGTTAGAAGTTGCCCCAATTTTAAATCGATTTGCAGATTCAGATTCTGAGTAAAATTCTAGATTAATTTTATGTATCGCATAGCTAAAAAATTTCTAACGACGGTTAGAAATCGCTGTCGGTAAAAAATTTAAAATGAGGGCAGCTCCCTGGGGGATGATGCTATCTAATAAATTCCTAAAAATTCAGATAGCTGAGAAAAATATAATATTAATTGACACCAAAAGAGGTACATTTATCTCGTGAGTGGAAATGTGGAGAAAAATTTATCTCGCAGAGGGTATGTGTGTAAAACGGTAAGGAGTGGTCCTATTTGATATCTATTTACAGATTCGGATTGTGCGTAAAATTCTACACTAATTTGATGTGTGGCATGGCTAAAAAAGTTATAAGGACGGGCAGAAATCCCTGCTGGTAAAAAATCTAAAAATGAGGGTAGCCCCCTGGGGAATGACGCTATCTAAAAAATTCCTAAAAATTCAGGTAGCTGAGAAAAATCTAATAATAATTGACACCAAACAAGATAGATTTATCCCGAAAGATCAAATGGTTAGTCGAAGAAAACTATTTGGTTCAGAATGATACCGGTAAAAATGCTTAAAATGAGGGTAAAAATCCCACAAGGAAGCAGGTTCACTTCCAAAGAATTTACATGTAAATTCCCATAAACAGGTGGATTCGGTGGATCCTATGAGCGGATCCCATAAGGTGGATTGGGTGGATTCGGTGGATTGGGCGGATTTCATAAGGTGGATTTTGCGCCAGGATCGGTTCCATCCTCTACTGTTGGTCTATTTCCGTTCCAAACTTCCAATTTAGCTTAAACTTTTCTGTTTAATTTTTATAAAAGAAAAATGTATTTTGGACTTATGTTAACGCCATTGTCAACTGCATATCCAACAAACATTTCTTATAATTCGTAGAAATTAAAAGATTATTTATAAAAGCCCTGGGACATAGATTCCCAGCTAGTATTTGTCATTTGTCACAATATAAACTTCATGCACCATTTTGTATAAACAACTGAACTAATCCAGAATGCTGGAAATACGTTCTCATTGCATTGATGCATATGCTTTAACAAGATGGTCTTCGGTCAGCTTAACTGGTTTTGACTATAATCAACTTACATTGGGTAACTAATCAAACATTTGTATTTAATAGCTAATTTCTATAGCCATGTATTTGATCATCACTTTAGTGCATTATCCCACAATTTTTATAATTTGCATGGACCTTAATAAACGCGAAATGGTTTATTTTTAGTTTATTTTCTGATGGTAGATATCGTATCTATTTTTGAAATTACTTGTTTTGTTGTAAGGCATCTATTGAATATCCATATCCACTCTTTTATAACAGATAAGTTCTATAAATGTCTAAACGACATTGCAGGTTGTAATTTAGGGTTGGACAAATTTAATAAGCAGTTATATAAATTCAGCCAAGAGATAAAAGATATCTATGGCTGGTGGCTTTATGCTTAAGAAAGTATCTCTGGCTATGTCAGTGAGTCCTACATTCCCATAAACACGAAAGTCACAAATCTTACTCAGAAAACAACATAAAACTGGGAATGATGCCAATTGACTACGCTAAGTTCAAAGCCCTCATCATTCTCCGAAATAGGAATACGTTTAATAGGAAATCGTTTCAAGGACTAAGCTCTTCCAGATCATGATTGGCATTCGTTCTAGTCAACCGTACGTAATCAGTTAACCCCGTTTTTCCTTAAAGAAAAAGCATTTTAAAACACTGTATTCATTATAAGTTTGCATAATTATGCTTTTTTACCATACAGCACGAGCAAATGCAGTACTTGTTTTGCCAAACTTTATTTGTAAACAATCTGCTCAAATACAGTTTGTGTAAACATCCAAGTATTGTCAAAGCCTTTCCATTTGAGTTCCGGAAAGTTAGCGGTGTTGTGTATCCGCTCCTTGCTGTTATTTCAGCAAACAATTTGTATCTGAAAGCATTCGGAAAAGTTACAGCGGTTACACTTCTGCAATAGAGTTTCATGGCTTTACTTAAACTTTGCGTTATTAAAACATAGGGAGAAATTCTGTGGTTGCAAGAAGTCTTGTTTTTTGCTCCAGTTTTTATGGAGCGATCTTGTTATGCGTGGAATTCTTTGTAGTTTTTCAACTCACTTTTAAACTTACAAAGTTTTTTTTAGCGTTTGAAATATTATACTGATATCCATGTTTGACATAAGACCGAAGAATTGTAAATGCTTGTTATGTAAACGTGAGTAAGGAGAAATTGTAATTGTGATGTTCTCTTCACATGGATAATACGTTTAATAAATGCTTTTTGAGTGATCTTACTGGTCTGCAAGCATTGTGTTCCATTTCCAACTGCCGACTACTGTAGTTTTTAGCTAGAGCAATCAGAAAAACACTCCATATTTCGACGCTCTGAAAACATTTTTCTCTTAAATTGCAAAAATATTAAGCAGGTAGAGGATACCGATTGAAGCACAGCCCACTGCCGCCGCTTCGATGTTATATCCACGATTTTCGTCTCAGTCGAATCTTAAAAGCTTCCCCGGAAATTTTCAAGCTTGTCACATGACATTTCTCAAAAAATGGAGGTTCGGATTACGATTTTGATGATACAATTAATGTTGGTTTAATCCTGAACTCGATAGTGGTGCTGTATTTTACCTTCTACTTTGGACCGCTGATATACAGCTTCGCAGCAGTGATTCACTGAGCCCTGGCAATTATTTCTAAATCTTTTTAATAATTTCTTATGGCTACACAAGCCTTCTAAAAAATATTTGATTCAATGACGGAAAATTTATAAATGCATCTTGTTAGATGTAGTTCAGCTAAAATAAATTGCACACGGGCTGTTAATCAAATTACAGAAGGAACTACCCGTGTACTAACAAATAAATAAGTATCGTTATTTCTTTAGATTTATATGTAAAGACTAGTACAACGGGACGAGTTTCTAAAAATATTTATGATAACAATAAGTTAAGCGCTGGCAGAGAATTTAGTTTACTATACCTTTAATCCCATGTGAATAAAAAAAAAATTGTTCAATGGTGGAGGGGAGAGCAAAATGTTTTGCAGTTTATTATGCAGCTGGTTTTAAACAACAAACAATATGATATATATTTTTTATTTATACTTATTCTGCGTCACTCTATCTTAGGCACTACCACAATGTTTGTTTGAACCAGCTCTCCGCTCTTTCTTAACTTTAGCCAACTCTTTAAGTTCTCTGCAACCATTTCTATCTAGGGCTTTTTTGAACTAATTTATATATTTCGTCTGTATGCTTTACCTGTCGCTCTCTATCACTATTTTAATCTTCCGGCTTACATCAAAATATCACCTACCACGCTGTCGGGGTTTCTTATACACTTACGTCTAAGCTCTATAATAACTTTTAGAACCTTTCCAGTACAAACTTTATATATATATATATATATTATTCCACCCCCCCCTTTTTTCTTTTTTTAATACTTTACTTTATAAACTTTAAAAATGTGTACACCTAAAGCACGCCCGTATTTGCACAGTTTGGTTGGTTCTTTTATTTAATATTTATTGTAATGCCTCGACTCTATAAAACTCTTAATCTCAGGGTATTCAAACTACTTATAGTGGATTCGTTATAAGTAGATGTGCTACGTCCAACCAAAGTGCACTCTTTTGTTTTCTACTAAATTTGCTACTCTACTTTTGTATATGCCAAAATTTATAAAATGATCAAAGTTGCTATGTGCCAAATTAATTTTCAACCAAAATTAAAATGACCAAAATTTTACGTATTATAAAATGTTTTTAAACACTCACCTGGTCTATACTTCGTTGATGCCTCGGTGAATCCTGGCACAAAATCCTAATCCTCGTATGCGTCCTTACAATGATGTTCTCAATTTGTCGTGCTGTATCCAGGTATCTTCTAATTCTTAACTGTTCCCCAATAGCTGAAATGATTAACCCAAATTTAGAATTTTGAAAAAAACTAGTGCTATAACTTCCCTCTGTACTAATCTCCACTTCAAATCCTTGTTTTCGCTCAATGCTTCTGCTGCCTTTAACCCGCTCCAATATCCAACTCGTATCTTTGTTTCCACTCAATGCTCCTGCTGCCTTTAACCCGCTCCAATATCCAACTCGTATCTTTGTTTCCGCTCAATGCTCCTGCTGCCTTTAAATCACACTCCAATATCCACTTCAAATCTGTATAACCACTTTCCAACTCCAATATTTTACCGTCGCACAATTACTACTCTTTACCTTATACTTTCGCTTATTTCTTTACCGCTTTTAAATGAAACTCATTTAAAAAAAAATTACCTTTATTTTCTTTTTCAAAATATAAGCACAGTTCTGAAAACACGTCTATTACAAACTTTGTTCGAAAATAATCTCTGAAAACACGTCTTTTACAAAATCGTTTCGAAATATTCTGCCTTGTTTATTCTCTAAGGCGACCATGTTGATTCTCTATTCGCCTACTACATCCTAAAGTTCATCACAAATAGTCAAGTCCGTGTCGCACATACCCAAATTCATGTCTTTATACAATTTCATAATTACACTAAATTCTAATATATGTCCTAAATCTTTACATTCAACCAATCACATTTTACGATGTTTTAACTAATAATTTTGGGTTTACAAATATCGTCCAAACGTTGATTCTATAGAAAATGAAACCAAAATAATTTACACTTGACCCTAGATGCATGTTGATAGTGAACATTTATAGACGCATCCGGCTTTTGGACGGCAAATGTACTTTCAAAGGCTTTTTTAAAATTCAACTCGGTATAAACCCTTGAGCATTTCACATCTTAATACGCCACTTAGTCATTTTAATATTTCCTTTTGGCACTGAATTTCAACTACTATATTTAAATGGCATTTTAGTGTACATAAAATACGGTAAACATACATTTTTAAGTTTATGTGATCGATTATGTGGATTATTTTTGTTTGGCATATACTATCTTAGTAGCTCCCTTAGACATTATAATATATATATATATATATATATATATATATATATATATATATATTATTGTATAGTTAAACCTATACGATCGTGCCCCAGCGTCGGGCCGTAATAATTTATTGTGGTTAAGGCTCTAACTACTCAAGCCCCTCTGTTGGGAAGCCATAATTCTTGTATTAATCGCGCCCCACTAATTGGGTGCCATAATTTAGTGATGTTTTTGATCGAATCTTGCCCTCGGCTACTCCTAACAATTCCTCGGCTGCTCCTAATAATGTTTCTTCGTACCTAATTTCGTGTATAATATTGACACCTACCTGTTACATCCAAAACCTCCTATCCATATACTCATGCTAAAACCTAAATAGACATTTACACCAATCATGCACTCAAAAATAACTCAATTGACCAAATATATCACACTCTATTTACATTAGATCTATAGTACATGTTTTTAAAACATCATTCCTTTAGGTACATCCATAAAGTTCAATAATTTTATAACGATAATCATGCAAATTGATAACCATTTAAACTCATATTTTTATTTAAAGTAAGAGGGCATTCCTCATCCCTTACATTACCCTTTTGTCCCAGCATTAGCTCATAATAAAACTTCTACAACTGTGCATATAAATTTCCTGCACTACCAAATATCAATAAACCCTCAATACCTCTTTACAACTTTTGGTTATCTGTAAATTCATTAATTATTTTTAAAAATCAATTTTCTTTTAAAGTCTCATAAATGCCTGTTCATAAAATATCAAATAATAATAAAACACATCAAATTCAAATCCACATAATCACAAACACCATAAAAATGTTCACCACTCAATGTTCTATTCTATCGCATACCTGGTTTTGAACTTCTAAGTGTGCTCCACCATCAAGCTCTTTGAAGATGCTGCCCTCTAGTAGCTACTCAGTCCATCAGCAGTCCATGCATACCGCTATGCTTAATTTGCATTCCAAAAATTCCAATCTCGAAACTTAACTTTTATTATTCAAATCTCGCTTTTTTGTATCATTCAAACACTTTCAAACTTTAATTTTTGTGCATTCCAATACCAACTTAACAAGCTTTGTACTTACGTACCACTTTAACGTTTTACCACAAAGATGATTTTAGCTTCTACATAAACTTTTATTAACTTGCACTAGTTCACGAATGCTGGATGAAATCTCAACGAAAAAGCAATAGCAAAAGAGCAAAAGAGACTGAGACTCCTCTATGCCAGTGATTATATAAGTAAAATTCGCCCCCACCTGTTTTAAATTGGCACGTATACTTGTATGCCCGTTCCTATAAGTCCGGAAAATTCTTTTTAACCGTCCTGCAGTTCATCGAAAAAGCTTTAACGTATCTCAAATTTTGTAAATTTTTATAACAAACATCACAATACTCGGAAAATCGTTTTAAACTGGCACTCCGTTGTCTGAACTTCGCCTCTATGTCTTTATTCATCAACTCCTCCAACTTGAACAAACATCTCTCATCTCCCTTGTACCTATAGTTTTATCTCACACGTACGCTTCCACCAGCTTGATCTCTGCCCTTCTTGTACAATTCACACCAATCACCTCGTTTGGCTCTATTTCCCACTTTTTAACAGACTTGCATTTGCTTTTAAATATCCTTGAAATTATCGATTTTTTTAGGTCTCCTAACAATACTGCCTCCTGAATTATATATAGGCATCCTCTTGCACTTAATACACTTTTATTCTGTCTTGGTCTTTCGATTGGCTCCTTACTATACCACCTTCAAGATTAAAATCAAATTTACCAAGAACTGTTATTTCACCTTCGTTATTTTGTTTCAACGTGTCGGATTTTACGTTTTAGAACAGAAATGTTGCTTTAACACCTGTTCCACGCTTTTAGACTTTTATATAATTACTTCACCTTCACTACAAATTTAAATACGTTAGAAAGATTTTATTCCAATTATTATTTATTCTGCTCTAGGTTTATACAAATATTATGTTACATTATCCTTGGCTAAATTCCACTGATCCTACATTATTATACACTTCTTAAGTTAAAAATTCTCCAACACCTTAACTAAATAAATTTGTCTTCCCTTATAAAATCCACACATCAATTTTATTTATTGTATTGGCGCAGGTAATTGTTTTATGTTCGCAATTAATTTAAATTAGAAAGGGTACTACTCCCACTTGCAAGATTAAAAAATCGACGTTCCATAGTCAAATGCTGTAAAATACATAACTGCTCCAATTGTTTCTGCACGTTCCCGTACCTTCGTATTTCTTCCGAAAAGTTATTGTAATTTTTTATGTAAGATGGCATCACGCGTATTCTTAAAATTAAAAAAAAAGTAGAACGACCTCGACAACAAACTTGGAACTTCGTGCATACTATCCGAAAGCATTAGCACTGTACTTTTCAAACATTTGTCGAAATGTCGAATGTTTTACGCATGTATTTTTTAATGGTCGCGAAAATGCTTAGATTTACTGAAAAATTTGTTCTTTCTTGCACTCGTAGCTTGACGGCTTTCTCGCACTGCGCGTTCGGCTCTCATAAATTGGAATTTAAAATTTGCTATCTGGCTGCAAAGTTTGACATACGTGACATTACTGTACTGTGCGCTCAATATCGTTAATCATGGATTGCCCCCATACATGATCTGGCCACTAATTTTGACCTTAAAACACCACTATGATTTTCGTGAATTAAATTTAGGACTTTTGATTGCAAGGATTTCGGAATAACAACCCTATCTACATACATTAAACAATTGTTTATAACGGTTAAACTATAGCGTATTTTGAACCAATATTTATATTCTGCTGTGCAATGGGACGGCCACCCCATTTTTACAAACTGAACTGTTTTTGATAATTCAGGATCATGTTCTGAATGTTCGGCTACCTCGCCTAATGCTATTAGAGGAGTAGATAAATATAGAAAATGACAATAGTTTTCCACTACTACATCTGTACTAGGTAACCTCCACATAGCGTCGGCATGAGGAATATTACTACCCTTTTTAAATTCTATTTTATAGTCATAAGCCGGCAGTGTAATTGCCCACCGTATTAACCGACATGCTGCCGTGGCAGGTATATTTTTTTCTCTCAGAAAATATAGACTTCAGCGGCTCATAATCCGTAAAAATTGTAAATTTTCGACCGTATAAATATGAATGAACTTTTTAATCCCAAACATTACTGCTAATGCTTCCTTGTGCAATTGACTATAATTCCTCTGTGCCTTTAATAAGATAGCTAACTTAAATGCTATTGGGATGAAACTTCCATCCACTACATGACTAAGTACTGCACCTACTCCGTACTGCGAACTATCTACAGTTAGCGCGAGAGCCTTTCGCGGATCAAAGAATGTTAACAGCGACTTCTCTGTTAGTACACTCTTACTTTTTAGAAACGCAACTTCACACACTGCTGACCAATGAAATGGCTCACCTTTTCGCAGTAATTTATATAAAGGTTCTAATAAGTTTGGACAAATTTCATGAAGTTCCTATAAAACGTTAACATTGCCAAATATGACTTTAATTTCGAAATATCAGTGGGTGATGGACATCTTAGAATTTTGATTATTTTTTCTTTTGACGGTTGCTTGCTTTTAATATGGAATCCTAGAAAATTTAATGATTCCACAAAGAACAGACTTATATTGACATTGATTTTTACATTAAAATTATTTAATCTTTGCAAAACCTCCTTTGAGGTCTTTTACATGTTTGTTCACTGTCACCCCCAATTAGAATATCATCTAAATAGGCGAAACAGTTTTCAATTCCTTCTACTATTTGGTCCACTACCATTTCAAAAATGGCCGGACTCGACGCTAATATCCAAAGACAAGTGTTTTATACACATTAACAACATTAATTGTATTTACTGCAAGCACATGTTGGCTCTCACTATTTACCTGCACTGCAAATATGCTTGTGACAAATCTAATTTACATAACACTTTTGCTCCTGCAAAATTATTAAAAAATTCATCGATACGCGGCAATGGGTATTGATTAACCTTAATTTGAGGATTTCCTGTTTTCTTCAAGTCGACACAGAGTCATAGTGACTCGTCTTTTTTTGGCATACAAACCAACGAACTAGCCCATTTACTAAAATTTCTTTTTTCTATTATACCTTCGGACTCTAACCTACTTAATTCTGACTTAACTTCCTCTCGCAACGCATAGGGTACAGTATAAGCTTTTTGAAACACTGGTTTTGCATCGAGTTTTAACTGTATATTAACTTCAAATGTTTCTATAGGTTTATTATTATCTAACTTTAAAAATACTCGCGGGTATTTTAATATTAGCTTCGAATAATAGTTTTGCCTCTCGCCCCCATTGGCAATTGGTCTATTTGTTATGAGTTCTTCATTGACAATATTTGCTACTCCTAGTTGGCTATCAACCCTAACATAATTGGTATCCGGTTTATTTTTAAACAAATCACCCCAACCTGGATACAAAATGGACAACCAATTTCGACCTAATATTGCTTCACAACTTAAATTTTCAACTATAGCTAATGGTAAGTTGAATATTTGTCTATGTTTTGATACATTAGTTAAACAATAACCAATAGTTTTTAGCCTGCTGCCGTTTGCAGCAGCTAGCTAACCTATGAAAGGCACCAATGCTTGTTTATAAAATATTTGATTAAATTTACTAAGAGAAAGTATCGACATAACAGACCCTGTATCTATCAAAAAATTAACAATATTATTGTTTATGACTAAGTTTACAGTACTCGCTCCTTGTTTCACAAAGTGAAATGTATCTACTTGATTACAATGAACAAAATTAATATCCAAGCTATCTTTATAATAAAATTGTTTAACATTACCTCTAGCGTTGTTTTTTGTATGACAAACCTTACTGGTATGTCCTTTTTTTCCACATGAAAAACAAGACCAATCTCTTGTTGGACAATCACGAACTTTGTGCGATGAATGACAACGATGACATCTCTTGTATATTTCCTTCTCCTTGGATGGACTTGACTCTCGCAACCATTGTGAAGACGTACTAGCATTACCATTTTGTTTTTGATTTTTTTCTCTGCTCATTGACCGACGAAATTTTTGTTTTCCCTTTGACTGATTAGACTGAATTGATAACGTAGCATTTTGCTGACTGGACGATGTTTTAATAGGTGACCTTTCGACGGCTTCATATTCTAATACTAATTTTACTGTATTTTCCCCTGAGAAATCGTCTTTTGTGACAACATTTTTTTAAACAATTGATTATGTTGTTGACTTAAGCTAGATACCAAGCGATCCCGCAAGGCTTCTGATAAAAATTACCAAAATTACATTCACTTGATAAATTTCGTAACGCAGAAATATATTCTGCGAGTGAATCAGTTTCTAACTGTTAACGACAATAAAATTTATAGCGATTTGCTATTTGACAATCTTTAGGTGAATAAAAATCCCTAAGTGCTTGTTCGCGTTCCTTAAATGTTGTATCCTTTATCAACACAGGTGCTATACAATCATGTAATACCTTAAATATTTCGGACGGTAAAACTACGCACAATAAGTTGACTTCTTGATCACTTGGAGTGCTTGCCAGATGGTAATACATTTGTAATCTTTCCAAATATGAAATTATATCTTCATTATTTTTATCAAAGACTGGACATGGAATTAATTTTGTTGACTTTGATGATGGACGTTCTGTACTTTTAAATGTACTTACGGTACCCTTCCCGTAGTATCTCCCAGCACAACAAAATTGTTTTAAATTCCTTGACGACGAATTTTTAACAGAATACTTAATTATTGGATACACTTGCTTTATTATCTACAGCTGGTGTACTCCATATTGGTATAGACTTTCGCTTCGACTTTTCCTTAATTTTATAAATATTTTTTTGGCACGTAAGCTCGTGCTTCTCGTCGCCTAATATTGCGTTACGTACTCCTACGGTGTAATAAAACATAGATCATAACCTTTTATTAGTACGCATAAGTATTTAACGTAGACAGGATATACATAACAAAGCACGTCCATACTACGTATATACCGTGGCCAGTGGTTCGGTTCCCCACTATCGTGACATCGACATCTTATGCTCATTAGACTTAATAATATAGATTCACAACAGGAACTTCACATTTTGAGAAAAATTTGTCTTTACAAACGCTGAATTAGGATCTTGGGTACTATTGTTTTAAAGCATCAGCTTTAGTACCAGTTTTAGTGTCACCGTCTTCAGCAACTAGGTGATTGGCCTTACACACTGCTAGCATTTTTTTAACTTATATTTCCAAGCTTTCTTTCGCTTCTACTGGCTGCACGAATTGATTGAGATGATTTTTACAGATTCTGCACACTAATTCTTCTTCCACGACATTGATTTCATCACAGATAACATACAGAGATATGTTACGTTTATAACAACTATGCGCGACTAATGTCCTTTTGAAACAAATAGTACAAGGTAGAGTTTCTTCTGGCATTGAATTTTCTTGAGATGGTTTGCTGTATCTCTTTCCTGAATCTGTGATCTAGTAGTAAAAGTGGATATATTTTCGATAGAAGTGGATGTATCTTCGAAGTTCTCTGTTGCTACCACTTGTTGTGAAGCATGGAGTTCCCTATCTTCTCTTCATTCCGCACCGTGTGAAGTATGAAGTATATCTTACGGTATGATGAGGAAAAGCCAACTTTAGAGAGGTAACCAAGCATCGCTTCATATGTACTCCATTTAATTCCAGATCCTTTATGAAGTATACAAATTTTATTTCCTCGCTCCACTTAACGGTCGTGTGTTCAATCAACCGGATAGTCAGCATATTCTCGATATCTTGATTGCCTCGTTCAACACTGCCCTGGCTCTGGCTATGCCTCGGCTTGCATTGAACTATTTTTAGTTCTGACCACATTTCTTTTAGGCTTTCCATAATTTGATTGCAAAACTCGCGACCGGTGTCAGATCGCAAAATACACGGAACCCGAGAAGAAATGTCTTAAACAATGTATACGATTTCATCGGCACGTTTACACGCCAGTGGTTTTCAAAACCACAAATTTTGTCAAGCGGTCTTGGTACATAAGAACAGTTCAGTAGAAGTGATCATTTTTTTTGACATCAACTATTGGTTTTATATGTTTACTATCTAAATGAAAGTAGAGAAAGACAAAAGAATTGTTATATTAGGAATTTGCTGTAATTGACTTAAGATTAACTTATAATTGAATTGAATTGAATTGAAACGTCTTTATTATTAAACTAAATATACATTATGAGATATAAAGTTATGATACAAACTGCATCAAGCGCGATTGGGGCCATTAGGCATACAGCTGTACTCTTGAATAAGGTAAAAAAATAATAATAAATAATAAAAAAAATCACTACACACACGCACACACCCTCACACGAACGCACCCTGCACCCCACATATGCGCACACACACACACACACACACACACACACACACATGCACACACAACTCTCTCTCACACATACAAACCCACGCACACACTCATCGAGCATCAGTTTAGGAAAATGCACTTACCTCTACACCTGAAAGTTTAAAAGATGTTCCTGCAAGAGTTTACGAAAACGTTGCACGGTCGGAGCCTGCCTAATATCAGGAGGAATAGTATTCCACAAGAGGGAACCGGAAACAAGAAAAGACAAATGGAATGTATGGGTATGGTGTATGGGGATAGATAGCAAGTCATCTCGCCTAGTGTTATAGTGGTAGTTTAATAACAACATAATATGGAAAGATACAATCTAAAATGGTTATATTCTATATTTGCTTACCTAACGCGAACATCGATAATATTACTCTTCCCTCCCTAAGTTAGAAAATAGTGGTTCTGCTGTTTTCGGTTTTAAAACTACATTTTTCTTAAATCTAAGTTTTCCAGGTTTTACATAAATTATAATAGAAACTACACTTAAAATAAGAAGTATTGAGAAAGATGTGTTAATCCAGGAAAATGATGTCTTCAGGATCTCCTATGTCTATATGTTGCAAGTTTTCTGCCAATAATTTCAGATGTTTAATCTTCTCACTGTCGATTTCTTGTAGTTGCATTGGACGGTGATTTGCTCGCGTTTCATCAAACGTTGTGTTGAATTTGGGTAGTTGGTATACACATTCTTCGTGTATAGTATCTTCAGGGAAGAACATTTTTCCGTTTATTTTTATTGGACATTTTTCTATTGATATAACACTAGGTGTTTTAATTTTAAAAAGTCCTTCAGTGTTGCATCGTGATTGTATAATAATGCTTTTTGCAGGGATTACCAAAATATATCCAGCATTTATTTGAATTATTGTGGAGTCTGAGAATTGAATTCGAGTACTTTGGCATGTATTTTCTCCGGTAATATTAAACTTGCAATGCAAGGTTGACTTTTGCGTAGGTTGTGTTGCTGACAATAGTAAAAGGTTTCTACTTCTGGGCATCTCTCCATAGTGGTCCAGTAGTATTCGTCGTTTATCAGCAAGTAAGGTTGTTCTGGATTTATGATTAGGTTGGAAATAGGTATTGGGTATAATTGGAGGTATTTAAATTGTTCTGATATGACAGGAGTATGAATTTTAAACAATATCAAGTTATTATGAATTGTTACATGTGTAACATACTGTTTTAATAAGCTCTAATAGTTCTAGTATTCCTAAAAATAGTTAGTTTCTAGTTTAATTTTAGCATGCTAATTATTAGAATTGTAGCGGCTGCAGGATCACCCAAGTAGCTTCTCAGCGAAGTTCCCAGAAAGATCTAATCCAAGAGTTAATCAATTTTTCTAAAGGCACTTACTTTAAGGGCACTAAACATGTCAAATTAGTCCATATCTATGATTAGATGTCAATCATGCTTTAGGATCCTATTTATGTCAGGGTGGTCTGAAGCAATTTTTCAATTAGCTGAGCACTCAACTAAAATCAATTCTGAGAGCTACGGTTGTGGTTATCTTAGGCATTGACAGTTTTAATTAAAACTAAAGATTTACGACCGGCGCATCCTAAGTCGAGTAAGAGCGTCAAGAAAGGGGTTATTTTTCAATTAACCAAAATGTATATAAGGAGGCCAGCCGGTGGGAATCGGGGTTGTTTATTTCCAGACGCGTTAGAGGTTAAAGCTAACGGTTACTAGTGATGTGTTTATTTCTCTGCAGTCAAGTGCGGGCCGTTATGTTTTACGTTATTTATTTCTCTGAGTAAGTAATTAGTATATGGATATTACTATGAACTCAAGGCTGTGTTATGCAGCATAAGTCAGTTATTTGTTTAAAAACAGTATTTGTCGACTTCCATAAAATACAATTCCGGGTGAATGCCCAGTTCAAGTAAATTGATCCGTTTGATTATTGCTTTGGAGACCGCATCGTTTTAGAATGGTCTTCTATTATATTGTGTTTCGACGGTGTCAGAGGCCGTTAATCACTAATCCACGAGACTACCTGAGAATGCAAAGCTCAGGCCCGAAGTCAAGTTACGGTACTATTTGACCCTTGAGAAGGTCGTATTTTTCATGGTGTAGATGACCCCGTGGTTAAAAAGGGTCGTCGCACTATGCAAGTTAATTAGAATAGGGTAGCATTAATAAATTTTTGTTATTGGGGTGTGTACACCTAGAACTGTATCTATTCAAAATATGTTTGTTAGTTAAGTTTAGTTAAGTTGTGTTTGTGCTAGCCGGAGACTATAAGTGACTTATTTTCTGTTCTGCCATTTTGGTTCATCGCCCACGAACAAAGTGCGACGAGAGCTATTACCGCGATTGGTCCATGGGCCGTTTAATTCCCATGGTGGCGCCCTTTTGTACATAAGGTTATTTACTTTATATTTTGTTATGCATATGTAATTAGTTGAAGTTTTAGTTAGTAGCTCGTTCAATAAAACAATCGAATTTTCGTCTCAGTGTGTTTGTTTAATGAATCCCCTTCACCGACTGCTGCAGCTTGCGAGGCAACGTCCCGAAACGTGAGGGTACGATGGTGTTAGAGGTCCTGTTATTTATTATTTATTGTTAATTGGATACCCTCATGCGGTAGGTAAATATTAAAATTACACTGGCGCATTAACGTGGTTAAAATTGTAATTATGGTAAACAACACACGGACGAATTTTTAGATTGTTTTGTTTTTATTTAGTGTTAGGCAGAATTACAGTTTAATATTAGTGATTTAGGAACAAGTTTCGTTATTGTTGGCTTTTACCTTTTAGTTAGTCATGTATGTGGTAGAAGCTTTAAGAAGCGATGAGCTTCGTTATGAACTTTAATTAGGAACGTTGAACCAACAAAGTTAAGTGTGTTAGAAAAGCGAAAATTATTGCGTAGAAAACTCATTGTTGAGAAAGTCGACAGTAATGTTTTTCTAAGTATGAGAAAATTGAAATCGTTCAAAAGGACGAAATTGAATTATTAAAACTTAAGATTTTTGAATTAGAAAACTGTTTAAATTCTTTTACCATTCTTCCTAAAAGGACAGAATATATTAAACTTAACACGAGATTAATGCATGTAACACAGAGACTAAATTATGTCAATTTCGATATTGAATTTTAGAAGTACACAAAGAACTGCATTCCAAATGCATTAGAGCTTTTGAGATTTTAGAACAGGTAAACGGGGAAAATGAGATTAATGATAACCCTCTTTATTGTTCGGCTAGCGGTAATAAAAATCCTACAATAACACCAACAGCAGAGGGTTCATGCCCTGGAGCATCAGCGGTTTCTTCCATTAATACCCCATCGGTCTCGATTTCTAGTAATGATTTAGGTACGCTAATTAAGTCCTTGAATAAAACAACGAAATCAGTCCCGATCCACAAGTGGGGATTACAATTTTCGGGTGAATCTGATTCTATATCGGTTTTAGATTTTATTCAACGCGTCAAAGAACTGCAAGTTGCAAGAAAAGTTTCGTCAGATGACCTTTTCGAAGGGGCTATTGATCTTTTCACCAGTTCAGCACTGGATTGGTATAGAGCAACGCGGTGTACAGTAAATTCATGGGAACAATTAATTTTTAAATTGAAACAAGATTTTCTTTCAGCCGATTATGCAGAGAATCTTTTAATGTTAATTAAATCCAGACGGCAAGGCGCCGATGAATCACCTACCATTTATATTTCAAAGATGGTAAATTTATTTTCTCAATTAGAAGAGTCCATTTCAATCAGGGAACAAATAAAATTATTAAAAGAAATTTACAGACTTTTTATGCCACGCAACTGGCGTTAATTGAAGTGACTGACATTTCCCATTTGATTTCTCGTTGTAAGCTTTTAGAAGACATTAAGCCTACACATTTTATTAAACAGGAACATTCGGATTCTGCCAACGTACCAGTTATCTTAGAACGTCAAGTTCGACAGAGTTCATTTTCTAATAATAATTTACCACGGTCCGGCGTTTCGAATTATTTTAAAAACACAGCAAAATTTTCGACTATTTGTTTCAACTGTAAAGACGAGGTCACTCGTTTCATACTTGTCCGGAGAAACGCGGAATATTTTGTTATTCTTGTGGGCAGTTGGAAGTTACGTCCACAAATTGTCCAAACTGCTCAAATAATTCAAAAAACTAAGGACAGGAAAGCGCGTAGTCAGCCGTTGCTTTTCTTCGTTTAATAATATTGCTGCTGACAAAAGACGTGGTCGGATTGGTTAGTAAAGTTAAGAATTTTGTAAATCATCTAAGGTTTTCAAATTTTTATAAAGTAAAAGATGATACAAGACCTTATATCAATATCGAGATATTTAAGGAAACTTATACTGCACTGTTGGATTCCGGCGCGAATACCTCTATTTTAGGCAGACATGGTTTGTGTTTATTGGATAAATATAAGTTAGAATTAATTAAAAATGTAAAAACGTCTATATTAACAACCGCGGATGGCACTGCACAATCAATTTTAGGTTCAATTAATTTGCCCTTGACTATAAACGGGGTTACTCGGTCTTTAAATGTTTTAGTTTCCGACTCAATAGAGTGTACCCTAACGTTAGGGATTGATTTTTGTCAATTATTTGAATTGAAAGTAGATTTTTCAAAAAATGAATTTTATGCTCATTCTGCGGAAACGAATAAATTAAATTTCATTAAAGTCATGGCCGATTTAAATGAAGACCAGAAATTTGAATTAAACAAGGTTATTTCTTTATTTCAATCCCTGGATCGTCCTACCTTAGGCCGAACCACTAAAATTTCACATCATATTACAACGGAAGACGTTGAACCAATTAAACAAAGGTATTACCCATTATCACCGGCGATGCTGGAACATGCTAATAAAGAAATTGATGCAATGCTTGAACAAGGCATTATTAGCCCAAGCAATAGCCGTGGAACTCCCCATGCTATTAGTAAAGAAAAAGCAAAAGGTGAATTTCGTGTATGTTTTGACGCTAAACGATTAAATTCAATTACAAAAAGACGCGTATCCCATTCCGTTTGTAAATGACATTCTTGATAGATTACGCAATGCGAAATATCTCAGTTCAATCGATTTAAAAAGCTTTCTGGCAATTGCCCTTGAGTGACGAAAGCAAGGAAAAACAGCCTTTACTGTCCCAAGGCGCGGATTATTTCAATATAATGTAATGCCGATGGGTTTGGCCAATGCTCCAGGCACATTACAGAGGCTCATGGACTCTATTTTTGATTTTCATTATCCCAATCAGTATTTGTTTATTTAGATGATATAATTATTATTTCAAGCACATTTAAGGAGCATATTAGAATTTTGAACGAAGTGTATGAGAAGTTGAAAGGCGCTAATTTAACAATTAACAGTTCAAAATGTGAGTTTTGTAAACCAGAGTTACAATATCTGGGATATATTGTGAATAAAGATGGTCTCCGAACTGACCCAGCAAAATTGACGCAATTGTAAATTTTCCTCAACCCAAGACAGCCACTGAAATAAAACGTTTCACCGGTATGTGTTCTTGGTATAGGCGTTTTGTTTTGGATTTTGCCACAATTATAGCACCTATTAATGATTTACTAAAGGGAAAGAGAAAATCGCAAGCGATTAAATGGACGGACGAGGCTCTTATTTCGTTTGAAAAAATTAAAGATGTTCTTACAAAGGCTCCTATTTTAAGGAGTCCTGACTTTTCGAAAGTTTTTTCTTTACAATGTGACGCCTCAAATTACGGCGTAGGTTGTGTTTTAACTCAGGGAGAAGGAGACGAAGAACATGTAATTGCTTATGCTTCTCGCAGTTTAAATTCAGCAGAGAAAATTATTCAGTCACAGAACGGGAACTTTTGGCGGTGTGTTTTGCTATTCAAAATTCCGACCATATATTGAAGGAACTCATTTGAAGGTCATTACGGACCATCATTCTTTAATTTGGCTCCACAACTTAAAAGATCCTGCGGGACGTTTAGCTAGATGGAGTGTGAAACTCCAACAATTTGATTTCGAAGTTATCCACAGGAAGGGTAAATTTAATGTGGTACCAGATACATTATCCCGAGCTCCTAGTGGAGCCTATGCTATTAATTCTTTAAATTTTTCTTTACACGAGGTCGAGGATTGGTACAAAAACATGTTAAATAATATTAAGGAAAAGCCAGATCTATATCCCGATTGGAGAGTAGAAGATGATAAAATGTATAAGTTTATTCCGAATAATTTGAATATCAAAGCCAATTTAATTGAGTGGAAGTTAGTAGTGCCGAAATCATGCCGTGCACAAATTTTAAAAGAATGCCATGATGATCCAGTTTCGGCCCATTTGGGTGTATTTAAAACATATACAAAAATCAAAGAGCTCTATTACTGGCCTAAAATGCGGTCATATATTTCTAAATACATTAGTAAATGTGTTACGTGCTGCCAAAGCAAATCCAGCACGTTCAACCATTATGGTTTTATGGGCAAAGTGAAAAAAGTTTCATTTCCGTTTCAATGTTTGTCGATTGATTTAATGGGGCCCTTTCCGCGCTCGAAATTGGGGAATACTTACCTTTTAGTTGTTACTGACTGGTTTACAAAATTCACTTTATTGCATCCCATGCGCAGCGCTTCAACAAAACAAATTTGTAATTACCTGGAAAATTTTGTATTTTTGGTATATGGGGTACCTCAAATTTGTATGATAGATAATGGCCCCAATTTAAAAGTAATTTATTTTCCAATCTCATGACAAATTATAAAATACCTTCGGTTTGGTTTAACGCCAGCTACCATCCTCAAGTTAATTATGTAGAACGCGTTAACAAGGTAATTGGAGCTGCCATTCGCAGTTACATTCAAGATTCTCATAAGAATTGGGACGATAATATTCACAAAATTGCCCATGCGCTTCGTAATGCTGTTCATGAATCCACAAAATATTCCCCAACATTTTTAGCTTTTGGACGCACGGTTCCTCTGTCCGGGAATTCTATAATAAATTAAAGGATTTAAATCCAGAGGATCTAGCAATTGATACTCGAGAACAATTGGTTCAAGACCTTAATGAATTATCGCCCATCTTTAAAGAAGTTCAGAAGAACATACATTTGGCGTATGAACGTAATACGCACTCGTACAATTTAAGGCGCAGACCATTAAATTTCAAAGTAGGGGATTTAGTGTGGAAGCGCAATTTTATATTATCAGATGCTTCTAAACATTTCAATAAAAATTAGCCCCGAAGTTCCTAGAAGCAAAGGTGATGGAAGTTTTAGGTTCTACCACTTATAGACTATCTTCCATGGACGGAAAACCGCTAGGGTGTTCCACGTCAAGACCTAAAACCTCACTAATATTTTATTTTTCCAATTTTTATTTTTCCTTCCGCCAATTTTCTGAAAAGACTCAGTTGTCTTAAAGCATAATTGCGGTTGGAATGTGTTAATTTCTACATTTTTTTTTTTTTTTTTTCAATTTTCTTGAAATTCCTAAGAGCAATTTCAATTTTTCGAGGGGGGCTGTGTAACATACTGTTTTAATAAGCTCTAATAGTTCTAGTATTCCTAAAAATAGTTAGTTTCTAGTTTAATTTTAGCATGCTAATTATTAGAATTGTAGCGGCTGCAGGATCACCCAAGTAGCTTCTCAGCGAAGTTCCCAGAAAGATCTAATCCAAGAGTTAATCAATTTTTCTAAAGGCACTTACTTTAAGGGCACTAAACATGTCAAATTAGTCCATATCTATGATTAGATGTCAATCATACTTTAGGATCCTATTTATGTCAGGGTGGTCTGAAGCAATTTTTCAATTAGCTGAGCACTCAACTAAAATCAATTCTGAGAGCTACGGTTGTGGTTATCTTAGGCATTGACAGTTTTAATTAAAATTAAAGATTTACGACCGGCGCATCCTAAGCCGAGTAAGAGCGTCAAGAAAGGGTTATTTTCAATTAACCAAAATGTATATAAGGAGGCCAGCCGGTGGGAATCGGGGTTGTTTATTTCCAGACGCGTTAGAGGTTAAAGCTAACGGTTACTAGTGATGTGTTTATTTCTCTGCAGTCAAGTGCGGGCCGTTATGTTTTAAGTTATTTATTTCTCTGAGTAAGTAATTAGTATATGGATATTACTATGAACTCAAGGCTGTGTTATGCAGCATAAGTCAGTTATTTGTTTAAAAACAGTATTTGTCGACTTCCATAAAATACAATTCCGGGTGAATGCCCAGTTCAAGTAAATTGATCCGTTTGATTATTGCTTTGGAGACCGCATCGTTTTAGAATGGTCTTCTATTATATTGTGTTTCGACGGTGTCAGAGGCCGTTAATCACTAATCCACGAGACTACCTGAGAATGCAAAGCTTAGGCCCGAAGTCATGTTACGGTACTATTTGACCCTTGAGAAGGTCGTATTTTTCATGGTGTAGATGACCCCGTGGTTAAAAAGGGTCGTCGCACTATGCAAGTTAATTAGAATAGGGTAGCATTAATAAATTTTTGTTATTGGGGTGTGTACACCTAGAACTGTATCTATTCAAAATATGTTTGTTAGTTAAGTTTAGTTAAGTTGTGTTTGTGCTAGCCGGAGACTATAAGTGACTTATTTTCTGTTCTGCCATTTTGGTTCATCGCCCACGAACAAAGTGCGACGAGAGCTATTACCGCGATTGGTCCATGGGCCGTTTAATTCCCATGGTGGCGCCCTTTTGTACATAAGATTATTTACTTTATATTTTGTTATGCATATGTAATTAGTTGAAGTTTTAGTTAGTAGCTCGTTCAATAAAACAATCGAATTTTCGTCTCAGTGTGTTTGTTTAATGAACCCCCCCCTTCACCGACTGCTGCAGCTTGCGAGGCAACGTCCCGAAACGTGAGGGTACGATGGTGTTAGAGGTCCTGTTATTTATTATTTATTGTTAATTGGATACCCTCATGCGGTAGGTAAATATTAAAATTACACATGTGTAGAAAACAAAGAGTAATAATTGACAAACCTTTGCAAGTATGGGATTTGCACATTTTCATATATTTTGTTTAGTTTTGAAATGATTCCATTTATTTGGTTCAATTATAGAACTATGCAAGATATTGAGGCGTGCAAATGATATTGCTAGCTCCAAATTATGGCCAAATTTTCTATTGAATGTACGAGGCTTGTTCAATTGAAACCCATCTTTGGTCAAGTTAGCCTTGGAAACAATTGTAATCGCTGACGTTTTGCAACGTTAGTGGTGTTTGTAAATTTCCCACTGGTCAGTTTCTCTCGTATATATTTGACAGCGATTTTAAGTATTGTGACTTTGAAATGACGTTTGTTGTTAACAATCCGACTAAATGTGATCAGCGTGCGGTCATTCAATTTCTGTGTGCTAAAGGTTTGCAACCATTGGAAATTCATACACGAATGCAAGCAGTGTGTGAAAACGCATGTTTTGCGTCTCCAACAGTCAAGGAATAGTGTCGAAAATTTAAGAATGGACGCAATGGGACGAATGATAAGCCGCGACCAGGTGTAATGTGTACTGCATCAACAGACAGAAATATGGCACTTGTGAAAGCAAATCTACAGTGAAAGAAATGGAGGATATTAGAGCATCCACCCATAGTCCCGATTTATCGCCTTGCGATTTTCTCATCTTTGGGCCACTGAAAAAAGCGTTAAAAGGTAACCGTTTTCAGTCGGACGAAGAAGTACAAAACGCCGTGAAAGAATTCTTCGAGCAGGAACCACAAGATTACTTGAGGCAGGGTATACATAGGTTGACGAAACAATAGGATATGTGCCTTAATCGTAGTGGTAATTATTTGTAAATTTAGTTGTCAATAAATTTTTCTTGAACCAAAGATGGGTTTCAATTGAACAAGGCTTGTAATTGTGCCATTAAACTATCTATGATACTCGAAAGTGAAAATGCTTTTTCTAGGACAATGGCGTCGGTTAGTCCTAACGTTAAATTGTATAATTGGTTTCTTAATAGGAATTGTTTCTCGTGTAGGGTATTGAAATTGCGTTCGTAAACTTATGTCATTTCTTGTAGTAACGTTTTTTGTGAGTTTAATTCGTTGTGTGTTTTCTTCGCGTCATTTACCAGTAGATTGAAGTAAGAGTTCATGTGTTGTTCGTCTTCTGAATCTAGCGTGCCAAATAACCAGTTTGATAGTTTACTCAAACCGTTTATTAATCCTCGTTTTATTCTAATATTGTGAGAAAATGTACTTAATTTAACTACTGAGATCGATGTCAGAGATAACGCATTTGAAATTTTATTTTTGAGTAAGATTGAAAATTGATTCTGGGTTTCTTTGTCTGTTATAATATTTTCTAAAGATTTCAGGTCTGTTTTAATTCTTTTCAGTTCCAGTTTTTCGGAAAATGTTAGATTTATATGATACATGAATGTGTGTTTGGAAATAATGATTTTGCTCTGCCCGATTTGTACAGGAAGGATAGGGTTCTTTATTTCTTCTATCCAGATTCGTTTGTTGGTTGTTATTGAGGTGTTTTGGTATTACTTCATTTATGACCTTTAAATTTTCTACGTGATCTTGTAGGTATTGGTTTAATTTGGTTTTCTTGTCGATTTCAAATGGGTTTCTATAATCTAATCTTCCTCTGGTTATTTCAAAGGGTGTTCACTCTTTGGAGCTATGGAGCTATAGGATGGTAATGCGCAATTCATCAGTATCGATATTTTCGTGAGGTTTGGTACCTTTTAATGTGAGGATCGTTTCTGCCAGGGTAGGATGAAATCTTTCTATTGGGCTGTTACTACTAGGGTTATATGGTGTAGTATAATGAATTTCTATATTATGTGCTTGACATACCCCTTGAATTACCTGTAGTTATTTATTGGGTATTCCGAAGTGGTTGAAGTATTGTATTAGTCTGTTTGCTATTTCTACTGATGTCAATGATCTTATTGCGTACGCTTGTCCAAATTTCGAAAAACTATCGATTATTGTTACAAAACATTGTCCGTGCGTTTTGTACATATCGACGTAAATATGGTAGAACGATTAGTATCCGATAAGGGTTGGTTTGAACACTAATTTGTTAGGCTGTCTTTCGTACTTTGTGTTTTGGCATATTTCGCATGAGTTTACGTAATTTTTAATGTTTTGATCAAGTTTGGACCAATATAATATTTTGTTGATGACTTTTACATTTTTTTGTATTCCGCGATGCGACGTTTTTGACTCGTGGTATCTTTGAGTATTTCTTTTTATTTTTCCGTGTCTACTACGTCTGTAAGTATTGTGCTAGATATAAAAAGTGTAAAGGAATCGTTTTTTAAAAAGTCTTTCAATATCTTAATAAATTTTAGTTCAATCTCTTTATTTGAGAAGTTAAAACAATATGTTTGTTTGGGAATCATGTTTTGTTTAATAAAAGTGATTATTTTTTCTTCGTCGTCATTATTAGGTATGAAAACTTTTATGTGATTTTTGTCAAAAATTTTTAGTCTTTCTAAAGTATATATGTTTTTGTCCGAGGGGATAATTATAATTTGATTTTTAAATATGTTTAATGCTTTCCCTGTATACGGTATTTGTAATGTTGGGTTTTCATGCTCACTATGTATGGTATTGTCGTCTGATTCGGGTAATATGAATTTAGAAAACTCTCCTTCGAGAGAATTGGTGTTTTGACCCTGTCTAATGATTTCTTGGTCTAGTTCTCTTAATAATTGTTCTACATTGTGTTCGCTTTTGTCATTAAGATCTGGGGGATTTGCACACATGGATAGATTATCATCCGTTTCAATTGTTATGGGATTAATTTCAACTCGTGAGATTGCATCCGCATTTGTATTTAATTTGTCCTTTTTATAAATCAAATCGTATTCATACTCTTCTAATTTGAGTCTCCAACGAACTACTTTAGAGTTGGGTTCTTTGAGTGAAAATAGACTTTATCGGATGCACAATCGTTTAATGACAAATGTTTTATTAACGCACGCGATGAATCATCTAGTGTATCTACAAAATAGCAAAATTTTTCAACAGGTGACAAATCGATATTATCATGAATTAATCGCTTATAAATTGCATGATAACTCTCAAAGTCCGAAATGCGTCCTGAGAACCGCGAGACTGATAGGTGTTCCAAGCTAATACCACTTATTAATGACAAAGAATTATTCATATTTTCCACCTGCGGCTTATTTTCTACGAGATCTAATTCACATTGTTCAGCGATAATACGAATATCTAATAGATAATCATCGATTTTCACCCTAAGAGCCAAAAATTCGTCCAATTGTTCACTTTCCTCATCAAAGAAAATATCCTTGCAGAAAGGTTTGAAATGACTTAACTTGATCGACACTTTTTATCGATGCTCTAATTACAGCAATCGATACATTTTCCGGTTGATTAATCTTACTGTATATATGATCCAACCGTTTAATTACAAATCTAGCTTTAAGAATAGCTTTAGCAATTGATATAACTATATTTGATTAATAAACGACAATAAATTAACGAAAAAACAATGCGTACCTCAATACGCTTCGACAACTAATTAATCTACGAATTTAAATTATTAATCAACACATACAACTAATTACAGTACTCGCCCGACAAAACGTTTAATGTTTCAAATAATAATAAACAAATAATCCCTTTGTTATGGATGGCCCGAGTGATTTATCAAACTTGACGACGAAAAATAAGGCAAGGATTTAAAATACAACTCCTCATCAATAGTTTACATAAAGGAAACCAACCGACACTAATCTTTGCGACAAAGGACAAGGAATGTATTGTAAATCTACCGTTATGTCCAAATGTTTCTAAACTATTAAATGTGCAAACAATATGTTAGCCACTTTGTAACACGCTCAAACATATATAAATTACAACAATTATTAAATTAAAAGCATTCAAAAAGAACGATAGGAATAGGAACTATTTAATTAATCAAATAATCCGGTTACGAAGGCCATGTTTAATGCGCGGTGGTCTTATAATTTTATATATCGACTTACCTCCGCGAAAGTTTTATTGTTTTAAGTGTCGTTTCTATTCTTCAACCAAGTGGACTGTATGGCGAATTATTGTACGTGTTGCGTTTGCACTTTCACTGTTTTTTAGGGTTTAACGATAAAATCACATCCGGCGACACTAATGATTTAACTCACTTTACCGGTAAAACAACCGTTTCGCTTCGATATCGATGAGAAAATGTATGTGACTACCCATTTTTCAACTTAATTTCCACGTGTACTAAGGGTGTTTTATGACAGGATATAATGGGACAATGGATGGCAGCTTTACTATTTGATTTACAATTACGAATTTAAAATAACTTAAAATTAAGCACGAAAACGTGCGACAAAGAGACCAAACATATGCATCAAAAGCGATATACCTATTCTCATTCGACAAACCTACATATAAACCACAATTTAGCTTCTGGTCTTGATATTTACATCGAAACCTGATACTACAACCTGGCTTTATCGCTATCATATAGATGCGAGGAATTCCAGGTATTAATCAGTTTTGGTTATTATTACTTTGTTGTTGTTCTCCTACTTGATACCTTTTACTCGTAACTTACAATGCAAGAGGTACTTTTGTAGTTAATTCTTTATCACTTAGAAGTCGTTAGAACGCCTTCTTCTTTACTTTCACTATTCACAGTATACTGTTTGTAGGATTTGAAAATCACGCTACTCAGCTTTCCTTTCGGTATTTTCAACCTGGTATTGACCGCAGGTTTATGATAGCTTATTATATTGAATTTTGTTCCGAATAAAGATGGTCGAAAATATTGTACTGCCCATACTATAGCCAGAAGTTCTTTTTCGATCGTACTGTAGTTACATTCCGCTAGGTTTAACCTTCTTGATGCATAGGCTACCGGTAGGTCGGATCCTTGTGACAATATAGCTATTGTGGCAAAGTTTGAAGCTTCTGTTGTAAAATTAATTTTTTTTTAAAAGTTAGGATGTTGAAGTATCGGTTCGTTACGTAATACTTTTTACATGTCTTAAATGACTCTAAATATTCCTCGTTGTGTTGTATTCTAATGTTCTTTTTCTAACACTGACTTAGTGGTTTCGTTAGTTTTACGAAGTGTTTTATGAATTTTCTATAGTATCCAATTAGTCCTAACAAGAATTTTATTTGTTTTGCCGTTTGGGGTATCGGCAAATTTTTTATAGCGGCAACCTTTTTTTGATTCGGTTTGATGCCTTCTGGCGTTATCACATGACCTAAGAATTCTATTCGCTTGCATAAGAAATCTGATTTGTCTAATTGAATTTTTAGTTCGGCTTCTTTAAGTTTATCAAATACCTGTTTTAGATTACTCATGTGTTCCTGTAATGAAGTTGAATAAATAATTATACCATCCATGTAAACTAGGCAAATCTTGTTTATAAGGTCTCTAAGGACGTCGTCCATGACTCTTTGGAAGGTGGCTTGTGCGCCTTTTAGTCCGAAAGGTAATCTGAGATACTCGTAATGTCTGTTTTCTACGTTAAAGGCTGTTTTAGTATTGAGTTGACATGTAATTGGATTTGAAAAAACCCTTGACTTAAGTCGACTGTGGAAAAATACTGTGCTCTTTCTAGTCGGTCCAGGATGTCCGTAATATTAGTCCTAGGGTAACGGTTGTCAATGGTTTTTTCGTTTAATTTCTGATAGTTCGTGACTATACGCCATTTTCGTTTTCCGCTGTCATCCATTTTTTTTTCCGGAGCGATCCAAATTGGTGCGCTCCACGGGGATTGTGAGTGTCTTATAATGCAATCGTCAAGCATATTCGCTATTTGTTTTTGTGTTTCCGCTTTATGTATATGCTGATATCTATACAATTTTGTGTGGATTGGTATTTTATCAATGGTTTTAATTTTGTGTTTTATTTTATTTGTAAAACTCAGTTTCTGGTTTGGGTCATACATTATGTCTTTATACTTAATTAATATGGTTTTTAAACCTTCTTTTTCTTCTTCATTTAGGTGGTCCGTTCTAATCTTTGAGAAATCAAATTCGGAGTTGCTTGATTCGTGTGTAGAAATGATTGAATCTATGTTATAACTTTCGAAAGCGGTTGGTGAATATTAGGCGGCTCCGTAGCGTAGTCGTATGTGTGTGACTACTACGCCCAAGGTTCCGGGTTCGAATCCCGACACTGTCCGCTTGAAAAATGTTAGGCGAACATTTTTCACAAAAATACACCCTCGTTCGGATGAGAGGTAAAATGGAGGTAAAATGGAGGTCCCGTGTGTGAGTGTTGTCACGCACGTTAAGGATCCCTACCTTGCTTGGAACAGCAAGGGTTCGGCAAAAATTCCAAATTTTCCAGGTAAAAAAACTCGCTTCCTGGCCAATGTAGTACCTTCGGGTGGAGCATTGGAAAATCATATGTAAGGTTGGTGAATATTAGGCGGCTCTGTAGAGTAATGGTATATGCGTGACTATTACGCCGAAGGTCCCGGGTTCGAATCCCGACACCGTCCGCTTGAAAAATGTTAGGCGAGCATTTTTTACAAAAATACACTCTCGTTCGGATGAGAGGTAAAATGGAGGTCCCGTTCGTGAGTGTTGTCACGCACGCTAAAGATTACTACCTTGCTTGGAACAGCAATGGTTCGGCAAAATTCCAAATTTTCTAAGTAAAAAAACTCGCTTCCTGGCTAATGTGGTACGTTAGGGTGGAACATTGGAAAAAATCACATTAAGGTTGGTGAATATTTAGAATAATGTTGATTCAGAAAGTTAAGGTCAACTTCTAATATTTCTGTTTTTTCGGATTTGTTAATTAATTCTAAAGTGGTTTTACTGTTCTTTACTGTTAGGTGTCCAGCTGGAATTGTGATGTGCCCGATAGTTAATTACGGGATAATTATTTGGTCATTAGGTAGATTTACTTTTACTAGCTTAATCGTTCTCGTGGACGGTGGTATTTCGATTTTTGGGTTGTAAAGTCTTCCCTAAATTTCAAGGGGATTTGGAATTGATTTGTATACAATATTTTATCTTTTAAGTTAATGCTAATGTTTAATCTCTGTAAGTCATGAATTCCTATTATGCCATCGAAGTAATCATCGAAATTAAATAGAAGAATAAATTCTAGATTTCCTCGCAAAGGGTTGAATTCATCGAATATAGGGATGTGTGCTTTAAATTTAGCCTCGCTTTCTCCCGTGCACGTAATGATTGGTGTGTTGGACTTAAGTATTGCTTCTGGAAAAAAGGTTTCTGCGAAATACGGTCTGATCATTGAAGGATGGCAATCTGTATCAATTTGTAGCTTCTTGGGTGGTTTGGATATTTAAATGTTAGGTAACGAGTTTGTAGATATGTTGTTTAAATCAACTATGTTCCGTCTGGTAAGGGGCTTGTTATTGTAAAATTTACATCAATCTAGTTGTCTTCATTAAATTGTTCGTCAACATCATTATTTATGTGGTTTGTTATATAAGTAGTGTCTTCATCGTTATAATTAACATGTCCGTAATTATCATTGTCATTACTTGTTTGGAATTCTTCAGTGCATTCTAATTTGTATGGAAAGATTTCTACGTTTGTGATTTCCTTGTTCTTAGGTTTAGTGTAAAGTTTAAATGGGTTTGGTCTTTGAAGTTGGTTATTGTTTGTTAGCTTTGAACTTATCGACATCGGTTCTGGTGTACCTTGGGCTTCATTTGAATACTTTGGTGCGAATACGTTAATTGGTTTTCCGAATACTTAGTTGTTCGTGGGGAATTTTGAGAAATTTGTCTAGTTTGTATATTTATAGGTTGACTCGGAAATGGGGTTTTATTATAATCAGGGTAAATATTGTTTTAAAAATAAGGATTATGCGTTCTTTGTGGGGTTTGTTGAATTTGGTTGTTATTGTTGGAGTTATACATTTGCTGGTATTGCAGTTTACTTTGGGGATTTTGGAACGGTTTATTATTGTTATCGTATTTCTGATTTTTGTTGGTTTGGTTATTATGCCTCGGTTGATGTCTGTAGTTGATTTGCTGTTCCATTGAGATGTGGTTAACAACTAGCGATGTTGCCTCGTCTATCGAGTTTTTGTAGCATTATAAGTGTTCTTAATTCCGTGTGCGTGTTTGATATTAAAACTGTAACAGCTGTTGCGTCGTTTTGAGAAAATAACACAGCTTTAGTGCTTTCTGATAACGCTGAACCAGAGTTTATTTTTAAGTTTAGTCGCATTTTTATTAATTTTAGTCTGTCTAAGGAGTCTATAATGTTTTCTCCTTTTTGTTTCGTCAAATATATAAATTGTTGTTGTAAAACGTGCCTATCTAGTCTGTCACCGAATTTTTGTTTTAGTATTTCTTTAATTTCGGGCCAAGTCGTTAAGTCTGGTCGACATAAAATAAAATCGCCAGCTTCATCGACTATTTTAGAGCATATCGAGGCGAAAACAAATTCGCTTAAACTATTATCCGTAGTTCTTCCGTATCTATTATAGTATCTATCTACAGAGTTAATGAAAAATTCGAGATGTTCGCTGCGTCCCAAAAAAAGTCGAATTGTGCTTGCAATTTCTTTTGCCGCTTGGACTGACGCCATATCGAATATGTTTATTTGTTCAAAATTTTCAATTAAAGATTCAATTGCTATGTCACTTGACATAAAAAATATTCAGAAAATGTTAAGTTACTCACTTGATTTTTTTTATTTATAATTCATACGAAAGGATAGGAAAAGAAAATAACTCAACACTTACTTGTTTCGACGGTTTTCAGTAGGGATGGCCACGGGCCCGGGCTTTGGCCCGGCCCGGCCCGAAGCCCGGCCCGAATATCAAGCCGGGCTTCGGGCCGGGCCGGCAAAATTTTTTTCGGGCCCAAGCCGAGCCAAGCACGTGTCGGGCCCGGGCCAGGCCGGGCCAGACTCCTCAAGCTTTTCGGGCTTTTCGGGCCGGCTCGAAATTGATGTAACGAAATACAAAATTTATTGATTTAGTAAAAGATTTCATTTAAAGATTTCTTTAGCTGCCTCTTAAGTAAAACTATAATTAACGCTCCTTTTAATAGGTACAGTTACACACATATTGGTAGGTGTGTGATAATGGAAGTAAATCCAAAACGAAAATGTGTTGATTTATAACGATTTCTATATTCAATTGTATCCATTTTTTCAAAAAATTTGAAATAGAAATTGTCCGTATTATGTTTAATTAATGTGAAGGAGTATTACAATGCGATTAGTTTTTTATATCTTTAAATAACAGATGGATATAGAAAATTAAAATGTAGATACTAAATAATATTCTATGTTCAGTTCCTAAAAAGGTATAAAGAAAAATCGTGATATTATAAAGGGTATATACAAAAATAACGGAATAAAGTAAATATTATTTTAACAGGGTAGCTCCTGCTATCTGCAGAGCTTAGGGCAATAATGGGTACCCATAAAATTTATAATTTGCATTTTAGGTCGCATATTTTAAACAGCTGTAGTAGTTTGTACATGTGGTGGTAGTTTAATGTTAGAGATTTCTACTCCATCGAACTTAAAATCCTATTAGGACTTATTTTCATCAAATTTTACGAACTAGCAAAGAATGTACCAGATTCCAGCGTGTTTCAACAAAAGCTGTGTAAATTTAGATTTGTCATTTCAAACGATTTTATTATCCCTTTTACGCATTAGGTGGCATGCACCTGTGTTTCATGATGGAATTTATTTTTATTTTGGAGGTCTTTGCAATTTTTACACTTCCTTTGCACTTAGAGTTGCTTGACCCATGAGACAGATATTTATTGCAGGTGCGACTATTTCAGCTTCTTTCTTGATAAATATAAATACACTAAATTGAGAGACTGCATCATTTCCGTTTCTGCACTCTGATTTGAATCATAAAGATTTCTTTGTTTAGTGCATCATCATCATTAGGTCTTCAGTCCTAGAACTGGTTAGACGCGTACCATCATTGTTTCCTATTCTGAACTAACCTACAGATTTTCCTGAAATATGCACAGTTTGCATCTAAAACTGTCTGATCTAGGTCTACATCTACCTCTTTTTTCCTATCTCTGCTTGTAATATATCACATAATATTCCCCAAAAATGCCTTAGAACGTATTCCGCCCTACTATTTCTCTTTTTCCCCAGATATCCTTGTTCCCCTACTATTTCTGTAACTTATTTGTTATTATCTTTGTCTGTCCATGCTATCGTCCTCATACATCTGGAGCATTTCAAAAGACTGCTACCGTTTTTGTGTCTGCATTTCAGCCAACATTTTTAACATGTTTCTATTTATACAATTGAGAGGATGGTTATTAAAGAAGTGTGCGATTGCATTATTGAAAGGCTTAAGTAGTCGTTTTTTATATTTATTTTGAGGGAAAATTCATTATGATTTAAGTTACCTCTTTGGTAGATTTTAACATGGTTCTGAGGCGACTCTATGGCGGGTTTACACTTGTCAGATACCAATGTTGTTCTATGAAGATTGTATATGGATCTGAGGCGACCCTATGGCGGGTTTACACTTGTCAGATACCAATGTTGTTCTATGAAGATTGTATATGGATCTGAGGCAACCCTATGGCGGGTTTACACTTGTCAGATACCAATACTGTTCAACGGAGATTGTATATGATTTTGAGGTAACCTTATTGTGGATTTATACTTGTCAGATACCAATGCTGTTTTACAAGGATTGTTAATATGCTTATTTTATGTAATTAGTTATTTTATGTATAAATAGAAATCATGTATTTAGGCTGTATTTCATGTTAATATTGCAAGGAAAACCCAGGAAAAACTTGCAATGCTACCTAGATATTGTGGGCATTTGATTTTCATTTGTTATTTCTTTTAGTAATGGAATCCATTGTTTACTGAAAGTCACGGATTCGTTTGCAACACAGTTATTTTTATGTAGGGTTATATAGGCAGCTTCTTTGATTTTGCGTTTTTGGTGGTTTTCTTCTTTTTCTTCTTTTCAGGGAGTATGTGTATTCAGCTCGTTCCCTTTCTATTGTTTTCTAATTTTATACCCTATTTTACCGAGATTCAGTGAAGGAGGTTAAGCAACCTGTGGCTACCAAGATCCCCAACACTTAGACATTTGCCGAAATAATAGTTTTCTAGTAAATCCTTTCACACACTTAACATTATTCGAGAATATTGCCCAACCAATTCTTGTAGTTACTTATAATAATCATCATGTTTACGCACAGTTATCTTTTCGTCATTAGTTTATCCATCTTGGGATTGGTTGGATGCGTACCTCCATTGATTTCTATTCTGGGCTAGCCTACACATCTCCTTGAAACCTCTACAGCCTACATCTTTTACTATCTGTGTGCAGTAGTCTAATCTAGGTCTGCCTCTTCTTCTCTTTTTTCCTATCTCTGCTTCTAAAATATTCCGCACTATTCCCTCATGCCGTAGTATGTGGCCTATCATCCTATCTCTTCTATTTTTACCGTTTTCCACATATTTCTATCTTCCCCTACCATTTTAGTACCTCTTCGTTCTTAACTTTGTCTGTCCATGATATCTTCATCATACGCCTGTAACACCACATTTCAAAGGCTTCTACCTTTTCTTGTCCGCTTCTCCTACTGTCCAGGCTTCACAGCCGTACAGTGCTGTGCTCCACACATATGTTTTAAGCAATCTTTTCCTTGTTTCTATGTTTGTGGTCTTTGAGCACAATAGTTGCTTTTCTTGTTAAATGTAGCACGACCTTGTGCTAATCTTTGTTTTATATCTTTTGTGCTTTTCCCATCTTGCGTTATTTGGCTTCCTAGGTAGCAGAAATCCTTAACCTCTTGTAAGTTCGTGTTAAATACTTGTATTCTTGTTTTTGATTTATTTTCCCCACCTTTGCAAACTAGAACTTTAGTTTTAGTTTTGTTAATTTTCATACCGTATCTGTCTGTTAGAACCGTTTCCATTTCATTAAGAGCTGCTTCTAACTCTTCCTTGCTAGATGCTAATACCGCTATATCATCTGCAAATCTAAGCATATCAATTTTTTGTCCCTGCATAGTAATTCCAAATGTCTTTCTGCATTTGACATTATTCATTGCCTCTTCTATGTACAAGTTAAAAATCAATGGGGATAGGGCACATCCCTGTCTCACCCCTTTCCTAATGTTTACTTCTCTACGTTCCTGCTCTAATTCTATTACTGCTGTTTGCTCTTTGTATAAGCTATGTACTATTCGTCTATCCTATAACTCATTCCAATACTTTTGAGTATTTCAAACATTTTTTCCAATTTACATTGTCGAATGCTTTTCCAGATCTACAAACCCTATATACATGCTTTCCCTTTTCTATTGTTTTCTCCATTATCACTCTCAGAGCTAAAATAGCCTCCCGTGTTCCCCTGTTTCGCCTAAATCCAAATTGGTCTTCTCCTAGTATTTCTTCAGCTCGTTTTCCATTCGTCTTTGCACAATTCTAGTTAATATTTTTGACACGTGTGCTGTCAAACTTATTGTTCGAAAATTTTCACATCTATCCGCGCCTTTCTTTTTGGTATAGTTACTATGATGCTACGTTTGAAATCTTTGGGTATCTCGCCTGTCTCATACATATAGCTTACAAGTTGGAAGAAACGTTCTGTTACTGCTTGTCCAGCGGTTTTAGAGTTTCTGCTTGCACCTTATCTGTACCCGGCGCCTTACCATTTTCAGACTCTTTAATGCTAATTCAAACTCGTCTCGAAGTATAGGATATCCCAAGTCATCATTTTCAATGTCTGATTCCTGTTCTAATGCAGTTAGTTCCTCTCCTGCATATAAATTCCTATATATTCTTGCCATCTACTCACTTTCTCTACTTTTCTATAATGACGTTTCCTTGTGCGTCCCTTATATTTTTGCTATACGGTTTTATATCCCTAAAATTCATTCTAATTAATTTGTATGCTTCGTCTGTCTTTCCTATTTCCATCTTAGTTTGTACTTCTTTGCACTTTTCATCAATCCATTGTTGTTTAGCTTTCCTGCATTTTCGAATAATTTCCCATTTTATGACTTTGTATCTCTGTTTTCCTGTTTCGTCTGATTTATTTTTGTATTTTCGTCTTTCTTCTATTAAATTCACGATATCCTTTGTTATCCATGGTTTCTTATTTTCTTTTTGTGTATACCCCAAAATATCTCTGGCCGCCATGTCTAGGCTGGATTTAATGTTATTCCATTCTGTTTCTACTTCCTTAGTTTCAGATATTTTCGCGATATCATTCAGCAATTCATTTGACTTTTTTCCGAATCTTACTTGAATATCTTTGTCTTTTAGTTTCTCTAAGTCCAAGTGCCTTTTTCCGTTCCTCTTTTTCAGATTTTTAAATTTAAGTGCGGCCTTCATAATTACGATGTTGTGGTCAGTATCTATATCTGCTTCTGGGTAGCTTCTACAGTCTTTTACTTGATTCCTGAACCGTTGTCTAACAAGAATGTAATCTATTTGATATCTTCCTATATCTCCTGGCATCTTCCACTTGAATCGTCTTCTAGCATGATGTTGAAATAATGTGTTTGTGATGATTAAATTGTTCTTGTCGCAAAATTCTACCAGCCTATTTCCCCTGTCGTTTCTCGTGCCTAAACCAAATAAACCTACTACCGCTCCTTCCCTACCCTCACCTACCACAGCATTAAAATCCCCCGTAATTATTAAATTTTCATGTCCTTTTACGTATCTTAATATGTCTTCAATATCTTTGTAGATGGCTTCTACCTCTTCGTCACTGTAGCTAGAGGTGGGCATGTATACTTGTATTATTACTGTGTTTACCGGTTTAGATTCTAATCTAACCATGAGTACTCTTTCGTTCTTTTGTAAGTAATTTTCTACACAGTATCCTATCTTTTTCCGCATAACTATCCCCACACCCAAATTTCCGTCCTCTGCTCCTGTATGAATTACCCTGAAGTCTCCACTCCAAAAATCCCCGCCTCTGGCCACCGAACTTCGCTGATCCCTACTATGTCTAGTGATAATCTATTCATTTCGATTTTTAGGTTCTCTAGCTTACCTACTTGCTTCATACTTCTAACATTCCACGCTCCGACTCGCAGAATGTTCCCGACTCTTATTCTTAACTTTCCGATCGCATCCTCCGAAGTAGTCCCCTCCCGGAGATCCGAATGGGGGACTATTTTAACTCCGGAATCTTTTACCCCAGAGAATGCCATCATTTTATTATAATTTAGGTACGCTGTGTACTTGGGAGATAATGTGGTGGTTTCCCGTTGCCTTCCACATCGCGGTAGTGTGTCTTAGACTGCCATACCGACCCCTGTGGTCTCTGCCAATCTAAGTACCGAAAGAGCCGCTGCCCTCTTTCGGGGACCTGTCTTAGTCTGGTTCCTCACTAACGACCCTACTACTTTGGTTGGACCTGTAGTTTGGCTCTTTAGCTCATTAGAACACGCAAGCCATTTCACCTGTTCTAGTAATTTAGAACTTCGGCAAGGTGCAGGTCCATTCGAAATGGTTGTTTAGTGCACTGTTTTAAAAATATTATAACCCCGATTCTAAATTTTGAGCTATTCGTTTTCAATCACAATGTCGGATTTCAATAGTGATGATAGCGTGGGGATTTGGATTATCTACCTCAACGAAGTGAATTGGTAACGGACAACAAACATAGATGAAAGTTCGCGAAATACACATATAGTGTTAGACAATTCTAAAAAGCGGAGCAAATTTAGTAAGTTTTTTGAGTTTACCCCAATTTCGAAAAATGTAAAAACTGCAAAATGTAAGATATGCCAAAAGAAAAAGTACGATCAAGAATTTAAAGTGAAAAATTCAACTACATGCAATCTTAAAAGGCACTTAGAAACAAAACATTTAAAAGAATATCGAGATCTCTATCCGCAGACTGAAGACCGAGCTGAAAATGAAGTTGCAGGTGGATCTAGTACAGCGTCTCACCAAAGAACCATTTCGGAAATGTTCCAGTGCAAGGTAAGTGTGAAACCTACTTTTGCATTTTTAAGAGTAAAGAAAATTTCGATTGTTTCATTGTAGGTTTTGGACCATGCAGAACATTTTATAAAGAATAACTTTTTTCCTAAAACTAAAAATAAAAAAATTATCCATATGCCGCCAACTTAAGTACACACTGTATATTAAAAAAATACACGAGTATAAAATACCCTCCTCACCCATGATTGCCGCAAACCCCCCTGCTTAAACGTATACAAATCACAAACCGACGCCGCAGTCTAGAAACTACAGATACACAAGTTTTCAGAAAAAATGTTATATCACGTTTCAAATAAAATTTAATTATTAATCAAATATGTATTACTAATTTATTATTTTGAATTTTTTACTTTTATTTGAAACGGATTTACCAACGAGGCACTGACATTCAAACATGTGCCCTATCGGTAGCATGTATCAAAAACTATTCTCCTTTCCTTTCGTACATAATTGCCCAACTTTTGCTGTTACAAGATTCCGGTGGCTAATATTTACTGTTATTTTAGCGATCATTACCACAAGCGTCTTTAGAAGTAGTCGATCCGATTTTCCTGAAAGAATGACCCCGCGCGAACTTCCTCTAGAACCAAGGGTTGAGATTTATGACTCATGGTGGTACAAACTTATTGTCGGCGTAAAATAACACTGTATAATATCTATAATAAACAGACCCGAATAATGCCCGCGCCATAAATATAGTTATACTATATTTGACAAACATAAAAGCTGATTGAGGATGTCGATTCTTTCTAAGAACCATCTGACGTTATCTCGACAAACGGTATATTTCTTGCAATAGATTTACATGTTTCCTATAGAATGTGACTTTTGGTGTTTCTAATGTTTATTAAAGATCTTTCCAACAGTTTCAATTTTATTTTTATTACTGTTTTATTTGTCCGTTTGGACCGAAAATGAGCGACTAAAATTACGCGAGACAAATCAATTGATGTTTGTTTCTTTATTGAAAAATGTTTAAACAGTGGCAGACTATGATAGTGGGGACAGTGTGGTAGACCTAAATTATACAGGGTGACCCCCGCTCAACGGGATTGAACCTGCTGGTTAAAAAAAAAAGTTTTAAGAAATATATCGTGTGAGGTATCGTTTGAGAGAGGATTCTAAAGGGTTTCTAAAAATATCTTTTTTATAATTTTCGGTCCAGCGGTCTTCATGGTATAGCTTAAAATGTGCCAAAAATGACCGTTCCGACCCCTGTTCTCCTACAATTCCAAAATTAAAATTTTGATTTTAATAGGGATAGTAGCTATTGAGTCATAGATTATCGAAAACTGCAGGTTATTTTGACAGTGTAATAGTTGCTGGGCAAAATATTTTTAAACACAGTAATAGACAGACAACGTATTTACTAATGTACCAATACAATGTGGGACAATATATTTATTTTTCAGTTAACACGATCAAATTTGGATAAGATTTAAATATACCTAAAAAATAAAAACAGCTTAATTTGGTTTATTGATTGCTCACTTTACTATTGGTACGCAACCCTAATAGTGCGAATTCGAGTCGCTTTTGGCTAACTTTATTTAAAATATCTCTAGTTACATTTGCAAATGCATCACGAAAACGTAATTTCATAATTCATTTCTTCATCGGTCATAGGTGGAGTACGATGCATCATGTTTGTACATATTCCCGAAATAGGAAGCGGAAGTCATTGTGGTTCACTCATGTGATCTAAGAGGTCATAATTATTAGAACCACTCCTACTATTCTACGTTTCAGAAAATTTGAGTGTAGCTAGAAATAATGACTACTTTTCTTCGATACCTAAATTTTCGCATATATTCTATGCTTGATCACAGATTTTACTAAAAAGTAGGTACAACCACTGATGGAAGCTACATTTAGAAAATGTTTAAATTACTTACATTGAGGTTAGTTGTGATAGTTGTGAAGGTTATTTAACATGAAATGACAAGTGTATTTATTCTAATTTTTTTCATAGTAGGTGTACATAGGTTTAAAAGGACTACATTTTAAAAATATTTTGAAAATGTACAGGGTGCCCCAACAAAGAGTAACAAATCAAAGTTATGTTATTTCTTATGGAACACCCTGCTTTTGTGGTATTTTTGAATTGTACGTGGAAGATAAACTAGACTTCTATAAGGGCTCCATAAATATACCTAAATACAGAGCGGTTTGATTTATTTCACTTTTTCTAAAATTGTATGGCTTTGGTAAAAATTAAATAACTCTAAAATCAATTTACCTAAGCAAATTCGTTTTTAACCATTAATATTAGATTGTATCGTTCACCGATCAAGTAATTTACTGAAAGCAAATTCATTATGGGGTGTTTAGAAACTATAGTTTTAAGATTGACACATTCAAAGTATAATATTGTTGTTATTTTAAATATAACGTCCTGTATCTTATCCGTTAGGCTTATAGCTTCGAACTTTGACGTAATCTGCAAATTTTTGAAATTTAACCTGCATTTTCATGTTATTCAATGTTATTTTTCATACAAAATGCCAATAAACGATAGCTATTATGATTTGAGGAACAGATTTTTATGATAATTTTTTGTACATTTGAACGAAAATTAAATATGAAATTAAAGTATTCGTAATGCATTTGCAAATGTAACTCCAGATATTTTTAAGAAATGTAAAATACGCATATGAAAAGGAAACAATTGTGATGTACCAGTAACATACTAATAATTGTGTAACATAACTGTACTATTATAAAAATAGCAAATTTATTTATTTTGACAGTATACAAGTTTTATTTGATCTAGCTCAAAGCTTACTTAATAAAAACTGTGTTATGTTATGTCGGTAAACGACACTTACTGACCTCACATCGTAATATACTACTACGTAATACAGTGTAATTAATTTTTTCAAGAACACTGTATTTTTAAAAAAAGGTCGACTAACTAACATTATTTTTGAAGTGGATTTCTAAAATAAAATACAGAGTGTCCCATTAAAAATATGTTACTGTATATTGTTCTTCGAATTTGAAACTCCCTGTATGTGTCAAGCAAATTTTTAATTGTATCCATCACTGATCTATGTACTCCTGCCACAGAATTTCTTGATATCACTTATTGTATTGCCACTAGGTTCCCTCTTCTTGAGCTTGGATCACTCTATACCTGGTACAGAAAATGTAACAAAGTCAGAAGTATGTTAAGTAATTATGTATATTGTTGTAGTTGAACGCACTGGTCGTTTGAAATATTAAAATGTCTAACCGCTTTGGTTCGAGGTTCCGTTAATTTCTTGGTTAATTTTTTCGAACCGACCTCCAAAGGGAACTGGACTAAAAGTTTTTGAACTGAATCGAACCTAGGGCCAGGTTTGTTTCGATTCAGTTCGAATCCATCACTATTATATTATGTTGCTCACGTATAAGAATTGACGAGAAAATGGTGAAAGCTAATTTAATTGTTTTAGAACAAATCTGTAAAAAGTGATTATAAAACACGCAATATTGAAGTATTGATTTAATCTGTTATGCAATATTTTTTTCCTTTTTTATTGTTGTGTGGCTTTACAACAAATTTTCTTGTTATGTTATAGGTCGCTACCGAAAAGCATGGAAACAAGTTATGTGTTGAAGACGTCGTCGTTGATTGGGTAGCAACAAAATACCTACCGTTTTCATTTTTTGATGACGAATCTACAAAGAAGTTTTTTCTCATATCAATCCCTCATTCAAATTACCAGACCGCAAGGTTTTAAAAAGAATGGTTCTCAATCGTTTTAGCACTCTTCGCGAAAGGGTAATGCATATTCTTGCAAATACTAAGTCAAAAATATCTTTTACGGTACACGGGAGGATTGCTGTTAGCCGGAAATCGTATTATGGCATAACAGCTCACTTTATATATACCTACATTCCATTGTTTTTGACTTCGTTCCTTCAAATGGACGCCGTTCTGGAAAAGATATTGCCCAGGTGTTTATTGAATCACTGCGTTAATACAAAATAGGTATTACAGTTGATAGCGCTGCAGCAAATACTGCTTTCATGCAGGAACTTGGAAAGGTTTTACCACGTTTTGACTGTGAGAATCAACACTTTCGGTGCATGGCACGCACATATAATGAAGCTCGCTGTGCAAGATATGCTTAAAAGTTAAAATCTTCAGAGCGAATATAAGTTTTTTGAACACAGTGAGCCCGAATCGTATGAGGAAGATGAAACAACCATAAATTATGTCCAAAAAATTCGAACAATTTCTAAAAAAGTGAGGAAGTCCAAGCAACTGAAAATTCGGTTAGAGAGTGCATGCTGTACAGTGATATAACTCCAATTTTAGATGTACCAACTAGATGGCACTCCACCCATGATATGTTAGAGGTTGCACTAAGATTACGAAATGGCTTAAATTGCCTATGCGACAGTGGTCTAAACTTAGAACGCTTAAAACTAACCGATGAAGAAGGGTCATTATTGGAAAACGTTCAGAAATTAATGAAAATATTCAAAAAGGTGTCAGAAAAACTATGAGGCGAAAAATATGTTACGCTTCCATCTGTCATAGTAAGTGTTCATTTGCTTCTAGATAAATTAGAAAAGGAAGCAAAATGGCTGAATGACAAAGTACATGCATCCACTATTGACGATATTATGAAAATAGCGATTCAAAGTGCCAGAGACAAAATTTTAAAGCATTATCGTAAAACAAACTGGATCTACTGCGCAATTCTTATACTAGACCCTCGCCATAAATTAGAGGTATTCGACAAGACACATTGGGGAAGCGAATTGAAAGACAAATCTTTTATAATCTTCAAGGACTTATGCAAACAATATACAAATAACATACAGGCAGGTTTGCAATCACCTGTTGAAAGAATATCGTTATCAGACGAAGGTACTGAAACTGATGATGAATATGATCTAAATTCGTTGTACACAAAACGATCGAAGAGAGAGTACTGAGTGTGATGGCAAAAGATTTTTTGAGTATTACGGCAACTTCAGTGCCAGCCGAAAGATTGTTTTCGAAAGCAGGATTAGTTATAAGAAAACAAAGAAGTAGGATAGGTTACGATTCTGCTAAAAGTCTACTGTGCATAAATTCTTGGATGGCAGATACATTTCTATTTGACACTCTGCAGGATGTATAATTAATTGCTTGCTTGATATTTATTTATATAACCATATATAAACACTTAACTGTGCAGGATGTCCCCAACGACAAACTTTCATTAATGATATCTCAAAACTTACAATTCCTGAAAAATTGAAATTTTGCATGTAGGGGTTACTCAAGAAGGCAAATTTAGCTAAAATATTTTCAACGTTGTGTAACTTCCGGTTATATCGAAAGTAACTGTCAATTTCATTATTTTAAATGGCGTACTCCACATTTTATTGCTTATTTGAATGGTGCGCGAGCAGATTATTATTTTGATATTAAGGTTCGTAAAACTATTTTCAATTGTTTTGCTTCCAGGAATTTTTTCTCTTAAAAAGTGCACTTTGGAGGATCAGAGAAATGGTATTAATAAACATTTTATTAAAACCGTTTATACGTTGTGCTTGCATAAATAACACCGTAACAAATGATTCTCAATCTCAATAAGAACACTAACATAGTTTTTACAATTTAATAACGCGAATTTAAAAACTAATAATAAGTAATAATAAGCAATGAAATTCGTTAACAAATATTTGTACTTTGCTTAATCTCAAATTATTAAATAATTATGCATAACCTTAATTTCTGCACTACCATAAACGAAAGCAAAATTAAAGAAAATTAAGCAACTCGAAATTTTCCAAATAACTGATTATACTTTTATGCCCGTTCATGTCGAGATATAAAAAAATGAGGGTTCAATTAAAAAAATTACATAATTTTTCAAATCGGAATTTTTCACCTCCCTAAAATTGTAAAAACCAAATTATTATTGTTTTTATTGAAAAACATTTCTTAAGGTGTAATGGAAATACAACCTACAATCCGTTTTGATTAAATGTTAATTAACACGATTTTTCAGATCAATAATTACTAGAAGCACAACAATTGAAGATAGTTATACATACGCTTAAATCAAAATAACCATCTGCTAAAGCACCATCCATATATGCAATAAAATACAGGATGTGCTATGTAAAATAATTAATATGACAGATATTTGCAAGACTTCAAAACTATTTTAGCTATAGTTTCGACTTGTTCGGTAACCTCTACACAAAGTTTCAATTTGCCAGCAAAATTGTAGTTTATACAATTCTTTTAATGGAAGCTCGTTGAGGGACATTCTGTATACATGTCTTTTTTCATAATAAAAAGCTAGATTCTTTGTAATTATATGTTATTGTTTTACTCAATACGTACCACATTCTCTATATACGGCGAAAGCAGCTTTTCCATACTTTTGAAGAACCCTACATATATTTGAACATTATTTAAATAGATACGATTGTCGGCCTTTCTTTCATAATAATTAAAATTCCCAGTAAAGCATGCAACCAAAAAATATTTATAGACTACAAAGTAATATCTACCTGATACGAGAGAGACTTGAATAATCAGTTCTCTGAACGGATGCTAGCACATTCTCGAAATGTAGACCTATACACAAGCAATCTGTAAAATGGGAATTGACAACGTTTGTGAAAAACAATTTCAGCCAAATTTTGAATACTTTCCTTTAAATATGTTACTATATACTGGTAGTAGTACATGAGTTCTAAAATGCATTTTGTTACTTAAGGTTGAAGTTTGACGCAAACCATATTCTAATTCGAATTGCCAGTGCAAGTGTGCATCATTTCCAAATACCTTTGGAAATTTTTTGAGGTTAAAATGATACTATAATTAAAGTTGATATATCGAACTGTTGTAGAAAAACATAATAATAGTAAAGAAGTATTTTCATACGACTAAAAATATAAGGTTATCATAAAGTAAGGGATATATTTTAAATTATGATAACTTTTTAACAAATTAAGTTAATAACAAGAAATAAATGAAATCTAATTGCTTATGAAATGGGATTTAGTATGCCCAAAACAGGTTACGGCAATTGCTCAAGATGACCTCCATTTTGTTGTTGTAAGATCACCATCCTTACCTCCAAATTGTACACAGCATTTCGTAACATTTCTGGTTGAATTGTACGAATTTGCTCCGTAATACTGTCTTTTAATTCTTGTAGCGTAGTTGGTCGTCTTCTAAACACTAAACTTTTTAAATAACCCCACAGCCAGTAATCCGCTGGGTTTAGATCAGGTGATCTTGGTGGCCATGAATTTACGAAATGTCTGCTTAACACGCGATCTTGAAAAACGTTGGTTAATAATTCTTTGACTGGTCGAAAAATGTGCGGGGGTGCTCCATCCTGCATAAAAATGATGTTTTCAATTCCGTAGTGCTCGTTTTTCAGCTGTGGAATAACATAATTTTGTAACATTTGCAAGTATCGTTCACCATTTACAGTTACAGATACGGCTTGTCCATTCTGCATTTCCTCGTAGAAATACGGACCAATAATAAAATCAGCTGTAAAACCGCACCAAACGGTGACTTTCTTGTCATGAAGACCTTTTGAACGATTTGTTGCGGATTTTCTGCAGACCAGATTCTACAGTTTTGAGTATTGACTCCACCATTCAGAGTAAAATGTGCCTCATCGTCCATAAAATACGGGATAACCATTCGGGTTCAATTTCCATCTGAGCCATTACTCGCAAAGAAAAATCGTACCTAGTAGCCAAATCTGCGTCCTTTAATTCAAACAGCATTTTCAGTTTATATGGATACATGTTTAGAATTTTGCGTAAAATTTTCCAAACCGTGGTATACGGCATTTGCAATCGCTTGGATATCGCATTTGCACTGCTGATTGCGAGTGAATTGCTTCTGGCTATGTCTTGATTTTCATGAAGAACCTCTGCAACTTGGACATCACTAATTATTGGTCTTCCTGATCTTGGTAAGTCAGTTACAGACCCTGTTCTTTCAAATTTTGTATCAAATTGCGGTACGCTTTCATTTGACAGGGTCCCGCTCTCAAACCCATTCTCGTGCGAAATCTTCGTAATCCAGCGGTGTAATTTCTGCCGGATTCATAATAGCACTGAACTAAACCAATTCTTGTTTGTAAATCCATGTTATTACAGTTGAGTCGTTTGAACTCAACGTTTTAATTTCAAAATAAAACTTCAAATTGAATAATTTCGTTTTGACACTAGTGTCAACAATTGTTATGACAACGCTTTTGTTTCTCATAGATTCGGTAAAATCCCATTCATTAAGCAACTAGATTTCGTTTATTTTATGTTACTAACTTAATTTATTAAAAGTTGTAATGATTTAAAATATATCCCTTACTTTATGATAACCTAGTATATGTATTAACAAATGATACTTTCCATTTGGCTGTTGAAAATCTATACATCACTTAAGGTATTAGATACATTCCGGCCCGAATCGGCCCGAAGCCCGGCCCGAAATTCAAGCCGGGCCTTAAGCCGGGCCGATGCGTTTTGGTTCGGGCCGGGCCACCGGGCCGGGCCGGAGCAAATTATTTCGGGCCGGGCCGGGCCGCACCTAGAAGCCCGGCTAGGCCCGGCCCGAATCCATCCCTAGTTTTCAGAAATTCTTTCTCCTTGTTTTGTATTCGGTTCTCTACAAAGTTAATGGTTGAAACCAACGGCTTTCAGGTGCGTTTTCCTTCTTGCAACTAGTGCCCTTTGAATCCTACTAGTGACAGCGCCAATTATGTTATTATAACTAAAGTTCAGTTATACTAGCCATGACGTTCAGTAAGAATGATCGTCTTTTTGATGTCAACTATTGTTTTTATATGTTTTACTATATAATTGAAAGTAGCGAAAGACAAAAGAATTGTTATATTAGGAATTTACCCTAATTGACTTAAGATTAACTTAATGGTAGTTTAATAACAAAATAATATGGAAAGGTACAATCTAAAATGGTTATATCCTGTTTTTGTTTACCTAACTCGGATATCGATAAAATTAGTCATTCCGTTGTTGTACACATTACCTAGGTAATGTGCAGAATAGTGTAATTACGTAGATTTCGCACTTTAACTCGGTAGTACACGTAATATGCACACTACTTAGGTAATGTGCACATTTACGACTTGCATACATTATTGCTAACACATACAATAAACTCGCGAGCAGATTACAACCATTTTCTGAATTAGCTTCTTTCAACACCTAAAGCTCTACAAAGTCGAAGTCTTGCTAAATTGCACTATCAAGTATTGAACTTAAAAAAGCAGACCCTATCTTTCACGGTTGAAAACACCCCAATGTTATTATCTTAAGTAGACAGATAGTATTGTTTCGGTGGTGCTAAAAGTATTTGCTTTAGCACGCGATCCACAACATTTAGCCCTCGGTTTTAATTAACAGTAATGGAAGAAAACGTCGTTTTTAATAACAGTCGTGAAAGAGTTATTTATACCACACGAAAATGTGAGAAATTACTTCTAAAGAACACACTTTCATGAACAAAATGTCATTTTGTAAAAATTAATTCTGAAGCCATCTACGTTAAGTCGTATACATAATTAAGCTTATACAAACTTCTCCACCATGACGTTTAAAAGAAATTTACATCTTTCTGTGCAAGTCAATACCCTGTACTTAACTTCAGATGTTATTTATTAGTTAGTCGTTCTTTGATCTTGAAAATAGAAATAAACATAAAAGCTTGCTCAGCATTTTATCATCTGAGACTTTTCTTTGTTTCAGTTTGGAGCGGAAGCTTAGACCTGCAAGGGCCCTTATTTATGCAAGAGCCGCCACACCGCTATGAATTTAGTAACACCGCTGGAGGACGTTTAGTATGCAGTGCACATGGAAGTCCAACTCCTGAGGTTGAATGGATTCTCGCTGATGGTTCACCTGTACATCAGGTTTGTTCCTATTTTCATATAATAGATGGTAGTAGCAACCAAAATATCTGAAAGTGTATCAAAGAAGACTTTGTATAATACGAAACATTAATAGACTGCATTCGCAGAAAATTTGTATGCATTACTGTATTTCCGTCTGCTACTTCGTGGAATATATATATGGCGTTGGCAACTGTGACAACACTCTTGGGGTTATTTTCAAAGGAAAATCTGAATAATGTAGGTGCCTGAAAATAGTTTGATCTTTGTGTGCTTTTATGTTAAAGTAAAGAGTGGCTTCTAACTATGAACAACTTGGTTTACTTTAACTTCGTAGCATATTTTATACACCACATGATCTTTATATATAAACGTAATTATATCACTGCGAGATTTCCAGATATCAACTATTACTATTCACGTCTTAATTCTTATTTATGAATTTAGAAAAACTCTACGCAAATAAGTTACTGACGAAAAATTTCTCGTCAGCAGTTCATCGAGAAAAAATTAGCGACAAGAAAATTTCTCTAAGGTAAAATTTGTGGAGAAATAATTGAATAAATGGAAACTTTTCAATCATAGTAACGAACTTTTCTCTTTATCAAAGCATACACTATGCTTTAAAGCAGGAAATTCTTCGGTTAAAACACTTATCCACCAGTTTCGAAATGCATGAGGATGGTAGTTGGTGATACCTATGCATACATTCTTTTAACTTTTGCAACAAACGAATTCAGGTATTTTTGTTTTGTCTGATAATAGCACAAACACTAGTACAATTCGAACATTTGTTCCAATCTATGTACCGCAAATAGTTAAAAAAAAAGTGTGTCTTTATTTTATATGTCCCACTCGCTTATCAATATGCGTTTTGAGTTAGGAGTGAAACATTACTACTCCTAGTGAGAATCGGCATTTTGTCATAACTTGGCCCAGAATACTACAGTAAAAAATATCCTACTTTTTTATGCATATTCTTGTGGAGAAAACCATCTTCTATAAACTAGCTAATCAATATATGTCGTAGGGATGATATGGTAATCTTGGATTTTTGTCACATTTTTGCGTATTTTATTGTAAACTTTTTCTCCGCTTCTGGCGTCTGTTGAATATGTTATATGTACTCTCCAGTTGAAAATTAATTCCTCAGTGTTTTAGGTCGAGCACTGCACTTTATTTTGTAGTAATAGTCACATTTACCACAAAATCCGTTCGTTGAAATGTTTGTCGAGGAATTTTGCCGCCGGGAATTTACCTGTCAAAGTATTTCTCCTGGATGAACTGTTGTCAGATAGCTTTCTGCCTGTTAATTGTAGACGGAAAATTTTTCGACGCCAGATAGGTTTTGGGCCTCTTGAAGCGACTTTTTAAAAAGCTTTTTCCAAAAAACACTTTTGTTCTTACTAAGCGGTTTTTTATATCAATGTTTACTCCTAATTTTCTTATAAGATCCATGCCTATTTATCCGTCGTATTTGTCGTTTAATTCAAAAATACAAAATTTATGTTTCATTTTTTTACATTGAAAGTTTTTGGTAAAGGTATATTCGCAATAAATTGGTATAATGTCGTTTTGTGGGCTGTTTTGATTTTAAGAGGTTCTCTTTCTACAAAATCTATATAATGTTTTTGTATGGTCAAAGAATATTAACTATAGAATAAGAAGCGACACTCCCGGCGAATTGTTAGTATTTAATGGTGGAAAGAATATCTGACCTTGAAGTGTTTCGCCATTTTGCTGGGGTGCCAAGAATGGCGGTAAAATTCAAAATTATAATTCAGAAAAATTTGACATTTATTTATAATTCTGAATTATGGAATTGTTTACACTTGTGTTCCTTTTATCAGAAAAATACCAATCAATTATATCAATGAGTGGGCACAATATGCATTGTATTAGATATTTCAATTAATAGGTTTAACATATATATTGCGATTTTCTTTCTAAAAGACCTCCATTTTATTCAAGATAATATTCTAACTACAAAAAATGCGCATATACAATGCAGCTACTGAAAATTGGATACATCCTAGTAAAGAAATCAAACAAAACAATACACCTCAACATAAATTATACTTCCTTTTATATGTATATATCTTAATTTAAAAATTATTCAAAATTCATAAACACAGTTAATATTAAGATTCATTTTTTGTTAAGAAATCAGTTGATGATTATTAAGGAACAAAACCAGTACACTTTAGTAAAATGCAATACAGTTTTACAATACAATACACAGTTGATGTATTCAGATAACACAATAAATGCAAAAACGCCCTTTGCGTTCGACAATTTGTTTATAATAATTAGCTGTGGTTGGCTTTTATTATGGTCAAAACCTGATAAATATGGGGGTCAGTGCTCTATTGACAAGCAGATGTAACAATGGCATTCATATCTTAGAGTATATATCCTTCTAGCTCCGGCCATTTTCTTGGCGAACCTGCGCACTGAACAGGATTCAGGATATTACTAGAGTGTCGCTTCTTATTCTACAGTTAATATTCTTTGGTATGGTTCTGGGGCTGATTAAAGTTTTTGAAGATCCGGTGTCGATTAGTAATTTGAGTTCTGCGTGAGGTATTTCTATATAAGGTAGAATTTGTTGATTAATATTATCTAAAATAATTCTGTTTGGTCGTATTTAAATTGGTCTGACTGAAAATGTGAGCACGTAATTTTCACAAGGGTTCTGGTCTTCGTAGTTTGTTTCATCGTCTCTACTCGAAGTGGCGTCATTATTCGCGTCCGGGTTGTCAAAATCTTCTATTTTTTGGTAAAATAGTTCTTCGGAAGTGAAGTTTCGTTTTTGGTTATAGTTTGGTCATATTTTTGTATTTTGTTTGGTGTTACCAGATGAAGTGTCAATAGGAGGTGGTTTGTAATAACTGTCGGGGTTGTTATTGTTATTTGTCATTAGTGCGTTTCTGTTGGTGTTTGCGCCAAATGTTTGCCTTAGTTGAGTGACATTTTGATTAAATATTGGTGTGAATGTGGGTTTTGTAAAGTTTGAATTTGGTCTTGGGTATTGTCTAAATTGGTTGTGGAAATTTGTGTTATTAAAGTTTGGGTTGTTACTTTACTCTTTTAAAGAGAATCATAGCGTATTTGCTGCATGTGTTAGAACATATTTCAACGTATTTGTAAAGCAAAGTTGACAACCAAATGTTTGCTTTTGGCGAATTTGTAATGCGACTAACAAAGCAAAATATTATAAAATAAATAATTAAAGAAATTTTATAGAATGTTCTAAATAGCACTCATTTCAATTGAAAGGAAGTCGAGTTTGTTGATCGACAACTTTTATAATTTGAAATAACATAGAAAGCGTGAGGTCGTTTAGAAATTTCTGGGCGTTTTAAATAAAAATAATTTGAATTTAATATTCATGCAGGAATAGATCGCTTGCAGGAATTTAACGTACCAAATTCTCCTCTAGCAAAATTTAAATGTCGGGGTAGGAATCTGATGCAAAGAAGCAGGCAGTGCGCTAATATAACAAACCAAAAAAAAATAATTTGCTTAAGAAAATTATCGAAAAATCTCAAAACCGACAAACGAATTTTTATCTGGCTTGAAGGACCAATATATCTGACCAAGTCAAGAAGTGTAAAGGATATAGGAAAAGGAAAGATATAAGGTAACAATTACCGAAGACAAAGATAGAATGGCCTAAAACTGCAAAAATCGTCGCAAGACGGATGTCTCTAGGAAAGAACTAGTAAGGTTTTCAACCTCAAGAAAAGAAATTGGTTTCTCGTGAAAACCCAAAAAGTATGAAAGGGAACGAGGAGGAAGAACAACAGTCCTAGCCAAAACGAGACAATATATGTCAAGCTCAAAGTACGCAAGGAAACAAAAAATCGTATTAAACAAACAATTGAAGAAAAAATACCTAACTAAACCTAAAGTTCGACTATAAGTCGTGGTTTCCGAAGGAAAAGAAGAAAGGTCTAGAAAGTACCTACCACATGAGACGGATTACAAAATTTAACCAAATTCGTACGAAAACTAACAGTAAGAAAACCAGCACAAAAAAAAGCGAATAAAAGTGGATCAAATGAAACAGAGAAGTAAAATAGAAAATAAAAAACCAACCAAAAATATGCGCGTGTGTGGGATAAAGTGCGTGTGTGTGTGCGTGTGCGTGTGCGTGTGCGTGTGCGTGTGCGTGTGCGTGTGCGTGTGCGTGTGCGTGTGCGTGTGCGTGTGCATGTGCGTGTGCGTGTGCGTCTGCGTGTGCGTGTGTGTGACCGCTTTAGTCAACTCTTGCGACAGGCAGGTCATGGCGTGAGATTATTCTAATCGGTACCCACACCGGATGGGCTGAGAAGTGTGCAGGCAGAACGATAACAGAAGATCAAAACCAATAAAGTAGAGAATTAATAAAAATAAATGCAGAATCCAGAAGTCGTGTTCCAAAGAAGAGCAATCATTGATGTGTAAGATAAAGTGTGTGTGTGGGTGTGTGTGTGCATATGGGACCGCTTTAGTCGTCTCTTGCGACAGGCGGGTCGTACCGTGGGACTATTCTAATCTGTACCCACACGTGGTGGGCTGAGAAGTGTGCAGGCGGAACGATTAGAGAAAATCCAGAGCAATAAAGTAGAGAATTAATAAAAATAGACGCAGAATCCAGAAGTCGGGTTCCAAAGAAGAGCAATCATCGATGTGTGGGATAAAGTGTGTGTGTGTGTGTGTGTGTGTATGTGTGTGTGTGTGTGTGTGCGTGTGCTGTGTGTGTGTTGAACCGTTTTAATCGTCTCTTGCGGCAGGCAGGTCATACCATGGGAATACTCTAATCCGTATCCACACGGGGTGGGGTGAGAAGTGTGTAGACGGAACGATAAGTGAAGATCAAGACCAATAAAGTAGAGAATTAATAAAAATAAATGCAGAATTCAGAAGTCGGGCTCCAAAGAAGAGCAATCGTTGATGTAAGAATCTGAGAGCGCAGGGGCATTAAATGGGGTTTAGGACGTATGCGCCGCCAGCAGGAAAACGAAGCAAGAATAGGGGCATTAGAATGGTCATGATAGGCAGGTTTGGGGTCTTTAACGTGCCAGATGCTCTCGACGCCAGAAGGAACGGTAAGTCCAAGGAGAAACAACTTTGCTGATGGGGAAGGGTCAAAGAATTTAGGAGCGAGCTTAGTATTGAAATGACGTGAAGCGTCGGACAAAGTCAAATTACGGCGTCAAACGAAATTGACCAATTTTTAAGGACGCAGGAAGATGAAGGAAGTTATAACGGTTATAGATATTATGGTAGACCGTGGAAAATTTCTTAAGGACATGGGAGCGGATATTTTTAAAGTGTTTGGGGTCTGGGGAAGGATGTTCGGGAACAAGAATGTACATGTCGTTTATCTCACACTGTTGTCCGAAATAATCGTCGGCGAGTAAATGTTCACGATCAAACAGGACAAAGAAAGGAGTACAACCAAGGATCTCATATTTGGACATTCGGATTGCGCAGGAAACTTGTGAAAGAGTGGCATCCCAGTGACGCTGGTTGTAACGGACATAGAAAGCAAACATAGTCTTGAGGAAGCGCATAACACGTTCAGCAGGATTGGCTTGGGATAGTAACGGACGGTGAAAAAATTTTGGAATAATAACGGGCACACAAAGAAGTGAACTGACGACTTCGGAATTGCACACCGTTATCAGTGATAAGGTATTGAGGGACATTAAAAAGTAGGAAGACTTCAAGGATTTTAGATACGCATACTGCAGTAGCGCTGCGCATAGGGAAAAACACATGAAACTTAGTAAAGTAGTCAGTTACTACAAGAACATGAATAACCGTGAGTGGAACGTCGAACAGGACCTACTATGTCACAGGAAATGAACTGCCAGGGGTAGGATGGTGTGGCCGTAGGAGCAAAGAGAGCAGAGGGAGGTAATTGTTAAACTTTGTGAGCAGCACAAACCGGACAACGTCGGATGTAACGAGTGACATTGGTTCTGATACAGGGCCAGTAATATTTTTGAAAGAGACAAGCACAAGTTTTTATCATGCCAAAATAACCGGAGGTAGGAAGATTACCATGGAGGGATATTAGACATTTACGCTTCCCAGAAGGTATGACGATTTTCCAATCGTCTGGAGAATCGGTAGCAATAGAAGTTTTGTTCCGACGGAAAAGGGTATTGTCAACTACAAACCAGGAAGGATAACTTTTGTAGGTGTTAGAACGTTTTCGGAGCAAGGAGTTGTACCACGAGTCAGTAGTAGAAAGGGTGTATCAAGGTAGATAATGGCAAAAATAGAAATCGTTCAAGGAACAGAACGAAAAAGGGCATCGGAAACAACATGATCTTTGCTTTTACGCTGAATAATAGTAAAGTCAAATTGTTGTAGGTGAAGGGACAAGCGGGCTAGGGGACCGGAAGGACTTTGGAATTTATTGAGCCGGAGGAGGAAAGGGCGATCAGTAATGACTGCAAAATGGGAACCCTTGACAAGAACGGAACTTCTCAATCACCCTCATCACTGCCAGGCATTCCTTCTTAGTAACTGAGTAGTTGCGCCTTCTCGCCGTCGGGATAGGACTGGCTTAGGATGACACCCAAACCGAAATGAGAGGCGTCCGTTTGTATGGTGAAGAGTAAGGTAAAGTCAGGGCGGCAAAGGTGTTGCTTAAGAAAGGTACGCAGATTGACAATCGGGATCCAAGAGAAAGGGGTGTTTTTACGGGTGAGGTTAGAAAGCGTAGTAGTAGAGTTAACAAATTCAGGATAAACCGCCGGTACCAACTGGCCATGTTAATCAGTTGACAGACTGCGGTAACATAGGAGAAAGGAGAGATCTTAAGGATAGCAGCAATTCTGTCGGGATCAGCAAGAAGATCATCCCGGTTAATGACATAACCAAGATAGCGAAGTTTTGGAAGCAGAAATGACATTTGTCTTGGCGGAGAGTAAGGCCATCGAGGAAGAGACGAGAAAGAACTAGGTCAAGAAACCGGAAGTTCTCCTCCCAGGAAGGGGTAGCAATGATGGTAGAAAGCGTGAGGTCGTTTAAAAATTTTTGGGCGTTTTAAATAAAAGTAGTTCGAAGTTAATATTCACGCAGGAATAATTGCTTGCAGGAATTTAACGTAACAAATGCTTACTTGATGTTCTGCTTAACTAGCAAAAAGTTGTTATTGGAGAAACCTAACTAAAAAATTATAATTTGCCTTGATCGACCTTAGAAAGGGGTTGCTGCACAGATAAGTTATCTAACTGGTATACAAAGTTGAATTTTGAATAGAGGGTTTCAAAATATTTTTGATACTATTATTTAAGATACTCGGATCCATGTAATTATTTGCTTCAAGAAATTCGGTAATGCCTTCAGTCATGTAAATGGCTTCGGATTTTACTTTTAGCGCAACGCTAGTTGAAGAAATGACAAAAACTGTTAACATTGGTATGACCAAACAATATTATAACAGTCGTGAGAAGCAGACTATGCACAGGTTATACAGACCACCAGTTCATCACCACGAGATGCATTCATCACTTTGATCCTATGATGTGAAATAAATTAGGTTCCAGAAACTTTCAAAGCGTGTAAAATGCTTGAGATCGCTGTTATTTATTGGAAAAGGAATTGCATCGTAGCAGAGTTCAGTTACACCTCAGCCGCAAACGTAACCTTTAAACGCCGTATATATTGCGCAAGTAAGCATAACTTGTATAAATTCATAGTTAATTTCAAAGACCTAATAAATTAAACGAACATACTGCAGCCATACTTTGCATGAAAACCAGTCGCTAATTAATACCATTCAAGACTGTAGAATCAATAAGTGCAATCTAAAATATTCTGTTGCACTTGAATTATAACTTAAACGTAATGACTTTTTTTTGCTTATTAACAAAAAAGAAAAGCGTTTTCAGCGATGGAACGTTGGCTGCGATAATCAAATTTTCCTCGGCTGTAATCGAAGTGGCGATAACAGCATTACGTGTACTAACATGATCGTCGCAGCCTTCTCCAGTGTTGTCTGAAATTAGATCTGTACTAATTGCATTGCACCATTTTTAATAATAGTAACATTAAAGAAATGAGAATGCTTTAATTTCAAAGATGGAGAGGAAAATGTTACAGAGAGAAACGTAATTACCCGTCGCGACTTTCAAACTTATTTTAGTTTATACTTTAAATGAAATAATTGCACAAAGAGTAAAACTTATAGTTATTTTTAATTGTGTTCTTTCACAATAGCAGTGGTGGATGTAAGAACTATCTATATATCAAACCCTAAGGTAAAATTAAATGCCAGCCGTAGCATGTACAAGTAAAATAAGATGGAAAAACTTAAATGTAAATTAGTGGATAGGGAAAGATGGGTCACTATGAATGCCCTAGATACCGCTGAAGAGAACTATGGAGCCGTAAGGTTCAAATACCAAAACAAAAGTTATTAAAAAAGAGATTGTAGCACATAATTAACGACTAACAATTACATCAACTGTTCATATCATCCTTCATAAGTTGGTGTGTTTATATGAACCCTCATTCCGGCACCATTTTTACCTCTATAAAAAGGGGGTTCAAACAGACGATCGCTGAATACGTCCATATTCACTCAAGAAATTAAAAATAACCTCCTTCTTTCGGTTACTCGTCACTGTGATAACAGAATATTGAATTATTAGTGATTTATTACAAGTTCGTTACCAGAAGTGTGTTGAATGTTGTAGAATTATATACAGTACCCAGCCCTGGCTAAACACGGAGCAGGTGGCAGTAAGACGCGTACGCTAGAGGAGTCGAATCGGAAAAAGGCGACGGTAAACAGAAAAAAAAGTTTAACCTTGTCTAGAAATTTGTGCTATTAAAAGGGGGATTAATGAGAGTATACATTTCATTAATCGTCGCTTGATATAATAACGGTAATAAATTATTTATCGGTAAAGTTACTATCAATTAAAGTTGGTTGGGGTGCAAATACGTAATATTAAGAGGCGAGGTCATCCGGTGTGCAAAAAGTGGTTTTGTTTACGAAAAAGGCGAGTTTGCGGCTGCAGAACGTAACGGTCCGCCTGACTATTTAAAACAATTTTATGCTCATAACGGTTGTTTTTGAGTGGAAGGTTGTAACTAATTATACATTCCTGCCTCGTGAGGGTATCAAATTACCAATAAAATAATAGGGCATGACCCCTAAATCTAAAGTACCCAAACGTTTCTAAACATTGCCTCGCAAGCTTGCTACAGTCGGTGAGAGGGTGAGGTTCATTAAGCTACAACACACTAAGATATAAATTTAGATTGTTTTATTAACTGTACAACTAATTAAACCTTAACCTAATGACATATGAGCACAAAATATATACAATATTTGCCGTTATATACAATAGGGCGCCACCGTAAGAGAGGGGAAGGCTTACGGACCTTATCAAGGTATTATCACTCGTGGCACTTTGTTCTTGAGAATGGGAAAAGATTGCCACAAATACGCACGCGGAAAATTTTAACAATGCACTACTGTGAAGCTTTATAGTCCCCGGCTAGCTAAAGATTATATGACTAAACAAAATTAATGTCTAAATTCCTTAGAACTAGTCTACTTTTTAAGGATATAAGAAACAATTTCGGGCTTAAACACCCAAATACAATAATTAATTATATATACAGTATTCTAATAAAGCTACCTACTGTGACTCACGCTCTCATTTCACAAGGGTGTCTCCAACTAACGGAACAGAAACGACCTTTTCACCGGTCAACTTTACTGTAACGGAACTCGTTCAAGTACACACAAAGATTATCAACACGGGAGTCCTTTACTACTATATCCAACCTGAAAATTGCGTAATCAGGTAGGTTTCGTTGCTAAGCTATTGCGTGAGCCCCCAGGCTACCGTTGAAATAACAATGAAGCGGTGTACCTTGCTGAAGTCTCGCTGTCTGCCGAAATAAGTACACAGGGATTAAAATTTCAACGCGTTCAACTTAAGCCCAAGCTCAGAGCTTTAATCTGAACGTCGGTATTTTTACAGAACGTCGGCACAATTTAGTTAAACAATTACGGATACATAATTCAAAACAAAACCCTTGAGTTCATTATTTAAAAAATACCATAACCTCTGTTTTAGTAACTGGGAAAGTACTTACTCAGAATAAAATAAAAAACGCACATCACTTTACTTTCAGACGTACAGAAATAAACAGCCTGTATGTTGGAAGTATCGAAATAAAAAAGCCCTTTCCATCCCACGCTGAACTCCTTATATACCTTTAAGTTAATTGGAAAATACCCAGTCCAGTTTAGCTCTCATTATCAAAAAGGTTAAGCCTGTCATAAATCTTAAAACTTAATAAAAACTAACAATTGCTTTAGGATAGCCAAAATCTCCCTTGCAAGAAAACTCCGAAACTATAATTTTAGTTAAGTACCCAAACTAATTGAAAATTATTCTGACAACTCGGGCTGCTTTATACATAACTAGGGTCTTAGCTACTTGATTCACATCTATTAGTAGATACTACTAATCTGACACGTTAAGTGCCTTCCAAGTAAAGCTTCGTACCTTGGGAATGTTAATTAAAGCTTTGGATTATATTTTCCAAGAACCCTGCTCTGGCTACTTGGGAACGGAGCTTTTGATGCCGTTTAAAATCGCAGACATATGTATGCTACAAAACCGTTATCCTAATAATTGGGATGCTAAAATTAAACTAGAAAATAAACCAATTTGAGAAATAATAGAGAGTTATTTTTACATAACCGACTGTACTAAAACAGTATGTTACAAGGTTGTAGTGCAATCGCTTCGTGATAGTTATATCAGGAATCCACAAATGTTGGGCCCGAAGACAAAGCAAGAAAGAAGGCTTATTATCAGTGCAATACAGGGCTGGAGAAATAAGATAAGTGTTAGTTTAATTACTAGTATTTTTATGGTGTAGTGTATTATTTAGTAGGACTGTGAACGTTTTTGCGTATGCCTTTTGTTATTGGTTTTTGATGATTAGATAGTAGATAGGGCTATTAGAAGTAAATATTATGCAAAAAAGAAAAGAAAAAAACGTGTACTGACAGTTGTATTTAGTCTTGTATAATTATGTATTTTTGTTGTATCTGAGTTGCTTTATTTTATTGTAATGTACGATTAAGAATAAGTTTTCAAAAACCACCGCCCACTGTAGCTAGTACAACGGGTAAATTACAAATGGCGCCCAACCCGTAGCAGGCTTATACACACTTGTTTACACTGTCTGTTTTTGTGATTACTAAAATCTTAGTAAAATAATAAAAAAAAAAAAATAGTGAGAGGAGCGAAAAAGAAGAATGTAGAAAACGGGGAGGATAGTGAGACTAGGATATCTAATTTAGAGAAAAATTTAGATCGAATAACGTTAAGGATTATAGCAATGCAACAGTCAATAGGGCAACTTGTAAATACTTGTAAAATGGGAAGTGATAAACCCGTGAATGAGAGCAACGGCGAGCAGAACGCAACTAGTTCAAAATTATTTCTATAGTAAATATTACTAGAGATATTGACCGTAGTTGTTTTGCGGTTTGGAAAGATTTAGGAAGTAACTCATTAGTTTCTAGTCCAGAAGGTTTGATACATCGAATGGCTTTTCTAATAAAATTAAAGACACTAATAGATGACGCGGAAATTTCCCCGTAGTAAGCAGGTGACAGTAGCAGTTAATTGTCTTCGTGGTAGTGCTGTAAAGGAATCGTCATTTGACAATTTCGAAACCTTTAAAAAAAATTTTTGACAGCGGTATTGGAATATGGAGCATGAAAGGAAGTCGTTTTTAAAAATTAAGGACGGTAAATTCGAAAGAGGTAATCGAGCGGAATATTTTCTAAATTTAGTAAAAGAAGTCACGTATCTGAGTGATCAAATAACGGATAAGGAGGTTATGGAAATGCTTAGTACGCATTTTCCACCAAAGATGTCAGGAGAGGGATTTTAAATTCTGGGTATAAAAAAACGGAAGACGTTGGATCGTTTTACAGAAAATCGACAAAACTTATGAGTCGGAACCGGGAAATATAAATGCTCGAGCCAGGCATATACCTCGGACAAATAATTCAAATAACGAAAGAGGCGAGGGGACGAATAACCCAAGATCCACCAGAAAATTCTAGAAAAATTCGCGTAACACGACCGTATCTTCAACCGACGGTATGGTTTATACGATTTTTAACAGAGATCCGATTGAGGATTTATTATCAGAAGGGGAATGATGTTTGTCATGGAACATCGGTATTTCCCACGCTACTGACAATTAATATTGTAATTGAGAGACACGTGATCCCTGCCCTAGCGGATTCTGGGGCACAGTACAGTTTCATTTCAGAAACATTTTATATAATATTAACGAAAATAAATGCCTTGCTTTCCGGTGTCGAATCAAATTGGGGGGCGGGGTTGAAGTCAAAATCCCATGTATTGTTTTGTGTGGGCTATCTCGTGATACAATATTAGGTTGCGGGATGCAAAAGCCGAGATAAAATACTCTTTGAGGTCGGGGGGAGTAAAATACAGTATAAAATTTAATAAAACTGCTGCTGAAGGCTGTCCTCGTTTAAATGAGTTTGCCACCGAAATCGAACAAATTAAGGGAAAAGTGGAATGGATGAACGAATTACAAATAAATATATATATATATATATATATATATATATATATATATTGCTATGCTATTGGCGGAATTATCATGCCCCTACGTTGGGCTGTTATATTTATTTGCTATGAACTGGAATTCTCGATCCCCTTCGTTGTGCGCCTTATATTAATTTGTTATGCACTCTAAATTATACGTGCTCCATCATTTGGATGACCATTTTAATATTTACTATGAATAAACAAGATTGTAATTATCTCCTCCTCCGGCTGTCTTATTAATACTGCTATCAATTCCCTCCAGAAACTTAACTGGATTTCATCTCGCACCAACCTTGTCTGCCAATAGCAAAATTCGATACGTTACCGCCTTGCGTGTTATCAATTTCCTATTTATACTCGTAGCTCCTCCTTGAACTATTTAATCTTATGACCTCGGCTAGCATTTATTTGAAATTATAAAATTCAGTTAATTTCGATTTTATATAATGAACCCAATATATTATGTACATACAGCTTTTGTAAATTATTTGAAATACACTTTTCAATTAGTTACTGTTATAAATCTCATTTATTAATAATCATCTACTATATACTCAAAACCCAAAGTCACCAAAAAAACCTATTATCTTTATCAACGAAGTGTAGAATATTCTAAACCTGTTATCATATTACTCATTGTATGCAACTTCTTTTGTTGACCTTTTCACAAGCATATTATATCAAGCAAATTCAATAAAAATAAAAATATATAGAAAAACAAAATGTCCTACAACTAAAAAAATCTGACCTGGTTTATTTCTTCATATCGACGCTTCCAATAAAAATTATCTTCCCCAATTCATTCAAATTATTGCCATTACACTATGGACTAAGATTATTCATTTATGCACCCCCAATTTATTGTCGTTTCATATCTGACTTATTTCTTCTGATCAATCAATTTCCTCAAATCTATTTCCCCCCGTACTTCAAAATTGTATTACTCTTCTTTTCCCCGAACATCAAAATTGTATTTTTCTCCCTCATACATCAGATTTGTATTACTGGATTTTCCCCCCGGACTTCAGAATTGTATTACTCTTCTTTTCCCCGAACATCAAAATTGTATTACTGGATTTTTCCCCGGACTTCAGATTGTTTCCCCCGTACATCAGATTTGTATTTTATTTTCTCCCGTACATCAGAGCCCTATTATTTTTATGTTTTAGTTTAAAAATAAATTCCTTAAAAATGTACTTACGTTTTTAATCGGCAATTATAGTTTTCATCTTGGCACTTATTTTTATCTTTCACTTTTAAAATTTACGTATTATTTTATTTCATCACGGCGCACTTCGGCCTTTCTTGAGTTCAAAACTAACTTCGTTATCACGGTGGTTGCTAATATATTCTTTATTTCCCACTCCATCCGTGGGTATGGTCTAGAGCTCGTCGCTTATTTCTGACCAATCAAATAATTACATTTAAAGCAGTTTCTGATGTAATGCTCCACGATTCCCCATAATCATAACCTGCTTGCAGCTGTCTTTCGTTATCAACATGCTGTATTTTGATAGATTTAATTGCTTTTCCATAAACAACTGATGCAATTCGACTTTAAATTTTCATATTTACATGCGATTCACGCAATTTTTAATCTGCTTTCTTATCAAAATGGTTAGTTATTTGTACGCATTTATATTAGCTACCTGAAGCTCTATTTCTATTTTCGTATTAATCTAATCGTCTGGAACTCTTTTTGAATGCGTGTCTAATTACACTTTATCATTTATTTATAAATATACGCGTGCTTCCACTGAAAATATCATTACTTGGTTTACCTAAATTAACTAAACTTTATCTACAGGGTATTAAATATTTACTATTTACCTAATGAATGTCTTCCTGATTTCTACGCTAACTGTGCGTCTTCCTATGTTTATCTGCGTCGCTTAAAACTATTCATACTTTATGTACAGGGTGCTGACTCCTTACTATCTACAAACTATCTCTATTTCTTAATTTTTCACTAAATAAGTGCAGTTTTCTGCTGCCTATGGTAATTTTTCCTTTCTAAATGACCTTTCCTATAAAGTACACCCTTAAACAACTCCTTATCACAGCAATATATATATATATATATATATATATATATATATATATAATATATATTTAGAATTGGTTATCAGGGTTGTAGTCAATTAGGGCAAATTAAGAACTTCCTTTTGATCGATTCGAGCTTTCGAAAATTTTATTTTCTTCTTCAGGAAACTGTAAATATATATAATTACAACATGTAATTAAAATGTTTACTTACGATCTAGAGCCTAATCTTAAATGTAAGAAGCATGAAAACTATTTAAAGAAAACGACTATTTTAGGGTTGACATTTAAAACTAATGACACATACTTGATGAATAATTAAAGCAGTATAGTTATTGCATTACAATGAGGTTGCATTAATAAATAAATCTAAAAATACATTGATGGATATAAGGGGTGTTGTTATGAAAATTAAATAAGTTATATGAATTAAATTATGATTGTAGACATGTGATAAAATAAGATAACAGCTGCAAGGAGATTTGTTTAATAAATTAATCAATTGTAGTGTTGTATTCTTTTAATTATAAATGAATAAAAGTTATGAAATTTTGTCTTTAAAATGAAATTTAATAATACCAACAACTGGGATAAAATAATTTTGAATGCATCTCCTTGAAATAATTATTAGTTAGTAGGCTAGATGTAAATGTTTTAGTTTTCCTAAGTGATGGTTGTTTAGAATTAAGGAGATTGATTAAAAATTTTGTATATGATATAGATGTTTTTGGCCTGAGGAGCCTGTAAAATTTATAAAAATTAATATATATATATATATATATATATATATATATGTTTTCAAGTGCATGCATTTTAATTGAATTATTATACAAAATAAATGATAAGGTTATACAACCAAGAAACTTCCAGAGGAGGATTTCCAATTAAATCAAACATCGGGTCATCTCTTGTGTTATTGAAGAGTTGCACCAGTGAAAGTGAGATATTTTGCAGCAGGGTCCAGCCTTTTAGGATACGGCCCCTTTGATATTGGTGAAGTATTGAAAGTGTTCTTAGTAATAGAGCCGATTAAGCATACAGTTGGTGAAGTTGTAGTTTATTTGTAGAACCTAAAAATAAAGTCAAGTCCATTTTGAACATAAACTAAAACGTACTTTTAACAGGTATTCACTGCAAGTATTCAAGGCGATCTTGTTGTATCCTGTATCAAAGTCCATGTACAACCCAGACACATTCAAAGGAGTTGCAGGTATTTGAAGTTATCTTTATATACACATCATTTAAAGTAATTTGTGAATAATTTGAATTTCAAACGCTTACCTAAATTAAATATTGTTGGGTCTATTTATCAATCTGTGTATAATCACGAGACGCAAGCACTAAAAAGAGGTTAAGTGGTTTTGATTGAACAACGCTTTATGCGCCTGTGTTTTCTATACCTGTAAGGGGACAGAGAACTCACGTCTTCTTACAGAGCATAAATAATAGATTCAGTTTCCCTAAGCGAGTCTTTAAAAAGCCGTGGCATAATTAAATTTAAAAATTTGTTGTATTTAAATCATTTTAAAGGCCAACACCACATTAAGGTTGCACTTATTAAACTTTAACTCATATTTTGAAGCATAATTTTATTTAATATCACCATACATAATATAATATATATATATATATATATATATATATATATATATATATAATAATTCAATTTATTGGGAATTGCAGCAAGTAAGGAAGTCTACTCTTTTGTCTTTAACTCAAGCTTTCAAGATTTTATTTTTCTCTTCTTCAGGAGTAACTAAATAAATATAATGGTAAAAAATAAATAAATTTTAAAAGTTAAATACTTACGAATGTGAGGTTTGACTCAAATTTAAAATATTAATTTTAAATTACAAAAATATGTTTAAGAATTTTGAAGGTATAAGTGTCAATGTCAATGAATACTACAAAATTAAAATTAGCGATACAAAAATAATAATTCCTTGGATAAATTTTAAACATTAAACAAGTATTAAAATAATTAATTAACTAACAAACATAAACTAAAACGCAAGAGTATGTACGTCTGTATGAGAAATTTGTACAGGTAGTAGGAAGACGTAGAAGCAATAGAATCATTTTATCATATAAACATATATAAATGTATAGAAATACATATATGTGTGTGCATGTACACATGGAAACAATTCACATACAAAAAATAAATAAAACAAAAAAGAAAGAACATGTGCAGGAATACACGTAAGTATAAACGTAAACACACAACCAACAGACACACAAACACCAACAAACAAACACACAACACACACACACACACACACACACATAAACAAAAAAAAAACAAGGTGTTAAAACTTCATACAGTTGGAGGTCAGCGATTGACAGTATAGATGGCCTTATCGTATATTGTTGTTGTGCTACACATATGGCGGAGCGATAAAGCCTTTTCGCTTCACCAACATCACACTCTCTCGTATCGTTTCACCGACTCAACACCTAATAACTATAACCGCGAGTGCATAAGTGCTGCTGCCCGACCAGGTTGCGTCGACCGGTAAACAACACCTATCTTCTCGGGAGTAAATTGGTGAACAACATTGCAAGGTAAGCAAGCATTAATTACGGTTTGACCTATGTTACTGTTTTTCGCGCCTTACCTCCAATTGCATACAATTGCTGTCCATTTGCTAAGCTTTACGCTTTGGGAAACGTTCTGGAGCTGTCCCGATTTTTTATACACTCCAACGTGTACCACACACAAGGCTAAGAATATAAGCACTAATGAGATTTAGTAATTATGTCTGTGGTACAGTTCTTGTTCTTATTTTGGTGTCTATTTTCAGTAGATACGCGTATATGTAGCTACGATTTTTTTTTCTTCCTTTAAATTTAGTGCTTCTGGTTCTTGTGCAATTCTAACCATTTCTATGAATTTCCTTTTTGTAGTGTCCTTTTCTACATCTAAAATTACTGCATCAGTATAATTCATTTTGTGGCCTGTTTCTATAACATGCGTTGAAAGTGCTGAAGAATGAACATTTCTTCTGGCATCACTTTTATGTGAAGTAATTCGTTGATGGAGCGTCCTTGACGTTTGGCCAATATAACTTTGAATACAGTTACAACAAGGAATTTTGTATACTATGTTAGATTTTAGTTCTTTTGAAGTAACATCTTTGATTTTAGTGTAAAGACTTCTGCTTAATTTGACATTGTTTAGTGCAATTTTAATTGTAGGGTTTTTGATTATAGATGTTATTCGTTTCGTTAGATCTCTGATATAAGGTAAACTTACGTATTTTGAGAGATTATGAACTTCTGTTAGGTTATTGGTTTCTTCTTGTTGTGTATGCAGTGTGGGATATTTTTTGATAGGTGTATTATATAGGAGTTTTGTTAGAAATCTTCTAGGATAACCATTCTTTTGTAATATTTCATAAAGGATTTTTAAATTTTTATCGATAAAGGATTGATTTGATGATTTCACTATTCTTGTTTTTAAATTCAAAATAGTATTAATTTTCATAAACATGGGATGGTATGACATATAATTTAGGTATCTTCCAGAGGATATTGGTTTCTTGTACCAGTCTGTTACGATGGTTGTATCGTTTCTTATCACTTTTAAATCTAGAAAAGGCACAGAATTGTTTGTTTCACTTTCAACTGTGAATTGTATATGTTCATCGTTGGAGTTGAAAGTAATTAGTATGATGTCCTGTGCATTGTATGGTACCGCACAAATCAAATCATCATCAAATTTCTTACAAAATGGCACTGTGAACGGTAATTTGGTTAAACAGGTGTCTAATAATTCATCAATGACGTACTGTGCTATTATGGGTGATATAATAGGTCCCATAGGTGTGCCTGTAATTTGTTTGTAAAATCTGCATTGGAATGAAAAATAATTTGAATCGAAAATAAATTGAACAAGTTCTATGAATTTTTGAAGTGGTATTTTGCAGTGGTTTTTAATAATGTCCCATTTATTACTTATGCTTCAAATAGCACGACTTGAAGTTATATTTGTGAATAATGATACAATGTCCAGACTATTTAGTCTGTATCCATTTGGAATATTAAATTTGTTAATGTATTGCGCAAATTCAAAAGAATCTTTAACGTAATATGGATTTTGAACTTGATAAGCAGAAGTTAAAATGTCTTTTATGTACTGGGTGAGTTAACTAGTTGACGAGTCAATTAAAGAAATTATAGGTCTTAGTGCAAGTTGAGGTTTATTGATTTTGGGTAAGCCATAAAACTTTGGACATGTCCCATTATATATCATAAGTTTTTTGGCTTCAAGTTTTTCCAAATATCCTTTGTTTAGTAAGTTACTGACTATTTTGTTAGTTTTCTGTTGGATGGTGCTTGTTGGATTTCTGGGTATTGTTTTGTAATGTTCTTCATTAGAAAGTAAATCAATAGCGAAGAAGAGAAAGCTCGAAAGCTTGAGTTAAAGACAAAAGTGTAGACTTTCTTAATTGCTGCAATCCTCGATAAATTGAATTATTTTAAATTTATATTCAGCAAATAAAACGTGAAGATTATATATATATATATATATATAATTCTTTATTGTAATTATCTTCTTTGAAAATAATTTTAGTGTTGTTTTAATTAAAAGTGTGACCCGTTTCTATAGCGTGTGACACTAATGCACAGGTCATGATTTTTTGATATATATATATATATATATATATATATATATATTTAGGAATTGGTTATCGGGGTTGTAGTCAATTAGGGCAAATTAAGAACTCCTTTTTGATCTATTCGAGCTTTCGAAAATTTTATTTTCTTCTTCAGGAAACTGTAAATATATATATATATATATATATATATATATATATATATAATTACAAGATGTAATTAAAATGTTTACTTACGATCTAGAGTCTAATCTTAAATGTATGAAGCATGAAAACTATTTAAAGAAAACGACTATTTTAGGGTTGACATTTAAAACTAATGACACATACTACATGAATAATTAAAACAGGATAGTTATTGCAATACAATGAGGTTGCATTAATAAATAAATCCAAAAAGTTATATAAAGTTATGTGAATTAAATTATGATTGTAGACATGTGATAAAATAGGATAATAGCTTCAAGGAGATTTGTTTAATAAATTAATCAATTGTAGGGGGTGTTGGTATTCTTTATTATCGATAATAAATATAAATAAATGTTATTTAAATTTTGTGTGTCTGTCCTTTTGTTCGGTAGAAGATCTTATAGTGAAATAGCAACCATTTCGAGAAACAAAAGTTTTTTGTAATTATCTTCTTTGAAAATAATTTTAGTGTTGTTTTAATTAAAAGTGTGACCCGTTTCTATAGCGTGTGACACTAATGCACAGGTCATGATTTTTTGATTACAATCACTTTTGTGAGAAGTAATTCTGGAGGAGAGCCATCTAGATGTGTGTCCCACATATTTGCCATGACAGTTCTGACATGGTATTTGGTATACGACTCCAGATTGTTGATCTTTAGGAGTTCGATTTTTTAATTTACTAAAAAGTACTTTATCCAAAGTTAAAACGGGTTTTACTTGTCAGTTGTATTCCTTCAATGTCTTTAAAAATTGTTTCAATTTGGTTGTAAGTTTTTCTACATAAGGAAGAGGAATAAAAATTTTTGGGTTGATAGATATCGTCGTAGTTAAACTATGATTGACATTAGGAATATTGAAAAGTAATTTATTTATTAATGAGTTGGGGTGAGAATTTTGAAGAAAAAGGTTTCTTAAAATAAAAAAGTTTTTGCTCTTTAGGGTGCGATGTAAAAGAAGTTCTATCCTCTTCTTTAAGCTTAAGACAAGATTAATTTTCATACTGGTTGGATGAAACGAATGAAAGTTTAGATATCGACCAGAAGAGCTAGGTTTTCTATACCAATCTGTAATGAGAATATTGTCTTTATGGATGATAATAGTATCTAAAGGTATCTAAAAACGGCATCGCAGAGAAAAGATTTAATTGGTGTACTTGATAAATATGCAGCGGCGGTCCTAAACATGTAGCCGCCTACGTGTTTATAAATATTTGCCGCCTTGCCGCCCTAATTAAGTAATTTTTTTTATCAAAGCGGAGGGAAAGGACAAAGGGAATCGATTAGTGTGAAACGTCACTGCCAAAGTTTGTTTTTATTAATAATTTATTGTCCTGAAAAACACACAAAAACAACAATTATGGGAAAATGAGAATTTAGAAAATGAATCATAAAATAAATGTGTATATGAGACATAAAAATGGAACACAAATCACCTACATAGTACCTAAAACACCTGTACTTAACTAGATAATATATAACAAAGCCACAAGTATTAAATAAACAAATACAAACTATTATCGTCTATACAGTCGAAGTTCTGAATTTTACGTCTGCCAGTTTTAAGATAAGGGGATCAAACTCTAGAGACTCACCTATTTCGTTTTCTATTGCTATTGTTGCAATACCGGACAACCTTTCCTGGTTCATCGTCGATCTCATATAGTTTTTTATTATTTTTAGTTTTGAAAAAGGGCGCTCTGCTGAAGCAACTGTCACTGACATGGTTAAAATAATTCTTAAAACAATGGTGGTGTTAGGATAAATAGAAGAGAGACCATTCTTATAAATATACTCTAAAAGTTCGAAAGGTAAAACTTCCTTTTTATAAATAACTTACAAGGAAATTAATTCCTCCCTAAGTTCTATGCCATCTATATCAGAAGAATTCTGAGTCTGATCTGTTAATTTCAAATATAAATCATCACAATGTTTTTTTATTGTTTCATCATCGAAATTAGTGAATTCATAAATCACCAAAAATATGTCTTTATGGTGATTTATTAATTCGAACCTTTCGTCTAAGGAAGCTATAGTTTGGTCTAAAAGAACGTAAAAGAAATTTGTTCTGAAATTTACGGTTGCATCAGTAATAGGCTCATCTGGTGTTTCGTAATCAAATTGCCGTTTTATACGCCGAGTCCTCACCTGAACGTTTGTGAATGTGCATTCATCCGAACTCAAATCTACCTCTTTGGCGAGCTCGTTAGCTAATTCTATGTAATTGTAGAATGATTCCTCAGTTCTTTTAGATTTAATAAATGTTAAAAGTCTCTCTAATGAATTAGTACAAGTTTTTAAATTCATGTCTTTCGATTGTAACACCTTGCTTACCTTGTTTATTTCTATCAGAATGTCATACCATATTATGACCGAGGAAACAAATTTAAATGTTTTAATTTTTGTAGTTAAAGAGTTCGCTAAAGTTTTTGTATTTATATTATTTTACTATCAATTATATATAAAAGACTATCATAAATTTTGCTTAATTGATATCTCAGTGGTCTTACTGCATTTACCCTACTTTCCCATCTGGTCGTTCTAACAGATTTTAAAGTTAGATTGGAGATATGATCTTTTAAAATTGTCCAACGGTACGTGGAAGCTGAAAAGAAAACATAATTCTTGCACTAAATTGAAAAACTCTGCCACTTCTAGAGTCACCTTTGCAGCGTCATTAACAACAAGATTTAACGTATGCGCTGCACATAGTACAAAAATGCCCTAGGGTTTATTTGCAAAATTCTACGTTGTAACCCAATGTGTTTTCCACGCATGTTAGATCCGTTGTCGTGCCCCCTGTCCTCTCATGTTCAATATATTAACACCAATATCATGTAAAGTTTTTACAACAAAATCAAATAGCCTTTCTCCAGTAGCATCCACTATAGGATGAAATCCCAAAAAATGTTCTTTCACCCGCACCACATTATCGATTATAGATACAAAACGTATAATAACGGATATTTGTTCAACATGACTGCAGTCAGACGTACAATCTAAAATGATCGAAAAATACTTTGCCTGATTTAACATTTTGAGAATACGATTTTTTATTTCATCGACCAACAACTGAATAACTTGATTGTGAAACTTATTCCCCAGATATTGGGACATCCTTTTATTGATAGTTTTAAAAGTTTGGATTTTTTTTAAATGTTTCGCTATAACTGGATCTGTTTTTGCCAACATTTCAACCCCCTTTAAAAAATTTCCGTTGTCGCGTTCATATAATTTGGGAGACTTACCTCTTAGTGCTAAACACTGTTGGGCCAAGTATTGAATAAGATGTACAATTCGTTTTATCACATTGAACCAATACATTTTGCGCATATTTAAAGGTCTCTGTTCATCGTTATCGATGGTTTTAAAAGCATTAAGTTTTTTTTCGAGATCAACCCACTTTCCCAAAATTTTCTATATGTAAAATACTTGTTTCATGTTTTTTTAGATTCTGTGCTAAGTGATTCCAATCACAAAAACCTTCCTTGATAGGCTTGAAAGAGGCATCGGAAAATATTTTACAACAAAAACAATGCATAACATTTTTTGATTTTGAGTAAATAAGCCATTCACATTTAATAGATTCCCCATTTGGTAGTTTTCTAAAATAATAACTTTTGGAAAATCTACCATAGTCGTTTTCAGGAAAATGCATATCTTCTATCTGATGTGGTTCATTTTTTATCAATATTTCTATTATTTTATTCGATAAAAGCTCCGACCAAAAACTTGCGTCACTAAAATTAATACCTTCAGTTTCCTTTTCTGTAATCACAACCGCTTTGTCTAATTCCTGCCCATTTTCTTCATCTGCCGTTTCAAAAAGGAGTACTTCTGTTTGCGCCTCTATTGCCAACTTTACTTAGGAAAATGAACAAGCTACTGAATCAACTTCTTGCAATTCATCCTTCATTCTTTTTTAAATATTTTTCCATAGAGTCAGCTAACTTCTTTTTGTCTTCATCTTTTTCGGCTTTACGTTTCTGATACTGAGTCCCAGATAGTTTTTTTGTTTTTCTCTCTCTATCTTTTTCTGACATGTCTGCAGCAATAAATAAAAAATTTTAATCTTTATTGTTTCAACACAATCAAATTTTATGTGAGCACGGGGCAAATTATTAGTAATTGTATTGTATAGGAATAACAACGAGAGAGAACTTACCGCGTAATGTTCCACAATAATTTATATCAATGAAAAAGTTTCACTAAATCTTACGCACTATGTGGACTAAAGTCTAAAACTATGTTTCACTATAATACAAAACAATACTTTACTCACTAACTAGGTAAGTTATGTTTATGTAGGCACTAGAACAAATTTATATTAACTATACGTTTTTACGTAATATTAACGCATTAACATCAACTGAATACTGTCTATCTCTACTGTCTACTGTAGTTTGTTTATATGCACCGCCAATCTGATTTCCAGACGTTGATAAAATAATTGGGTGGAAAAGTACTAGAAGATAATGATTCATAATCCTTATCTTGCACGTGCAATGTTCTTATTTAGGGTATGAATCACACTCATACCGGAAGTGTTGACCTGCTTATAAATTAAATCTCTTGTAAAATTATTTTGCAAACGGTTTTCTGTTTTTAGTGCAGTATAAATGCATTTTATCCACGGGTAACCTATAGCGTCTTCATTATACACGTGTTTACTCACTAATAAGACTCTCCATTATTTACTAGTGAATAATAATTTTATTATTCACTGATTTACAAAATTAATCCTTGCAGTACATTTTTGTACATTTTAAATATAAAAAACAGCTGGCTATGAAACGTCAAGTCCAGAGCGCTTCCACTGTTAATTTTAATTTGAAACGTCAAAAAGTTCGATTCATTTAAACATTAGAATTTTAAAGTACTTCATTAGAAAATGGATACAGATAGAGAAAATGAGTTGTCTTATACACCCCCAGATATACGAGAAGCCGCAAAAATTGCAGGTTTGAACTTATTACCGGAAAAATCAAAAGAACTTTCACGTTTGCATATTACGTGTTTAGTATCTTATAAAACTAAAATATTTGTGATAATTTTAGCTAAACTTGTTTGATTGTCGAGGATAAAGTAGTATTCTACTCGCATATAAAGATATAATGCACTCGTTGAATAATATACTATTATAAAGATAGAACTTTTTCTTATAAGGATTGCAAATTCGCCGCCCCCCAAAATTAGCCGCCTGCGTGTTGAACACGCAATACACCCCCGTTAGGAACGCCCCTGTAAATATGAGTCATTATTTTCCGACCAGCCTGGCCTGACAAACATTTATCAACACACTATTGAACTGCGATGCGACTCGCCCTATTTTCAGAAATTCTACCCCATTTACAATGTTTATAGGGAGGCGGCAAAAGAGCAGATTCACGAAATGTTAAAGTGGGGCATAATTAGGCCCTATAGAACGAAATATATTAACCCATTAGTAGTGGTGATTAAAAAAGTTCAATGCGGATATGTTTAGACGCCCGTTTTTGGAATAGTAGAATGATGAAAGACCATGTGATGCCACTGAGCCCGGAGGGTTTGTTGTTTAATTTTGTTGAAAGTCAGTGTCTCAGTACAATTGACTTGACTAGCAGCTACTGGCAAGTGCAAATTAAAAAAATGATCAAAAATATACAGGTTTTAATTTTGAAGGCATAAGTTTTGTATTCTGTGTGCTTTCCTTCGGTTAAAGCACGTCCGAAGGAAGTTTCATTAGATGTGTCCATACGTAGACGATATTTTGATATATTCTAGAAGTTCAACAGAACATTTGGAGCATTTAAATACAATTTTTAATAAACTTTTTAAAGCGAGGTTTACAATTAAGCTTGTTACGTTAATCGAGGCAGCCACGTTGGGCGCCAAATTTATGCTACGTTGGCTCGTAGCCGTGCGTAACACAAAGAAAATCAAAGAAATGACCGGGCTCAATCGGAGATTAGGGGGGGTTGTAGAAAGCAGACCAACATATAATGTACGCGGCGGTAAGGAGTTAGTAACAATACCTGCAATCAAAAAAATTAGAATAGCAAACCTGCAATAAAAAAAAATTAGTCCTGCAAACCTGAAATAAAGAAAAAGCATAGCATGCTGATCGAGCATAGATTGTTCAGTACTTTGTAGAATGTAAAAAAAAAACTGTTTGGATAATCTATATAATATAACAACGGTAAAAGCAATACAAAAAATTTTTAGTACAAAGTGAGGTAATATTGGGGAGTAGTAGAAACGTTTCCTCACACACCAATTAAACATAAATCAGACAAAATGTTAACAAAAGATAAATAGATAAGACACAATTGATATGAGTAGTCCAATATTGTTGATTTTTCTTTTTTTTTTTTTAATAATAGCATGCAGTTTTATTGTAAAAGGTATCAAAACGACGAAGAATATTGCAAAACAAACGGATAGATATTTAACGTAATAACAAGTATGAAATAGTTCAACTTACACAACCAGGAGCACAGGAAGAGTTTCTATAGAATTGGACTAGTTCGGCTACTGATAGCCTTGCAGTTGGAGTTGGTGGAGTGTGGGGTGTCCATGGTTCCATCCCATTATCAACTTGAAACTTGACACTACTATCAACTGCAGATTGTTCTTTTACTTTCTGTAACTGATCGAAAGCCTCCTGATAGCTTGGTAAACCGAATGCACTAGTGTAGCTTGGCAAAGATTCACAGTCTATTCGCGGGGGTGGAATTTGTGGTACAACAGACAGTAACACATGCAACACACGCAACTAAGAACAATTAAAGTTAGTATAATTCCGATCCAAACATCCGTCAAGAATTTTTCGTATTGCGGATCTGCTTCAGCAGAAAGAACATCGTCAACTTCTGAAGCTAATTTCAGTTGGTAAAGGCATTGTTTGAATATGGTGCAACATTTAAAAGCACGATCACTCTCACAATCTCGTCTTTAAAAAAATGTACGTTCATATTTTATTTACTTATTAAATGCAAGGTAAATTTAACATATCATTAATACGGAATGAGTTAAACACTTCTGCAATTTCATTTTGCAAATGTTTTAGGGAGTTTAAAACCTGACTAAAGTGGCTCCTTTAAAAATTCTGTACAAGTTTATTGCACTTACACTGATAAAAAAAAGGGACCCCTACACTAGATCGCCCACACAGTTCAAATATAAAAAGACAAATCAACTAAAAAAACACAATCAATAAAGCACGTGCAAACACTAAGCAAGTCCGTCAAATGCTCCGCACAACACGCGTGCAGGTCGAGTCCAACAAGTTCTACCACTTTTATTTCCAACAGAAAATCAACAAAAAAACAATTAGTAAAGCAACGCGTATCACTAAAACCGTTCGTCGATTTTCCGTAAAACACGTGCGGTCGAGTAAACACGTTCGCCTATAAAGCATACTTCCTTCAAATGGAATTAGAACTACACTGCCCTCTAATCTGTTTATATTCCATAGTTGTTACCATAACCTCTTATTGACTATTATCTCGACTTCGTTAATAACATAAGGAACATCCAAAAATGAATGTAGCAATCATATCTACTAATTAATTACGAGCTGTTTATCATTTTCGATAAGTTGGAAAGTAATTTACGAATAATCCTATTTAAATTCGTTCCTTGCAATTTATTTGTTAATTGAAAATCAATCTTCAATTAAACTATCTTTAATTAATACACACGAGTTAAATTGCATACAATTCTGAATTATTCTGAAGTATTTACTAATTGGGAAAAAGCGTAAAATGTTAGGCTATAAAAATGCACGTTGCAAGCTCCGTAAGTGTATGTTTGGCAGAGAGCATGTGCCGTTTTTGGGGCACATTCTAACGTCCAAGGAAATAATCATAGATCCCAAGCAAATTCAAGCTATTACCGGGTTCCCGAGGCCAGGTATGGCAAAACATCTACGTGCATTTCTCGGTCTATGCAATTACGATCGTCAGTTTGTGTAAAACTTTTCAGGTCTAACTATTTCCTTATTGAGGTTGTTAAGGCGTTTTAAAGCAGCTTTTAGAGTTAACCCTTCAGCATTCCTTATTTTCGCTATTTGTACCCTTCGATTCCTATATAGAGCAAGGTGCGGTATAGAAAAGTGACAGTCACGAGAGTGGTGTTCAGACATTGGTCAAGCCGCTAGTGCACCCGTAATCCACAGACGCGCGTTTGCGGTGTTTTCATTAGTGCGTGTGTGAAACAAAGCATTGCACATCATCAATCATTCATTATACAGTCCGCTATAAACATTTTGGAATGGTTCATGACCTATGGTCGTGTCATGGTAGCAGATAAAGCAGTAAGTGCTAATATTAATTTATTTACGCGCTGTATATCGTACAGAGGTTATTAAAAAAAGGTACTCATTGGGAATGGACGGAAGTAGAACAAAGTAATTTTGAAATGATTAAAGCATGATGTAGGTATGTTTTTGTACCGCACAAGAGTGGGTGAACGTTATTTTATACAGACAGATTCATCAGGGTATGTTTTAGGCGTCATTCTGTTTCACACCGATGGCGCAATGGGTGAAAAGAAAAGTATAGCTTTTACTAACCGCCCTTTACGCGGAGGAAAATTGCGTTATTATACGTCAGAAAAAGAGGCGATAGTAGTTATCTACGCGCTGCGTCAATGGCGAATATTTGTTTTGGGCAATGCCCTAACGATCGTTACTGATCACAAATCGCTATCATTTCTTCTGAGGTGTAGACTACTCTATAGTAGACTTACACGATGGATTCTATTAATACAGGAATACTGTTTTGATATAATATATGTGCGGGGATCGGAAAATGCGGTAGTCGACGGTTTATCGCGATATCCAACTGACATGCACAGGAAAGCGGATCAACCAGCAAAATCAAATGATGTTAAATTGAACGACATAGTGAAAGGTTCGGCCTTTCGTACGGCAAAAAATAAAATGGACATGTTGAATAGTGATCAAAGAGCAAACTCCGTTTTGGCTCCTATTATCGTTAAATTAGAAAAGGGCAATTGCTCCCAAAAATTACAAAAATGGTATCTCAAGTACCAGAGAATACTTTTTCGGGTTGGCTTGATAAGCGATCCCCATCCAAGAATTTGCGCACCTACAAGTCGTATTCTTGATATAGTGCTATCGGAGCAAAAGGAACGGGGCCATTTCGGTTCCCAAAAATGTTACTTAACTCTATAACAAGATTTTTATTGGCCCAAAATGAGGGCGTGGATTAGGAAGGAAATAGCTAAATGCCAATTGTGCTAGTAGTCGAAAATTGCTGTAAAATGCCATGGCTTAATGCAAAGCATTATTCAAGAAGAACCTGCGCAGTTAATTTGTATTGATCTAATAAGTCCGTTACCTAGAACACGTTTTGGGGCAACCCAGTAACTTGTAGTTATTGACGCATTTTCGAAGTTAGTAAGATTAATTCCGTTAAAAAGAGCTACGACGGCTGCAATTATAAATAGATTGCGAGAATATTTTTGGAATATCGGGAAACCCATAGCTGTGCTAACCGATAACTGGCCGCAGTTTTTGGTAAAATGGTGGAAGTTTTTAGAGGGGAAAGGGATAAAAACGCGTTACACTTCTTATTATTACCCGCAAGGTAATATGACGAAACGTTTAAACCGGGAAGTTGGTAGGTTATTAAGAACCCTGTTTTACGAACGTCACACTAAATGGGCGTGTGTATTGGAAATCTTACAAACTTTTTTAAACGAAGTCGTACTCGAAAGTACTGGTTTTACACCAAACGAAAAGTCCAGGGAGCAAACCTTATTGACTAACATTTGCATACCCGAAACGGAGAGACAATTGAAAGATAAAAGTACGATCGTAGCACTGGCACATGATTGTTTAGTGAGGAACGCCCAGCGTCGTCAACGTCAACATAATGAGTTGCACGAGGTTACAAACTTTGAAGTGGGAGAGTGGATCTACCATCGCACTCACTATCAGTCTTCTGCGGAAGATGTGACCATTAAAACTTTTCCTATTATTTGACAGCGCATTTTTAATAAAATCAAAATGAGGGCCCAATGTTTATGTTTTAGAAGATACCAATCACAAGGAAGTTGGCAAATGTAAAATTATTCATTTAAAAAAATGTTGGTCCTCATGCACGGAGCCCTAAACTTCCTTTTATAGGTCTCCTTTCATTGTATCAGATATTAAGTTGGATTAAGGTATTAAAGTGTCTTTGAATCTATGAATCCACTTTAATGGGGGGATGTAGAGCGCATATCCCTACTCGATTTATATATAGTACCCAGCCCTGGCTGGGCAGTAAGACGCGTACGCTAGAGGAGTCAAGTCACAAAAAGGCGACGGTAAACAGGAACAAAAAGTTTAACCTTGTCCAGAAATGTGTGTTATTAAAAGGAGGATTAATGAAAGTATACATTGCATCAATCGTCGCTTGGTATAATAACGGTAATAAATTATTTATCAGTAAAGTTACTGCCAATTAAAGTCGGTTGGAATGCAAATACGGAATATGAAGAGGCGAGATTACCCGGTGTGCAAAAAGTGATTTTGTTTACGAAAAAGGCAAGTTTGCGGCTGCAGAAAGTAACGGTCCGCCTGACTATTTCAAAGAATTCTATGCTCATAACGGATGTTTTTGAGTTGTAGTGCAATCGCTTCGTGATAATTATATCAAGAATCCACGAATGTAGGGCCAGACGAGAAAGCAAGAAAGAAGGTTTATTATCAGTACAATACAGAGCTGGAGAAATAAGATCAGTGTTGGTTCAATTACTAGTATTTTTATGGTGTAGTGTATTATTTAGTAGAACTTTGAACTTAAGGGAATATAATCAGAGTAATTCATCGTTTTAGCATATGCCTTCTGTTATTTAATTTTGATGATTAGATAGTAGATAGGGCTATTAAAAGTAAATTTTATGTAAAAAAGAAAAGAAAAAACGTGTACTAAGAGTTGTATTTAATTGAGTATATGTAATTTCGTTGTATCTGAGTTGCTTTATTTTACTACAGTGTACGTTTAAGAATAAGTTTTTAAAGAGCACCGCCCACTGTAGCTAATACAACTGGGAAATTACAATGCCCTTGTTGAATCTAGTATTTTTCATAAGACTATAATATGGAATAATTTGGGGCCGGTGGGTTAGTCTTTCTGTAGAATTCAACAGCGATAGGTAGAGTGATCTAGTGAGTGTAACTGACAGTGCTAAAAGCGTGTTTCGAGTGTTGTATTGCTGTACCTATACTTAAATGTACTGAGTCAAAAAACGGTTTTCAAAAAGTGCATTTTTATGTGACGTTTTATCATTGTATTCAGAAGAATGGCATCCGCATTTGTTTACAATACAAAAATTCAAAATGTAAAGCGGATCATTTTAACAATGATTGGGAGAAAGAATTACTATTTACCATGGTCTACGGTAGACGTGTTTGAGGTTTGCTGAACTTCAGTTGTACTGTTTAAATACGCAAACTTAGAGAGGCACTATAAAACTTTGCACAAAAAGTATAAAGACGATTTCCTAGCAAAGAGCAAAATAAGAAGAGGCAAAGTGCAACATTTGCAAGTAGTTTCAAGGTAGAGTGTTTAGGCCTTGCCTATTATAAATTAAAAAGCATGTTCCTCTTATGTCTCAACTACGATTTGTTATTCGCGTATCGCCAAAGGTAAGCGCTGATTACAACCAATAAGATAAGTTAGTCGACACAGCTCGCTCTTAAAAGACAGTCCATTAAATATCACATTCGCGCCGGTTTGTCGGCATTAATTAATTAGGTAAATTAACAACGTGAGTACCTCTATTTCCCTTCCTTTATCACCCTCTCCTGCCTAACCAATTATGTATTTAGTGGTGAGTGTAAAGTGATAATTGAACACGGGGTAAGTTTTTTATGCAACCACATTTTATTACACGTTTAATTTTTGTTATTGTGAACCAGCCGTTCCGTTTAGGCGTGAACATACCTTATTTTTTGGTCTCTTCGACCGGTATGCGTGAGATAGAATTGTCGTCGTGGTTGTAGAGGAACTTGCTTTATGTTAAATTATTACAAGGTTGCTCTTAAAGGTATTTGAAATAAATTCACTCTTATCGAATTGTAATGTTAACCTTGTAATTGAGTTTGACCTGCATGTTGATAAACGGTTATCAGCACAGGTGTGTTTGTTTATATTTACATTCAATTTTAATTATAAAATACACTTCAATTCAATTACATATTTACGTGTAGTTTAGGCTATTCTGAAAATGTCTTTCGACAGCATTTCTTTGCAAGCTCAGCAAGAAGCCTTATTTGGTCGCTTGCAAGGCATATGGGATTATGCTATTTCCGCAAATGTAAGTAAATTAAACTTATTAGAAGCAAAAATGCAAAGGCTTCCGATTATTGAAAATGCTCTCGAAAAACTTCAGGTAGCAATAATAGAATTTAACGCTACTAAAGCCGATCCTAAATTACATATAAAATTAAATCTAGCATCTTTCGATGATTTGTTCGATGTAATTCGTTCGAAATATTTAGAATTGAAAGAAAATTCGACAAAATCGGTTTCTGCGGATGCTCTGGCATTTAACGGCCCATCCGCTAAATGTTTAAAACTCCTAGAAATTCCTGTTTTTGATGGTTCCATTGATAAGTGGAATAATTTCATTACTACTTATAGCAGTGTTGTACACGAAAACAAATCTATTCCAGTCTCATTAAAATATTTATATTTTAGATCGTATCTCGATAAGGAAGCATTAAGTGTCGTCTCTGATCTAGTGTTAGATCCTAATTTGTATGAGCAAGCATTTAAAAAACTTGTAGATCGCTACAACTCCCCACGCAGAATTGTTAATTTTTATTTGAATAAAATTCTTTAATTTAAATCTACTGGTTCCTTATCAAATTTCATAAATATACATTTCAACGCAGTATGCACTTTGAAATCTGCCCCCGACGTTGAAGATTTATCGGATTTTATTTTATTTTCTCTATGTTATCGTAATTTGGATCCTACATTACAACATGCATTTGATGCACGCGCGGATCCTAATGTGCCGACTTGTGCTAAGTTGTTCAAATTTTTAACCTCGCAGAATAAAACCTCAGAAATGCACGAAGATGTTTAAGCTTTAAAGCCCGTCAACGTAAATATGCCACCGCGCTCCAAATATAATCTAAATAAGTCCTTTTTGTAAAAGAATCTACTAACGATGCGCAAGTAAAATGCGATCGTAATTCGTGTCCCTATTGTAATGAAGGGCATACAATTTACGCGTGTAAACTTTCAAAAATTAAATGTTTCCGATAGATACACCGCTGTAATAAAAATGTTGCGTTGTTTCAAATGTTTAGGCAATCATATTAAGGGCTGCAACTGTAAAGGAAGATGCGGGTTATGTAGCTCAAAATATCATCACACCTTTTTGCATAATGCATCTCCTGTCTCGACTTTGGGACCGATATCCCTTGTGACCCCTTCCACATCCGATAAGAAAGAAACAGTTTCTACATGCAATGTGTCTAATAATCCTGAAAATTATACAGTGCTTTTAGGAACGATTCAAGCTAAGATTTGGGTCATTGTGACGCTACAAAACAACACAACACAGGGACGTACTCGATATAGTTCAATACCAATCACAAAAGAGGGAAGGGCAAATAATACCTTTCCGGGTAGTCGGAGTCAACAGCCTCCATATGCCCTGGGCCAACCCAGTACTGAGGCCGGGGTGGGGTAGACCATAAACAACCAGCCAAATGAGCGCCACCTAAATCTATAACAGCTGTACTCCGACGGGACTGAAATAGGAAATCCTCACGCTTACCTGTAACACCCAAATCAGCAAAAATTCTCCTCACACCTCACACTCGAGTAATACAAAACTATCTTTTACATACAGTATTGACACTTTACTACAAACATATAATATATTTATAACAACAGTAAACATATAAAAAGGCTCCAATTACCCACCCACTTGTTATGGTGTAATTTCCAATAAACAACCAGCAAATAACCTGATTGTATAACTCTTACTGCTACTTTTACTATTATATTTAACGCAATTCAGCCAACCTATTGAAACAAATCTGCGCCAAGATGGCAGAACAGAATGACTATTAAATAATGTTAAGGGTGGTATACCAGGATCCTCGTAGATTGACCCTTGAACGCTGAGGGCATTGGTATAGACTATAATTATACCTATAATGATCGGTGCATTGGCTAAACTTCACACACGTGTTAAAATTGTGAATAATGTAAATTACAAATTAGTAAATCTGAACCCACCCTATAATAAATGTGTAAACAAAACAGTCTTCAGTAAAGTGTTATTAAATGAAAAAAAGAAAAAAAATCTTCAACAAGCAATATCAACCAGACGGTTGCAGTAGAAAAATTAAATGTGGAACGGCTCACCCACAGCTGCACTAGTCGTTGTAAGCTGATCTTAGCATAAGCCAACTAAGGGTTGCGACGGCAAAATAACGACTGGAGCTATTATTGGGGCTAAACTGAAAACTGCAGATCGAGACTGAAAACTGCAAACTGGGATTTGAAGACTTAGAACTTGGAACTTGGCACTTGGAACTTGGAACCCTAAAATTTATAACCTATAGCTTCCATTAATATATTCACGACTTCTAACCGGTCAATTCCGGGTCCAGTACAAAACAACAAACGAAAAATGTACAAGTGGTCACCAAATACAACGGTCGAGGATTCACTTTAGATCTACAATAGCATAAAAGTTATCTATTTGAAAGATTCTTCGATACTTACGAATCGCCGAAATCCCAATAAGGAAATAAGAAAATTATTTCAAATCACAACGAATAATTTCCTTCAATTAATCCGCCAAAACCCTTTTAATAAAGGAGGAAATACAACGTTCCAACGGCGTAATTAAAATTGCTCGATTCGAATCAAGAGTGTCATCAAGAGTATCGTGTTGAGACCATCAAAGCTAGTCCGGGAACCGGTACTTGATAACACGGCGTGCTATCACTATTCGAATTCATACAATCTAATTTGGAAAGAATATACTTTTGAAGTACACTGCTAAATGCAAATGTCGTTATGAAAATTACGACCGTAACATCATCAATGGCGATTTTCAACCTGTAAGGTGCGTGCTTGATTCAGGGTCCCAAATTAATGCGATCACTTCTGCTTGCGTGCAACGTTTGGGTCTTAAATATGTTCGCAATCACAGTAAAGTGTGTGGACTAGCCAATGCCGCTGTTAATTCTAAAGGGCTAGTCGATTGTTTTCTACTTTCCAATTATGCAGATGGACGAATAAATTTTTGTGCCTCTATTCTTCCAAAACTTACAGGTAATATTCCTGGTTGTTCTTTACCACGTGGAATTTATGAACGATTTAAACATTTACCCTTGGCTGACCCTAATTTCCATGTATCCGCTCCGGTAAAAATATTATTAGGAGCGGACATATGTTGTAGAATATTATTTTCGGATAATGCAAATAACCGTCTTGGTAAACCTCTAGCGATTGACACTATGTTTGGATACGTGTTATTGGGACAGGTGCCTTCTTCGCAAGAACCGTCAAACGCTACTTCGCTTTGTATAATGTCGCAACCTCTTGAAAGCGAAGTAAAAAATTTTTTGGCGCTCGAAGAAGTCTCGCAACCTCCGGCTGTGAATATTGACGACAATTATTGTGAAGCACATTTTGTTAGTACCCACTCTCGCGATGAAACTGGTCGTTACATTGTAGCCCTACCCTTCAAGGATAATGCCGAACCTCTAAGGCGTAATCGTGAAATCGCTTATAACAGTTATCTAAATTTAGAACGGCGACTTCGGAATTCAACCTAAAATCAAAAGGTTTATAATTTATTTCTCAAGGAATATCTATCTCTAAATCACATGAATGTTACTCTGCAACCCTCCGATTATATTTTACCACACCACGGCATTCATAAAACCACAAGCAGTACTACTAAACTACGAGTGGTGTTTAACGGATCTGCTAATGATTCGACCGGTAAGTCCCTCAATCAACGTCTTTACGCTGGTCCGAAACTGCAATCAGGTTTGCCCGAAATAATATTTTTATTTCGTTCCCACAAAATAGCACTTTGTGCTGACATACGAATGATGTACCGCCAAATTTTAGTACGTACGCAAGATAGAATATACCAACATATATTCTGGCGACCCTCCCTCGACAGCGGAGTTCAAGAGTACGAATTGAACACGCTTACTTATGGTCTTACCCCATCCTCTTTTATTGCGCAACGCGTGTTAAAACAATTGGTGATCGACGAAGGACAACAATTTCCTCTAGCATCTGTGGCCTTGCTGAATCACACGTATATGGACGATGTGATTTCAGGAGCCATGTCAGTAGCGGCAGCTTAGCAGCTGCAATCTGAATTAATAAAATTGCTGCCTCTTGGCCAATTTAAGTTAAGAAAGTGGTCCAGCAATAACAACTCTCTTTTAAATCAATTCCAAGAATCTGAATTAGAACCCTCTGTAGCATTTTCTGATGAAATCTCTGGTATCAAAATATTGGGACTAGTTTGGAACCCGAATTCTGATAATTTCACCTACTATGTTGTTCTTTTCGAAGGGAATATTTCAAAACGTTCCGTTCTTTCATATATGGCTAAAATTTTCGACCCCCTCGGCTGGTAGACTGCGGTGGTGTTCTTAATAAAACATTTTTTACAGCAATTATGGGTACAACGTTTCGGTTGGGACAAGACGCCGGACACCGACTGGTGTTTGAAGTGGGAAAAAATTTGTTTCCGCCTTACTGAATTATCAAATTTGAAAATTCCTCGCTGTTTGTTTTTAGACTCGGGACAGTACCGTCTGTTAGGGTTTTGCGATGCCAGTGAGAAGGGTTATGCTGCATGTGTTTTTCTACATGGCACGACTTCAGATAACACTAATGCCATCTCCTACAAGCTAAAAGTAAAATTTCGCCCTTAAAATTTCTTTCAATGCCCGGTATGGAATTATTAGGTGCTGTTTTGTTATCTCGTCTGGTATATTCTATAATCTCTAATAAATTTCCTTATCCCTTAAAGGAAATAAGATTATTCATCGATTCTCAAGTGGTACTAGCGTGGATTAACATTCCTTCTTATTTATTAAAAACATTTGTTGCCAACCGCGTGGAAATTATTTTAGAATACACTGCCATTCAACAGTGGTACCATATTTCTGGTGAAAACAACCCCGCCGATATGGCTTCTCGTGGTCTTATTGCGCACCAGTTGATTGACAACGATATCTGGTGGCATGGCCCATCTAACTGTAGCGATCTAATTACGGCTTCCAGGAATTTGGAACCTCCCCCTTTTCTAGAAATTCTTCCAGAAATAAAGTCTCCCCCTAATATATTAGTTACTTCTACACAAAAAAGTTGCACTTAATTTTTGGATAAATTTTCCTCTCTCGCCTTGCTTAAGCGTACTGTTGCATATGTAAACCGTTTTATTTACAATTGCAAGAACTCTATTAAAAAATTATCAGGCTCTCTTTCTTATGATGAATTACATATCTCATTGATAACTATCATAAGAGTTACGCAACAGCAGTTCTACGCCGAAGAAATAAATCAACTAAATTTAAACAAGGGTTGTTCTAAACAACTCCAAAAATTGTCCCCCTTTATTGATTCGCTAAGGTCTTGTTAGCGTGGGCGGACGTTTGCGTCACTCACTGTTGTCTTATGATAACAGACATCCCTTTCTATTACCGAAACAAGCCACTTTATCGCGATTATTGTGTGATACTTATCACCGTTTATCTATGCATTCAGGTGCATTCATGACGCAATCACTTATTCAGCGAAAATTCTGGATTATTGGAATACGTTCCTTAGTTTGTCAGAGGATCCACAAATGCGTTGTTTGTTCGCGCTTTCGTGCGACAACTGCTCAACCGTTCATGGCCGATTTACCCCCTTTCCGTGTTCAACTGTCTAGAACATTTACTCATGTGAAAGTAGATTTCGCCGGCCCATTTATGATCAAGTGTTCTAATCGTCGTAATGCCCCGGTGTCTAAAACTTATTTATGCATATTGATTTGTATGTGCACCAGAGCGGTGCACCTCGAGGTAGTGTCAGAGTTATCTACCGAAGCATTTTTAGCTTGTCTGATAAGGTTTACAGCACGTAGAGGAATTCCTGATGTTGTTTACTCAGATCAGGGTAGAAACTTTCTTGGTGCCTCGCGGTCTCTCAAGGAAGCTATCATATTCCTTAAATCCAATAACGATAAAATTTTCGCCGCTTTAGCCTCCCGCCATATCAAGTGGCAATTTAATCCTCCATACGCCCTAAATTTTGACGGAATTTGGGAGTCTGGAGTGAAATCGGCAAAAGCCTTATTAGTTCGTACTTTAAGTACACGCCCTCAAACTTTTGAGGAACTATGTACAATTTTTTCTAGGGTTGAAGCCATACTCAATAGTCGCCCTCTTTGCCAGTCTTCCGATCCTAATGACGGTACGGATTATCTGTCGCCCGGTCATTTTTTAATCGGCGGTCCCCTTTTATCTCTACCTGAAATTACTATTCCGGAGGAAATAACTTTGCGTTCCCGTTGGCAGCGATTGTGTCAGGTTACTCAATCCATTTGGCGTCGGTAGTCGAACGAGTATCTCTACCAACTCACCCAACGTAACAAATGGCATTGCCCCATCATGTTGCCCAAGGTAAATGATGTGGTCATAATTAAAAATTTAAATACTGCCCCCTTGTGTTGGCCTCTTGGCCGTATTAAAAGGTTATTTTTTGGTCGTGACAGTATACCACGAGTAGCATCTGTAAAAACCGCTGCAGGTTTATTTACACGGCCAATAAGTAAGCTTATTATCCCCCCTTTGAATGAATAAACTTTATTTTGGTTATTTTCTCTCGTATTTATGTTTCGTTTAATTTTGAAAATTTTAAGGTTGTATTAAAGTTTTGTTTTAATTTGCCTAGCAACCTTAACATTTCTAGGGTGTATTTTAAATGATTTATTTTGTTTTGGTATAAAACTTGTTCAGTTTTAGATGGGCGGTTATGTTTAGGCCTTGCCTATTATAAATTAAAAAGCATGTTCCTCTTATGTCTCGACTACGATTTGTTATTTGCGTATCGCCAAAGGTGAGCGCTGGTTGACAACCAATAAGATAAGTCAGTTGATACAGCTCGCTCTTGGAAAACAGTCCATTAAATATCACATTCGCGCCGGTTTGTCGGCATTAATTAATTAATTAAATTAACAACGGGAGTACCTCTATTTCCCGTCCTTCATCACCCTCTCCTGCCTAACCAATTATGTATTTAGTGGTGAGTGTAAAGTGACAATTGAATACGGGTAAGTTTTTTATGCAACCATATTTATTACACGTTTTTTTTGTTATTGTGAACCAGCCGTTCCGCTTAGGCGTGAACAAAGAGTAAGGCATGCTCAGTAGATCAGCCAGACAATAAAAAAATACAACAGTCACGTGATTTAAAGTTACTCATATACCGACAATACTAAAGAAACACTTTGAAGATGGAATCATAGTTTTAAAATAACGAAGGTGATATTTGGAGACTTTAAAAATAAAACAGAGATCATAATATCGATTATCAAAAAACTCCGGCTATTTCGTCTTAGATTATGAGCAAGGATGTGGAAAATCAACTGAAAACTAATATCATAAAATGTACAAAGTGACGCATATAAAACCGGTCCTATAATTTAATATCATATTTCTGTTAAAAATATCAACAATCGAAGTCGGTGTATCTATATCTTTAGTTGTTTACTATGCTTCCATTAAATATGCTACGTACATTACATTATTTTAGTTTAATTAACAGAACATTTTAGAAACAAATTAAAAGCTTGTGTTCGAAATGTTCTCCGCCAACATCCAAGCAATGTTGTGCATGGCGATGCATGTTATTGAAAATAATTTTCAATACACATCGAGGAATATTAAAAATCTCTTCGCTCGTGTTATTTTTTAATTTGTCATCGGGAACTGTTTCAGAAGGCTTTTGTCTTAACAAATTTCCACAGAAAATAGTCGCATAGAGCAGTGCGGCTACAAATCCTTGCTAATGGTCCTTTCCTGTGTAAAGTGGGTATGCATTCGACCTCAATGACAGATCCGACGCAGGGCAAGTTGCTCCATCTTATTGAAAATAGACCTTACTTTTTTCATATGAAGTTTACTGAACAGAAAATTCATTATAGACTTGCAATTAAACATTGGTATTAACGGTTTCATTAATGAATATTCGACCGATTACTCTGGTACTAGAAAAAGCACACCATACACAAACTTTTAAATCGTATAATTGTCTTTTGCAGGAACTCGCGTAAATTCTCTGCGACTCAGTGTCGTGTGTTTTAAGAATTAATATAACCGATAGATGAAACCACACTTCATCCATTAATGAGAAGAGAAATGGATCAATATTTTCCCCAGCAACATTCTCTAGCAACCAATTACAGTAATTTGTACCCTTACTCTTATCCGCTGGTTTTATTTCTTGAACAATATTCACGTAGAAAGGTTTCATTCCCACTCCATGAAGAACACGTTGCCACGATCTGCAAGAAACTTCACATTGCTATGAAAACCATTGTATCGACTTGTTGAGACTTCTTCGAATTCGTGCCGTTATGACTATCGCGGTTCTAGTTGTACGTACTGTCTGTTGCTTAATTCTTTTTGAATTAGTAACACTACTCGTTACACAACAGTTTTTCAGTAGATCCGGAATCGCTGATTTTGTTTCAGGAAACTTTCGAAGAAAACTGACATGAACAACTTTAATGAATTGAGTGGCACATATTTTTCAACAATGAACAGACTTTGGCACGACTAAAAACTTAATAATGACTACAAATACTCGTCTGAATACAGTTACACTGTACGGACACGCTATACCGTTGCTACTAGGCATGCGCGGCAATTAAACTAGTTTAACTGGTCGGGCCGGATTTATATGCACTTCTCAGTATACAGGATTATTCAATTTGAACGCTCACCATTGGTATCTTAGAAACAGTAAGAAATTCAGTGCTGGTTAAATTGGGGCAAAGTTGAAGCTTGTGATGCTTATTAATATTCACAAAAAAAATTGATCGTAACTGCGTTTGTTTTTTAGTTATCGTAAATATTTCGAAAAATGCGTTTTTCGTTTTTTGGTCTTAACTTTTTGTTTTCAAAAAATTTTGAAATCTGTTTTTTGAAGCAGTTTTTTATGCTAAAAACGATGATGGAACTGAAATCGTCATACAGCATTTCGACTTTTTAGAACCACCATCATGTTTATTATTTCTTATGGATACCATATTAAATTGTTTTACATTTAAATAGACTGTTTTTTGACGATTTCAACAATATATCACATGATATACTTTTATCTGTAAAAACATCCATTATTGACAAAAAAAAGAGCATGCCTTGAAAAACAACTGGAACAGGATGTATTTTAACGTGTAGTCTATTGTAGGTTAATCAAATTAAAATAAAAACTTATCTAATATTAACAAACACATCAATAAAAACAATTTTAAAACACCAAAAGCAAAACTACAAAAAATAATTACAGTAGATGTTCAAATTAAACGCCATTTTCTTGTACACAGAGGTTGGCTCTGAAAGCAATTTTGTTTACTGATCTTTGTATATCACGTCTGCGTGTGGATTCAAATGCGCCAACAATCTTACGCCTTAGTTCTTCAATGTCGTGGCTTTCTGTTTTATAGATTTTATTTTTAAGGTAGCCCTACAAGAAAAAGTTTAAACAAGTCTAAACAAATAACCTAATAATCATCCTTCCATAAGACTCTTCAGTCCTTGTATAAATCCCCCCATTCCTTCCAAATTTAACTTCACAAACTGATTAAAGGAACATAGGCAAAACTGATGCAAGTCATGGACACCATTAACAATAAAAATATTTCATTTTCATAACAAAGTACAAGGCTGACTAACTGTTTTTAAATATACAAAATACAACTTTATTCACAACGTAAAGTCATTATTTCAGCTCATTAACTATAATACGTTAGTATTTATCAACTTATCTTGTGTAAATAACTTCCTAATACATATATATATATATATATATATATATATATATATATATATATATTGCTGTGATATACTCCTGTGGATGCGGGAACTGGGTCCTTTCAACAAAAAAATTCTAGCCCCACGTTGTGGTCGCCATAAACTGCTGTGATCCTGTTTTCGCCTCGGCTGCTCACCTAATTTTATAAACCTCCTCATTCATAAAATTAAACAACACATTCCTACCACAAACATCAACGTTAACTCTATTTACATCAATATTTAGAATACATTAAATTTTCAAATTAAATTTCAACATAAAATTCAGTTTTAAAAAGAATTTCAAGATTAATTTTATTATCATTTTAATGTGCATCCAGAATTAAAGTCCTTGTTGGATGCCTACTAATTAATATAACAATATAAGCAGACCGGAGTCTGAGTATAAAGGGAGCATCTACCACCCTTTACGTTAATTAACCAGGTTCGTCTAATTGAGCTCAAAGACATACCTAAAATTTCATCATAATCCAGAACATCAATACTAAATACCCCTTTCTACGTAAACAAGCAAATTTCATCTTAACATTAAAATATTATAGTTAGTACCATTTCACTACTGTCCATTTTGAGTAAATCAATTATAAAGTTATTCAACACACAAAAATGTCAAACAAAATAGTATAATTTACCTGAAGGTTACTGTCCTCGTAGCTTCAATGTACATCGTCCCTTTAGTTAATCACACCATTCCAACAGGATTATATTTACGGCTTCTAATTCTCAACGCTTTTAAAATTTTCTCCATCACCATTTATTTAAAGTTGTTTCTGGGCTTTTCCGGAACTCATCTGTGTATATCTGACCCTTGTTTCGTGGATCCAGACACGTATTTGAACCATTTAATTATTAACACCCCCGAAAAATAGCAAAGAAATTCATGCGTCTTTCACCAATATACGCCAAAACTGCCTACTTTTGTGTATACATTTGTCGTTGTAAATTTTGCTAATTGGTACAGTGATACTAAATTTTATTACCTTGTATCTAAGTGCACTGAAGTACATTCATGTTAGCACGTAAATAACAAACTATTCTGAATCACTAAAATATACGAGCAAACTTTAAATTATTTTATCAAACTAAAATGCACTGTTTAACATCTTCAATCAAGTCGCGGATGTAAGAGCTTTTAACGCATCGAATAGTCAAAAGTCTAAGAGACTGAAATTCATATTACCACCTCTATATATAGCGAATAGCCGGCACGTCGCTTTTGTCCTCAAAACAGACAATTCTTAAGAATTTCTCATTCTATGTTCCCAGTCCGTCGCTCGCGCATCGGTTTTTACGAATTTTCACTCGCCCCATTTAAATCTCAGAAATTCTCACACGGCACGCAAACATGTCCGAGAAAAACTAATTAATTTTGTACAGAAATTGTTGTTTCTACCTCTGATATTTGCATCCTATTTTCAACCAATTGTAACCCTCGTGACGTTGCTTAAATCACGCCTTTTACTATATGTGTCTTTGCTTGACGCATTTTCTCTTTCCTTTTCTAACCTGTTCGTATTGGTGCAAATTGATATTCTTTATTATCGATTATATTTTAGTCCATGTGGACTATCTGGGTTAAATAACCCCGTATCGCACATTCTCGTGAATATTAAGCCCCGGTTTCTCCAAGATTCTTTGAAACCATTTGTTATCTACACAATTTTCGCCGTACGTGATATTTAAACTACGCAGGTGTTCAAAATAATATTAATTCTCAGAGCTTTTAAATAAACCCTGTTTTGTATTTCGTGCTAAAGCATCTGACCGTTTCAATATCCTTAGAATCGACATGTTTATCTAAACAAATTAAACTGAAATTGCCTTTTAAAATACGCAGGTGTGTTCAAACATCCTACTTCTAACTAACACTTCTAGGATTTGCTTTTTATTGGGTTTTTACAAGTTTCTATAGATATTATCTGTTACTAACGATTCAATTAACTTCAATTAAAATTGACTTCTATCCTTTCATTTTTAGCGAATACAAGTTAAATATTAATTATTATGTGTACACTTTGTTTTACTACCGGTTACTTAAAATAGGGTTAATTAATATAAATTTTGCACGTAATTTCCATTTGTTTAGGAATAATTACATTACACGCAGAGCTTTTTAATACTGCTTCTTTTGATATAAAGCGTCTTGTACATGATTTAAATCTCTTATGTTTAATGAAACTAATAAATTTGTATGCTTCACGCTGTTATTTAATAACGCGTACCTTTTCCAAAAGCTTCTACACAGTGATTAAAATTATTTGATGTGATTATATAATTTTCTACCCTGGTCTAAATATGAGTATTTTCCCCCTATTTGAATACAAATAATCCCACTTATTTGAATGCAAATATAAAGCATTTAGACCAAAAAAAAATTACAAAAAAAAATTGCCTATCACTCTCTACCCTTATCTATCTAACTTACCTACTTTGTCTCCAATCCAAAATAAAAAATTTTTAAACCTACCCTATATCCCTATCCTATTCCTAACTCTCACCTAATTTTATAAACTGAAATTATCCCTAACTTCATCCTACTTATCCATCTAATCCTATATACATCCTATATACCTATCCTATTCCTAACTTTTAACTAATCTTCACTATACTTTACTTCCCCCTACCTAATCCTATATGCCTATCCTACTCTTACTCTATTCCCAACTCTCCACTAATCTTCTATGAAATATCTACACTTAACCTATCTTATTTTCTTCCTACATTTACTCTTTATTCTCATCCTAAACCTATTCCTAATTATCTCCCATATTTATCCTATACCTAGCTTTATTTTCTATAAACACTTACTTCTACTCTTCTATCTACACCTATTCTATCTCTATCCTATTTAAATCTAACTCTCTTCTTGACCCTCCAAGTCTTTCTTCTCACTATTCTAATACTCTTCATCCCTATCTCTCCCTCTTCTATATCTATACTTAACATCCCTGTTATCTCACCTACAATAAACTTATCATCCCTATTATCCTTACTCTTAAATATTACTTCTTCTTCAGTCCCTACACTTGTCTGTTTCTTATTTATTATTGTTTCCCTTTCTGCCGACAAACCAAACGATACTACTTTACAATTCTCGATTTTTCTCTCTACGGAAAATCATTCGTACCTTCTAGAATTCTTATGTAATGGAATCTTCCAGAATAAATCCCTTAAATCTACTTTATTAAAAACAAACTTGCCATCTTTACTTAATTTCGCCTTCACCTGCACCTGATATGCTGCTTCTACCCCCACTACTTCTGCATGTTTTTGTATTAAAGCTTGAACCTCTACTTTCCTTTCCTCTGGACATCTTATTGTGTTGATCTGTTTTACTTCATCATCCTCTACCTCTACTACATTAATATTCAACCCCGTGTCATCCTATGTGACTTCATAACTGCCCTTCCATGGCACTACCCTATCTTTAATCCTTACTACCTTCCTTTCCATATCTATCAAAACCCCTAACTTCATCATACAGTCAACACCTAAAATGCTCTGAAACTTCAGTCCAGGTACAATTACAAACTCCTGTTCACAGCTTAAACCTCCTATATCTATCCTAAGCACCACAACACTATTTACTACAGCAAACTTCTTTTTATTTGGAGCTACTAAATGACTACGCTTTATAGGCATAATTCTATCACAAACCTTATCCCTAATTTTGTTGACGAATTCCTCCGATATTAAACTCGCCTCTGCCCCTGTATCAAGTAATACTTCTACATTATTCTCAAAATTTCTAAATTAATAATTGGCAAACATAATTTTTCCTCAGTTTCTAGCTCTACTTCCTCCTCAATTTTGAAAAATTCACGTGGATGTTCATATACATTTACACTGAAATCTAGTGGTCTGTCGCGTTCTAAAAATCCTGTCCAGGTCTGTTTTCCCTACTCGGTCCTGGTCTAGCCGTCACCTCAGCGTATGTCCTAGGCGTTTCCACTCGTTCCGTGTCTGTATTAGCAGTCCCGCTCATGTCTGGTGAACTATTCATTCTGGTAGGTCCCGGTCTCGGTGCAGGTCCCTTCCTAAACTATTACTTCGAACGTATGGTCGTCGCTGTTCCCAATTCTGTCGCTGGTATCCGTAACTATTCCCCCTTCTAGCATAGTTGTCCCGTCTATTGTCAAACCTAACTGTGTTGATCTGTCTTTCCCTATTTTCCCGAGGTCGTCCACTACTTACGTCGTCGTACCTCTGCAAGTATTCTAGAAACATTTCTCTGTCCACTATGTTCTGTAGTGCTACGTGTTGTCTTATTTCTACCTCGAAGTGTCGTGATAAATACTTAATAATTTGTCGGTCCGTCAGTGGTGGGTTCAGTTGCTTTGCTATGCTATACTTGCGTATAGCATATTGCTCCCTACTTCCTGAAAATTCTCCTTAAATTTCCTGTGATTAAGTCGTCTCGTACCTGGTCTTGTCTGTGGTCACTCCAGTAGTGCTTTAAAAATTTGTTTTCAAAGTCCTGATACGTGTCTATGTCCTGTCCTACTAAATTGTACCATGCTTCCGCATTGTCTTTTAATAAAGCCTTTATCGTATTTAGTTTAGTCTGTTCGTCAAATAAATTTCCCACTAGATTTCTTACACTATTAATAAAAATTTGTGGATTTACCCTGTTATCGCCATAAAACTTCATGTGTTGGTCCAATGATCCTCCACCTGTATAAAATCTGGGACCATCCCCGTTAAACTTGACATGTTGTATTTGATACTACTAACTTCGCGTTCTACCCTGCCTAACTGATCCCTACATGAGTCCGTTACTTCAGTCATTTTTGTATTAATCTCTTCTTCACAAAAAATGCGTACTTCGGACCTTAAATGTCCCATTTCCTGTCGAAGACCTGTAATATCACGCTCATTTTTTCAACCCTATTTTCTACTTCCCCAGTTTCACGGTAAGACTATCTTTAAATTCTGTAAATTCTTTAGTATTTTGTTCAATTTTCCCGCTTATCTGCTCTAATTTTCGGTTGGACTCCTCCCTAGCTCTATTAGATTCATCCCTAGCTCTATTAGCTTCCTCGTTCATCCTCTCTAGCATTCTCATTTTCATCTCGTTTCCTTGATCCCCTGATTCCGTCCTCGACTGATCTCTACTGCCTCCAGCTTCTTCCATTTTCGAATTTCTCCCACACAATGCACTATCGTCACTTCCAATTTCCACTCCTTGACTCCTTAACCACTCCTTTCTCTGCATACGTTCTAATCACTCACACACACTCTAAAAATACTCTTAAATTTATACACACACAGAAACTCTCTCTCTCAGATCGCCAGTTTCCTGGAATAAAATCACAAAATTTTTATTTGGAACTCGAGCCCTCACGTTGGGCGCCATAAACTGCTGTGATATACTCCTGTGGATGCGGGAACTGGGTCCTTTCAACAAAAAAATTCTAGCCCCACGTTGTGGTCGCCATAAACTGCTGTGATCCTGTTTTCGCCTCGGCTGCTCACCTAATTTTATAAACCTCCTCATTCATAAAATTAAACAACACATTCCTACCACAAACATCAACGTTAACTCTATTTACATCAATATTCAGAATACATTAAATTTTCAAATTAAATTTTAACATAAAATTCAGTTTTAAAAAGAATTTCAAGATTAATTTTATTATCATTTTAATGTGCATCCAGAATTAAAGTCCTTGTTGGATGCCTACTAATTAATATAACAATATAAGCAGACCGGAGTCTGAGTATAAAGGAAGCATCTACCACCCCTTTACGTTAATTAACCAGGTTCGTCTAATTGAGCTCAAAGACATACCTAAAATTTCATCATAATCCAGAACATCAATACTAAATACCCCTTTCTACGTAAACAAGCAAATTTCATCTTAACATTAAAATATTATAGTTAGTACCATTTCACTACTGTCCATTTTGAGTAAATCAATTATAAAGTTATTCAACACACACAAAAATGTCAAACAAAATAGTATAATTTACCTGAAGGTTACTGTCCTCGTAGCTTCAATGTACATCGTCCCTTTAGTTAATCACACCATTCCAACAGGATTATATTTACGGCTTCTAATTCTCAACGCTTTTAAAATTTTCTCCATCACCATTTATTTAAAGTTGTTTCTGGGCTTTTCCGGAACTCATCTGTGTATATCTGACCCTTGTTTCGTGGATCCAGACACGTATTTGAACCATTTAATTATTAACACCCCCGAAAAATAGCAAAGAAATTCATGCGTCTTTCACCAATATACGCCAAAACTGCCTACTTTTGTGTATACATTTGTCGTTGTAAATTTTGCTAATTGGTACAGTGATACTAAATTTTATTACCTTGTATCTAAGTGCACTGAAGTACATTCATGTTAGCACGTAAATAACAAACTATTCTGAATCACTAAAATATACGAGCAAACTTTAAATTATTTTATCAAACTAAAATGCACTGTTTAACATCTTCAATCAAGTCGCGGATGTAAGAGCTTTTAACGCATCGAATAGTCAAAAGTCTAAGAGACTGAAATTCATATTACCACCTCTATATATAGCGAATAGCCGGCACGTCGCTTTTGTCCTCAAAACAGACAATTCTTAAGAATTTCTCATTCTATGTTCCCAGTCCGTCGCTCGCGCGTCGGTTTTTACGAATTTTTCACTCGCCCCATTTAAATCTCAGAAATTCTCACACGGCACGAAAACATGTCCGAGAAAAACTAATTAATTTTGTACAGAAATTGTTGTTTCTACCTCTGATATTTGCATCCTATTTTCAACCAATTGTAACCCTCGTGACGTTGCTTAAATCACGCCTTTTACTATATGTGTCTTTGCTTGACGCATTTTCTCTTTCCTTTTCTAACCTGTTCGTATTGGTGCAAATTGATATTCTTTATTATCGATTATATTTTAGTCCATGTGGACTATCTGGGTTAAATAACCCCGTATCGCACATTCTCGTGAATATTAAGCCCCGGTTTCTCCAAGATTCTTTGAAACCATTTGTTATCTACACAATTTTCGCCGTACGTGATATTTAAACTACGCAGGTGTTCAAAATAATATTAATTCTCAGAGCTTTTAAATAAACCCTGTTTTGTATTTCGTGCTAAAGCATCTGACCGTTTCCAATATCCTTAGAATCGACATGTTTATCTAAACAAATTAAACTGAAATTGCCTTTTAAAATACGCAGGTGTGTTCAAACATCCTACTTCTAACTAACACTTCTAGGATTTGCTTTTATTGGGTTTTACAAGTTTCTATAGATATTATCTGTTACTAACGATTCAATTAACTTCAATTAAAATTGACTTCTATCCTTTCATTTTTAGCGAATACAAGTTAAATATTAATTATTATGTGTACACTTTGTTTTACTACCGGTTACTTAAAATAGGGTTAATTAATATAAATTTTGCACGTAATTTCCATTTGTTTAGGAATAATTACATTACACGCAGAGCTTTTTAATACTGCTTCTTTTGATATAAAGCGTCTTGTACATGATTTAAATCTCTTATGTTTAATGAAACTAATAAATTTGTATGCTTCACGCTGTTATTTAATAACGCGTACCTTTTCCAAAAGCTTCTACACGGTGATTAAAATTATTTGATGTGATTATATAATTTTCTACCCTGGTCTAAATATGAGTAATATATATAGTGAATAAAATGAAATAATAACTAAGACTTTTATGCAAAGCCCAAATGATCATTTCAAATCCAGCTAGTAATTAAAAGATGGAAAATATAAGGTCTCGGACAGGACTTGAACCTATATCCTGGCTTTGTCCTAACCATGCATTTACCAATTACGCCACCGAGACGATGACACAATTGGGAAATTTACAAATTTAAATCGTGTACACGACGATACATCAAGCTAACTTTTAATTACGTTCGGCATTTTTGTCAATCATATCTGACATTGTCAATTTTTGACTTATGTCAGTTATAGACAGGAAGCTACGCTCAAAATTATGGCTATAAGCCAAGTATTAAATTTATAAATATTTTAGTAGTTAATTACACAAGGTAAGTTGATAAATACTATCGTATTATAGTGAATAAGATGAAATAATCACTTAGACTTTTATGCAAAGCCCAAATGATCATTTCAAATCGAGCTAGTAATTGAAAGATGGAAAATATAAGTTCAAGTCCTGTCCAAGACCTTATATTTTCCATCTTTCATTTACTAGCTCGATTTGAAATGATCATTTGGGCTTTGCATAAAAGTCTAAGTTATTATTTCATCTTATTCACTATAATACGATAGTATTTATCAACTTATTAACTACTGAAATATTTATATATATATATATATATATATATATATTGCTGTGGTATGAGGCATAGCTCTGGATCTCCCTAAAAACTATTCAAGCTCCAACGTCGGGCCGTCATAAGATTGCTGAGAAACCGGGGATTAAAGTATTAGAATCGAGAGTGAGTCATTAACTGATTTTTAAAAAAAAATAAAATTTTCAAAAAACATTCCTTCTTACCCGGTTGATTTCCTGCTTCAAGAATCTTCGGCAGCTTCCCTAGCTAGCTCAGCTGTGCCTCTTCTTGGATACCTAAATTTACAATCATTCTTCTTTCACACTCGCACACCATTCAATAAAATCACCAAATAATACAACAATCATACAATCTATTTACAAACAAATTATTCACAGGTATAAACAGTTTGGTACACTAATTACAACTCAATAAGTGATATGTTTTAAAGTCCTTGTTTTAAATTATTATTTGCAAACACATTTAATACAATATGAGTAGATGGGCCTCAAATAATACCCTATATTTATTGCACACTGGAGTATGGTGAGCTCATAATAACCCAGTTTATTAATGTATGCCTTTTACTTTGCATAAAATTACTACAAAACTAATAAACCCATGTACCCTTAACAATCCAATTTAAATTCATAATGAAATTTAGTAAGTTCTACATACACCCTTTTTCAATATTTTAAATAACCCTAATAATTGTCAAGTACATGTATCTTTTCCGATACGTTCTATAACTATAAATAACCCTGATGTTCACTCACACATCACCAAATAATTCCAAAAGTTTATCAGATAACAGAAAATTCAAATAAGTTACCTGGAGAATGCTTCAAGCCTCTATTCTTTCGACGATGCTTACCAGAATCCCTTGGCTTCGTGACTATGCGCTCTAAACTTCACATATTCATAGATGATAACCACAGTATTCGCCAAGCGCCTTGCTTCCAAATTACCATTCCATGACAGCATACAAATTCACGTATATTAATCTTCTGTTTATTGATTTACTAGCTTGGTATGGTATTAGTTGGACCTCGGTTAATTTAATTCATTCGGCACTACTCACGTTAATGATTTTAAGGCCTCAACTACCAAGTTACAAGTACTAGTACTACATTTACTAAATTATGAATAATTTTTAATACTCACAAAACTCTACTAGAATGTCGATCTATCGTAGTAAGTAGTATAAAGCGATGCGAATATAAAAGAGAAAGTTCCTAATTCTCTAAGAGTATTTATATCTTTAAAATGCCACCCCTAGGACACACTTCACGCGAAAAACTTATTTTAAAATAACACTTCTGCAAATTTTAATATAATTGACTTAAAGCTTCCAGAAATTCACCTCGTGGACGCGCCGTATGATCCAAAAATCGCTTCCACCTGTCGAATGTTCGTCCGTTTGTAAAACTATTTGTTTGAACCAATGATTCTGTTCTGTGTCGTTATGAAACTCCACTTGTAATATTTTTATCTTTGTCTTATGCATATTTGATGTCGCGTTCTAAACCCCACTTAAGTTATAGAAAATCGATATTGCTGACAGCGTCTAATCACTCCACGTGGATTAAGTACGTGCGTTTTGAAAACCAAGACTTTTATATCCGTCTCTATCTGTAGCATATTACTGATCGTGCATCTTACCTGCTTTTTAAGAACTTTGTTAGCTTGTTATTCGAAGCAACTGACGGTTGAAAACTATTTTCTGTGAAACCCGCTTTTTTATGCTAATAATTTTGAAGAAGGTAACTTTTTAAACATGCAGGTGTTCTTAATTATAGACCGTTTAAAACAACAATTCTTGGAGTCTATATTTTACCGTACTGACGTCTGTTTGTTATCAAGAAACCTTTTGCCTTGGGATTATCGATTTTCTTTACCCTGGTGTGTTTTTCAATGCTATTACACATTGAATTAAAATAAATTAAATTAATTATGCGTTTCTATTTGTTTTTAAAACTGGTTTTCTTTATGTACTTCTACCCTTTCAATCATTAATTATAAAAAAAACGTCAATACTTGTCCGTTTAAATTAAATAAATTAAATAAATTTTGCGCGTAAATAATTTGTTCGTTTCTCTATACAGGGTGTTTGAAATTGCATTGCTTACCCCAAATTTAACCCTTTGAATCCATAACAATATATATATATATATATATATATATATATATATATATATATTAATACACGCGTGCGCATAAGTTGTCATTGATACCATATAATTAGTTTTCAGTTGTGTTATCGTTATGATGGCACCTTAAGGATAAGTAGTTTATTGTACTAAATATTAGAGTTACTCATGTATTAGATTTTATTATGTTTTTATTTGTTACAGGTTCCAGAATTAAGACTGTTATATCCAAATGGAACGCTGGTGTTTCCGCCTTTTCCCAACGAATTATATCGTCACGATATCCATGCGGCCTTGTATAGATGTAGGTTAAAGAGCACTTTAGGTAGTGTCCTTAGTCGAGATGTTCATGTAAAGTCAGGTAAGGGGGTTGATACAAACAACTAAATATATAGAAGCTGCAAGTATAGAAACCCTCAAGTGAAATGTTTATAAATTACATTTTATTTCATTGTAGAGGGTTATTTGCACAAAGTTCTAAAGCATGCGACAAAAAGCATGTGGTAAAGATTAGAATTCGATTTTATATTGACAAAGATTAACAAAAATTACAACTTGTGCGATACTGAAAACTTTTAAATTTTCGTAGAAAAAACAGGGGTATGCATTAATGGAAATATATGTTTATGGTCTTCATTTATATCAAAAGATCATCTTAGTAACACCTTTAATTCTAGATTCAACTTTATTTTTATTACTTATTAACATTATCAAAACTTCAACTAACTGACATTAATCAATACATGTAGTGTCTTTCATCACTCACATATATCTCACCGCTCTTCCTCGATTTTACATTAATCAGTATAAATGTTAAATTGTACAAATTTCTAAGTTTAGTTTGTTTCTTAAGTGACTAAATATTTCTTTTCATAACGATATGGTAAAAATGTCAGCTACATTATTACGTGATTGTACGTAGGATATTTCAAAAACATTTTTACAAACAAGATTTGTTATTAAGTGATTCTTAATGTCTATATGTTTAAGTCTTTTCGAATTAACACTATTCATAGAAATTGCACTCTGATTATCGCAATATAAAAAAGCTTTTTCACTCCCGTTAAATTCGCTAATCACACCTGTTACAGGCGGTAAAGCTACTAAGTATGTATTATCCAGTAAAATTATAAAATGGGGGCGGTCTGTAAAACAAAAATTAAAGGGGGGTCACCGGCACTAGCTAGCGGAAAGTCGTGGATCATATAGACGGTTAAAATTTTGCATAAAGGGTTAAATTAATTTATAATATACTACAAATAGAATTTGGTACTTACCTTTCATGAATATTGTGGCTTAATGACAATTACCAAGAGCGCCAGACAAGTCGAGAATGTCCAAATGTTCGTGCAAAACCTTGAGAGACTTGTCATCCCAAGGAGGACAATTGTTTCTTGTAATCAATTCTTATCTTTTTTACTACTTATGCAACTTCCATGATAAAAAAAATAATAAAAAAAACTATTGACTTAATCAACGGCAATCAAAACTATTTAATTAACAGAGCAATAAACGTGAACCTCTTACATTCATTGATTTTAATTTAGAAATTTAATTGAGTAGGGGAACATGGAATTATGAAAATTTTTCGTACATAAGTAATTCCCAAACACTGTATATGAAAGAAAACATATTATAAATCTTACACTAAATGAATCCTGCGGTTTATGGCCAAAACGTCCTAACAAATAAACTAACTAAAAATTGGTCATGCTACTTAACTATAAAAACTTACTAAAAATCGTCCATTGTTTGATGGCTTGCCTTCCAACGTAGAACAGCTCTTAAATTGGGGAAGAGAATCTCGCTTGTTGCTTCTGTTTGTAATTTTTAAATAATTGAGTGGCACACGAACCCGGCAGGATCTTATTGACAATATCACTTAACTTGTGCATCACATGCCTACAAGCTTTTTATTATTTACCTTGCATCACTATAAATCCGCGAACTGGAAGAGTTATCACTCTTTTCCCATTTTTACTATCGTCACACTAAGTGAAATATCATATCGGTGATGCCGGAGAACGCTACCCGCAAACTACGTTTCTTTCTACTTCTTGACCACGGACAGACCCATTGGAAAAACTCTCTGTCTTTTGGCTAAAGCCTTAAGTTATATAGATTAATTCCTACTCTAACCATTATCTACGTCATTTTCTGTTATCCAATGACTGAACAGAACCTCCCACAAAACAAGATTTCAGAAAACAAATCCAACCCCTTTTTAGATGAAGGTCACGGAAGCAATTATTTTTCTAAGGGTTTAAATATGTTGTATCTTCTAAAAATTTCTTAATTATTGAAATGTGGACCATACCTATGGCGACAGTTGTCTACCATTAAAAAAAAGACCGGTTAACCCACTTGAGCCGAAATGGATTTTAAATACAATGGATGTCTCCAGACTACTTAAAATTACTTGCAATCTTTGAACAAATCAAATTGGAAATAGTTTTTGCTATTTATAATGTTTCGTTTTTTATAACCCGCAGTCAATCAAAGAAAATATTAAGAAGATTAAGTTTATCAAACAGAAAATTGCTTTTCTTTATTTACGTTAAAAGGTACTATTTCATTTTAATTTTATCAGATTCGTCAATCTGTAACCGACCTAAGCTTTAAGTTTATTGTATTTGATTTACAAGGACAGAGCTTTAAATTATGATGACCTGCGGCTGGAATTTCTAATAGTTTAGCCTAAAGCTATTTGTAAAGCTGGTCTTTTATTATAAGGGAGCCTAACTAAAATATGAAGTAATTTATTGTGAAATTTTTGTCTATAAGTTATGCAAGTTACTGAATTTTAATTAATTAATTGATCTGTTTATACGTTAACATTACAAAATAATGTTACACACCTTTAATATGTATTCCACAACTTACACTTTTCTATCGGATATGTTCGTTCCCCAATTTGCATCCGTATATCCTTCAACATAATCATTTCCGCATTTGTAAATGTTAACTTCATGTTTGTTGTTCCTTGTAAATATCGTAGAATTCGTTTTGATGCATTCCAAGTTTGTTCAGTGGGTTTTTCAAGTGTGCGATTTAAGTATGATACCGAATAAGTTATGTCTGGTGTTGCAGTTGTGGATAAAAAAAGCAAATTTCCATTACAGTTTCTGTATGGTACTTCAATTACCTTTTGTTCAGTATCGATTTGAAAATTACTTTTCATTGGAGAGTTTCTATGCTTTGCAAACCTTTATATTAAATGTTTTTAATTTTTTTTTAATCATTTTTGTTTGGTGTATGTAAATTTTTGTTTCGGTTCTTTCGATTTTCAATTTTAAGTTCTTACTTAAGCGCATGTATTACTCTTTCCATCTCATTATCCTTGCCAAATGTTAATATATCGTCAGCATAAACCATTAACCTACAACTATTACTGTCATAGTACAAACAACAATCATAAAGCGACCTTTTCATTTTATGTTTGATAACAAAATCGTTGAATCTATTATTCCAAAGTTTTGGCGATTCTTTTAACCCGTATAATGCACGATTAAGCTTTAATATTGGAGATTTAGTTTGCAATCCTCTTCGTCTTTGCATATAAACATCAGTTCAAAGATGCTGATGGTATATCTAACTGTTTGATCTTCAAATTAATTTCTAATGCAAAAGACAACATAACTCTCATTGTAGACATTCTAGCAACTGGTGCGTATAGAGTGTTAATGTATTTTCCTCCTCAATTTGAAATACTTTTATTATGATTATAGTCTTTTCTGTACTATCTTCTTTGGTTCTAAAAGCCCATTTTGTTTCTATTGCGTCATGTCCGTTAGGTACGTTCTCATCACTCCAAGTATTTTGTTCTTCATGTGATGCCAAACTTTGTCAATCGCTTCTCTCCATTCTGTGGATAATATCGTATCGTCATAATTTCGTGGATCTTCCTGATTAGTCATTAAACGGTATACAGGGTCTAGCTCATATTCATCAAAATGTTTTGGTTTTTGATTACTCTTCCAGTTCTTATTGGTTCTTTATATTTTTAAATATTTTCATGACCACTATTTTCTTCTCTTTCGTTTTCAGTTTGAATTCCATTTTTATGTTTTACAATTTCATAATTTATCTCATTATATCTGCAGCATTTTCTTCCTTGTATTCAATTGTTTTATATGTATTTACTGTTCATTAATTGGCATTAATTGGCAGAGACCATAGGGGTCGGTATGGCATTCTAAGACACACTACCGCGATGTGGAAGGCAACGGAAAACCACCACATTACCTCCCAAGTAAAAAGCGTACATAAATTCTATTTAAAATGATGGCATCCTCTGAGGTAAAAGATTCCGGAGGTAAAATAGTCCTCCATTCGGATCTCCGGGAGGGGACTACTTCGGAAGATGTGATCGGAAAACTTGGAAAAAGAATCGGGAAATTCCTTGAGTCGGAGCGTGGAACATCAGAAGTATGAAGCAAGTAGATAAACTAGAGAACTTAAAAATTGAAATGGATGATTAGCACTAGACATAGCAGGGATCAGCAAAGTTCGGTGGCCAGAAGTAGGGGATTATTGGAGTGAAAATTTTAGGGTAATTCATACGGGATGAGAAGACGGAAATTCTGGTGTGGGGATAGTTATGCGAAAAAAGATTGGGAACTGTGTAGAAAACTATTTACATAAGAACGATAGAGTACTCATGGTTACATTAGAATCTAAACCGGTAAATACAGTAATAATACAAGTATGCATGCCCATCTCCAGCCACAGTGAGAAAGAGGTAGAAGCGATCTACAAAAATACCGAAGACATACTAAGATACCTAAAAGGACATGAAAATTTAATAATTACGGGGGATTTTAATGCAGTGGTAGGTAAGGTTTGGAAAGGAGTGGTAGTAGGTTTATTTCGTTTAGGCATGAGAAACGACAGGAGAAATAGGTTGGTAGAATTTTGCGACAAAAGCAATTTAACCATGACAAAACATTATTTCAACATTATGCTAGAAGACGATACACATGGAAAATGCCATGGAATATAGTGTAACGAATACAATTACCTGTTTCATAAATATACGCTTTTGTTCTATATATCTATTTAACAAATATCCATTATCAAACAGAAAATATTAAATTCCGATAGTAACAATATATTACCAATTCATACTTATAGATCCACCTATATTTAAATACTCAAAGTAAAATTGAAGATTTCTTCTATTTGTATGTATCTTGACACAGTATTTCCTCTCTGCGCGTGCTTGGATAGTTTAATTGCCTCATGGCTTAAGTTCATCATTTTCGATCAGAATGTAATCAGCGAGGCAAGTGTTGAAACGTGGGCTAGCAGGTTTAATAAAACATGCGGTCCCAAAGAGAAGTGAAATGGTGTCGACGGATACCATGGCTTCATTTTAGTTGTTGTATCGACCTAGAGTGAAAAAGAAATATATCTACGGTAGCGCAAGTAAAGCAAGTAAATCAAGTAAAAATGTTTATACAGTATTGGAACACACGTAAAATTTAACAAATAATATCGAAACAAATCTCAAGTTCAATTTTGAAACACAAATTTTATAGTACTGAAAAACAAGTTTTATGTTATACAGTATTGAAACGCAAACACGTAATGTATAAAATTGTGGAGCAATAAATCTTTCGTATGTAATTGTTATGCAACACTGGAGCACATTTTGTTGTTAGTCGTATTGAGGGTGCAGGGTCTCAAATGCTACTATGCAGGAGGGTGGAATTTTCCACATATGTTGGTTTGTATAGAGGTCAAGCCCGGGCACACGTGTCCGCCGCGCGCACCTGCTATTGTAAGTACTCAAGATGTTTGACGAATTTGAATGCCTAGCAGATTGTTTGTGGTGAGTCATCCTTAATTTTAGTACAATTTTTATTCCATGGAACTATACTGAAAAAGTACATATAATTTTTGTAAATTCTATATGTTTATTTAAATTGGTACACGAAATTTTTGTAAAATTTTTATGGCCATTTAAATTGATACACGTAATATTTTGTTCAGAATTTAATAGTTGGATATTTTATAAAAGCTCTTATAATCACAAAGGAATTTCTATAAGATAATGTTTGAATTTACAAGGTTATACAAAAATGTATTCGTAACTAAACACGTGATACGTTGATATTTGTTTGTTACATTATAGAATATAATTTTTTTGGCAGTACACTTGATGTACAGCTTAAATCAAACAATAAGTGTTTTTGACCTTTGATTCCATCAAATAAATTAATTAAAAATGTAGTTCTGTAATCTGCGGAAAGTCAGAACATGTATTCAATTAATTGTAAACTCGAACAGGATCCTATTCAAGTAACATATATAAATTGTAAAATAATAATGAAAACACTATATTTCTTATAAAGAATTAACATAAATTTTTCAATTATAAATTTCCTATGAATAATCAAAACTAATACTAGATCTTAATAAAAGTAATTATCTCGAAAGTTTCAGTACGTATAACTTTGTACAAGCGATGTATATATATTTTTTTTGTAAATTAATAGAAAGAATAATAAGTTGTCTTAAAGCTTTTTTTCATTGAAGTCATCAATAATTTTTTTTATAGAAGTTAACAACCACACTTATGAAATTTTTGTAGTAAAGAAATATATTTTATTGGTGTTGAGTTTAAAATTTTTTGAAGTATAATTTTGACTAGCTGATCTTTTTATTATTTTTTTTCTTTGTGATAAAGTGACTAGGCTCTAACGTAGCCCTAGTTTAAAAATGTTAAGAAGTGATTAAATTTTCAGATAGTACGAGATCGTCGTTCCCATTCCAGTTTGCAGAGTCATAAGTAAGTATCATTTTTCTATGTTTTGCTCGTCAAAGATTTTTTTTTTTCGAAGACTTCCGTATCTGATCTTCCGATTAATTCCCATTATAACAATTATTAAGATACGGTGGCGTCCATTAAAAATTCTTTTATTGTCGTATACCATCCTACGACCCTAGCTCATAGTTCTGCCCTAAGTTGAAGAAGCTTAGCTGGCTGGAAGATCTCTTTAGAGGGTCCTTATTTTACTCAAAGCCATTTACCATTCTCTTTACTCTGGGCTTAAACCTTAAACAGGAACCCCTCATAGTCTATTGTGACTCTGCCGCCTATAAGGTAGAGTAAATACACTAAATAAATCTACAGAGAAAAAGTGTGTAATAATAGGAAGATATCAAATAGATAACATTCTTATTAGACAACGGTCTAGGAATCAAGTAAAAGACTATAGAAGCTATCTGGAACCAGATATAGAAACTGACCCACAACATCGTAATTATGAAGGCCGCTCTTAAATTTAAAAATTTGAAAAAATGGAATGAAAAAATGCACTTTGACTTTGAGAAACTAAAAGATAAAGATATCTGCGAAGGATTTGAAAAACAGTCAAATGAATTACTAAAAGATATCGGGAAAATTCCTAATACTAAGGAAGTAGAATTAGAATGGAATAACATTAAATTCAGCTTAGACATGGGGGCCGGATATATTCTGCGATATACACAAAAAGGAAAAATCACAAACCATGGATAACAAAAGATATCCTGAATTTAATAGAAGAAAGACAAAAATACAAAAATAAATCAGATAAAATGGGACAACAGAGATACAAAGCCATAAAATGGGAAATTATTCGCAAACGCAGTAAAACTAAAAAGCCATGGATTGATGAAAAGTGCAAAGAGGTACAAACTAAGATGGAAATAGGAAAGACGGACGAAGCATACAAACTAATTAGGATGAATTTAAGGGATATAAAACTGTATAGCAAAAATATAAGGGATGCGAGAGGAAACGTCATTATAGAAAATGTAAAGAAACTGGGTTAGATTGCAGGAATATATAAGGAATTTATATACATGAGAGGAATTAACATCAGAAGAGGAAGCAGACATTGAAAATGATGACTGGAGATATCCTATACTGCGAGATGAGTTTGAATTAGCATTAAAGGGTCTGAAAAATGGTAAGGCGCCGGGTACAGATCAGCTGCTAGCAGAAACTCAAAAAGCTACTGAACAAGCAGTAACAGAACGTCTCTTCCAACTTGTAAGCTATATGTATAAAACAGGCGAAATACCCAAAGATTTAAAGCCTAATATCATAGTAACTATACCAAAAAAGAAAGGCGCGGATAGATGTGAAAAATTTAAAACAATAAGTCTGGCAGCACACGTGTCAAAAATATTAACTAGAATTGTACAAAGACGAATGAAAAAACGAGCTGAAGAACTACTAGGAGAAGATCAATTTGGGATTAGACGAAACAGGGGAACACGGGAGGCTATTTTAGCTCTGAGGATCATAATGGAGAAAACAATAGAAGAAGAGGAAAGCCTGCATATAGAGTTTGTAGATCTGGAAAACGCATTTGACAATGTAAAATGAAACAAGTTGAAAATGCAAGGCATTGTCGCAACGAACTTCCAAATGTAGATTTACTTTAAAACAATTTAAAGAAATTAAAATTATTATGTTGTAATAATTATAAGTATTCAGATAAAATAAAAATTAATTCCCCGGGGGGGTCGGATATCCGTGGTCAGATTTTATGGGGGGTACCATATTTCGACTCAGCTATGTTAGGGGAGTCCAAATATGTATCGCACATTAATTTTGGACCTATTTGAAATTTTAATTTTCCCGACGGAATATCGCGGGGGCACGGCGTCCCCGTGGCCCGATTTCAACTGACATCAAAACTTAAGCTCAGGACACCGAGCTGAATCGATTGATGTATCACACATTGATATCCGACCATTAGAAAGGCCTCGGACGGACAGACGGACAGACAGACGGACGACAAATCGATTTCATAAACGAACGAAGTTCGTTGAAAAAAAATGTTCAAAATACTCAAAAAGATTGGAATGAGTTTTAGCTATAGACGGATAGTGCATAGCTTATACAGAGAGTAAACAGCGGTAATAGAATTATACCAGGAACGTAGAGAAGTAAATATTAGGAAAGGGGTGAGACAGGGATGTGCCCTATTCCCATTGGTTTTTAACTCATAAAAGAAGCAATAAATACTGTCAAATGCAGAAAGACATTTGGAATTACAATGCAGGGGCAAAAGATTGATATGCTTAGATTTGCAAATGATATAGCATCTAGCAAGAAAGGTTTAGAAGCTGCTCTTAATGAAATGGAAACGGTTCTAACAGAGAAATACGGTATGAAAATTAACAATAATAAAACTAAAGTACTAGTATGCAGAGGAAGGGAAAATAAATAAAAAACAAGAATACAAATATGTAACAAGAACTTACAAGAGGTTAGGGATTCTGTTACCTAGGAAGCCAAATAACGCAAGATAGGAAAAGCGCAAAAGCTATAAAACAAATATTAGCACAAGGTCGTGCTACATTTTACAAGAAAAAGCAACTACTGTATTCAAAGACAACAAACAGAACCAAAAAAGAAATTGCTTAAAACATAAGTGTCGAGCACAGCACTGCACGGCTGTAAAGCCTGGATAGTAGCAGTAGCGGACAAGAAAAAAGTAGGAGCTTTTGAAATGTGGTCCTACAGACGTACGATGAAGATATCATGGACAGACAAAGTTAAGAACAAATAAGTACTAAAAATAGTAGAGGAAGAAATAAATAAGTGGGAAATTGTAAAAAATAGGAGAGATAGAATGATTGGTCACATACCCAGACATGAGGGTAATTTAGAAGTAGAGATAGTGAAAGACGTTGGATGTGGCAATTTCAGGGAAATGTGTAGGCTAGCTCAGAATAGAAATCGATAGAGGTACTCTTCCAACCAGTCCCAAGATGAAAACTAATGACGAAAAAATAAATGTACTTAAACATGATGATTATTATAAACAACTACAAGTATAGGTTTTGCAATATTCTCAACCAATGTTAATTGTACGAAAATATTTACTGGAAAACTATTAATTTGGCAAATGTCTAAGTGCTGGGGAATGCTTGGCGGCCACAGGCTGCTTAACTTCTTCACATACCACTGCACTGCACTGCACTGTGGAGCACAGCACAGTACGTCTATAAAATAGGGGCAGTAGGAAAAGCCGACAGAAAGAAATAAAACCCTTCTGGAATATTGTGCTTCAGATGTATAAAGATGATAGCATGAACAGACAAGGATAATAACAAATAAGTTATAGAAATAGTAGAGGAAGAAAGATATTTGTGGAAAAAAAGTTGGAAAAATAGAAGGGTAGGATACGTTCTAAGGCATTTTTGGGAAATGGTACGGGATATATTACAAGCAGAGATAGGAAAAAAGATGTAGAGGTAAACCGAGATCAAATTTTTGCACGCAGATAGTGATAGATGCAGACTGTGCAAATCTCAGGGAAATGTGTAGGTTAGTTCGGAATAGGAAACGATGAGTGTACGCGTCTAACCAGTTCCAGGACTAAAGACCTACTGATGATGAAAATGTATATCAGTTTCATCAAATGTTACATCGCTTGAAATTACAATGTTATTTTCATTTTGATCCCTCGATCTGTATCCTCCACCACAATATCTAACAAATGTCATTGGCTTTGCTCGAATATTCAACTTCGAACTTCTTGGAAATACAACTGCCCACGCGCGGCTCCCAAATACCCCTAGTTTAGATAAATTATTGATTCCATATCATATTTTGGCAGATGATATGCCTCTATTAGCAACCGTAGGTGATCTATAGTTTATAACTTCTTCCAATAAATGTTTTGGTAATCCAGTCTCAAATTTTGTTCTTGTATTGTCTATTAAATTTCTATTCATTCATTTACATGTTCCATTTTGTTCTGGAGTATAGGAAATGGTATTTTGTATTTCAATAACTTTAAATCTACAGTAGTCCCTAAATTCAAGTGAAGAAAATTCGCCTCCATTATCGAAACGAATCCTGTGATATCGTAGGAGGCTTTCACGGCCGGAGTCATTATAAATATTTATGGTTCCGGGCTGGGACCGTGTCATTTTATAAACTAAGGTCGATGTCTCGCCCACTTTTGTAAGGGGCTTCATCAGGACAAGAAAAAGAAAATGAGTAATAAAATAAAAATAATAATAAAAATAAAAATGATAATATTAAGAAGACAAGTTAAAGTGTAAAGAGTAGAGTTACTCCTGAACTAGCAGACTCACTAGCCCATTCAAAGCCAAATGGTGTCTTTTGGCGAAGTAACTTGTGAAAGTAGACCGCAGTAGCTGGACACTCTAGAGAGTTTTTTGGTTTGTAGATGTTTTTGTTTCTGAGTTGTTGTGGTGTTTTTTTCAGGTTGGTCTTCTTAAATAGATATGTATAAATAAATAAATAAATAAATATGTATGTCTGGATTTCAAGACCTGTTCCTGGAATCCTCTTCTTTTGATGCAGTGAGCAGTTTCCCGGATCTTCCCCTTGGTTGTCCTCCAACTACACAGTATTCGAGATCCTGGGTACACTGGCATGTGGTTTTCGACCGACAGGATAGCTACTCGCCACAGGCCGCTCCATCGTCAGGTAGCTCGTTTCAACAGTACTAACGGATGTGCATCCCCGACGACTTCACTTGTGTAGCCATTCCTCGGCACCCCGCATAGCCGGAAAACTGCCTCAGGACGTCACCGTTCCGCTGCTCACCTTTGATCGCCCGGAGGCGGTGGTAGGTATACGTGCGCTGCTGCCTCGTCAGCGTCTGGGCAACAACTCTGGTGAAAGTAGAGAATGTGGTAGTTTATATAGGGCGAGAACTTGATGCATAAGTGATCATGAATAGAGAGGAGTGCTGTAGCGAATCAGTGAACGTCACGGTTCCGTTGTTGTGAACATAGGCTTGTTTTCTAAATGGGAGAAAGGTAGTAGCCATCGTTTTTGTTCAGATTATTAGAATTTTTATATTTTTCTATGGATTCTCTAATTTTCTATTGTAGAAAAATGGAGTTTTGGCAATTAGTTTCGTCTTGTCAAAGTTAATGCTATGGCCTGTTTTATGTTGGTGTTCGGCCACCGCTGAGCGATTGTACTGGCTTGTTTTTAAGCATCGCTTATGCTCGTTTAGTCTAGTCTATATTGACCGTCCTGTTTCTCTTATGTATACTAAACTGCAGCTACAAGCTATGCTACATACGCCTGGGGCTTTAATACTATTTTCAGAATCTTTTAGAGTTGGTAATATTTGTGAAATTTTATTATTGGGGTTATATATTGTTTTGATGTTGAGTTTACGTAAAATTTTGCGAATTCGGTTTATTACTCTATGTATATATGGAAGAATTGCTAAAGATCGTGTATCGGGATTACAGCTTGGTTTGGGGGTTCGTGTAGGATGCAGATGCCGATTTATTACTCTGCCGATATCTGAGTTACGATAGCCGTTTTTTATAAGACTAGTTTTAAGAAGGGTCAGCTCATTAGATAAGTGTTCTGGTTCTGAAATCTTAATTGTACGGTGGACTAGAGGGTTGATTACCGATGATTTTTGTGAGGGATGATAATGTGACGACGCATGTAGGTATCTGTCTATGTGTGTGGGTTTTCGATATACGGAATGACCTAGTCGTCCGTTAGGTTGGCGCTTCACCAGAACATCTAGAAATGGCAGAGTTCCGTTCTTTTCAATTTCTATAGTGAACTAATATCTTTATGTTGATTGTTTATGTGATCTATGCCCTAATGATATACTAGTCAGTTTTGACGAAACAACCCTATTTGTCATTTGTCATTAAATTACCTAGTAATAATGAAAATTATTTTTAATCACTGTTTTCACGCATTAGTGCATTTTTAACCGGTCACTTCTCAAATACATTTTCTATACAAATAAATATCCACATAATTGGGCTTTTCTTGAATTTTCCCGAGTTTATGACATTGGATGTATATGAGCTGATGCAATATGACTTCACCATGATCTCTGATCACATCTATATATATATATATATATATATATATATATATATATATATATATATAACTTTAGTGCATTTCTTAACTCTAGCTTCTTGTGGAGACGATACCGCAATATAATATTTTAGAAGAATACTAAAATTTGGTTTCTTAATTCATTGCAAATACATATCTGCACTTTTAATGTAAAGTAGGGCTCAAAAAATAATATTTTAGACAAAAATGTAATATTAATCCTTTTTCCTTAAAGAAAAACATCTATTGTGTACACATGTTCTCGGAGGCTCTTTTTAAGTTTAGTGTAAATGTAAACGTATAGGAGAAGCTTCAAACACTAAACACATCAAATAATAAACCAAAGAGAACGTCAAGGCGTGCCAAAGATGATTGGATTCCAAATTTTATTAGAAAAATTCTTTTGTACAAAGAAAATGTGTAAGGATCGAAAATCATGAGATATCTACACTTACATGTTTTCACTTTAAACAGCTTTCCTGAATGAAACAACATTAGAAGCAGTTTATACAAACGGTAAGAATATTTCACTGCTTTTATAGCAATTTCTTATAATTCTTCAGTCACTCGGCCAATTGTCTTTATGAGATTTAAGAAATTATTTAACATCATATTTTAGAACACTATTTTTACCAAAACGCTCTTATCAACCTTTTCTCGTATACCTTTCAGTGCGAATTGCGAGCATATAATTTGAGCTACACCGTGAAATATTATTTTGATCATAAACAGTCATAAATAATAATTTATTCGTGTTGGAGTGAATGACTTGAAAAGTATTTCAAACGAACGAAGTTATAATAGAAATCCGTAAAGCGACTTTTGCTACATAAAAGAGAGATAAATGGTAAAATTCCCTGATTAACAAAATGAGATAATTGGAAAACAATATCTTTTAAGACTAATCCTGACTGGAGGGCGTCCAGTTCATGAAAAACACAAGTTTCTTGAATGTAGTTAATCAAAGGGATCAAAAGATTATGTAATTCTCGAAAGTACAATGAACCGGAATTTTTTCTTTTTAGAAATTACACGCTATGGAATTAGCGAAGAATCAAGACAACAACACAACTTATAAATTGATAAGAAGAATATTATACAAAATTGCTCCAACCAAAGTAAAAGATGAAACTTCGGTTAAAATAGAGCGTGTTTTTTGATGAGAACTTCACATCACTCCAAATTTGGACTTATTGCACTGTAACCTTCGACGAAACTGTTTAGACAGATGTAATCATCTAGTGTGAAAAGCACAGCCGCAAATCGGCACCTAAACGTAAGATCCAATATTAATTATGCAAGATTATGCAAGAGATATGATATCAAACGGGCTCGAGAAGGCAACTCGATTAGCGACGAAAATCTTCCATCACTGAGAAGGGAACACTTTCTAAAAAAAAACTCATAGCGCTTCATAAACAATAGATGTAAAGGTAAAATGAGAATTGAAATCTTTGAGGATCTTTACTTAATTAATTAATTAATTAATTAATTAAAGTTAGTCCTGGGTTCTTTAATATTGTTTGGTGAAACCAGTGAATTTAAGAAAGGATTTCATTAAGATGATGGAGCTCAACTATCTTCCGACTATGCTAGGGGTCTATTCCTCGGGTAGAGCTTACGATGATTAGTGGTGGTTCCTTTTACAAAACATTATTTACTTACTGACTCAACTTATACCAAAATAGGGGTATGAGGGGGGCGCCACCAAGTCATTAAGTTTTAAACACAGTTTCCCTAAGAGGGACTTGGGAGTCCTTAGAGAGGAACATTGTATTTACTACTTAAGCATGAACTGTAAGGAATATAGGATTAAATTAGCAAAGGAGGACACAAGAGGTGTACTCTTGTTACCTCATACAAAAGAGAAAAGCAATAAATATTAATTATATACACACTTTAATAAACACAAATATTAGGCATCAAATTTGAATGTGCTATCAATGCTCCTTAGTCAAATGGGAGCTACAAATATTAATATATTGAAGTTATTAATGCCTCTTGCTCTTTGTTTCAATTACCCTATTCTTGAACTCACTTGTTCAAAATAAAACAATTACTTAAATGAATTAAATGATGGTTCTTTAATCAATTGCTTTCTCTATGATAAAAAGTTGTATATACAAAATATATACATCAAAAATGGTACTTCAGTTTCTTCTATGCAGTTGTAGAATAATAAAATCAAACAAAATATCAAAACATGTTGAGCATTTCCTTTTTTGTTACAAAGCTATTTCAAATCAGTACCCAAAATATCAGATCTGTTATTTGGTTCACAGGTGTATATGGAAATTTCAAAAATCTAATAATTTAACTTTGATATTTGCTTTAAGTATAATTACACATAAATAGAAACTTTAATCATAACTTAATTAGGGTGTTTAAGTTCATTCGTAATAATAACAGGTGCAACCCTGGATTTAAATGGTGACAAATTCTTAACATCAAAAGTCTTTTATAGTTGCTAAGCAAAATAAGAATCGTAGGTCATCACAATGTTGTACTTAATATGTTGCTTTGTATCAATGTTGGCCTAATGCGGACGTCATGTGAAAATAATAAAAAGGCTTACCTTGTACAGCAATGTTCTTGTTTATGTAAGAGTGTTACTTTGTCTAAACCAGATGTGCTTACATACGGTGCCTCGACAAACAAATGATGTCGGCTCTCCGCATGTTGTGATGTAGCCAACTGTACGTTTTTTGGACCTAATTATACCGACTTGAAGTGTATTTCTTCCTTGCAAAATGAAACAAAACAAATCCAATCCAACAGCTATCCAAAATGCTTTGTTTTTTTACGGCATTCCATTCGCTACAAAACAATTATGTTGATCGTAATTATCCACTTTATTAATTGCAAATACCGGAAATTTGCCAACCATTGAGGTTAGTTTTAGAAATTAATTGAAATCAATATTAACACGTTACGAGATCATTATTAGAATTTCTTGGAGTACGTTTATCATTTTTGGGAAAACCAAAATTAACAAAGTCGGATATCTTGTTATCGGAAAACTATTGAGCGTATAAACGATATTTTATTACAAGTTCTACATTAAACACATGAAAGATTATCACTAGATTTCTCTCGTTGTCTTTTCAACTGCATTCTCTTTCGAATAAAACATCAATGCAATTAAAGGATTATCGTAAACTCGAATAAATTATAGTAAACTGAAGAAAATTATGTTATACTGGAGATAATTGAAGAACATTCAGATTAATTCAAGAGAATTATAATTGACTGAAGAACGCTATAACAAATTTATTTAGTTTGTCTTAGAAATTAAATCTATGTGCTCACCATTATTAAGAAACACTTATTCAAGTACATGTTGCACTTGACTTAAACGGCTAGGCCTAAGGCCACACACAAATTGCTGGCTAGAACACTGCACTTCTGCATCGTGTCTTTATCAAATGCCCATGCCAAACTGACTAGTTTGTCTACTGCGCACAAGTACTTCAAAGTCGCTTTATTCAAACTGCCAACGCCTGTTGATAGCAACCAAACTAGCACTAGAGAATAGTCTCTGCATTATGATTGGGCTACACGATCCCAATACGAATTTTTATTTGCATAACGATATTTACGTGTTCATTTAAATAGACAAAATGACGCATTTAACGAACAACTTTAGGTGATTTGCAGTCGTCAGAAAAAATTGTTACAACCTAAAAGCTAGACCCTTGACAAAATAGAATACAAAGAGACACAATATTTGTCCGGACACTAGCAAATGAAGAAGGTCCTACACAGAAATAATTCACAACGCAACAGCCCCATCCAGAAACATTCAGTAAAACAGTTAATTTTGCAAGCAAAATAATGTAGCTAGATTGTCATGTACGACAAAGCAAAATTGGAAATCAACCGTAACTCGTGCATATACATCTCCCACTCTCAGAGTAGTCAAATGGATAGAGAATCCATAGAAATCAATAAAAATTCTAATAATCTAAAAAAAGACAATGGCTGCTACCTTTCCTCCAATTGGAAAACAAGCCTATGTTCACAATACCGGAACCGTGGCGTTCACTGATCCACTACAACACTCCTCTCCACTCATGATCACTCGTGCATCAAGTTCTCGCCCTATATAAACTACCACTTTCGCTACTTTTACCAGTTACTTCGCCACAAAACACCTTTTGGCTTTGAATGGGCTAGTGAGACTTCTAGTTCAGGAGTAACTCTAACCTTTACATTTTAACTTGTCTACTTAATATTATCATTCCTATCTTTATTATTATTTTTATTTTATTATTTATTTTATTTTCTTGTCCTGATGAAGCCCCTTACAAAAGTGGGCGAAACGTCGACCTTGGTTTATAAAATGACACGGTCCAAACCCGGAACCATAAGTATTTATAATGACTCCGGCCGTGAAAGCCTCCGACAATATTCATTAAACATGTTGCTTGCACCCACTATTGAATTAATTAAAATATATGCAGTTTGTTGTATGCAATCGATGTCGAAGAAGGCTGTTTGGAATTATATCGGGAAACTAAAACAAATCTCTGTAATAACAGTCACAAATGTTTCGTTTAGATCCAATTCATGCATTTCTTCATAACATCATAAAAATATCAGAAATCTTTGAGGAAAACCAATGCAGTATTGCAGGACTCGATTGCGTTTTTCATATTTTCGCAATTTACACATTGATCATTACTTTCCCTCTGCTTGCGGATTAAAATACATGGAAGCTTTTCAAAACGGTAACGTATTGTTCAAACATTTTACGCTTTTACACTTTATGCTGCTTTGACATGATATAACTCACAATCAGTTAGCGGTCGGGCATGTTGGCAGCGATTCGTTACTTAAGCCTTACCACAACATATAATTGAGCACTTTTCTTTTTTTGGAGGGGATAACCAGGTAATATTTCATTTCCTTGTAAATGGGAATCATGTAAACATGTTGGAGTTCTTTAACAACCATCAGGTTGCTGGTATCTATGTAGAGCCAGGTAGATAAGAAAAAGATGGAAGAGTGTAGGAAGACCTATACCAAGCTATATTAGTCAAATTATTAGAAATTTAGGTTGTGAAGGGTATGTAGAACTTTTTAGATTAGCACAGAATAGAAAAGAACTTAGAGCTGCGTCAAACCGACCTTAAGTAAAGTCAAAAACAAAATAATGATAATGATGCTGCTTTGACCGAACCGTACTCTATTACGACCAGAATTATAAAAGGGAGATATCCAATCAACACAAGTATAGCTTACGCGTCCCGTACCGAGCGCAACCCTGCCGCAGTTGCAGCTCTCTCCTGATTATTTTATATTTTCCAAATCCTCTCATCTCTATTGATCACATCGCAGCATGGACGACGCGAACCGTGGAGCACTCACAGTTTTAAATAAAGGTAGATATTCCTGGCCGGCGGTGTTAAAAAAATTACAATGTACAGGACGCGTCTAAAAAATATTGTCTCGTATTTTAAAAAGATGGTGCTGCTTAGTTCTACCACTTAATCCTTAAGTTTGTTTGGATATCTTCGACAACCTTCGGATACTTTTATAATATATATTAAGCAGTCACGCGAAAGTAGACTCTTTGGTTATAGATTAGTTCTGTTACAAGCTTCACCAAAGTTTTGTAGTGCAGTTTTTGTTTTGAACTAAAATGGAACTGGTAAGCATTTTTAATTGCAACTCTTGTTACGCTCCCTTTACCAGGAGGAATGCCTTACGTGCCACCACGTAGGACAGCATGCTAGACCCAAATTGGCATGGGTGCTTAAACGTCCAGCTTTACTAGCAATTAATAAGCATCTTTCCAAACAGCAACTGGATAGTATTGTTCAAGTGAAACAATATCAAGGTGTTTTTGGGTTTTAGTAAAACTAACTTAATTTAATTTTACAATAGCTCTTTGTTTCAAACCCTTTATACTGAAGGGAAATCGACAGTCTTCCGACTAAGCTACGGGGTCTATTCCTCGGGTAGAGCTTATGAGGATCGGTTGTGGTTTTTACAACAAAACATTATTTACTTACTGACTCTAAAATACAAAATAAGGGGTGCAAAGGGGCGCCACCAAGTCCTAGAATTTTAAAGCACGGGTTTACCCTAAGAGAGAACTTGGAAATCCTTAGAGGGAAAAATTGCTTTTACTGCAAAACCAAGAGCTGTAAAAAATGTTAATTTAATACTGAAGGACACAAGAAATACACTCTTGCTACCTTATACCATAAATATAATTATAAGAGGAAAGTTAAATATTAAGTTTCTAGAAAGCGTTGTTAGTATTTTTTTATCAGTGCACAGCTAAAAACTTTACTTTAATAAAGGGTGGGAATATATTTATCTTTTCACTCAATAAACCCTAACTTTGGACTCACTTGTCCAAAATAAAACAGTTACTCAATGGAATTTAATAATCGTTCTTTAATTAATTTATCTTTCTTTCAGTAAAAAATTTATATACAAAATTTACATAAAAAATGTGGTCTAGTCTTTTAGACACAGATGTTTAAATATTTCTACCATAAATCGGAATATCAAAAATGTAATGAACATGACCGTGTAGTATTTAAATTGATTACCCAAAATACAAAAATCTGTTACTTTGGTTTACAAATGTTCCCTTCTATAGCTATCTCTCTGCTCTTATTATCTAATACCTGTTTATACTTTTACCTCATTATTATTAGGCTTACCTAGATCTAATCCCTCTCTATCAAACTTTCTCAATTTTTTGAATTTTAGATTACACTTCATTTTAACCAAGTTATGATCGCTATCCATGTCAGCCCCTGGATAACTACGACAGTTTTTAACTTGGTTTCTAAATCTTTGTTTAACTAAAATATAATCTATTTAGTATCTAGCCCTATCACCTGGCGCTTTCCAGGTATATCTTTTTCAAACATGTTGTTTGAATAGGGTGTTTACAGTTACTAATCTATGTTCCTGGCAAAACTCAACTAAACGTTCTTCTCTATCAAATCGTCTGACATACCCATATTTTCCTAACATTTTTCCCTCACTACCTACCCCCACTCATGCATTAAAATCGCCCATAACAATTATATTCTCATCTGCCTTTACTTTTCTCAATATACTATTTATATCATCGTATACCTTTTCTATTTCCTCATCCTCGTACTGAGTTGTTGGCATGTAAACATGTACTAAAACAGTGTCTGTGGGTTTCGTACTCAATCTAACCATAATTATTCTATCACTAAATTGTAAGTACTCTTTAACTTTAAGTCCTACTCTTTTACCTAACACTATTCCAACCCCTGCCTGTCCATTAGTTGAAGAAGTTGTAATTATTCTATAATTATCTTTCCAAAAGTCAGTACTATCTGGCCATCTCACCTCTCTAATACCTAAAATGTCCAGCTTTCCTTTTCTCACTTCGACTAATAAATTCGTTAACTTATCTACTTTAAGTATTGACCTTACATTCCAAGTCCCTATCACTAAATCGAACTATTGTTTTAAATTCTTACGATGACGAGCCCCAAGTACCCCCTCCCGGAAATCCGAATGAGAAGGTATTTTACCTCCGGACAAGAATTTTACTTGTCATCAACGGTTGCACAGTAAATATTTATTTGCATATCTATTAGTTTTTACTTTATACTCGAAACCCATAGGTGTGAAAGGGAGTTTATACAAATGTAAACAATAGCGAAAAGCTGTGCAGTGTTCGATTTTCTCTACATGGTAAGTTATACCTCAAAATTAATTCTTCCAATAACTAATAAAAGCAATTGAATGAAGGATTGAAAAACTTTCGTGGGCTTTCATGAGCATAAAAGCAATTCAGAACGCTTAAAATGGCTAAGAATTTATGCACAGTAAAAGTCACGTTTATATAAAAATTAATCTATATAAAACTGAACCAAATGGGGATTTCTCAGTACGAAAGGTATAGAGTCTGAAAGCAGATTTCCGACTAGCTTTTGTGATATATTTTATCTTCATAAATTTTCCTTTTCTAAAAGAATCTTTCTAATAAGAAAGGAATCGAACTATCTATGGTATGCCATTATAATCCGTTTAATTAATTCTTTAATATCTTTAGCACTTCAAACTTCGTGTATACGTTCCAATTTACGCTGAAGTTGAAATTAACTGCAACGAAATAATCAGATTCCTGATGTTTTCTCTCCAGAAATTGGATTAAAGTAAAAGTCTATTCTATTTGTTATCGGCATTTATTACTATGTTTATGATTGACTCGACGTTTGTATATAGAGATGGACTTGAGCCCAAGCTTTGTTCGACTCGATTCAAAAGTCTGTCCGAAGTCAAACTGACGTTCGAACCCAGACCACGATTATTTTTAAGCCGAGTTTCGCACGGAGCTCCATTTTTATCCATCCGAGCTGAGCGAGTTCTCGAACCAAGCTTTTCGAGCCCTCCGTCGAGCTGTTATTATACAGGGCGATTCATTACGAATGAGCAATCTCTAAAGTAGAGATATTAAACACCAAAATATTACAATTTAGCCGAACGCATATTATATTAATGTCACTGGTTTATGAGATACAAGATGCTCAAAGTACTACATTAAACCATTTAAAAACATAATAGCTCAAAAATAAACAGAGTTACAACATTTTTGTGTAAAATAGAACACCTTTCATATTTTTCATTTATTTCAATCTTAGTTCTATAGACAGAAGTTAAGTTTTGATTTACCGTAAAAACAAGCTGTAACTAGCACCCTCTATGAGCAATGACAAAGTTAGCTTCAAATTCGTAATTCCCATGTCAGAAAACATAAAACTGCACATTTTCAAATTGATCTTAGAAATTTCAAAATACATTTTTAACTTTGAACACTCCGTATCCCTTAAACCTTAGACATCGGTGTAATGCAAGGCAGGCTAAACCGTAATATTTTGGTGTCTAGTATCTCTACTTCAGAGACTACCCATTTTAAATGAAGAATCCTCTATATTAAGGAAAATTAGGTAATAGTAGAGTATAATCAAGGATCCCGCCCCCACATTTCCTCCAGAATCCCACATTTCCTCCCAAATTTACATGTAAATCCCCATAAGGAGGAAATGTGGTGGAGTAACATTTCCTCCAGAATCCCACATTTCCTCACACATCTGGAGGAAATAGTTTTCTTCGACTAACCATTTTTCATCTTTCGAGATAAATATATCTTAATTTTTCATCTTTCGAGATAAATGAGCATCCTCATTTGCTCCCACATCTAAACCAAATACTTTTCTTTGTCTAGCCAACGCATCTTTCGAGATAAACCTATCTTGTTTGGTATCAATCAATATTAGAATTTTCTCAGCTACCCGAATCTCTAGGAATTTTTCTGATTGCATCACCCCAAGGAGCTACCCTCATTTTAAGATTTCTTACCTGTAGCGACTTTTGAGCGTTCTTATAAACTTTTTAGTCATGCGATACATCTTGTTAGCTTAGAATTTTATGCAGAATCTGAATCTGCAAACTGATTTGAAATCGGACCACGCCCTGCAAAGTTATACCCCTTTAAAGTCCTGATCTTCTAAATTTTACTCTTTGCTTTATAAGCAAAACTAACAAATACTTTTCTTTGTCTAGCCAATGCATCTTTCGAGATAAACCTACCTTGTTTGGTATCAATCAATATTAGAATTTTCTCAGCTACCCAAATCTTTAGGAATTTTTAGATTGCGCCATCCCCAGAGAGCTACCCCATTTTAAGATTTCTTACCTGTAGCGACTTTTGAGTGTTCTTATAAATTTTCTTAGTCATGCGATACATCTTGTTAGTCTAAAATTTTACACAGAATTTGAATCTGCAAACAGATTTGAAATCGGACCATCCCTTACAAAGTTATACTTTAAAGCTCCCAAACCACTTTAAATTGTTTTGCTCGTCTATGACATATGCTTTAACCAACTATTTCCCTAGAAATCTAAAACCGCAAGGATTTTAGAAACGAGTCCTTTATAAGCCATAAGTGCTTAGTATTTAAAATCATTTTTTCAAACAGTAATGTGCTTTTCTCAGAATGTCGCAAAAACCCATGACTTAAAATTTTTTCTGGTTTTAACATAATTACATGTACAATGCTAAATTGTTGGAAAATACATAGACAAGAACAAACTAATCGCTTTACAATTATGTGACGTATAGTGAAAGTAGTATAGAGGACAAACTAATTGCTTTACAATTATGTTACGTAAAGTGAAAGTAGCCTTTCTTTTTATTAATTAGCGGGTATATGATTTGAGAAATACAATAGATATGCTCGATGCTAATAGGAAAGTACGTTAAATGCAAGTCAAATAACAACAATTTAATAGTGTTTACTGACCTACCTTAATTGTTTGTACAAGGAAACACAATAAAATATATTCAAATATAGTAACTACCTTATTTATTTATGCCCCATGTGTAGCTTGCTGTACTATTAGGACTAGGGTATGCAGACTTTAACACCTCCATCTCGCACGCTTTACACAGATGTTGGTTGTTTCGTACAAGACCCTTTAACAACTGTTGAGTTGAACGTTTACTGCTTAATGACATACCGTGCTGTTTTCCTTGTGTTGCTGTAAGCTATTCTTGTAAAAGCGATACTGCAAGACCCAGAGTTTAAGTACTTTGCTGCCGACGGATGTATAAGCAACCGTGGACGATGTTACACCACGACATTAAATGGCAGGCTTGAATATTTTTTGGAAACAATCGAAGATTACCGAAGACACTCGAAGAGTGCACAAACGCGGTCAGTAAACCACAATTAATAATCGCCTTTATAGGTTCCACATTTCGACCATTTCCCAATGACTTTAATTTCTTATTAGAGAATTCTTATTCTCCCACGCACTGCTACGTAGTTGCATGTCCATTCCTTTTGGAGGTATATGCTCGTTATAGGTTGTAGCACCCGCGGTTTTACTTAACTACACTTTGAGAGATCCCTTTAATCTTTTTTAATCGTGTCCTTCTCGCGTACAATACAGTAGGACTTAGCCTTACTACCTACAAATTCTAACACCAAGTCACCGTTAAACTCGTCTTTAAATTTCCCCACAACTTTTGTTAACATGCGGTATATTGTGTTTATTATTTCGCGTACACCACTTTAAACCTAAAAATAAAAACAGGATAGTTTAATACGTCTATTAATAATTTATGGTAATGTTGGCGATACAAATATGTAAAACAAACTTTATCAAGAAATATGTTTTTAATAGAATACATACATGTATTGATAACATCTATAAACCGCTGTGGTAACCAGAGTCTGGCGAATCTGAGATATCCAAATCTCTAAACATTTGCGCAACCGATTGCCTTGCAGTTGCATCTTTTAAGTACTGAATGGGGAAACATTTAATAAGTTCCAACACTGTCAAGTAATTTAAATTGCTGCAATCATTAGACAGAGAAATACTGGCACTGCTCTCTCCCTCTAATAACGTTTGAACCCCTTCTTCCTCCGTCGTATTTCCACATACTTTTTTTATATCACCAACAAATTTTTCGTAAAATTCTGGAAAGTTTCTACACCTTAACTCGCTCATTTTATAACAGATCAATTCTCGCAAATTTAATAGCTTGATGCACTCGTACGCAGGTAGCACAATAACATTCCCATCTTTCGTAATCTCCATATTATATAAATTCTCTTTTTCAAAATTGTTCAACAACCATATACTTCTATTAAAGGCTGTGCTCAGCCGCAATTTGAAATCTTGATCCAATTGTATGTCAACAACATCGTTTCCAGTAGTCAGACCATTTAATCGAGTGTTTGCACGTCACGAGAGAATTGGCGAATTTGAAATTCCACTTGAAAAGTACACAATTTCTTCCAATCGAAGTAAGAGAATGTTATCGTAGAATCAGCACACATACCACTACAGCAAATAACTTGGATGGTAGGTTGAAGACCACCATATAAATCAAAACCAACTTCTAATATATGGTGGTGATAATTTGGAGGAAATTCGCTTAACCTATAGATTGACTTACCAACTAGTTGGTTGATATTTAATTGCGGTACTCGCACATCACTTGTAACGTTAACACAAGAAAAATCCATCTTTAATTTATAATTTTAATCAAACTCGACGATACTTTGACGACTAATGCACTGGAACATGGCTCTCACCTTTTATGCCGATGGTCGAGCGTGCGCAGCTCCTTATTATATTAGTTGGCGTTATATGCAAGTCTTGACTGGAAAAGTGAGGTCTATAATTGTTTTATAGTGGGTTTTACCTGTATGTATTTAACCACCAACGCCATTTTAGAATTATTAAACAAAATTACTCTTAGCAGTATTTTTAATATACCATCGTGTAAGATTTCAATTATTATTGTGTTTTTCCTCAGGTTCTCAAATCCTCGGAATTTTTTCAAATCGAATGACCCTTACTGATTTGCAGAATAACCTTTGCAATCACTGTATATAATTCATCTTTAATCTATTTCTAAACCGTATCGCTCTGTCTTTTGAGATAAACCCTGGTGTAACCTATAAATTAGTATAGAATTTTCCTGGGGAATTGAAATTAATTATCACGTCTTTTAAAATTAGTTCCAACAAAGACCTGTATATATTGTATTAATATTCAAAACCTATCAGCAAAACACCTTTGCATTTTTATTTAGATTTAGCTCGATAATAGAGTTAAACTCAAAAATATTTATTAGTGGCTAGAATTGTTAAAATTTTCAATTAGTGAATCCACATACAAATAATTAAACCAAAAGGTATAATACATATATTAATTCTATACGGTGACCTAGAAAGTGGTTCGATAATCTATTTTAAATGTAGTTCAACATAAGACGTATATTCTAAATAAATTTAGTGAAATGTATGATCATTAGCCTTGCATTGTTTGTTGATGACGTCTGACTATTAATTTAATAAAAGCACTTTCCACAATTCTAGTTAATATACGGGAATACACATTCTATAATTTGATTTAAATTGGGTTAATGTAAGGACAAATTATACTTATACTTTCTCCCTCAACGTATTTAGGAAGTTTATATCAAATCTTCCGCACATTATACGCACTATGGAAGTTGACATGCAAAATCAGATATGCAAATTCGAGAACTTGCGTTTTTATTTAAATAAGAATTCTTTAGTGAAGATGTTGACATTTGATGGGAATTATATGATATTTACCAAAGGAACTTTAGAGCACTTTTAGGGTATCTCAGATCGTTCTCAACCATGCTAATACTTTAAAAGAACTAACGGAAAAGGGTACTCCTAATATAGATCTGTTTCTGTTAGATGTTGCAATGGGAAGATATAATAGGAATGATGTCCTACAGAATCTCGCACATGATGTAATTAAAAGCAAATACAGTAATAGTGATATTGGGATCATATTATACGAATTTATAAGAACCTACCCAAGATTGTTTGAAAACAGTATTTGTAAACAAGTTGAGTATATGGAAGAATACAACAGGTTTCCATCCCACGCATTTTACGAGCGATGTTTAAATTTTAACCCGAAGACTGAAAATTTTGTAACACTATTAATCACACTTTTGTTTTCTTATACGTTTCTAAATTGTTGTATTTCAACTACAGATATTAATAGATGTCAATAAAATTATGTTATAGTTTTAAATAAAACAATTCTGATTAATAATTTTGTAAAACGTTTATAACACCCTTTTAAAAAATAATACACATCTTTGTTATAATTCTTTTCATAATTAGTTAGATACCCATTTCAGTTACGTGGACATTTGAAAAATTAAACAATACCAATGTATGCTTTATATTTTAAAACATAAACAAGCTAATATATACAAAAATAATTTCTAAATTCACATAATTCATTTCTTATGATAACAGTTGTGGTGGTTAAATTTTTATTCTAAAACTTACAATTTAGTATATATTCCATTTGAATATCTGCCAACAGTTTTATAAACCCCATCTCCTCGATTATTTCCATAAAATCATCCAGATCCTCGGGCATTGATAACACTGCAGCACAGTGCTGTATTGCTTCCTCGTATGACTGACACATAAGACATTTTCTCCTTCTATCGAAAAGCGTTGCCCACATTCTGCTTTTTACTCGTAGAGCATTGCGAAATCTTCGAATAACCTCTCCAAAGTCTTTATACATATTTGTTATATTGTCTCTTTGAACCGTACAATCAACAAATAATAACTTATACGCGAACAGTCCTTTTATATGAGCTACTCCTATTCGGATATGTACCGATTGCACCCGATTTGTGTGCACGCACGAAGCAACCGGTATGGAATGTATTCTATGAACAAAATCATTACATTTCTTAAGAAAAAATGCTAAGGACTTTAAAAATAATTATAACTCTTGTTAGACCTCTAGTCTCTAGATAAACGTTATTATTTTAGGTTGTGTCACTGTTTTCTAAATCAATTTCCTACATACTTTTTCCTAAACTATGCGTATCAATTGACGGTTATACTTTACTCCATAACCGACTTGTATATATTTTCGTCTTCGTCTCTAGCTAACACATCCGCATAGTAAAGATGGAACGGTTCTTCTGGAACGAGTTGCTTAATTTTCTTTATAGGTACGTCCATGTTTTCGACTTTAACCTTTGTTGTAGGTATGGAGATTTTTTCGGTGATCGATTGCAACTGGGAAGCGGTTATTTGCAGTGGATCGATCAATTGTTTGTGCACCTCTTTGAATTTTTGCTGAGATGTAGCATCTCCCTTTTTGTACGCTATAAACTTTTTTCGTACAGCATCCTGCATAAGATGAAGACTGCGTTTATTCGCAATAAAATTGTTAACGTCCGTCATAATGAAACTTTGGATGGGAACTAACTTTTTTTGAATAATATCAAATATTTATATACTCGTCGAAATTCTTCCTATATCGACCATTATCCAAATCAAAATCTTTAACAACAGTTATAAAATTATGTTTTGAGTCACCCCAACACTGTAAACACATTTCTTTAAATTTCGGATATATCATGTCACCACTTATATGATCCGAAAAGATATGTCCGAGATTGGTTTCATCCTGTTTCCATAATGCGATTACATTGGCGTTATCTCTGAGTCTATGTTTTAAGGCACTAGCGTAAGTTTGACATAGATAGAACGAATCTATTGCTTTATGTCGACCGAACGAGAAAAACTGAGTGATTTTACTTTGCTCGTTTGCAGGTATATCATCGAAAACCATAATTGAATCTTCTTTGGTATCTCCGGGTTCGATCAAATCATCGTAATTTTCAAACTCATGGTAACCAATTTCTTCTTTTAATGGTGTAAAACGTTTCTTAACAATTCGTATTTCGGTTGATACAAACTCTTCGAAAATACATAGACATTTTGAAATCTAAGACCGTTCTCGTGCAAGATCAGAGATATTAAAGCGTTGGTCTTCCCACAACTCGATGGTCCCACGAATATAGCTCGTATGTTAGATGGGAACAAAGGACCATGTTTACCATCCTCTTTGCATTAGCAATAGCAAAGTTATCATAATTCTGTATAGGTATTTTAACTTCTGGTATAACATCTCTGGATGCATCGTTGGAATTATGTAATTTCTTCACGTTCTGCAACCTTTAACATATCTGCATAACGTTGTTCTAGGTATATTATATTTTTACTAGCAGCGTAGAAACTCGAGCCATCCAGGATATCCTCTGCTGCTTTTGTAATAGATTGTTTGGAGCACCACTGATTGCTTGAATGCGACATCTTTCGAAAAAATGTCTTACTATAACTAAGCTCAACCCAAAACTACTTCCTTATATACCAAATTTAATCTCCCTGCTCACATAACCACATGACCATATGACCATATGACCACATGACCACATGACCATATGACCATATGACCACATGACCATCGACCATATGACCATATGACCACATGACCATATGACCATATGACCGCATGACCACATGACCATATGACCACATGACCACATGACCATATGACCATATGACCACATGACCATATGACCATATGACCGCATGACCACATGACCATATGACCACATGACCACATGACCATATGACCACATGACCACATGACCACATGACCATATGACCTAATTGCTTTTTAATGAGTTTTCTCATTAAAAACCCATTAGCACTAATTGCTTTTAATGAGTTTTTAAATGTGGACCTAGGTTAGATAAAAGGAAAAATTTTCCTTTATCAACCCAGGTCCACACCTGGTATAACCACCTGGTATAACACTTCTGGTATAACATTCTGGATGCATCGTTGGAATGTTTTCTTCACGTTCTGCAACCTTTTAACATATGCATAACGGTTTCTAGGTATAATATTTTTACTAGCAGGAAACTCGAGCCATCAGGATATCCTCTGGCCTTTTGTAATAGATTGTTTGGAGCACCACTGATTGCTTGATCGACATCTTTCGAAAAATGTCTTACTATACAGCTCAACCCAAAACTACTTCCTTATACCAAATTTAATCTCCCTGCTCACATAACCACATGACCATATGACCATATGACCACATGACCACATGACCATATGACCACATGACCACGACCACATGACCATATGACCATATGACCACATGACCATATGACCATATGACCGCATGACCACATGACCATATGACCACATGACCATGACCATATGACCATATGACCACGACCATATGACCATATGACCGCATGACCAATGACCACATGACCACATGACCACATGACCACATGACCACATGACCACATGACCATATGACCTAATTGCTTTTAATGAGTTTTCTCATTAAAACCCATTAGCACTAATTGCTTTTTAATGAGTTTTTCCATTAAAACCAAGTGTGGACCTAGGTTGATAAAGGTCATGTGGTCATGCGGTCATATGGTCATATGGTCATGTGGTCATATGGTCATATGGTCATGTGGTCATGTGGTCATGTGGTCATATGGTCATGTGGTCATGTGGTCATATGGTCATTGGTTGTGGTTATGTGAGCAGGGAGATTAAATTTGGTATATAAGGAAGTAGTTTTGGGTTGAGCTAGTTATAGTAAGACATTTTTTCGAAAGATGTCGCATCTGCAATCAGTGGTGCTCCAAACAATCTATTACAGCAGCAGAGGATATCCTGGATGGCTGAGTTTCTACGCTGCTAGTAAAAATATAATATACCTAGAACAACGTTATGCAGATATGTTAAAAGGTTGCAGAACGTGAAGAAATTACATAATTCCAACGATGCATCCAGAGATGTTATACCAGAAGTTAAAATACCTATACAGAATTATGATAACTTTGCTATTGCTAATGCAAAAGAGGATGGTAAACATGGTCCTTTGTTCCCATCTAACATACGAGCTATATTCGTGGGACCATCGAGTTGTGGGAAGACCAACGCTTTAATATCTCTGATCTTGCACGAGAACGGTCTTAGATTTCAAAATGTCTATGTATTTTCGAAGAGTTTGTATCAACCGAAATACGAATTGTTAAGAAACGTTTTACACCATTAAAAGAAGAAATTGGTTACCATGAGTTTGAAAATTACGATGATTTGATCGAACCCGGAGATACCAAAGAAGATTCAATTATGGTTTTCGATGATATACCTGCAAACGAGCAAAGTAAAATCACTCAGTTTTTCTCGTTCGGTCGACATAAAGCAATAGATTCGTTCTATCTATGTCAAACTTACGCTAGTGCCTTAAAACATAGACTCAGAGATAACGCCAATGTAATCGCATTATGGAAACAGGATGAAACCAATCTCGGACATATCTTTTCGGATCATATAAGTGGTGACATGATATATCCGAAATTTAAAGAAATGTGTTTACAGTGTTGGGGTGACTCAAAACATAATTTTATAACTGTTGTTAAAGATTTTGATTTGGATAATGGTCGATATAGGAAGAATTTCGACGAGTATATAAATATTTGATATTATTCAAAAAAAGTTAGTTCCCATCCAAAGTTTCATTATGACGGACGTTAACAATTTTATTGCGAATAAACGCAGTCTTCATCTTATGCAGGATGCTGTACGAAAAAGTTTATAGCGTACAAAAAGGGAGATGCTACATCTCAGCAAAAATTCAAAGAGGTGCACAAACAATTGATCGATCCACTGCAAATAACCGCTTCCCAGTTGCAATCGATCACCGAAAAAATCTCCATACCTACAACAAAGGTTAAAGTCGAAAACATGGACGTACCTATAAAGAAAATTAAGCAACTCGTTCCAGAAGAACCGTTCCATCTTTACTATGCGGATGTGTTAGCTAGAGACGAAGACGAAAATATATACAAGTCGGTTATGGAGTAAAGTATAACCGTCAATTGATACGCATAGTTTAGGAAAAGTATGTAGGAAATTGATTTAGAAAACAGTGACACAACCTAAAATAATAACGTTTATCTAGAGACTAGAGGTCTAACAAGAGTTATAATTATTTTTAAAGTCCTTAGCATTTTTCTTAAGAAATGTAATGATTTTGTTCATAGAATACATTCCATACCGGTTGCTTCGTGCGTGCACACAAATCGGGTGCAATCGGTACATATCCGAATAGGAGTAGCTCATAAAAGGACTGTTCGCGTATAAGTTATTATTTGTTGATTGTACGGTTCAAAGAGACAATATAACAAATATGTATAAAGACTTTGGAGAGGTTATTCGAAGATTTCGCAATGCTCTACGAGTAAAAAAAGCAGAATGTGGGCAACGCTTTTCGATAGAAGGAGAAAAATGTCTTATGTGTCAGTCATACGAGGAAGCAATACAGCACTGTGCTGCAGTGTTATCAATGCCCGAGGATCTGGATGATTTTATGGAAATAATCGAGGAGATGGGGTTTATAAAACTGTTGGCAGATATTCAAATGGAATATATACTAAATTGTAAGTTTTAGAATAAAAATTTAACCACCACAACTGTTATCATAAGAAATGAATTATGTGAATTTAGAAATTATTTTGTATATATTAGCTTGTTTATGTTTTAAAATATAAAGCATACATTGGTATTGTTTAATTTTTCAAATGTCCACGTAACTGAAATGGGTATCTAACTAATTATGAAAAGAATTATAACAAAGATGTGTATTATTTTTTTAAAAGGGTGTTATAAACGTTTTACAAAATTATTAATCAGAATTGTTTTATTTAAAACTATAACATAATTTTATTGACATCTATTAATATCTGTAGTTGAAATACAACAATTTAGAAACGTATAAGAAAACAAAAGTGTGATTAATAGTGTTACAAAATTTTCAGTCTTCGGGTTAAAATTTAAACATCGCTCGTAAAATGCGTGGGATGGAAACCTGTTGTATTCTTCCATATACTCAACTTGTTTACAAATACTGTTTTCAAACAATCTTGGGTAGGTTCTTATAAATTCGTATAATATGATCCCAATATCACTATTACTGTATTTGCTTTTAATTACATCATGTGCGAGATTCTGTAGGACATCATTCCTATTATATCTTCCCATTGCAACATCTAACAGAAACAGATCTATATTAGAGTACCTTTTCCGTTAGTTCTTTTAAAGTATTAGCATGGTTGAGAACGATCTGAGATACCCTAAAAGTGCTCTAAAGTTCCTTTGGTAAATATCATATAATTCCCATCAAATGTCAACATCTTCACTAAAGAATTCTTATTTAAATAAAAACGCAAGTTCTCGAATTTGCATATCTGATTTTGCATGTCAACTTCCATAGTGCGTATAATGTGCGGAAGATTTGATATAAACTTCCTAAATACGTTGAGGAGAAAGTATAAGTATAATTTGTCCTTACATTAACCCAATTTAAATCAAATTATAGAATGTGTATTCCCGTATATTAACTAGAATTGTGGAAAGTGCTTTTATTAAATTAATAGTCAGACGTCATCAACAAACAATGCAAGGCTAATGATCATACATTTCACTAAATTTATTTAGAATATACGTCTTATGTTGAACTACATTTAAAATAGATTATCGAACCACTTTCTAGGTCACCGTATAGAATTAATATATGTATTATACCTTTTGGTTTAATTATTTGTATGTGGATTCACTAATTGAAAATTTTAACAATTCTAGCCACTAATAAATATTTTTGGAGTTTAACTCTATTATCGAGCTAAATCTAAATAAAAATGCAAAGGTGTTTTGCTGATAGGTTTTGAATATTAATACAATATATACAGGTCTTTGTTGGAACTAATTTTAAAAGACGTGATAATTAATTTCAATTCCCCAGGAAAATTCTATACTAATTTATAGGTTACACCAGGGGTTTATCTCAAAAGACAGAGCGATACGGTTTAGAAATAGATTAAAGATGAATTATATACAGTGATTGCAAAAGGTTATTCTGCAAATCAGTAAGGAGTCATTCGATTTGAAAAATTCGAGGGATTTGAGAACCTGAGGAAAAACACAATAATAATTGAAATCTTACACGATGGTATATTAAAAATACTGCTAAGAGTAATTTTGTTTAATAATTCTAAAATGGCGTTGGTGGTTAAATACATACAGGTAAAACCCACTACAAAACAATTATAGACGTCACTTTTCCAGTCAAGACTTGCATATAACGCCAACTAATATAATAAGGAGCTGCACACGCTCGACCATCGGCATAAAAGGCGAGAGCCATGTTCCAGTGCATTAGTCGTCAAAGTATCGTCGAGTTTGATTAAAATTATAAATTAAAGATGGATTTTTCTTGTGTTAACGTTACAAGTGATGTGCGAGTACCGCAATTAAATATCAACCAACTAGTTGGTAAGTCAACCTATAGGTTAGGCGAATTTCCTTCAAATTATCACCACCATATATTAGAAGTTGGTTTTGATTTATATGGTGGTCTTCAACCTACCATCCAAGTTATTTGCTGTAGTGGTATGTGTGCTGATTCTACGATAACATTCTCTTACTTCGATTGGAAGAAATTGTGTACTTTTCAAGTGGAATTTCAAATTCGCCAATTCTCTCGTGACGTGCTAAACACTCGATTAAATGGTCTGACTACTGGAAACGATGTTGTTGACATACAATTGGATCAAAGATTTCAAATTGCGGCTGAGCACAGCCTTTAATAGAAGTATATGGTTGTTGAACAATTTTGAAAAGAGAATTTATATAATATGGAGATTACGAAAGATGGAATGTTATTGTGCTACCTGCGTACGAGTGCATCAAGCTATTAAATTTGCGAGAATTGATCTGTTATAAAATGAGCGAGTTAAGGTGTAGAAACTTTCCAGAATTTTACGAAAAATTTGTTGGTGATATAAAAAAAGTATGTGGAAATACGACGGAGGAAGAAAGGGTTCAAACGTTATTAGAGGGAGAGAGCAGTGCCAGTATTTCTCTGTCTAATGATTGCAGCAATTTAAATTACTTGACAGTGTTGGAACTTATTAAATGTTTCCCCATTCAGTACTTAAAAGATGCAACTGCAAGGCAATCGGTTGCGCAAATGTTTAGAGATTTGGATATCTCAGATTCGCCAGACTCTGGTTACCACAGCGGTTTATAGATGTTATCAATACATGTATGTATTCTATTAAAAACATATTTCTTGATAAAGTTTGTTTTTACATATTTGTATCGCCAACATTACCAAAAAATTATTAATAGACGTATTAAACTATCCTGTTTTTATTTTTTAGGTTTAAAGTGGTGTACGCGGAAATAATAAACACAATATACCGCATGTTAACAAAAGTTGTGGGGAAATTTAAAGACGAGTTTAACGGTGACTTGGTGTTAGAATTTGTAGGTAGTAAGGCTAAGTCCTACTGTATTGTACGCGAGAAGGACACGATTAAAAAAGATTAAAGGGATCTCTCAAAGTGTAGTTAAGTAAAACCTGCGGGTGCTACAACCTATAACGAGCATATACCTCAAAAGGAATGGACATGCAACTACGTAGCAGTGCGTGGAGAATAAGAATTCTCTCAATAAGAAATTAAAGTCATTGGGAAATGGTCGAAATGTGGAACCTATAAAGGCGATTATTAATTATGGTTTACTGACCGCGTTTGTGCACTCTTCGAGTGTCTTCGGTAATCTTCGATTGTTTCCAAAAAATATTCAAGCCTGCCATTTAATGTCGTGGTGTAACATCGTCCACGGTTGCTTATACATCCGTCGGCAGCAAAGTACTTAAACTCTGGGTCTTGCAGTATCGCTTTTACAAGAATAGCTTACAGCAACACAAGGAAAAACAGCACGGTATGTCATTACAGTAAACGTTCAACTCCAACAGTTGTTAAAGGGTCTTGTACGAAACAACCAACATCTGTGTAAAGCGTGCGAGATGGAGGTGTTAAAGTCTGCATACCCTAGTCCTAATAGTACAGCAAGCTACACATGGGGCATAAATAAATAAGGTAGTTACTATATTTGAATATATTTTATTGTGTTTCCTTGTACAAACAATTAAGGTAGGTCAGTAAACACTATTAAATTGTTGTTATTTGACTTGCATTTAACGTACTTTCCTATTAGCATCGAGCATATCTATTGTATTTCTCAAATCATATACCCGCTAATTAATAAAAAGAAAGGCTACTTTCACTTTACGTAACATAATTGTAAAGCAATTAGTTTGTCCTCTATACTACTTTCACTATACGTCACATAATTGTAAAGCGATTAGTTTGTTCTTGTCTATGTATTTTCCAACAATTTAGCATTGTACATGTAATTATGTTAAAACCAGAAAAAATTTTAAGTCATGGGTTTTTGCGACATTCTGAGAAAAGCACATTACTGTTTGAAAAAATGATTTTAAATACTAAGCACTTATGGCTTATAAAGGACTCGTTTCTAAAATCCTTGCGGTTTTAGATTTCTAGGGAAATAGTTGGTTAAAGCATATGTCATAGACGAGCAAAACAATTTAAAGTGGTTTGGGAGCTTTAAAGTATAACTTTGTAAGGGATGGTCCGATTTCAAATCTGTTTGCAGATTCAAATTCTGTGTAAAATTTTAGACTAACAAGATGTATCGCATGACTAAGAAAATTTATAAGAACACTCAAAAGTCGCTACAGGTAAGAAATCTTAAAATGGGGGTAGCTCTCTGGGGGATGGCGCAATCTAAAAAATTCCTAAAGATTCGGGTAGCTGAGAAAAATCTAGTGTTGATTGATACCAAACAAGGTAGGTTTATCTCGAAAGATGCAATGGCTAGACAAAGAAAAGTATTTGTTAGTTTTGCTTATAAAGCAAAGAGTAAAATTTAGAAGATCAGGACTTTAAAGGGGTATAACTTTGCAGGGCGTGGTCCGATTTCAAATCAGTTTGCAGATTCAGATTCTGCATAAAATTCTAAGCTAACAAGATGTATCGCGTGACTAAAAAAGTTTATAAGAACGCTCAAAAGTCGCTACAGGTAAGAAATCTTAAAATGAGGGTAGCTCCTTGGGGTGATGCAATCAGAAAAATTCCTAGAGATTCGGGTAGCTGAGAAAATTCTAATATTGATTGATACCAAACAAGATAGGTTTATCTCGAAAGATGCGTTGGCTAGACAAAGAAAAGTATTTTGTTTAGATGTGGGAGCAAATGAGGATGCTCATTTATCTCGAAAGATGAAAAATTAAGATATATTTATCTCGAAAGATGAAAATGGTTAGTCGAAGAAAACTATTTCCTCCAGATGTGTGAGGAAATGTGGGATTCTGGAGGAATATATTCCACCACATTTCCTCCTTATGGGGATTTACATGTAAATTTGGGAGGAAATGTGGGATTCTGGAGGAAATGTGGGCGGGATCCTTGATTATACTCTACTGGTAATTGTGAAAATTTTGATATTGACAAAAGTCAGTGTTTCTAACGTTTGTGTATAAAATATTAGTTTTAAAGTCCGCAGTTCTATAATAGATTTTTTATTTCAATTTATCGTGTTTAGTCAAAAGACGACAACTAGTAGTTTGTGATATAAACACAAAGAAAATACACTTCCAAAGACATTAAAATATAATATCAACAATAAAAATATTCTTATAAATGGCACTAATACTTCAAAAGTGAGGTGTATACTATTGCTGTCAGGATCCGGATTTTATGAAATCCGGATTCAAAATTTCAGATCCGGATTTGGATCCGAAATCCGCATCCATCATCTTTTAATTGGATCCGGATCCGATTCGATTTTGAACCCAAAGTGGATCCGGATCTTGATTCGATTCCGAATCTTAGTGCTGTCAGAATCCGGATCCAAATTTTCTGATCCGGATTTGGATCCGTAATGCAGATCTTTGATCTTTTAGTTAAATTCGGATTCGATCCCATTTTTAATCGAGGGTTAGATCCGCATCTAGATTCAGGCCAAGATGTTATTCTGAATAATCTAGATCCGGTTCTGGATTAACATTCCAAATCCGAATCCTTAATCTATTAATTGGCTCCGGATTCAATCCAATTTTGAACCCGAAGCGGAATCCGGGTCTAATACGGATCCGAATCTATATGCTCTAAATCAGGATGCTTCTTACAATTCCCGTTATGTAATTACTATTAAGTATTGAGCTATCGAAAAAAAAATATTTTTTTTATTGCTTTATTACACGGCAAACGGAAAGTAACAAAATAACATTCGTGTGTATCATGTTACTATAAAATAAAATGAATTTCTTTACATTTCATTTACATTTTTCATTTTCATTATCATTTATTGATTACTATACACGGGCCGATGGCCCAACCTAGTAGTGCATACTACAAATTTATTACTTTTCGAGTTAGAAGAAAAGAAACGGAAACAGCGATTCTGTTTGATAAAATAAGAAGTGTGCAACCGAAACAAATACGTGCGGCGCCTGCGGCGTAATAAAATACAGGTATTCTTTTTAATCTTTCTTGAGAATAAAACCACTTATATTTGTTAAAATGATGGTTTTATTTCGAAGAAAGATTAAAAAGGATAATTAACAAACCACAACAAACATACAGGGAGTAAAATAGAGGTAGTTTAGAACTTTTAGAGTTTAGGCTTAGACCTTTGTTTTCTTTTGTACCGTGTTATTTACTTACAAACCTTCATACAATGTACTTTGTCTCTTCTTTCTGTTACGTATTGTATAGTTTATTTTATCTGTCAATTTAGAAAGGTTTTATTTAAACCTAAGTCAGTGTGGTAGGCATTTTTTATAGTGTTGGCGACTACAGTAACTTAACTGGTAACTAGAATAGTTAAACAAACAATAGCTAGTGCCAGGATCAACTATAAAATTTGTTACTCTGTTAAAAACATGCCTTTGCATAAAAGTAAAGTGTGGGACTATTTTGAAAAACTTGACTTAATAAAATCAAAATGTAACTTGTGTGCAGCAGTAATTAAATGATGAAGTTCTACTGGATCCTTGAAAGAGCACTTACTATAACGATACGACAGTGGTCAACAGGGGATGTGACAGAGAAATAGTTGCAGTGGTTGAAGAACAAGCTTCAACCTCGAATTGGTAAGTATTTTATCATAATGCAGTATTTGTCTTAGTAAAGTTCTTTTTATTAATTTACTTTTTATCAACTGAATCTTGCCGTAATCTTTTATATTGAATAATCATCGCGCTGTATTGGAATTTTAGAGTAATCTTTTATATATTTCAGCTTAAAGAAGAGCGAGTTCGAAGAGGCTGATGTGGAAATGGTGAGCGTAGTTCAGTCTACGCCGGATACGGTACCTACAAAACTCGCAGAATCCTCAACACAAAAATTAGCGCCGTCGCATCGAAAACGTTTAGCAACCTTCTGCTACGTCTCCTACGGTTTCAGAAAAAATTACCGGGCAAATAGCAAAAATGATTTGTATGGATTTGCTGCCAGTGTCTATAGTACAAGACTTTGGTTTTTGTGAATTGTTACGCTTACTGTCTCCCGACTATGTAATGACATCACAAGGAACTATTATGAGTAGAATTCATCTTTTATTTTCCGAAGTACAAAATGAGCTAAAACTAAAGCTAAGTGAATGTGAATTTGTCTCATATACTTCCAATACCTGGACATCATGCCATACTGAATCCTACATTACTTATACTGTCCATTAACTAGATAGAGGGTTTAAAATGTAACACTTCTGCTTAGATACAGCAGCAATGCCCGAGCGTCATACTGCTACTAACCTAGCAGAAAGAATTAAAGAAATTATACACGCCTGGGGACTGGATAAAATGGTATCGGCAATCGTTCAAGACAACGCAGCAAATATTACTAAAGCAAAGACAGAAATTGATTCTGAACGTGTTTCATGTTCAGTTCATTCACTGCAGTTGTCAATAAATAAAGGATTGAAAACTGACAAATTCACTAAAGAACTAATTTCAAAAGTAAGTTCCGTTGTGGGTCATTTCAATCATTCTACAACTGCAACTGCAGAACTACCAAAACGACAAAACAAATAGGCATGCCAATTAAACGATTAGTTCAGAGTGTAAAAACAAAATGGGATTCGACATGTTTTATGATTGAAAGGATTTTACAAGTAAAATCTGTTATTGCTGCGATTTTAAATGATAGAGAAGTTACTTCGTTCCAAAAGGCCATAGCTCTAGAAATAACGCAACAAGAATGGGCGCTAATTGAACAACTTGTAGCAATTTTAAAGCCTCTTCAAATAGCGACAACAACACTGCATGGATAAAAATGTGTTATGCTCCTCCGTAATACCTATCATTGTGTAACTAACAACGAAGTTTTTAAAACCGTAATCTACCAATTCTGAAATGCCATCAAACTTTAATTGTACTGTTAACAACGATCTAGAAAAACGTTTTGATTTATCGTTTCGTAATGAACAATTATCAACATTAATCTTAGCTTCATTCTTAGACAATAGGTTCAAAAACTTGAAGCTTCTGCCAAACAATGTTAAAGAAAAAGTTCAACTAAAAGTTGTTTCAAAATTGAGAGTTCAAAACAAAAAACAAAACAACATTTTAAAACGTCATCAACTGCGCTTGATTTTCTTCTGGGCAAAGAAGTGGAAGAAGCAGAAGAAGATTCTGAAATTGGAGAAAACTTTGAATTTAGCTGCTACAAATTGGAATTACCAATAGGCCGTAATGAAGTCCCTTTGATTTGGTGGAAGCAAAACAGCCATCGCTACCCTACATTGGCAAAAGTCGCAAGAAAATACTTGTGCATTTCCGCAACCTCAGCTGCGTCAGAGAACGCGTATTTTCAGCATCCAGAAATATTATAGCGCAGAAACGAGCTTGTCTTAGTACAGAGACTGTTCGATGTCTAGAGTTTTTACATCAAAACGTTAAAAACTAAAATACATAGAGATATTAACTGATAAATTACCCACATGTTTCTTTCTCTTTTTAGTTTTTACTTAACTTTTTAATACAGTGTGCGGGGTGTCTATATTTGGACACTTTTGCAAGATATCTCGTTTATTTTTAAAGAAAGAAAGATGTGATTTTTGCAACACTACTCTCTTTTTGTAAAACTAAACATGCCGCCAACAAAACTTCCTTAGTCCTTTTGGTTTTTGAGATAGATACATGGTAAAATTAAAAATCATCACTTGGGGGAAATTACCCGTATCTCCGTTCTCTTTTAACTTATTAGAAAGGTGACAAGGTATTCTTATAGAATTTTTTTCGTAGAATTTATTAGCCTAGTTTGTTTCTTTCTGGCACCCTCCGTCTTTTAGTTATGAAGCAAACTTTTTTTTTAAATAGGACACCCTATATATTTTTAACTAAATTAATCATTTTTTGGGATTTTCCAGAATATATAATAGTATATATACTTATTTTGAAAAATAACTGAATAAACTACACTTTTCTCAAAATTAATACCTTACTTGATAGTAGGTCATGGCGCCGATAAAAGAAAAGAAATATGTTTGCAAATTATTTATTCTGCAAATGCTATAAAGTGATTTTTGTATAATTTTGTTTTATTTATCTAACAACGTACCTAAATATTTATCTGTATAATTTGTAATTATAGCGTTTTCAATTTTTCATATAACATACATTAACCGCAACAACATAATAACTATGGAAATTGTTCAAAATGATTACCATTTTCTATAATACACAATTTGCACAACTTGGTTGTTTGTTGTAGAGCATTTAGGAGAATTATTGAACGTTATTGTATTTACCGTTGCCATGGCCTACTCCTACTATTAAATAACGTATTAATTTTGAAGGAAGTGTAGTTTATTCAGTTATTTTTCAAAATAAGTATAAACTGTTATATATTTTTGAAAAGCCCATACAAATATTAATTTAATTAGTTAAAAGTATATGGGGTGTCCTATTTAAAAAATCATGTTTGCTACATGATTAAAAAACGAATGTCGCAAGAAAGAAACAAATTGCTCCACTGGATTCTACGAAAAAAGTTCTATAAAAATACTCCCTGTATGTTTGTTGTGGTTTGTTTAGCATTTTTCTTAATCTTCTTTGGGAATTAAACCACTCATAGTTTTTAAAATCATGTTTATTTACGTTTCGATCCATGACCTACGATCGTTGTCGTGGATCGAAACGTAAATAAACACGATTTTAAAAACTATGAGTGGTTTAATTCCCAAAGAAGATAAAGAAAAATTCTATAAGAATACCTTGTCACCTCTTAATAAGTTAAACGATAACCGAGATACGGGGAATGTCCCAAAAGTGATAATTTCAATTTTACCCGTATCACAAAAACCAATAGGGCTATGAAAATTTTGTTGGCCGCATGTTTAGTTTCACAAAAAAAGTACAGTGTCGCGAAAACCGCAACCCTCTATCTTCCAAAATAAGCGAGATATTTTGCAAATGTGTCGAAATATTGACACCCTGTAATTGTAATTGTAATCGTATGCTGTGTAGTGTACTAGGCTACTAAATAAAATAAAAAACTAGGATATATTACTATATTTACTAAGTGCTATAGTAATATTAGTTATCTATTTTACATGCAGATTTGAATCTAGAACCGCCTAGATTGAGATCAAATATTGCTGGTATCCGGAATTGGGATCCTGATCCAAAATCCGAGTTTGGAATTCGAACTCGGATTTGGGATCTGAATATAGACTGCGGATCCGCGATCCGGATTTACACAACCTATTATTGGATCCGGATATAAAAATCCAAAGCTGCGATTTCGAATTTATGCAAGCTATTTTGGGATCCGGGTTTTGAATCCAGTACCAAATTTATACAACACGTTTTTGGATCCGGATTTACTTAGATACGAATTTCGGATCCGAGATTCGGATCCACAGAAACAATTTTGGATCCGGATCCCCTTAGATCCGGATTTCGGATCCGATATCCGGATTTGCAGAATCAATTTTTGGATCCGGATCCACTAAGATCCGAATCTTAGATCCGATTGACAGCCCTAGTGTATACCAACTACAAAAACATTTTCCAATTTTGTTTTACTATCATTCGCTACAACGGGATTTAAAAGTGATATATTATTGTGTTTCTTTTTCTTCATTAAAAATGCCCATAGTCTGTTTGCTGCAGACTTTTAGTTTAACATAATATGTTTTTTAAAAGTTCATACAGTGTTGACTCTGCATTTAGTAAAAGATATACATAATTTAGCATAATGTAAAACATAAACTTGGTCTGGTCTCCATCTTCCTTGGTTGACCCATTTCATCATATCGTTGAAGATACACAAAAAACACATCTCTATCTGCAATATTGTACAAGGCGATGCTTTGCCTTACCCCCATTTCGAAGTGTCCACTAAATGGTTGATAATTACATGTCCTCTAAAGGAGGATCAAGCTGTTTGATAACACTAAATTTTTTATGGCATACAAGCCCCTTGTCATGCCATGTTGTTTCCCGCAAAAGTGTTTTAAAAATTTAATTTTAAAATCTTTGAAAGAGTTTAGCTCACTTTCGTTTACTTCAAATCAAACTTCTGAACTACTTTTCAACATAGACCTCACGATATTTAACTTAATTTGTTCATCGCAACTGTTCTGTATCAAGCTTTCACGTTGTTTAAAAATATCTTATGGTTAAGTTTTTATTCCCATGAAATTGGGAAACTTGTTCCAACGGAACATTAGTTAGACTCCATCGTAAGTATTCCCCAACATGAATATCTTTACACCTTCAAGATTTTCAACTTTATTTCCCAAATCTGTTTTAAGATTTCCCAAATCATTTCTAAATGTTTTAAAACCCGCTTGGCGGCTTCCCTCCATTTATATCACCTATTGATCTAAAATTTTAATTTTCCCATTAGTTTATTTCTCATTTGCGTTCTTATTTGAACGATTTCCTCTTCAACGTCATCCATAACCTTTAAAATGTGTAGTAGTTTTCATCTAATTTCAAATTTCATTTCCTCTATGGTCTTATTAGTTTCTTTTAATCCAGAAATTGACTCTTCATTCGTCTAACTTTAAATTCATTTCATTCTTGTCACATTCTAATCGTAAACGTTCCCCTGATTTTGATATATTCTCTCCAAATTCCGTTCGTAATTCCTGAGTATTTTTATCAAACTTGTCACCCATTTCTTTTATGCTTTTAGCGTTCCTTTCGCTCATTCCGTTTAGCTTCTCTTTCATTTCTTTCATGTCTTTTTCGTTCCTCTCACTCAGCTCGTTTTGTTCCTGCATACAATTTTCATTCTTTTCACTTATTTCTTTCATATTCTCTTTTATTCCTGCATACTTTGATTTAGACTTCATAAAAAAAACATCATTTTAGATCTTCTATACTCTGTTCTTTTCTCACCGCTGGATCTTCTTATATCGATTCTTCCAAATACACGCTTTCCTAAAAACCAATTTCTACTCTTTCGGCTTTCAAACCTTCACAAATTTCTTTCATTTTATCAATCATCCCGGAAACCAATTAGATATACATACCATCCGGAGAAAAATTCCACAAAATCCTATGTGTACGGTGCGGTAATTTTCGATAACTCAAAGGCGAGATTTGTGGACTGTATCATTTAAGGGTGATAACAAGCAAAATAATTAATTAATGTTCTTAAACAAGACAAACAAACAAAAGCAGCGTTTTTTATTAGCACTCACCTGAAAGGTTCGGCATAAAGATGAAAGAACGTTGGAACCAATTAATAGCTTGCAGCACACGTAACAAGTGCGGTTCATCAAAAGCGAATAATCCAATTAGCAGTACGCAGCACGTGCACACTAGATGCGGCACATGGACAAGCGGTTCGAACACAAAGCGGGGTGTAACAATTCACAAACAAGACGGCACTATAATACTCTCTACCACTGCGGTTTGTACGATACCATTCCAAGCGGCTTTGATAAGCGACGATATGCGGCTGCCTTCAACGACACTTGTTGAGCGACTTGGTCTCTCTGAAATTACTGCAGCGACTTGTTGCGACGGCGGTTTCTACGACACTTTTTGAGCGATTGCTTGAACAGGTTTCTTGGATATTCCAATCGATAATTTGCTGCGTCCGCGCACAACAGAACGTTCGCCATTCACACAGGTTATCGTACATAAAATAAACGCATTAGGGAAATTTGTACTAACTAAATTTTAATTTACCGCGTCGAATTTAGAATAAGCAAGCAAGCCCAAGTAATAATAAATCCTAACTATTAATTATTTACAAAGACGGAACACTATGAGACAAGAAACTAATTATCAGACGACTTAATCGAGCCTCTAGTTGGGACGTATCAAATTAATGCTGTGAATCGGCTGCCAGTTTTGGTTCGTAGATAGCTATAAGTTTTTTTATGTGTTTCAACACTTGGAACACGTTAACTTACTTTGATGCGTAATACAAGTACATTGTAAAAGTTTCAACTAATTATTGAGCTGGATTTACCAGTAGTAAAACGAAAGTTCATTGATTTAGTGTTCTAAAAAAACATGCTTTGCTCCATATGAATCGTCGGTAATGTCAACAGGTGTTACTGACGTCATATTTTTCTACTTTGTACAGCTGACAGATGTTATTTTAAAAGTAAATGCTTTGAACAGCTGTAGTACAATATATGTAAACATGTCTATTTTTGTGATCAGCTTTATCTACACTAAAATTAGTATACGTAATTTTAAAAGCTCAAATGCTAATATTGTTAGGAGCTATTAATTTGTTATCTACCTGAAAAGATCTGCCCAGGTTAGAATCCTATTTGTATAACAAGTTCATGTTTTAAAGTAAAGTGCTTGATGAATAATAATAAAGACAAACAGGAAAGTTAAAAGTTTAAGATTGATGCAGTTAATAATAAAAATTTTTTGTTACAAGTTATATTATTTTAAAAGAGATCTTTTAGTAAACAATTGGTTCAAGATTAAAGATTTTTTATTTTGATCAAGTGTGATCAAATCTAATTACATTAAGCTAAAACCCTTCTGAGTAATAAATTGATGCCAATTTTATATTGGAAATACTTTTTTATTATTTCTTTATGTATTTTTGCAGGACACAAATGGTGTTCCACTTTTTTATTTATTTAACTATCACAATCTCTTACAGGAGCTGCGTCTTATTTTATTAAGACATTTTTTTGTCAGCGAAGGCGATCATTTTTTTCTTTGGGTCTCCACGTCCGCCCTTAGAACTATGCTATGCAATTATCGTAATTACATCAGGACTTGGTGGCGCCTATTTGATTTAGCTTAAGTTTGATCTGCAAACAGAATTCGACTCCCCATTTCTCATTGCTCTACCCAGGAATAGACCCCTAGTTGTGTCGGAAGATTTTTGGAACAATAAGTATTACTTGCGCCAAAACAAATAATAAACAAAAAACGTTTCAGGATGACAATCATTTACGTCCAAAAGGAAGTAAATAAAAATTTACGTCCCACTTCACAGCCTCCTAGTAAATGCAACTTACGGAAGATCGTTTCAGTGGCGTAAGTGTCACTTACGGCTAAGGTAGGGAAAAAATAATTTGTACCTAATGCTGGTTAATAATTACTGAACCCCAAAACATCTCATATGTGAGTCGCAAAATTTACTTTTTGGTTGGATTATTTAAATACACTTGTATTACTTCGTATCTCTCGGGGTAGTCGATCAACGACTCGAGCAGAAGATTTTGTAAGAGTCAAAACGCTTCGGGCTTTGACTTCAAAATTGATGTAAATAAACTTTCCAAGGACAAATAATTTTTATAAAAATTCTAAACTTATTCTAGCTTAATATTACTTAATAATACTTGAATATCCCTCAAAATAAATTTGTACATGCAGCTTGTATCTTCAAATTCTTCTTTTGGCTACCTGTCTTCGCTTATAATTACTATCCAAAAATGGTTTTCAATGGAATTAACTGCATTCAAAAGTTCCTGGTTCCGTGTCAAATTTTAATTAATTTTACATCTGTCGAAGTACACGTTATAAAAAGTCCATTTATTAATAATAGCGTGTGACATTGAACTAATATTATTTATGATTAATTGTCGTTGTGTTTTTTAAAATAATTATGCTTCATAATTTATTTATGTTACAGAATGAATTACAAGTCATAAAATTAAATGTTCGATATCCAAAGTTTGAATCTCCCGCTCTCTAATTACTCCGCTCTTTATAAACTAAAACTAATTCAATGCGTCCTCTTTCGATTTCCTTCTATTGCATTCTCAAAATATTAGTCACGACACGATGTAATAATCCCCGCGATTTCGCGTTTAATAAACTATTAGTTTTAAAATTTATTGCTAGTACAAGTCTCGCATCTTTTATTGATGAATCTTTCACGATTTCTGTAATATAATTAGAACTATTAACTCTTTCTTATCTATTTTATAGCCTTTCCGGTAGTACTACTTCTTCAAATTGGATCGTTTATTCATACAAGATAATTCATTTGCTGATTTAATAGTTTTAAGAACATTTCTCCAAGAAAATTAGGTATTCTTTAATTAAGTAACGTAAATAGAAATTATTCCCGAGTTGTTTCAAATGTGCTTCTTTGAAATAAAGCTACTTTTTATTAAAAACTCATAAAAAAGATATTTTAGCGAGAATGAATTAAAGCTCTCAATTGTTTTAAATAAACAATGTTTGTCGTAAACTCTGGATTTTAGTATTTCTAAAGTGAATGCAATTCATGTTTCACTCTGGAGAAGCAACAAAACTTGTTTTATAGTAAATGAAATGCGTTTTAAAAAATATCTACACTCGGATATTGAATTAACACAATCAATGAATACTAATTTTAAAACTGGGCTTCGTTCGTATGATTTATAAATTTAATAAGACTTTGCTTCAAAGGTATTTCTCTAGAAAATCATTATTTACACACGGATTAAAGTTGCGCTACGTTCTTAAATGGTATTACAATACTACATGTACTTAAGTGTATTTATTTGGCACAAGAATACATTAATCTTGATAAGGGAATACGCGTATACGTTTATACAAAGTGAAAATTAAATATTGGGAGAACTTTAATTTTATTCGTTTTGGATGGGTTTTCTGACAGAATTCTGGTGCTCAATAACCTCTAGTGGCGACCTCATTATCACATCAATATATATGAGAACAAAATTATAATTCGCTCTAGTAAATCATAAAAGTGTAAACTTTCATTAAGAGCACTAGATGTAGAAAACTAAGTTTCATATTAGTCAAATAGATAATTATTTTACCCATATCATCCATTTCGTATTAGGACAAAATTTTACTAAGGAATACCCATTTATTTTAATGAAAAATTGCATTACTTCTCGATATAGAGTGCAACAAGGAGAAAGTAAGGTATTTTTTCAATAACAGCCAACATTTGCATCATAAGCAGAGATATTGAAACAAATTTTCTATTTATGAAGTTGGAGAGATAAATATTTAAAATAATTAAAATTTACATATAACAAATGAAATCGCTTTTGCTTTAATGAGAGCACTTAACGAATCCGATCTTTTGTTATGAACCGAAACGTTTGTTATTGGTCTAAATTAAACTTGAAACAAGTCTCACATTTAGATAATATAGTGCATTTTCTGAAGATATTGTTGTTTATAATCTGAATAAGTAGATATACATACGACTAGAGTAGCTTTGAAAGAATGTTCGTGTTATTCTGCGAACTAGTAAAGTAGTTTAAAAATAACTGAGTTTAATAAAAAAAAAAGGGCAAGTATTAAGATTGTTCTAAAAATGCTCTACAGTTAGTTGATTTTTCCAATTCTGAGAAACGTAAGTGGATCGGCATGTTCTAGCCTAAACCTAAACTAGGGGCGCTGTTCGCAAGAATAAAAATAAAATTGATACAATAAAAATGGGTTGAAAAACTTACAATCTGAAGAACCAGGCACTGCACTCACGCACCCGTTTATAAGCGATATTAGAAAGAGGAACGGTAGATTAAGTGCAAGAGAGTGAAGTATAATTTTTAATATTTGAAATTTGGCGTAAACCGGCGCGGGGGCATTAAATGGACTGCCAAATTGATACTGAATTGCAACCCTCTTTATTAATAACAATCAAAACCCTTACTTTGCGAAATATGATTTGTGAGGGATTTATTATAATTACTTTTAATGGGCAAAGGACTTAACGCTGCATATTACAAATTAATTTAGGTAATAAGGATTATTTTAGGGCTTCAAATTTACTTCGAATTCTGTTCAAATCCTAGTTCGACTGCTAATTCTCGTTCAAATCCTGTTCAGATTTTATGCAACTTCAATTATATTCAATTAATTTTATTTTACTCAATACAAATCTTTGCAAATTGGATTTTCTTGGCTTAGATCTGGTAAGAGTCTTTATTCAAGAACCTATACCGTTGTGAAAGATGTTTACGTTCAAGGTTTAAAGTATTGAGAACTATCGATTCTGGAATTAATTCGAAGGCTAAGATACAATGGTCAGATTGGTTTTAAGATCTGTGATTTTTCTTTGTACTTTATAAAGATATCCAAATCCGCATTTAGTATTTAATAGTTTTACTGTAAGAGGTAGTAACTATAAGGTTTAATTAATTTAAAATTTTTAAGTATCACTTAGTGAATTTATTTGTATAACAAAAGGCAATTTACATGTATCTTTGGTAAAGTGTATATTTGTAAAAGGGTGTGTATGTACGGTTGTGAGGGTATACTTTGACACTGGAAATTCAACGTAAGCTTATCCTGGGCGTAAGTTCAAACTTCGGTTTTTTTGTATCTTTAAGTGATTTAACTACACTAATTTTCATTTTTCTCTGTATTATTATTTGTAAATATTTGTACTGTAAAAATTTTAGTACGGGTTAATACAGTAATCTATTTGAGCAGGAGTGTGTTCTACAAAATGAATTAATCGAGAAGGCGGATTCTTAAATTTAGATTTAAGATTCTGCGTTTGTTTGATAGAGAAGTGAGACTTAATCACAGCAGAAATATTTGGCAACCCAATTTAAGAGCTTGAAAACCAAACGTCATCAGCTCGAAAATCCAACGTCATTATCTCGAACTCGTTACGCGTTACTGTGTAAGTTCCAAAATTAGGTTTATTAGTTTAGCGTTAGGGACTTTTTAAAATTCGGTGTGGAAAAATCCCTGCTGAATACTGCAATTTTCGTTGACGCTGTGAAACCAATGAATTATTAGTATTTACACGGTCATTGACGTCATTAGCTTATCTTTGCGATCGTAAGCGCTGACCTAAGGCTTTGTATGTGAGAAGTTCATTTTCCATGAACGAATGCGGAAGTGCGTCAATCGCGATTGGAGGAGATAGATGTTTAAGGTGAGAAACGACGCATAGCTGTAGAATTACCGTACCGACTTTCGTGGAATAACAATTAGCGTACCGTCTACAGGATAGTGCTGTTATGAGTGCCTGTTTCCGTTCCCACCCTTCTAGCTTATCCTTATCGAATGGTTTAGTGAGGTACCAACAGCAAGAGCAGCGATTCACAACAGGGCAACAACCTTACATGTGATTTTCCAATGCTCCAGCCGAAGGTACTACATTGGCCAGAAAGCGAGTTTTTTTTACCTGGAAAATTTGGAATTTTGCCAAACCCTTGCTGTTCCAAGCAAAGTAGGGATCTTTAACGTGCGTGACAACACTCACACACGGGACCTCCATTTTACCTCTCACCCGAACGAGGGTGTATTTTTGTGAAAAATGCTAGCCTAACACTTTTTAAGCGGACCGTGTCGGGATTTGAACCCGGGACCTTGGGCGTAGTAGTCACACACATACCAACTACGCCATGGAGCCGCCTAACAGGGCAACAGCCAAGAACCGCCCCTGAGGAGGACGTGGAAGCCGATAAAAATGTCAGGGTAAGAGTTCTATAACATTATATACTTGCTCTATGGTTGGAGGGTTGATCGTAGTAATTTGGCGCCCAGCTTAGTGGCTGTCTGTTTTGGTAAAAAGCACTTTTGATTAATTAGTAATTAGATTTTACTGCTTTTACGAGAAAATTTTACAATTACCTAATCAAGCTTTTCGGTTTTATCCATTATCCAACCAATAAATTTAACTAATGTAGCTCTAACTTAAAAGCATTGCCTTTTATTCTTTCCATATAATATATCCCAAATTCCTCTAAAAATTAAATTATAAAAAAACATGTTAGTTATTACTATGCCAGGTTGATAGATGGCCGGATTTTTAGCCATTATTGTAACATAACAAGGACACAATCTTGTTGTTTTGTTTTGTTGATTTTAAAAGGCGTGCAATGTTCATTAATAATTCGTTTTTAACTTAATTGGATTAGTTAAGTGTGCAAAAATGTCGATTTTTACGTCAGGTGAGTAAATTTACTGTAATTCACAAATATTTTGTCTGCATATAAAAACCCTTAAATTGGAAAACCTAAGCTATAAAATTTTCACGTGTTATTTAAATTTTTCGTTATCTTGTTTAAAATTATGGTATATTTCGTGCTTTGGAATTTGCGTTATATAAAAAATATATACTTTCAACCTTCCGAAAGCTTAAAATTACAGCTTTAAATATTATCGCGTCGTTTGCTTAATGGTGAAATCTTGTAATTTTTGTTTTTATCTATATCCCTTTCCGTTATTTTTAGTTTATTAAAGATTTGACTGTTGTAGCTACATATTGAAACAGCTAATTTTCGAAATTTTTTTTTGGTAATAATATTGAATTTGTCTACTTGTTTAACCAAGGAAACTTACAATATTTGACTTTACGTAGCGTTTGAAATATTATAAATATGAATCACGTCGATTTAAAAGCAAAGGAACTTAGCTGGGAGCTGCTAGCCCGAAATATAACTCTGGCTTCTACGCAAAATAAAAACGATTGCAATATCGGACGGCAATTTCGTATCATTTAAATATTCCGTGTAATTTTAATGTGCACCCTATGAATCCCGATAAAGACTTGACTGAAACAAATGGCACCATCGATGATATAAAAACTATCATTAATGCCACAGACCCCATTCCCACAAAAATGGAATTGGTGCGCGTACAATCAAGGTTAATACGCGTAAAACAGCGTTTGGATCTATTTGCAAATTTTGACGCTGATAAATTTAATAAAATCCGAAATTAACTTACGTCTGTTCTATATATCATTGAGGATCTAGTTTTGGAAAGATTAAATGTTACCCCAGAACTTCCTGTCATTAGCCTCAATTTAAATAGTCTATCGTTTTCTATCAAAAACATAGACGTCTCCAAATCTGTACCGATTTATACGTGGAATCATACTTTTTCAGTGTATAACTCAAAAATCTCTTTAAACGGATAGATATATATCTCTAAAATTAGGTTTATTAATTTAGAGTTAGAAACTTTTTGGAATTCGGGGTAAAAAATCCCTGATGCATCTGCAATTTTGGTTGACGCTGTGAAACCCGTGGATTATTAGTATTTACACGGGCATTGACGTCATTCGCCTATTTTTGCGATCGCAAGCGCTTATCTAAGGCTTTGTATGTGAGAAGTTCATTTTCCCATGAACGCGAGCGGAAGTACGTCAATCTCGGTTGGAAAGGAGAGAAACGCGGCATAGCACGAGAATTACCGTACCGACTTTCGTGGAGTGATAATTACCATACCGTCTACCGGATAGTGCTGTCGTGAGTGTCTGTTTCCGTTCCCACCCTTCTACTTTATCCTTATCGAATCGTTTAACGAGGCACCACCTGGAAGAGCAGCAATCTACAACAGGGCGACAGCCAAGAACCGCACATTAGAAGGACGTTGACGCCCATTTAAATGTCGGATAAGGGTTTTATAACGTTATTTACTTACCGAGGGATTTATTGGGAGGGTTGATCGTAATAAACTTCACAATGCTAGAGCCTACGAACTTCGCGATATTATTGACGTCCAACTAGGGAAGCTTGAGCCAACTATAATAGCTCAATTTAACATTCAAGCTTCATTTTATTTTGTACAGAGGTAATAGATTAATGGCATCAATCAGTTAGTTTAGTTAAAAAAATTTATTTAGTGTAAATTATTTCGAAATATTTTTTGATACAATGGAAGGAGAAAATTAAAAGCTGAACTGAGTATAAAGGACAGAAACTGGCTGATAAGGCATCAGGAATCCAGTCAGGAATTAAAATAAAATCGAGAAAAACTCAGTCAAAAATGAAAACAAAATCGGGAAGAATTCTGTCGGAAACTTGAGAAAAATCAAGAAAAATACAGTCAAAAATTAATACAAAATCAGGAAGAATTCAGTCAGGAATTATAACAAAATCAGTAAAAATTCAATCGCAAATTAAAATAAAATTAGGAAGAATTCAGCCGGAATCAGGTAAACAGACAGGAATTAAAACTAAACAATTTTACATTTTTTATGACACATGAGGCTTAGGATGTAGTTGACTGGAGTGTGACGGAGGTAGAAATAAAAACAATTACGAAGTTGGAAGATGTGGATACTAGCGTAGGGCATCTACAAAAAACTGTAGAGGTAAATGAGCTGAATACAAGGGTTGAACATAGCGAAGAGGTTCAGAATGTAGCTAACTCAAGAATGGTGAGAGTGAAATAAGAAACGATGGAAGAAAATCAGTAAATTTGAGAGTGGAATTTATTGAATTAAAACAAAGTATTACAGTATTAAATAAACTTACGAAGGTAGAAATAGACAATTTAAAGAAGGCACCTGGTGAAATTCGGGGAGATAGCTTAGGGTGTAATAGTAATGTTGTCCGTTCAGAACAACTTTAAATATTTTATGGAGATGGGAAAATCAATCCCAAAATATTTTTAAATAATTTAAAAGTTATAGTACCAACCATAGGGGTTGAGCAACATAAATTAGATGTAGACGGAAATTCGTGATAGGTTGATCGAGCTAGAAATTAGTACGCACTTAACATATGAACAAAAAATTATAAACTATTACTGGGGAGATAATAAATGATACAGGATTAGGGATAATTCAATAATGGGAAAATTTGATGATATCTGGGACATGCAGAAAGAAAACGTTTGATGCGGGATGGTGACTAAGTTTACGAAATGTACTGCCGAACATACCTATTGAAAATAAAAGGGGTAAAATGTGAAGTTGGTACTGGCGTGAATTCCAGCTTGATTACAGATGACTTTATAATGCAACATAAAAATTTGTTAATAGAAAATATGATACCATAAATAAAATAATATAATTGCACCGCACAATATAAGATTTGCACAATTAACAGTATGGTAATTATGAATTTAAAAATAGGGAGTGTATAAAACAACATGAATTTTGATTGTACCTGGACTCAAGTTACTCTCTGTTCTTCTGGGTCGACTCATTTCGTCATATCTTTGCAAGTATTCTATAAATACATTCCGGTCTACAATGTTTTCCAAAGCTATGAATTGTCTAACCTCTGACTCAAAATGTCCTGCCAAATACTTAACTATTTGTTTGTCTTCCAATGGGATCGAGTTGTTTTGTCACACTAAATTTCTTAATAGCATATAATCAAGCCTGAGTCGGTATTGTATTTTCCCATAATTAAGTTAGCCCTTACTCTGAATTGTTGATTGTTCCCCCAGAAATATTTCAAAAATTGGATTTCCAAATCCTTAAATGTTCTTAATCCACTTTCTATTAAACCAAACCAAATCTCGGCACGTCTTTTTAACATCGATCTGACGGTATTTAATTTTGTTTGTTATTTCAAGTTACCCTGTACCAAAGCACTGACGTTATTTAAAAATATTCTGGGATTAAACTTATTATCCCCATAAAATTTTGAGTATTGTCCTAACGGGTCACTACTCTGACTCCATCTCATGGGATCACAAAAATTAATATTTTTCATGCTATCCTCTAAACTTTCCACCTTGTTTCCGTCATTATTAAATGTTTTAAATTCTGCTTGGCAACTTTCATTTACTTTCTGATTTAAGTTCTTAAGTTTTCCAGACACCTCTTTTTTACACGCTTCATGATTTGACTTAATTTGTACAATTTCCTCTTCAACATAATCCATATCCTACAAATTTTGTACCACTTTACCTGTAATTTCAAACTTTATTTCCTGAATGTCTTATTCGTCTCTTTTAAACCCAAAGTTAAGTTATCACTCATCTCCTTAAATTTCCTTTCATTCTTTTCGCGTTCTGATTTTAAATTTTCCTCCAATTTTGTTAGATTCTCTTCAAACTCTGTTCTTAATTCCTGGGTATTCACATCAGATTTTTCACTCATTTCTTTTTTATTCTCGCGCATTTCCTTCATATTCTCACTTACGTCTTCAATACTTTTTTTTCTCATTTCCTGCATGTTTTTATTTAAACTCAATAAAAGAGCTATCATTCTAGATTCGTGAGTTTCTCCTAACTTGTTCTGCTCTGTCTTTTTCTGCTGCTGCTCCCTTTTCAAATCTTCCAAATAGAGACCCTCTTGAAAACCAATCTCCACACCTTCAGCTCGCAATCCCTTACCAAATTTCTTTCATTCTATCAGTCATTCTAGAAACTAATTAAATATACTTCACAGATAAAATTTCTACAAAATCCAACAATACACAAGCGCCTTAGTCGAGCACGAGGTTAGAACGTCAGTAAAAAATGCTGTGGTATATAGATGGCTCTAAATGAGCATTAGGTTAGGCGTCGATAAAAGTAATGTAGTCTGAAGCTGTCCGGCGTGGGACGTCGACAAAGGATTCTGTGGACTGAAGTGGTTAATAAGCTAATTATTTCTGCTAGCTCAGTTTAAATCAAACCACTAGAATCAAACATCAAACTTATAATGGCACAAAATATTCTTTAAGAAACAATCTTTCAAGTAACAATTACTACATCCACAACAGCTTCTTTTCTAACAAACAATATCTTTCATCTTGGAGAAACAATTTTCTTTCAGCACACTTTACAGATAGTATCGAACAGCACAACGAAAGTTTTTCATTGGGGACACAATCTTAAATCTAGCACCAAAAGACATTATAACTACTGGATAATTACTCGCTTACGCTAGAATAGAATCCAAAATATCGCTTTTCTAATCAGGATTACCATTCACAAATCATTTCCTATATAAATCCTATTATGTACAAAATTCTTTAACTAAATCGGATAATTTTAAAAACCTCCACTTAAAATCGGATTTAAACGTATCTGATCCGTTATGTTTAATAATTTTTTATATAATCAAATCAATATCCACTCTCACATAAGGACTTGCACATAAAATCTTACGTAATTCAACTTAACTAACTAATATAATTGTCTTTTTAAAATTTTAAAACAATGTGATTTTTATTTTACTGTATAAATTATGCTGGTCGTCGTTTTCCATATCTTTGAAATTCTTCTATTAAATACCATAAAATATCGAAATTGCATTCCAAATCCCTATACCAAAATTAACAAAAATAAAACTAAAATACTAGTATGTAAAGGAGGGGAGTATAAGTCAAAACCAGTATACAAATAGGAAACGAGGACTTACAAGAGGATAGGAATTCCTACTACCTGAGAGACCAAATAACGCAAGATAGAAAAAGTGCAAAAGATATAAAATAAAGACGCGCAAATCCGTGCTGCATTTAACACGAGAAAGGAACACTCATGACTGAAGACAACAAACTTTGAAACGAGGACGAGATTTGTTACGGTATTCCGCGCAAACACAAAAGAAAACAGTAAAAGTAAGTGAAGAAACCGTTTACGCCGAATACCGCAACAGAACGGGGATAGCATGGTAGAATTTGGGGCTAGGTCAAAACGTCGTAGAGGGGCGTGGGGAAATAGAAAAACACATTGGAAACCTCGGTGACACTATAGTCATAAAATGGAATCTTGAAAGACTATTTACAAAACAATATAATAAATGTTGCCTAATCGTGATTGTAAACAAAGCGTCATAACATATAAAAATTGGTAAGCAAATATAACATCTTATAATCTAAATACCTACTTAATGGTTCACCTCAAATACATATAAAAGAAAATTAAGCATAGACTGTACAGTAAATCTAGAAAAAGAAATATACCTAAATTATATGTACATGATGCTTTGTGAAGTGCACCTCCTTGAAATTAGACACCATAACTTAAATTAATCATATATTAAATATTTTTAAATTGAGGCATAAGTTCTTTTAGTTAATGTGTATACAGAAAGACAAAAAAAAACAGTAAAACGGACTCCAACATAAACATTGATTAATTAATTTTTAATTTATAGAATAATAACACAGTTATTCGTACATCGTGCATGTAAGTTTTGTAACGGGGTGGTGCCAATTTATCAAACAATTATAAGCAATAACAGCAAATAAAAAGTCTATTCTTCACAGCAGCATAAAAGAATTACAAAAAGAGAAACTGTACCTTGAACAATCAGCTTCGTGCTGATCTCATCTTAAGGCGGGAAAAATGCGGCGGCATTTCTCCATGGGCTGGCTGCATGCTGGAACCACCAACTTTACTTATACAAGCACAGAAAACATTTCTAATAGCGCGACTTCACATCGTGTATCTTTTCGGTAATTGGTCTCTTTCAAAGCACGGTCTCTATTGTATAAGGCCAGAATCATGTATGGGGGTAGGGGATTTGACTTTCAAAGGTATCGCCGAAGAACTAAGTGTGCAGAATTTCCAGACAACGGCTGTCGAAATACAAACTGTAGCAGCTTACCAACAAGCAGATAACGCAATTATCAAAGGGTTTTAAACAAAGGAGGACACTTTTGTTACTTTGTAACGTCTTAACAGCTGCAGAATACCAGATAACAAATCCATTGTAAGCAGATGTAGGCAGGTGGTGAGTGGTCTTATCATTTAGAAGAAAGCTGTGCATTTACATGCACCTTTAAATTAAATTGTAATCACTGCAGGTGCTAGGAAAAATTGCAACCACTTTGTAATATAATGTTTCCTAGGCAACTGTTTGATTTTATAAAGTAAACCTTTGTATAGAGTAATTACTTAAGAAATTTTATTAAATAACACTAATTGAAACGGGAAATCGAGCTTGTTGAGGAATTTTAGGGCATTTAAAAAATAAATGCAGGAAAAATTGTTTGCAGGGTTTTGAGCGTAACAAATTCCCCTCTAGCAAAATTAAAAGGTCTGGTTAGGAAGCAGAAGCAACGGAGCAGGCAGTATACTAATAAAACAAATTAAAGAAAATTCATTACAGGAAAAACTTAAATACCGATAAAAAAAAATTTTATCCGGCTTGAAGGACTAGTACACATGAATAGGATAAATAAATTTAAAAAAATCTTACTACAAGAAAAACAAAAAAAAATTAAAAAAATCTTACAAAACTACAAGAAAAACTCAAGAACTAACACAAAAGAATTTTTATCCGGCTTGCAGGAACCGTACACCGGACCAAGTCAAGAAGTGTAAAGGATATAGGAAAAAGAAAGGTATAAGTTATCAATCATCGAGGACAAAGATGGAATGGCCTAATACTGCAAAAAGTCGTCAAAGGACGGATATCTCTAGTAACGTTTTCCACCTCAAGAAAAAAAAATAGGTTTCTTGCGAAAAACTCAAAGTAACAAAAGGAGCAGGGAGGAAAACCTACAGTACAAGCCAATGTAAGACAATAAATGTCAAGCCTCAAAGTATCCAAGGAACAATGAGAATGCTGGATAGAGAAGTTGAGATACTTCAAGCTGTGGTAACAAAGAATCGTATTAAACGAACAACCAAAGAAAACAATAGCTAGCTATGCCTAAAAGTCGACTAAGTCGTGGTTTCCGATGAAAAGAAAAGATCTAGAAAGCATCTACCACAGGAAACAGATCGAAAAAATTTAACTAAGTTCGTAAGAGAACTAGCAGTAAGAAAACCAGCAGAAGGAACGGGGAAGGAAGGTGGACTAAAAGGAATAAAGAAGTAAAAATAAAAATAAAAAAGCCAACCTAAAAATAAAGCTAGAAGTAAGTAGTACCAAAACTAAGAAAACAAAAAAAGAACAACCTAAAATATATATGTGTGTGAGGGAGAGTATGTGTGTGTGTGTATGTGTGTGTGTGTGTGTGTGTGTGTGTGTGTGTGTATGTATATGTGTGTGTATGTGTGTGTGCATGAAGTGTGTGTATGTGCTAGACCGCTATAGTCGCCTCTTACGACAGGCAGGTCGTACCGTGGGAATATTCTAATCCCGTACCCATACGGGGTTGAGATAAGTACGAGTTGCAAAAACAAAAGAAAAAAAATAAAACCAATGAAAACAATAAAATTATTAGAAAACAAAAAATCTTAACGTCCAAAAATCAAGTCCTAAGGAAGGGCGGAGTCAGCATAGAAATTGGGGCCGCAGAGGACTAGTAATGGGGCTTAAAACGTTTGCGTCGCCAGAAGGAAAATGAAGCTAGATCAAGAACATTGGGGTTTTGCCGACCCACATCTTCAGATTCGGAATCAATATAGAACATTTTCTTCCTCTTAATTCTTTTGTTAACCGGTTTCGTTGGTTGAGTAACTGGAGCAAGGGGTAGTATTGGTTGAGCGGTTTTCCGCAAAACAGGATTAACAACTATTACAACTATTACACAGTTGTAACAGGCGGTTGGGGAGTTGGTGGCGAGGGTGGAGGTAGTAGTGCTTTAGGATACTCGGTAGGCGTCATGAGAGGAACCATTTTGTTTTTAGTGTTGATTATAAGAGAATTAACAATAGAAAATGGAACAGCGTTGGCTGTCAGATTATCGACGTTAGATAAAAGAATAGAAGTATTACCATTAGGAAAGAAAACAGCATTGGCTGTAGGAGTATTAACCTTAGGAAAAAGAGCAGAATCCGGTAACACTTTAGCAACATTACATAAAAAAACAGAATCAGGTAGAACTTCGTCAACATTAGATAATAGGTCAGAATCGAGCAGAATTTCATCAACCTTAGATAATCGAGCAGAATTAAGTAGAATTTCATCATTTGATAAAGGAACAGATTCAAGTAGAATTTCATCAATGTCAGATAAAGGAATAGAAGCAGGCAGAACTTCAGTAACAATAGTAACTGCTTCTTTGACAACAGTAGATAAAGGACCAGAATCAGGTAAAACTTTGACAAGAACGGCAACAGGCATCATAGATACGGGTTCACTAATTACGACAGAACCTTCTCTATCAGTATTCGAAGTTATCGTCACTTCAGCTACCTCTGTTATTGCAGGTATAACATTAATTTCTATGGTAGAATCATTTGAGAAAGCATGAACAAACTCTCGAGTTGCTACCTGTAACTCACAATGTTGAAGTATGGGCTCAATTTGTGGAGGAGGTACAGAAAAGAATGTAAAACTAGAAACAGAGGAAATTTGGTTCTTATTAGAAGTAGGATGACAGTTCGGACAAATGCGTCGAGTAACTCCCTTAAGTCCGCCACCATAGCAATAAAGTACTTGACGACGAGTACAATGTGTCAAAACGTGACCAGGTTTGTCGCAATTAAAGCATGTTACCTTACGAGTAGAAGTAGACACAGCAATAGAGACAGCAGAAATCTCAGAAAAAGTATTTGATCTACCCGTAGTCATAGAAGAAATTATAACAGTTCGGTCAGTAAAAGTATTTTTCTCAATCGTCGCGGATTTGTAAGTAAAATCCGTTTCAGCAGTAAAAGTATATTGGTTTTAGACATGGGATACGTAATTATCGGCCCGAATCTTTCTCATTTCTAATTTCAGACATTCGTTCTCTAATTCTTGCGAGGAGCTGACAATAGGCAAATGGATTGCATAGAATGGAGCAAGGTTACGATGAATATCCAACTGAAGATCTTCGGATATAGCAGCGTGTCGTCGAAACAGGGAAGTCATATATGTTAAATAGTCAACGAAACTTTCCGACGGACCTTGCGTCCTACGTAAGATATTATCAAATAGTCTTCGTTTGTAATCAGGTGGTTCAAAATGACGTATCAGCTAAAGTTCGCCAATTAGAAAACCGATGACGGTTACTCCGGTACCATAGTAAGGCTTTCGATTTGAAAAGCTCGACAGCTTGTTCAAATAATTGGCGTTCAGACACGTTTCGGGCTGATCTAAGTTCTTCAACCCTGTCAAGAAAGTCATGTACAGTAAGAACGTTAGGGTCTCCACTAAATTTCAGATTCCATTTTACTACAAGTTGCGAACAGGATTTACCAAGTAGACTAGGAACCGTAGAGTAAGAGGTTTCTGACTGAAGGGTGGTCGACATATCAGGGGGGTTTACGTCGGGAGCTATGGCTGCAAAATTCAATGCTGCAACCATGATCTCCAGATTATTGGGTTTGGAAGGGAGTTGTTCCAAACTATCAAGTAAAGTAAGGAGTCTTGTTTGTAAGTCGTCGCAAAAATTTCGCTGTTCGGGCGGTAGTCTTACAGGGGAAAGGAACCGGATACACCCTAATACGTGTAGAAGTCGTGAGCGGATAGTAGCGACGGGTGAATCTGAATTCGCAAAGTTACCACTCAATTCTTCCAATTTGGTCTTAATGGTTGCTAATTCGACCTCAGGGTTTATCTCATAAAGGGGATCAATATAGGATTTATCGACTGATTCGATCTTGATCAGAACGCGAAGACGTGCTCTTAGGTGTTCCACGGTGTCTGTGGCCAAAGCAGGAGTTCTCCTAATTAAAAGTTCAAAGGTAAGTTCATCTTTGCGTAACCGACATAAGTTCATTTTAAAGTCTGCCATTTAAAAAAAATCAAAAAATATTACAGTCAAAAGAATACGTTAGAATATACGCGAAGGAGGAAATTGTAATCCTAACGCACCAAATTAAGACAAATAGAATCTATAAATAGAAATTGGGCGCCAGAGTTTTCACCAAATGGACTTGAGTCGCCAGCGAAAACACAATTCTGGTAATTCGGCAAATCGAAAATCTTAAAGTAATGTCAATAGTAACATAATCTCTTCGAGGAAGATATGGTAGCTTTCATCACATGCAAGCATTCGTGATTATTAATTTGTATGCGTGCTTAGAGACAGCTGCAATAAAGAAATGTCGAATAAGCAAAAGATAATTACTCGGATCCTTTAGAAGTGTAACGCTATTGTTAATTAATAATTACAAAGTATCATTGTTTTACACCTTTAACAAGCATTATGTATACGTCGGAAAACTTAGAAGTAGCATTTTAAAGTATTGAATTACGATGTCGGGTTTGAGCTTTGTATATTTTTAGTTGAAAGTGCAGCGTACAAGATTTTTAATCACAGAAAAGACTACGGATAAAATCATGCTTAACAAACAATAGTTAGTCGAATGGATTTTTAGAAATGTACACGTTTGTGATACGCACCGGTGTTTTAAGTTCCTTTTTCAAAGAGCATTATTTTGCATCTTTCGAAAGCTTTATGTATAAGTCGGATTACGTAAGATAGCAACCTAAAAGTATCGAATAACAGATGACGCGTTAAACAAATGTGCGTTGAATTATGCGTTAGTTAAAAGTGCAGTGCGGATCAAACACGGTGGTGTTTTTTGTGTCGTTTGAAATTTCAGCAATGAAAGAAATGCTGTCATTAATTGTAGTGCAATTGTTAGAAACTTGGTTAAGATTCTCGCCAGTCAACGTATCATCTGTGCAGAAGGAATACAAAATATTGCAGTAAGTGTTTAAATAGTTAGTTACAAATTACTTCCTTATATATCAAGAAGGTTTATAATTATCGTTGAAAGATAACCAGCATGTTTGACTTTATGTTATATCAATTACATAAACTCCTAGTAATTCAGTTGTATGTATAAAAAATTCTAGATGAAAGATAAAGTAGAAATAGAGGTTTCCAAAAAGTTGATACGAATTTTTAAACAAAGAAGAAAGATTTCAGAAATTAGCAAATAAAGAAAGGTTTCGAAATCCAGCCTCACGTTGGGTTTGCCAAAAATATGTTACGGTATTCCACGCAAACACCAAAGAAAACAGTAAAAGTAAAGAAACCGTTTACGCCGAATACCGCAACAGAACGGGAGATAGAATGGTAGAAGTTGGGCTAGCTCAAAAATGTCGGAGAGGGGCGTGGGTGAAATAGAAAAAAACATTGGAAACCTCAGTGACACTATAGTCATAACATCGAATCTTGAAAGACTATTTACAAAACAATATAATAAATGTTGCCTAATCGTGATTGTAAACAAAGCGTCATAACATATAAAATTTGGTAAGCAAATATAACATCTTATAATCTAAATACCTACTTAATGGTTCACCTCAAATACATATAAAAGAAAATTAAGCATAGACTGTACAGTAAATCTAGAAAAAAAAATATATACCTAAATTATATGTACATGCTGCTTTGTGAAGTGCACCTCCTTAAAATTAGACACCATAACTTAAATTAATCATATATTAAATATTTTTAAATTGAGGCATAAGTTCTTTTAGTTAATGTGTATACAGAAATACAAAAAAAAACAGTAAAACGGACTCCAACATAAACATTGATTAATTAATTTTTAATTTATAGAATAATAACACAGTTATTCGTACATCGTGCATGTAAGTTTTGTAACGGGGTGGTGCCAATTTATCAAATAATTATAAGCAATAGCAGCAAATAAAAAGTCTATTCTTCACAGAGCATAAAAGAATTACGAAAAGAGAAACTGTACCTTGAACAATCAGCTTCGTGCTGGTCTCATCTTAAGGCGGGAAAAATGCGGTTGCATTTCTCTATGGGCTGGCTGCATGCTGGAACCACCAACTTCACTTATACAAGCACAGAAAGCATTTCTAATAGCGCAACTCTACATCGTGTATCTTTTCGGCAACGGTCTCTTTCAAAGCACGGTCTCTATTTTATAAGGCCAGAAACATGTATGGGGGTAGGGGATTTGACTTTCAAAGGTATCGCCGAAGAACTAAGTGTGCAGAATTTCCAGACAAGAGCTGCCGAAATACAAATTGTAGCAGCTTGCCAACAAGCAGATAACGCAATTATCAAAGGGTTTTAAACAAAGGAGGACACTCTTGTTACTTTGTAACGTCTTAACAGCTGCAGAATACCAGATAACAAGTCCATTGTAATCAGATGTAGGCAGGTGGTGAGTGGTCTTATCATTTAGAAGAAAGCTGTGCATTTACATGCACCTTTAAATTAAAATGTAATCACTGCAGGTGCTAGGAAATATTGCAACTACTTTATAATATAATGTTTCCTAGGCAGCTGTTTGATTTTATAAAGTAAACCTTTGTATAGAGTAATTACTTGATAAATTTTATTAAATAATACTAATTCAAATGGCGGGAAATCGAGCTTGTTGAGGAATTTTAGGGCATTTTAAAAATAAATGCAGGAATAATTGTTTGCAGGGTTTTGAACGTAACAGATTGCTGAATGCATTGTCGGGCACATCAATGTACGATTGTAAAACGTGAACAGTAGACGAAGCTTTTGAAATGTGGTGCAATATACTTATGATACAGACAAAGTTAACAATAAAGATGTACTTGAAACGATAGGGGAGGAAAGAAATATGTAGAAAACAGTAAAAAATAGAAGGGATAAGATGATAGGACACGTTCTAGGGTATGAGGAATTAGTGCGGTATATATTAGAATCAGCGAAAGAAAGAAAAAGATACGGTAGGCCTAGATTAGACTATTGTACAAAGATAATGAAAGATGTAGGGTGTGAGAATTTCAGGAAATGTGTAAGTTAGCTCAGAATAGGAAACAATGAGGGTACGCGTCCAACCACTTACGGGTCTAGAAACCTAATAATGATGATGATGATCGTTACATTGACTTGTTACATTTCTTTCTGTAGTTATTCTATTGTTCAAGAATATCTATTTGGTTTTCTGCTTTTCTTTGATACCTATGGATCGACTAATATTATATTTATATCCCATTCAAGTACGAAGTCTGCCATCCACAGTTTCTATAAAGCGTTGTTCTTTTGAAATTAAATGCACGAAAATAAATAACAAATAAATAAATGGTACATTTACTTAACCAGAATTTTACACTCGGCTTTATAAAGGTAGTAAATAATGCAACATTTATCGTATAATACGACTTTGGCTTTTTCCATTTTCAAGAATGCTTTCCATTTAAGCTCCTTTTATATAAATTAATTCTGTAGATTGGAGTTAACTTGGCATAAATCCTTGGTCGTTTGACCACATCCTGAATTGTTTTCACATGCTATTCAGGAAAGTAAATTGGGTAAAACTTCATCAACCACAAATAGATTAAGGGGTCGGTTGGTCCGGAAACAATCACATTTGTTTGCTTTTATTTTTCTAGATCTCGTGCTTAAAGAATATAAGAAAATAGAGGATTATACGAAAAGCCATCTTACTTTAGATTCACTTTAAAACTTCAACTGTAAATCTCCGTGAAATATACGTGACATAAACTGCGGGAACTATGTTAATATTTGAAATAAGTTGTGACGGCATTCTACCCACCGACTCATACTTCTTCGATAACTGACTTCAGTTTTTCATAAAGTGAAGGATGTTTTGTCAGTGAACTAGCTTTGCAGGGGTATAAAGCAAAAAGGTTTTGGACATAAAGTTATCTACACATGGCATAAAACTTACACCTAACTAAGGATAAAGTTATATCAGACTAAACAGAAATCATCAATTTACGTATCAATCTGACATAAAGTATATCAGCTAGTTTAAGGATAGGATAACTGAATAATTTTCTAAATCAAATGCAAAATAAAATGGCAATACGTATTTAATATTTCAAACCAATTTATAATACTCTATAGAAAAGTTTGTACCCTTACGATTTCCTATTATGCTAGTAATCGATGCCTTACGCCTTCATCAAGCCATCTAAGAACAGCTTGCTTAACTTTTAGTTTCGACTCTTATCAAGTTTAAACATATTCCGGTAATCTACAAGTTCTCAAAGATAGTTACCCCTATAGCAAGAGATAGTAGAGATTCATAGTAAATTTTTAGAAGGAAAAAGAACTTGACAAAATGAAACCTTCAAACTCATGCAATTGTTAGCGTATACAACAATTACTCATTCTGTTATATTATTCTTACTTTTTGGTTAATATAATGCAGAGGATGGCTTCAATTAAGATGACATAGAGCCAAGTAGTGTTGCCAAAAAGAATTATCTAAGCTTGCGGACTAGTCTCGTGGTCTATCCCTGCGGAGGCATGAAATGGGGGGTCTTTTCCATTAATTAACCTGTCTTTGTACAATTTTAGAGCGCCACTACGTCAAACAAAAAAATAATCTTCTTAAGGAAAGACGTAGATAAACCTTAAGGGAACTAACTTAAGCCCGAGGATGATACTCAACAACATAACTGTGTTTCCTTTACACTTAAACATTGTAACTAGAATTTCCAGAAATAAAACTATTACCTTAGTTTGCAGATATGTAATAAAGTCATTTGAAGTTCTTGTATATACAAAAAAAATTAATAAAATAAATTAAAGACAATCAAAATTATAAGAACATAAAGTAGAAAGGTCTTATCGATGCTGAATTGACAAATTAGCAGTTGCTAGTGGGTAAAGCCCATCATAAAAATAATATCTCATTACATTAAGCGAACGCTTCAAACCTAGCAATTGTTAATGGGTGAAGCCCATCAAAAAAAATTATTTCATTACATTAAACAAATGCTTTAAGCAAAGATCTTTGTTCTCGGCTCACAAGGATAAGTCAAAGATTAGCTTATCATACAATTCATTTGTACAACATACATTTAACTTGTTTGAGTAAACATACAAGTCCAGATGTTTATCTGGCAGATGGTAAACTAAGATGTGCCCTAATCAACTATTTAAATTTAACAAGTAATACAAAAAATTTAGCCAGATTATCTAACATATTCTAAATAAAGTGATTTTACTTTTACTGGAAAACTTTCTAATTCTGTATTCAAAAACACAAACTATTTTAAACCGTTAAGCAAATTATCTTATATATATCTATATATATTGAAATGTATGGTTTTCTTGGGTTTTAAGGTCATTTAACTTGAATAAATATATGAAAATACATAATCTATGATCCATAAAGGCTTTATTTTTACAGTAACAATTCCACCAAACGTTTCGGCCGTACGTTCCAGCCTTTCTCAATGAGTTCAAAGCTGAAACGTACGGCCGAAACGTTTGGTGGAATTGTTATGTAAAAATAAAGATGACATAGATTTGTATTTTCATGATCCATAAAAGAGGTTTAATTTCTTAGTAAATGTACGGGGTTTCTTTGAACCATTGAGAAAGGCTGGAACGTACGGCCGAAACGTTTGGTGGAATTGTTATGCAAAAAATAAAGATGACATAGATTTGTATTTTCATATATATTTATTCAAGTTAAATGACCTTAAAACCCAAGAAAACCATACATTTCAATATTACAAATATCAAGGTCAAGAAATATAGTAAAAATCTATCATATATATATATATATATATATATATATATATATATAAATTCAGTGGCACATAATTTATTTTAATAAGAAAGCTTTTATACCTTAGTATATGAAAATATGCTACAATTTTAAAATGGTTTAACAGAAAACTTTAATATATTTATTTATCAGAAATGTATTGAATTAAAAAAAAAATAATGTAGAAAATTATTCATCCTCTAAGTCGACATGTTGCACAATAAGCTTAATTCTTGTTTGGGTCGGTGTTTGTTACAACAAATAATAGCGTACTCACCGAACGGAAGTGTTCACACACTTACAACACCTGCAGATTGCAACCACGTGCCAACGTAGCTACATTACCAACGAATGGATCAACATCTCTAAAGCTTATCGACTTCCATACGGCCCAAAATTATGCTAATTAATTCAGAAATCCATTATATATTTGTTACTAAAGGTGAAACTTATAGATGAAACTGCTTGCGTTTTATAGACCTTGTTTATCTTGCTAATTGTCTTCAATAAATCTATGCCCTCTTAATACACCAAGCGACGTGTCTCTCCTACGAATCGAATTTTATTCGACCCATCTTGGTAGGGAACTTCCTACCACGTTTCTTTTAGTATTCTCTTTATCTGACTACATCTGATACAAGAATGAATCAAGTACATCGGGCAGACGCCTTGAACCCCACGCGCATAACGGTGCGGATCGATAAACAAGTCGACTACGTATTCACGCCTGGATCGTAGCAATCCATCAAACATATAGCAACTTGGTAATTGCCTATATGTGAAATGTTACAATTCAACAAGTGAAAAAGTCTGGCATGACCGACTGCAGTAATCCGGCGGCATCAGACAAGCATACAAAACGAGCTTTACACTACATTTAACAAGATGATGCTTTGAAGGTCATCACGACAAAATAACGTAATTTAACAACCATCACAAAGTGAATACCTAAATACTAACCTGCAAGCTATGCAATTACTCTATACTAAATAGTTTGTTAATTAGTAAAAGATAAACATGAGGCCACCAAAAATACAGGTCATTTTTAGAAGAATAATAAACTAAGGTAACTAATAGAGCTTTGCGAACCGACGCTTTCGTTTACCATGGTGGTTGGAAAACACTAACGACGCCAACAGTCATCGAATGCATAAGAACATCCAAGCACTAACGAAAATGGAACTTTTCCTGCCTCAATTAACAATATAACGTGGTGTTAAAATATTTAATTTGAGATGGGTTCTGATCGACTAAATCAACAAATAATGTTTTGTGTTAAACTTTAATGAACGTAAACTAAATACAAATGCATGTAAATCAAACAAAACTTTAAACATTTAGGTAAAGTCACTAAACATTCTTTATAATTGTTCACGGCGCGATTTAGATATCCTCCAATTAATATGTATACAAATATAAATATAATTATTATGTCTTAAGAAATAGAATGTTACATTGTATAATTGAAGGAACATTATAAAAGGTTAATGAAAGTTCATATCAGACGTGAGAACGGAAGCAACTGCTTTGTATTCCAGACGCAACACAATACTGTAGGTGCAGGATACAATGAACTATAAGAAAGCAATTTTTATAATTAAGATTACTAAAAAGTAAGACATTGTATGTTATTAAGAAGTAGCAGACATGAGATCTGCACTTTCCACAAGATGATGCGAGAGCAGGAATTACATAAATACCGTGAGGAGCCCCTGATGGCCAGTCAGTCTCGAACTTTATAACTTTAACATTGTTGGTAGTTTAGCTACTCACTGGTAATTATTAAAACCAAAGGCCCAAAACCTATCTAGCGTTCTTAACCGACCGGCATATATGGATGGACTTGATCGACTGACTGTTGGTAAGGCGCGCTTGGCCTTGATCCGTCTGGAACGTACACTATGCGCAGGGGCGGACGTATTGTATTTGTTGCAGTCTTCCTTCCCGATCGCACGCTCGTCCCGAGAAGTGATCGGCACATTAACAATTTTCCTTTTTGATCTACCTCGTAAACGCAATTCAGCAATGGGTTTCTCTGAAAGGTCAATATTAGCCAGGGTCAGAGAAGACACGTGATAAATTCCAAGAGGTATGATTCCAGAACCAACTTTTTCGACTGGTAAGTACATTCTCCTTTAGGGTAAAGCTTCGGTGTTCATCCCTTCGCCGAATTACTCGTAGCATGAGTGGTAACCCACAAACTTCCAACATTGTAGATTTCTACTTCGCGTGGTTTGGCGTTAGCATAGACATTTCTCTTCACGCCAAGTTTCGGCCATTTTCTTTAAATATGGAGTTATCTGTGGCACAAAAGTGTCCAAATTTTTCTTCCAAATGACAAATACGCGGCGGTGTAACCAGTTGTTTCACACCAAACCTAATTTATTGCGAAACGAATAGAGGACAACTTTACAGGCCAATTTCTGTGATCCGTACTCACAAGCATCGCGAGTCTTGGCTTCAAATCCCTATTTTTGCGTTCCACCATATTCGTTGGTTGGTGATATTAAGGACTAAACGATTCCTAAATATCCAAAATAAAACAAATCTGCTGCATCACAGCAGATACAAATTGCACCCCATTATCGGAAGAAATCCTTCAAGTTAGGCCATAACGAAGAAATATTTCGTCTACAAGAGTGATAACATATTCTTCTGCTGTCACTCTAACCAAAGCAAACAATTCTACCCATTTTGTAAAGGTATCTTCCACAGGAAAACTCCACTTTTCTCCCCTTGGGCTCTCATGCAGTGACCCAAATAAATCAATTGTAAGAACTTCAAACCGTTGAGCATAAACGGGAGTAAGCAGTGTTCTTGGTGGAAATTCGTAGTCTTTGACAATCGGAACACTTGCGTACATAATCACTAATGTACTTTCTCATACCAGTAAAGTAGTATTTTTTAGCAATACGAAGATAAGTGCGCTTTATACCATAATGAGCGGCGGTGGCTGCATCATGCAGCTCCTGTAGAACCCGTTCCCTTTCATGAACTAAAACAATGAGTTGTGCTTCTTCGCCAACATTGGAGGGATAACGGTAAAGAATGCCTTGAGACAACAAATATCCACAATTTATCCACTTAGAAAATTCATTATCGGTTGAATCTTCAAAACTAAGAATTATTTTTTCAAGGTCTGGATCCTTGAGTTGTTCACGTCGAATTTCATCTGCCAAACGATGAGGCAATTCTACGGATATTTGACATACACAAGTCTCTACATTGTCGTGACTACAGGGGGGTCGTGATAATGTATCCGCGACCACTTTTCGTTTCCCTGGCAAATACTCAATTTTTACATCGAAACTTTATATTAACAACGCCCACCGGGCCAGGAGACTTAAGGCTCATTAACCATCGCAAAGGTTAATGATCCGTTTGGACAGTAACAGAACAGCCTTTAATGTATCCCCTAAATTTATTCAAAGCCCATACCACCGCCAGGGCCTATCGCTCCAACGTGGCCTAATTTCTCTCGGCGCTAGTCAAAAGTCGATTGGCGTATTCTATAAGGTGCTCTTCAGCGCCTTCGCCTTGTAAAAGCACTGCCCCTAACGCATAATTACTAGCGTCCGTACGTATCAAATACGGTCGTGATTCATCACACTGTCCCAAGACCGGGGCTGAAACTAATGATTGTTTTAAAACAACAAAAGAATTTTGTTGGGTTTCTTCCCATTTTCAAATAGAATTTTTCTTTGTTAAATCACTTAACGGTCTAGACATCATAGCAAAATTCTCAATAAATTGTCTATACCAACTAGCGATTTGCAAAAAAGATTGAACTTCCTTTACATTTCGTGGGGTGAGCCTATCAACCATAGCTGCCGTTTTTCCAGGATTCACAGAAATACCAGAGGGCGTAATAATATGACGTACATATTTGACTTGAGCACTAGTGAAAACACATTTTGCCCTATCTGCACACTGGCAACCTCCAAAACAATTTTCGCCTGTTTTATAAAATCAATTCCAAACAGCGTATTGTTTTCAGAGTCAGGTAGGATTATAAATTTCGTTGGAATAATCCTATCTTTCAGATTTACATCAACCAACGTAGTTAAAACGTCCTTATGCTTGAAGGAGCCATCCACAAGTTTAATAGTACCATGTACTTTTTTGAAATTCTACCCCTTTACTTTGTAAAATATAGTAGAGGGTACTGCCTGCTATACTTTGTTTAGCGGCCGTATCCACCGTTTCCAGACCACCGTGATTTAAAATACTCACTTGGAGGACAGGTCTCGGTTGCAGAGAAATCAAAGCGTCCATGCTAAAAAATTCTAGTGCAGCGGTTTCAGTGGTTTTACAGGAAGGACAGTTTGCACGAATAAATCCCTGTTTACCACAACCATAACGCGCAATTGGTTTTTCTTTAATTCATCTTCAGAAAAAGGGTGGTAGTGTGACTGAATTATCATATAATAAGGTTTGGACCGCGTGACGACAAACTTAGACACCAAAGCACCATTTAGTTCAAAAAATTTACCCACTTAGATCTTATTGACTGGCAGAATATTTATATATTGTCCGAAACATAGTACTGATATCTAGATGGTCTACGCTAACCTAAATCTCACTGTGGCTTCGGTTTACACACTATACACTAATAAGTCAAAGTCTGTATACAAGAGCAAAAATTTAGGGTCATATAGAACCGTTGCGCCAGTAAAATTGGTATATCAAAGTTCTTAATATATCTAAAATTGAAAAACCTGTGTAAACTGGTTTACTGTGATGTACTATAGAGCGTCCCCTCTGTGTGACAATTAAATTTTCGTATGGTACCGTGCAACTGTTAAAGTTTGTGCGGTCGATCAAATTGCACACGCACAACTTGCTGCTTCTCCGCGTGTCATAATATTAATATCTACGTGTTTAACCACATTTTCTATTGGTTTACTTAGGATTGCATTATTCATTAAATTCGTAAAAAAAATTCCAAATGCATTTTTCGTTTTGGTTCGAAGACTGGTGTTTAATTCGTTCTACGATTCCATCCACGGTAACTAATGAAATTGCAGTTTAAGTCTATTTCAAGGACATTACGGGTGGTTTCGGTAATCAATAATACAATCTTCTTTGTGGTGTAGAATAACAAGTAGCTTGTACAATTATATCTCGGGAAAGAATGGTAAGCCACTGGGGTAGTTGTAAGGGTTCACTTGATACTCCAATTTCACTTTCAAAGTCCTTTCTCACAGGTGTTTCGATTGCCTTTGAGGGGATATTTTGAACGCAAGGACCATTTTGTGGTTCGCTATTGGATAGGATTCTTGCTATCTAAATGGGCGTAAGTAAAACAATCGACGTCCCAAACGTTGGGCAATAGTAAAACAATCTAGGCCCCATTTTTTGGAGGCGTCAGTGAAATAAACAAAGCGTTGTTCGCCAATAAAAAAAACTTCGCCCTTATAGTGAAGGGGCATCGCCAATCTTCCGACTAAGCTAGGAGTCTATTCCTCGGGTAAGGCTTATGAGGAGTGGTCGTGAATTTCACAACAAAAAATACTGTTTTGTATACTGACTCTCAAATAAAAATAAGGGGTGTAAAAGGGGCGCCACCAAGTCCTAGAATTGATAAAGCACGGGTTACCCTAAGGGATAACTTGGAAATCCTCAGGGAAAAAAATCGCTCTTACTGCGAACACGCAGGATCTGAAGGAAAACAAAGTTATTATAATAACAAAGGACGCAAGAGATACACTCTTGCTACTTTATACAATAAAGAAAAAGAGTAGTTATTAATACCTATAATTTATTCATAAGTAGCAATAGTAATTTTAAATATCAAGCTTCTTGGAAGCGTTGTTTAGTATTTCTTCATTGTATCACATCCAACAACCTTGTTCTTTATAAAAGGGGATATATATACATATATATATATATATATATATATATATATATATATATATATATATATATTGCTGTAATCCACCTGTATAAAATCGAGCCTCACGAATTGGGCGTCATGTTTGCTGTGAAACCTCTTGAATTAACTGGTCCGTCGCCTTTCTTCTGTTACTCGCCTCTTTACTCTTTTCCGCCTCGGCTGCTCCTCTAGATAACTTTCATCCTCATTCATAAAAAAAAAAAAAACACATTCCTACCACAAACATCAACGTCAACTCTATTTACATCAATATTCACAATACATTAAAATTTCAAAATTAAAATTCAGCATAAATTTTAATATCAGAAAATTTCAAGATTAAATTTATTATCATTTTAATGTGCATCCAGAATTAAAGTCCTTGTAGGATGCCTACTAATTAATATAACAATATATGCAGAGTACAAAGGGAGCATCTACCACCCCTTTACGTTAATTAACCAGGTTCGTCTAATTGAGCTCAAAGGCATACCCATATTTTCATCATAATCCAGAACATCAATACTAAATACCCCTTTCTACTTAAACAAGCAAATTTCACCTTAAAATTAAAATTTTATTGTTGAAACAATTTCACGACCAACTAATTTTGAGGCATCCCAGATTTGATGTAGGTTTCGTACTGAGGACGGATGCATCGGATAGTGCTTTAGCAGCAGAGTTGTACCAATTACAAGAGGGGGAAGAGGTGCCCATATCTTTTGTTTCACCCACACTGAAGCCGCATGAAGTAAATTACACGATTAGTGAAAAGGAGATGGCTGCAGTGGTGTTTGGGGTTACAAAGTTAAAATTTTTTTTGATTGGAAGACATTTTGTAATCGAAACGGATCATTCGGCGTTGTGTGCGTTGATGAATACAAGATTTTCTAACAATCGAGTATATCGGTGGGGGCTGTTACTACAGGAGTTTGACTTTGAGATTAAATATATTAAGGGAGAAAACAATTTTATAGCAGACGCGTTTAGTAGAACCCGAGACAAAGATAACAAAAGACCGTGTGACATCATGATTGCCATGAACAGTCTACTACAAAATGATTTAGTATATGGAGAAGAGGAGATCTTGAGGAACCAGAGGCAGAGTGAGGATTTACAGATTATTAGAACGAAGTTAGAAAACGAACCGGGATTTAAAAACTTCCATATGATAAACGGACTTTTGTGTAAAAAAATTCAAGACTTGGAAGTGTATGTAGTGGATAGGGTACAAGCAAAATTAATTATCGAAGATCTGCATTTAAGATATGGTCACATAGGGATCCGAAAGACATGGTTAATTTTTAGGGAAACGTTTTTTTCAACTAAAGACTTAGGGTTAGTAAAATCAGTCATCAACACTTGTCACTTATGTACTTTAGGAAAGTACAAAAATAGTACGAGTCAAGATGTGCTACAAAGTATACACGTACAAAATCCCCTGGACTTAGTTGCTATTGATTATTTGAGTAATCTAGTCCGAAGTACAAAAGGACACAAACATGTGCTGATTGTGACTGATGTGTTTTCAAAATTTACCAAATTATATCCCACTCGGGATTGTAATACAGTCGGAACAAACGAGAAATTGGAACAATTTTGTAGGGAAGTAGGAACTTTTAAACGAGTATTAGCAGACAATGCTACATATTTTAATAATCAAAGATTTAGGGATTATTGGGAGAGGCAAAACATTAAAGTGGTGTTTTGTAGCATAAGGCATCCTCAAGCTAATCCAGCTGAGCGATATATTCAAGAGACAGTTAAATTCTTGCGTTTGGCTTCACATAGGAATCATCGTTTATGGGAAGACAATTTGTCCAAGGTTGAATCTTTTATCAATGAAACCCTAGTACCGTGACAGAAACCAGTCCCATTATGCTGATCAAGCAACAGTATCCCGAAAGACCATGGCAAATTGTGCCTAGGGACGATGAATTTCAACTACTTTTGGTAGATGTGAAGGAGAGGTTAAGGAAGAGAGCTGAAAAATATACAAGGAAGATGAACGCAAGAATTAGAAAGAGGGTAAAATTTAAAGTGGGAGACCAGGTAGTAGTAAAAAGCTTGAGAGTACGGAAAAGAGATAGGATGACATGTGCTAAACTACACTTGCCATATGAGGGACCTTTTGAGATAGGTGAAGTAGTAGGGGAGTGCACGTATTTATTAAGGGAAGTAGGTACGGGAAATGAGAGGGGACGGTTTCACGTCAACCTACTATTCCCTTATACCGGAGAACCAGCACCACAGGAGGAATAGGTGTATGATAGAGTAAAATTTAAATAGGATAGGGATAGAATAGGTGTATATAGAAGAGTAGAAGTAGGTGTGTATAGAAAATAAAGCTAGGTATAGGATAAATATGGGAGATAAGTAGAAATCGGTTTAGGATGTGAATAAAGAGTAAATGTAGGAAGAAAAGAAGATAGGTTAAGTATAGATATTTCATATAAGATTAGTGGAGAGTTAGGAATAGAGTAAGAGTAGGATAGGCATATAGGATTAGGTAAGGGGAAGTAAAGTATAGTGAAGATTAGTTAAAAGTTAGAAATAGGATAGGTATATAGGATGTATATAGGATTAGATGGATAAGTAGGATGAAGTTAGGGATAATTTCAGTTAATAAAATTAGGTGAGAGTTAGGAATAGGATAGGGATATAGGTTAGGTGTAAATATTTTCTTGGATTGGATATAAGTTAGTTAAGTTAGATAGATAAGGGTAGAGAGAGATAGGCAATTTTTTTTGTAAATTTTGTTTGCGGTTTAAATATTTTATATTTGAATTCAAATAAGTGGGATTATTTGTATTCAAATAGGGGGAAAATACTCATATTTAGACCAGGGTAGAAAATTAAATAATCACATCAAATAATTTTAATCACCGTGTAGAAGCTTTAGAAAAAGGTACGCTTTATTAAAACCGTGAAGCATAAAAAGTCAGTCGTTTCATTAAACATAAGAGATTTAAATCATGTACAAGACGCTTTAGATCAAAAGAAGCAGTATTAAAAAGCTCTACATGTAATTTAATTATTCCTAGTAAAGAAACAAAGAGAAATTACGTGCAAAATTTATATTAATTAACTCTATTTTAAGTAACCGGTATTAAACAAAATGTACTGATAATAATTGAATATTTGATTAGGAGTCACTAAAAATTAAAGGGTATTATTTTAATTGGAGTTAATTGAACCGTTAGTAACATATAATATCTATAAAAACTTGTAAAAACCCAATAAAATGCAAATCGTAGAAGTGGTAGTTAGAAGTAGGATGTTGGAACACCTGCGTATTTTTAAAAAGCTCATTCTGCGTAAATTTTGCAGATAATTAATGGTTACAGAGAATGTTGAAGAAACCGTCACATAATAGTTACGGGAAATGCTAAAGGTGGGTTATTTTACAGTCCACATGGACTGAAATAATCGATAATAAAGAATATCAATTTGCACCAATAAGAACAGGTTAGATAGAGACGGACAATATGCGCAAGACAGAGACACGAATAATTAAAGGCAGGATCTGAGCAACGTCACCAGGGTCACGATTGGTTGAAAATAAGATGCACATATGAGAGGTAGAAACAACAATTTCTGTACAAAATTAATTAGTTATTCTCGGACGTGTTTGCGTGCCGTGTCGAAATTTCTGAGATGTAACTGGTGCGAGTGCAAATTTCGGAAAAATCGCATGCCGGGCTGCGGAATGGGAACTTAGCATGCGAAATTCTAGAAACTGGCCGTTTTGGGGACTCGACCGACAGACAGGCTAACCTCTATATATACCCAGGGGAATATGAACAAGCTCTCTTAGATCTTCGACTTGATTCAATGCGTTAAACAGTGCTTTTTAGTTTTCCGGTTTTGATTAAATAATTTAAACAGTTTGCTCGAATATTTTTGTGATTTAAAACAGCTTGTTCTTTACGTGCTATAATGAATGTACTTTAGTGCACTTAGAAAAGAAGATACAAGGTAATAAAGTTTAGTATCACTGTACCAATTCGTAAAATTTACAACGACAAATGAATACACAAAAGTAGGCAGTTTTGGCGTATATTGGTGAAAGAAGTATGAATTTCTTTGCTATTTTTCGGGGGTATTAATAATTAAATGGTGCATAAACGTGTCTGGATCCACAAAACAAGGTTCAGATATACACAGATGAGTTCCAGAAAAGCCCTAAAACAATTTTAAATAAATGGTGATGGAGAAAATTTTAAAAGAGTTGAGAATCAGAAGCCGTAAATATAACCCAGTTGGAATGGTGTGATTAACAAAGGAACGATGTACATTGAAGCTACGAGTGCAGTAACCTTCAGGTAAATTATACTATTTTGTTTGAACTTTGATGTTTTGGTGTGTGTTGAATAACTTTATAATTTGTTTATTTAAAATGGACAGTAGTGAAATTGTACTAACAATAAAATTTTAATTTTAAGGTGAAATTTGCTTGTTTAAGTAGAAAGGGGTATTTAGTATTGATGTTCTGGATTATGATGAAAATATGGGTATGTCTTTGAGCTCAATTAGACGAACCTGGTTAATTAACGTAAAGGGGTGGTAGATGCTCCCTTTGTACTCTGCATATATTGTTATATTAATTAGTAGGCATCCTACAAGGACTTTAATTCTGGATGCACATTAAAATGATAATAAATTTAATCTTGAAATTTTCTGATATTAAAATTTATGCTGAATTTTAATTTTGAAATTTTAATGTATTGTGAATATTGATGTAAATAGAGTTAACGTTGATGTTTGTGGTAGGAATGTGTTTGTTTTTTTTATGAATGAGGATGAAAGTTATCTAGAGGAGCAGCCGAGGCGGAAAAGAGTAAAGAGGCGAGTAACAGAAGAAAGGCGACGGACCAGTTAATTCAAGAGGTTTCACAGCAAACATGACGCCCAATTCGTGAGGCTCGATTTTATACAGGTGGATCACAGCATAATATATATATATATATATATATATATATATATTATAGCAGCTGTGTTATCGGACGTTAAAACTAATAATAATATAAAATTTTTAAGGTGTTAGAATCTTTTTTGGGAATATGTTCGTCCACTCATTAATAAAACGCTCATTTATAAACTTGTCGACGTTTCGGGTAATTTATACCCTTAGTCATTACCTATAAGTGATAGGCTGTAATACAAATGTACAAAATAGATGTTACTTACAATCTATGTGAGCTCTGAGTAATTCGAAAAACCATCAACAGAATAAAAACAGTTACTTTTAAAACATGAAATAAAATTTAAAAAATAACAGTCATAAAAATAAAATTAGTTTAAAACTTAGAAACTATAACATATAACAACGGTCACTAATTCAAACAAGATTCTTACAATATAGTGTTGTTGGTTTGCATGTTAATACTGATTAGTTATCGCAATTGAGAATTGAAATTTTATATGAATTGCATTTTGACGATATACATGGTGAGTGTGAATTATGGCTTTGCTGTCTTTATGCGCCTACTTAGTTTATATAGTAATGAATAAACTGTATTTAAATTATCTATATCGGATTTGAAATTTATTGCAGAATTGTTGTTTTTAATATGAAAAGATTCCAAAAATAATCGTTTTTTCTAATTGTTTTCTATATACAAATTTTAGAAATAAAAAACAATTACAAAAAACGATTATTTTTGGAATTATTGGAATTATATTTTGGAATTATATGTTATAGTTTCTAAGTTTTAAACTAATTTTATTTTTATGACTGTTATTTTTTAAATTTTGTTTCATGTTTTAAAAGTAACTGTTTTTATTCTGTTGATGGTTTTTAGAATTACTCAGAGCTCACATAGATTGTAAGTAACATCTATTTTGTACATTTGTGTTACAGCCTATCACTTATAGGTCATGACTAAGGGAATAAATTACCCGAAACGTCGACAAGTTTATAAATGAGCGTTTTATTAATCAGTGGACGAACATATTCCCAAAGAAGATTCTAAAACCTTAAAAATTTTATATTATTATATATATATATATATATATATATATATATATTAAAAATCCATCTGCATTTATTGTTTACGTTTCGGTTTATTTAAAACCTTAATCATAACCTAACACATTACAAATAGAAACAGTTACAAAGTCAAAAACATTTACAATAAAAACTTGAACTAAATTATAAAAACCTTACATGGTGTATTGATTTTGAATATATTTTATGTAACTGTCATTTAATAACTACTAGATACATTTGTGTTTTGGTCTTGAAAGGTATTTGATGTGTGTAGCATAATACTTTATAAAAGAACAGAAGTGAAATTTTTGTTTTTGTGAACTTTTTAAAACTGTATAGATAGGTGTATATAGTGCTTAAATTTTGTGTGTCTTGTTTGTTGTTAATACTGTTATTTAGTTGTTGAATATGGAATTCTTCTAAGAATAGTCAATTTTTGTAATTGTATCCAATTTCTAAAATTTCAACATTGTCGTAGTTTGGTGAGTGGAGTGTGTTCACTACGTGTGTTGTCAATGTACAAAATGTCTTTTTTAATTTAATGTATTTTTTATGTTGGGTGAACCTATTCTTCAGCCATTGATTAGTTTGTCCCACATATGGTCGATTACAACTACACTGCACTTTATATACTATATTGCTGTACATCTTTAACTTTCAGAAATAACTTATTTATGCACTTTTCATATTTAAAAGCAATGACAATATTCGGTTGTTTTAATAAGTTAGCAAGCAAGGGAGTTAATCTTTGTATATATGGTAAAGTTTTATAAATAATGTTATTTTGTTGGTCTTGTTTGTGTGTATTAGTAAAAAGTAGCTTTTTTAAAAAAATTTTGGGGCAACCATTATTTAGTAACATAGATTCTAATTTTTTTTTGTTCATTTTATGAAATTTTAGGAAAATAAACATAATATTAGCACTAAAACACCATATAGAAAAGATTAGCGAAACACAATTTCAGAAAATTAACAAAAAAACTTAGAATCTATGTTACTAAATAATGGTTACCCCAAAATTTTTTAAAAAAGCTACTTTTTACTAATACAATATACACAAACAAACAAGACCAACAAAATATCATTATTTATAAAACTATACCATATATACAAAGATTAACTCCCTTGCTTGCTAAATTATTAAAACAACCAAATATTAACATTGCTTTTAAATATGAAAAGAGCATAAATAGGTTATTTTCGAGAGTTAAAGATAAGACACCAACAAAGATGTACAGCAATATAGTATATAAAGTGCAGTGTAGTTGTAATCGACCATATGTGGGACAAACTAATCAATGGCTGAAGAATAGGCTCACCCAACATAAAAGTTACATTAAATTAAAAAAGACATTTTGTACATTGACAACACACGTAGTGAACACGCTCCACTCACCAAACTACGACAATGTTGAAATTTTAGAAATTGAAAACAATTATAAAAATAGACTATTCTTAGAAGCATTCCATATTCAACAACTAAATAACAGTATTAACAACAAACAAGACACACAAAATTTAAACACTATATACACATATCTATACAGTTTTAAAAAAGTTCACAAAAACAAAAATTTCACTTCTGTTCTTTTGAATATGATCGTGAAGTTTTTAAATACCCAAAATACACAGATCTGTTTACCTTGGTTTACAAATATTTGTTATGCATTCAAAGCTAAGTAAAATTAATTCTCATAATTACTTTATGTATTACTGGACTTGAATGAAACCCTTTTCCGGATTAAATAAAGAAATTAATAATCTTAATTATTTGCAGTAATGTCAAACGTAAGCAATAATTTATACTATAATAAAATCTAAACGACAAAAGCTTTTGCGACCTCTTCGTAAAACAAACAAAAAACGCAACCATTTTAGTTTCAAATATTTGCCTCGTTGTCAAGTTATTCAGAACAACCGTTGTCGGGTTAAGTCCTTAGGCTAACGCATACCTTAGCAACTGGTTGCACTTTCAACTTTATTGCAACAAATACCTTGTAGAGACCACATGTGTTAGCCTGCGATTCTTGAACAAACGAGTGACGTCAGCGTAAGCTTGAGCTTCTTCTTTTGAACTAATGACGAACTAAATGCAATACAACGTATTATACTGGACCATTATTGAGAACCAAGTCATCAAGTTGTTGTGCAATCCATCGAAGTAAATCGAAACATAAAATCCATCCATAAAACGAGCTTTGAATGTGCATATTTTGCGACTTTTCCTTAACTTATCTTTAAACGAGATTACGTAATGGTAAACTGAAAAATTAAAATTTGATATCTGGACTGGTATATTCGTAACCTTATAAACTGTGAATTAGTGAAATTAAAAATTAGTAAACGTGTGAGCTATCGCGATCAAAAATTAATCGGCGAGTTATCGTTGTCGGTGAGCGCTACAATAAAATCATTTAGTCTACATTAATTATTATTTAACTTGCTCACTGTTATCAGGAACAACCAAAGGCCAAGTGCATTCAGCACTTGATTAAGTTACCACGTTTATGGGGACGCGTAAATCGCTAGCTCGGACCCTATTGAGACCCATGATGCTTCTAACTGCAGCGAGTTGTCAAGCCAGACTGATTCTTCCGTCGACGGATTGCGCACATGGCATAAGAATCGTCTGACATTGGGAATGCAGTTCAAATAACCAACGTTTACGAGTAGAGCCTATATTATTACTATTAATTAATATATGACTCGTGATTGGACTGTACGGTACTGATCTGAACAATTATTAACTTCGTGAAATTAATTGTTTATTTGAATAAACAATGCAGTGTATTTTATAATTAAATTTATAAGCTTTTATAATTGTCAAAAAATTGTTACAATGGCTTCTGAGCTTTCTAATTGAAATAAAATGCAGTTATAGATAGGTAATTCCTAAGTGTTTAGAAAACAAAGCTGAGCTTCGAGTAGATCACATGCACATGTGACTTTGCATTGGACTGCACTTTGATGACGTAAATGGGGACCAAAATATTTATTTGGTAATAGAAAATTGTGTATTCATGTTTAGGTAGCATGAAAGGGTGCAGTGGGACATTGTAAAACAATATTTCCCAAGTTCCTTATCTCAAGTTCTTGTAACTTGATAGGGAATCTTACTTCGTTTATACATCAGTAAATGGAGCAGTTGGTCACTCTTGCTAAAATACAATTTAAATATTCAACGAATTTATTAATTAGATTGTTAAAATTGAAAATAAGATAGGACCTGAATTAATTAATTAATATGTTGAAATAAAACATTTCTCCAATATAATTATAATCAAGCAGTAGTTAAAAAGATTTGTTTTTTTAATATATGTCAGTTGGTTGTTAATTTTATAAAAGTCTGTAAAAGCTCTAAGTAAATAAATAGATTCGTTCTAGTTATATAAAAAAGTTTAATAAACCACTGTTGTAATTCCAATAGATTATGGGCTAACACCTTGACGATCATTTATTATAGAGCAGTTTTTTTGCTTAAACTTAATATCTGTCATAAAAATTGCGTCGAATGAACTCAAATCAAGTTAAATGGTGAAAATTACTTTATTTGGAGATATAAAGTGGAGATGCTTATCAAAGTATAAAAGGCTTGGAGCGTTATAAGATATCCTCAGCCGAATCCATTGACAGGTGAATGGCGGAAACTAGAGAATAAAGCACACTCAACTATCGCATTAACAATCGATGATGATCAAATTCAACACATTAGGCATGCAAAGAATGCATGTGAAGCATGGACAGCTCTCAAAGAGTTTTACGAAAAAGATAGCCCAAGTAATCGGGTATGCATTTTTCGTACAATCATGAAACAAAGACCAGAAGAAGGTGGAGATGCTGAAACTCATATATACAAAATGAATAAATTATTTCAGAAGTTACTTGCGTTATGTACTGAAGTGAAACGTGAGTTTTTATGTGTGCAACAATTCTAGGATCTTTACCAGAAAGCTATGACGGTCTAATAACTGCATCAGAAGCGAAATCTGATGATGAACTTTTATGTTTACTAGTGAGGTCTAAAGTAATTGCAGAATACCGGCGTTCAAAGAAGCGTGATGAAAGAAATGAACAACAAGTCCTGAAAGTAGAGCAAAGGCACAAAGACGTTGAATGTTATTTTTGTAAAGCAAGAGGACATACTAGACGTTTTTGCAAAAAGTACAAGACACATAGATGTAATATAAAAAACAATAAGGTGAACATGGTAGATGAAAATGGTGATGAAGAATTATTGTTTATAGCCAGTAAAATATGCGGCGGGTGGATTATTGATTCTGGGGCAACATGTCATATTGTATCGAATAAAAACAATTTTATAGAATTCGATCCACATCACTGTGAAAATGTTGTGATTGCAAAGGGTGAACAAATAATGTCACAAGGAAGAGGCACAGTCCGAGTAGTTTTCGTGAATGACGTAAACGTCAAAACAAGTGTCAAACTTTGCAATGTTTTATATATTCCAGCCATTGGCGGTAATCTGCTTTCTGTACGTAAAATAATTGAGAAAGGCTTTAAAGTAAATTTTAATAATGATGGCTGCGAAATTATATCAAACGATGGTGCAAAGCAATATCCTGTTGGTGATATCTGTGAAAAATTATACAAATTGAGAGAAATTCAAAGCGGATTATTTGGTTCACAAAACAATAGTTTATGCAAACATCAGTGGCATCGTATATTTGGTCATTGAGACATGAATTTCATAAAGTACTTGAACAAAACAAACCTGGTTGATCAGTGGCGTAACTACGATTTTTGGGCCCCCCCGCAAAAATTTTAAAGTGGGCTCTCTTTAAAATGTATTACTTTTACTGGCTTATATTTAGCCATATTTTTAAATTATAGTACATGTAGAGAAGGAAGCAGTATAGAATTAAATACATATACTATATTAATCAAGTGCTTTATTAATTATAAAACCAAATTACATAAATTCAAACTTATAAGTTAATTAATATTAAATCTACATATTTATACGCCGCACAAAATTATTTACACCTAAAATTTGATACAGTAAAAACCTATGAGCTAGCAGACATTCCAAATCAAATTCAAAATTTTGTTTTTCTTGCATGTTTTGCTGCAAACGCGTTTATTGTATCCTCTATATTCATATTTTTGGCAGTGTCATGTTCTACTGCTAAGAGGATAAATCGTCTAATCTATCTTGTGAAGTGCGGTTCCTAAGATAATTTTTAATAATTTTAATTTTGAGAAAGATCTCTCCGCACTTGCAACACTAACGGGTAAAGTTAGGTATAACATTAAGGCTGTTATGGTGTTTGGAAAACTGCTAGAACCTGTAGATTTGGAAAGTACTAGATATTCTAAAAATTGTAAGATACCGTTAACATTTTTAATTCATCACAAATAAGTCTATTATTTTGAGTGTAGTAAGTTCTATACCTATAGCATCATTTAAATCTTTGTAGTAAAATTTTTGCAATTGTTTTGCCTTAGATAAAATATCGTCTGCAGTTAAATTCAAAAATACATTAGGTTCTAAGAAATTAAACTTTTCGTTTACATGAAAAAGCGATTTAAAACGATTCGACAGCTGTGAAATTATAATATCCATTACGCGATAAAATACATTTATTTTAAATTTAAATTCTTCATCATTAAATCGATAATCATTGGATAATTCATCGTAATGCTTTTTATTTTTGGTTGCCTTTTTTATAAATTCCGGTTTAATATTCCATTGCCCTGCAACTTTCGCTGCTTCCTCCTTGATGTTGGAATAGTTATTTCTTGTTTCCTTGAAAATTTTAAAGTTTTTGAAATAAGAGAGTTATCTGATTAATATTCGCCTTTTCACTCTGAGCAGTTTGTGAGAGCTTGTTAAGCTCTTCTAGAATTTGACTTAAAAACACTTAAAAAATAAAATTAAAATTATCCATGCTAGTTAATATTTGCTTTGCGTCATTTCGTTCATCTGTTTTTTTGATATCATAATAATTTTATTAAGAGACATTACTATATCTTTATACCGAATTCTTATGGCAGCTAAAGATTTTACTCGATCCGCCCAACGTGTCGGATTTAAGCGTTTCAATTGTGTGAAATTTTCTTTAAAACAGAAAGCCAATTCCATCTTACTATACTATTAGCAAAAATGTATATATGTTTTCTAAAAGTAGAAAAAACGATTCTATTTCTTTTATACCTTTAACGGCATCATTTATGACTAGATTTAAGTTATGGGCACTACAGTGCATATATAAGGCTGCAGGCTCTATGTTTAAAATTCTCTTTGCACGCCAGAATACGTACCGCTCATAACGTTAGCTCCATCGTAGCCCTGCCCTCTACATTTATTTATATCTAATTGCATGTTGGTTAAATTGCTTAATATAGTATTACATAGTCCTTCAGCAGATTGGGACTCTATTTTGTAAAACCCACAAAAGTTTCACAAATATCTATTTTGGTTACCTCTCCCAAGCTGTCTTTTTAAAATCAATATATCTTACAATTTTACTTAATTGATCAATCTTAGTTATATCCTGTGTAGTGTCTATTATGATTGAGAAAAAGGAGCGGATCTAATTTTATTTAATAAAATATTTTTAAGTGTGCGCTTAAAGTATTAATAATATCGTTTTGAATTTTTGGGAAAGATATTTAATTGAACCTTTGGGTCGTTCAAGCACTTTTTGTAATATAGGATCATAGTTACTAATTAAATGAACTAAACTTAAGAAATTACCGTTGTAACTGTCTTTTGAATCAGAAAACTTTCTCTATGTCCTCGAAATGACAGCATGCGCTGGGATAGTGTTAAAGTAACATTGAAAAGTCTGTGTAAAACATTTTTCCAAAATTCAGTTTCTTGTTTTAATAGTAGAGTATCTTTCTTATCTATGGTATAATTTTTTTCCACATATCGTAAATAAAACAACAAGTTAAATGAGATTGAGCAAGCAAATGCTCTTTAATTTTTTTGATAAACCCTGCCAATCATTAATTCCGGTCGTCCAACTTGACCTTACTGAAGCAAACAGCCAACATGGTTGACAATAAACACAATTTTTAATTTAGAATAACACAACCACCCATTTGAATTGTGTGGTAAGTTTAACGTATTGCTTTTATTTTCGCTTGCAGTTATTAAGTAATAATAGTGAACTGAAAACTTCTATTTTTATTATCTTTAGGAAACGCACCATCTGGTCTACACAATCCGTAATTAATTATTTCTTTTCTTAAATTGTCATGTTGTAAAACATTGATTTTTAAAAATGTGCAAAATCGGTTGGATATTCTTTCGTCAGATCCATAGATAGTTCATTAAGTGAAAAGTACTACTCACATTTACCTCTGTAATTGTAGTGGTATCTAGTTCCAAATTTCTATCGCGGCCGTCATTATGTGATGTACTTGCGCCCTGGGTGAGAGTTTTAAAATTGTTGACGACTGCTGTTCGTCTGTAGCGGAACTAGTAGATGCTACTGTCGAAAGCCCAATTTCTTTCATAGATTGTTCTTGTTTTTCGGACTCTTTAGAAGTAAAAAAGGAACTTATTTTTGGAATCTTGCTCTTTGATTCTTCCAATGGTTTCCTTTTTCGTTTTTGCAGCGCCGCTTGTAGTGCTCATTGTATATTATTTCCTGCAATTTTGAATGAAATTAATTATAATGTAATTAGATAAGTAATAATTATTTAAAAGCCTTTTGAAATTACAAATAACACATACATACTTTGCTTTAAATGCTTTAATTAACAAAATATAAATGATTTTTATTGAATGCTTAAAGATTTATTTATATGTATTTCTCAGCGCGACTTCAACTATGATCAAATCAATAGAAGTTTAATAAAAATAGATATAAATACTTACGTTTAAATATGAAAGACCTCCTGTAATACGAACACAACACTATTGAGTAAAACGTACTGGAATGCTTTTTACTTCCTTTCCGTTATATATAATGCAGCTAATGCAAATACGTTGCAACCAGCTGACTAAAACCACAAAATGAATTTCTTTCTAGTATTATATTTCTAGAAAGCGAAGGTTACTAAGCTACCTGCCATCCTGTGAATCTGTACTGTACAGACAATAGCCCTTTTATTCCTATTTAAAATCCCACAAACCAAACTAACCCTACTATACGTCGTTTAATAATGCTTTACCACTTTATACAACTTATCACTTAAGAATAATATAGACATCTTTGTTATTAAAGTTTACAGTCTCTTTCATCTGTTTATTAACCCTTACAAAATAGGACAGAACGGATAGAAAGAAGAAAGGATGCAGGCTGCAGGTGGTGTTCAGTATTTATCTTAATTATTATTTCTTGTATTTCAGCAGTTCCTAGTAGTAACATCAAGAAAACGTTCGTTAACCTGCGGTTTCTGAATTATCTGCAATATTTTCTTGACCGTTTCTTACCTGCCAAATACGTTGAAGATGAATAAGTTGAGTTTATTATCGTTGGGCCTTCTTGCACTTGGGGCCCCCCCGCATAGCGGGGGCTGGCAGGGGTGTAGTTACGCCACTGTGGTTAATGGTGTTAAAATCGCTGAATGTTCAAGTAATTGTAAAATGAACGAACGTTGTGAACAATGTCTTAAAGGAAAGTTAACCAGATTAAAGTTTCCAAAAGAAAATGAAAACAGAGCATCCAACGGCTATTCCAGATCTTGTACATATGAGTACAATGAGTGTGGAAACTCCTTCACGAAAACTATATATATTGACAGTTATAGATGATTTTTCACGTTTCACTATTATTTATTTACTAAGAAAATGTCTGAAGCGTTAGATAAGTTTAAAGAATATGTACAAATGACAAAGACAATGTTCGGTAAAACAGTTACATACTTAGGATCTGATCGTGGTGGTGAATATATTGGAAAGGATTTTATTGAGTATACGTCCAGAGAAGGAATACAATCTCAACAAACCGCTCCATATAGTCCAGAACAAAACGGAGTTGGTGAAAGGACAAATTGCACAGTTGTAGAAATGGCGCGCTGTATGCTAATCGATGCGGGTTTACCTAAATCATACTGGGGTGAAGCTACAATGACATTACATTTGATTTTCCAATGCTCCACCCGAAGGTACTACATTGGCCAGGAAGCAAGTTTTTTTTTACCAGGAAAATTTGGAATTTCGCCGAACCCTTGCTGTTTCAAGCAAGGTAGGGATCTTTAACGTGCATGACAACACACACACGGGACCTCTATTTTACCTCTCATCTGAACGAGGGTGTATTTTTGTGAAAATGCTCGCCTAACATTTTTCAAGCGAACCGTGTCGGGATTTGAACCCGGGACCTTGGGCATAGCATTCACACACATACCAACTACGCCACGGAGCCGCTTAAGCTATAATGACATTACATTTGATTTTCCAATTCTCTACCCGAAGGTACTACATTGGCCAGGAAGCGAGTTTTTTTTTTACCTGGAAAATTTGGAATTTTGCCGAACCCTTGTTGTTCCAAGCAAGGTAGGGATTTTTAACGTGCGTAGCACTCACACACGGGACCTCCATTTTACCTCTCATCCGAACGAGGGTGTATTTTTGTGAAAAATGCTCGCCTAACATTTTTCAAGCGGACCGTGTAGGGATTCGAACCCGGGACCTTGGGCGTAGTAGTCACACACATACCACTATGCAACGGAGCCGCCTAGGCTATAATGACAGCGAACTATATACAAAATAGATTACCTTGCCGAAGCATTGCGAAAACACCATTTGAATTATGGTTTGGTGCCAAACCTAAGGTGCGAGATTTTAGAAGATTTGGCGTAAGATGTTTCGTTCACGTACCAGATGAAAACGACGTAAACTAGATGAAAAAGTTATTTAATGTATCTTTGTTGGTTATGATTCAAAATCAAAAGCTTATCGTTATTGCAATATTTCGACAAATAAAGTAATCACAAGCCGCGATGTGCAATTTATCAAAATAGAGTCAAACAACTACAGAAAAAAATTAACGAAAAAATTGGAACTGTTGAAAGCGAAAATTTAAACTCTGATTCTGAATCAATTAGGATGGAACCTGGAAAAACAGTTACAATTGAGGTTGAGTGTGATAACATCGAATAGGGAAATAGTACTTCAGTTGCTAATGATCAAGGAAAGGTAACCGATAATGTTGAAGAAAATAGTGTAGTGACAGATAGTAGAAAATTTAACGCCAGCGTTTGTAGGTCAAATCGGCAAAATTCTGGTGTGCCGCCCAAAAGGTATGACGCTTGATTGGATGAAACACCAAACAAAAAGCCTACAAGCTATAATGAAGCAATCCGTAACAAGTGGTGCCAAGAATGGATAGCAGCAATGAATAGAGAAGTTAAATCTCTTCCAGAAAATAGAACTTGGACTCTCACAGATCTACCAAATGGAAAAAGAGTTATTGGTAACACATAGGTGTATATAATCAAGTACAGCAGTGACATAAAAATAAAACGTTATATAAGCAAGACTAGTGGCAAAAGGCTATAATCAAGTTTATGGAGAAGATTTTAATGAAGTATTTGCGCCTGTTGGAACACAAACGTTTAAAACTCTTTTAGTCATCGCTGCTAAGGACGAGTTAGTGGTTAAACATTACGATGCAAAAACCGCCTTTATGAATTGTACAGTTTCAGAGATGATTTACATGAAACAACCAGAAGGTTTCATTAGAGCAGTGGAAGAACACCTTGTGTGTAAAATTAACAGAAGCGCATCTATGGACTTAAACAATCGGCGAAATGCTGGAATCAAGCACTGTATGAAGCTTTAACTGGAGTTGGTTTTGAACAAACTACGTCTGATTCTTGCCTATACATTAAAGGCGCCACAAATAACGAGACTTATTATATTCTCGTGTACGTGGACGATTTGATTTTGGCAAGTAAACAATAATATGTAATAAAGGAAATTGCAGATCAGATCCAAAGCATGTTTGAAATTGAAGATCTAGGTCTTATAAATAACTACCTCGGCATAGAAATCAAAAAGAGTTTGAATGGTAATTATTTGCTATGTCAAACGAATTATATCAATAAGGTAGTTGATAACTTCGGATTAAAAGATTTAAAGTGTTCTACATATCCATTGAACCCTGACTACTACAAGTCAACTTGTGATACAGATGAAGTACTTCAGTGCAATGCACAGTATAGAAAATTGATTGATTTCTTACTACATATAACGATATACACACGACTGGATATAATGGCAAGGTTAGCAATCTTATCGCAGAAAGTAGAAAAGCCGACCAAGACTGATTGGAGTGAAGCGAAACGAGTCCTCAAATATTTAAAAGGTACTAAGGATTTAAAACTTGAAGTAGGGAATAAAAATGATAAAGTTTTACACGCGTACGTTGATGCAAGTTGGGGCGAAGATCGTAGTGATAGAAAATCAAATTTAGGTTACATTGTATTTGCTTTCGGTTCACTTGTATATTGGAATTGCAAAAAACAAAAATGCGTTTCACTGTCTTCAGCCGAAGCTGAATATATCACTTTAGCCGAAGCATGTGCCGAAGTAACGTGGATGATCAAACTACTAAGCAACTTTAATGTTAATCAGACTAGTTACATACCAGTTCATATACTAGAGGACAATCAGGGTTGTATAAAAATGATCGAAAACAATATGACATCAAATCGTTCAAAACATATTGATATCAAGCATCGTTACATCAAAGATCTTGTTCAACAAAACATAATTAAATGTGAATATTGTGCAACGGATGCAATGTTTGCAGATTTATTGGCAAAGCTACTACCAACCAAAAGAATTTAACAATTAAGAGAAGCTTGCCGATTAATATTACATTGAGGAGAAGTGTTCTAACATGTTTAATTTCAGTAGTAATTATCCGCATTGAATTACGAGGATAATGCGCTAAGCGTGCATTGTTCCTTATTGATCTACTTATATTAATATATGTGTCACATAAAGTTATTTCCACGCGCATCTCTAGTTGTTTCTTTCGTATTCCACGCCTCTAACGTCGCGACAATTCGGTTCCTGTTTCGTTAAGTTAGTCGCCCGCTAGCAATCGCCTTATCAATATGTATTTCCGGCTAGAGGCAGGCGACCTTCGTATAAATTATTCTTGTAAGCAGGTCAGGTCGTGCTAGACCTGAAACTATTTTTGATACCTTCTACTAACGCGCGTCATGTAGGATTCGTCATGTAGGATTCAACATTTGAGATTGGTTAATTTAAAATTTGTCTACTAAGAAATTCGTCTACTAAGAATTATGGATGTTGGTTTTGATTGCAGTCATCCCCAAATTAGAAATGACCAGTAACCTTGTTTGAAGAATATAAAATTCCATCTCGATTTATCGTGCAGCAACAAAAGCAGTTTGGTTAGTTATTAGATATAAGATATTTCATGCATGTGTTTTGAATGTTATAATAATTTGATAAACAGACTATCACATATAACACGTAAAGTTGCTAGTATGTTTTCAACATGTAATCTGTGTAATTCTCAATTATTGTTGAACTGGTTTTATAAGCCGTAGAACAAAATTTTGTCATATTAGGTTTTTATAATTACAAGCTTTGTTCTATCTGAACGTTAGATAATTTCAACGTATGTTTTCGACGTCATTTTTTTTTGTGTTGCACAATTAACAGATGTTGTCATGAAAACAAATGCTTCGTGCAGCTGTCATTGAATTTTAACTAAAGATTCCTATTTTTGTGATTAGCATTTATCTACATGTAACTTAAAAAAATTTAAATCTGAAATTTAAACAATTGTAATCTACCTGAAAAGATCTGCCCAGGTTAGAACGTAATTCAGTGTATTATGCTTACAAATTATTTTCACTCAAATATTTATAGCAGATTCATATTTAAAGTATAGTTGGTTGTTTTAAAAAGTCAAAACCTTGACTTTGATATAGATGTTAAAGATAAATTTTTGTTACTTGTTAAAAAGTTCTGAAATTTTAAAAGAGGGTTTCTTTAGTAAACAATTAGTTCTACTTTGAGGCTTTTATTTTGGTCAAATGCGATCAAATCTAATTACACAAAGGTAAAATTTCTGAGTAATAATTTGGTGCCAATATCATATTGGATATACATTTTTTATTTTTTTTATACTTTTATAGGACACAAATGGTGTTCTACTTTTTTATTTATTTAATCTTTGCAATTTCTTACAGGAACTGCGTCTTATTTTGATAAGACAGGTTTTTGTTAACGAAGGCGATCATTTTATCTTTGGGTTTCCACGTCCGCCCTTAGAACTGTGCTCTGCTATTATCGTAATTATCTCAGGACACGGTAGCGCCTATTTAATTTAGCTTAGCTTTGGTTTGCAAACAGAATTCGACTTACCCCCCCCCCCCCCACTTCTTATTGCTCTACCCAGGAATAGACCCCTAGCTATGTCGAAAGATTTTTGTTCACTGGCGCCCGTTAAGAAAAATAAGTTACACTAGCGCCTCAACGTAGAAGAAATAACGTTTCAGTGGTGCTTTCAGTACAATAGAACAAAAGTCGTTTCAGTGTTGAAATAAAACAGTTCTCCAATATAATTATAATCAAGCAGTAGTTAAAAAGATTTGTTTTTTTAATATATGTCAGTTTTTTGTTAATATTATAAAAGTGTGTAAAAGCTCTAAATAAATAAATAGATTCATTGTAGTTATATAAAAAAGTTTAATAAACCACTGTTGTAATTCCAATATAATAAGTGAAAGTGTTGCAAAAGATGAAAAGGGGTTGATGCTGGGGTATTTCTAATTGTCAAACAGTGTATTGAATTGTAATTTTCATCAAATATACTCGCAAATTCGAAATTTGTCAGATAGAAGTCGAGCATTTATTTGTATATCATCCTTCAAAATTTTGATGTTGAGGACCATTTCTTTAAATATCGATGAATGATTCTCCATTTATTTCATTTAGATCACATTGGTAAATTACTTTCAAAACCAAAGCTGACAGTGTTGAATAAGTGGCTTGAAATATAAAATAACGGTTCAGGGATAACCTCCTAAAGTTGAGTCATCGTAATAAAACAAATTTAGTTCGAATTCCAAAACAATAAATGGTCTAATGCTAAGACAGACTTTTAGTATACTACATGGATTACCTTATTAGAAACCTCTCCAAGAGAAGTTTTGCTCATAATATTGTTTTACAAAAGTTTAAATCTCAGAGCAATTGTTCGAAATGGGTTTGAGGAAACTTTCTGGTTCTACTATAATAGAGAATTATTTATGTCGTTTTTTAAAAGAATGAGAAAGGTTTTTGTAGTGGAGCTGTGTTTTTGCAGTCCAACTTTATACAAAATCCAAGTTAGTTTGATCCAGAAAATCTGACATCTTCCTAAAAGAAACTCAAAAGTATTTTAAGACGTCTTCCAAAAATACTTTACATGGTGATTGGATTTATTTCACCAAGTTATGGATCAAGAGTGATAACATTATGTTAGTAAGATTTGTAAGACTTTAGATAGTAATACAAGATTTCCATGATTCAAGGATCAACATCTCAAAATATATTACACCAAAGCCAAGTTCCTGCAAATAATAAGCGAGTGTCGTAACAGCCAGTTTATGAACCACAAAGTTCGTTAAAGACTCTTGCTCATAACTTACCCGTGACCGAAGTTTAACTTCGAATACTTGTAATTAACTCAATCGTTGTATCACTAAGAATTAACATTCTAAAACATCTTAGGAGACTAATTTTCATCCCTTTGAAACTTTATCTTCCGCAATTTAAAAAAATTTATTGCCGCAATGATACTTTGTGTGATATTATCCATAAGAACGTTGTACAACTTAAAGCCAACAACATTAATCAATGTTAGCTTTATCTAAAGGAACGAAAAATAGTACCCAAGGTAACAGTTTTTCACTAAATACTAAATAAGTACGTAGTAAATTACATATAACTTACTAAATTAAATTTAAACTCCATTATCATCTGTTTTCTGGACTTCCATTCGGTTGATTTTCACTCAACGAATTCGCCAGCTATTTTCTTTTAGGGATATAAACTGGGTTATACTGTAGGGTGCCAGCTGCTTACATTGAAAGCTTTTAAATGATATCAATTATTTAAGTGAGGTTTTGCATATCAGTGACGTGAAATATTCGCAATATCTCCGGTACATTTTTGCATAATTGACGATATCCATCAACCAGCATTCCTTTGCTAAAAGGTAAAATTCTCCGGATAATACACATTCAATACCTTTCGGAAATGCAGAAATATTTTAGATGTTTGGCTAAAATTGAAAAGCAAACCGCAATTACGGCGAAGAACGGTTCTGTGTTCCTATGTTACATAACGTATTTGCAATTTAATTTTAGTACTACTGCACTAGGAAATTGTATACGTTTAATTACGGAAGGTTTTGTGTGGTATTCGAAGCTTAAGTAATTTTAATTGTACCGATGCACAGTCTAATAGCCAAATGAATAGAAACATAGTTGTTACATACACTTTACTAATGAAACATAGGTATCCTCTTAATGTAATTTAATTTTGTTGTATTTATTTTAAAATTTATGATGATATAGGCTGAAACATTTTGTAATTAGGAGATATTCACTTCGGTCCTTGTGATTCTACTTAAATTCTCAAATATTATAAAAATGCCGCACGTATTAATACAACACTGATAGAAAAACCCGCACATAAAAAATAAATTAAAGAACACAAATTTACATTCATACAGAAATGCATTCAGCTCTCCGTGCTAGATGTTAGGAATATGAATTTTTTAATTCCTTTTAGTAACTATTACTTCTTACTTGAGAGTAGCCTGATGTTGCTGCGCAATAATTTCCCAAACAATTAAAAGAAAGACTTCATATATATTGTCGTGGAAATTATAGGTTAAGAAGGATAGATAGGTCTAGATAATAAAATTTTAGCGACTGTGTATATAGGAAATAGGAACAATTTATTTACGCGCCAAATGAATTAGTAGTGACATTAAAAACGGACGGATAATAACATATTTTTGTATTTCTAAATCAGAATGTTAAATTTACATAACGTGTAGAAGCTTTAGAGTACATGAAATACAAGGATACGCATAATTAGCTTTAATATTTTAAATCAAGCGCATCGGATAAGAAACAGAGCTTTTGGGTATAGAAAATCAATAATTTGAACGCATATTTCCATTTAACTAAACTAAACGTTCCTTCATACAAATCCTAAGAAATTCTAAAACTCGGAATTATAATTTCAAATGGACAGTTTGCTTCATAGAAACACCTGATGGTTAAAATGTCAAGTTTAAGGAACTGAAATAAACGTTGGTATAGAATTTGGTAGAATTGTTTGTAACGGTCGATATACAAGCTGCTGAAATAACAGATGCTTTGAAGGTAAAGTAAGACGGAATATCCATAATGTAAAACAGACAGAGAACACGTATAATAAAACGTTAGTTAAAATAATCGTTTAAAGTACGCGGTAGATTTGGAGGTCAACCACAATATCGATTTTCTGTTGCTTGAGTGGGATTCTAAAAGAGACAGTAAATATGAGTTAAACGAGGAAAGGTAGATAGAGGTTGAACGTTAAAAACGGGAGAAAGGAATATGGTTGGTCAAATGCTAAAAATTTTGAGAAGCTCGCGACCGTTATATGTTGTTGAGCAAGTTCTAATGTAAAAGCACGATGGAGTGGGAATTTTTGGACGTAAAAGTTCGCTACGTACAAAATTTGTAGAATCGGTTTTGAAAAATAAGTATTTCGACGGAAATAGGTTCCGTGAGGGGTGTACAAAATCATATAAATACACTAGGAGACGTAGTAAAGACCACTTACCTTACTTTGTACTGATTCTCGTAAGTCGCTTAGTCGTTGAATTATTGCACAACATCCTAATTTAAAAGTGTGTAAAACGCTGTTAGTAACGTACATCGATAATTTATTAAAAGTGTGATTTGCACAAGTGAGTGCTGGATGATAAACGGTGCTGTTGCTACACCCAACAATCTAATGAAAGGATGGTACTAGGGTAAGCGAGTTGAGAAATTTGAAACAAGAATGCGTTAATTTTAGTGATTACGGAAGGTTAAGCTTGGTCGAGATTATTATCGGGGTAGAAACACTGAAGGCGGTTGCAGAGATTTGGATAGCGACTGAAAATGAGTTGGATTTATGTATAATAACGAAGTGTATAGACACAACGACAAGGGTTTTGGAACACATCTTCAGAGGTGATGGTGGAAAGAAGCTTACTCCAGGTAACGAAATTAATTTTTCTTGCTTTTGCTTGAACATTTCAAATTCAAATTCAAATTAACTTTATTGGTAATACCAAATGGTAGGAATTCAGCATGCTGATTTTCAATTCCGCCAAAATGAACATAAAACAAAATAAAGCAAGTCGTACATGGTAAAAGCATAATAACTAGAATTACAATAGTTAAAAAATTTGTTGTTGAGCTGAGAGGAGGCATAACAGTTCATTATAAAACCTGTTTTTGTTTTTACTACTAAATAATCCTTTGTATCTATTATATATACAAGGAGTCATATATGTAAAACCACATTTAAATTTAGAAGTTGAGTGTGCAGGTATGCTGAGGTAATCAATAGTCCTAAGGTTTAAGTTGTGAGCAGTAGATCTTGGAGTTAGCAGACTAAATAAGTATACTGGTTTATTAAAAGCAATTAAAGAATAAATGAAGACTACCAGTGACAATTCGGCTCGTTTGTCATACTTCAGTAGGTGGTTAGCATTATAGAACGGAGTTATGTGCTGCAAATAAGGAGTATTGTAGGCAAATCTGAAGCATATATTTTGCATGACCTGTATTCTATGTTTTAGCTGAAGTGAGAGAAAGTTGTAGTAGACTACATTACAGTAGTCTAGATGGCATAGGACTAGACTATTGCACAGCTTCCATTTGATGCTTGACGTCAGGTAGTGCTTATATCTGTGTAGTGATCGTATTTTAAAGTAGCAAGTTCTAATTTTGTTGTGCAAGTGTTTGTCGAATTTCAGGTAGGAGTCTATAAATACACCCAGATATTTGACACAATTTTTCACTTCAATAGTAGTACTATTGACTATTATATCTAATACACGAAGTGATTAAGATTTAGCACAGGATTTGTAGGAACCAACGCACAGTGCAATAGTTTTGGTTGCATTTAAGATCAACGCATTTTTGGTAAGCCAACTGTTGACAGAGTCAAGATTGTTATTTAGTCTGAGAGGCATCATTTGAGATACATAGCAGGATATCATCTGCATACATGTGATAATTACATTCCATGAGCAGTATTGAAGGAAGATCATCAGTGAAAATTGCAAAGAGTAGTGGTCCAAGTATGCTTACCTATGGTACACCTTGTGAAACACCCAGAAATTCAGAGCACTTGCCACGTAGTTTCACAGATTGATATCTACTGTCAAGGTAGTTAGTAAACCAGTCAAGTGAGGAACCTCTTAGGCCATAATAGTAAAGTTTGGCAATTAAAAGTGCATGATTAATGACATCAAATGCCTTGCTCAGATCTTGAAGTATCAGGTATGTAACTTTGGATTGATCGATCATATGTACTAAATCAGAAATAACTTTAGTAACTGCAGTAGTAGTGCTGTGACCAGTACGGAACCCAGATTGATGTTGAGGCAATACCATATTAGTAGAGATGTGGGTTACCAATTGACCGTACACAATCTGTTCGATGACTTTTGATAAAGCAGGCAGAATACTAATAGGTCGAAGATCACCACACGCGGACGCTAAATTTTTCTTCGCAATAGGCACAACTATAGATTTTTTCCAAATTAATGGAAAGTAGCTGTTTTGTAAGGAATCGTTGATAATGTGGGTGATGATATCAATGCAATAAGCCAGGACTAGTATTAGCATTTTGCGAGTAATTCCATCTGCACCATGAGCATTGGATTTTATTCGCCTAATCGATGCTTCAACATCACTACAACTTACTGTGTTGAAAGTAAACAGTTTTTCAGTAGCAGCAGAGGGTAGTGTATAGTAGCTCTCTAGAAGTTCCTGTGAAATAGATAGGTGGGAGATCGATAAGATGAAAGATGCATTGACATCATCGGGGTTTTGGATTGTAACTGATATCTCTGGTTTGTTTCGAGGGTGGATTTGACATTTATCAAAGACTTTCCATAGTCGCTTAGGGTTGCGAGTTTTGATTTTACACTAATTTTCTAAGTAGGATTTTTTCTCGTATCTAATCGCAGAGTTGATAAAGTTTCGCAGTTCTTTGTAGTGGAGGTACTTAGCAGTGGTATTAGCTCTCAGGAATTGTCTATATGCCGCATTTCGGGATTTTATCATCAGCTTAATGGTGGGTGTTATGTAAGGCGGTGTATTTTTCCTGATTTGTATACTGCGGAGTGGAGCATATAAATCGAAGAGATGTGATTGCATCATTAATTAAGTATACTTTGTCATCAATGTTGGACAATTTTTTGACGTGGTCCCACTGAACTTAGTTGGCATCGAGAGCAAATTCGTTTAGATCAAAGTGCTGGTATTTGGTGCTCGAGTAATTTGACTTATTGTGGGTGTATTTTATTACCTTAAAAACTCATTTGGAAAGATATGTAAAGGATAATTGATATTTATTATTTAAAAATGTTAGTGTTAGTAAATGACATAATAATTTTGTTGTAAGGAGTAAACAGGTCTTTAAGTTTGTTTTAAACAAAAATGCGACGTTTAAAAGCATTTAGAGTAACTGGGTTATACTGAGCTCACCATAGACCAGAATATAAATCAATTTAGGGTTACCGTCCATCTAATCGCTAAAATGAAACTGTTGAAATAAATAGAATTGAAATTTTAAAAGTTTAAAGGAAAATTGAGATTGTAACATTTTATGAAACTGGTATTAGCAATTAGAAGAATATTTTTTGCACATGGAATTTTAATATGCTGTAAATAAAAGTTGTATGTCGTTATTAATGAGAGGTAATTTATTTGACTGTATAATGTGAAAAGAATGAAGTAGAATGATAATATCCAAGAAGAAGCTGATTTTACAGCCAGCATTATTATGAGGTAAATACTGATCAATGTGATTCTGATATTTTGATAGGTATCCACTGACTTTATATTAGCCCAAATCGTTTGAGGCTCAGTTGGTATTTGGTGCCACCGAATTATATATATAGGTGTATATTATATTAATCAATCTAATATATATAACTTCAATTACTTGCATTTTGTCAATCATATCTGAATGTCAAGTTTCTAACTTATGTCGATATGACACCGTCAAAATCACGGCTATAAGCAGTATTAATATAATATTATAATTAGTTTTTACAGGTAGTTGATAAATACTTACGTATTGAAATTAATAAGATGAAATAATAACTTAGACTTTTAAGTAAAGCCCTCGGTAGCGTAATTGGATAACGCACAGTTCCGGCAAAACTGAGATGCAGGTTCAAATCCTGTCCAAGGCCTTATATTTTCCTTCTTTCAATTACTAGCTCGATTTGAAATGATCATTTGGGCTTTACTTAAAAGTCTAAGTTATTATTTCATCTTATTAATTTCAATACGTAAGTATTTATCAACTTACCTTGTGTAAAAACTAATTATAATATTTATATATTAATCTGGCTTATAGCCGTGATTTTGAGCGGTGCTTCCTGTCTATATCTGACATAAGTTAGAAACTTGACAATTTCAGATATGATTGACAAAATGCTAAACGTAATTGAAAGTTAGGTTTATATATGGTACTGTACACGATTTAGATTTGTAAATTTTCCAATTATAGCCATCGGCCTCGGTAGCGTAATTGATAACGCACAGTTCCGGCAAAACTGAGATGCAGGTTCAAATCCTGTCCAAGGCCTTATATTTTCCTTCTTTCAATTACTAGCTCGATTTGAAATGATCATTTGGGCTTTACTTAAAAAGTCTAAGTTATTATTTCATCTTATTAATTTCAATACGTAAGTATTTATCAACTTACCTTGTGTAAAAAACTAATTATAATATTTATATATATATATATATATATATATATATATATATATATTAAGAACTTACAGAAAAAATTAGGACTATAACTTAAAATAAATTAAATCAAGTTCAAAATAAACTGACATCCTCAAGCGAGATTGAAGCCCTTAGACTTGAGAGTGACAGCGCATAGTAAATTGTATAACAAAACATAATAATTTGTAATGTGGAAAAACAAAATTTCAATCACTCACTCAGCCACACATTCAGACATACTGTGAGTAGAGCCAACGATAGAAGTAAAGGCTGTAGCAAAATATAAGTTTTATTACGCATCGATCGATAAAAGATGTTCAAGGAAGAGTCTGCGAAAACTAAAAATTGTGGTGGCATATCGACTGTTTAGCGGTATTGAGTTCCAAAGGAGAGTGCCAGCAAGCTGGAAAGATTTATGAAAAATCTGTGTATGATGCATAGGGATGGCCAGCAGATCATCATGTCTCGTATTATGACTGCGGTTAAATAGAGGGGAGAATTTAGTAAATAAATGACATGGACTTTTAGCAAAGAAGAACTTATAAAGAAAAACAGCCATATGAAGCTTCCTTCGATCACCAAGCTTAAGCCATGGCAAGCCTATGTAGAATGGAGTTACATGATCCCGCTTCTTAAGACTATGGATGAAACGAACACAACTATGTTGTGCTCTCTGAAGTCTTTCACTAAGCTCAGTTGAAGCACTTATGTAGATAATGTCACAATAGTTGAAATACGGCATAATCAAGCTATGTACCAATTGTACCTTAAGTTTAACAGGCATAAACCTTTTTAGAAGGTTTAACGAATGCAGCGCACCAAATACCATACAACATGTATGCGTTACTTGATTTTTCAGACTCAATTGTTGATCAATAACAAACCCAAGGTTTTTAACACAGTCTGAAACTTCTATAGTATCCATGCCAAGGCTCAGCGACGCAGCGATATTAAAATCAATTTTTCAAAGCATTTTTGGGGTTGTCACAAGGATAGCTTTACACTTGGATGGGTTAATTGCAAGTCCGTTATTTATACTCCACTTGAGAATGTTCGAAAGATCTTCGTTTATTTTGTTGAACGCGGAAGTGATGTTATCTGACTGAAAATGTAAGTATACTTAAACATCATCCGCATAACAGTGGTAACGGGAATGAAGAAGCAACTGCAATATGTCTTGGACATATAAAGTAAATAGGAGAGGACCTAAGACACTTTCCTGTGGAACATCTGCTTTTAGTTCTGCCCAATTGGAGGAGTTCGAACCAACAGAGATAACTTGTTGCCTGAGGCCATTAAGATAAGAGAAAAATCATTGAATTGTTGAATGAGATAAGTTGCTAATAGCTTGTATAATTTAGCACAGAGAATTTTAAAATTGACACTATTAAAAGCTAAGCTAAAATCAATTAAAATAAGAATGGTAAGATGTTTATTGTCCATAGCGTATCTGATATCATCAACTACTCAAAGCAATGCTGAGCAGATACTATGCCCTTTACGAAATCCAAGAAAGTTTTCTTGCAAGTATGCTGTAACCTGGTGTGCTGCAATATATTCAAGAGATTTTGACAGAGTAGGTAGAATGCTTATGGGGAAGTAATAACTAGGAGTAGACGGACACGGTTTCTTGGGTAAAGGACAAACAAAACCCTGCTTCCAAAGATTAGGAAGAGTGTTGGTGCGAAAAGAAGTATTTACAATGGAAGTGAATCTATCAAGAAAAGAAGTTATGTAGTTCAACATACGAGGTGAAATATATTCTGGTCCAGAAGCATTAGAATTTATGCGAAGAATAGAATCCAAAACGACATCAGTCAAGGAAATTAAATCCATGCAGGATCTGATAGTAGACATTAAGCAAAAACTGTATTTAAAAAAATCTAAACAACAGTTAACAGAGAGAGCATGATTTGCCTTCCCAAAGCCTACGGATTTCAATTCTTTCCATATCCAGGATGAGTTTGGTTTGGTTTTGATGAAATAGTATAAAAATGACGCATTTTTGAATTCCTAATTGATTGTTTAGTTCGATTCCTAAAGAATTTATAACGAGTCCAGTTTTGTTCTGTTCTAGATCGCTTAAAGTAACGGCAAGCAGCGTCTCTAAGACGTACAAGAGTTTTTATTTGTTCGGTCATCCATGGAGACTGTGGCCTAGTGACTCTGGCAGTTGTGTATGGGGCGTAGGTATCGTAAACTGTATTAACTAATGCATTGAACCTTTCCACTTTCTCATTTACTTGTCTATCTTACATTACACAAGCTGCACAAGTCGGCTTCGTATTCCTGAGTATATACGAATGAGAATCGACAGGTTGAATTTTTGAAAATGCCCCTTGGCAGCCAAAATTCTGTTAGAATAAAGATTCTTAAATAATATTATAGGACAATATTTTGGCCACCAAGTGCATTTTCAAAAATTCAGCCTGTTCATTCTCATCGATACACGAACAAAATCACGATACAAAACGAATTAGAACACTAAACAAATATACATAAAGTTACAGAGTCCGTCCTGAAGAAAATATTTCTCAAAAACTTATTCAACATGCAAAAACACACACGGACACAAAAATAGAAATTCAGTTTATCTACGTGTATCTACACACGCCAAGGAACACATTACAACATAGAACAAAGAAAAGTATACAAAAAAAGTTTCGAGGCCTACACGCGAATGTTTTTCTTTTGCTTGCGCTGTAACTTTTTGTGTTTGTTTTTGTTTTAATTCTTTTTGAATCGTATTTCTAGGTGTGTGCGGATAAGAATGAACAGGCTTGATTTTTGAAAATGCAGCCTTTGCAGCTAAAATATAATTTCGCACAGAAAAACACATTCTTAAAAAGCAATAAACTTACAATATTTTGCGTGCGAAGCGTATTTTCAGAAATTCTATCCTTTCTATCTACACACACACAGGAACAGGATACAAAAAGAATTAGAACAATAAACAATACACAAAAAAATGTTATAGTCGCCGCATGGAAGAAAACATTTCTCAAAAACTTGTCCAACTTGCAAAAATACACACAGACACCAAAATAAATTATTTTTCGAAAATTTAGGTTGGTCATTTTTACTTAGACACACTCAGGAACATAATACAAACGACCCCAGAACAAGAAACTGTATACTAAAAAGTTACAAAGCCCGCGCGAAAAAAATCAGTCTGATAAAAAAATTTTCTCCTTTACGGGCGCTGTAGCATATTTTGTTTTGTTTTTTATTTTAATTCATTTTGTATCGTATTCCTGGGTATGTGCGGATGAGAATGGACGGGCTGAGTTTTTGAATATGACCCTCGGCAACCAAAATACTGTTCCACACGGAAGAAAGCGTTTAAAAAATAATAAGACACTATTTTAGCTGCCAAGTGCATTTTCAAAAATTTAGTCTATCTATTCTCATCTGCACACGCACAAGAATACGATACAAAAAAAATAGAAAAAAGTTAGCATGAAAAAAATCAGTCTTAAATTAATGTTTTTTCTTTTACGGGCGTTGTAACTGTTTTTTTTTCTCTTTTGCGGGCGATGTAACTGTTTTTGTTTCAGTTCTTTTTATATCGAATTCTTGCGTGTGTGTGTGTACGCGCGCGTGTGTGTGTGTGCGTGCGTACTTGCGTGCGTGCATGTGTGTGTGGATGAAAATAGACAGGCTGTATTTTTAAAAATTCCGCTTTGGCAGACAAAAATATTGTTCCGCACAGAAGAAAGATTTATGATTGTAATAATAAAAGGACCATATTTTGGATATCAAGAGCATTTTCAAAAATTCAGCCTATATATTCTCGTCTGCACGCGCACAGGAATACAATACAAAAAAATTGAACAATAATCAACAGAAACAGGTTACAGCACCCGCACGGAAGAAAGTATTCCTCAAAATCTTGGCAACTGTAACAACTTTTTTAAAAGGAAAATCGCTGGTTGAAACAAATTAGAAATTTACCGGAAGGAGCGAAAGGAAAAAAATCGAAAAAATCCATCCAGACCACTTATTTACAGTATTGGGTCGATCCTCGATTTTTAATAAGTCCTAGGTCACATATGGAAAACAACAAGCTCGTTGTTATTTTCTAATTTGATTCAATCACAAGCTTTACTTCAACATTTCGTATGCGCAATCTTGCAGAATACAGTTCAGCTGTTGTGAAACATGGTTTGTAAAGTCAAAAATAACAATTTAATCTTTCAAAAGCCCGTGTAAAAACATTATGATTCAGGAAACACCTCATAGTTGCCAACTTGTTTCATACACATGGCGAATGGGTATTGAAAGTTTTGTTCTGATAAGACTTCCCCCGCTTGAACAGTGCTGGCAAGTAGTTTTCCTAATCGCTTACTTCCACAACATCTTCGAGGCAGGCGGGCTGAAAAGTCGTTAATGGTGAGACTGTTGTCTGAGTTTAGTTCCTTAATCGGTTTTTTATTGAAGCGCAAACCCCATGTAGGGTTGATCACCCCAATAGTGAGATTACCAGAGAGCAAGTTAAAAATGTTGAAGAAAATCCATCCCGCACCGCATTAGCTTGGGGCTGACACCTTGTGACCATACGGTCGGGACCTGTGCCAGACCAACCTAAAAACCGCCGCCAACCACTAGCGGTTAAGTGTGAATGACACTTTTTGCTGGATCCCAAAATGGTCTAGATATTGTTTCGGCACCCCCTTTTCCATTAGGGCTAAGTCCCAAGCCACCATGCAGTAGTCCTTAAGACTCTTTAGAAGTGATAATTGATTAAATTTTTATATCTTAGAATTTACAGCTATAAATATTTTAAAAATATTTAAATTAAAGTATGTGTGTGATTATCAGATCTGATGCTTATCCAAGTCTTAAGAGACAAATATGTTCTTTAAATAATAATTTTGTTTCATATCACTAAACTTTGTAAATTGATTTAATTTTTTTCTTGGATTAAAGTTATTTTTTATACAATAGTTACTTTCTTATTCTAACAGGTTTAATTTTCTAAATAAAGTAAAAGTTTTAAAAAATTCATTCGAAGAGGGTTTGTTTCTACCCCAAAAAAAACATCTCTTTTTAATACTTGCCAGATACAATGGCGCCCAACTTCACTGTATTTAGTTTTCGGTATAACGAAGAATATTTTAACCCTGATCTTTCTCATGATCTCCGAGGGGCAATAGCCAAGCTAGAGGCCGAAGTGGCAAGTTTTTAAAATTCCAACTCACCCGCGTAAAAAGTTCAAGTCATTTGGAATCTCAAATTCTTGTTCTATCTCCTCCGTAAGGGCGCCGACCAATTCTCCTTAAATTAGGTATTTTTGTATTTTAATTAATACCACTACATTTAGTTTCCCGTTCCATTTTCTTTTAGCCCCTTACATTAGCGCCTAACGTTGTGGGGATAGAAATAAAAAATGATCACATTGGCATAGCACGAGGAGCCCGAGTTGGAGTTAAAAAATTAATCCGTTGCAAACTTGCAAAGATACACACACAAACACAAATATAAAACATTTTTCAAAATTTTAGCCTGTTCATTATCATCTGTGCACCTCGAGGAACACAATACAAAAGTATCGGGACAAAGAAGAGTATACAAAAAATTTAGAGCGCCAGCATAATCAGTCTTATAAAGAATGTTTTTTCCTTGGTAGGCGTTGTATTTTTGTGTTTTGTCTTTTGTTTTAATGGTATGGTATTAGTGAGTGAATGTAGAAGAAAATGGGCAGGAAGAATTTTTGAGGATACTCCTTTGGCAGCCATAATACTGTTTATCACGGAACAAGGCATTAAAAAATAATAAGAGGGCAGTATAATGGCTAACAAGGGCATTTTCAAAGATTCAGCAAGTCTGTTCTCATCTACACCTGCACAAGAACACGATACAAAAAGAATTAGAGCGTTCCAAAAAAAAAGGTTACACGGCCGCGCAGAAAGGAATGTTTGTCAACAACGTGTTCAATGTGCAAAAATACACACATACACTAAAATTAAACATTTTTAAAAAACTTATCCTGTTCATTTCCATCTATACATATCTTGGAACACAATTCAAAAAGTATCAAAACAAAGAACAGTATACGAAAAAGTAACAGCACCGCGCGGAAGAAATCAGTATAATGTTTTCTCATTTGCGGTCACTGTAATTCCTTTTGTATTTTGTTTTTTATTTCAATTCTTGTTGTATCGTATTCCTGGGTGTGTGTGTGTGTGTGTGTGTGTGTGTGTGTGTGTGTGTGTGTGTGTGTGTGTGATGGATGAGAATCTACAAGTTGAATGTTTAAAAATACCACTTTGGCAGCCAAAATACTGTTCCGCACAGAAGAATGGTTTTTGATTATAATAATAATAATAAAAGGACAATATTTTGACTACCAAGGGCATTTTCAAAAATTCAGCCTGTCCATTTTCATCAAAATACGATGCAAAATGAATTAGAACAATAAATAATACACAAAAAGTTAGAGTTCCCGCACGGAAAAAAATATTTCTCAAAAACTTGTCCAACATGCAAAAATACATACACACATCAAAATAAAACATTTTTCAAAAATCTAGCTTATCCATTTGTATCTACATATACCCAAAACAAAGAATAATATAAAAAAAAGTTTTTAACCACACCCACACGCAACACATCAGTTTATCATCATCATCATTTTGTTATCGACCTTACTTAAGGTCGGTTTGACGCAGCTCTAACTTCTTTTCTATTCTGTGCTAATCTAAAAAGCTCTACATACCCTTCACAACCTAAGTTTCTAATAATTTGACTAATATAGTTTGGTCTAGGTCTTCCTATATCCTTCTATCTTTTTCCTATCCAGCTGGCTCTACATAGATATTAGCAACCTGATGGTTGTTAAAGAACTCTAACATGTTTACATGATTACCATTTATAAGGAAATGAAATATAACCTGGTTATCCGCTTCAAAAGGGAATAGTGTTAAATTATATGTTATGGTAAGGCTTAAGCAACGAATCGCTGCCAACATGCCAGATCGCTACCTAATTGTGAGTTATGCCATGGTGACATTTATTAAAATATGTTATGGTAAGGCTTAAGCAACGAAACGCTACCAACATGCCAGACCGCTAACCAATTGTGAGTCATGTCCTGGTGACATTTAGTTAACTGATTTTTATTTTTCTTTTTGTTTTGTTTTCGAACTTACTTAAAGTCGGTTTGACGCAGCTCTAAATTCTTTTCTATTCTGAGCTAGTCTAAAAAGGTCTACATACCCTTCACAACCTACATCTCTAATAATTTGACTAATATAGCTTTGTCTAGGCCTTCCTACTCTATTTTTATTTGGTAGTCTATAATCTAAGACTTTACTAAATAGTCCCTCATGTCTTAACTGGTGCCCTATCATTCTATCTCTCCTGACCTTCAATTGTTTCCACATACAGGGATCCTCACCTATCCTTCTATAAACTTCCTCGTTTGTTACTCTATCTGTCCAACTAATCTTTAACATTCTCCTATAACACGAAGTTTCAAAAGCTTCTATTTTTTTCTTATCCACTTCTTTAATTGTCCAAGTCTCACTACCGTATAGTAGAACGCTCCATACGTACGACTTTAAGAACCTTTTTCTATTATCTAAACTAATACTATTAGCTATTAGTAAGTTTTTTTTTTTAAAAACATTTTTCTAGCTTGAGCTATTCTAGCTACTATATACCTTCTGCTACGTCCATCTTTTGTAATTATACTACCTAAATAGCAAAATTCATCTACCTCCTCTAACTCGGTATTACCTATTTTTAATTTTGGTTTAGAACTACGCTGTAACTCACTTGTCATTATCTTTGTCTTTACTGAGTTCATTCTCATACTATAGTTACTCCGTAGTATCTCATCTAAAATATATAAAAACTCTCCTAGCTCTTTTCTAGACTCTGCTATAATGGCTATATCATCTGCAAAACGTAACATGTCTATTTTCTGTCCCTGTACACTAATACCTATCTCTTTTCTCTCTCTAGCTAAGTTTAAAGCTTCCTCAATATAAACATTAAAAATCAAGGGAGACAGTATACAACCCTGTCTAACACCATTTCTTATCTTAGCTTCCTTTTCTATTTCATCAAATCTAATTACTACGCTTTGGTTTTTATATAAACTGTAAATAATTTTTCTATCCCTATGAGAGATTCCTATTTTTTGCAAAACCCTGAACATAACAATACAATTAACCCTATCAAATGCTTTTTCTAAATCTACAAACGCGAAATGAGTCTTTTATTTTTTGTAACCTTTTTTCGATAATTACCCTAATCATTAGTATCGGTTCTCTAGTCCGTCTGTCTTTACAAAAACCATATTGGTCTTCGCCTAAATAATTCTCAGTCAAAGCTTCTACTCTATTTTTAATTATTATTGTTAGTATTTTGGAAGCATGAGAAGTTAAACTAAACGTTCCAAAATTCTCACACCTATCAGCTCCTGACTTTTTTGGGATTGGGATAATAATATTTTTTTCGAAATCTGTGTCATATATTACTTTTACTAGTTCATATAATCTATCTAAAGTTTTCTGACTTGCATATTGTATTAATTCTGCGGGAATATCGTCTATCCCTGGCGCTTTATTTATTTTAAGATTCCGAACAGCTCTATCAAATTCCTCTCTTAATATTGAGAACCCTATTTCTACATCCTCTTCTTGGTCGTTTTCTAACTCATCCATATCGTCTCCCTTATATAAATCTTCTAAATATCTTTTCCATCTATCTGCTACCTAAACTTTATTTATTAGAAGCTCATTATTCTCGTCTCTAATACCATTATATTTTTTCCTATCTTCCCCAAAAAACTTTTTAACTGCCCTGTAAGCCCTGTCTGTCATACCTACTCTCAAATCATCTTGTATTCCCTTACAATTCTCCTCCATCCATTTATTTCTAGCTTTTCTACACTCATGTACTATCTTATTTCTAACTCTATTATATTTTTGCTTACTTTCACTATCCACTTCTCTGAAAGGTTTAAGCTTTCTTCTATTCTCTATTAAATCTAATATCTCCTTTGTTACCCACGGTTTTCTCGCTTCTATTTTTTTCTTACCTATAGTCTGTGTTGCTGTATCATGTACAGTCAGTTTTATTTCTTTCCATCTATTTTCTACGTTCCCTCCTACAGCTATCTCTTTACTCTTATTATCTAATACTTGTTTATATTCCTCTTTTACCCTACTATCATTAAGCTCACCTAGATCCCATCCCTCTCTTTTAACCTTTCTCAATTTTTTGAATTTTAGTTTACACTTCATTTTAACTAATATGATCGCTATCTATGTCAGCCCCTGGATAACTACGACAGTTTTTAACTTGGTTTCTAAATCTTTGTTTAACTAAAATATAATCTATTTGGTATCTAGCCCTATCACCTGGAGCTTTCCAGGTATATCTTCTCCTAACATGTTGTTCGAATAGGGTGTTTACAGTTACTAATCTATGTTCCTGGCAAAACTCAACTAATCTTTCTCCTCTATCATTTCGTCTGCCATACCCAAATTTTCCTACCATTTTTCCCTCACTACCTTCTCCCACTGACGCATTAAAATCGCCCATAACTATTAAATTCTCATCTCCTTTTACTTTTCTCACTATACTATTTATATCCTCGTATACCTTTTCTACTTCCTCCTCCTTGTACTGAGTTGTTGGCATGTAAACCTGAACTAAAACAGTGTCTGTGGGTTTTGTACTCAATCTAACCATAATTATTCTATCACTAAATTGTAAGTACTCTTTAACTTTATGCCCTAATCTTTACCTAACACTATTCCTACGCCTGCCTGTCCATTAGTTGAAGAAGTTGTAATTATTCTATAATTATCTTTCCAAAAGTCATTACTATCTGGCCATCTCACCTCACTAATACCTAAAATGTCCAGCTTTTCCTTTCTCATTTCGACTAATAAATTCGTTAACTTATCTACTCTAAGTAATGACCTTACATTCCAAGTCCCTATCACTAAATCGAACTGATGTTTTATATTCTTACGATGACGAGCCCCAAGTACCCCCTCCCGGAGATCCGAATGAGGGAGTATTTTACCTCCGGACAAGAATTTTACTTGTGAGCTCTCCATCATATGTATTTCGTGTTTTAGGCCACGCACACCTGGGAAATATTGTGGTAGGCTCCCATATCTTTCCACAACGCAGTTTTTAAAGATTTTAGCAAAAAGCCGTATCCGTCATGGCTTGTAAATTATTGAGAATCGCCCGAGACCAACCGACCCTCCTCCAATATCTTTTAGCCAGCAAGGCTGCTGCCCCTTGCTGAGCCTTTTAATCGCCTTTTACGATAAGCAGGCTTACTATAGTAGTATTCTTTATCCCCTACTATAGGGAATACACCAGTTTATAAAGAATGTATTCTCTATTGCTTGCAGTTTAACTTTTTCTGTGTTTTGTTTTTTTGTTCTAATTCTTTTTGTATCGTATTTTTGGGTGTATGCGGATGAAAATAGACGACCGAGTTTCGAAAATGCCCTCGTAGCAGCCAAAATATTGTTCCGCACAGAAGAAAGTATTCTTAAAAAATAATAAAAGGTCAATAGTTTGTCTGAGAAGAGCATTTTCAAAATTCAGCTTGTTTATTCTCATTGACACGCGCACAGCAAGTCGATACAAGAAACAGTTAGAACAATAAATTATACACAAAAGTTTACAGCACCCGCATGGAAGAAAATATTTCTGAAAAACTTGTCCAACATGCAAAAATACACACATACACCAAAATAAAACATTTTTCAAAAATTTAACCTGTTAATTTTTATCTACACACACCCAGGAACATAATCCAAAAGTATCAGAACAAAGAACAGTATACAAAAGAAGTTACAGTGCAAGCACAGAAGAAATAACAAATCAGCCTAGTAGAAAATGTTTTTCCTTAGTGTGCGCTTTTGTGTTTCGTCTTTTGTTCTAGTTCTTATTGTATGGTATTCTTGGATTTATATGTGGATAAAAATTGACAGGCTAAATTTTTGAAAATACCCACTTGGCAGCCACAATACTGTTCTTCATAGAAGAAAGCATTCTTAAAAACAATAAAAGGACAATATTTTGGCTGCCAAGGATAATTTCAAAAATTCACCATGTTCGATTTTCCCACTCACAGGAACACGATACATTAACCGTCAATGCATCACTGGCCGATCATTAGCTTAATTATGTTAATTAAGGTATGTTTTTTGAAACAACCGTGTTGTCAACCAACGGCAACGCATTGAAAACACATTAAATAAAACAAGAATGGATTACAATCCAACCTTATAGAAAAAGTAAAAAGTTGCAGTGCTGATCAACTTGAACGACAAAACCTCGATATAAATAACCTGTACATAATAAAGAAATAACCCTACAGAAAAAAAATGCGTGCAACAATTACAATATCCTAATTAGATACAAAATGGGAGTAGGTATATAAATAGTTATTTATTCTACAAAGATAAAAAGTACTAGATTTTAACTCTAGGTGTCTCTGTCTCCCGACGCAAAGCGGGGGAAGACAAAACACCGAGAGTTCAAATCTTACATTTTTGCCCGTGTATAGTACACTATTTTTTTCTGTGACAGACAAAACGATGATTTAATATTGAAAAAAATATTGCAATATAAAGGTTGTTTCAAATTGCGCGGTTTTTTAACAATAAATAAAACACATAATTTGCATTCATTTTCAAAAACTTTTTATTGGTAATTGAAGTATCACTAATGACATTTATATGCGAAAAATAATATCTGCCAAATGGCCTCCTCTTGCACACGTCAGCTCTTTTGTTAAATTTTTCAATGACATTTTGACATAATTGAGGCTCTATCTCGCCAATGACACCAATAATTTCATCTTTCAAAGCAGGAATCGATTGTAGATTGTTTTTATAAACCTGACTTTTCACATAACCTCAAAGAAAATAGTTTAATGGAGTCAAATCAAATGATCTTGGTCGCCAATTAACATCACCGTTTCTTGAGATTACACGTCCAGAAAATTTTTCGCTCAATAAAGCAATTGTTTCTTGTGCAGAGTGAGATGTAGCACCATCCTGTTGAAACCAATTATCCTCTAAGTCAATATTCATTAATTCAGGTCACAAAATTCGGTTATCATCCGACGATATCGATCACCATTAACAGTTACAGCTTCACCAGCAGCATGTTCAAAGAAGTAAGGTCCAATCACACCACCTAACCATAATGCACATCAAACAGTAACTCATTTAGAATGCATAAGTTTCTCATGAATAATTCATGGATTTTCCTCACCCCAGATATGGCAATTTTGTTTATTAACATAGCCACCAAGTTCAAAATGTGTCTCGTCGGAAAACATGATTTTTTGAGAAAAATCAGCCTGTTGTTCATTGATGAAACTGACCAATGAACGAAGTTTTAAATGATCTAATGGCTTTAGTGCCTGTGTTATTTGAACCTTATATACCTTGAAAGCTAAATCCTTGTGCAAAATATGCCATGTTATTGATCCACTAAGTCCAACTTGTTGTGAACGTCGTCTAATGGACATTTTAGGATCTTCAGCAACACTATCACAAACCAAATCAATATTTTCTTGTGAACGACCGCTACGACTGTATTTTTTACTTTTTTGATCTTCCACCGAACTGGTCCTTAAAATTTTTTAATAATTCGACCAATAGTGTTTTCAGCTGGACGATTATGTAAACCATAAAATTCACGAAGTTTTCTAAAAACACTTTTCACAGAACGCTGATTTTCATAAAATAATTCAACAATTTGAACGCGTTGTTGTATCGTGTACGAACCCATTTTTATAAATATCATACATCACACTTGTTAAATGTCACAATACCCAGACGAATTCAGTGCGCCATCTATATTTTACTTATTCTTAAAAAAACCCGCGCAATTTGAAACACCCGTTATTAGAGTCAAAAAATCAATCGATGTCAAATTTGAAGTTTCAAACAAGTAGGCTGTTGGACTTATAGGTACAGTAAAAGCAACGAGGCCTTACGTTTTGGGCGCAAGTAAAAGGCCCCAAACGTTGGGCGCAAGTAAAACAGTTTTAGCCTGATAGGTGAAGTGAAATCGACAGTCTTCCGACCAAACTAGGGATCTATTCCTCGAGTAGAGCTTATGAGAAGTGCTCATGGGTTTCACAACAAAAATATTATTTTGTATACTGACACTCAAATAAAAATAGGGGCTGCAAAAGGGGCGCCACCAAGTCCTAAAATTGATGAAGCACGGGATACCCTAAAGGAGAACTTGAAAATCCTCAGGGGGAAAAATCGCTTTTACTGCAAAACGCAGGATCTGAAAGAAAACAATGTTATTATAATAAGGAAGGACGCAAGAGATACACTCTTGCTACCTTATACAATAAAGAAAAAGAGTTATTAATACCTAAAATTTAAACATAAATAGCAAAAGGAAATTTATATATCAAGTTCTTGAAAGAGCTGTTTAGTACTCCTTTATTGTGTCACAGCCATTTATATAAAAGGGGACATATTTTCTTTTAACTTATTTATCTCTACCTTTCGACGCACTTGTCCAAAAACACAGTTGTTTAATTAAATCAAATGATGGTTCTTTAATTAAATTTGCCTTTTTCTGTTGTAAACTTTATATTCAAAAAATGTACAATAAACGTGGTTTAATCTTTTAGATTCAGATATTTGAATATGAAAATTTTGGTAATTTCTACTATGAATCAAAAAATGTTAACAATGAATTAAATATGATCGTAAAGTTTTTAAATACCCAAAATGCACAGATGTGTTTACCTTGGTTTACAAATATTTGTTATATATTCAATGCTAAATAAAGTAGTTCTCATAATTACTTTATGTATTACTGAACTTGAATGAAATACTTTTCCGGATTAAATAAGGAAATTGATAATTTTAATTATTTGCAGTAATTTCCAATGTAAGCAATAATTTATACTATAACAAAATCCAACGATAAAAGTTCTATCGACTTCCTCGTAAAACAAACAAAAAAAAACGCAACCATTTTAGTTTCAAATATTCACTTCGTTGTCAAGTTATTCATAACAGCTGTTGTCAGGTCATGTCCTTAAGCTAACGCTTACCTTAGTAACGGGTTAAATTTTGAAACTTCATTACAACAAATACCCTATTGAGACCACATGTGTTAGCTTGCGGTTCTTGGACAAACAAGTGACGTCAGCAAACTTCCCACATCTACATCTGACGAAAGCGTAAAATTAAGCTTCTTCTTTTGAACTAATGACGAATTAAAAACATAACGGCGTATTATACTGGACCATTATAAGAAACTATTTTCCATGAACTTGCTGTGCAATCCATCGAAATAAATTGAAGCAAAATAAATCCATCAAATAAATTATTCGAATAAAGCGATTAAACGAACTTTCGAATATGCATTATTTTCGACTCTCCTTTAACTTATCGTAAAGCAAGATTATCAAATGGTAAACTGAGAAATTAAACCGTGATATCTGAATTTGTAAATTCGTAACCTTTTAAACTATAAATTAGTGAGATTAAAAATTAACCTGTAGATTAGCGAGATTAAAAATGGTAATCCGGTGAGCTAGCAAGATTGAAAATTGATAAACGTGTAAGCGCTACATAAAAATCATTTAGTCCATCTTAATAATTATTTAACTTGCTTACCTTTATCAGAAACAAACAAAAGTCAAGTACATTCAGCACTTGATTACGCTGCCTCGTCTATGGCGACGCATAGATCGCTAGCCCGGACCATATTTAGACCCATTGGTCTTCTAACTGCAGCGAATGGTCGAGCCAAACTAATCCTTCCGTCGACGGAATGAGCACAAGGCACAAAAATCGTCTGACATTGGAAATGCAGTTCAAATGACCAACGTTTACGAATAGAGCTTATATTATTATTATGAATTAATATGTGACTCGTGATTGGGCTATACGGTACCGATCTGAACATTTATTAACATTGCGAAATTAATTGTTTATTTGAATAAACAATGCAGTGTATTTTGTAATTAAAATTATAGGATTGTATAAGCATCAAAAAAAGTTGTTACAACAGTTAGACTTGCGTTGCTGAGGAAACCTTTAAAGTAATCAAATATCTGTCAATTTAATTCTGCGAGTGGTTTCAAAAATTGCTTACTTAAGTAGTTTATATCTGTTGTTTTGAATATTCAGAAATCAAAAATGGACAGTGTCCGCTTCAAGTCCACACAGGTGTTGCGGTTACGCGACGAAGTTATGATACGATGTTATGTTACCCCGAATGTTACAAGTGTGGACCCGGTTTTAAATTAAATATTTTCGTGTTCTTACTTATTTGCACATACCCGGGAAAAAAGTACTCATTTTTTTCTCGGAGTAAAAAGTAAATTAATAAAAAGCGACATTTTAATACCTGTCAAGAAACATTATATGTCAATTTTTTTCCCATCACAGAAAAAATATATTTCTTATGCAAGTAACTATACACAAACGTAAATTGGAAAAGAGTGATAACCTATAGAGATCAGAGAATCCAACCAACTAGGTCTTGAAAAATATCCATTGTCAACTGTTATAAAAATCTTACTACCATAGTGTTTAAAGTATTATCACTGCACATATATGATGGAAAAGAAAAAAATAGTAGCTTAAACTTCTAAAACCCAAATGATCATTTCAAATCGAGTTAGTAATTAAACACGTTTAGCCAATAGAAGCCTCTCTAGCTGCTATCTTATTTGCCGGGCGTATCCTGTATCGATTCTAAGCTCGAATACTGCTATCTTTCCTAATTGACCGCGTCGACCGCAAGCACGTCCAAGTACTAGCGGATCAAGTTCTTATGTCCACTCAGTAATATTTGTTCAAGATGCGGGCACGGTTTTGTCAACTGGCCCAATAACTTCGCGAAATACATATTGGTGGATGGCTATTTCTCAACACCGGCACACCCCGCCACTTGAATAACTGAAGAACACCACCCAACCGTTGTACTCTTTTTCTGCGTAGGATCGTAGTCATTGGCGTTTAAGATCCTAACAGGGACACAATTCGTCACTTTGGTCAGAGCTTTCCCCACGAGCACGGCCTTACCGAGGGATTATTCACTAATCCGTTCAATAGTGCGCACAAAATGCTGCCAGACAGCACCATCTACGTGTTCTATCAACCACACTTTTTTCTGTCCTTCCAGGTACGACAATGTCGTCCGTCAAACAAACTCGCACAGACACGTTGTCTGCTTCGCGAAACAGCACTTCCTCATTTTCTACTCTCAAGATATCCTCTTTCATATCTATACGAAATCCATACTTCTTCAAGGTACCCATTCTTAAGATAACTCCTTCGGCAATATTCGCTATTCGTGCGTAATTGTCAAATATCATGCTTCCAACTCCGATTTGTATATCTAGCATTCCATGCGTTTGAATATTCTTACCAACCACGATTCGACGACACACTATCGCGGGTGACACTTTACCATTGTCGCGTACTACATCCGGATTAGTAATTGTTCTGGTGATTCCGATATCAAGCACGAACCTCAATCTTGTTGTCAAGGTAAATGCTGTCTGTATTCTTAGATCATGCAATTCTGACAATAGTCTATGGGGCAGAATCCGTGCAGGTTGATTTTTGCTCTTGTCAATACCCTTTAGTTTTCCAGCTTCTCTACTTTTTACTTGTGCAACTTACATTTGGACTATATATGCACAAACTTGGCACTGTTTCAGCATCTGAGTACCTTTCTTTTGGTTGATGTTCACAAAGTACACGGCGAATCACCTTCTCTATGTTTTCTTGGCCCTGTTCCTTTATGGATCACCTTACTTTGCCATTACTAAGGTGCGAAGCTTGTTTTGCCGCTTTTACATCCAAAGCATGAGTTAGCACATCATCTAGAGTCCCTGGTTGAGCCAACCGTAGTGCTTGCTAAATATCTCCGCCGCTCATCCCGTCAACAAGAGTTGTACTGTTTCCTGTTATAGAAAACTGTCCCGTGCTGTTGTGTTGGCTAGTTTCACCCAGCGAGCCATATCTGCTTTGAACTCTTACAAATTTTCGTTAATCTTTTGGTAACGGTTCTTCTTTTGGCGTGGCGTATTTGTTGCAGATGAGGTGTTGTACCTATTTCCAGCCCTGAAGTTAAGACCGCACAGCTTCTTTAGTCATAGTCTGGTATGGTCTGCAGAATATTTAAGGCCTCACCACATAACGCGACAATCAACGGATTGCCCTTTCACCATCGTTCCAGCCGTTAACTTTCGCGACAGCCTCGAATTACTTGAAATATGTCTGCCAAATGACTTATACACCAGCTGTGGGTGGTTTTACTCTGAACCTCGACGTCAATTCTCACTCTCTGACATTCTTAAATTCTGGAACGTGCTGTTGTATTACTGACAACAAGGGTTCTGGTATTTGCATTCTTCCATTTTACGCAAAGTCTTTAAAAATTTTCCGAAAATCTCGATTCCAGCCCATGCGAATCTTCTAGTAAGTCCTGTGAAAACCATGTTTCCATTCTAGGCTAATTGCGCTGTAAAATTTTCCAGTAAGTTCACTGCGTTATCGTTCAGTTTTTGCGCAAGGTTAACGGCAGTTTCTAGTAATTTTTCTTCTAATTTCGCCGACAGGCTTGCAGAGCTTTCGTCTTGTTTCTCTGCGTGTTCGCAAAACGAAAACTCTGAATAACAGCAGTTCATTATTTTCAAACTGGTTATATAAACCTTCTCAACACTAGCAGCTACAGTAAAATTTCTTAATGCTCGCACAATAATTTACTTTCAGCTGGTCGCTAACAGTACAATTATAATCTTCTTAAACTACGATTCTATCTTCTTAATTAATTTAATTTCGAAGCACTACAATTACTTCATACACAAAGCATTAAATACTATAGTTACTTTATATCGAATAGTAAAGTAATTTATATCGATAATACACAGTAACTTCTGTCACATATTTTAAAGCTGTAAATATATTGTAGTCAGAACTGACTTGCAATAACTAAGCCGCCAAATTTATATACATTTTTATTGTTCTGGAAGACTCTAGCACCTACAAGGATTATGCAAATCGCATTCTCGAGATTTACTACTAAAACTCTACATGTCTTCTCGAATACACCTATTGTAATTTTTAAATGCAAAGTCTTGTACATATTAATCAAAATTCATCCGAAAGTTATAACGCCGCGTGTGGCCGTCAATCTTTCTTTGTATTCAAACACTTCCTTACGTTCTAATGTAATCACAGATAGACCAAACGGCGCCACATTGTTTTATCTAAGTCTCCCATTCGCTTCCTAAAATACTCTGATCAAATTTGAGAATTGGTATTATGTTTCAAAACGAAAACGGGCGTGTCTCAGTAACTGTTGGTTAAAGTGGTGACCGACACCTTGTTACTTTAACAAGAAGTTTAAGGACTTGGAAGTTAGTAAAATAGATAAACTAGTTAACCAAAAGTTGAAAGATAACTGTCAGTTATGTTAACTAGATAAGCATTGATAAACCGGGCCCTAAGTAATTCGGCATTGATGTTTATAGAAAGTGATGTAGCTGACTTTGTAGATTACGAGACCTTAGTTGATAAATTCTCCAAGCAAGAAATAGTCCTATTTAGTTAAGTGTCTTTGTTTATATGGTTCTTAGAATTTATTAAATATATATTTATTCTGGTATATTATAGTAACGTAAAACCGTTTCTTTTGTAATATAATTATAAATATTGTTATTTATAAAACACAGGCATAACACTCTGCATGTAGTATATTGATATAACATCCATATGTTTAAAAAGGGACACGAGCCTCAAATTTCTGTTGCACCTTTCGGCTCGTCAGTCTTAAATCCGTCACTGACATCCATTTGATTTTCACTCAACGAACTCGCCAGCTATTTTCTTTTCGGGATATAAACTGGATTACATTGTAGGGCGCCAGCTGCTTAAATTGAAAGCTTTTAAATGATATCAATTATTCAAGTATGGTTTTGCATACAGTGACGTGAAATATTCGCAATATCTCCGGCATATTTTGTATAATTGACGGTATCCATCAACCACCATTCCTTTACCAAAAGGAAAATTTCCGGATATCACTTATTCAATACTTTCAAAAATGCTGCAATATTTTTGATGTTTGGCTAAAATTGAATAGCAAATCGCATTACGGCGAAAAGCGGTTTTGTGTAATCGTGTTAAATAACTGGTATTTTCAATTTAATTCTAGTACTAGGAAATTGTATACGTTTAATTGTGGAAGGTTGCGTGTAGTATTCGGAGCTTAAGTAATTTTAGTTGTATAGATACATGTTTCAACAGCCAAATGACTTGAAATATAATTAAACTACCATTTGTAATTTGCACTTGATGCATACAATTTTCCGATTAACTACATAAGACAACCCCTTCGTGCAATTTTGTGATATATTTTAAAATTTGTAAAGATATAATATAGAGCTTGTGCCTTGCACACTTTTTCTCTTATAAAATTCCCGTTACGCTTATAATTGTAGAAATAAACTATAACGCTGACGAACATTTGATTTTTAACGCTATTTTATAAAATAACGACAGCGAATCACAAAATTAGACACTAAACTTCTCCAACTTGGAAGTGAAAATAACAATACTAACAGAGAGCGTATTTTTTACGGGCTATATAAAAAAGTAAAGTTGATTATGATTTCTTCGAAACGAAACATTCAATAGAAAATTTGTAAATGCTGTGTTGTACATCATTGCGATATTTCGGATATTTTCGAATATCTTCGAAAGTAAGCGAAATTTTGGGATTTTCCCAACAGCATATTATTCGCCTCCACATTGCACAACGTTTTTGTAATTTAACCGTCTTTGTAACTTTTACGGTTTCCGAGATCCCCATGCTGTTTATCCTTATCTTGGGCACGTATATGTGTGTGTATATGTGTGCGATTATTAAAATTATAGCATAACTGCAATAATGTATCGTAATATAAATGGTAATTACAGAAAGGGTTGAATAATTATATTCGAGACGTCAGATATTCCTATTGGTTCGCCATAGAATATTGACGACATACCTAAGAAAATGACCAGACGCTCATGCAGTGCAATAATTTCAATTGTAGGATCCATGAATAGGTAATTAAACTCGCGGAGATTGACTTCATATATATTAGGAGGCGAAGGTGTTGTACCATAGTCGGCCACAAACACCTACTCTCGCTGGCATTTTCAAAATTTAGTGTCACATTTCTTCGATCTGTACATCCAACACTGCTAAAATGTTCATTTTACCTATATTGAAACCTTTGTATATCCAAAATATAATACATTCTTGACTATTGTTATAAAATAATACCACATTTCAACGCTGATGTAAAATAGGCTTGACAACCTAGTTTCTTCTATTTTTCGGGTGAAAGAATGTGCATAATTAGAGATATAAACTTCCTACTCTAAAAGTAATTATATGATGTATGTTTAAGGCTATTTAAATAAAATACTTTACAACAATACATACAAGTACACAATTATGTTAAACAGTACAAATGCTGGTATCATTTTAAACCACAGCATACTTAACACTATTTTTCGTTACAGTTATAAAACAAAAATACGACGTCCAAGTTTACGATGGTTATGTGATCATTGGAAACACTTAAAATAATAAAAGTACAATATTTTGGTTGCCAAGGGCACCGTCAAAAATTCAGCCTATTCATTTTCATCTACACACGCACAGGAACACTACATAAAGGGTTAGTACAATGAACAATACACAAAAAAGTTACAGCGCCCGCTCTGAAAATATTCTGAATTATATTATAAGTAGATGTAGTTCCACAGCTTTCGGACCATTCACTGTCTAACGCACATTACCTGCTTACAGCTCACCGACCGCTAATGGTAGTCTCCGGGTAAGAATTATTATTTGCTACGTTCCATTGTTATCTATTTTTCTCTCCAAGCTGGTGTTGCAAAAGAAAAATAGCGTGTTTTCAGTCTAAACTCGGGGAGCGGCTCCGTGGCGTACTGGTGTGTGTGACTACTACGCCCAAGGTCCCGGGTCCGAATACCGACACGGTCCGCTTGAAAAATGTTAGGCTAACATTTTTTACAAAAATACACCCTCGTTCGGATGAGAGGTAAAATGGAGGTTCCGTGTGTGAATGTTGTCACGCACGGTAAAGATCCCTACCCTGCTTGGAACAGCAAGGGTTCGGCAAAAGTACAAATTTTCCCGTTAAAAAAAAACTCGCTTCCTGGCCAATGTAGTACCTTCGGGTGGAGCATTGGAAAATCACATATAAGGTCTAAACTCGGGGTCTATTCCTGCAGAGGCACGAGATGGTCGGAGTACTATCTGAGACTAAATCTGTCTTTGAATAAACTAGGGCGCCACTGCGTCAATAAAGCTAACACAAAAATTCATCCTAAAGATAAACGCAGATAAACTTTAAGGGGATATATCTACTTGAATTTAGAAATGAAGTAACATAATTTCTTTAGTTATTTTTATCTCAATCAAAAAGGAGAGTTTACTTATTCCATTTATTGAGCTGTTGGAAATAAAACGATTGTGAGTTTTGACTACTATCTTATAAAATTAGTTTCTTTTCATCTATGTACAAAAAAAAATTAAAAAGGTTACAGTGTAAATGCTACAGCACAAAAGTGAATGCTGATGAAAAACGTTAAGTAGGCAAAAATCACACTTATTAACAGGTTAGACCTGTCATAAAAAGATTATTCAAAATCTCACTACATTCTTTATAATGCTGTAATCACAGATCTTGGATATAGTTCACAAAAGTTTCTTTATTCTATACTTTAGTCTTTCTAAGGTTTTCACTGAATTATTTCTATATCATAAATTATTTCAATACAAAAGTTGCTTAGTAAAATAAGTGTCATCTGTTTCAAACAAACATGGAAAACTTGACTCTAATCACAAGACATGCTGTTTTGAGGTGTCGTTCTTAACAAACATTTAACAAAAGAATATGACGACAAAAAATTGCCAATTCATCTAAACTATATCAAGTAAAAATACGATTTGTTTCAACAAGATATCATTCAAATTTGTAAATCAAAAATATTGTTAATTTCGTATATCCTAACTAATTACTTTCACTTTAACTAACTCGGCTCCTCAAACAAAACGTTCATCACCTATGTGTTGATTCCTCTTGACCACAAAAAAAGAATTGTATTCACCAAAGCTTCACGGTATTAAGTAATAACAATAAAATACAGAACACCTGTCAACAAAGCATCTAGAGCCCGCCATCTTTTCCTAAGAACCAGGAAAGTTTGGTTAGTAAAACTAAGATTTACATCTTGAGTTACGATGATTGGTATTGAAATGAAAATCTGTGTTATTTTTTTAATTCATAAATTATAAATCTTAAGCTGCTTGTTAAAAAATTGAAACTTTCTTTAGTTATAGTCACAACGCCATATTTTAAATAACAAACCGTTTTATAAATACTTAATCTTAGTTAGAACTACGTTCTAACAAAGCTCTGTGCTATGGCCCCAGCACCAAGCTAAGTGCAATTGCCTCGAATGAAGCTTTCTTCTACTCATGATGACCCCAAAAACTCACTACTTTTTTTAAAAAAATGTATCTAGTAACTACACACAGCACTAAGTGTACCACGTATTTGCCTAAAACTAAAGTGTTACACCATTAACCGCCAATGCTCCACTGACCGCTCATTAGCTTAATTATGTTAATTAAGGTATGTTTTTCGAAACAACCGAGCTGTCAACCAACGGCAACGCATTAAAAACACCTTAAATAAAACCAGAGTGGATTACAACCTGACTTTATAGAAAAAGTAAAAAAGTTGACGTGCTGATCAACTTGAACGACAAACCCTCAATATAAATAACTTATATATATATACATATATATATATATATACATATATATATATATATACATATATAGTGTAGTGTCAGAGGGAGCTACAATGGTTCTAAGGGTTGTTTAGTAGATGGTAGTGTATGCCAAATAAAATGTTTCATATATCAGATCCCATAATTTAAAAATGTATGTTTGCCGTACTTTACATATGCTAAAGTATTTAACATGTTAGTTGAAATGTAAGTGCCAAGAGGTAAATTATAATGACTTGATGACGTGATAAAATACACAGTGCTCAAGGTTTTATACTGAGTTATAATTTAATAGGCCATTGAACGTACATTTGCCATCCGAAAACCGGATGCGTCTATGGATGTCCACTATCAACCACGCAGATCCAGGTTCATGTGTGAATTATTTTGGCCTTTGTTTAAATAGAATCAACTTTTGGACAAATATGTAATCGCAAAATTATAAGTAATAGCAGTGTCAAATGTGATTGAAGGATTGTAAAATATTTAGGACCAATGATAGAATATTATGTGTAAACTAGGAAAGTGAAAAAGGACATAATTTATGGTATGTGTGACACAAACTCAGTGTTAAAATGTTATTGGATGGTTTTAGTTTATGTAATTTGTAATGTAGTAGGCAAGAAATGTTGTAATTACCACCTTGGAAAGTAAACAAGGGGAGTCTATTTTGAATATTTTTGGTGTAAAGACGTATTTTATATAACTGCGCTAAATTGTGTAAAGATTTTGGAAGATTAATAAACGTGTTTGAATTATAATAGTTTGATTATTAAAGAAGAGTAAAGAGCAGCATCAGTGCATTAATAAGTAATAGCGACGACAAGAAAGGGTAAAGATTTGTATTAGTGCGACGGCGAAGCGACGGATAGTAAGGTAGATTTGGAACGATATTGGTAAAGGCAGAAGGCATCGAATAGGAATTGTAAGAAGGAAGGATATTTGGAGTGATTTGGATACGGATTTATATGTAGCGGGGCATTGAGTGGTTTTAAACAGGAACGAAGATTGATTTGGATATGGATGTATATGTAGCGGGGCATTGAGTGGTTTTGAACAGGACGAAGATAGATTTGGATTGAGTGCGGATTAAAGGCGGACGTATTAATTTGGAACAAGAGGAGCAAAATTAGGAGACCACGTAAGAGCAGCAATTGGAAGTGTAAGAGTCAACGAAGAAACTACGACGGAAGAATTAGCGCAGGGGAAGTAAAATAAACGGGTATTCTAAATTCTAAAATTCGGGTCATTTATTTCAGATTTGGGAGCAACAAAATTAAAGAAAGATACCTGGAGGCGAGACGGCAAATTCAAAGGGATAGTGCAACCTTGTAAAGGCGCATACGGCGACGAGGATTTTGAGCCAGCAGTAAGAGAAGCCAGTAACAAAGTATAATCCAGGTGAGTGCTGTGAAATATCTTATAACGTCAAAAGTCATAAACTTTGTGGTATTAATTAATTTGGCACAAGGCAACGTTGATCATAAAAAAATTTGGCATATACAAAACTAAATTCTAAAATAAGTACTAAAACAAAAGAGAGTGCAGTTTGGTTGGGCATTGCACATCTACTTACCACTGAACCCACGGTAAGTAGGTGAATACCCTGAGAAGAAAGAGTTCATATAGTCGAGGCATCTTCAAACCAATTTTGATTAAATCACCAACCAAACGTTGAAAAGGTACTTGGCGTGCAATAGGTATATGCACACCATATAAAAAGCATTGAAATTTATAAGAAAAGGCGCGAAAAAGAGTGGGGTGCTGCATAAGAATATATATATATATATATATATATATATATATATATATATACATATATATCACCACACTTTTTTCTATCGTTCCAGGTACAACAATATCGTCCGTCAAACAAACTCGCACAGACACGTTGTCTGCTTCGCGAAACAGCACTTCCTCATTTCCTACTCTCAAGATATCCTCTTTCATATCTACATGAAATCCATACCTCTTTAAGATACCCATTCTCAAGATAACTTCTTCGGCAATGTTCGCTATACGTACCTGATTGTCAAATATTGTGCTTCAAACTCCGATTTGTATATCTACCATTCCATGCGTTTGAATATTCTCAAAGCCACGGTTCGACGACGCACCGTTGCGGATGACACTTTACCACTGTCGCGCACTACATCCGGATTAGCAAGTGTTCTAGTGATCCGATATCAAGCACGAACCTAACAATCTTGCCGTCAAGGTGCCCATCTAAGTAAATGCAATGCTGACAATAGTCTATTGGGCAGAATCCATGCAGGATAATTTTTGCTCCCTCTTGTCGATACCCTTTAGTTTTCCGGTTTCTCTACTTTCTTTTTCGGCAATTTACATTTGGACTATATATGCTCAAACTTGCCACTGTTTTAGCATCTGAGTACCTTTCTGATGTTCACGAAGTACACGGCGAATCGGCTCCTCTGTTTTCTTGGCCCTGCTCTTTTAGAGACCATCTTACTTTACCACTACTACGGTGCGAAGCTTGTTTTGCCGCTATTACATTCAAAGCATGAGCTAGCACATCATGTAGGGTCTCTGCTTGAGCCAGCCGTAATACTTGCTGGATATCTTTGTCGCGCATCCCGTCAACAAGAGTCTGTACTGCCAGCTGTTATAGAAAACTATGCCGTGCTGTTGGATTGACTAGTTTCACCAAGCGAGCCATATCTGCTTTGAATTCTTGCACATTTTTGTTAATCTTTTGGTAATGGTTCTTCTTTTCGGTGTGGCGTATTTGTTGCAGATGAGGTGCCGTACCTTGTTTCCAGCCCTGAAGATAAGACCTCGCAGTTTCTTTGGTGATAGTCTGCTATGGTCTGCAGAATATTTAAGGTCTCACCTCGTAACGCAACAATCAACGCGATTGCCCTTGCACCATCGTTCCAGCCGTTAGCTTTCACGACAGCCTCGAATTACTTGAAATATGTCTGCCAAATGATTTTTACATCAGCTGTGGGTGGTGTTACTCTGAACCTCGACGTCAATTCTCACTCTCTGACATTTTTAAATTCTAGAACGTGCTGTTGTATTACTGACAGTGAGGGTTCTGGTACTTGCATTTTTGCATTTTACGCAAAGTTTTTAAAAATTTTCCGAAAATCTCGATTCCAGCTCATGCGAATTTTCTCGTATGTACCTTGAAAGCTGGTTTTCATTATGAGCTAATTGCGCTGTAAAATTTTACAGTACATTTACTACGGTCCCGTTTAGTTTCTCCGCAAGGGTAACGGCAGTTTCCAGTAATCTTGCTTCTAATTTTGCCGACAGGCTTGCAAAGTTTTGTTCTTGTTTCTTTGTGCTTTAGTTTAATTTTTCCATGAGTTCCACAGAGTTATCACCTAAGCTCTCCGCAACGTTTAACTTGATGTCCTTCCAAAAAGACAAAATTTCAATGTACACTTCAAGTTTTTGACTGCTTGTGGAAGGCATGCAAATAGAAACGGTTCAAAGGTCTTTAGATCCCAGTACTTGAAACCAGTATAACGAAAACTCTGCAATAACAACTGCTCTTTATTTTAAAACAGCTTATATAAGCCTTTTCAACACTCGCAACTACAGTAAAATTTCTAAATGCTTGCACAATAATTTATTTTCAGCTGATCGCTAACGGTACAATTATAATCTTCTTAAACTACGATTCTATCTTATTAATTAATTTAATTTCGAAATACTACAGTTACTTCATACACAAAGTATTAATTACTATAACTAATTTATATCGAATAGAGTAATTTATATCAACAGAAAAGTAATTTATATCGATAATACACAATAACGTCTGTCACATATTTTAAAGCTGTAAATATATCGTAATCAAATCTCGATCAGAACTGACTTGCAATAATGAGCCCCCAAATTTATATACATTTTTATTGTTCTGGAAGGCTCTAGCACCTACAAGGATTATGAAAATCACACTCTGGAGATTTCCTACTAAAACTCTAAATGTCTTCTCGAATTTAGGTATTATAATCTTTAAATGCAAAATGTTGTACATGCCAATTAAATTCATCCGAAAGTTGTAACGATGCGGATGGCCGTCAATCATTCTTTGTATACAAACGTTTCGTTACGTTCTACTGTAATCACAGGTATACCAAGCGGCGCCACATTGTATTATCTATGTCTCCCATTCTCTTCCTAAAATACTCTGACCAAATTTGAGATTGTTTCAAAACGAAAACGAACGTGTCTCAGTAACTGTTAGTTAAAGTGGTGATCGACACAAGAAGTTTAAGGACTTAACTAGAAGTTAATAAAATGGATAAACTAGTTAACCAAAGGTTGAAAGATAATTGTCAGTTATGTTAACTACACAAGCATCGATAAACCGGGCCTTAAGTAATTTAGCATTGATGTTTATAGAAATTGATGTAGCTGATTTAGTACATTACGAAACCTTAGTTGATAAATTCTCTAAAACTAAAGCAAGAAAGATTCTTATTTAGTTAAGAGTCTTTGTTTGAATGGTTCTTAGAATTTATTGAATATATATTTATTCTAGTATATTATAGTAACGTAAAAACGTTTCTTTTGTATAATTATAAATATTGTTATTTATAAAACACAGACATAGCACTCTGCATGTAGTATATTGATATAATTTCCATATCCGTTTAAAAAGGGACTTGAGCCTCAAATTTCTGTTGCACCTTTGGGCTCGTCAATCTTAAATCCGTCACTGACATCAATTTGATTTTCACTCAACGAACTTGCCAGCTATTTTCTTTTTGGGATATAAACTGGATTACATTGTAGGGCGCCAGCTGCTTAAATTGAAAGCTTTTAAATGATATCAATTATTCAAGTATGGTTTTGCATACAGTGACGTGAAATATTCGCAATATCTCCGGCATATTTTGTGTAATTGACGGTATCCATCAACCACCATTCCTTTACCAAAAGGAAAATTTCCGGATATCACTTATTCAATACTTTCAGAAATGCTGCAATATTTTTGATGTTTGGCTAAAATTGAATAGCAAATCGCATTACGGCGAAAAGCGGTTTTGTGTAATCGTGTTAAATAACTGGTATTTTCAATTTAATTCTAGTACTAGGAAATTGTATACGTTTAATTGTGGAAGGTTGCGTGTAGTATTCGGAGCTTAAGTAATTTTAGTTGTATAGATACACGTTACAACAGCCAAACGACTTGAAATATAATTAAACCACCATTTGTAACTTGCACTTGATGCATACAATTTTTCCATTAACTACATAAGACAACCCATTCCGGTATTTTAATTTTGTGATATATTTTAAAATTTGTAAAGATATAATATAGAGCTTGTAGCTTGAACACTTCTTCCCTTATAAAATTCCCGTTACGCTTATAATTGTAGAAATAAACTATAACGTTGACGAACATTTGATTTTTAACTCTATTTTATAAAGTAACGACAGCCAATCACAAAATTCGACACTAAACTTCTCCAATATGGAAGTGAAAATAACGATACTAATAGAAGGCGTATTTTTCTACGGGTCATATAAAAAAATAAAGTTGATGATGGTTTCTGCGAAACGAAACGTTATATAGAAAATTTGTAAACGCGGTCTTGTACATCTAAGGTAGTGGCAAAGACAAAGTGTCTTTTGTTTTTTTATACCTTGCTACGTACCTAGACGTAGCCGAAAGAAACGTAAATACCAGGCTAACTACCACCGCGGAGAGTGGGGGGGTTCCACCTACATACCAAAGAAAAACAAAAAAAGCACGTCGCCCACGATTATGTATTAACAAATAAAAATAAATAAAGGATTCTGTGCAAACAAGCAAAAGAAAAATAAATTAAGCGTTACTCTTTTACAGCCAACGGACAATTTAGAAATTTACCAACAAAGTGAGCATCTCGTATTTTAAACAAAATAAAACTAATCAGTAGAAAATAAACATGTGATAGCTTTTGTCAAGCGTTTTTAAAATTGCAAATAATACTTTTTGTAAAATAAACTAAGCAGTTGAAACAAATTAACGTGTGAGAGGTTTTGTCAAACATTCTTTTAAATTGTACATAATACCGTTTGTAAAATAAACTAACCAGTAGAAAAGAATAAGCCTGTGGGAACTTTTGTCAAACATTTTTAACAATGGTACATCCCACCTGTAGAGCGATAATATCGATTCGCAGCAACAAACAATAGTTCTACCGTGTCACGTTTCTTATTACGTAACTACACCAAACGCTGAACAAATTAAAACAAGTTGTATACCTGTATGCGTCGGGATACTTAACCTGCACTCCAAAAGGAGTGAATCAGCACGGCATCAACACGGTCGTCAGGATTTATTTACTCTGTCACCATAACGGCACTAGCGATCTACAGGCAACGGTAGTTAATCTGTGGCAAAGAACAGTTGGGCCTACATAAAAAAAACCAATCTGGCCTCCAGCTAAAAGCTAAAAAGAGTATCTGATTAGGATGGGTAAGCGCAGAAAAACACCGACACACGCAAGATACCTCCTACTTGTCGAACAAAAACGTGCATCGCTCTTGAAGTACTGAGACGAGTTATGTAAAAAATATTTCAACGCACAAGCTACAGAATCAGTTTAAAAATTGGTTCCAATAACACGAATTCGAACTGCAATCCTCGCGTTATCAAAGCGCGATTAGCAAACTGGAAACACGCTATCAAATAATAGTAGGATCCATTATTGCAACAAGTTTTTAAATGGAAAATACCAGAGAAAGCAATTGTACGTTATCGGAATGTTTAACAAATTAACGGATACCTAAAACAGGGCATTGACTATTTAATTTATCGAATAAATTTTCGTTTTAAAAGCAAAATGGATTTGAGTTAAAATTATGTTAAAGCGGGCTTATTCTGAACAGGTACACTATATAGGGTATTGTTAGAGAATTTAAGAGTAGAAATGGAATTTATTCGAGCGGCTAATGACTTAACCGAGAGAAAAAAGGGTATTTAATTTATGTTGAAAAATAAACGTAACAAATCCCCCCTCCCAGCAAAATTAACAGGTCGGGGTAGGAAAGCCAAAATCCAAGAATGGGCAGGACCCAAAAAACCCCAAAAAACGAATAAGAAAAAAAATCGCTTCAAACTAAAAGAAAATTCGTTACGGAAGCAACAAAAACACAGAAAAAAAAGAAACCTCCAAAATAACAACAAGACCGACCACAACAGATTCTGGATAGAAAAAAAAACAAAAAGACACCAACCAAAATCCGGCTTGAAGGCCCAATAATAGAAAGAGAAAAAAAGGATGGGAAGATGGATAATAAGCAATCAAGGAAGACTAAGATGGTACAGCCTCAGCACTGCGGGGTCGTCAAAAGACGGATGTTTCTCAAAAAAACAGTTAAGTTATCAACCTCAAAAGAAGAAAAGAATGGAGGAGGAAAACCAACAGGCAGGTCGTACCGTGGGACTATTCTATTCCCAGACCCACACGGGGTCAGAAAAGCAAAAAAAAAGAAAGAAAACCTAGCAAAACAGGGAAGTAAAACGAAATCGTAGTGTTAAAAAATCAAGTCCGAAGGAGAGCAACATCGGTATAAGAATCTGGGGCGCGAGAACTAAATATTGGGTTTAAGGCGTTTACGCCGCCAGAAGGAAAACGAAACGAGATCAAGGACATTAGGACTTTGTCGACATGCATCTTCTGGTTCGGATGGAGCATAGAATAATGTCTGCTTCTGTTGGTCAGTTTCCTGCCACAAAGGAACAGCAGGGGGTGTAAGAGTTGTAGCACGAGGATGAGAAAGTGGTGGCGAGGGTGGAGATAGTACTGGTTGTTGTAATTTATGGAACTCAGAACACGTAATGGAAGAAGGTTGTTTGTTTTTAGAATTGGTGGTAAGAAAGTGAACGGTAGAAAAGGAAAAAGTATGATCTGTACGAGAATCAACTTCATGAAAAGAAACACAAGCAGAGTACACTCTAGTTACGTTAACTAGAGGGACAGACGTAAATAAAATTTCAACGAAGTTAGATAGATGACTAGTAGTATCACAGTTAGGAAAGAAAACCGCATTGGCTGTAGGAACATCACCATAGGAAAAGGCGCAGAATACGATAACACTTCAATTATATTACATAATGGAACAGAATCAGGCAGAAGTTCATCATTACATGTGATTTTCCAATGCTCCACCCGAAGGTACTACATTGGCCAGGAAGCGAGTTTTTTTTTACCTGGAAAATTTTGAATTTTGCCGGATCCTTGCTGTTCCAAGCAAGGTAGGGATCTTTAACGTGCGTGACAACACTCACACACGGGACCTCCATTTTACCTCTCATCCGAACGAGGGTGTATTTTTGCGAAAAATGCTCGCCTAACATTTTTCAAGCGGACCGTGTCGGGATTCGAACCCGGGACCTTGGGCGTAGTAGTCACACACACACCACTACGCCACGGAGCCGCCTGCAGAAGTTCATCAACGTTACAAGAACAAACAGTATTGGGTAGAACTTTGCCAATGTTAGATAAAGGAGTAGAATGAAGTTTATCAACATGAAAGAAAGGAGCAGCACCAGACAGAATTTCATCCACCTTACAAGAACAAACAGTATCAGGAAGAACTTCATCCCCAATGGATGAGAAAGCAGATTCAAGTTGACCTTCGTCAACATTAGATAACAGGACATCAGATAGGATTTCACTGACCTTAACTAGAAGAACAAAAGCAAGTAGCATTTTGTCAGCATGAGAAAAATGAGTAAGAGTAGGTATCGTTTCATCAACGTCCAATAAAGGCATAGAATCAGGTAAGACTTCATTACTGTTAAACAACAGAGTTGGAACAGACAAAACTTCAGCCACATTAAGAACTGATTCCTTAACAATAGTAGGTAACGAAACAGAATCAGGTAAAACTTTTACGATGACAGCAACAGACATCACAGCTACGGGTTCCCCAATTTCAATAGGACCTTCTCTATCCGTCTTAGAAATTATCTTCACTTCAGCTACGGTTGTGATTGTCGGCACGACAGAAATTTCTTAAGTAGAAGCATTTAAAAAAGCAGGAACAGGTAAAATTTTGACAAAAACGGGAAAACCCATTAAAGATACAGGTTCATGGACTTCAAGAGGACCTTCGCAGACTGAATTAGAAGTTATCGTCACTTCAGCGACATTTGCGTTTGCAGACAAGACAGGGATTTCTTGGGTAGAATCGTTTAAGAACGCGGGAACTAACTCTTGAGAAGCTACCTGCAAGTCACTAATTCGAAGTATGGGATGCAATGGTGGTGAAGGCACAGTCTGGGGTAAGACTGAATAAGTAGGGCGAGCAGAAGGAGGAGTAGAATAGGATGTAGAACTAGAGACAGAGGAAATTTTGTTCGAAGCTGTATTTGCCGAAGAAGGGTAGGTTTTGATAATAGTAGCAGAATGACCTGGATGAGGGACAGAAGAAAACGTTAAGTGAGAAGCAGAGGAAATTAGGCAGCTAGAGGTGAGGACAGTATTTGAAGTATGATTTGAAGACCTATTAGTAGTAGGATGACAGTGTAGACAGTTGCGGCGAGAAACTCCCTTATATCCGCAACTATAACAATGGAGTACTTTAAGACGAGTGCAATGTGTCGAAACATGACCAGGTTTATCGCAATTAAAGAATACGACCTGACGAGTAGAAGTAGACCAAGGAGGATGAACAGTAGAACGTACGGAAAAAGTATCGTATCTATCCGTAGGCGTATGAGAAATCTTAACAATTCGGTCATGTGAAGTAAAAGTCTTTTCGTCAATAGTAACACACTTATAAGCAAAATCCGGGGGTTCAAAATGTGGAATCAGTAAATTAGACAACGACTTCCAGTCAGAAAACCTATGGCGGTAACCACAATACCAAAGCAACGCTTTAGCCTCGAACAAGTTCACTGCAGACTCAAATTACTGCAATTCTGGCACATGCTAAATTCGTCGGAGTTCTTCGACCCGTCCCAAAAAATCATGTACGGTAAGAGTGTTTGGGATACCAGAAAATTCCAAATTCCACTCCCACACAGGAAGACCTTGATGGGAAGCCGAAAAAGAAGTCATTTTAAATACAAACAAGAAACAAATTGGTAGAAAGTAACTAAATAAAGGCTAACCGTAACTCGATAGAAGCCAAAAGAAAATTATTGCAAATACAGGGCAATCAAAAACTTATCCGACGGATAAACTTTAGGAACACCAATAGAAACAAAACAACAAAATACAAATTAGAATAGGGCAGTAGAATAAAAGAAATTTTGGAGAAAGAAACCAACTCTAGACTTGACAGGGAGAACAAAATGTACCGAGAGGAAAAGAAGAAAAAAAAAATCTTGGGCACCAGCGTTTTCAATGGACTAGGATTATTGGCAAAAACACAAGTCCAATAATCTGAATTGAACTAACCAAGGACATTTAACAATCACGGAAAAGAACAAAATCAAAATTCAGAAAGATCGAAACCACACAAGAAATAAAGAAAACCGATCCTCAAATGACGAACATCAAAAAACCGAAAGAAAAAGAAAAAATTAACAATAGGTCGAACGTAAAGGAAGAAAAAACAAGTAGCATCAGGTCGAGAAATGCGGGTAATGTAGGAACTTAGGAACTAACAACAAAAAAACCGGAGCAAAAATTAACTAAAACAAACACGGAACAGAAATTAATCAAAACCAAATCGAAGTAACCATTAACTAAAACAAAATCCGGGCAAAAGATACAAGAAACAAAATCGGAGCCCCACGCCAGGCCGTCAGAATTTATGCTACGCACGTAGATGTAGCCGAAAGAAACGTAAATATCAGGCTAAGAGTAGGGGGATTCACCTACATACCAAAATAAAACAAAAAAAAACGTTGCCCACGATTATCTATTAACAATAAGGATAAATAAAGGATTCTGTACAAACAAGCAAAAGAAATAAATTAAGCGTTACTATTTCAAAGCAAACAATTATGTGATACGAACAATTTAGTACTTTAGATACGAAGTGCGCATCTCGTATTTTACATGAAATAAAACTAATCAGTAGAAAATAAATAGGTGAGAGCTTTTGTCAAGCGTTTTTAAAATTGCACATAATACCTTTTGTAAAATAAACTAATCAGTAGAAAGGAATTAATGTGTAAGAGCTTTTATCAAATACTCCTTTAAATTGTACACAATACCGTTTGTAAAATAAATTAATCAGTAGAAAAGAATAAGTGTGTGGGATAATACCGATTTGCAGTAACAAACAATAGCCCTACCGTGTCACTTTCTTATCACGTAACTAGACCAAACGTTGATAAGGAATATACCCTTGATATACACAAAAGAGAACAAGTTGTATACCTGTATGTGTCGGGATACTTAACTTGCACGTCATCGGGAGTGAATCCGCACCGCGTCGCCACGGTCGTCGGGATCTATTTACCCTGTTACCATAACAGCACTAGCAATCTACAGGCAACGGTAGTTGATCTGTGACAAAGAACAGTTGCGCCTACATAAAAAAACCAATTTGGCCTTCAGCTAAGAGCTAAAAAGAGAATCTGATTAGGTTATCAAAGCGCGATTAGTAAACTAGAAAGCAAGCTATCAAATACTAGTAGGATCCATTAATTTTACAAGTCTTTAAATGGGAAACACAAGAGAAAGCAATTATACGTTATCGGAATGCTTAACAAATTAACGGATACCTAAAACAAGGTATTAACTATTTAATTTAGCGAACGAATTTTCGTTTTAAAAGTAAAATAGATTTGAGTTAAAATTATATTAAAGCGGGCTTATTCTGAACAGATACACTATATAGGGTATTGTTGGAAAATTTAAGAATAGAAATGGAATTATTCGAGCGGGTAAAGACAACCAGGGGAAAAAAGGGTATTTAATTTATGTTGAAAAATAAACGTAAGAACCTTTTCAAATAACATAAAAAAATAAAAACAAGACTGCGAAATTTCGGATATTTTCGAATATCTCCGAAAGTTAGCCGAATTTTGGGATTTTCCCAACAGCATATTATTCACCTCCACATTGCACAACGTTTTTGTAATTTAAACGTCTTTGTAACTTTTACGGTCCAAGATTCCCTTGCTGTTTATCCTTATCTTGGGCACGTATATATGTGTGTATGTGTGCGATTATTAAAATTGTAGCATAACTGCGATAATGTCACGTATTATAAATGGTAAATACAGAAAGGGTTGAATAATTATATTCAAGAGGTCAGATTTTCTTATTGGTTCACCGTAGAATATGGACAACATTCACTAACAAAGTGACCAGACGTTCACGTAGTTAAATAAATTTAATTGTAGGATTTATGAATAGGTAATTAAACCCGTAGAGATTGACTCCAGGTATATTAAGAGGTGGAGGTGGTGTGCCATAGTCGGCCAAAAACACCTACTCTCGCTTATGTTTCCAATGGAATCTTCAAAATTTAGTGTCACATTTCTTCGATCTGTACATCCAACACTGCCAAAATGTTCATTTTACCTATATTGAAACCTTTGTATCTCCAAAATATAATACACGTTGCAATACATTCTTGACTATTATAAAATAATACCACACATTTCAACGCTGATGTAGAAAAAGTATGACAACGTAGTTTCTTCTATTTTTCGTGTGAAAGAATGTTCATAGTTAGAGATCTAACTAAAAGTAACTATATGATATACGTTTAAAGCTATTTGATTAAAATACTTTACAACAATGCATACAAATACACAATGATGTTAAACAGTACAAATGCTTCTATCATTTTAAACTACAGCACACATAACACTATTTCTTGTTACAGTTATAAAACAAAAATACGACGTCCAAGTTTACGATGGTTATGTGATCATTGGAAACACTGCGGTACTAAAATGCAAAATTTCAAACTACGTGGCAGATTATGTATTGGTAACTTCATGGGTTCAGGATGGAGCTGTGAATATATATCCAAATACCGATATCGGCGGCAAATACGTCGTGTTAGCAAATGGTGATCTTTATATTAACAACGTCGGACCAACCGATTCGCATAAAAACTATACATGCAGAACCGTAAATCGTCTAACTGGTAAGTTGAACATTTTTGATAAATTAAAATAATATTTAGAATTTATTGAGACTTATCTAGAGGCTCAATTTTGCTACTGCGTAGTTTTAGTACTTACTAATTCTTATTCTGAGTGGTATAGTCAATATTTTGCTCACTTTTGTATAAAGTCTTAATACGATTTCAACTACTGGGTTGCGTGTCCAAACATTTGATATACTGATAGAATAAGGTATTTTATTTGCATATTTTGTTCTACATAGACAGTTTTAAGAACAAGTTTTTGATCAATCTAAGAGTAGTTGCCGTCGTAGAGTCATTCGAAACAATGACTGTAAATTCTAAAATCTCAACGCGCTTTAGGGCGAAGAAGCTCTACAGCACTTATACCTCTTAACCGGCTAACAGATAGTAACTATACCACGAAAATTGTTGAATTAAAACTTTGCTACTTCGGGATGGTTTCTTCCTGATAACCTTTAAAGTAATTGAATATTCCGTTTAAAATATTGCATTCCACAGAAACAGATATAGTGCGCTTCCTCCTAATAATTAACCTTCATAAAACTACCTAAACCAACCCTATAGCTTACCCTTCAAATAATATTTTACATTAACAACTGCTACGACCTAAAGCCAATATTGTGATCAGAGAATGAAGACGACTGGGAACAATATAACCTACCACCTCCACTTAGCCATCAGAAAGCTAAAACCATATGCCATTAGACACCACATTCCACAAATTGATTAGACCTGCCGCTAAAAATTTGTACTGGTGCTATTAGTGACCAAACATTAATATAAAATAGAAGAAATCATGGAATTTGGACAAACAAATTTTAAAGTTATATCATCATTAAAGACGCCCTTGAACTAACCGACTCTATTCTTAGGAACTATATTTTATAATATAACCCCCCGCCCTTATTGGTTTTGACAATTATAATATATGAGCAAATTAGAAATGCACCAAATTGCCCTATAATTTCTTTTCTTTAATTAATTTATTAACTTTTCTATGGAGTCTTTAAATCTGCGCCTCGACCAATGAAACCCTTATCTCAGGTTAATTTTGTGAATAAATCTATATCTGCATACAGCGTGAGTTCTGAACCATATACAGATGTATGTGACACTGCCAGTCAAATGACCTCTGGTTAATTTCACTAAAGCAATTTCTAAATGTGACAGTGTAAACAATTACTTGAAAAATACGCACAGTAAAACAGTTTATATTAGTTAATAATTTAAGATTTCAATCGAGTATAACGGATTAAGTGTTTAAAATATGACACTGATAATAATAATACTACCTGAATTCCAATAAAACGTCTTGCTGCTGAACAATAAAGCTCCACTGCCTACAGCGACAATTCGAACCAGATGTGGGTTCTTAATGCCTGTGGATAAGTACGTTTTAAAAATTTGTATTACTGAATTTACGCCTTTTATTTTAGGGTTAAGTTAGGCCAATAATTCCTTAGAGACACTTATACTTATCGTCGTTGGTCTTATCAAGAAACTCAGCTCCGTGAAATCAACACCGTGCTCGACACCAAAAGTTCAGCAATTCCAATGTTCTGATAGCACCATTTTGGAACTCCTCTGTCTACACAAAAACACTCCCAGAAATCCAATGGTCAATAATAAGACATTGAAAAGGACTCTTGCATTTATCACTTTTTACTATCAACAGTTCCTTTATACTTTGAATATCACAAATACATTTTACATACGTTGAATTTTATATTGGAGATTACAATAATAAAAGGTATACAATTCGTAAACTGTTACAAAAAAGATTATACTTTATGTTCTATAGTTTGTAAAGTCCTTTTTTTCAGTTCTTTTCAAATCCGTTTCTTCTTAATTTTTCATTTCAACAACTGTCACTTATCTCTATGGAGATGCCCCTTAAAACATTAAACCAGCCTACTCTTTTACAATTCTTTTCCAACTAACATTCTATGATCGAACTTTTTATTAATAGATCTTATTGCTCTTGTCAAATTCTAATTTGGAGTAAACTAATACACAAATGTCATTGGACGAAAATTTATAAATTGATATTTTAATCCTAACAACAAGTGAAATTCAAATGATATAATAAACTTACAACTATATACTGAAAAGTAAATAAAACTTCTACATCTTATAACTAACTTAAATCTAATAAAAACATACTAATTGACTTTTTTAGGCTTTACGTACATATTCAAATGAAAGTGAAAGTTTAACATCTTATACCTAACTCAAATCAAATGAAAACGTACTAAGTGACTTCAAATCTTAGCTATACATACATATTCACATGGCAGTGAAGTTTTCTTTTAAATATTTAAACAAAATTTTATGATATACAAGCAACAGCAGTTCACTTCATTGGCACATCCTTTTCAAAATTACTTTACGAAATCACCAACACCTAATTTGAAATCTTAAAAATTCATTTTCTCTTAATTATCATTTTATATATCTCTAACAAGTAACTGCCCTAACCATCTTGTTACGTTTTTTTTCCGTCGTGGCCCACGTTGGGCGCCACAATTCCTGTTACGTTTTTTTCGTGGCAACCACGTTGGGCGCCAAATATATGCTACGTAACACAAAGAAAGTCAAAGAAATGACCGGGCTCAATCGGAGAGTGGGGAGGAGGGGGGGAGGTTGTAGAAAGCAGACTGACCTATGATGTATGCGGCGGTAAGGAGTTAGTAACAGTACCTGCAATAAAAGAAATTAAAATAGCAAACCTGAGATAAAGAAAAAGAATAGCAGCAATGCAAAGTCTAAGTTATTCAGTACTTTGTAAAATGTAAATAAAAACTGTTTAGATAAACTATGAAATATAACAACGGTAAAAGCAATACAAAAATATTTAGTACAAAGTGAGGTAATATTGGGGAGTAGCAGAAACGTTTCCTCACACACCAATTAAACATAAATCAGATAAAATGTTGACAAAAGATAAATAGATAAGACACAATTGGTATGAGTAATTCAGTAGTATTGATTTTTCTTTCTTTTTTTTCTATGTTTTAAAATAGCATGCAAGTCTATTGTAAAAGGTATCAGAACGACAAAGATATGGTAAAGCAACGAATAGATATTTAAAGTAATAACCAGTAGGAAATAGTTCAACTTACAAAAGTCCTTCAGCAACGCTTTCTTGCAACGGAAGTGTAGGATTCAACGATGTCCTGCACTAACGAAGCACTTCACCCTTGACTGTGAGGGTGTTGATGGAACTTATCACACGTTACACTAATCACACCTACGTATTTCACTGGGGTTAGCAGCAGACATTATCACGCGTCGGAACTATGTAGCCTTGATAAATTCTATTTCCTAAGACAATAATTTCGAAATATTCCGCAGCACTAGTTTAATTCCAACTGGGACCAGATGTATATTATGTTCATAAACATCCCAACAAGCAGTGAGAAACTTCAAACAATACCTTTGTAAGTCGGCAATCTGCCATATTTCGCAAATAACGAAATTTGCGCAAGTAATGATCCCTTTCAGATTCTTTGTTGTTAGAAAATTCAGAAACTACAGTATCACTGTATTTAAATAATCCAAAGTATGCGCTACTCTGAGAAGAACAGGACCGCGAAACTAGATTGCACACGCAGTTTAAAAAATCAAAAGACAAAACAACTAAAAAGCACCATAACGGGTAAAGCACGTGTATCACTAAAACAAGTCCGTCAAATGTGCCTTAAAACATTTATCTCACAAGAAAAACAACTAAAAACAATTAGTATTGCGACGCGTATCACTAAAATAATGTTCCGTAAAACAAGCACGTGCGGTCGAGTCAACAAGTTCTATCACTTTTTTTCCAACAGAAAAGCAACAAAAAGAACAATTAGTAAAGCTACGAGTATCACTATAACAATCCGACTCTTTTCAAAGGAAACCGCACACACTATGTTTTACGTATTTAATTCGTAGGATCGAAGAGCAAACTCAAACTGTTTATATAAACTCGTTGTTACCATCACCTCTTATCGACTATTATCTAAACTTGTTAATAACATTAGGAAACATCCAATAAATGAATGCAGCCATCATATCTACTAAATAATTACGAGCTGTTTATCATATTCGATAAGTTGGAAAGTAATTTACGAATAATCCATTTAACATTCGTTCCTCGCAATTTATTTATTAATGAAAATCCATCTTCAAATTATCTACTTTTAAAGTAATACCCACGAGTTAAATTGCATACAAATCTGAATTATTCTGAAGTATTTACTTGATACAAACAGCGATCCCAAAGAAACGATGTATTTTTAAGTACGCTAACAGAAAGGGAGCGTAAAATGTTACGCTATAAAAAATGCCCGTTACAATTTCCTTCATTAATCATTTTACGAACTAGAAGTCTATATCTGAGTGGTACTTCAGTGGGTCAAGGTTCAAATCTCATATATATCACATAATATCACAATATATATATATATATATATATATATATATATATATAATTTTTAAATTATTCAAATTAATATAACCATACAATTTTCCTAGACTTTATTCTAAAGACTTTTCAATAATTTAAAAATATGTTCAGGATAATTTTTTCGCAAAACTATTTCAGGTGGAATTTTTACTTTGCAATCAATTCAAAAATCGGACCCCTTCCCAAAGAATTTTCAGGTATGTAGCATCGTTTCCCAAAATTTGAACGCTTAGAATCCATTAATGGTGGAATTTTCCTGTATTGCCAACTCTTTATACCGAAGGGTTTCAAACAAGTAATGTATCATTTCTAAAAAATATGAAAGGATAGATTTTTTCTAAGATGTTTTTGCTCTGGAATTAACGTCAAATCCCGAAAAGCAGAAGTTTCAACCCCAAAAATCTTTTCACATAAACAGAAAGTTTATGTATCGCTTTTGGTGAAATTTTCAGCCCGCATTCATCCCTTTATCCACTGAAATCATAAAATGCACCTGAAAAATTTTCTATGCACGTAGTAGATCAATTCTGAAATGTTCCTAGCACGTGCTTTATTGTTTATGAAGAGTTTGTATGTACAGTTTTGGTCCCGGAAATCTAGCCGTTAATTCACAGAGAAACTGTTACCGGAGGGGTGTCGGCAGCGGAACAAAATTTGAAGGTTCTTCTTCATAAACATATATACTAGGTTAAATATAAGAAAATACTATACATTACAAGAACATATGCAGTACAAAATAAAATACGAGACAAAAACACAAAAGCTTAAACATACCAATTATATATTTACAAAAATAAAATACGAAATCTATACGGAATACGTTATGGTTTGGGAGGGGTGTAAAGTGGTCGCAGATCTTGCAAGTAACACTTACAAACACAGTTGTCGTTGTCACATGCGTCTATGTCACGGAAGGTTGGATCCCGGTGAAGTTGGTAGAACTTCTCTAGCGTTTAGACACCCGCCCATACGTTGTTCGGAGTGCGTCGGCATAGTGACGTCGAAACTAGCAGGTTATGATAAGCACCGCTATTAGCATCGATGGTGGTAGGTTATGACGAGCTCCGCTATTGGCATCGATGGCAGTAGGTTATGATGAGCACCGCTACGGGTGTCGATGGTAGCAGGCCATAATGAGCACCACTGTGAGTATGTCAAGCTACTAGGAGCTCCGAAAGAATGCCCCCTGCTGGAACTCCAACTGCTTTATGATTGCTGCTATATGATTTTAGCCTGGTTTTGGTCTTACGTAGGGTTGCTCTTCGGTCAATAGGAACGCATGGTTTGTGTTAGGGTTGTTCTTCGGCCAATCGGAACGCTAGATTGTGTTAAAAGATGAGGGATAATTTCTGCAATCTGCCTGATGCACTTGTGCAGGTTTCGAGCAGCTTCAGGAATTTTATTCTGTTCTCGGCACGTTAATTTTGATATAGTGTAACAAAACTTAATGAAGTATCCCCTACATTTGATTTTCCAATGCTACACCCGAAGGATCTACATCCGCCAGGAAGCGTGTACTTTTTATCCAGAAATTTTTTATTTTGCCAAACCCTTGCTATTTCAAACTAGGTAGTGATCTTTAGCGTGCGTGACAACATTCACACACGATACCTACATGTTACCTCTCATCTGAAAAAGCACGAATTTTTATGAAAAGTGCTCGCTAACATTCTTCAAACGGCCCGTGTCGGAAATCGAACCCCGGACTTTGGGATCAGCAGTCATAGGTAAGTACCTCCCTAAATGCTTGTTTTCCAAGTATGGTAGGGACCTTTAACGCGCATAACAGCCGATACACGAGTCCTACATTTTACCTCTCAACCGAACGAGGGCGTATATTTGTAAAAAATGCTCACCTAACATTTTTCAAGTGGTCTGTGTCGAGAATCAAACTCGAGACCTTGGAGTCAGCAGTCAAATGAAGCCGCCAGTAAAGTACCCTGCTAAAAATTCTGTTTCGATAAATTACTAAAAACCTCGACTGTACTAACAAGAATGGTTGTCGACTATCTCAATAGAACTGGTTGAATGTTGGAAAACGGAAATGCTATCGTGCGTGAAATTTGTCTTAATCATGAATCATCTAGGACGCCACCTAATTTCGAAATACGGGGATTTCTAGGAAAAAGCCACAGAAGCGTAACAAGAGGATGCCAAAATTCAAGATCAGGAAAGTGATTCTAGCTTTAAAATGCACGCGAGAAATAATTCAGTATACTAATACTAAAATCAACCTAAAACAAACCCTACCAGTACGAACACTAATATACCTATTTAAAATTACTAGCTAAGAAGAAAGTTTCCAAAATCAAATGAATATTCGTTGAAAATTAATCACGCCTCCAGGTACTGGGAACATATTTTATTACAAGAAAACTAGAACTATTACTTTCACCTTAGTTGTAAAAAACGCCAGCATGGGACGACTATACAATTATGTTTTTATTACTAAACATTTTTAAACAAATATTAAAAACGTTTTCGACGAACAAAATTACTATCTAAATTTTTAACCTAATAACAAAAACGTACTGTGCCTATGTTATAAATTTCATACCATTAAATAAGAAAAGTTCATTCGTTTACAGTTGCTGCATATCATAGTTTCAAAAATATAATGTAATATATATAATATTATCTTACTTGGAACCTTGAACTAAACCCAGAGAAAGCATTTTATATTTTTCTGAATCAGCAGAACTTTGCGTGTGAAGGTTCTTCGTGCCAAGATGATGAAGTCATATGCGTCAGCGTTATACATTATAATGAAAACAAATGAATCCAAAATTTGCACTAATTTAGCATACATTGTTAAGCTTAAAAACCGCCAAAGTGAATTTAACAAGCTTTAAGTATGAACAATATAAGATACAAAATTATCCCTCGTTAGTTCAAGAAAGCATGTAATCCAAAAATTATATTTTTTAAAGAAAATAACATTAACCCTATTGGTGGAATTTGTCAATACAGAAACTATTTTACTATGAAATATGATTTCAACCATTTCAAAGAAATGTCATGAATTAATATGACTTAAACTCTATTTCTTGAATAATTTCTACCCTAGATTTAATCCTAAACCCAATCCAAAGCTCTAACTACTATAATGTTTTAAGCATATAATGTATTATTTTTAAAAATTCAAATACAAACCTCATAAATCAATGCATTTTTAAGCTGGAGTCAACTCTACATCCTCTAAAATTGAAAATCCAGCCCAAAAGTACTCCAAGCATGTAACTTAATTTCATAAAAGCCAAAAGTCTAGGTTATATTAGTAGTTACAGTTTAACCTTTGTATCAACTCTGCACTTGTAAAGAACTTGAAGTTCCGACTCAAAACACTATTCAAACTTGTGATGTATTACTTTGATACCTGTGCTGATAGTGGTATCTAGCAGGACACACTACTGCAACGTATAACTATATATATATATATATATATATATATATATATATTGTTGTGATACTGTAGCAATACCACTGTACGCCCTTTTTGTGAATTAAAAAGTTTAAAATTTTTAATCTGTCAATTTTTGATTCTTAATATATAATTTTAATTGCGTCGGCCAGCTCAGTTTTTAATTACACACGGAGCTTGCGACAATACGACAAACAAAGAGTTTAAATTTTCCTTCTACCTCTACTTCCTGTTTTAATCTTTAAACCAAAACACCATTAAGCACAAATTATTATAATGTTCTCAAAAATATTTACAACGTATGAAAAGTTTAAGAATTTTCTAAATAGAACTTTCGTTGAAAAAAATTAATAATTAACATTCCCAAAGATGATCAAAAAGCCAGTAAAATCACTATTATTATTATTTACTGAAGCTCCATGAACATTCATTCAACTTCTTTAAATATTTACGTAATTTACAACGTGTAGTCAAAAAAACGATCCTTGCCCACCCCTCACATAAATTATCATAAAAGCAATTTTTAAAGTATTTAAATTGGAAATATTCAATGAAATGTTAATTTTTAAATCATTCAGTTTTGAAATGCACAACGAAATATTCACAAATAAAATAATAAAACATTCAGATTGGCTAACCTGTTGTTTTCAACTCGAATCAGTCCCTGGTCCAACTGCTTTAGATATTGTCTGCATCCCTCTTAGCATAGCTTTAAATTATTCTAGTATCTTTTATTAAACTCCTTGACAATTCATAGTTGAAGTAAATCCTTGTTGCATTTCCTCATTTGATCCAGTAATAATTTATAATTGCTTATCCATTAATCATTCATAATTATTCTCCAGTAATTTTTTATAATTGTTTTCCAGTAATTGTTTAGAATTGTCTTCCAATAATTATTTAGAGTCCTTTCTATTAATGTTAATATTAGAATTAAAATTAAAACAACTTGTAGTTATTTACGCTTTGGAAGGATAAAACGACAAACCTCTTAATTTTCCATAATTACAATAGTATTATTTGACACTTCACAATAAATCACTTCACGTAAATATCTTCATTTTAAGGAATGTGAACTAAGCCTTACTTCCTGTTGAAATGATTTGTTTACAAATCCGGTCGTATTTAAATACATCGTCTATCTATTGACAAGCGCAGAGTTCGTTGTTGTGCATGATATTTTCATACAAGGTTTTTGGGTATTCCATCGTATTATATTGTATGTTAACATCAACACATTGCTTTTTTCACGTACCATTTCGAATTAATAACATTGATTCCCTTGGATTTTCATACTTTTAGATAAGTAAACCATTGTTTGTTCAAATAAATTTGGTAAACTTTGATTTTATTCACCATGCCTTGCTCGTTTCCAATAAATCAGGTCGATTTTAGCTTTCTAGTCACAAAGACTTAATACAATTTATGCATTAAATTATATGCGTTTGCTATCTTACGCATTTTTAAACCTGTTTGTTTTAATTGGGATCCTTGACGTAATAATGATGCGTTATCCATGCGTTGTGCGCTTCAGCTTGTGTTTATGTTGTTTTCCGACTTGAGAATTTGTTTAATCAAATAAATCTTCCAAATATTTTTTATTAACTAAATTAATTATGATTATGGTTTATATACAGGGCGTTGTCATTTACTTTCCAGTCTAATCATCGTATTTCTTGTTTTCTTCAGAAAACTGTCTCGTTTTCTGAGCTCTCATGTATTTTATATGAAGTCCGCTATATTATTGGTCCTAACTACCTCTAAATGACCTTATTAAACAGCAATATATATACAAGCAAAAAAAACATGTATTTACAATACTGGCAATGAATATACGACACTATCGCTAATTATAAATATGCATGTATATATTTCTACGCATTTGAGGTTCTATGAACTCGAGCCCTACCATTGGGTGTCATTTTGTTTTGAAGTTTACCTCGGCTGCTCTGCTCTAACATTATAAATCTAGCGAATCTACCAAAGAAAGCTTACCTGAGCTGCTGGAAATCAAATTTCACCTAACTGCAACCTTGGGCAATCTGAAAAATACTTCCCTACAATCCTATCCAAAAAAACGCAACTACCTAAACTCATCACATTCTATTTACAAAAAAAAAACTACTTCCAAAACCTTTTCAATTATAACGATTCACATACATAAAATTACATATCCTCGATTAGAAAACAGTTCATTTTCAAAAATGTTGTTAGATCACAATTTTCTCATTATACCAATACCCTATTTAAAGTAAGCAGACCAACTTCATACCTGACTTTACCCCCGTCTTAATGTGAGCTGTATAACCCTTTTAAACATGTGTGCAAAATTATAGCACAGCAACAACAAAAAATCCCCTTTACTTTGTACATAAACAACCTTTATACAATTATTTTAAATATCCATCTCTACAAAAACATATTTTCATTTAATTACAAAGTTCAATAATTCTTAAGTTCATAAAATTCATAAAAATGCACTCAAAAAGCCCAAAATGTCAAAACACATTAAATAAGTTCAACAACAATGTTTTTATAAAAATCAGTTACCTGGAAAACATCACACCGCATGTATCTGCGATCCAACCATTGATGATGTATTTATGAACTACAAATGTCATTTGATGCGGCAGAAGATTATTCTGTTAATAGAAACAAGCATTTTATGTAGTTTTACGTATTGACTATGGTTTTAATTTTTGTGTTATAAATTAATATCCAACAATGGCGCTCACACATTTAGAAAAATGCGATATTTTAGCAACGTATCTTGTTTGCAGAAGAAATAGTTTCCAAGCACTGAAACAATATGGTCAAATGTATCCTGGACGTATTTTCTAAAACTGTATAAAAAGTTTAAGAGTAATGAAGCAGTGTTTTTAAAAGATAGAACTAAAAAACGGTTTATTATAAGTGAACAAGTAGATGTAGTTAAATGTATTGACATATTTTGAAACATACAAAAATAATTCAACCAGAGATTTGGCAAGGAACAGTAGTTTGAGTCTATTTACAATTTGGAGAATTTGGAAAAAATATAAGCATATATCCTGTAAGTGCTGACCGGAGCAAACATTACTACCCGACAACAGTGAAAGAAGACTAATATTTTGCCAATGATTAGTAGTTAAGTGTAGGTACAATTCTAACATTATAAGCGCATTTTTTGGAGCGATGAAGCGAATTTTTCAAATAGAGGTATGTTCAATCCTAACAATATGCACTCTTGGTCTATAAAAAATTGATTTATTTATTATCCCAGAAATTCACAAATACAATTTAGGATGAATGTTTGGTGTGGTCGAATGGGCAGCCAAATAATTGAACCAATTTGGTAAAGGCATTTTGACAGGCAGAAGATATGTTGGTTTGTTGTCACAAGTACTGGAAGAATATTTAGACGATATTAACTTAATGGCACATAACAGTATGTATTAGCAGCAGAATAGAGCTCCTCCCCATCAGTTTCATGAAGTGATAATCTTATTAGAAAGGCTTTTTGGAAATAGGTGGATAGCAGCAATTGATCCCCTACGTTGGTCCCCAAGATCTCCCTAAATAACTCCATTAGATTTTTACTTTTGGGGTTATGTTAAGGACGAAGTCTATAAGGGGAGACATGCAAACCTGATCGAACTTCAAGACAGCATTAGGCCGGCCTACATAGTCGCTTCTAGAAGCTGCTTCTTCTGAAAGAAGTGACGCTAGTTTTGTGTACTGCTTTACATAGTAGCGGCAAGAAGTAGCTTCTAATGTTGTCACATTTGCATCATTTAGTATGTTAATAATAGAGGATAGGAAATATAACCATAAGAGCAGTAATGGTAATTAAAGATCTACCATTTTTGTTCTTCTGGTTTTGTCTTTGAGCTTCTAAAAGAGTTTCTCTTTAATAAATTTTCTGACATAATCTAAGAAATGTATGTCGAACTGTAAAAAGAGGCGAAGAAGTTAAAATTGAACCAACTTCTTTGCTTCTTTTTACGGTCTTTTACTTGGGGGGTCACGTATACTTAGCAACCAATCAGAATGCGTATAGAAAAAGAAGCAGCTTCTAGAAGCGACTATGTAAGGCCGGCCTTAGGCGCATTTTTGCTTCCATCGATGGCAGAACAGTTTTAAAAGTCACAACATCTCTACTAAAGAATGTGCGAAAATTCACTGAAGAAAACGGTGATGTCTTTGCACATTTAATATAATCTTTTTTAATAAAATAATAAAGAGAAAATTGAATTTTATTTCAGAAATACACAGCCGACTTGTTTAAAATATGAAAATAGTAAAAATGAGGTCATTTTACGTTTTAGGCTAATATTGTGTTGAGACTTTTTTGTTCTATCGACGATTCGCGAACGATATGGTCAAAAATATACAGGGTGTTAGATTTAAAAAAATTACGTTTACCCCATTCACTCGTAAACGGTATGTTCTATTGTTTTTCTGCTTTTGCTTTTTTAATCAGCAGCAAAAATGCCACTACTTTGCTAATTTAACCGATTTTCTATCTATAATAATAAAAAACTTAGCAATAGTGCGCACTTAATTTGGTACACGCTGTATATAAGCACCAACATATATACATATAACAACCGTCTTGAGGCAGTAAATGAGAATAACGCAATATTTACAGGAATAACATGAGTGCGTGTTATTGAGTACAAACAAAAACAAATGTTTAAACATTCCTTATATCTATAAAGCAAACTAACTCAATAAAATATAGACATATACAAGATTAGCACGAAGGCGTGTTAATGAGCACAAACAAAAACAAACGGTTGTCTGCCCTTATCATCATCATCATCATTAGGTCTTCAGTCCTAGAACTGGTTAGACGCGTACCATCATTGTTCCCTATTCTGAACTAACCTACAGATTTCCCTGAAATATGCACAGTTTGCATCTATAACTGTCTGATCTAGGTCTACATCTACCTCTTTTTTCCTATCTCTGCTTGTAATATATTACATACTATTTCCCAAAAATGCCTTAGAACGTATTCCGCCCTACTATTTCTCTTTTTCCCCCGATATCCTTGTTCCCCTACTATTTCTGTAGCTTATTTGTTATTATCTTTGTCTGTCCATGCTATCGTCCTCATACATCTGAAGCACAGCATTTCAAAAGGCTGCTACCATTTTTCTGTCTGCGTTTCAGACTGCCCGTATTTCATAGGCATACTGTGCTGTGCTCCACACATATGCTTTCAACAATTTTCTTCCTATTCTATGTTTGTTGTCTTTCCTCATAGGCGCTGTTCTTTCTTGTTAGATGCAGTTCGATCACTTTCTATTGTTTTACAGTTATATGCCCTATTTCTCAGACCTTCAATGGTTGTGAAGGGAGGTAAGCAGCCTGTGGCTGCCAAGTTCCCCCAACACTTAACCATTTGGCGATTTAATATATTTTGCAATTTATCTTTTCGCACAGTCAACATTAGTTGCAGGTATTTCGAAACCAACTCGTTGTTTATACTAATCATCAGATTTATCTGCGCTTATTTTTTCGTCATTAGGTTTTCCGTCTCAAAACTGGTTGGACACGTACCTGCACTTATTTATATTCTGAGCTAGCCTACATAGTTCCCTGAAATTCTCACACAGCATGTGTATTCAGCTCGTTCCCTTTCTATTGTTTTCTAATTTTATACCTATTTTACCGAGATTCAGTGAAGGAGGTTAAGCAACCTGTGGCTACCAAGATCCCTCAACACTTAGACATTTGCCGAAATAATGGTTTTCCTTTCACACACTTAACATTATTCGAGAATATTGCCCAACCAATTCTTGTAGTTACTTATAATAATCATCATGTTTAAGCACAGTTATCTTTTCGTCATTAGTTTATCCATCTTGGGATTGGTTGGATGCGTACCTCCATTGATTTCTATTCTGGGCTAGCCTACACATCTCCCTGAAACCCCTACAGCCTACATCTTTTACTATCTGTGTGCAATAGTCTAATCTAGGTCTGCCTATTCTTCTCTTTTTTCCTATCTCTGCTTCTAATATATTCCGCACTATTCCCTCATGCCGTAGTATGTGGCCTATCATCCTATCTCTCCTGTTTTTTACCGTTTTCCACATATTTCTTTCTTCCCCTACCATTTTTAGTACCTCTTCATTCTTAACTTTTTGTCTGTCCATGATATCTTCATCATACGCCTGTAGCACCACATTTCAAAGGCTTCTACCTTTTTCTTGTCCGCTTCTCCTACTGTCCAGGCTTCACAGCCGTACAGTGCTGTGCTCCACACATATGTTTTAAGCAATCTTTTCCTTGTTTCTATGTTTGTGGTCTTTGAGCACAGTAGTTGCTTTATCTTGTTAAATGTAGCACGACCTTGTGCTAATCTTTGTTTTATATCTTTTGTGCTTTTCCCATCTTGCGTTATTTGGCTTCCTAGGTAGCAGAAATCCTTAACCTCTTGTAAGTTCGTGTTAGATACTTGTATTCTTGTTTTTGATTTATTTTCCCCGCCTTTGCAAACTAGAACTTTAGTTTTAGTTTTGTTAATTTTCATACCGTATCTCTCTGTCAGAACCGTTTCCATTTCATTAAGAGCAGCTTCTAACTCTTCTTTGCTAGACGCTAATACCGCTATATCATCTGCAAATCTAAGCATATCAATTTTTTGTCCCTGCATAGTAATTCCAAATGTCTTCCTGCATTTGACAGTATTCATTGCCTCTTCTATGTACAAGTTAAAGATCAATGGGGATAGGGCACATCCCTGTCTCACCCCTTTCCTAATGTTTACTTCTCTACGTTCCTGCTCTAATTCTATTACTGCTGTTTGCTCTTTGTATAAGCTATGTACTATTCGTCTATCCCTATAACTCATTCCAATCTTTTTGAGTATTTCAAACATTTTTTTCCAATTTACATTGTCGAATGCTTTTCCAGATCTACAAACCCTATATACATGCTTTCCCCTTTTTCTATTGTTTTCTCCATTATCACTCTCAGAGCTAAAATAGCCTCCCGTGTTCCCCTGTTTCGCCTAAACCCAAATTGGTCTTCTCCTAGTATTTCTTCAGCTCGTTTTTCCATTCGTCTTTGCACAATTCTAGTTAATATTTTTGACACGTGTGCTGTCAAACTTATTGTTCGAAAATTTTCACATCTATCTGCGCCTTTCTTTTTTGGTATAGTTACTATGATGCTACGTTTGAAATCTTTGGGTATCTCGCCTGTCTCATACATATAGCTTACAAGTTGGAAGAGACGTTCTGTTACTGCTTGTCCAGCGGCTTTTAGAGTTTCTGCTTGCACCTTATCTGTACCCGGCGCCTTACCATTTTTCAGACTCTTTAATGCTAATTCAAACTCGTCTCGAAGTATAGGGTATCCCAAGTCATCATTTTCAATGTCTGATTCCTGTTCTAATGCAGTTAGTTCCTCTCCAGCATATAAATTCCCTATATATTCTTGCCATCTACTCACTTTCTCTATGTTTTCTATAATGACGTTTCCTTGTGCGTCCCTTATATTTTTACTATACGGTTTTATATCCCTAAAATTCATTCTAATTAATTTGTATGCTTCGTCTGTCTTTCCTATTTCCATCTTAGTTTGTACCTCTTTGCACTTTTCATCAATCCATTGTTCTTTAGCTTTCCTGCATTTTCGAATAATTTCCCATTTTATGGCTTTGTATCTCTGTTTTCCTGTTTCGTCAGATTTATTTTTGTATTTTCGTCTTTCTTCTATTAAATTCACGATATCCTTTGTTATCCATGGTTTCTTATTTTCCTTTTGTGTATACCCCAGAATATCTCTGGCCGCCATGTCTACGCTGGATTTAATGTTATTCCATTCTGTTTCTACTTCCTTAGTTTCAGATATTTTCCCGATATCATTCAGCAATTCATTTGACTTTTTTTCGAATCTTACTTGAATATCTTTATCTTCTAGTTTCTCTAAGTCCAAGTGCCTTTTTCCGTTCCTTTTTTTCAGATTTTTAAATTTAAGTGCAGCCTTCATAATTACGATGTTGTGGTCAGTATCTATATCTGCTTCTGGGTAGCTTCTACAGTCTTTTACTTGATTCCTAAACCGTTGTCTAACAAGAATGTAATCTATTTGATATCTTCCTATATCTTCTGGCATCTTCCACGTATATCGTCTTCTAGCATGATGTTGAAATAATGTGTTTGTGATGATTAAATTGTTCTTGTTGCAAAATTCTACCAGCCTATTTCCCCTGTCGTTTCTCGTGCCTAAACCAAATAAACCTACTACCGCTCCTTCCCTACCCTCACCTACCTCGGCATTAAAATCCCCCGTAATTATTAAATTTTCATGTCCTTTTACGTATCTTAATATGTCTTCGATATCTTTGTAGATGGCTTCTACCTCTTCGTCACTGTAGCTAGAGGTGGGCATGTATACTTGTATTATTACTGTGTTTACCGGTTTAGATTCTAATCTAACCATGAGTACTCTTTCGTTCTTTTGTAAGTAATTTTCTACACAGTATCCTATCTTTTTCCGCATAACTATCCCCACACCCAAATTTCCTTCCTCTGCTCCTGTATAAATTACCCTGAAGTCTCCACTCCAAAAATCCCCCGCCTCTGGCCACCGAACTTCGCTGATCCCTACTATGTCTAGTGATAACCTATTCATTTCGATTTTTAGGTTCTCTAGCTTACCTACTTGCTTCATACTTCTAACATTCCACGCTCCGACTCGCAGAATGTTCCCTACTCTTATTTTAACTTTCCGATCGCATCCTCCGAAGTAGTACCCTCCCGGAGATCCGAATGGGGGACTATTTTAACTCCGGAATCTTTTACCCCAGAGAATGCCATCATGTTTGTAACAATTTAAGTACGCTGTGTACTTGGGAGATAATGTGGTGGTTTCCCGTTGCCTTCCACATCGCGGTAGTGTGTCTTAGACTGCCATACCGACCCCCATGGTCTCTGCCAATCTAAGTACCGAAAGAGCCGCTGCCCTCTTTCGGGGACCTGTCTTAGTCTGGTTCCTCACTAACGACCCTACTACTTTGGTTGGACCTGTAGTTTGGCTCTTTAGCTCATTAGAACACGCAAGCCATTTCACCTGCTCTAGTAATTTAGAACTTCGGCAAGGTGCGGGTCCATTCGAAATGGTCTGCCCTTATATAATAAATAAAAGCACAAACATACAGGCAATAACCGCACTAAGTCAGTGAAATAGAAATTCAGTATAAACAGAATTAACACGGGTGCGTGTTAATAAGTACAAACAAGAACAATTACTAAGTTAATTGAGACAAGTACAATATAATACAAGATTAACACGAGTGGTTGTTAATTAGCACAACTAGAATAAACGGGAAATAGACGTGGAGTCTATTTCGCAATAAATATATAAACGTAACCTAAGGAAATGTTATTATGGACTAATAGAGGATTATTATTAGCCCAAAAAAAGATACAGGTGCTCAGGATGTGATTGTCGGCAACGATAACAGAGTTAGTGCTTTCACGGCTCATTGTGGTAGGATGTGGATCCGCTAATAGAACCTAGGTGGTCGATGGCGTCGGCGGGGTGGTGTTCTGCAGTTCCAGATGTAAGGGAGTAAGGTGAAGTCAGAATTTAATTACTGACTATGTAATAGAATAGAAAGATTTTGCGCCACTTGGTTGTGTATTGATAAGTAATAGAGTGTTGCAGAAGTAAAAATTACCGACGGTGTAGTGTTGGTCTGGGATAACAATCACCAGTGATGTAATGAAAGAGTAATGTGTTAACCAAATTAACAATCACTCGTTGTGTGTACTCTGAGTTAATTAACGTAAGTTTGTCCGTAGTGTAATACTGAATTGCTTGGATAACCATCACAAGCGTGCTAGTATGGTTTTTGCTTCTTGGATAAAAATCGATAAGGAGTGAATTTCCGCACGATTTGGAGCGGTTTATATTCTTCCCCTTCCGTTTGCAGGCGCGGTTATTACGGCCGGGTCAAAATGAATTACGTTCGTCTGAGCTTTTATGTCTGGTAAACAAGTTTTTATGTCCCGTAGCAATTTGTCATAAATCTATAGTCCGCATCTCATATTTGGGAGGAGTGGTGTTGGAAGAGGTAGGGTTGGAAGAGGATGGGGCAGCAAATACTACTTGCAGAAAAACCAAATCGTTTAAAATTGCAGTTAATTATGAAGCTTTTAATAAATACGTAATAAGTTAATGATAACCTTTTTGTTAAATATGGGAGCTTATGCAATGTTACAAATTAAGTAATTTTTCTAGGATATGATTTCTAATGATTGTATTTCATCCTTACCTTCAGTGTAATTACCCACATGGTTAGTAAATGTTCTGAACAGGTCTCGATTTATAAATACAATTAACAATATTAATAAATTAACATAAATAAAAAGAAACAACGAGCGATCGGTACAGTACTTTCTAACCCTCTATTCATTAAAAATTAATTACTTAAACAATCTTACATTTTTAAAATTCACTCACCGACCTCAGGATCTGTACATTCTATACATAAATCTACCTTAATAGCATTTTCAGCTCAATTAACGGCAAATAAGTGCAATTATTCTTTTGGTTAGTGTGATTGAATGTTCGTTCATATTTACGTTTTAGAAAATACATGGGTTTCTAGTTGAAAAAGCATGTATGTCTAGTAATAAAGATCTTCTAAAGAACTAACAGCAACTTATTGATGTGGTGAAGTATAAAGTTTTTGCTCGTCTTTTAATTTATGAGATTAAAATAAAGGTTTTCTGAAACCACCTGCACAAGTATGTAAGACGAAAGTGAACCACTTAAAACTATTTACTCAATCAATAACGTTTCGATTCATATGTATTCACTCCAAAGCTTTCTTCGAAAATCCTCTTAACAGACAATGCAATACTATAAAGTTAACTCGGTGTTCCTTGGTCTTGGAGAACACTTGTCATGTGACAAAGTTCTACTTCTCCTTCATGAATAAAGCAAAAGATAGGAAATTCTGTTGAAACATGTATTTCAGCCGAGACTTATTGATTTATTGTTTGTCCCTTTGCTACGGTGTTCAGTCAAACCAATCACTAAACACAGGCATTTTATTGTGCGTTTGGACCTAGGGTTCTAGGAAGACACTTAAAAAATCTACAAGTCATAAAATATTTACCGTTCAGTATTAATAAATTCCCTTACTGTAGTTCGAAGTACTTTTGGATATAATACAAATATGTGGTCTGAACCCAGTATACTTGGTCTCAGGGTTTATACAAAATTCTTCTATGCGCTACTTGAGCCTATCTAATTAAAGCTAATTTTTATATTCCTGGCTTAATAAAAATGGAAAATAATGGCTCGATGGTAAGACAATTTATGTCTAAAGTAAGTGCAAAAAGTTCTAACCTTATTTAGTATATTGACGATAGTCATAATAAGCAGATAAAATTTAAATAGAAAGTTTTAAAAAAATACCAGCAGTAAATATTAGTAATACACATTAGATAAGCTACTTCGTTCTAGCACAAAATCGTTCACTTTTACACGCATTTTCCCATAAGAAAATCTAAAGTCCATTGTGGTCATTTTTGTACCCTTCAAGGTCTTCCATTCGATGATCCTGCGACATCATCAGGGATTACTTTCACGTTTCTTTTCAAATACTTTATTATTGCATATGTATAATCTATTCTGAATTCGATGGGGTAGTGTTTTTTTTTGTTGTCAATGATTGGCCACAGCAGTTAAATAGATCAAAATAAATCAATCAATAAATAAACAATATAAATTTATTACACAACCTATTTGTAGTAGTAATCAATATTTTTCCCATATCTACTACAATATTTGCACTATAAGTATATATTGCTGTGAAAACGCCTCACGTTGGGCGTCGCTAAAAGAATGCTGTGACCAAGCCGAACTTCAGTTTGCTTCTAAAAAAGTGCTGTCACAACGGCCCTGCATTGGGCATCACTAAGAGTGCTGTGACAACGCCTCGCGTTGTGTGTCGCTAAAACAGTGCTGTGACATTGGTAAAGCAATGGGAAATTTGTAATAATTATCTTACCTTCCTGTTCTTTTCTTGGCCTGACTAGCTCAACGAAAGTACAAATCTTCCTTAGTTAATAAGTGGATAAATTCACCTATTACCACGTTCGTGAAGGTAATCGGCCAATAATTTATTAAAGGTCAAGATGCTGCGAACTTGGACCTTAAAATTTTCCGGTAATAATCCACTTACAAAAAAGCAATTAGGATTAAGAAACTATTTTAGCTTACTAATATACAAATATTTCTATTAGTTACCAACTAAGAAATATAAAATTTATACTTGTAAGTTATATAACGCTTATTATTATCTCATCTTTAACGTACTTAATGATTTTAAATACCTCCTGATTCCATTTTTAAATTGACGTAGAATCTCAGTGTACAAGATTATTCATATCCTTTTAAATCTTCATTCAGAATGTTAATTTTCAAAGTATTAGTTAATGGTGCGCGTTAGTGAAAATGTGAATTAAAAAATTAAATTTTTCAAGTAGTAGTGTGTTGTCGATTTTAATCGGGGGGAGGGGAAGGGGTGTTGTTACAGTGCGTTACTGGTGCCGCAACTCTTAACTAAGTGTATGATGCACGGGGAGGTGTAAGCTAGTCTGCTTTGAGCGCTTGGAGTTCGATAGGCCACGTCGCGTCTTGTATTGTTCGAGTGTCCAGCAGGTATATGTGCTGGAGTTGTAATATTAATAAGGTAATGTTACGCTGATTACTAAATATAGTACTAGTATTGTTCGCAAACCGCAGATTGTGTCGTTTATTTTATTAATAACGCCATATTTACCAATACTGGTTGGATATTAAATTTACTTCTCAATTCCTTCAATACCTCTACACGCCCGAATAGAAGAAAAATATTTCATGTTTACACTAATTTATAAAGGCATAAAATTTACATATTCTTTTGTTCAATTCCCGACGGACTACACCGAGGCAATTTTTATCATCAAAGGGTATGTAACAAAAGTTCGTAAGAATAAAGAAGGCATTTCAAATCTATACTCAAAGTTACATATTACTTGGTAAAGAAAGGCAAATTAATTCCATCCTACATGTCTATCTCATAAATTGAAATAAATCTTACGTATTGCTTAGTAACGAATCACGAATTAATAAATTAATCTTAAAGGAATAAATCTTGAATGAATCGTTCTAATCAAGTTCCGGCTTTTATATTAAAAATATCTAACTAGGTCATTCCTCTAAAGTTTTCGCGATTTAATTCGAATCTTAGATCCCACGTGATAAAATATTTCCGCGAATTCCACGGCTTTAATGGTCTAATTAGTCAAGTTTATGATTTACGAGCATAGCAAGACGTTTTCGATCCCTGTCTAATCTACGGAGTTCATGGTCGCGTTGCATTCCTTCTTATTAAAATGCGGAAACCTATAAATAATTCTTATTGATTTTTATCACTTTCTAATGTCCATGTGAGTTCTTCAAATACGGGTTTATTTATTAATTAGCTATGTAAGTATTTCTTAGTAAAGAATGGCATATCACAAAGGTTTTAGAGTTTAACTTCATTTAAAACTCTTAAAGTGTTATTTTGAAATAAATGTAATTTTGTTTTAAATGAAATTGCGTTAAACTAACATTACTCTGTCATATGCGGAGATTGAAGCGTGTTCCAATGCATCTTTATGCACAGAAAATGAATTACATTTATATTTCAAAGATGAAAACTCGTTTTCAGTAATACACGGTGAAATTAATCGCATTTGCTTTCTTTATAGTTAATTTGTATGCTAATAAAGTACAAATTTCAGTATAATTACACAATTAATTAAAGCTTAAATTTGTCAAATGCAATAAGATTGATAAAGTTTTTAGGGAATATTTTAAAGAACTTTTTATTTATCTCATAGAATGATTATTTACACACACGAGAAGTGTCTTTTGCTTTGCATTTTTATAGCTTTGTATTTACAATACGCTTATATTTATTAAGTACAGAAGATTATTTACACACACGGGAACCTGCTTTAAAAGTACCTGCGATTTCTTTTCAATCTACACAGAAATATATTTCGCTCTGCTTTTATATCTACACGCGGGAAATTTAATCACATAATTAATAAGAACTTTGCCGTTCAATGGTAAATATATATATATTCTTCTAATCACTATCTACCTATCTGTATGATTACTACCCCCTTTTTGTAGCGCCTTTTATGAAATGTGCACACTTAACGCACACCCCGTATTTGCAACGTTTAGTTGGTTCTTTAATTAAATTATGTATTTCAATGCCTCGACTATTTAAGCTCTTAATCTCAGGGTGTTTAACTACTTATAGTGAGTTCTGTTATAAGTAGATAAGCAAAGTCCAACCAACGTGCACTCTTTTGTTTTAGTACTAAATTTTTTTACTGTATTTTTGTATATGCCAAAATTTCTATTAAGATCAACGACGCTTTGTGCCAAATTAAATTACTGCCAAAATTTATGACTATTTTTTGACGTTTAAGATATGTCAGCGCTCACCTGGTTTACACTTCGTTGTTGGCCGCGCTGACTGCTGGCTCAAAATCCGTGTCGCCGTATGCGTCTTTACACTGATGTCCTGTTTTTGAATTTTGTACCGCCTCCAGGTGTAGTTCTTGAAATTTTAAGCTGCTCCCCAATACCTGAAATAATTAACCCGAATTTAAAATTTTGAATACCCAGTGCTATAACTTCCCCTGTGCTAATTTCTGCTTCGAATCCTCTACCAATTATTGTTCTCCTTAATCTCGCTCGTCGTGTATTCAATAAATCCGTCCGCTTCTTAATTAATCCCAATCTACTCGCTGTCCTTTTACAAATTGCCCGCTGCTCCGCTACCAATCTATAACTCGCTATCCAAATTCAAACTCCGTTCCTTTATATATATCTTCCCAATGTCCTGCTACCTATAAATTGCTTTCCAAATCCAAACTCCGTTCCTTTATCTAAATCTTCCCAATGTCCTGCTACTTATAAATTGCTTTCCAAATCCAAACTCCGTTCCTTTATCTAAATCTTCCCAATGTCCTGCTACTTATAAATTGCTTTCCAAATCCAAACTCCGTTCCTTTATCTAAATCTTCCCAATGTCCTGCTACTTATAAATTGCTTTCCAAATCCAAACTCCGTCGTTTTCCGTCGCACAATTACCAATCTTTACTTTATGCTTTTGTCGTTGTTGCTTCTTTACCACACTTTAGTAAATCAAAACTCTTTTAGAAACAAATACTTTTATTAAATTTTTTTTTCAAAATCGTTATAAATTAGCACAGTATAAATAAACACGTCTTTTTACTAATAATGTTCGAAAATAATCTCTTGTTGTTTGCTTTCTACGGCAACCATTTTAACTTTTCTCGCCTACTACCCCATAACTAAATCGTCCAAGAATATTCGCACACTACGTTTGTGTCGCACATACCATAGCTCATGTCCTTTCTACATTTTTATAAATCACATTAAATTCTATCATTGGTCCAAAATAATTACAGTTCATCAATCACATTTGATGTTGTTATAACTAATAATTTAGAATTTACAAACATTGTCCAAAAGTTGATTCTATTTAAAATGCAAAACCAAAATAAATTACACTAGAACCTGGATGCGTAATCGATATTAAACATTCATAGACGCATCCGGTTTCCGGACGGCAAATGTACTTTCAAAGGCCTTTAACATTCAAACTCGGTATAAACCATTGAGCACTGCACATCTTACTACGTCATTTAGTCATTTCGATATTACCTTTTGGCACTTAATTTCAACTACCATTTTGAATGGTATTTTAGCATATGTAGAATACGGGAAACATACATTTTTAAGTTTATATGATCAAATATGTGGATTATTTTGCTTGGCATATACGACCTTGTACTAAACCACCCTCAGAACTCTTGGTATCTCCATTATACACTACAATATATATATATATATATATATATATATATTGCTGTAATTATAGGGTTAATTCAGGAATAGGTTAAGTCATAGGAGTCGTAGAATAAACAAGGGAAACTCCCAAGTAACAGAAGTACAGATATTGGAAGAGTAAATAGGTCATTATAAATATTATTAGTTGAGAGCACACTGTATATAGCAGTACAAGCGATTAGAACACATATTTAAGAGTAGCTACGAGCAAAGATTAGAATTTAAAAATGTAACGAAACGCATTGAAAATAAATCAGTGGTAAACCTGCATGAATTGGCTAGATAAACATTCAAAAAGTGTGTTAATATATCACCTTAAACGCACGCAGAAATTATGCATTATTTTAAAAGCGTACGTGATCTAAAAGAATTACAATTGTTCAAAAAACCAATTTATTAGGAAATAAACAAACACCAAATTTATTTCATTCAGATTAGAATAAGGCCATCAACATTAGTACGTGTTTTTATGAACAAAAATTCCTGGGATTTCTGAATTAGATGTGAGGTATAACATTAAATTACGTGAGCAAGAGCATCGCTTCATGCAATTAAATTGGTAAACTTTCCCAAAATAACAAGACATAAGACGCTTGGTCTCGCCTAGCACGTGAAGCCAACAAAAGGGGGCCGATCCTATAAATATCTTGACAATTGAATATCGAGTTAGTATACTTTGAAACTGGGCAGTCACTATACTTGAAAGTGCTAAATATTTACGTGAATAGTAAATTAAATTAAAAGTGAAATTCAAGAGTGTGTAATTGTACAAGCGAGCCGTACTTCTGAAGACGTAAGTAGATAAGATTTAGTGAAATTATACCATTTCTGATAATAAATAAAACAGGGCTCCTAATGACCTCTGAATTACTATCTTGATTATCATCTTAATTGCCGTCTTAACTACCATTACAATCTTAAATTAAAATCAAAATAACGTTACGATTCCTGTTAAAACTTTAAATAACGATCAATTACGATCTGAAATACAAATTTTGGATACGAGACTTTGGAGAATGCTGCTTGTTCAAGCAAATTGATGGTAAATATTCTTTTGCGGAAATGAAAAACCTTTCATTGGAATAAACACACCAATAACGATTTGGATATCGACTTCAATTCTTAGCAATGCAGAGCACCTACAAAACCACTTCAGGTTAGATATTTTTGATATGATTTATTTTTAAAACTGTTTTATTTCAATAATAATTGAAAGTGTAACGGCCGACAAATTGGGGTTTCTTGTGTAAATTTATGAAAAGTTATAGACATCTTGAAACGTTTCAATGGATCTTTAAAGGCAATAAAATCTCGTTTTGCTGGCTTGATTTTCTAAAAATTTGACAGATGTATATAAAGCTTGTAGGTTTATTAATCCGAAAGTTTTCAGATTCAGTATATAGTGAAAATCAATAATTTAAGAGGGCGAATTGTTTAATTGCATAAAGTAATTGATATACAAAGTGTAGATATTCTTTGTGCACTTAATTTAGCATAGTGCAGTATAAAACGTTAACATTGGTTAACCTTGCAAAGTTATAGCATAAGATAGGAAAGTGTTGACGATAAAGAAGTTATAACGGCTAAGGGTTTGAAGACGTGCAAGCAAACAAAACATTTCTAGTAAAATTTGAACGTTGAAGATATGTTCGTGGTATTAATTTACAAGCTTGAAGATAAGTATCAAGGATTTCTACTTAAAGGATCATTATAAACGAACAAGTCTATTTGTGGTATGGCGTTGAAGGTTGAATACGAATATGGATCGCCATTAGATAGAGGCCGTGTTTTAGCATGTATTAAAATGAGAAAAAGTTTAGGTGTTTGTTGACTTTGAAGCGATTAGGGGAGACAGGGAAAAATAGAAGGGAGATGGAGCGTGTTAGGTTTAAAGTGTGGTGTGGTTGACTTTTACAAGGACTAATAATAATGGGCACATGAGAAACGGAGATAGTTGGTTGGACTCCACATATAGAACGGGGATAGATGATATTCGAAAGAGGGTAGATGTTTTTAAGATATTATCGTACTTGTAAACAGGGAATATAAAGGAAAAGAGATATAAAATACGGGTTATATTGTTACATGCCAAAAATTGGCTATGTATCACATTTATATTAAGTATAAATTATAAGGTAGTTCCCGCGGATATTTTTAAATGAACTTGTCAATTTTCGTCATTCCGGACAGTTGCGCTTGCGCAAAACAATGCGCAGTGTGTGAAAAGACGCCATTAAGCTACGAGACCTGATGCCAAGAACATCTACCGGTGTTGTGTGTGTGTCTTTTCTCTTTTAGAATGTAGGTTCCTTTATCTTTACCTTTGGGTACCTATACCTGGTTGTTCCTATCATTCCGCTACGTGGGGAAAAGTGGTTTAGAACGGATTGGAATCTGACTCAGCAGTTGCGTGATGTGACCCACAAAATGTGATGGCTCTGGGATTTGGCTGTAAGGTGCGATTTAAATGAGTACATTGCTTTTATTTACATTCTGCATAAGAATTGACCATTGTATCACTTTTAAACGTGTTTGGTATTTAATACAAATGGCGCGTAATTTGCCGCGTAATTATACGTTATATTAAACAATTGCGCAAAAGTAAGAAACGCGGAAAGCGTAACAAGACAAGGATACAATAAACTGGTAACAGACCTAGAAAATACAGGAGGGATACAAAATAGAAAACAGAACATTCTTGTATGTAAGTTAGCGAAGTGACCGTATGTACGCGTATTCGAGAGGCGTGTTTTAGATGCTTGTGTTTATGTCAGTTGACGAGAGACTTTAACGAATTCGATAGCCGTTTTAAATTTTAATTAAATTTTCGAAGTAAAGCGTTTATTTTGTGTTCAAAGTTCCTAGATTTTCTAGACGGTTGGCATACGACTGTCAATTTTCCAAAGAATTGCTGAAGGTTAACGGTGGGATTTTTAGAATCGAAGACAGTTGAGTGTTGTTTGTGAATATTGTTTTTGGAACTTTCTTTGAAAAAGAAGGTTTGTTTGTGGTGGTGGTGTGTTTTAAGAAGTGAAACACGTATAAAATTATGCATTCAACCATTCTTGCAAACTTTATAGAATATGCAAAACAAGTAGTGCGTATTGATGAGTTTAAGTTCCCATACAATATTATATACAAATATATTTATATACAAATATAACATATTATATAACAAATATAACATACAGTATTGCCCGAAATAAACAGTACTGAAACTAAGTTGGCGGTGTTTTTATGCGTGCGCTGTCACACTCAAGTTAGCTAGTATAGACCTGTAAAGTAAACCTCAAACAAGTAATTAGTAGGGCCTAATTGTTAAAAATGGTGTTAAGTACAGAGGAGAAAGTGTTTCTGGTAGAGCATTATTTTCGTTCATACGGAATCGGCCGACATAATGGTGCAAGTTTGCTATACGTGTCTGATCAAATCACACGAAGGTTTAATAAACGTTCTCTAAGTAATGCTGTAATTTTGAAGGTTATTGAAAAGTTTAGAAATACAGGTAGTGTATTGTGCCAACGAAAAGGAAACTCGGGGCGTCCCAGGACAGTTAACAACAACAATAACCATGAACGTGTTTTTGAGCAAATCTTAGAAAATCCGAAAGTCAGCCAGGCAAGGACAGCGTTACAACTTGATTTAAAAGAACTTCCTTTCAAAGAATCCTGAAGGAGCTGGGTACATTTTCGTATGTGATTCAGGTACATCAACAACTACATCCTCGGGATTATCGCAGTAGAGTGGAATATTGCGCCAGAATTCTCGCGTTACAGTATGAAAATCTTGAATTTTGAAAAATGTTTGGTTTTCAGACGAAGCACATTTTCACTTGTCAGGCTATGTGAATCGTCGCACAAATCGATTTCTGGGCTTTGCCAGACCCGATGAGGTTCAAGAGGTTCCTTTACATAGTGAAAAAGTGAGTGTCTGGTGTGCTGTTTCCGGACACGGAATCACTGGTCCGTACTTTATCGAAGAGAATGGTAGGCAAGTCACACTTAATCAACAGAGGTACAGACAAATTTTAACACGATTTATCTCTAATCTACGTCAATTCTGTCGTGCACGTAACTTGGCATTTCGAAACCAATTTTTTCAGCAGGACGGGGCAACTTGCCATACTGCTGCCGCAATTCGTCAATTTCTTCAAGAACATTTTCCAAGCAAATTCATATCACGATTTACTGACTTCCTTATCCTTCACATTCTCCAGACCTCACACCTCCAGACGCATACATTTGGGGCATGGCTAAAAATGCCGTTTTCAAACGGGCACCACAAACCATCGATGAATTAAAGGATGCCGTTAGAGTCTTCTTCGCAGCCCTGAGACAACCCTTATTCAATAACATGACCAGAAACTTAGAACATCGTTATGAAGTCTGTCTCGAACGAGGAGGTGCACATTTAGAACATATAATAAAGTGTCAATAATATGTATTTTTTAAATATACAAAACAATTACAATTTCAGTACTGTTTATTTCGGGCAATACTGTATTTATTGCTATATTCACGTACTTCTTGTTCAGATGCAAATCGTGATCTGATAGATATTTGATATATTATAATTATTTTTTCTTTCAGAGATAACATAGTTTAAATACAACAACCTTAACCTTAGTGCTTTAGGTGGGTATAGTCGTTACTAAAGCTTCTACGCTCTCTTTAGTGACGCTGCTTGCTTATACTAAATCTTTGAGTTTAGTGGCACCTGACATTTCCGTATTTTTAGGAACGCCCTTGTTAGTTTCATTCCGCTGAAGTAGAGATCAGATTTGGTTCGGAAGTCTCCAGAAGTACTTACGAGTAGTACGTATAAAACAACATCTATGGTTAAACTTCTGAGAGAAATTTAAGTGGTTCGGTTCTTACCTTACCCCACCCCCAATCAACATCTTGTACAGCGACTTCACTGTTAGTATTTTATCTTTGCTGCTTCACCCAAAGCAGTTGAAATAAATTAGATGGTATTTGGTCCCACTGTAATAAAATTAAATGAACCACATATCATCTACAAAATAGTTACAAAGTATATATTAAAAAGAGGTAAAACAAATTTAATATTTGGTCTAACCAAATAGCTACGTGGATTAAGGTTTGAAAATACTTGTTTTTTGTTCCTTATTAGTCAAAATAACAATATCTAAAAACTTTTTAATGTTCCTTAAAAGAAATTGCTTATTCGTTTTCTAATTCAAATCATTTTTTGTCCCATCGAAATCCAACAGCATTTATTATTTATATTTCAAACGTGGCATGCGACAAACTAAAATCAGAGAGAGCGGGAGAGAGACAGATAGATAGATAGATAGATAGAGAAAGAGAGAGAGAGAAATATATTGACTTCATATATAAAATAGATGTTAGCTATAAAACGGAGATAGACTTCTTTTTATCTTTTGGATTCTGCGGCATAACTTAGTTTTAGTAGTTAGGTTTATCTTTTTTATTAGTTAATAAAGTTGATTTGGGATTTGGGAATAAAACATTTTTTCGGATTATACTTAATTGAATTTAAAATTTTAGGAAAAGTACGCATTTGATGCTTTTGTAGTGTTTAAAATTTAGTTCAGTCTATATACTTAATTTGATTTTATTTTTTTCTCAGGTGAAGTGCAAGTAAGTGCGTATCCAGGTCGAGTAATAATAACAGAACCAAAAGGGAATGTTCAGCCTAGAATTACTGTTGAGAAATATAATGCACGTCGTGCAGTGCTTGGAGAGGACGTGACACTTCCATGTGTAGCACAAGGACGACCTGTGCCTGGGTACTACTGGAAAAAGGAATTGCAAGGGCAAACCATACCTGTTGCGTTAGGTGAAAGAATATCAATGATAACTGCTGGATTGCTTAAAATCGATAAGGTGAGTGAATTTGATAAATTCTTCCACTCTCGTATTATTAAAATTTATTATAAATATAGATGATATATCAAAACTAATTTTTTCTCTAAAGAGGGGTCTCCAAAAATTTTTTCCTATAATTAATTTTTTAAAAATGAAAATCTATTTCGAAACTTTTTTATGTCGAAGTTACTGTTATGTTGTCAAATGACTCGGTAATTACAAGTAATAACTGAAGTGTTCTTATTTTTAATGATTGCGAGACAAATACCTAGTACAATACCAATAAAAAGTAACTGATTTAATATGCTATATCAATATTGTATCGAAAACGCTATTTGCAACAACAAAAGTTTTTTATTTTCAAACTGAGTATACAAACCTTTTCAACAACGCGTAGTTACAATGGAATTCTAAAAGCTAGCAATTATTTACTCTCAGCTAATCATTAACAAGTACACGTATTACAATATTGAACTACAATTACTTTATATACATAACCCTAATTACTAATTTATATGATCACTACAATAATTTACATCAATAGAGAGTCATTTACATCAACAGTAATTTACGTCACATGTATACCACCACTTATTTCATATCACGGCTATCAATTAGAACTCATATCAAAGTTTCAATTGGAAGTTCACTTCAGAACTGACTTCCAATACCAATGACGGTAATTTGAATAGATTTCCAATTGCTCTAGATTATTCTAAAACAACCCAGAGTATGCAAATGATATTTTCGAGATTTTCCATTGTAAACTAAATAACCCTTAATGTAAAAGTCCTGTACCTGTCAATCTCGCACGGCATGTCAATCAGCTTTATTTCAAGATGTCACGCCACAGGATGCCCATCTATTATCTTTCTGCTCGGAGACAGACCAATCGGCGCTACAATATTAAATAATTATAAATATTAATTTGTAGTACCATTATGTACTCACATTTAATTGCCATTTCTTATAGTCTTTATAATAGTACTCCGCTTGTTCCTTAAGTTGGTAATATCGGCCTATTTCCACACACTTATTCGCCTTTTACAATTTTAGCCACCTTAATACCTTCTTGTTTTCTTCAAGAAATTTTGCTTCATCTTTCTTTTTGATCAATGTGTCTATAAACTTTCATTCTTAAATGTTTAGATTTTCTTTTGTTTGAAAATGCGTTTGAAGCCTTTAATTTATTTATGTCCTCAAATTCTTCAAGTGTTTTCTTCTTTTTTCTTTGATGTTTCAGTTGATCTTTGTTCTATTTTTTTAATAAAATCCTTACGACTGCAGATATGTAGAAGGTGATGGAATTTATATTTTAGGTATTGTTCTTTTTGATTTGGCTGTTCTTTTGTGGTCAAAATAAGTGTAATTTAAATGGTGAGTGTTCTTAGTGTAATGGTAGTTTTGTGTTAAGATAAAATGGTCATTTAAATGTTTGCTGATTGCTTGATGATGGTCATGGTGTAAATTTATTTTGACCAAAATAGTTATAGGAATTTAATGTTTTAGGTATACTACTATGCAGGGACAAAAGATTGATATGCTTAGATTTGCAGATAATATAGCAGTATTGTCATCTAGCAAAGAAGAGTTAGAAGCTGCTCTTAACGAAATGGAAACAGTTCTAACAGAGAGAAACGGTATGAAAATTAACAAAAACCAAACTAAAGTACTAGTATGCAGAGGAGAAGAATATAGATTAAAATCTAGAATACTAATACGTAACGAGAACTTACAAGAGATTACGGATTTCTGGCACCTAGGAAGCCAAATAACGCAAGATGAGAAGAACGCTAAAGATATAAAACAAAGATTAGCACAAGGTCGTGCTACATTTAACAAGAAAAAGCAACTACTGTGTTCAAAGACAACAAATATAGAAACAAGGAAAAGCTTGTTTAAAACATAAGTGTGGAGCATAGCACTGTACGGCTGTGAAACCTGGTCAGAAGCGAACAGGAAAAAGATAAGAAGCCTTTGAAATGTGATACTACAGATGTATCATGAAGATATCATGGACAAACAAAGTTAAGAACAAAGAGGTACTAGAAATAGTAAGGGAAAAAAGAATATGTGGAAAACAGTAAAAAGTAAGAGAGATGGGATGATAGGCCACATACTAAGACATGAGGAAATAGTGTGGAATATATTACAAGCAGAGATAGGAAAAAAGAGAGGTAGAGATAGACCTAGGTTAGACTATTGCACACAGATAGTGAAAGATGTAGACCATGGCAATTTCAGGGATATGTGTAGGATAGCTCAAAATAGAAATAGGTGAAGATACGCATCCAACCAGTTTCAAAATGGAAAACCTAATGAAGAAAAAAATAAGTGCACTTAAATCAGATGATTATTATAAACTACCACAGATGTTGGTTTTGTAATATTTTTAACTATTGTTGATTGGGCAAAGGGATATATTAGAAAACTATTAATTTGGCAAATGTTCAAGTGTTAGGGATCTTTTAGACACAGGCTGCTTAACCCCCTTCACATACCACTGAATATCGAGGATATACGGTATATATTTGTAAAATAATAGAAAGGGAACCGAACTGCATCTAACACAAAAAAAAACAGCGGCTATGTTCAAAGACAACAAACAAAAACATGGAGAAAATTGTTGAAAGCATATGTGTGGAGCACAGCACAGTACGTTTATGAAATAGGAGCAGTAGGAGAAGCAGACAGAAAAACGGTAGAAGCCTTTTGGAATGTCGTGCTTCAGATGTATGAAGATCGACAAACAAAATTAATAACAAGCATGTTATAAAAATAGTAGGGGAATAAAAATATCTGTGGAAAACAAAATAGGAGAAATAGAAAAGCAGGATACGTTCTAAAGCACTTTTGGGAAATAGTACGGGATATATTACAAGCAGAAATAGGAAAAAAAGAGGTAGAGGTAGATCTAGATCAGACTATTGTACGCAGATAGTGAATAATGCAGACTGTGGAAATTTTAGGGAAATGTGTAGTTTACCTCAGAATAGCAAATAATGAAAGTATGTGTCTAACGAGTTACAGGACTGAAGACCTAATGATGATGAAGTATACCAAGAGTTTTGTTTACTAGTAATTATATAACCCTCTTAGATTAAAGATCAGCCTTTCCAAACTATTTTTGATGCTTCGTATTTTAAAGTTTTTGTACCCTATTACCTCTTGCATATCGATCAGCTTACCTGTATTTCTGTATAATTTACTTTTATTCTACAGATGACAAAGCCATTGCCTTACAATCTCAGCTGTATAGAAGTTTGCGCGTTCAATTCCTGACTGTAGTAACGATTTTTCTATTGGAAAGACATTCTTGTAAATCAGGGCGGTATGAGTATTGATACTGAAATCTATCATTGTATTTAAATAGTGTCAGTTTACTACAAAAATGGTGATGAAAGTTTCTCAAAAACGGTCCGCAGATAGCATGGAATTTTCTGTCGACACGATGCGCCAAATGAATCGCCAGTTCACCGTTTAATTAACAAACTCAAGACAAAATTCACGTTGATGGTTGAGAAGTGCACTGTTCGTCACCGTCCTTCCTTGTCGATCCCTCGAAAACATAACTGCAGTAAGAAAAAGTGTGCTTGAGAAATAGGCACTTCCATTCGGCATCGTGGTCAAGAATTGAACATTACCAGACCCACTCTACAACGAATTTTAAAAAAAGATCTGTGTTTGCACGCGTACAAGATTCAATTGACGCAAGAACTTAAGCCAAGGAACCATGCGCAGCGACGTGAATTCGTTGATTGGGTGCTGGATCAACACCAGATTGATACGGATTTCTTGAGGAAAATCATTTTTTCCTACGAAGCACATTTTAACTGAACGAGTGTATAAATTAGTAGAACTGTCAAATTTGGGGTACTGAAAATCCTCATGTATTACTTGAAAAACCAATGCATCCACCACGTGTAACAATTTGGTGCACAGTTTCGACCAGCTGAGCCATTGGACTCTATATCTTTAAAACTGCAGATGGAAATGCGCTAACTGTTAATGGTGTGCGGTATCGCAAAATATTAACCATCTTTTTTTACCCAAATTTGATCAAATTGATGTGGAGATATGTTTTTCCAACAAGACGGCGCGACCTATCACACAGTTCGCAAACCAATAGTATTATTGCAAACCAAGTTTCTAGGCGATGTCATCTCTTGGTGGCAATCAAGATTGGCCATCAAGATCGTACGGTTTAACACCGATGGACTACTTTCTTTGGGGCTATGTTACGGAAATGATGTATGTGAACAATCCACAAGCAGTTGAACATATTAAAGAAGATACAAGGTGCGTAATTACCCAAATAGAGCCACAGCTATGCGAAAACGTCATCCAGAATTTTATGAAAAGAATGACCGTGTGCCAGAGGTGTTGAATTTGCCTTTTGCTGGATGTCGTATTTCATGTTTAATCGAACTATTTGTTTTACATTGAAATATAAATATTCGCTTATTTAGAAAAAAATGTGTTTTTTTAACATTAAATCCGGCGCTCTGGTTGAAACACCCTTTACTAACTAACCTCACAATATTTCAATAGGATATTTAATTTAATTTCATAACTATAATTTCTAGTGAGGTATATGGAATACTATGGTAAGTTCATGTTCTCATCTTTTCACAATTTGTATTTAGATACACGTTTGGTTTGAATACCCTGGCACATATTTTCTTGAACACAAATAGAATTTACAGTAAGCAATTTAAGATCCTTAAAAACGTGTCTGTACGATGAGTCAGCAGGCTACCAACATATAGTATGTAAAATTTTCTTTTGCAATAATAAAACCGATCCTTTTCGGATATACCTAATGTAAAATATCACATGTGATAAGTATATAAATGCAAGCATAGTAGTCTGGTAGTATAATATAGCACCGATTGGTCTGCCTCTGACCAAAATAATTACATTAGAACGTAAACTACGCGTTTGTACACAAAGGATGATTGATGGATCCTTCGGCATCACATCTTGCAGATGAACTTGAATTTTGAATTTAAGAGTTATTTAGATTACAATGGGAAATTTCGAGATGTTTTTTGCATAATTTGTGGTATATTCTTGAATTAAGTGATACAACTGAAATGTATATAAATTGCTGTCGTGAATATTGGAAGACAAAGGCTAATTAAATCTTTGATAAGGATTCTGATGAAAGCTTTGATTATAATACTTGTTCTAATTTAAAGCTTTGATAGTCGTACATATGCGATATAAATTTCTGTTCAAATAAATTACTCAGTGTAGTATAAATTACTATAGTGATTTTACTAATTAATAATTAGTGCTTGGATAGTTAATCATACTGCTTCGATAATAAGTAATTAAGAAAAAAGATAGCAGTGTAGTTTTAGAAGTTAAAATTTGAACTGTTAGCAAATAGCTGAAAAGAAATTGTTGTGAGAGCTTTTAGAATTCCAATATAACTATGAGTTGCAGAAAAGGCTTGTATATTTAGTTTGAAAATAAAGAACTGTTGTTATTGCAAATTCAGTTTTCGTTACTATAACTTCGCAACTAATTTATGACCACATCAAATGCAAAACCAGCTTTCCAATGGCTGCGTAATAACACTATCACATTGTAAATATCAGTTTAATCCTGGATCCATTACAATACCCTGTAGGGTAAGTAGATCCACTCATAGTGTTAGATTCGAGCTGAGCCAAACTTTAGGAGAGCTCAGCTCAGTTTACATGTACCAATCTTCAGCTTGCCTCAAGAATTTTATCTTTGGCTAGTTGGAATTCAAGTCGAACTTCGAACCAAGCTGAACATAACGCAAGTTCTTAAAGTCAAGTTGATTTTAACTATATCTCAAATAGCTTTTCAAATTGTGGTATAATAATACGATTGAATTCTTTACGTTTTTACAAAAACTTAATATGAATAATCAGTTCACTCTATACATACTCGAAATTGTGTTTCTGATATTGTTACATTGTTTTGGTTTTTGATCGAATAATATTAAAGTACAAAGTTATAAATCGTGTTACCATATTGGATATATAGGACATGTTAATACAAAGTAACCAGGTTTCTGTCCACATGTGCATAACAAGACTAGTACTTATGACGTATAAATTCCAAAATGGTTCAAAGAGTCTCATTCTCATTAGTTTTGTTTTGAGAGGTTTATTTTGAAAATAAAGCTCACTATATTGTAAATGTATTATTGTGTCCAAAAAAGAGAAGAAATTTACCTGAACAGTAGCATTCTATTTCAAAATCCTATATTAAAAGTAAGAACTCTATTTCAAATCATAGTTTGCAAAAGGTGTAAATATTTTTAATGTGCGTCCACAGAATTAGGAAAGTTATAACGGGTTCATGGAACGATCTAAGTTTGTTATTAGTTCTAACCTGCAACTTTTATTGATGTTTCAACTGAGTTTTAGAAAATAAATTGTATTTAAATAATAATAAGGAAACATTTTTAGATCCTATATTAAGAATCTGTATATTATTAGTGGGTCGGTTTGAATGTAATTTAAGTGTGAAGCAATAAAATACAAACTGGCATGTTTACTGTATTTAGTCTATGAGCGGAATTTGGTTGAGCAATGGTTGTTTGCACTACCTGGAAGTTTTTACATCTTCCGTCAGAGTTCCCAAGTATTTAGTTGAATCTATAAATGTAGTAGGGCCCTTTAAGTAAACAAAATCAGTCAACGGCAATTCTCATTGCCCTCTGCAAAAATGAAGCTCTAATTAGACAGACATTTCAGTACTACTCCAACATAACGCAAAAAAAAGGGGGAATATTATATATCATAAGTTTTTTTTGCTGAAATTAACTTTACATGTCATTGTTTCAAGATGCATCGACGCTCTTCTTGCAGTTGATAAATAAGGTCAGTTATTTCAAGGTCTGTAGATAAGAGTGTTTATTCACTATTGAAATTTGTAGAGGTTCAAATACAAGTTCAAATTAGTACTTGTGCCAAAAATCGAAATTTAGATTCCAATTCACTTCAGAATTGTTCATATTTAACTTTTTCTGCACGCAACAAGCTTTTTGTACTGTAACATTTTCAAATGTTACGTTTGCCAAAATAAGCCCAATAAGTACTCTTATTATGTAGTCATACATAACCCCTAATATATGCAACATACTTTACATTACTCATTACACAGTTGGTATATCTAATCAGCTATGGTTAATAAATTAGGACAAAATAATTATATCACAACAATTGATCTAGTTGTTGCTTACAACATTTAATTTATATTTTTAAGTGATTTAATAAAAATACATTATTACATTTATAATGTAAATAAATAAATACATTCCTAATTTATATCTTTATGAAATATTTGGTAATATGCACAGCCATCTGCCGCAAATATACGAAGACGAAGGTGTCGAGTAAATGTCAACTTGTTCTTAATCGGAAAAGAGTCTAAGGTCGCTTCTCATCAAACCAACATGGCTCGTTTAGCGTCCTCGGACCTGAGAATCGCGATAGTTTGAAGAATCGAATAAAGCGTCGAGAATGATCAACGTGATGTTTCTTTAGGGGGTTAACGATGCAAAGAAATTTTTCGGTACGTTAGTTCAACATCTAATATTACAATTCGTTTAAGATGCACACTCAAGATTGTTAGTTCGGTTTTTGAAGAATCGCCGTGATATTTACTTACACCTATCCGGGATGCTCGTAATTTCAACGCACTACAATTGCTTGGTACAAGATTGCAAGATTTCAGCTTATTTGAATTAAATAAATGGTTTAATTATCTACGAAGAGGCCTGGCCAAAGTTCGATCAGCCATAATTCGTTACGTAAACAGCACAAAATCGATACATATATCTGGTTGTATAACAGGTGTTGAACTAGATATTCAAGGTGCATACTATTTTTAATTTTATTCGACAGATGCACTTGTCAACTATGTTCGTATACATTATAACAAATGGTCTTATAATACCTATTTTGGCTATGAAAATTTCATAAAATTAAAGTGAATTTAAAACTTAGGAACAGGGCGTATTTCGCATTGATGAAGTAATTAGATAATATTGATCAATACATTTAAACATAACCCTAGTTCTAACTTAAATAATCATAACTTGCTATAACAGCTATCAAGTAAATTATTATATTGTCCACCTCTTACTATGATTAAAGAGGGATATTTTAATACCCTAATGAGTTTATATGAAAGTTTTTTTTGTTTATCAACATTCCATACTTCAACTTATTTAGATATGTAACTTGTATAAATCATACAACTGATTTAATTTATATGACTAAGTATATTTTTGCTTTTTTTATCATCTGATTAGGAAACGTTGTTCAATTTACTTACTATATTAATGAATTTAAAATCTATACCTTCCAATTGTAAGTAGTTAACGCATCCGATTTCTACATGATATAATAATTGTTGCATTTTTATTAGAACCAAACGTTAAGGTTTATTATTAACGTGAAATTTAAAATCAAGGGAGTTATATTTTCATTTTATATATATATATATATATATATATATATATATATATATATATATATTAAAAAAAGCTAAGTTACTATTGCACAAACAGTTTTTTGTACCTGAATTATAAATACGTTCCATTTTTGTTATAACATATAACTTGTTAAAGGATATTATGCTACATTATACTTTTCTAAAAAACCTAGAACATTTTTATTTAAACAAAAAGGTATACAATTTTTTAGTATAAAAAACACTTTCATAAAGGTTAATACTATTAGATATAAAGATTCTTACGATATCAGGTTATTTTGAAATATATCAGAGGAGCAAACTGCTGCCTCATATGTGATATTTTTAATCTTGTAATTTATTTCAGGTATCTCATCGTTGTAGTTAACTTATGGGTTCTACATTCCCCTTTCTTTCTAAATGTAGTGGCGCTCAATATATTGTTTATTTTTTTTAATATCTATTCCCACCCCTGAACCATTGCTTTCTACCGCTTAGAGTAAAGTCTAGAGCATAGCACCGGTAACAACCAAATACCTAAGAAAGGCTTGGGTTAAAGTACTTATTCGTTTTTCTTTAGGGTTGCAGATAGAAGGTATGCAAAATTTCTTAAAATAGTTATATATTATACAAGGGAAAAAGTACTAGATTTTAGCTCGAGGTGTGTTTGTCTCCCGACGCCAAGCGGAGGGAGATAAAACGCCGAAAGCTAAAGTGTTAAATTTTTACCCGTTTATAATACATTATTTTTTCTGTGACCTGCAAAACGATGATTTAATATTGAAAAAAATACTACAATATATAAAAGTCAAAAATCAATCAATGTCAAATTTGAAATTTCAAACAAGCAACCAAATATCTGTCAATTTAATTTTGCAAGTGGTTTCAAAAATTGTTTACTTAAGTTGTTTATATCGGTTGTTTTGAATATTCAGAAATCAAAAAATGGACAGTTTTGTACTTCATGTCCACACAGGTGTTGCGCCTGACTTTAAATTAAGTATCTTTATGTTCTTACTTATTTGCACATACCTGGAAAAAAAGTACTCATTTTTTTCCCAGGGAAAAAAGTAAATTCATAAAAAGTGACATTTTGTTACTTGTCAAGAAGTATGAAATGTCAAATTTTTTTCCCGTCAGAGAAAAAAATTTATTTTTGATGATTCCCAACTTATCATTAAAGTTACAACCTAAAATTACTTTATTACTTTACTTTCCCTGCACAAAAGCGATTTTGTTAGTCTAAATGCAAACACAAACTAACACACTACATATGCAAGTACAGCCTAATACCATATTAAGAATTGAAAGAAGACACGTCTAGCAATAGGGTAAAAATCATGAAGAAAATTGTGACATACAATCTCCCTATGAATTTTAATATTTTTTAAATAATAATAATAATAATAATATTTTAATAATAATAATAATTAATAATAATAAAGCTACATCAAAGAATATTAACTATAGAATAAGAAGCGACACTCTAGTAATATCCTGAATCCTGTTCAGTGCGCTGGTTCGCCAAGAAAATGGCCGGAGCTAGAAGGATATATACTCTAAGATATGAATGCCATTGTTACATCTGCTTGTCAATAGAGCACTGACCCCCATATTTATCAGGTTTTGACCATAATAAAAGCCAACCACAGCTAATTATCAAAGTTAATATTCTTTGTAATTATTATAAACAAATTGTCGAACGCAAAGGGCGTTTTTGCATTTATTGTGTTGTCTGAATACATAAACTGTGTATTTTATTGTAAAACTGTATTGCATTTTACTAAGGTGTACTGGTTTTGTTCCTTAATAATCATTAACTGATTTCTTAACAAAAAATGAATCTTAATATTAACTGTGTTTATGAATTTTGAATAATTTTTAAATTAAGATATATACATATAAAAGGAAGTATAATTTATGTTGAGGTGTATTGTTTTGTTTGATTTCTTTACTAGGATGTATCCAATTTTCAGTGGTTGCATTGTATATGCGCATTTTTTGTAGTTAGAATATTATCTTGAATAAAATGGAGGTCTTTTAGAAAGAAAATCGCAATATATATGTTAAACCTATTAATTGAAATATCTAATACAATGCATATTGTGCCCACTCATTGATATAATTGATTGGTATTTTTCTGATAAAAGGAACACAAGTGTAAAAAATTCCATAATTCAGAATTATAAATAAATGTCAAATTTTTCTGAATTATAATTTTGAATTTTACCGCCATTCTTGGCACCCCAGCAAAATGGCAAAACACTTCAAGGTCAGATATTCTTTCCACCATTAAATACTAATAATTCGCCGGGAGTGTCGCTTCTTATTCTATAGTTAATATTCTTTGGCTACATGTTTCAAGTCCAGGCTGGGCCTAACCTCATGTTAATAATAAATTAAAAGTTTACAACACTGAACAATTTATTAAAGTATACGGAAGAAACAAATTTTTTTGTTATAATTTCTGCTGATGTTAACTTGTAGAAATTTGTTTTTAATTGTTTTTTCTAGTTTTGATTACTCCATGGGCTTTTTGCCATGGAGGGGTTTTAAATTTAAAAAAATGTGTTGTAGCAATTTTATTTTCTACCTAAATATGTCCGTATAACTAATCCCTTTATTTGATAATAAATAATATAATGCATAATAATGCTATTCAATCCATTTAATTAAATATTACCTGTTGCCCAATAAAGTACTAGCATTCAGTTCAAATTAAAAATTAATTTCCACGGTGACAAAATAAAAGCTTCTATTTAGTATCATTCCTAGAGCTCCATCTATTCGGAAATTACGAAGTAACGTTGTTACCGGGCAGCAACTCGCTTGACCCGACACTTCTAACACAGCTGTGGTGAAAGCAGGTCGAATTGTTCTTAGAAACAATGTTTTTTTGCTGTTTTTCGTGTTGGAAGCACGTGCGAATCAAGTTTAATAAGAGAATGTCATCTTCGAGAGGCATTTTTGATAGTCCATTTGTTGGAACAGCTCGTAGATGACGTGAAATTTTTTTGGTCAAAGGGCCGTTGGGAACAGTAAGTAAATTTGTTTCTGTAACGATATTAATTAAAAATTTTCAGTGCAACTTAAATTATAATGCAATTTTTATATATGGTATTCAATTTAAATTACAAGCAACTTTAGTTCTATATAATATGAAATTTTATAAATGGTATTCAATCTAAATTACATAAAGCAATTTTATTTATATATAACATGGAATTTTATATATAAAGTATTCAGTTTAATTACAAACAACATTTGATAGTTCTCGTGGTTTGAATTACACCTGGAGCATCTTTAAATTAATATGCAGATTGGTTTCTACGCTTGGTTCATGGTGTGGTCCTGGCGGAATGTAATTACTCAAAATGGAGGCCGAGTAATGTGATTTTCAGTATGCAGTACAATTATTCGTTTAAATTGGAGGATTCCGTATTTCAATGCTGACGTAAGCTCCTAAGCAGGTATTTTTGAGACAAATCGGAGTTCTGGTATGTAAAAACAAAACTGTTTTTGTATGTTATTTAAACTATGGACGTAGTAACGAGATAAATTTTGTTTAATCAAGTTGTGTAAACTTCTAAATAGGTCAAGGACAGACCACAATTATATTTTTCAATATTAAGCAATAGGAATCTGTAACTTTTACTTACCTCATTCTTTTATTAATTCAATGAAACATCAGAAGATGTCATTACGTGTTAGAGAAAGTGAATTCTTATAATTATGAGAACTAAAAAATTAAATTTCTATATTTGATATTTCATACATCCATTGTAAGATTAAGGTAGATCTACCCTAATTAACATCTTTGTTATAAATAAGCAACAATTAAGAAAGCAACTTTATGCTTTGTCAATTTGTTAAATAAAAACACATTTAATGTGATTGGTACTGATTTTATCCAGTGCCTTTGTAAATAATTTCTCACAAATTAAATTAATCATGATATAAAGAAAGATAGATATTTTGTATAAAAGCACATAATTGAATATTAAGGAATAGATTTTTATTTTCGAACAAAAGACTATTCTTTTTATTTAGGATGAATGAAAGATGATTCCAATTGAATTTAAATATTTTTGAGTATGAATGCACAAACAGTGCTATTCTTTGTTTAATCTGTTCACAGGTGTTGCAGAGGATTACTAAGGTCAAGGTCGAGCCATAAGGTAAGAAACTTCAGAGATTATGTGATCTTTAATAAATTGTATAGCGGCTATAGGATAAAGGTTTCCGCATTAGCCTTGTACAAGGGACTTGAGTCAGGTCTTCTCTGTATAGAAAAATACGGTGGCGCCTTATTCTTTATATTTGTGGTCGCAATTCCACCCCGACCCACAGCTCATGTTCCACCCAGAGCATATAGTTCGACTAGCCGCTTTGTCTTTGAGATTTCCTCAACTTTGAGCCATCTTCCATCAGAACTTGCCGTGGGCTCCTTTCACTTATTGGAAATTCTCGTTAAACAAAATCCCAAAATAACGAAAGGCTATAGTGTAAGATAATACAAAGCGGACACCTTAAATTTTACTGAGTAGATGACCATAAGGGTAAAATGGAGTCTGACATACACCCCTGTAATATGTAGGTATATAGTTATATGGGTATTAGTTTTAAAATTCTAGGTCCAAGGTTCGGAATGTTGCAAGGTGACGAGAAGTGACTAATAACTCACTGAGACGATAAACTAACTAGCGTTTAGGCCTGCGGAGACATGAGAGCGGAGTGGGTTTTAACACTAGATAGTATGGGGTTAAATCAAAGATGGATATAATTTTAATTGGCACCACTATATCGTGGCTTAAATAGAAACAATATACAATCTCTTCTATAAAAGAACGAAATCTACGCAGCGAGCGATATGTCCCGAGGGAGGATACAGAAAACCTCAAAACTTAGATGTTCGTACTGCCTGTAGTTGGACTGATAGGATTCTCCTGTAAATATATACAATACCAAATGTAGTAGGGAGATACTCTTTGTATCCCAGAAAACAGTAAAAGTTATAAATATAATTTTATTCAAGTATAACATCAAGCACTAATGTCACTAATGTTATGAACTATCAGTAATATATTTATGGATGATTTAAATTACTATTTTTTCTTATTTTTACCTTAGCTGTTTAGTCGAACAAAAAATTAGAATTTATGGAAAGAATAAAATATAATGAAATTTGCTCGGTAAAACTTTTTAGTACAATACTGCATAATTCCTAATAGATTTTATTTGGAGCATTTACTGCTCATGCAATATCGTATAGCTAACAAGATTAAATTCACTAGCTTCCACACAGATCTATGTTGATGCTATAACATTATACCACTTACTTCAATATTATTCAAAAAATATATGGTTACTCTTAAGATATTTCATCAAAACACAACTCATTCTATTAAATAAATTTAGCTAAACACTAATATTTTGAAATACAGGTAGAATTAATTTGAAATTCACTTACCCTTAAGCTCTAACAACAAATGTTTGACTACTACCTTAAATTTCATTAGATGTCACTTCAGGAACTAATATCCTACATCAGAAGATCTGCGGTGAGAAGCAACAAACATGGATCCATAGCGGTCTTCTTCGAAATTTAATTTGAAAATTCCTACGATAAGAACAGGTCCTCAAAAAGTTGCTATGACTCTATATGAAAACAATAACAAACTAAAATTCGCTAAACCATCAACTGTTACAAAACCAACCAAGGATTCCTGTTAGTTAAAACAAACATCGCCATCGACTGCCATTTGTTTCCAAATTATTTATAACAATTTATTCACTAATTGCTTGAAATTTACTTTAATTTATTTTAAAATATTTTAATTTATTTTAATTTATTTCCTATGCTAAAATAGAAAAATATTACGGCGTAAAAAGAATTCTTAATGCTTACCACAAATATGTTTCTCAAATATTTAATTGTAGCATGAACTGATCTCAACCATACCAGGAATACACCAACCTGAGTGGAAGATCTTCATCCTACATTTTCTTATCGTAAGATTTAGCAATTGCCAGATTTTGACGGTACCCTGCAGACCGTGGCATCTTTAAGACCGAACTTGACTCGAGCGTAAACAAAGTTCAAAAACTACATTTATGACGTAGGACTATCAGAGTCGAGATTGAACGATGCCGATAACCTTAGGGGACCTTGTTAGATGGCTTGACAAAACAATTTTCAACGAACTTCGTTCGTTTATGAAATCGATTTGTCGTCCGTCTGTCTGTCCGTCTGTCCGTCCGAGGCCTTTCTAATGGTCGGACATCAATGTGTGATACATCAATCGATTCAGCTCGGTGTCCTGAGCTTAAGTTTTGATGTCAGTTGAAATCGGGCCACGGGGACGCCGTGCCCCCGCGATATTCCGTCGGGAAAATTAAAATTTCAAATAGGTCCAAAATTAATGTGCGATACATATTTGGACTTCCCTAACATAGCTGAGTCGAAATATGGTACCCCCCACAAAATCTGACCACGGATACCCGACCCCCCCGGGGAATTAATTTTTATCAAAAATTTAAAATAGGTCCAAAATTAATGTGCGATACATATTTAGAATCCTCTGAAAAAACTGAATCGAAATATGATGCCCCCTTATTTACACACACACACACACACATACATACATACATACATACATACATACATACATACATACACACACACATATAGCTTTTAAAATATTTATTCAATAAAATAAAATATATTAAAATGTCTCTTTTGTTGTTTATAAATTTTTGTATTTTATCTGAATACTTATAATTATTACAACATAATAATTTTAATTTCTTTAAATTGTTTTAAAGTAAGTCTACATTTGGAAGTTCGTTGCGACAATGCCTTGCATTTTCAACTTGTTTATAATAAATATGGGTATTTGAAACCAAATGTACTACCTTGTAAAAGAATATTTCTAACAAATAACAATTAAACTTGATTTTATATTTAATAATCGAAATCCTTGTATTAATAACGTTTCTAAATGAAACTTTATTTATGTTATCTATTTAAATTATAAGCCATATATACACGGAGATGTAAAAATAAATAATAGGATTTTGAGAATTTTACACTAAGATTAATAACATTAATGATATAAAAAATTTGTTCTTTCCTGTATTTTAATAGATTGTAACCTTTTCATTTATTATTAACCTGAGGATGAGCCCAGCCTGAGGTCTAAAACATGTAGTTTTATTATTCAGAGTATTAAAATTCATAGTGAGATTGTGTGTTATAATTTTCTTCCTAATACCAGTTGTTAACTACTTATGAGAATTGCACAAAAATGTGGTGACTGTCACTGAAGATTAAAATCTTTTCATCGACCAGAGAAATAAATTATAACGTCTATGTTTGACAAGTTTTCTTTACGTTTTAACAAATGTTTTACCAAGCTCGTACAACACTTATTGCAGAATGGTTTTTTGTCAATTTTGTCTCTTTTAAATTGTGTTGCAAGTGCATGTTACTGGGTACTAAGAATTTATTTAAAAATTCATAATTTTAAACCAAACTACAAGGTTCGTAAAACTTAAAGATAACTTCTTGTCCTGCTAATACTGATATGGCAACGATACATTGGTCAAATGGTGGTAGTTAAGGCACAAACACTAGTTTGGTATAATTACTAGTTCATCAGCATCAGCAACAGTATCATAATTTCTAAAGAGAAAATAACAAGCTCCATTTCTCAATGGTTTAAAATAGTTTTTAATAGTTGAAGATGTTAAACAAATCAAAATTTTTAGTCAGACTTTGGTGGTGATACATTTTCAACAAGCCAGGTGCACGAGTGATATAAGATGTTTGTTGTACTCAAAACATGGTAAAAGTGTATCACAGAATCATTAAAACCACAATGTTGGGAAAGATACTCAAAACCATGCTTTGGGTACCAATCACTAAAAAGAATGTATCTATAGAGAGAGGATATGTAGAAGAATATCATTAAAGGTGTGTGACAGAAGTAGTGGTTTAATCTAAAAGGACCTCATACTAATAATTCATTGTAACACAATAGAACAATAGCAAATTGAAAGTATGCAGATTTTAGTTTTTAGCAATTTATATAGAGAGAATAAAACAGATTTATAGATGTTAATCCTTCTCCCTTCTACCCAAACCCATATATCCTGCATGCCCTACATCCCGATATTTACTTTATTGCAAGAAACATTTATAAATATAAGCATAAAACACATCTTATTAATAAGAATCTTACATTTTAGGTACGCTTAGAAGATCAAGGCATCTACATTTGTTTTGCAAATAATTCAGCTGGTGAGGAAAGCGTGAGAGTAACCCTGGAAGTAACCGCTCCATTATCTGTCCATGTGCAGCCGCAGATACAAATTGTAGATGTTGGGAAAGAAGCCAGCTTTCAATGTATTATAGGTGGCTATCCTGTATCACAAGTTAACTGGTTGCACAATTCTAAACCAGTAGCACCTGATGGTAGAGTTGAGATAATGTCGGAACCTCCCAGACTTACCGTTCGACAATTATCTAAGGACGATAGGGGAATGTATCAATGTATTGCAAGCAATAATTGGGATCAAGTACAAGCAACAGCAGAATTAGATATGGGTGATGCTGGTCCTGAATTAATATACTGGTTTTCTGAGCAAACACTTCAACCTGGTCCTACAGTATCCTTAAAATGTGTGGCTTCTGGTAACCCCCCTCCACAATTTATATGGACGCTGGACGGTTTCCCTATACCCGATTCCTCAAGATTTCTTGTTGGTCAGTATGTAACCGTTCAAGATGATGTTATTAGTCATGTCAATATAAGTAACATCAAATCTGAAGATGGTGGAGAATATACTTGTACAGCACATAATGCTATTGGTAAAATATCACACAGTGCACGAGTGAACGTATATGGTCTTCCATACATTCGGGAAATGCCAAAGATAACTGGAGTTGCTGGAATGAATTTAATTATAAAATGTCCTGTGGCAGGATATCCAATCGAAACCATATCATGGGAACGTGATGGCCAATTATTACCTATTAACAGAAGACAACGAGTTTATACAAACGGAACTTTAGTTATAGAACAAACACAACGTACTGAAGACGCTGGAACCTATACATGCCAAGCTCAAAACAGACAAAGACACTCTACTAGAAGAGATATAGAAATTCAAATTAATGGTAATATTTTTTTGTCTGGTTTTCAAATTGAAACAATTTAGATCTATTCATTGTTTTACAACTCTTTTATAATTGAATGCGGATTATTATGAAAATAACCAAGCTTACAGTAAAGGGAAATATAAAAAATTTGGCATCTTAAACACTAAAAATTGATTTGTGTCTGAAACGTGGGACCTGGTTCGTGACATGTACTCTTGCATTGTCGTGCAACAGCTTGATACTCTTCGTCAATTTGCCTATTCGTTTCCTTTAAATAGTTCAGTACAGGTTTTGTTCATATGTCTTCAATAATATTTGATAAACCGCAGTTGGTTATTCCTAATTCACTTACAAAAATGGAATGATTATTTACTCTTGCAATTGGGAGTATATTTTAATCTTAAGATCCGGAAAACCTTCATATATATATGCAATTAAAAACTAATTAAAAACGATCTGTAGGGTTTCTGAGCTAGTTATAGAACATGCAACTTTTTTCTTGTAACTTAAAGAGTAATAACAAATACAAAACGGCATGTGCAGAAAATGTATATATTACTGCCTAAACGAGAAATTTAAAAACAATCTTAAGAGAGTATAATCTAATTTTATTTATGCCACTCTGTAAGCAATTTGTTCAAATATTTTCTATTATTTTCTCAGTTTCTTATTAAAAACCAGCCTGTAAAGATGTTGATGCCTGATAATTTCCTTTTCTAAAAGTTCAGTTGCTTGGATCCTAATTTTTTTTGTTGCAATATCCGATTTTTGATGAAACATCTAAAAATGGTTAATCATTATAGAATTTCATTAATTACCAACTTGTTGAATACTATACCGACATTTCTAGGCAATTCCTACAATAAAATTTTGCTGTTTTTGTTATTTTATTGAAATTATTTGTTTCAGCAACTGTTGTAACGTATTTTTAATACAATAGCTTCTCAAATAAGTTTTAGTTATATTTTACCCGTGCCTTAAATTTTAAATACTTAATCTGCTTTTAACAACTTTTAAACCATTAGTTAAAATTTTTAAAAAATGCTTTCTTCTTAAACATGATTGGTTAAGTGGTCGGTCATTGTTATTAATAATTAAATTGGTGTTGAATATGGCCCTGTATCCTTTCTGCCAAATACATTTCCCTAATATGCATTCCTAAAACTGTATTCGAAAGGACATGAGCTTGCTGTGTGTTAATATAGTGCAGTTAGAAATTGGTTTTTCCTGCTTTATTGCAAACCTTAAAGTGAGGGCAGTTTGAAGAAGTTTGTTGTTGAAACTTGTCATGTAAAAAAAATGCGTGCATTGGACATAAATAATGATTAGTGCATTAAATGTCATTATGTAATGACGTGTAAATAATGTAAATTTGCACGTGTTTCTAGAATTGGGGCATAATCATGCTGATTATAAAACTACAGTCCATTAAACATCGTTTGTCGAACCAGTACTTATTTTTCGTCTTAGACTACTACAAGGTATGTTAATTTTTATGCTATAATTTAGCAACAACCTTAAAAGTATTAATATTAAGGTTAAAACAAATATTATCACTTTATTTTAAACTAATTTGTAAAGCTATGTGGATATAGTTTCATGTGAGGTAAGGTCAAGCTTGGATTACGTTGCTATGTTCAATTTTGGTACAACTAAATTTCCTGCAGGATTGTAAATAAGTCCTTCATTTACTATTTTTGACTATTCAAAATTCGAAATACTTCTAAACTAGGCAACACACTTCACTCCCTATTCCTTTACTATATAAAGTCTGGCTTTCATTCACAAGCCACACTTAGTTGCTCATTGTTGATACAACTCTTTTATCTAACACATATTTTGTATTCACGTTTGAAAGAAGACATCTAAAATTGATAAAAGGTCATTGTTGCCATTGTTTCACTTTCCTTTGCATTTTAGAAATGAACACACAATTATTCTTTAGTAACATTTTCTAAAAAATTTTAAAAGAACAAGTTACATAAATAAAAACTGATTACAAAAGGTTAAAAAAAGGTGGAGGCAATTCATAACGAGCCTGCAACAAAAACTTAAGTAAGGGCTTTTGTAGGACATCAATTATTACCGGAGATTTCTTAAAGATGCAATTACAAGTTTACAACCTTTAAATAACCTTTTGCCATATGTATCCGGATGGTACAGAGAGGCCATTACAATTCGTAAGACAAGGATTAAATAAGACACAGTAAAATACTCTCAAATTGACAAAGAAGCTTATGGTATCATACATGAAGTCAAAAAGTTTTACAATTATTTATATGGAGGAAGTTCTTTCTACATACGGACCATAAACCTGTACTACAAATATTTTCACCTACAAGGAGCTTACCGATTTTGAGTGCAACCAGAATGCAACATTATCCTGCTTTTTTACAGCAACTTCAATACAAAATAAAATATAAAAACACGTCGTTACATTCAAACACGGATTCCATGTCGCGTTTACCACAAACATCTACACATTTCTGTGTTTGATCAAGCGGATGTTTTAGAGATCGTTCAAATTGAAATGTTACTGATAACTGTCCAAGAGTTAGCTGTAACTACTGCTTTAGACGAATCTCTTAAAGAACTGTTAGAGGGTTTAAAATCGAGAAACGCGATTATAAACAAATATTATTTTAATATCGAACAAAAGCAATTTACCTTACAATCAGAATGCACCATGCGTATCCAGGGTTGTAATACCTAAAACACTATGAAAGAAAATACTTTTGGAACTATACATCGCCCATTTGACATTAGTAAATGAAGGGTCTTGCCAGTAGTTATTGGTGGAAGCCAGGAATCAATGTTGATGTCAAAAATCTTGTTTAAAATTGCTACCAATGTAATAAAGAAAAACAATGTAGAAAAAGCGGAAAACAGGTTTGAAGAAGTATGAAACGCCTTTCGAACGGATACATGTGGATTACGCAGGACTCTTTAACAACGGGTATTATTTTATATTAATGGACTCCTGTACTGAATTTCCTATCACGATTTGTAGAAAAATATTGTCAACTTTCGAAATTCCTAGGTTTTTAGTGAACGACAATGGGTCAAGCTTTAAATCATTTAAATTTAAACAATTTTTGAGACGAAATGGAGTGTTGTATAAAGTAACCTCACCATACCATCCTGTGAGCAATGGACAAGTGGAAAGGTACGTACAAATTTAAAAACAATCACTCAGAAGCATGAGTGTAACAAGTAGTAACAATTTAGAATTGTGTCAATTATTATTCCAATATAAAAATATGCCATATACAACTACTGGAGTAAGTCCTGCAAAACCAATGTTTGTCAAACATATATCTACGCAACTCAATAGTATGAAACCTTTTGTGGACACAAACAAAACACACTTAAATAATAATAAGAAACGCCATAATTTGGAAGTTGACTTAAGAGTTTCATGTAGAGAGTATATAAAACTGACAAATGGAATTTTGGCCAGATTCTTCATAAAAAAAGGTACACTCTATTACGTTGTAAGATTCAAGGATGGAAGGGAGTAGAAACAACACATAGATCAGATACACGAGATTGGGAAACATACTCAACAATACACGGCTACACCTAGTTTCGTACATTTTGCTCCACTTACCTGCTCCTACATCTAATCAAGAAATAAGGAATGAAACAAGTGTCCCAAATAGTTTTCGCGAACAATCTAGGAACGAATTTAACTTAACCAAAAATATAGAATTAGCAAATACTTCTAAAGATGTCCCAGATGTTCCGCAATTGAGACGTTCCTCCAGAATTAGTAGGGCTCCGATAAGGTTAAGTTATTAGAGCTGACATGTTAATATTTTATAAGGAAGAAGAGAGTTGATATATATTTGGTAATCAGATTAGGGGTATCTAAGATACCAGTAAGTTTTGTTTTGGTAGATGCCAATTTCTTGATGTAAGAGAGCAGAAGTATTTTTGTATGTAACTAATAAAGGTTTCTGGTTATTCTCTGTTATTACTAAACTACTGTAACTATACACCATACACAACAAAGTTCAAGTGACATATGACATGATGACCAGTGTCACCAAGCAATTTTAATCTAACAATAACAAACAGAGCATGAAGTGAAGAGCAATGTTTAAAATAGTGGATTAACACGGTAAGAAAGTGATCGTTTACGTTCATATACATGACATTTATGTTATAACAACAAATGAAGGTGTTGTGAATCTTTTTTATAAACTTTTTTTAACGGGAGAATGCATTGAAGACTAAATTAACTGCAAAATACTACAATTAAAAAGGTTGAGCACGAAGGTGAATATCTGGAGATCGAAAATATGATAAGCCTCAACTTGAACTACTGTGTACAATTCTCTAGGGCGAATTGGTCTTCAGGTTTTCCTTTTTTTCTTTTCTATGACCCCCCACTTAATGATTGATTAGTTGGCATCACATTCTTCCTTTCGATTTTTGTTTTTGTAATTGGTGCGGACTACCTATATTGCTTTCTTTGCTCTCTTCCTTGTCCGCCTTGAACACCGCAACCAGTCATTCAAATAATTCTAGAGAAAAATGTAGAACAACATTTGATTTTCAGTTATTTGAATTTCAGAGTGGTTGTACAACAAGCACAAAATAAAATACACAAAGTTGTGAAGTGATTATTGTAAATCCTATAGAGAAAATAAGGCTTCATATATTGTAACACAAAATGCATACAGCGTTAATATAACCACGTGTACTTCAGAAACTACTAAATGTTGTTCCATTCGCATGCTAAACTTTGCTACATTATTGAAAGGACCAATTAAAATTTCATTTTTATCATAACTGGTTGCGTTTGCTAGGCAATAGCGCCATGGAGAACGTGAAGTTAAGTAGAATCTAGCTTTTAAGGTTCATCATCATAGAGTTCTTTGACAAATGGTTCTACAATATTTTGGCAATAGAATTCCGCATTGATATTTCCCTTAAAAACTATCAGACTAATCTTTGTTTTTGAGGTGTTTGAAAATGACAATATTCGTGTTAGTTTAATAGATATAGTTCATTCGCTTTAACTTTAGGATGACATCAAATGTAATAATAAAGTGTTAGCAACTGTATGAAAATGAATACCTAGAATTGTGCTTGATGGATACTGTTATTTAACACAATAGAGGTTGTCAGTTCTGTCTGGTGTTGCCACCAATTCCTCTTGCCAATGTGAATATTTGTATATCTTTCTTTAAATATATTAGAATTTAAACTAACATTGACAATGTAGTATTTTATCCAGTTGTGACGTCATCCTAAAGTTAAAGCGAATGGATTATAGAGTGAATACTTTTAATAACTGGTGGTAACACAATAAAAATTGGTTAGCCTGGATACGGTCTAAAATACTGTGAAATTAAAAGATAAAAAATATTTTTGATAAATCTAGTTCGTTACTTCGATAAATGTGGGCATCTGTAGCTGCTAAAAGTCTCTCGATATTGATTTCCCAGAAGCAATTACCCCTAATCTATTACTACAAGGCAGTTCTTGTGATATTAATGCGTAACCCAGCAAGTTCGACTGTAAAAAACAGTGGAGAATATCTCAAGCTTGTGCCGAGGCTTTTTGGTAAAGGTTGCTGCTTGAACAATTGCCAATAATAGGGAGAAAAGATGGCACCAAGAAAATGGTTCAATTAAGGTTGGTCAACTTGTTTTGGTAGTTGATGAAAACACTAAACAGGACAAATGCAAAAAGGAAATAATTACTAAGATATTCATAAGTAAAGATTGTTCGCAAACCGCAATAAATGCTTTAGTTTAATAGAAAAGACCAGGCCCTTATAGTTAGCCTGGATAGAGTATGAAATAATGTCAAGTTGAAAGTCAAAAAATATTTCTGATAAACCTGGTATTAATCTACTTCATTATTTCAGTAAATGTAAAGCATTTATAGTTGTTAAAAGAACTTGAACCTTTGAAAAGTAAACATTATTACTCCAGTCAAATTTATATAGTTCCGGATACCTACTTGCCAATACTACTGAAATAAATTGGTTTTTATTGCTTTGTAGTATTTGGCCAATCTTGCACTGTCTATTGCTCTTGTGGGCCTTTATGATACTCGAAAGTAGAAATAATCTAAGGATATAGCACATCAGGCTCCTATTTTGACAGGACACAAACAGCTTCTCTAAAATTCGAGTTATCTGCAAACTACATTTACATATTCTAAAAGTTTATGTAAGCATTTACATAAAACCATGCCTGAATTCGTGAAAAAAGTATGTTCCAATAGTCATTATTGTTCAGATTTTGAAAAAAAAATACACACTGCTCATGTATAATCAGCTGTATAGGTTTCTGGAACATTTGCATTTTGAATGAATATAACCCAAGATTTTCAATGCAATGTTGCGACTGGATCTTTTGCTTGCATTTAAGCATAGCACTAGTATCCTAATGGAAGTTAAAGGCTGTTCTTCAATAGTATTCTTGCTTTTTGCATAATATTTTCACTTCTAACAATAGACCTATCTGCATGTTTTGTGTTGCAAGAATCCTATATCTCAAAAACGTTGCACACAATAGCATCATGCAAAATGAGCAGTTAGCAACATAACAACCGGAAATATTTGTAAAAAATCCACAACATGCATTTATTAAATACTCCATTGTCATTTTGCAGGCAATGACCGTTGAAAAAATATACTTCTAACAAAACAATTTTGTTCCTTGTAAACATTTTTAACCAATTATTGTTTTAAATTACAACAAAATATTAAATACGTAAACAGGAACTGATCTATTGTTTGATGGTTAAAATTTTTCATCTGAATTCAGGGATCCAAAGTACGGACTGACATTGGTGTTTGATTCTACAGCCAGCCAGAGCTACAAATTGTTGGGCACCCATTAGAAAATTTTAGTAAAAGCATATTACCTTTATATTTAAATTGTTTTCCATCTTAAGTCAAGATATGACACGAAATATATTGAATTAATCAGTCTGTATAATGTGGTATAAAACACGTTGCCTCCTATTTATTGGTTAAATTTAATAACATTTAAAATATGCAAGTTTAAAACCTAGAACCATTTTACTATTTCCATTTGAAGTTAACAGGAAAGAAGAGATACTAAACTTTTTATTTCCTGTAAATTTTCTTTTAAAATATTTAACAGGTGTATCCTTATACGTCGGATGATGTGATACAATGTGCCTGGGATGAAGTGATGATTTTAAACTGTTGTTGGCAAGAAATTTGTTACAGATTGCACAAAACGATTTAGGTTCTGAATCTCCCCAAGTAAAATAAAAACCAATTTGCAAATAGTCACTGTCATATTTTTACTTTTTTGATTTTTCCTCACCATGTTCCCATATTTTTACATTATTTTTACATAGGTGTGATAGTAACTCACTAAAACTTTTTATAACCATGCCTGTTCTTTATTCGTTATCTAGCATAAATCAGTAAAAAAGCTCGCAAAGATTTCTGGGTAAAACGCAATCTGACTGCTTATATAATACTTACAATACCTTTTAAGCACTGAAAGTGTGACCGGCATCGTGTTCACTTAATATAACTTGAAATATCTACAAAAATTAATCTACAGCATCTGCATGCACACTGAACAGCGGCATTGCTTATTGCTGTGGCGGCTTTACCAACAGATCTCTTAATCCTAATAAATTACATAAGGACGCATAGCACAACTGAATACGTGCACTTGTCAATCACGTATAAAGATGTATCTGTGGTGTGCTGGTTTGTCTGGGGTCGCCTTGTTAATGCTTCGTAGCACTAGAGATAACATTTATGTACAAGTTTAAAAACATAACATGACGCACGAGGAAGTATTTACAAAAGATTTGTGTGTGTAATTATTGCAAATTCCTTTTAACCCTTGTATTGAAAGCATTTTAGTTTGTAAGGTTGCGGGATAAGTCTCTACATTGAAGATTTGAATGTTGCAGTTTCAAAATGAAGATCTGGAGCTGGTGCTGTGTAGAAGATGATGTTCATTATTATGGCGAATGCAATGTGGCAGTTTGTGGTGATATTTCAGTTCAGATTTCCATAAGCTTCGGTACTTAGCGGCTGGTATTCAGAGTCACTGACCTTCGGCGGCGTTCTTGATTGGTAGAAATTAAAGCAAATTGATAACGGAATGTTCCCAATCCTGGTGTACTTGTTGTCGTCACATGCACTACGAGGTGATCTTGATGCAGTCATGGATGTGGAATTGGATTGGTCCAAGCGATGTGCGATCCAATCTATAACGTTACAAGAGTACACTTCATTTTATTCTGTTAGATTTGGTTGTTACAACAAAATAATCTGAAAGAAAACCTTTAGTGGACAAAGAGCTTGGTGACATCCATCTTATGCTATTGTTAAGTTCTCTCCAAGAAGTTTGGTGACTACCTTATAAAGAAGACAATTAAGAAGTAATTTGCTGTAGCATTTAGACCTCCTCCTGGGTTTGTTTGTATTGTACATTTAGACAGTTATATTATGTATTTCGAGGGGTGGCAGACGAGTCCATTATTGTTTGAAGGGTGTTTTAAGTGCACAGTCTATTTATTTGCATGATATGTGCTTATTGGTCAGTTAATTAGAAGTATGGTTGATTGCATACTCCTTATCAAAGTCACGCTGTGAGTGTGGTGTTGTGGCTTTCCACCCGACTCCTGGTCCCGATATTGATCTTTATTTTTGCATTTTCTGCTTTGCCACTCAAGTACTCTTTTTTATCATAGTTATGCTGCTCACCACCAGGATACATAAAACACCAATTTTATCGTGGAACAGCTTTCTCCTTAGCATGTCCGATCCTTTCCGCAGCTATTTACCGAGTGCCATTCTTTTCTCTATTGCGAAGACCCAATCACTTTCTTCATTTTGAAACCCCCACATCCTACATTCCCTAGCTGTGGTGTTGCCATGTACGGTTACAACCATATTATGTTTTTAGAACTCAGATGATGAAGTTGAAAGATGAACAACTGACTGTTTGTCCAGCGTATGATCAAACTTGACTAAGAAACCCGCTTTTAACCATCAATCGATTCAGAATAAATTTGCGGGAATAAAAGATACTAGAAGTTATTTACACAAGAAGAACTTAAACAAAGCTACCAAAGCGTATATAGTCTAAATCACTTATGGTACACAAGCCTTCGTACAACTTAATTGGACTCCATTCTTTTCGCTGTAAACAAGCGTCTAACTCCAATGTCCGCATGCAGCTAATGCACAAGCCATTCAGCAGTGGAACTCGAATTGCAAGTGAAAGTTCCAGATAAAACAAAAATGTTGCATTTCCAGTGGTGTCAAGTTTCATTTTGCATATGCAACAGAACCTCGTATTGTTAACGTCATTGTGCAATAATTTTTGGTTGCACATCGCAAATACGGTGTGTCAAAGCTTTATGCAAAGAAAACACCGCCGTTCCACTATAGAAAATAATTGTTTTTTTTGCAAAGTGTGGTTAACAAGACAAGACTGCTGCAGCAGTCTATGTAAAATCTAATACTCCAGCTCTTCTGGTTCGCATAATTTTTGTTAAATGAAAGCTCAATACCTTCCATTAATCGTTAATCTATTTTATAACGAGTAACATGTTTACATAATATACTGCTGCAACTAACATTCAGAATACATCGAGTCTATCCTCCCACATGAAAACCGTCTCTTTCAAAACAAAACCAGGACTACAAAGATGTAAATCTACCGAGTCCAGGCACAGTTCAATATTTCTTAAATGGGAGCAAACACAACCTAGACACTGCATTTTGCACCTCACCATTATGAATTGTAATTTTTGCAACATGCACGTTACTATCTGGCAAAAACAACACCTCACTTACGCATTCTAACTTCCATTGGAGTGGCGGAAAATTAGTTTCCTTGATTAACACAGTTTGCCCAGCTTTCACAATGACTTTTATCGCACACCATGTCTTTTGATTTTGTAATTTTATGATTTTTTTTATTTCCGTAAGAATGTACAGAACATTATGGAAAATGTCAATAACAGATTACAATTGAAATCTGTAAAATAAATACAGTACAGTATAACTAACAAACAAGAAATTAAAAGTAATAAGTAACACCAAAAGACATAAGCGATGCTACATTAAAACTTATTGTCTAGTAAAAAAACTCTTGGAGGCTATAATATGCCTTACTTAAGAGAAACACTTTTAATTGCTTCTAAAAAATTATATGTTTTGTGCAGATCTTATTTCTATAGAAAGATTATTAAAAAATTTTGTACCTAGAAACCTAGGAGTTGATCCTCCAATTCTAAACTTAAAGTTTGACAATCCTAGGGCAGAGTTCTGTCTTGTGTCATAATCGTGAAAATTAGATCCAGTAGGAATGGTGAGTTGATTTACAAAAATAAATGAAGCTAGTTCAAGATGGCATAGTTAATAAGCGTAAGGATTTAAAATAGTCTGCAAGAGATGGTTTGAGAAATACCAATCGAGATTCTAACTACTCCTTTTTGACATAGAAAAACGTTCCTAGCAGAAGCCGACGCTCCCCAAAAGATAATACCATAACTAATCCTACAAGATACTTGAGTGTGATATACTAGAATAAGTTGATCAAGAGACAAAACTATTCGAAGGTTTCTTAACAAATAACATACAGAACTTAATTTGGAGCTTTACAGTGACCTTTCCGGTTTAAGTGTTGATCGACAATCACTCCCAAAAATTTGGTATAGTCAACTTTAGAAACAAGCAAATCATTAAGATAAGTTTTAATGTTCAAAGCTTTACGTTGTAATTGTGAAAATTAATTGTATTTGTTTTAGAAACATTCAGGCTTAAATAATTCTTATTGAACCATTTTTGTAAATTATTTAAAGTATTTTGCATGCAAGCCTCAAAAGATGACGTATTATCACTCGACATTATAACAGTTGAATCATCAGTATAAAGCATAATGAACAATCAGTGTTTGTGTGAATGTCATTAATATACAAGATAAATAATATTGGTCCTAAGATAGACCCTTGTGGAACACCAACCTTATTACTTAAAATAGTAGAGTTGACTGGGCTTCAAATCCCATTCTTTACAAACAGCATAGAGAAAAATTGCTTTCTATCATATAAGAAACTAGCAAGTCATTCTAGCAGTTTACCTCGAATGCTGTATTTTTCAGCTTTTGACAGTAAAATCCAGTGTATACCACAATCAAATGTTTTGCTTAGGTCACAGAAAACCCCAACTGCAGGTTTGCTGAATTCGATACAATTGACAACCTTCTCGATGGAATAATGAACAGCATTCATAGTATTAAGGAAGAAAATCAAGTTGGTCTTTCACTAATAAGTTATGAACAGACAGAAATTTTAGCAATCTATCTAAGAAACCCAAGTTATATTAGTCAAATTATTAGAAATTTAGGTTGTGAAAATGTAGAACTTTTAGATTAGCACAGAATAGAAAAGAAATTAGAGCTGCCTCAAACCGACCTTTAGTAAGGTCGAAAACAAAATGATGATGATCTAAGAAACAATATTCAAAGATTTTTAAAAATGCAGAACACAAAGCAATTGGCCTGTAGTTGTCCATTACAGAGGTATCACCTTTTATAAACAAGGGGATTAATTTAGTGAGTTTTAACTTCATTCGGAACCGACCAAGCGAAAATGAAAGATTTATCATGAATGTAAAAGGTTTGCTAATTAAGCTCCAACATTGTATGATAAGAAAGGATGAAACTTCATCATAACCACTAGAGACCTTGGTTTTCAGTTTTTTTGAGAATTAGTGAAGACAATTCATCTTCAGTGAAAGGAAATAAGAGCATAGAGTTATTATTAATTGTTATAGTGTCAGTATATTTAAGCTTGGGAATATGATTAATCAACCTAGTTGAAAATTTGATTAAAAAATCATCGAAACTATTGACAACATCACAAGGATCAATAACAATGCAATCTCTGTCAATAATTCTATGACTGAATTCCTTAGATTTGGTTTCATTACTGAGAAATCTAAAAACTTTCCAGCCACAGCGTATTGAATTGGCGGCACTACTTAAATTTTGGTAGAATGACCTTTTTGTATCCCGTATAAGACTAGCATGTCTTGTTTTGCATACTGGTAGGATTTATGTATTTCAGAAATATCTTTTGTTAGAGCAAAAAGATTTTTTAAATTTGTACATGACTCTAATTTGATCATTAACCCAATTCTTGTTCTGACGGATTGAACATTTGTTTAGAGAAAATGTTTATTGAAATAATACAGAAAGGCATTATGAAAATAGTTAAAGACTTGATCTATATCATTTGACTTATAAACATCAGTCCATTCCGTAGTGTAGTCTTTATACCATCTATTCCAAAAGTGCTAGGGCAGCATTTGGATATGCTGGTCCGTTGAAAGGCGGTTGGTTCTCTAGTATATCACTAACATCTGGGTCGAGCAATCACATAACCCGGTGGACAATTTAAAAATGGGAAGGAGTGAGGATATCAAAATCATCAGGACTTGAGGAAGAAAGAGTCAAGGGTCTCGAATTAAGAACCATTTCAATTTGTGTAAGAGAGATATTACCAACTACCTTCTTTAAGTGTAGGTTACATGACTTTACTTCAGCCTCCCAAATACCCCCAAAATTAGGAGAATTTGTTGCTATAAATTTCCATAAAATTCTCTCATCTTCTAAAGTTGCTGATAATAAAAAATTATTATCTTTTACAATTTATTCAAGCTCTTGCTTTAGTGTTAGCCCTTACAAGGTGGTTCCATTGTCAAAAAAAAGTCCCATATACTATACCTCAGCGGATCCATCGGCCCTATAAATTTCATTTTTAGTAAAGGTTCTTGATACATAACAAATTACATGTTCTTTGCCATCATAGTGCTGACTTAAAACTGCACCTAAACCGTAAGAACTTGCGTCACATTGAAGAGTGAACGGATATTTGAAATTTGGGCACGATAAAATCGGTGCCAAAATCAATGCAGTTATCACCACTAAAAATGCTTTTGCACAATCCCGACTCCAAATGAATTTAGTATGTTTTTTAGTTAAGTTGGTTAACGAAGCAACCATGTTAGAAAGATTGGGTAAAAATTTTTGATACCATAAAATCATTCCCAAAAGACTTTGACCTGTCTGGGTGTTTTAGGTATAGGTATATTGACCACTGCACTAACCTTTTCTGGATCAACGTTAAGACCTGCTCTATTTACAATACACTCTAAAAATTTAAGTTCGTTTCTACAACCTGCTTGTTGTAATCGTTTAAACACTTCTTTTAAAACTACCAAATGAGTTTCAAAATCTGGTGTGACTTATTAAATCATCTAAAAACTTAAATAAATGTTGTTCTAGCTCTGGGCCACAAATTTTGTCTACTAGCGCTTGAAATGTTGCCGGTGCCTGTGAGATATCAAAGGGTAATCTGTTGAAATGAAATAATACCCTTGATTGAATAGTTAATGAGGTGTATTTTTTACAATTTTTGTCTAACGGAATTTGCCAGCAGGCGCTTACAATGTCAAGGCTACTTAGGTATTTAGCGTTACCAAGTTTGTCTAAAATCGCGCTCACATATGGTAATGGATAAGCATTTTTTCTGTCACTGCATTTAATTTGTGAAAATCTACACATAATCGATATTCATTATTCGCTTTTGGAACCATCAAAACCTTAGAACTCCAGCTAGAGTCGCTCCTTTCTATAACACTTAGCTGTAACATCATGTCAACCTCGTCATCTATTCTCTTTTGCATAACTGAGTTTACTGGATAATATCTCGATTTTATGGGAGGGCTGTTTGTAACTATTTTGTGCTCGACTAAATTAGTACGACCTAATTTAACTTGACAAATTGAATCAAAATATCCTTCGACAAAATTGTCTAGTGATAATCTTTGTTCAAATGTTAAATCATCCGATGTGTGAAGCAAATATATTTCCGTATTTTGGTTATCCGAACTAAAACTCCATTCTCCTTTCCTAAGATCCGGTACTAATCCCATTTTAATCCAAAAAATGGTACTTAAGACTAAAGTGTGTCTTAACTGTGGAATAATAAATAATATCAAATAGTTGTACTTTATTTTTCAACCGTATGGGTAACGTTACAATTCCTCATTCAAATTTTCAGCATTTGCTACAGTACATTTAATGTTATTAGACTTTTTTATTTTTAATCCCAAATTATTTATTAAGTTTACTCCTGTATTTCCTAAAAATATCTAATTAGCTCCAGAATCTGATAATCCATTTATTTTACAACCGTAAATTTCAACTGTTACATAAGGACATTCTCCTTCATCGATCTGTGACAATACATAGTCTAATATCGGTTTACTTTTACAATTATAATGATTAATCTGCTCACTTGTGCAATTAGGATAAAGAAAATTATAGTTTACATTGACTGTTTCAATTTCTGCAGAAACCTTATCACGGTCTAAAACCGGCTTCTTTGGAGGTTTCCTGAATTACACGTAGGACATGTCAATTTGGTGTATCCCATTCTTCCGCAAGAATAAGACTTTCTAGCTAAACAATGCTTGGATAAATGATTTTTCGAATTACACATATTACAGATTATTTTCGTTGTGTTTGCAAAATTTTGTTTGGAATTTTCTTGAAAATTTGAATTAGTGGTGTATTTTTCTCTACTTCTGCTACTATTCTGCTGAAATTTTGAAAAATTTGTTTCCTCGAGAGTTAAACTTTGATCTCTTGGATTTGAAAAATTCCCCTGTCTACTTCCGTCGTTACTAGGACTTTTATATTTCTGCTTTTTCCACTTTATTTCATCCCTGTCTCTACTAAAAGTTCTCCTACTTTGATGTTACACTCTATAGTCTTCCCTATTTCTTTTAAAATTTCTGCTACTTCGCTCCGTACTATCATTTCTATTACTATTCAAATTTTTACTATTATCCCTACTTCTATTTTCCCTTTTTGTGTAATAATTTCTCTCTAATTGTTGATCAGAATTTTTAGATGTTCCTACCTCATCAGTATAAAATTTATATTTAATATTTTCCCCTGTAATTTGAAAAGATACTTGTGGTTTCATATTAGAATTTGTAATTTCCACATTATGTAATGTTTTCCTGATCCCACTATGGTAACATACATCAGGTTCTACCGTTGTTTTATCTGTAACTGGAGGCATAAAATTTGACATAGATTCTTTGGCTTCTTCTAATTTACGACATAAACTTATTAACTCTTCAACTGAATAAATATCTACTAATACTAACTGACTTTGGTAAAATGGTAAAATATTTTTCCTAAGAATTTTTAATTTCATATTTTCATCTACTTCTACTGATAATCTATTAAACAAGTTATTCATTATTGCAACATAAATTCCTATTGATTCTTTTGCACCTTGCGTTCTAGATTTTATTTGATTCCATAATTTTTCACTGTAATCATTTGGTAAAAATTCTTTTTTCATTAGGTTCCTTAATTCATCCCAATTAAAAACTATATCCTTTACGCTTCTATACCAAATTAATGCTTTGCCCTCAAGCAACTCTACAAAACTTTTATATAACTGATTTTATGTGACTCCTCTACACTCACTTAGTTCTAACACTCTTTCTAAAAATCCATTTATACCTAACGAATCATCTTCCCTATTAAATTTTAGTCCCCAAGTATTTAACTTTGAAGCTTCGCCTAAGTTTAATTTCTCTAGCATTTTAAAAGTCAAATCTTCATCACTGGTCTTTTTTGTAGTTATGCATGAGTCCATATTTTTTGTTTCAACTGTCAAAATAGAAGGATTTAAAGTTAAATCATTTAATGTTAAGTCTAAAACTTCTTCGGGTTTATTTTTTAAAGTACTAATTTTAGTTTTAAATTCAGAAATATAACCCAATAGCAATGAAAATATTTTGTCTTTTTCCTCTAATTCCTTTTTATCAGAAGACTGTATTTGCTCAATTCCATTTAACACATGACATGATTTTATTTCAATTTTTCTGATACAACTCTGCGTACGAGGTTCTAGTAACCAAGTTCCAAAAAATTTTATTTTATCCGATACTATTTTTAATTCCTCAGAAACTACAACTGCTTCACTTCTAAATGATTTGCCCTGCTTTTCTAGTTCTAATAATTCTCTTAATAAATTTTGTAAATCTTTAACATTACATGTTTCAGATGGTTGAACACCTCTACATACAAGTTCGAAGATTATTTCTTCTTTGACCAACTAATCTACTGATAACTGCATTTTGAAAAAAAATATTTTTTTTTGTAAACACTAATAGTACCTAATACCACAAATGTATAAATTATAAAAGGTAATTGGCATATATCGCGGGTTAAAGTTGGATTACATTGTAAGCCGAAAGTGGTAATTTATTATTGCAATTAAATTTCGCTAAAACAATTAAAAGGGTTGGGCGCCAAAATTAATGCTATCACCCAGGAAGAGGTGTTAGTATATTTTCAAAATTAGGACTGTTATGCCTTGAACAAGTGATAAAATAACACTTTAAATATCTAAAGTATTAAGATCAACAGTATAATTACAATTTCTAATGTTACCACCTCTTGCTTACTCAAGTTGTAGCAGAATAAATACGAGCGTCTCGCGGTAGAAATAACGCGGCTGTAATGACAGTTGTAAACTGATCGAGGTTACGTAATATTTTTGTTTACATAAATTGGATGAGGTCTGTGTTAATGTTAAATTGATTGTTTATCTCATTTATATAGGAGAAGTAAAAAATGAATATTTGCCTAGATTGTGGTTCTGAATTTACGTAAAATAAAACTGTGTATGGCCACTTAAGAAAATTTCATGATTTGAATATGAGACCAGTTTCTATAAGCAACCAACTTTGGATAAAAAAGAAGTTAAATTTAGTGCAATGAAGGAAATTAACTTGACACGAATGTTATCTATATATGTTAGCTCTTGTATGTAAACAACTTGGTATTTTGTACTAACTTGTTGCTATTCTAGGTATCTTTCGTACTTGTGTCAATATGCAGTTTAAAGGTACTTTGCTGGGATTTCTTTAATTTGATTTGTAAATTATTAATTACTTGAGTGAAATGTGTTTAATAATAGTAATAGAGGCTTAAGGTTTCAATAATTGTATTTTTTAAAAGTAAACACGTTATGTACCCATATACATTCTCAATAAATACCTAAATTAATTAAGAAAAAAACTAATTTTATTTTGTCGAGAATTTTGTTTGCACTGTCAGTCGACTAAAATATGTAAAAAAACAAGGTAGAAAATTAAGATTATTTTGGTGTTCCGACTAAAAGTAAAACTAAAATACTGCACTGTTAATATAAGAACACTCAATTCGACAGATTTGACAAAATTACAATAACTTACCAGCGCTTGTAACACTGATAAAACAAAGTGAGAACTGAGGATTAAATTAGATTAGTCGCGTACTTGTAGGCTTCCCATCAAAATCGCTGGGATTGTAATAATTTCCAGTAATTTGCACATGTATTTCTGCGAGTGGTTTCCCCATCGGATTTTATTCCCAAACAAGAGAAAGCAGAACAAAATCTAACCTTATAAGCTTTAGTGTTAATTAAACCTACTTTCTACTGAGATAATACACTGTCTTATCTTAACATAAAATCAGGTGATGTATGATCCGATCTTGTATGAACATTAACATTAAGGTTTGAGTTATTAACCAAACCATCCCTAATAAAAATTTCTTCTGTTAGGGTAGGCTTTTTAAGATCATTATTCCTTGTTGATTTCTTCTTTGTTGAAAAAAGCCACACCTGATGTTCAACTTTTTTATTAATATTAATCTCCTCTGTAGTTTTTAGATCAATAGATTTTTCTTTATTTAATGTGTTAATGATTTTATCAAATTGCCTCATTATAGCCAGATGTACGTCGTCAGTTTACGAAGCATTCTCACATACGCCTATTATTAGCTCGGCTCTTTTTTTAATAATATCATTTTTTGAAGATTTTGCTTCATGTAAAATATTACTGCTGAAAAGTTCATTAACGTTACTAATATGCAAAGGTGTCAAGATTCGATTTGTAAAACTGTATTGCACAAGCATGTATGTGTTTGCAAATGTTAAGCTTTATCATGTTGTCAATACAGGTGCATTGAAATGTATGAACACATATGCTGCACTTTGTACAACTTAGGCATGAACCTTCACAGGCCTCATCTACTCTGGTAACTAGATACTGTTAAAAAGCACAAGTGGACGACGTAACTAAAAATTCCTGATCATTTTCAAGACGTCTAATAAAATCTGATGTAATTGTTAGACTTGCTTTATGACTTTGTTTAATTCTATTAATTTTGTCATTGGAAGTATTCTTTGCAAGTTTAATTATACGTTTAAACAAGTTATCTCGAGCAATTTTCATTTCTGCATTAATGCTTTTGTCCAAACGTTTTACTTTCCGACCTTCCAAATACACATACTTCAAAACTTTGTGCATCGATTCAAGATACATGTAAGTGTTTATTCCTAAACCCAATCGATAGCAATGTGCCCAAGACGTTGGACGATTTGCATAATTATTATGAAAATATCCAGCAAATGATTGTGTATCAACATCGTCATAAAGATCTACTACCTGATTTAAAATGTCATTAAATTCATCAATAGATACACACTGTAATAAAACACGAAGGGATTTATATATTACTACTTTCTTTTCAATCCCTCCATTGATTTTTGACAAATTCTTGCGCCAATTACGATCCACATGCCAGGTACATAGCAACTGGTGAGGTACCTTGGCCATAACATAAGACCATGCATTATAAAATGCTGGAGCATCATCAGACATAAAAACAGTAGTTGATATAATACCCACTCTTGATTTAATTTTTCCAAAAAACAACTTGAAAATCATTTCGTCAGCACGATTTGAAAAACAAAATGCCACTGGGCACCCTGAACCAAATTCATCTAGTGTCATTAGTGTGTAGAGCTGAAAATCGTAACTATTTGTACCGTGTGTATCTCAACGCACACCTTGTCGTTCCCAAATTTAAGCAACTGTTCACGTTTGAAAGAAGTGATTATGACTAATGCAAAATCTTGAACATCTAAAATTATTTTTTAGTCATTTGGGTTTCCTTCTACACCTTGGCTTTTATAATATAACACTGGGCAGTCGCTTCCTAAGTTCATCATCTCCTCTACCCAGAGCCATACGCTAATTGCATCATTTAGGTGACGTTTCACACCATACTCAATATTGAAGTCCCTAACAATATTGTGCATATCTTTTGTTTCTAACAACAAAATTCTCTGTGAATTTTCTTGTTTTAAAGCAGAATCACGAACATCATCTAATATATGTTGAAATGTAATACCATCCTTTAATTTTCCTGAAACACATCAATTGTAAAATTTCAAACTAGAACTTTATGTTCCAAAATACCTGCAATTTCTGCTTTACTCCCTTTACTTAAAAAAACTCGACCAATATTGTTGGTATGTCCAACATGAGTTGTCCAGAAGTCTACTGCAACAGACCCATCGTTCTTTATCGTCGCTTCCATTCTTGAAGGACAAACACTTCCAATTTTATTAGTGCCTGTGCTTTTTAAGCTTCTAAAACCCTTGCCTTTTGGAATGTAGTTGTACGATCGATGGCAATTATAGTACTCCTTTTTGGTGTCATCAGACAATAATTTAGCTGAAGTATGAAGTATATACATTGCCAAAAATTTTTCCTGTTCTTGGTTTTTTCAGTTTTTGAACTCTGTTGAACAGAATAAAATTAGTATATAATTAACACTTTGCATAATAATCTTCAAACCTAATTGTGAATTAAAATGTAGTTGATCAAGTTTAGTTTCAATTTGATGTTCATTTGCCAAATGTTGTCAAAGTTTTTTATATCCCTTTAGATGTGTTGTACAATTTTCATAAAAGCACTTGATTCTTGATGAGTTGAGAATTATTGGAATACTTTTATGAACAGTTCTGCAATGATGCGTAAAGTTGCTTTACTGGTCAAGGATTTGCCACATGTATCACACAAAAATTTACTAGTTAAAGTAACTGGTTTCCTATATTCAAAATTATGAATCTTTCTTAAATGGGCATACAAATTCTTCTTTTGTGTAAACTCAAAACCACAATCTTCGCAAGTATTCATTTTTACTCCTCGTTTACAAATAACACGATAACAAAATTAATCGGTAATTTCCATGGATCTCATTCACTATATGTAAACAAAAAAATTACGTAACCTCAATCTGTTTACAACTGTCATTACAGCCGCGTTATTTCTACCATGAGACGCTCGTGAATAAATATTTCTACTCAACACCACGATGAATAATCTTGTTCACTACCTACTGCTTTAATATATTGAAGAATGAGGTTATAGTGAAGTGCATCATGTGCTCTCAAATTGTGCTAAATTTTATTATACATTGGTAATATTAATAGGAAGTTTATGTTTAAATGAAATCTATATAATGCAAAGTAGTGTAGAAAGTGTTTACAAGGAAAATAAATATGTCTTAAAAAAGTTATTTTCATATGAAAACCTTAACCTCAAAATAGTGCAATTGTAAAATTACGAACATGATTTGTTGTTTCAAATGTAGCAGAAATGTGGATAAAAAACTGGTTGAAGAGTGTTCCTGTTCCTATTGCTGTACTGAATGATAATAATGATATAAGTGATGAAAATCGTGATCATCAGAATGATGCAGGACAAGGTTATTGACGTTCTTTTGTTGGTAGATATAGAGGAAGAGGACGTGGTAGAGGATGAGGTTATTTTAACAGAATATATATAGGCCTGCACCTATTTTAGATTATGTTGATCCATCTGATTCTATTTGGATGAATAACCTTGGATTCGATATCTCTACTGCTGGAGTATCATACACAGATTTTCATAAATACAGTTTTCCATTGTTGGACTTAATTAAGAATCAAATTGAGTATTACTTTAGTGAGAAAAACTTATTGAATGATCATTATTCAAAGCAAATGGATGAGCGGGTTACATACCAATCACTATAATTGCTTCATTTCGATGTGTTCAGGAATTAACGAATAACATTTTTCTTGTTATTCAAGCTATTGAATCTTCAGATAAATTGGAATATTGTTCTTCAACAGTTAAGGTCCATGATTTATGTCAAAACATTTGTCACTCAAATGGACCTAATTTTATTTTTATAAACGTTTCTAACTTTATATATTACATTATTCTCTTTTATTTTTACCAGTAAACATATAAGGACTATGTTCAAATGTTGATATTTTACAATGCAAGACTTAATTTATTGAAAATATCGTTGAAACCTGCATTAATTTTCAACTTGTATAACAGAAGATAGAGTTACGAAGAGTACTTGATGGTGTACAAGTCCGAATAATTATTGTATTCACATTTATATTATAGAAGAGTGGAATTATAATATATATGAATAATATGGATAAATTTAGAAAACTTGACATTACAGGAAAATCAAAGTGACATACCTCAAAACCTGAAAATGGCAATATATGTAAAATATGTAACAAGAAATTTAAAAATGAAAGAGGTTAAAATTCATACAAGAACAGCTCATAGAGAATACAAAAACATAAAACAAATTTTGATGTGAACAATAATCCAGCGCTAACGACGAAAGTAGAAACCTACCGGCGATGATAAGGAAATATGGAATCTGAATTGCGTTTAGCTTCCTAAAACGAAACGGTAATATAATAAAACGTATTCAAAAGTGTTAGACCAAGTTGCTATGAAATTAACTGAAGTCATAGATGAATGTGTAAATTAAATTCAGTGTCAGTTTGGAAAGACGATTTTCTGTTCCCATATAAAATATTGGCTATTCCAAATTTACGATCAAAAATAAATTAGATACCGTTAAAAAATTTTAGATAATATAAAAAATATTCTATTCCAGATCAAGTTGAGACTCATACAAAAAAGTTTTACTTAATAAATGGATCTCAAAAGTCATTTCAAAAGTTTCAGATGGTGACCCATCATCCGCTATCAAAATCTCCATCTGAAACTTTTGAAATGACTTTTGAGATCCATTTATTAAGTAAAACTTTTTGTATGAGTCTCAACTTGATCTGGAATAGAATATTTTTATATTATCTAAAAATTTTTGTAACGTATCTGATTTATTTTGATCGTAAATTTGAATAGCCAATATTTTATATGGAACAGAAAATGGTCTTTCCAAACTGACACTGAATTTAATTTTACACATTCATCTATGACTTCAGTTAATTTCATAGCAACTATGGTCTAACACTTTTGAATACGTTTTATTATATTACCGTTTCGTTTTAGGGATGCTAAACGCAATTCAGATTCCATATTTCCTTATCATCGCCGTGGGTTTCTACTCGTTAGCGCTGGATTATTGTTCACATCAAAATTTGTTTTATGTTGTTGTATTCTCTATGAGCTGTTCTTGTATGAATTTTAACTCCTCTTTCATTTTTAAATTTCTTGTTACATATTTTACATATATTGCCATTTTCTAGGTTTTGAGGTGTCACTTTTGATTTTTCCTGTAATGTCAAGTTTTCTAATTTTATCCATATTATTCATATATATTATAATTCCACTCTTCTATAATATAAATGTGAATACAAATTATTCGGACTTGTACACCATCAAGTACTCTTCGTAACTCTATCTTCTGTTATACAAGTTGAAAATTAATGCAGGTTTCAACGTATATTTTCAATAAATTAAGTCTTGCATTGTAAAATATCAACATTTGAACATAGTCCTTATATGTTTACTGGTAAAAATAAAGAGAATAACGAATATATAAAGTTAGAAACGTTTATAAAATAAAATTAGGTCCATTTGAGTGACAAATGTTTTGACATAATTCATGGACCTTAACTGTTGAAGAACAATATTCCAATTTATCTGAAGATTCAATAGCTTGAATAACAAGAATAATGTTATTCGTTAATTCCTGAACACATCGAAATGAAGCAATTATAGTGATTGGTATGTAACCCGCTCATCCATTTGCTTTCGTAAATAATGATCATTCAATAAGTTTTTCTCACTAAAGTAATACTCAATTTGATTCTTAATTAAGTCCAACAATGGAAAACTAGATTTATGAAAATCTGTGTATGATACTCCAGCAGTAGAGATATCGAATCCAAGGTTATTCATCCAAATAGAATCAGATGGATCAACATAATCTAAAATAGGTGCAGGCCTATATATTCTGTTAAAATAACCTCTTCCTCTACCACGTCCTCTTCCTCTATATCTATCCAACAAAAGAACGTCGATAACCTTGTCCTGCATCATTCTGATGATCACGATTTTCATCACTTATATCATTATTATCATTCAGTACAGCAATAAACAGGAACACTTTCAACCAGTTTTTATCCAATTTCAATTTGAAACAACAAATATGTTCGTAATTTTACAATTGCACAATTTTGAGGTTAAGGTTTTCATTCTGATGAACAATAACTTTTTATAACATTATTTATTTCCTTGATAGAACACTTTCACATTTTGCATTATCATCAGATTTCATTTAAAACAATAGAACTTTCATTAATTATTACCAAGTGTATAATAAAATTTAGCACAATTTGAGAGCACATGCTCACTCACTATAACCTCATTCTTCAATTATTAAACGTGTAGTGACAAGATTATTCATCCTGGTGTTGAGTAGAGGTATTTATTCTGCTTCAACTTGAGTAAGCAAGAGGTGGTAACATTAGAAATTATAATTATACTGTTGATCTGAATACTTCAGATATTTAAAGTGTTATTTTATCACTTGTTCTAAGGTCATAACAGTCCTAATTTTGAAAATATACTAACACCTCTTCCTGGGTGATAGCATTAATTTTGACGCCCAACCCTTTTAATTGTTTTAGCGAAATTTAATTGCAATAATAAATTACCACTTTCGGCTTATAATTTAATCCAACTTTAACCCGCGATATATGCCAATTACCTTTTATAATTTATACATTTGTGGTATTAGGTACTATTAGTGTTTACAAAAAAGATATTTTTTTTCAAAATGCAGTTATCAGTAGATTATGTATGCCATGGGCATTTCCTAATTTGATTTATTTTAGGTACCCTTTACCTATTTCAGTTACTTTTATAAATTGCCTTACTTGCCATATTCTAATTCATTTTCAATTTTGGACGTTATGTTTAGAAGCTAGTTATAAAGTTACCTTCTTGGGAAAGTGTTACTTATGGGGAGATCCCAATTATCCTCATTTCTATCACCAGGAGCAGAAGAAGTACTCAACACCAGTCTTGAGGTTTGTAGAATTTCTTCGCTTATCTGCTAAGTTGCTCCTGAGCCGGGATTATGTACTTACATCAAGGTGTTCTACCAATTTAAATCATGTTCGGTATCGTATAATATGTATTAGATTAATGTTCTCCAAATGCATGCACTTGGCCTTTGATATTTTATTCGTGAAATTTATAAGTTAAATGTTTATAGTGGTTATTGCATAAGAGTAAAAGATTTCACAGGCCAATCCAAATATTTATTTACTTTATATTTTTTGTGTACTTTTATAGGGCCGATGCATCCGCTGAGGTATATTTGGCACTTGGGCTCAGAGTAAAGTTAGCCGGTAATTTAACAACAACATTTTTTTTTAAATAATAACTACATTACATAGATATACAATTAGTTAAAGTAAAAACATTACAATATTCGTTCATAGAATAATAAATATGCCTGTGTCTCAAGGACTTTTTTTCAGGCACTTCTGAAATATTTGAGTCATTAATATAATACCATTTTCCCATTGAAATGTCAGTATTACTTTTTGTGGTTTTGCGTTGTGAAAACAATAAATGTTTTTTAATTTTAGGTAGGAATTGCCAACGGTGACTGTCGTTATCTAACGTCGTTCTTATTTTTACATATGCGACATAGTGTCCATGATGAATAGAACCGTTATGCTGTATAACTCCGTATAATGTGTATAATACTTTGGATTGATTAAAGTTCAGCCCTTGAAGGTTTTGACATTCTTTTAAGCAAAATGGTGTTAAATCCAGTAATATAGGGAACGATACTTGGTCATTCAATTTTGTTGACCGAAATCTTAGGGTTTGAAATCTTTTAAATGTAAAATCAATACAGGAGGTGGAATGTTGATTAAAATTTGCTTAATGGCATTGGTATAAACATTTTTTATCAGGTCCAACTTGTCTCTTTGTGCACCAATCACAGACTATTTTATTATTTCCGTAAGTAACTCACATGCAGTAAATTGGTTTAAACAAGATTGCACGGAGTAATCAGTTTTTCACATTGATATTTTGGAACTATAGTATTTCTATATGTATCGTTTATATAATGTTCTTCATCTGTTTTTCATCTTTGTATATATCAAAATCTCCATAGACATTATGTATTTTCTTGCTGTCATTAAATAAGGATGTATTTCTGTCGATGGTATCTTCTCTATTAATGTAAGATTGGCCTTTTGGACTGCTTTCTTTAGATTTTTCAATTCGGCTGGTGACAGTTTGGTTGCCAGTAGATCCTACTTGATTAGAGCACTTTTGTTGTTTTCTGTGAGATTCTTTAATTATAAGTTTTTCTTTCTTTATTTGGTGTTGTGATGATTTATGTTCGTCAAATTCTTTTATATTGTGATGAAATAATGGAGAAATTTGTTTTTCTGATATTGGTAAGCTCAGATCAAGGAAGGGTTCATCTCGATGTGAAATGTGGTTGCAATCTTGGCACTGAATTGTACTAATTAATGTGCCTCGAATACCTGTTCAGTGGGTAATAATAGCTCAAAGTTCTGCTGTTCATAAATTTGTATACCTTCTCTATATTTTTCAATACACGATGGATTTATTTTTAGATTTAGTTCCGTTTTTTGTGAAATTACTGCTTGATAATTTCTTAAATGATCTTCACGTATTGCTTCTAATAGATGTCGTAGCAATTCATGTGAGTCGTGTTGTTTGTTTCAGCAAACTGTGGCATTGTTTGCTTAAGTCTTGAAAACAGTATACTGGGGTTATATATTTCTGGATTACCATTTAGTAATTCTTTTAGCGTTTGTGCTAAAATTTGTTTTAAAGGGTGCCCTTTTTCCAAAGCTTCATCAAATGAATTAGGTAATTGGAAATATTGTTCTGAATTTGAATTTTCAAGAAGTAATTGTAATAAGTATGGTGTTTGTCCGAGACATTGTATAACGGAATTGAAAAAGCAAGTATTGCCTAAATTTTTTAAACCACATGTTCTTGGAAAATTTACATTAAGTTCTTTTTGTATTTTTGTTTCTCCCATTTTTTTATCTTTAATACTTTCTCTTTTGGATGTGAATTCATTATTCATTGGATTGTTTGTTTTGAAACATTAACGTTTTCCTTTAGGTTGTTTATACTAAGAGATCTATGTCATTCTTCTGGTTTCTAATTAAATCTGAGTAAAATAAATCAGATACATGTTTAACAATTGGATCTGTTTTATTATTGTTTTTAGTGTACGTGTTATTATCTAAAGATTTTGATGGTAAAAAAGAAAATTCTTTTAGATTTTTAGATGGTGGGATTGTTTCGAGAACAGAAATAGCGTTTCCTCTTTGAATTGCTAAAGCAATCCTCTGTAACAGGAAGTTAGTCGCTCTATTGTGTGTAATTCTTTTACCTATTTCTTTTAAGAATTTTAATCCTAGTTCTCCAAAGGTTCCGAAGGTTTCGATCGAAACTGGATAAAATAGATAAAGATCTGATAAGGAAGAATATTTTTTTAATTTTATGTTTTCTCCGGTAATTGCTGCAGAACCGGGTTTATGTGAACAAGCAGTTACATGTGAGGGAGCAAGTGTGTCACAACAAGTAAAATCCCAAATTGCTGCTTTCCTAACTTCCATGGTATTAAACTAATTCCGTCTGGCCTTTTGCCATCATCTCTGAATAAATAATAAGGTTCAAGGATAGAAAGAACGTCAGCCGAAACTAGCCTCGTTTAATTAGGTCATTTATGATATTATGACGTACGTGACGGCCTGCGCTAAGACGACAACTAAGTCCATGAATAGCTAATTCATTTACTTCAGTTCCGCAGATGCATGTATGTGGTGTGCATAACTTCACGCCTAATCTAAGTCCTGCGGCAATTCTAAAAGAATTGTTGTCTAATAAAGTCCCTAGAGGCCGACGGTAGGGCTTCTAGCCAAATACCTGAGTATTTTGATGAAACTGCAAGAATGCGTGCCTTATGTATATGATTTGAAGCAGATTCAAGCATATTTTTTGAAGCAATATCTAATAAAGGTATGTCCCATTCTTTCTGGATAGATTTGTTGTGTGTTATATTAGTTATTTTTGTTTTAGATTTCCATAAATTTTCTGTCTCTAAATGTAGAGTTTCGTTCGAACATTCTCGAAATTTAAAAGATATTTTGAATTAGAAGCCAGGATGCATTAATTGAAGATAAAAATGTTGGTAACGCAAGTGAATGGGCCGTTCGGATTCCTAGCCCACCTCTTTTAATAGGTAATGAAGCTTGTGCCCATTCGGTTGGATTAAGTTTGATTGGTTTTATGGAATTTCACTCTTAATATGTCCGGGTATATCCAGGTTGGACTACATCTTAGAATGTATGTCAGTTTGGGAATGGCAAAGCAATTTTAAGTAGGAAAATGATATATGTGACAGGAATCATATTGGATCGTAGTCGATCGGCCATTATTGATAATGTATCAATTTTTTATTTATACAGTTGGAGATTGATTCTGCACAAAGAGGTGCTCCAAGTAGGGTCCAATTATTTTTATCTGGTATGGCAATATTTGGGACAATAGAGTTGAATAGCTCTTGAATGTATTTTCTATTCTTTGGTGAAATGTTTAGTAATTCGCATTTTTCAAAATTAATTTCTAATCCTATAGATTTGGAATTTTCAATTATTGTTTTAAAGTTCTCAAAAACCGATATAATATTGCCGCCGATGCAACCATCGTCTACATACCATACATTAAATTCTGTGTTTATACATTTAATTAAGTCGTTAATTGCTAAACAAAATAGGGGCGGTCCTAGCGGATCTCCTTGTTGTAGTCCCCTTTCTGAATAAATGATATTTTTGTCAAAAGAGAGAAACGAAGAGTGTTCATAGCATTGTCTTATATAGGCGGACAAATTTGGAGTAAGTTTATGAATTTTATCAAAAATTGTATGTCTATGTATCGAATTAAAAGCATTTTTAAAGTCTATTTTCAATCATATTTTTTCTTCCTGAAAGTTATTTAAACATATGCGAGCAGCGTGAGCTACAATTTTGCAGCCATTTAGGGTTGCAAAACCGAATTGTAATGGTCTAAATAATTTCCCTAAATTTTCATTTATGTGTTTACAGCATATTTTAGATGTTAACCTACGGTAGACAGTACCTATTGCAATCGGTCTAATTCCACCATCTTTCTTTTTTATAGCGCATAATGATGCTCCGTATAAAATTGGGCATATGTCATTTGTTATATTTCCAGCTAGCATCAGATTGCATAATGATGTTATTGATTTCAAAAGATTCTGTGCATGAATCCCTGTTGAAAAACTTATAAGGTCTTGTAGGTTTGAGGGGCGAAGTGAATCCATAACACCAGCCGAGCTGGTTTTGAAGGATTTTATTGCCAATAGACTATCTTTATCGGAAATGACTAAATTACAATGTGTGTCGAAGTTTGGGTATGTTGTGGTAGATTTTGGATGTTTTAATTTTAAATTTTCAAGTGTAGCGTTGTCATAATCTGAAAAGGTTTCATTTGAACACAAAATTTTGATAGCAGATTAGGCCGTCACGTACGTCATAATATCATAAATGACCTAATTAAACGAGCGCTAGTTTCGGCTGACGTTCCTTCTATCCTTGAACCTTATTATTTATTCAGAGATGACGGCAAAAGGCCAGACGGAATTAGTTTAATACCATGGAAGTTAGGGAAAGCAGCAATTTGGGATTTTACTTGTTGTGACACACTTGCTCCCTCACATGTAACTGCTTGTTCACATAAACCCGGTTCTGCAGCAATTACCGGAGAAAACATAAAATTAAAAAAATATTCTTCCTTATCAGATCTTTATCTATTTTATCCAGTTTCGATCGAAACCTTCGGAACCTTTGGAGAACTAGGATTAAAATTCTTAAAAGAAATAGGTAAAAGAATTACACACAATACATACGACAATAGAGCGACTAACTTCCTGTTACAGAGGATTGCTTTAGCAATTCAGAGGAAACGCTATTTCTGTTCTCGAAACAATCCCACCATCTAAAAATCTAAAAGAATTTTCTTTTTTACCCTCAAAATCTTTAGATAATAACACGTACACTAAAAACAATAATAAAACAGATCCAATCGTTAAACATGTATCTGATTTATTTTACTCAGATTTAATTAGAAACCAGAAGAATGACATAGATCTCTTAGTATAAACAACCTAAAGGAAAACGTTAATGTTTCAAAAACAAACAATACAATGAATAATGAATTCACATCCAAAAGAGAAAGTATTAAAGATAAAAATGGGAGAAACAAAATACAAAAGAACTTAATGTAAATTTTCCAAGAACATGTGGTTTAAAAAATTTAGGCAATACTTGCTTTTTCAATTCCGTTATACATTGTCTCGGACAAACACCATACTTATTACAATTACTTCTTGAAAATTCAAATTCAGAACAATATTTCCAATTACCTAATTCATTTGATGAAGCTTTGGAAAAGGGCACCCTTTAAAACAAATTTTAGCACAAACGCTAAAAGAATTACTAAATGGTAATCCAGAAATATATAACCCCAGTATACTGCTTTCAAGACTTAAGCAAACAATGCCACAGTTTGCTGGAAACAAACAACACGACTCACATGAATTGCTACGACATCTATTAGAAGCAATACGTGAAGATCATTTAAGAAATTATCAAGCAGTAATTTCACAAAAAACGGAACTAAATCTAAAAATAAATCCATCGTGTATTGAAAAATATAGAGAAGGTATACAAATTTATGAACAGCAGAACTTTGAGCTATTATTACCCACTGAACAGGTATTCGAGGCACATTAATTAGTACAATTCAGTGCCAAGATTGCAACCACATTTCACATCGAGATGAACCCTTCCTTGATCTGAGCTTACCAATATCAGAAAAACAAATTTCTCCATTATTTCATCACAATATAAAAGAATTTGACGAACATAAATCATCACAACACCAAATAAAGAAAGAAAAACTTATAATTAAAGAATCTCACAGAAAACAACAAAAGTGCTCTAATCAAGTAGGATCTACTGGCAACCAAACTGTCACCAGCCGAATTGAAAAATCTAAAGAAAGCAGTCCAAAAGGCCAATCTTACATTAATAGAGAAGATACCATCGACAGAAATACATCCTTATTTAATGACAGCAAGAAAATACATAATGTCTATGGAGATTTTGATATATACAAAGATGAAAAACAGATGAAGAACATTATATAAACGATACATATAGAAATACTATAGTTCCAAAATATCAATGTGAAAAACTGATTACTCCGTGCAATCTTGTTTAAACCAATTTACTGCATGTGAGTTACTTACGGAAATAATAAAATAGTCTGTGATTGGTGCACAAAGAGACAAGTTGGACCTGATAAAAAATGTTTATACCAATGCCATTAAGCAAATTTTAATCAACATTCCACCTCCTGTATTGATTTTACATTTAAAAAGATTTCAAACCCTAAGATTTCGGTCAACAAAATTGAATGACCAAGTATCGTTCCCTATATTACTGGATTTAACACCATTTTGCTTAAAAGAATATCAAAACCTTCAAGGGCTGAACTTTAATCAATCCAAAGTATTATACACATTATACGGAGTTATACAGCATAACGGTTCTATTCATCATGGACACTATGTCGCATATGTAAAAATAAGAACGACGTTAGATAACGACAGTCACCGTTGGCAATTCCTACCTAAAAATAAAAAACATTTATTGTATTCACAACGCAAAACCACAAAAAGTAATACTGACATTTCAATGGGAAAATGGTATTATATTAATGACTCAAATATTTCAGAAGTGCCTGAAAAAAAAGTCCTTGAGACACAGGCATATTTATTATTCTATGAACGAATATTGTAATGTTTTTACTTTAACTAATTGTATATCTATGTAATGTAGTTATTATTTTAAAAAAAATGTTGTTAAATTACCGGCTAACTTTACTCTGAGCCCAAGTGCCAAATATACCTCAGCGGATCCATCGGCCCTATAAAAGTACACAAAAAATATAAAGTAAATAAATATTTGGATTGGCCTTTGGAATCATTTACTCTTTTGCAATAACCACTATAAACATTTAACTTATAAATTTCATGAATAAAATATCAAAGGCCAAGTGCATACATTTGGAGAACATTAATCTAATATATATTTTACGATACCGAACATGATTTAAATTGGTAGAACACTTTGATGTAAGTACATAATCCCCGGCTCAGGAGCAACTTAGCAGATAAGCGAAGAAATTCTACAAACCTCAAGACTGGTGTTGAGTACTTCTTCTGCTCCTGGTGATAGGAATGAGGATAATTGGGATCTCCCCATAAGTAACACTTTCCCAAGAAGGTAACTTTATAACTAGCTTCTAAACATAACGTCCAAAATTGAAAATGAATTAGAACATGGCAAGTAAGGCAATTTATAAAAGTAACTGAAATAGGTAAAGGGTACCTAAAATAAATCAAATTAGGAAATGCCCATGGCATACGTCATACTTACAAGCATGCTCCTCTAGCACGAAGATGGTTATTTCACGAATCGAGAACAATCCCATTAAATACAATAATAAATAATTATTACTATACACTAGGAACTCCACTAACATAATCCCGTAATAAATAATACAGATGACTTAATTTTCAAATAATAAATCTGAATAATAATTAGGAAGATCTCCAAACCATTGCGTACTACTCTGTTAAGGTGTAAAATCAAAGAGAGCATTCACTTGTAAACAACTGATAACACGATTCGAATTGGAAACCACACCTGTCGCATAGGTGTCGTTAATTTTAAGAAGAATTAAAATTACTATAACTATTGTTGTATACTGAATAAAAATATGGAACAAACTTGTAGCCTATCGAAAACCTATTACTAAACTCGATACTCCTTAAAGAAGACTAAATATAATTTCTTACAGATAAACGAAAATAAAATTTAATGAAATTGTTTCACAGCCGCCACTGTTGATCGTTAAAAGCTAATTTACATTATAACTGATTCTATCCATTGCGCAATAACTTCAACTATAAATTTAAAACACACTGACATTAATGTATCTAAACAGACGTAACCCTACAAAATTGTAAGCATTAATTGTAACTGAAATTTAATTTAAACTATTTGTATAGTCTACAGAAACTACTTTGAAATCCATCATAAATTAAATACATTTTTAAATAAACAAATAATCACCATCACCCTCTTGTACAGTTATTAAACATGAAATATATTTACAAAACCATGTACAGAACAATTGCCAAATCTTGCTGTAACATGGCTTTAAGTATCAGATGAATGAATCCATGTTTTGAGAGAAACAGCATAGTATACCTTCCATAGTATTTTAATTCTGGTAGCTGCATTCCCCCCACTCCTTCTCACTACACTTATAATCAAGGAAATGACTTAAATTCCAAACACCCTTAGTATTGACCTGCAGGATTCGTTGAAGAATTAATTTCTTTTGCAAAAAATTTCTTTTATACAATTTTCAGCAAAACCAAAAGGATGCAATCCAATTTACCATAAGATAATGGTTCTTTTATTCTATCATTCCCAATTTTAAAATACTAACAAATCATATTCAATAAACAACCACATGCTTATGCCTATGTAAAACACTGATATTTTGAAAATTAAATTCAACTACTTGCATCACTAAGTTAAGCACATTTTCTTGACAATTTATTTCTGACACATTAGCAATATCGACAATTATGTTACACCTGGTACATAGTCTTCAAACGACTGACTAATGAGTTGCACACTTCACTAAATTTACTACTAAATAAGTCAGTTTTAGAAAAAGCTACATATTCTGCGGATTAAATTTCTACAGAAATAGCAAGACATTTTACCTAATGCTTGCTTGTGCTATACTATGTACATGCAAAGTTACAGAAGGTAAATATAAAATGAATCCTAACTCAAAAACTCAAAACTAATAGAACCAACTTACTATGTTTAAATATTGCAGGTAGGTATACTAAGAGCAATATAGTGAATTCTATCACTGTAACATAAACCTTCAAGCATAGCACTACTAGAAATCTCTAAACATGTTTCAATTAGAAAACTAGACAAACTGTAATAAAAATCCTAAAGATGTAATTGTAGTTCCTCCTAAAATCATACCAATTAATCCTATGACTGATATTTTAAGAGAAGGTATGAGAGCAGCCATTACTTGTCAAATCATGGAAGGTGACCTTCCTATAACTTTTCGCTGGGAACGAAATGGTAAAACAATATCTAATAATGTAGTAGAAGGAACTGCTGTGCGAAGAATTGATGAGTTTTCGTCATCACTAATTATAGAAAAAGTTACCTCAGGACATAGTGGAAATTATACATGCATAGCAAGTAATATTGCTGGTACTGAAAGATATATTGTTCCTTTAACAGTCAATGGTAAGTTATGAAATTAGGATTTTGTTATACTTATATATAATTTTTAGTTCCTCCGAGATGGACGTTTGAACCATCAGATACAAGTGTTGCTTATGGACAGAATGCAGTTCTTCACTGCCAAGCAATTGGGTATCCAAAGCCTACTATTACTTGGCGTAAAGCAGTTGGTAAGAAAAACTATTAATTGCATTTAATTTGTGAAATATAACAAAAAAGGCAAAATGACGATTTCGTATGGACAAGACAGCATAAGCTGTAAATGATAAATTTAATAGAAAATTCCATTTGCAATATTAATTGTACCTGTTATTAAAATTTAATAACAATTTAAGCCCATACATTATAGACAAAAGATTTATATTATGAGCAAATTGTATTTAGGAACAATACTTTCATTTTATAGTAAGTTGGCAATAACAAATGATGGATGAGATGTCAAATTTATTATTAAAAATATAAACCTTAACTTTGAAATTTGCAACTTCATTTAGATGCTATAACCTCGAGAAATTATAGGTCCACATCGTTTTACATCATATGTAAAGTGAAACGGACAATTTTAAAGTGGTTGACTTACGTTTAGCTAGGTGCTAAAAGTGGTGGGATAGTTTATTGCTATAATATAAAATCTAATGAATCTAAAGTATGTAAACGGAAAATACCGTTAAAGTAAAACCCTTCAACGGAACAGGGTACTGAAATTAAAGATTTAGAGTTATGCTGCTTGTACGGCATCATAAAGTACTCAATGTAATTTCCCAGCTAACCCCCATTGATCAAAATCTAGTGAATGTGTGGAAAAAAAAGATATACGTGGAAGAAATTTAATTGTACAATGCTTGTGGATAATGTTCTTGAGATAATAAAAAGTAAGACAACAACACAAGATATAATGGGAAAACTGGAAAGTACTTACAAGGAAAAAGATTGCTTCTCAACTACGGATACAGAGGAAACCGCCCAAATGAAGTGCAACGTAAATAATTCATTGAACGAGTATATGGTGGAGTGTGAAAAGACAGTGGCAGAACTCAAAAATGCTGGTAGGAGCATAAACGATATTGAGGTAATATCTGGTATTACTATCAGAACCACAGTATCAAAATGCCACAGCGATTGATATTTTGTTTTCACAAAGTGGAACTGCAATTAGTTTGGGCTTGGTAAAGAGCAAATTACTTGCGAAGAGCAGAGGTTAAAAGCAGACAGTGTAGAGACACAAAATGATTGTCAAGGCCGCATTTTTCAGTGGCAAGAAAACACATAAGAAAAAGTTTCCTTATGATTTCCCTATAAGTGCTTCTCTTGTGGTTTGCATGAGCACAGAAAAGTTGACTATCCATTTAAGACAAAGGAAGGCAATAAAGTGAATGCTGCTGTAAAAGTTGAGGAAGTATCTTTTATTTATTTATTTATTTATTTAATTACAACTATCTTACAGACCAAACATTGGTCCAATTACAAGATAGGAAAGAAGATCATACATCAACAAGATAATAAACATTACCTACAATCTGAGAGAGAATTGGTTAAAACTACTATAGCTAACAAACAATAGTTAATTATTTATTTAAAATTACCTGCTTTAATTGCGACGGTCTTGTATGGAAGATGTCAATTGTATTTCACACATTATTATAGGTAGCGCATATTATATACAACGGGGAAAATTTCAGAACATTTGTTCGAGGTATGGAGTTAAGAAATACGGACTGCGTGCAGATATACGTGGCACATTGAATGATAAACGCACTAGAATTTCGGGACATTGGAAAGTATAGATTATATTATGAAGAAATATTATGGCATGAAGGGACCGTCGAGTTTCTAAAGTGGAATAATTTAAAGCTCCCAAAAGCAGCTAGTGAGAGTAACCAATGGGTGGGTAAAAGCTCGAGGTGCGGTACATAACCAGTTTCAAAAATTTTCTTTGAATATGTTCTATTAAATTGATATATTTATCATACTGTGGGCACCAGATAACAGAGGCATATTCCAATCGGGATCTGATATATATGTTAAAAAGCATAAGTAGTGTGACCGGCTCTCTGAGCCCAGTTCAATTACGAATAATGAAACCAGCTATTTTATTAGTGGATTTTATTATGTGCAAGATGTGCTCTGTAAAGGTAAGCCTGGTGTCATAGTACACTCCAATATCCCTGATGAACTGTGAACGCGTAGAATTGAATCATATAGGATATAGTTATAATGAAGTGATTGACTGATTCTTGCCAATGACATTACAAAACACTTCTTGGTATTTAGCGGAAGACTGTTAGCCGTTCACCATTCAACCAATCTTAAAAGGTTTGCTTGCAATCTCAAACAATCATCAAAGGATTTTATTTCATGGTATAATTTTAAGTCATCTGCATACAGAAGATAGTTGATATCTAGGGAAGAACCAATATCATCAATATAGATTATAAAAAACAGGTGTCCTAAAACAGACCCCTGGGGCACTCTGGAAGAAGCAAGAATTCTTTTAGACTTGTAGCCACAATATTGAATGTATTGAGTACGATCTGTCAGATATGATTTTACGAGTAGTATTAGGTTTTTGGATAAACCAATGTTGTCTAGTTTGTGCAAAAGAGTGGAATGGTAGATACGATCGAACGCCTTAGAAAAGTCAGTGTATATAACATCAACTTGAGAAAAGTGTTCAAGAGATTCTGCAATAAATTGGGTGATACAAAACAGATTTGTGGTCGTAGACCTCTCCCTTATAAAGCCATGCTGATAAGTACTCAGTCGGTTATTTATGTGTTTCGATAAGCGTGAGTGGATGATGAACTCAAAAATTTTACAAAAATTACAAATGATAGCAATTGGTCGATAGTTGTTAATGTTGCTTTTATCTCCACTTTTGTATATGGACGAGATTTGTGATAGTTTCCAGCTAGTGGGAAACTCAGAGGTATACAGAATTAGATTAAATAACGAGGTTTAGGGACTCAGTAGTATGTGCGCACAATCTCTAATGAGAAAAGCAGAAATATCATCTGGGCCTGTAGTCATATTGGACTTAATACGTTTTACTGCTTGAAGTATCTCATTTTCAGATATTCGCTCCACAAACAATGTAACATAGTTTTGTGTTAAACCTTGTGCAGTCGAAGTGGTAGAATATGGGTTGGATTCGTAACTTGTAGAAAATAAGTCGGCAAAAGCATCTGCAATATCTGTACCTGTTAAAAATGAAATATTATTATAATGCATCTGGGATGGAGCTGATACAAAATTATTTCTATAAAACATGTAGGAGCAGAATTTCTTGGGGTTGGTTTTTATACCTGCCACAATAAGAAGTGTTAATATCCAGCTTAATTTTTGTACGTAAAACACTAAAGCGGCGATACGTTTTATTACACACTTGTCTAAAAAAAATTGTAAACACAGAAAGCATGATAAATTATGTGGCAGATACAGGATGTACCAAGTATTTGGTAATGGATAAATATGAAGAAAAAGTATAACTATAGGTTATCAAAAACCTAATTGATACATAATTACTAATAACTAAAACACATCAATATAAGATAAAACATTTTTTAAACTACTTAAATTACTAACAAACAAGTCAATATGAGAATAATGTTTGTTGTTATTTGTCAACAATTGACATAACATTTCTCTGACCATAATTTCTACGATGAGTATTCTTCAAAAAACAAATATTTAAATCTATAATTATGTAAAGAAATGTGAGATCCCTGCCCTAATAAACAATGCTTAAAGAAATTTTAACGACTTTATTGACAATACCAACACAATCATTAATCATCGACATGCAGACGACGCTTGCAAGTAAAAGCCGTGTGGGATACTACTCTACATATATGTAGGTAACGCTAGGTACTCCATCTGACAATGAATATGATCACTAACACTCGGCCATTCTGCTGAAACATCATCCACGATGATAACATTAACATAATCATTAATAACAGGAAGCAAAAAAAAAAGATTTTACAGTATTAACTATCTCTTTATTTTTTACATCATCACTTTCAACAATATCTGACACTTGATTGTTTCCGGTAAATCTTCGTTCTCTTCATCAGGTTCATCTTCGGGGTTTCTATAAATTTTTAGCTGACTCACATGTGCAGTTGTCGTATAACACCGTCCTTGTATTCCTTCAATACTTGCAATTAGATGCGTATTTGTAGGTAGCGCTTCGGTAATTATATATAGTCCACGATAACGTTTTTGAGTTTTAGTACTTTCACCTGTGTGAATGGGAACTTTTCTCATAAACACAATATCGCTAACGATGTATGAAATTTCTATCCATCATCTCAAATTGTGAAGTCGTTTACTTTTTGTTGCTCCTTACGCATTTTTTCGCGAACTTCATCTTGAATATTTTGTGGAAGCGTCCATTCAGGATCACTATCAACACCAATTGCTTTTGACAATTTTCCATCACAAAAACATGGCATAAACCCATATAATACTTCAAAATGAGCTTTTTCCCGTCGATTTATTTATAGCAATGTTTAAATATCGCTCGATGTTTAAAATATTTGCATCCCAACATGTTTCATTTTGTATACTCATTATAATAACCGAAAGTAAAGTTCTATTAACGCACTCTTCTTGCCCATTTGCACGTGCCCACTGGGTACAATTTAGTGTATGTTTAATTCCTTGCTTTTCAGCAAACTCTTTGAACAAATCTGACGTAAAACAAGTTACTCGATCCGATACTATTTGGTCTAGAATACCATACTGAACAATAAAATTTTCTAAGCATGACACTACAGTTTCTGTATCCGTACTTTTTGCGGGGTATAATTTTACAAATTTTGTTAATGTGTCAATAACAATAAGCATGTAATAATCTATAGGAACACTGTGGCACGATTTAAATAAAATTAAATAAAAACCCTTAACCACAAAAAAATATTTAAATTACTAGATACGTATTTCGACCACTATGTGGTCATCATCAGTAGGAAATCTGTAATAAATAATAATTAGCTGTTGTTCTGGAACACTTTAGAGGATATTCTCCTCACCACATAGGCTGAAGTGAACCTTCCCAACATACAATTTACTATATTGTTGCTTAAACACTATTGAGGATATTCTCCTCACCCACAGGCTGGTGTTATTAACAACAAACAAGTGTGTAGGGATAAAGGGATGAACCAATGATATGGAATTCACCTACCTTTAATGACTGCGATCTTGATTCAACGCTGGTCGATCGATGTAACGAAACTATTAATTGATTGCGGACTGTAGTAATGTTAATTAGCACACGAACCGATTGTACGGCACTAATTACTGCAAAATAACCACGACAACATATTGCGTACATGTGACGCTTGCTGCGACTTTCGAAGCACTGGAATTTCTGTCCTTTCTCACCATTTAGTCCCTTTTCTTGTAGGTAGGTGGTGGATAGAACCGGATTATAGGACGGGGTTGAGTACGGTTATGTTAAAGGATAAGCGACATTAATTAATATCTATAAGCTTGAGGTAAAACTTGTAAATAGGGTAACTAAGCCTAAACATACCGCCCACCAAAATAAGTGTGAAGCAACTTATTTTAAAAGTAAACGGTAACAAATACTTATACGTATACACTTACGAAAAAATACTAAAACTATTTTTACAAAGGAAGAGGACATAGTTTAACAAGTGGTCTTTTGAGCAAACCTTGCATTGTTTTCACACCTGCCACGCGGCTAATGTTGTCTGAACCAACATACAGTTTTTCTATGCACCCTAATTTCCAATGTAAAGGTGCGACTTGATTGTCATGAATTAAGACTAACGTTCCAATTTTCGCCTCAGAAGTAGGGGTAAACCATTTTGCCTTCTGTTGCAAAGAATTCAAATATTCATTACGCCAACGCTTCCAAAATGATTGTTGGATGCGTTGAATAAGTTGCCAACGATCTAATTTTGATATTTCCAAATCAAGGAGAACTGGATCTGGTATGACAGAAACAGGCTCTATATTCAAAAAATGGGACGGACTTAAAAATGAAAAATCATTCGGATCTGAGCTCATGGGGCACAGAGGCCTTGAATTTAAAATGGCTTCAACCTGAATTAAAACCGTGTTTAATTCTTCGTATGATAATATCTGGTCGCCAATCACTCTTTTTAAATGTGTCTTGACAGACTTAATTCCAGCCTCCCACAACCCTCCAAAATGAGGAGCTGAGGGAGGATTGAACACGAATTCAATTCCTTCAGCATGCGCTGATTGAGTCATCAGTTGGGAGATTTCGTTCGATGCTCCAACAAAATTGGTACCGCAATCGGAATAGAGTTTTAGGCATTTACCCCGGCGGGCTATAAAGTGTCGTAACGCGGCTATAAAAGCATCCGCCGATAAACTTGACACAAGCTCTAGATGAAGAGCCCTTGTGCTGAAGCAAACAAATAAACAAATGTACGCCTTTAGTGACCTTACACCTCGATTACGGCTCATGAGAATACAGAAAGGACCTCCAAAATCAACCCCCGTGTGTAGGAAAGCCTTTACAGAGGTAAACCTTGATGCAGGCAAATCACCCATCGGAGGACAATAAGCAATTGGTTTCACTCTAAAACATCGAATACAAGATTTTAAACATTGACGTATGACTCGTTTTGCTGACAAAATCCAATAATTTTGGGTTAGTAAAAATTGTGTGGCTTTAAGACCAGGGTGTAAGTATGTTTTATGGCAGTCCAAGATGATTAATTCTGTTAATCTGTGAGTGCGAGGAAGTACCAATGGAAATTTTGTTTCATATGGTAATTCCGAGTTTCTGAGCCGACCGCCCACCCGTTTAATATTTTCTATATCCTGACCAAATGATTCTTGCTGAATTCTCTTAATCAATAATTCCATAGCGTGTTGCTGAGACACAGACACGTTATCCAAATTTTCACCAATTGCCTGTCTAGCAAATTGTAACTTACGAACAAACTGGTAAACATATGAAACAATTCTACATATTTTTTGTAGATTTTAAAATCTTTCTAGTAATGAATCTAAAAAATTATCTGTCACAACCACATTTAATACCAATGTACGTTTCTCCACATCTATTGGAGATGTATCGATTAACTTTGGCATGTGGGTAACCGCCAATTTTCTTCTGGAAGTGACAACCATGGAGGGCCTGTCCACCATAACTGATGATTGACTAAATCTGATGCTAACATCCTCTACAGGCGCAGTCTGCAGGGTTATCATGTGACCGAACATGGTTCCAAGATGCAGGAGGAACGCGATCCTGAATATGCGAAATCCGATTGCTTATAAAGGTTTTCCAGTTATAAGATGACGATCGAATCCAACAAAGAGCGACTGTAGAATCGGACCAAGCAACTATACGATCTAACGACAAACGAGTTTTATATGTATTTTGGACAAATGCTACTAAATCAGACAATAACACAGCACCGCACAATTCGAGTCTTGGCAACGATATGCGCTTTGTGGGCGCAAGTCTAGATTTTGCACATACTAAGGCAACCTTTATATCACCCTGTATGTCAACAGTACGAAAGTAAATCACAGTAGCATACCCTGCCTCTGAAGCGTCACAGAACGCATGCAGCTGTAGATCTTGAACATCATCAGAAATAATCCACCGCGAATTTTAAGGTCTGCTAATTGCGACATTTGTTGCAAATAAATTTTCCACTTTGAACTTATGGTCAAGGGGACTTTCATCCCATTCAAATCCTAAAATCCATAACGATTGTATTAAATGCTTTGCCAAAATACTAAAGGCGCTAATAGCCCTAACGGATCAAAGATCCTTGCTACTGGACAACATATTTCTTTTAGTACATGGTCTGTCTATGATATTTGTATCATAGAAGAATTGATCAAGCGACGGTTGCCAACGCAAACCTAATACCCTTTGGGTAACATTGTTAGATTCCTCGAAGGAAACAGCTTGTTGATAACGATAAGATTCTGGTAAATCATCAATGATACTAGCAATGTTACTATTCCATTTTCTCAATGTAAAACATCCAGCCTCACAAATCTGATTTAATTCAGAAACTAGACGTTTAGCTTCATCAGGTGAACTACACCCGGTAATCAAATCATCGACATAAACATCAGACAACAACACCTTGGCAGCGTTCGGATATTTAGGTGCTTCAGCAGTCGCAAGCTCCTTAATAACACGCATTGCCAAGAACGGTGATGAAGTAACTCCGTAGGTAACAGTATTTAATTGATACTCGACTATTGATTCTGATGACGTTGGTCTCCAAAGTATTTTTTGATAAGCCCGATGATTCGGAGCAACAAAAATCTGCCTGTACATCTGTTTAATATCGGCAGTTAATACAATGGGATATAAACGAAAATCCAACAACAAAGCAAAAATATCTTTCTGAAGCGGAGGTCCTGGCATCAAATGTTCATTCAATGAACCACCACTGGGACAAACCGCGGATGCGTCAAACACCACTCGAATTTTTGTAGTAGTGCTTTCCGGTTTCATAACCGCATGGTGCGGAATATAATATTCCGGAGATGGAATATTGCTACTAATTGAGGCATTTACTGGTGTCATATGCCCACTGTCGGAATAGTCTTGCATAAATTGTTTATACACAGTGTATAATTCCTGATTCTTTTTAAAGTAAATTCACTTTATTGTAGGAAGAAATCCTAATTTTCAGTAATACAAATAAACACTAATTTTCATTACATATCATACACATTAATTAAATAAGACTAAAACTATTACTAGCCCATATAACAATTTTGAAATTTAATGTATAATAATAACTTTCTTTTGAATAAATGTATGTTATTGACATTTTTTAATTCACTAGGTAATTTATTGTATTTATCTAACCCTTTAAAAAACAATGAGTTCATAGTACTCTTATAATTTGTTTTCTTTATATAAAAGTTTTCTGTAGATCTCGTATTGTAAGAGTGAATTTCGTTGTTACAAATAACATATTTATAAAGGTATGTGGGATGTAAACCCTTCACTGTTTTAAAAATAAATATCATAGCTAAATAATACAATCTATCTTTAACTGACAACCACTGCAGGATACTTAGCATGTGTGCAATTGATGTATATCGATTACATCTCAAAATAATCCTCATTGATCTATTTTGTAATTTTTGTAATCTATGTATTTGAGTTTGGTTAAAAAGATAATTTATTGTTGCACAGTAATCAAAGTGTGGTTTTATAATACTGTTATATACCAAAATTCTACTATATTTAGATAGTGATTTGGATATTCTTGAAAAAAAGAACAATTTTCTTGATATCTTTTTAACCATGTAATCTAACTGTTTGCCAAATATTAGATGATTATCAATTATAAAACCCAAGTATTTAATATCAGTCACTATTTCTATTCTACTATTATTCATTTCAAGATTAAGTAAACTTGTGTTAAGTCGTTCATATTTTTGTTTGTTGTTACAATCATAGCCTTGGTTTTAGTACATTTAGTTTAAGTTTATTGACCTTTAAAAACATTCAATATTTTTAATGCTATATTAATTTTTGTACAGCACAATCTAAATGGTAGTCCGAGACATAAACAAGTGTATCATCAGCAAAAGATTTATAGAGTGTGGTCCATGAACATAATTAATGTCATTTATATATAAATAATAAAGGTCCTAACACACTTCCTTGTGGAATTCCTATGTTATTAATGATATTATTCGATATTATATCACATATTTTAGTTCTTTGACTTCTATTTGTAAGATAGCTTTTAAACCATTGCAGTACTTTCCCACCTATCCCATAATATTGTAGTTTTTGTATTAATGTTTCTCTATTAATAGTTTCAAATGCTCTTTGAAAATCAAGAAAAACTGTCACAATATATTCACTATTATCCACAGCATTTTTCCATTCTGTTATTATTAGCTGTAATGCAGTTTCACACGAATGATTTCTTCTGAATCCAGATTGACGTCCCAAAAACAAATTATTGTGATTAAAATACTTCATAAGTTGTTCATAAACTACCATTTCAAGAACTTTCTCTAATGCAGGAAGAGTATGCTTTTCCAAGCGACGTTCTAATAATAAAAACCGATTAAGTGCTACATCCCGAGACCCAACAAACAACGGTTCAGGACCACTAAACGGCAACGATACAACGAAACGACCTGTTTTGTCTCTCGAATAATTGCTACGAAAGTGTTTTTCACAAATTTCCTCTTGTGGGGATAACTTGTGTGTTGGAATGTCTGGAATGTTTTCCAGTTCCCAGAATCTAGTGATACTAGACTCTAAGGGTTCTACGAATGCACACAATGACGTGCCACTTGTCACTGGAGACACAAATTTGCCTGTCAGTAACCAACCAAATGAAGTGCGAATTGCAACTGGTTCATCAGGTGAACCCGAACGAGTTTCATTACCCAAAGTGCGGGCAAAAATATCTGCTCCCAACAACAGGTCTATATTACCTGGTTTATCAAAAGATTGATCGACTAAGTCTAAACCTTTTATATGTATCCAATTTTTCGAAGAGATTGGAGCCGTTGGTAATTTTCCACAAATTTCTGGCAATACAAATGCTTGAACTGAATATTCTGGCATTGTGTGTCCAACGGGTTTAATTTTATAAACTACCTTTCCGGTAATATGAGATGACGCTAACCCCAACCCTTCTACCTTTAATGCAACCTTTGATTTATTTAATCCAAGCCGTTGACGGCATTTTTCCGTTATAAAAGATTCCATACTTCCACAATCCAATAATGCTCTTACAATTTGCGCTTGTCCAAATTCATTGCGAATAGAAACTTGAACTGTTGATAACAATGTAGAAGCACTTGACAATTTCGACGAGAACAATGTACTACAATTTGAAGTAGAGGCAACATTTGACACATCTGCAGCAGCAGGTTTGGTTTCAACAACAGAAGCAGAATTTTCAAAATGAAGGAGGGTATTATGACCCTTTTTGTGACATTTTTTACATACCGATTTTGAAGGGCATGTTGCAATTTTATGTGTATCTTGAAGACAATTGATACACAAATTTTTATCCTTTGCAGTATTATACCTTTCTTGAGGAACCTTGTCCAAAAAAATTTGACAACGATAAATCTGATGATTACCATTGCACACCAAACATTTTACCACGTTTGAAGTTGTAAGTAATGAGGTTTTAACATATGACTTCGGATTAAAAGAAAAACGCTTTTCCTTAATGTTTGTATTCAATGTTTGTTTTGAACTTGACTTCGATGGTTCGGACGAAATCATACTACTAATTTCCAAAGCTTTACACTGTTTTTCAAGAAATGATTTCAATTGCTCGTATGTAGGTATTTCTTCATTATTTTCAACCTCAAATGCCTTTAAGAGGTCAGCATCAACCTTTTTGCTCAACAAATTAAACAATATTAAATTAAGTAAATCAATTTTTATTTGACGTAACCCTGACAAATTCTCTGTAAAACAATTCAACAAATCCCTAAGTTCTGTATGTGATTTTACTTTCACCTTAGGACAATTTTCAAGAGCTGACCAATATGTATTGACAATCAAACGACGTGAGTCATAGCGTTGTACTATAACGGAGTATGCAATTTCATAATTGTCATTATTTATTGGTAGATGACGAATTAAATTTCTGGAATCTACATCCAACGCTTCAGTAAGAAATAAAAACTTTTCGATTGGTAATAACTGTGTATTTAAATGAATGAGATTTTTATACAAACTATGAAACGATTCCCAATGCTCTATGCGTCCAGAAAAGCTCCCAATTGCGACCTTTGGAAGTTTTAAATTACTGGTGATACCTATACCAGCGGTATCATCCGACGATCTACTTGTAGAAAACGGTTTCGCTTCCTGCTTACTTTCAACCAAACTAACAAATTTTGCCCCAATAACTTTAATTGATATTAAAGTTTTATCCAATTCAATTCTGATTGCTGTAATTTGACTTAAACTGTCCGAAGCATCCTCGTCTAACACACACCTTTTGTAGGATGCATCAAATTCTTCCTTTATTTCTACAGCTGACTGTACCACCATCGAAGCGATTGCTTGGTTTTCAAGATTATATTCCAACCTTGAAATACTTTCAAACAAATTTTCTATTCTATCCAAACACCCTTTTCCATCTACTATAAGACGGTCCATAAGTATCTGAGTCATTTCGAACAAAATAGCTATTCCCCTAAACACGAGTACCCTTGTCACAAAAATAACAAATCTTAAAGATGTAAACCCAAACTAATGATGAACATGTAACTACTCTACCAACTTTCAGAAACTAGCAATTATGTAGCTAATCCTGAGTGACACTTTAATTTAACGTTAAAATGAGACTTGTGTTGACCACAAACCTTAAGATACCTCGAGGAATAACGGTTCTTTAAGCTCTCACCAAAATAGATTAGTGCAGCTTCAGGTATACAATGCAAGTTCTTAGAACAGGGTATTGCAATGATGTTTTTCCTATTTGTATACGCTTACTTTAAAATTAACCGCTTTTTTAATGCACTTAAATTTTAAGAAGTAACTTTTTAAAATGCAACGGCATGCACAAATATTATGAAATAAGCCTAACTGCAATTACTATTAATGTGTACAACTGACCTGATTACTCTAATTGTTTGATTAGATAATCAATTTTTATATGCAAATATTAATTAATCCGGCTCGAAGGACCAAAATGTAGGGATAAAGGGATGAACCAATGATATGGAATTCACCTACCTTTAATGACTGCGATCTTGATTCAACGCTGGTCGATCGATGTAACGAAACTATTAATTGATTGCGGACTGTAGTAATGTTAATTAGCACACGAACCGATTGTACGGCACTAATTACTGCAAAATAACCACGACAACATATTGCGTACATGTGACGCTTGCTGCGACTTTCGAAGCACTGGAATTTCTGTCCTTTCTCACCATTTAGTCCCTTTTCTTGTAGGTAGGTGGTGGATAGAACCGGATTATAGGACGGGGTTGAGTACGGTTATGTTAAAGGATAAGCGACATTAATTAATATCTATAAGCTTGAGGTAAAACTTGTAAATAGGGTAACTAAGCCTAAACAAAGTGAATTGTGCATAAGCCTCTGTTGGCATCCAGATTTGCTAAATAACAAGAACTGAAGTGATCAGCGAAAGCATGAACTATTTCTTGGGATGAGGATAGCAAATTACCACCATAATTCATCCTAATAGGAATACCCACTTCTTTCCTAACAGAATCAATGTATGCCCAAAAGCTCTTAGTATTTGTTTTAATTTCAGTTTTTAAGTTCCTAATGAAAAGATTATAGCATATGTTCATTTTATTTTTGCTTAGCCGACGCAAATTTGAGTAGTCATTGTAATCCTCCATTGACTTAGATTTCTTGAATTTACTGTGCAATTTATTTTTTAACTTAATTAGCTTAATTAGTTTCTCTTTGTACCATTTAGGAAATTTTCTAGGTTTAGAATATTGTTTAGGAATAAAAAGATTAATAGCAAGATTAATTCGTTCGTAAAACTCAATAACGATAATATTAATATTGTGATCAGTATGGACAAAATTCCAATCAACTTCCTGAAAAAATCTAATAATGTCATCGTAAGATGCCTTTCTAACCTGAAATACCACAGATTTATTGTTAGAAGGCATACTTGCAGGTATTTTTAAAAGTAAAACTAATTCCAAAGTCGGGTGATATCCATCCTCTTCGACCAGAATATTCTGGGATCTAATAACTTCAAGTGAATCTAAATCAGAAAAAAGTAAGTCCAAGTGTTTACCCTGATTATTAGCTATTCTGTTAATCTGATTTAAGACAGTAAGCTGCATACCACTTATTAAAACTTCACTGACCAAAGATGCGAGTTTAGTGGGCAGAAAATAGCCATCAATATCAACTCATGTAATTTCAGGAACATTGAAGTCCCCAAAAATTAAAAATTTAGCTCTATTATTGCTGGTTCTTAAATAATCCACTTTATCAACAAATACTTGGTACAGCTCATGAGACGATTTAGGAGGAAAATACACTGCTCTTATTAATAAGGTAGTATGACCGTAAAAAATTTTGATTCAAATATCCTCAAAATAACGAGACCCTGACCTGGGTAGTAAATTAGACTTAATGTGTGATTTAATGGCAATAAGTACCCCTCCTCCTCTTTGTTTGTTTAGCAGTTCACACTTGCGGTCGCATCGAAATACATTAAAATTCTTAGGAATAACTTCACCATTAGAAATGTCACTGGATAACCAAGTCTCAGTAAAAGCTATGCAATCAAAGTTAGCTGAACTAATATTGAGTAATGTTGTGATAGTCTTAATACGAAGACCCCTCACATTTTGATAATAAAAGTGGATACTAGATTTGCCAAACTGGTTCACATTTAAAATTTGACTACTAATCTTAGTGTCAAGAATTGTTTTCCGGGGCCGATTTTTTACGAAAAATATATGGCCGAATTTCAGTGCCACTAGGCCAGTTAGTAGGATTCTCAACAATGGCTTTGTCATCAAAGTGAACTGCTATGCGAAAACATACATACACACCCCGTGTTTCCAGAATATCACAAGAAACCCCTTTATTCGGAATGGTTTCCCTTAGGTGATCAGAAACGGTTTTGCTTTTGGTCCCAGACTTAATACGTCCAACAAAGAACCAAACTTTATTTTCAACTGCAGTTAATTTAGAAGAGAAATTACTACTAATACCGATGCCATATATAGATTTTTTATTATTCTTTTTCTTGTTAAAAACTGTTAAAAAACCCTCATTACCTTTGCTTAATTGATTATTAGCAAGTTCGTATTGTATGTTATTCTTCACAACTTCTGCATAGGGAGTCTTGGGTGCAGTAGCAGATGAGTGATTAACAACCTGCTCAGGAAGGTGATGATTAGAGGCAATAATTGATGTATTATCAGAAGACACCACATTTGATAACTGATTAGAACAACTTGCAACAACAGGATCAATGAAATTCATGTTTTTCTTAACACATGTTTGTAGATAATTCTTGATTCAAAACATTGGTATTAGGAATGTTATCAAAGCTATTAATCCCAGATGTTCTTTCACAATTCAAACTTTGATGAATATTTGTTAAATTATAATCCTTGGTAAGGAGCTTCACAAGATTAATATTACTTTTCTTGAGGTTATCAACCTCAGTTCTTAATTCCAGGAGTTCAGCTAAAAGTGGTTCAGTGTTCTGAGTGAATAAAGAGTTTATCAACTCCTTGAATAAGTTGATTTTAAGGAAGTTCACCACAGTATTAGCCTCATACTTCGGGTCACAATCACTACTAGAAGTAGTGTTAGCACAGGTAACCATAAGTGATTGATCATTCTCATTTAAGCTGCCATGTTTATAACCCTTATAGCATCTATTGCACAGATAGTCCATATTTTTGCCAGAAGCACTCAAAAACACCCCACATCCTTCTCCACATGATGGATGCACATGAACTTTACATTTCATACACTCCACACACTTATTGGAAACCTTTTTATTACAATAATTGCAAATATTGGCTACATCAACAACAACTTGCTATTCGTTGGTGGCCATCTTGAATTATTGGCGGTTCCATGGCTTAGTTGGTTCGTGTGGACTACTAAGCCCAATGTCCCGGGTTCGATTCTTTACATGGACTACTTGAAAAATGTTCAGCGAGCATTTTTCTTAAAAATACACCTTTGCTCGGATGAGAGGTAAAATGTAGGTCCCGTGTGTGTTGTCCGCACATTAAAGATCCTTATCTTGATTGAAATAGCAAGGGATTGACAAAATTCAAAATTTCCAGGTAAAAAAACTCGCTTGTTGGCCAATGTAGTACCTTTCAGTTTTAAGTTTTAAGCATTAGAAAGTCAAATATAAAATTATCAACAAAGTGAAAGTGCTATTGAAGTATAGTCAGTCATCAGTGGTGTACATTGTTACGTATTCCATGCGAACAAGAAAAAAAAGTAAAGTATGGAAAGAGAATAACCCACACCGAGTACTGAAACAAAAAGCAATGCCGTGCTTGCTAAAAAAGTCACAGAGTGTGATGGATAACAACCAAAAAAGGAAAGAAAACCTCAAAAGAGGATTTTATTTACAAAATCTTTAATTAAAACAACATGTTACAAAAATGAAAACCAACCTGCGAAGAAAACAATATTTATCCAATATATCCAGGAGGATTTACACAGTGCAAAAAAAAACTCTAAACTAATTAATGCACTCCTTAATTACCTCCAACTAATTTTTAACATCAATCCTAATATTTACACAAAACGAAATTGAACAAAACAACAAAACAATACATAGTGGATTATTTTCAACCCTACATTTGATTTTCTAATGCTCCACACGAAGGTACTACATTGGTCAGGAAGCAAGTTTTTTTACCTGGAAATTTTGAATTTTGCCCAATCCTTGCTGTTGCAAGCAAGGTTGGGATCTTTAACGTGCGTGACAACACTCACACACAGGACCTCTATTTTACCTCTCATCTGAATGAGGGCGTATTTTTGTAAAAATGCTCGCCTAACATTTTTCAAGCGGACCGTGTCAGGGATTATTTTCAACCCTGCATTTGATTGTTCAATGCTCCTCCCGAAGATACATAGACCAGAAAGCGAATTTTTTTACCTGAAAAATTTTGAGTTTTACAGAACCCTTGCTGTTCTAAGCAAGGTAGGGATCTTTAACGTGCGCGACAACACTCACACGTGGGAAAAATGCTCGCCTAAAATTTTTCAAGCGGACCGTGTCGGGATTCAAACCCGAGACCTTGGGCGTAGTAGTCACACACATCCCACTACGGCACCAGATTATTATTTTCAATCACTGGTTTACCACAATTTTTAACTATTTGATATTCTCTTATATTAGAAACAGTCATAAAAACTTATATATCAACTTAGTGTCCGTGAGCACTTCCTAAGAGCAATTCCTGATAAGTAAACACCAAAAAAATCTATGTAATAGTAGACAACAGCAATAAAAAGGAAAGAAAACCATCCACTGGCTGAAATGCATTTCGCAGCAGCTGTAACAAAAAATTATTAGCTAATAACATCACACCTAAACAATAGTGTAATTCTAAATTCTTTTATATAGAAAATTTTATTGACAGGAATTGCTAATCTTAATGTATAATTCATTCTCAACCATTAACAGCTGTCGCATTAGCATATTCCGACGATTTGAGCAGAGTAAGTTCAATTTCCACACCGGAACATCTTAAATTGTGTGAAAGCAACCTTAAAAAACTAAATAAAAGAAAATCCATGAGAGAAATCATCAGAACGATGTAGAGAAGAAACAGCAAGTTATACAGCTTGGCATGACATTCCAGTTTTAAGCTTATCAAAGTGTGACCTTGAAGGTTCTAATAATTCACAGTTTGAGTCAACAACTTTTTGTAGTCGCCACCTGCTAGATCACATTTCACACTATAATTTAGAAATCGATAAAATTCACTAAAAGATTCCATTATAATACATATTACTTAGTAGTAACTCTAAATGGAGCAAAATTCAATTTGGTGCCGCTTAGCTGAATATGAAAATATCATTCCACAAATTTATGTATCTTCAACCAAAATGTGTTAAGTGTTCACTTCTAGGCATTAAAATTGCCATCTATGAAGGTAAATAGTTAAACGAATCCGATAGTGCCATGATTTTTACGATCTTACCTCACTGTTTCACTAAAAACATTCGACAAATTGCATTTTTACCTTATTAAAGGACATTGCTAATTTTATACAAACCAAACTAACTGTTTTTAAAAAGGAATCATCCGAGATATATGCCACACAATCAACTTATGATTTCATTCTAACAAGCAAAACTACCATCAGTAATGGAAAACACAGGTTAACGTCTGTCAATAGAACCAGTTGCAGCGCCTCAAAATAACACAAAAGTGCATCACACTCATGGAAATATTAAGTACCCATAGAATGTGTTACCTAACTTTTCGCCTAAAATTACAGAAATTCAATATAACAACTAATAATTTATCTTCGATACAGTGTAAACATAATGAAGTGGAAATGTTTAATGAATCGTAATCTGTGTTCATAAAAAACCTTGTAGAAAACACGCACTTACCTCTGGTAATATTTCTGAAAACAAATGTTCTGATAATTGAATACCACATTTAAACGCTATGTCAATCTAAAATAGATTGAAGCATTTTAAATTTTAACTGCATATCCTACTAAATTTTTACACGGTGATGAATAAGTAATCGTTTAAATTTAAAAAGCAGTTGAAATTGTTAATGAATACTCGAATTACCGTAAAACAGAGAACTGCTAATTTCTGAGTAATTTTTTTATTTTGATTTTAAATAACATTTAAATTCCATGATTATCAAATAAAAGATTGAAATAAACTTTATCAATAAAAATTTTTTTAATATTTGAACATTACTTTGTTGGTTAGCAATCAAAATTTGAAATGTCAATTCAACAAGTCAAGTAAGAAACAAAATCGGCGTTTGATTCCACAGTCATCCAGGACTACGATACACATTTACCATTTACACTACTAAGCAACAAACTGCACAAAAAAATTAAATGTTACTTTAATTTCAGGGGAGCAACCGGGTGAGTACAAAGATCTGCTGTTTGAACCAAACCTACAACAACATGAAAACGGCACTTTAATATTTATGCACATATCCAAGAATGATGAAGGTCATTATTTGTGCGAGGCTAAAAATAGTATAGGCACAGGTGTAAGCAAAGTAATTTTCTTAAAAGTAAATGGTACGTTTTAGTATTAAATTTACAATTATTTAAAAGAAACTATTGCAGCGCCTGCTCATTTTCCCCAAAAGATAAAAGAAATTCAAGTAGCAAAAGGAGAACAAGCACATCTTCAGTGCACTGCATCTGGTGATACTCCCATGGAAATTACATGGAAAATGGATGGCCAACATATTTCAAATGATGGTGATCAACGCTATAACATACGAGAACAGACTTTGGCTGAAGGAATGGTATCAGAATTAGGAATAGAAAGAACAATTAGGCATGATTCAGGAATATTTACATGTCATGCAATAAATACATATGGACATGATGAAATGAATATACATTTAGTTGTGCAAGAAATCCCTGAAGCTCCAAAAAATGTTAGGGTAATAGAACAATTACCGCGATCCATTGGATTGTCATGGAATCCTCCATATAGTGGAAATAGTCCAATTAGTAACTACATAATTCAATATAAACTCGGTTTAGGTATGAGAATCTACATTATAATAACCATCACATTCGAAGAATTTTAGTTGGTTTAGATACATGGCCGAATCAACCACTAAAGCAAATAGTACCTGGTGGGCAAGAGGTTGCAACTCTTCCAAATCTTCATCCTGCTCAAATATATCATATCAGAATTTTAGCAGAAAATCGTTTAGGCCTTAGTGAGCCAAGTCAGAGTGTTCAAGTGAGCACACTAGAAGAAGGTAAGTTTTATACATTTTATTTACAGTATTCTTTATAGTAACTTTAGTTCCAAATGGAACTCCACTAGACATAAGAGCTGAAGCTAAAAGTTCAACAGAGGTTCTAGTAATTTGGGAGCCACCCGCCAGAGAGGCATGGAATGGAAACCTTCTCGGTTACCATGTTGGCTATCAAGAGTTGCAATCAGAATCAGCTGCTCCTATGCAAGGATATACCTTCAAAAGTGTTGAAGTTCGACAACATTTTGGTGGTGAAGCTACACTTCAAGGACTGTCAAAATTTACTGTATACAGTATTATAGTACAGGTAGTTTTAGGCTGATCAGTACAACAAGCCGATGGTAAGTAAATGTTAGTTGTTGTTTAAATTTAGGCATACAACAGTCGAGGATCAGGACCAGCTAGTGAACCAGTTACTGTAAAAACATTAGAAGATGCTCCTACATTGCCTCCAGAAAATGTTCAGTGTTCTGTTTTAAGTGCACAAAGTTTACACATATCATGGGAACTGCCACTTCCCGAAGGACGCAATGGAATTATACAGGGATATAAAGTTACTTACCACTGTGTTAGTGAATGGCTAGGTAATATTTCGCTTACGCAAACAATTCCCATAGGTATTTCTGCTTAAATTAGATAAAGACGATCAACAAACTAAAGTCATCCCACAATTACGCACAACATTAACAGGACTTAGGAAATTTACTAATTATAGTATTACAGTATTAGCATACACCTCAAGCGGTGATGGCGTTAGGTCTGAGCCAGTGTATTGCCATACTGAAGAAGATGGTAAGAACACGTTGTCTTGTCTTGTCATATAATGTTAATTCTAGTACCATCGTCACCTGCTGATATAAAAGCAATTTTAAGTGCCAGTAATAAGATTTTAGTGTCATGGTTACCACCTAAATATAATAACGGACCTCTGATTGGTTATACATTCTACATGAGCAGTTTAGAAGATGGCCGTGAAGCAGGAACTCACAAAAAAGTACTTAACCCCACATTTGAAATGCTTGAAGTTACCAGGTCACAGGAAACTGCAACATATCAATTCTGGGTTACAGCCTCTACAAGGGTAAATCCTATTCTATTTTTAAAACTATTTGCTTCTAAAACACAGTAGAATTTGTCAAGTCATAAAATACAAATTTCCCTGTGTTAATAAGTAGTTTATTGGATCAATTTAGAATTCCAATCATTGTCTACTAAAGCAATTATGTAGTATTTGAAAGGTGTTTCTATTTTCTGTAAAACCAAGACTGGCTTCATTCATCTTGTTATGTACAGTTTTGACCCCACAAAATCTATCTGGTGATACATAGAAAAACTCGGTGGAGTACTCCACTAAAAATCCTGTTTTGGTAAATACCGTAAACCTTGACTATAGCAATAAAAATGGTTGCCAACTAAGTGGAACGGATGGTGTAAGTATAGGTTCCAGAATGCTATCGTGTGTGAAATGTCTTAATCGAGAAGTATCTTGGATACCACCTAATTTTGCAGGGTTTCCAGGGAAAAGCCCTAACAAGAATAACAAATGGGTACCAAAACTTGAAATCAGGAGAGTGATTCTGGCTTAAAATTTACTTGAGAGATCGTTAAACACACTATTGCTTAAACATGAAACAAACTTAACCATAAGAACACTAATTATCTATTTAAAACTGCTAACTGAAAAGAAGGTTTAAATCAAATGCTATATGACCTGGATCTTCAATCACGCCTCTAGGTAATTGCAAAATGATTTATTACAACAAAACTGTGACTATATCTTTGCATTCATTGTAAAAATAGATATAAACTTGTCAATACACTATTAAACACGATTGTATTGTCAACTGTTTTACACACACGTGCTCATTACATTTACACAAGAGACATTCTTAAGCAGATATTACAAATCAACTAAATTCTTAATCTAATCACACAGGCGTACTATAGGTACGTTTTATTAACCCATGCAATGAATTCAAAATGTTCAATTATTTATAAACTTTTTCAGGTATAGTTTAAGATATTTATTATAACTAATTCATGAGTGATGGTAAACTGTAGCTAAGGCAGGCACCAATAAATGCCTGTATATACTTTGACTTCAAAACTCTCAACATGCTTATCCCCAACATAAAGTTGTCGATCTAGGCACCAATGTGCCTCTAAAATTAAAAACAACCAACTTGGTAGGATATTATCCAAACATTGTTGACTACTTTTAGTCTGTTTAACCCAGATATTTCTGAAGGGTTTTTTTTATGGTTAGAGAAGGATTGAATGGCAGAAATAATCAAACATTATCTTTAAACTATCAAGTTTTATCTAAACAAACAAGTGTGCACATTTGTTTTAAAAAATGGTGGTGTCCTTTTAAAAGGACAGCAGGCTAAAAGGCTACTATAAAAATAAACTGTAAATTTATTTAATAATTGAAAATATTGCTAAACTAAGTCAACATCAACCTAATTAAATCTTAGATGCTATAAAATTAAGTTTATTGTCTCAAGTGTATTTATTGCTTGCGATATAATTTGAACCACTATTTTGGGTGTAATGCTACTTCACATTTTTCACACCTAAATTGCACTTTTTTATGACACTGGCCACATCGAGATTGTCTATCTCCGAATATAATTAAATGATCGATGCGGTCATATCATGAAAATTCGTGTGCCAAACTGGGGGTTTTGGCTACCCCCCTCCTTGTCGATTTCTTGTAAGTTTCAAGCAAATTCATGGCGAGTGCTCTCCTAAAATTCAGCTGATCTTTTGGTCCTTTGTTGATCCTATATAACTGCCAAGCATTTTGTACACTCATGTCAATGCATTGACAAATCAACGGAAAGTACCATTTTTTGCCGCGAATAGATGTACGGTACAAACTGATGTTTTGATCGCAATCTATCCACTCCGCCCATGTAAGCATTATAAGATTTGATTAGACCAGGCTGATCAATTGTTATTTTGCGCTTTTCAATTTGCGAATATCTCTTAACTTGATTGATTGGGTATACTTGTAAATAGTTGGATGCAATATTCACAATACTATTGTCCTTCCACTTGCAAACGATAACATGAGTATTTGATGTAGCAAACTCAAATGTCCCTCTCTTTGATTTTTTCATTATTTTTGATTTAGTTAGAAGACATTTTCCAGTTCTGTTTTCCCGCACAGTTCCAGTACCTTTTAAACCTCGATTTTTAAGTTCACTCAGAAGAGGAAGAGAAGTGAAAAGGTTGTCAAAAAAGAAATGAAATGGTACAGTTGGCCAACGGTTCTGTAAAACATCTGCATACTGTAGAACAACAGTAGGTCCTAAACCCATTGTTCTATAATTGTCTGGTAAAACCGTTGATGCTCCCTGGTATGGGTCACACCAGTTTATGTAACCCAACCGAGTAGTTCCAACCCAAAACTTACACCTCCGCCTTAGGGGTTTACCTTTGATGAATTGCTTGCAAGTATGTCAACCATAGTAAGGAATCATGGATTCATCTATGCTGTAGTTTATTTCTAGAGGTGCATATTCCATAAACTTTTTGTTTAGTACGGTGATTAGCAGTCGAACTTTTGCAAACTTATCAGTAATTTCAAGATTATTGTTATCACAGCAGTGCAAATTTCTCATAATAAAGGAAAAACGATCTCGTGGAATTGCAGATGTAACTAGTTGGTTATTAGTATCGTTTAAAGTTTCTCAAAACATCTGTCGTCGTGGCAAAACTATATAGCCGCTAAGAACTAGAACTCCTACAAAACATCTTAGTTCATCTATACCTATGTCTCCTACTGCATTATGTTGAGCAGCATACATATTAGTATTATGAAGTATCAAAAACAAAGCCTCATTGAAGAAAAGTTCAAACAATTGCAACGGTGTTAATGTTTTTGTAGGCCCAGGAACAACATAAAATTCTCTTAGCTTATCTGGAATAAGATCTTGTTTTTTCCATGACAGCTTCTGTTTAGGTTTTGTTAACTTACGTCTTTTCTTTGCAGTATGTGATAGGGGTAGGTTATCTTCAGAGTCATATTCATCTTCAGAAGATTGCTGATTCACAATTATTTCTACATCAGTGCGAAGTTGTCCTCCTGGTAAATTATTTATAGTTACATGATCTTCATCGCCAGAATCCTCATCGGTTATTATAGCATTTGCATCCTCGGGTGGAAAGAGCACAATACCATCTGGAATTACTGGAATTACTTCAGGATTTTCAAGTTCCTCCAACATTTCATGAAGCTATAAGATATTACCATAATTACTAACATGTACTGATTAGTATCACTAAATAACACTATCTTGTATTGTCAATGTAGTTACTACACCTTCAGCTTACAAAAGATTCATACACTTTTAATAATTTTAAAATAGAAATAGTAGCATATTTTACTGCCGTCCTTTAAAAAGGACAGGCATAATTGATGGTGAATTTTGTTAAAGCTATTGAGGTTATGTGCAAATTAGTGGAAGTCAATAAAAATGTATAGCTTTAGCTAAAAAATGTTTCCACTCACTACTTCCAACAAAAGAAATTAATAACAATATACTTACTTCCAATAATCCATGATGCCTCAAAAATACATTCACTTAAAAAAATCACCTGCTATAATTTAACTTCCCACTATTAATATGAACTAAAATCAGATGACAGACAGTTCTTTTTCCTGCTTCAGTTAACAGTGGCGCCATCATTGTGGGAGCAATGAAACTCGAAATAAGTAATTAAAGATCACTGTACTTTTAAAAGGACAGTAGGGGTAACTGGGTTAATAACTTATTCTCAAAGGTAGCTAACTTACTCAACATGCATGTTCATTGTTTGGATGGTAAGTATGAAACGCTGTAAGAAATGGATCTTTCTTTCATAAAATAATCTGAGACATCTTTGGCAAACTTTAGACAAATAAATTAAGACTGCAAACTAAAGTTATGTTTGTTTTGTTTTCTCCATCTAATGAATACATACAAAAAACTTACGGATAAGTTAACTAAGTTCAGAAACTGGGAGCTTTTATTTATTTAAGTCAGCACAATTTACATGTGACCTGTCTTTGCACTGAGACGATGAGATCATCGGCGCATCATGCAATGCAGTATTAATCAAAACAAATTAATCGTAGAACTGTAATAATTTAGAACAAAAATACGATTATGATATCATTTCCAACCTCTAAAAGCGCCATAATAAACTTGACAACCTTTCAGTATGAACAATATAAGCTACAAAAATAAGTGTACCATACATCAGAATGCATATAACTAAAAATTATAGTTCTTAAAGGAAATTGCCAAAACCTATTGGTGGGATTTATTAATACAGAAAATACTAAAATGAAATATGATTATAAACCTTTCGAAGGGACGTCACATCCTCTCAAATTAATCACATTTTTTTTTAAAAATCGTGAGTGAATTAGTTTCATTCTAAATTATTAGTTTTATGATTCATTTGTTTTGATTAATAATGTATTATGCTGGCGCCGATGATCTCATCGTCTGAATGCAAAGATAGGTCATATGCAAATTGTGCTGACTCAAATAAATAAGAAGTCCTGATTTCTGGGCTTAGTTAATCTATCTGTTAGTCAATTGTACATATTTATTAAATAGAGAAAACCACACAAACATAACTTCAATTTGCAGTCTTAATTCATCTTTTCAAAATTTGTCAAGATGTCTCGAATTATTTTATGAAGGAAAGATCCATTTCTTAGAGCACTCCGTACTCACCATCCAAACAATCAACATGCAACTAGAATAGGTTAGCCACCTTTGAGAATAGGTTATCGAACAAACTGAATATAGTCAACCATGTTGGCATAATACCTTACCAGATTGGTTGTTTTTAATTATTAAAGTTACATTGGTTCCCAAATTGATAACTTTATGTTATTAGAGATATTATCATGTTATTAGAGATAAGTGTGTTGAGAGTTTCAAAGTCAAAGTAGATAGAAGCATTTAATGGCGTCCGCCTTAGCTACAATACATAACAATCATCGAATATATATGAAAACCATATGAAACTATACCTATGAAATTTTCTAAATAACTGAACATTTTGAATTTATTGCATCAACTAATAAGACATACAATTTAGTATGCCTGCATGATAAGGTTAAAAATTTAGTCAAGTAAATTTGTAATATAATTGATTTTTAATATTAGCGAAAGAATGTCTATAATGTAATTGTAAAGAACACGTGTACAGTCAAAAACACAATCATATATAATAGTGTATTGACATGTTTGTTTTTTTCCAATGAACGTGAATGTATAGCTACAGTTTTGTTGTAATAAATTATTTCACAATTACCTAAAAGCATGATTGATAATGCAGGTCATTTAACATTTGATTTTGGAAACCAACCTTCCTTTCGGCTAGCAGTTTTAAACAAGTCCATTAGTGTTCTTATGGTTAAGGTTTGTTGCATGTTTAAGCAATAAAACCATATGAATAATTAAGGACATCTTTGACAAACTTTGGACAGATGACTGCAAACTGAAGTTATGCTTGTATCGTTTACTCACCCAATAAATATGTACAATTAATTTACGGATATGTTAACTAGACTTAGAAACCAGTCTTTGTGTTTAGACGATGAGATAATAGGCGCGCCAGCATAGTACATTATTAATCAAAACAAATGAATCATAAAATGACGATATCATTTCTAACCTTTAAAAATCGCCAAAATGAACTTGACAACCTTTGGGTATGACTAATACAAAATATAAAAATAATCCTACCTTATATCAAACTGCATGCGACTTAAAAATATATATTTCTTAAAAGAAATTGCCTAACCCTATTGGAGGGATTTTCCAAGACAGAAACTATTAAAATGAAATATGATTATAAACATTTCAATGGAACATTACAATTTCCAAAAATAGTGCCAACATATAGTATAGCCTTCGCTGTTGGCATTTTGGTTGTAACTCAGGCATCCTCCATTTCAAGTTTCTCTTCATATTTAATTCATAGTGGCATTCAGCAGCTTATCTGCTTTCTGGTTCTTTTAAATTCGTTTGACCACTTTTCCACTTCAGAAAATGAAATCTACATTGTTAAGTACTAAGTATCTCTATGCGAATGGTTTTTATACTTTTCCCTGTATTGAATGAAAAACTTTTATCACAGAGCAGTATTCAATTTTGTTGAACACTGTAGCATCGTCAGTTGTAGTAGTCTTTCAACTAGAACTACTAGAAAAACAGTCACGCATATTTGAAATTTTGTACATATACCCTTGGGATAGCACAATTAGTGAATGGCTTAGTTATATTACCCATGTGGAGCTAATCACTCGATATCAAGAATATATCAGGCATGTTTCATACTTAACAATCCACATTGTAGTTGCAATAATTGTAAATTCAGAAACACTCTGGGTTTATTTGTAAATACTTTGGTATTAAATATGTAGTAGCCTATATTGTGGATCATGTTGTCTTCTATAATTACTTTTCTGTATATATTTAAAGTTACCAAAAACACACATAAATAAATAAATAAAATAAATATAGGCAAATACAGGAAATGAAAGTTAAAAGCTTTGGCAATGGCGTTATATGGATATATATATATATATATATATATATATATATATATATATATATATCTATTGGTTTTGTGTCCAGTTTATATGAATATATTTTGTTGAATTTTTTCGGTACATTGGACAGTGTTAACTACGCTTTAATTCACATATAAAATATTATAAACTTCCAAATTTAGCAATTACACATTCACTTAAACGAATATTACAAAACGAAAACATCAAAATTATAACATACAATACAAAAACTACTCAACAATTATTTTCAAAAACTAAAGATATTATTCCTAAACAATACAGATCAAACATAGTATACCAAATTGAATGTAAAGATTGTGTTTCCATTTACATTGGTCAGACAAAAAATTGGCTACAAACCAGAATAACAAATCATAAATCAGATTGTAGAACTATTTCAAAAAAAGACTCGACAGCTTTAACTTCACATCATTATAAATACAACCACATTTTAATTTTAACCTGAATAATATCAAAATTTTAGCAACAGAAACAAACCATAGTAAAAGACTCATATTAGAAATGATTAAAATAAAAACAACACCCAACACCATTAACAACAAAATAGACATTCAAGGGCTGAGCTTAATTTACAATAATATTTTAAACAATTACTGAATTAATGTATGTTTAAGTGTTTGTGATAATGCATATGTGTGTGTATAGATAGACACTACCAATGTCAAAGAACTAGACCTACCTAATCAAATTTTAGATGTCAATTCTTAGTTGTCATTCTTAAATCAATCTGTTTAACATTAAGTTAGTTTATAAACTAGATATATTCATGTAAGTCTTATTAAAAAATAGTATTAGTAATTAATTTATATCTGTAATTGTAGGGTTCTGATGAGATTTTAAAATAAATCGAAACATGTTAACTGTGAATTAAAGCGTAGTTAATCATTGTCCAATGTACCGAAAAAATTCAGCAAAATATATATATATATATATATATATATATATATATATATATATATATTTCTGTGTAACTTGTATTAAGTTATTGCAAGTTTCTGCATGCAAATACAAATTAATCAAACCTTAAAACGCTTTCCTAATCTCTAGCATAGTAATTAAAGATTCTAATGAAAAATTTCATTAAGTGCAAGAGTTAATATGCATCATTTTTAACAAGTGTAAATATTCTCAAAAAACTTTCAGAATGTTTAAATGATAGTGAGCATAATCCTGTAATAATAAATACCAGTTGAAAATAACAGGTAAGTGTAAATATTCTTAGTGTATATTTTATCATAGTTTTAGTGAAAAGATTTACATTTGTATAACTTTCAAAAGCTTAATTATAGCAAAAGAAAAACAAGCTTAACGGTTACGGGTTCTAGTAAATTCGAATAAAAGAGGTGTACACAAATAACACGTTCTTAGTATTTGTTTACGAGTGTGAAAATCGTTTTGGTCAAGGATTTCTGGGTAGGGTTGTGTTAATTGGTCAACAAGTTCAACCGTCGCTCTAGCATATAACAAGCACAAAATAACATTTCGACTCTACGAAAAGTATTTGACGATTAAACAAGCAAGGAATGACATAGAATAAGGAAAGATTGTTTATAGCATGTATTAGAATGGGATAAAGATAGCATGGGTTAAGTGTTTGTTTGACTTTGAAAGAAAACTGCGAGATAAAGAAAGATTAATAGATTGTGTATTTATAGGAGTAGGATGAAAGTATTTTGTATATCATTTAGAGGGGTGATTTCATCAAGGACAGATGAAACTTGCATATGAGGAACAGAGAAGGATTATTGGATTTCATATACAGAAGAGAGACAGGCGATTGTGTTAAGATTGCTTAGAGAGGGTAAATATTATTTTAGGTATAACCGAACTTGCAAACATGGTGTAAAAAGGATAGAGGATGTAGAATACATGGTAGATTGGAATAGAGATAACTCGTGGTAGGAATATAAAATATGGAGTGGGTACAAGTAAGAAAGAGAAAATTTTCGTGTGTAGGTTAGAGTGACACGACTTTAATACGTGCATAATGATGGGCGTGTGATAACCAAGGAACTTATTTTAGTAGGGGAAAGGATAAGGCGAAATAAGGATCCGTTGGTTAAGTGTATTTTCGTGGTAAATTGTTGCGTGTATTGTTCAAAATTCTGAGATTTCGGTGGCAGTTGATATTAGGGTAAAAATTTACAAAGAATTGTTGAAGCTTAGCTCGTGTGTTGGTGGAATTTAGTGGCAGTTGAAAATTTTGTTTGTGGAAGAGTTTTAACCGTTTAGAAAATTACCAAGAAGGCTAGTTTGCTTGTATGAATGTATTTACAAAAAATTTCAAGTTAAGGGGTAGATTTAGCTATATAACCACAAGGATGTGGCAATACAGCTCTTTTGTTGGCCATCGACGCGCCCACTAATATTGGTGAAGAAATCACTGTTGATTTTTTAGTGAATTTTAATATTTGAATTAAAGTTGATAATTTCATACACAAGTTGGTGTAATGTTTTACTAGCAGTCCAGAAATGATGAAGTACATTTTGACAAATGCGAAGCATGTTTGAGTACTGTAAGTAAAAACAGTTTTATATTTTGGTAGTTGGTGCAAGTTGTGCACACTAATGGAGTAGAGAGTATTGATGGATCGATTTGGTGTTTTACCTATGGTAAATGGACCAGTAGCGGAATTGGGGGAGTTGGATGTACCATTACTTGGTAGTCGAGAGATTTGAGTAGCTGATTGCCATCACGGATGGTGTTATACAATTTGGCGAGGTTTGAGAACGTGCACTCACTGACGAGGACATCAGGCATCGATGGTATGATTGCAGTTCCATGTGCAATGGTGCAATCCAGGTAACAGATTTTTGTAAAACATTGTTTATTTTTGTGGTTATTTGGTGTGTTATGACAATTTTGTGCCCTATGGGTATATTTTTATAAACTCTACGGACTAAAAAGTTACTTACTGAACGTTTATGATTTATTATTTAACTATTTTATGTAGGAATTTATATTCATAAAATGATTTTTGTAATATTTGATTGTGTGCAAAGTAAGAGTGACTTATGGGTAATTTGCAGTGTAAAATTTAGCACGAGTATTTAAAAGTCTTACTATAAGCTCATATTAAAACCAGGGGTAACGTAATATGGATGGTTAAGCCCTGTTACTTTAAATTGTTTATTATAGGAATAAATGTTATTCGAAAATAATTTGAAAGAAAAGGTAGTATTTCAAAACGAGGTTGTAGGTACTTTTACTGATGTGTGAAATAACAATTGATAAAGATTATTAGTGTAGAATTATTCTGTTTGTAAAAATCGAGGTGAGTTGCCGTAGTGAAATTCACTGATGAATTTTAGAGTTATAGGTATAAGTAGCAAAAAGCTTGAATTGGCTTTAGTAACCGGACTTCAGCGACACAGGTAAATACCGTAGAGAAAGAGGGGTTCCTATAACACTTCGCAGCAATATATATATATATATATATATATATATATATATATTGTGATACTATGTGATATATACGAGATTTGAACCTTGATGCACTGAAGTACCACTCAGATATAGACTTCTAGTTCGTAAAATGATTGATGAAGGAGATGGTGAGGGCAGTTACTTGTTAAAGATATATAAAATGATAATTAAGAGAAAATGAAGTTTTAAGATTTCAAATTGGGTGTTGGTGATTTCATAAAGTAATTTTGAAAAGTGTGCCAATAAAGTGAACTGCTGTTGCTTGTATATCATAAAATTGTGTTAAAATATTTAAAAGGAAACTTCACTGCCATGTGAATATGTATGTATAGCTAAGATTTGAAGTCACTTAGTACGTTTTCATTTGATTTGAGTTAGGTATAAGACGTTAAACTTTCACTTTCATTTGAATATGTATGTAAAGCCTAAAAAAAAGTCAATTAGTATGTTTTTATTAGATTTAAGTTAGTTATAAGATGTAGAAATTTTATTTACTCTTCAGTATATAGTTGTAAGTATATTATATCATTTGAATTTCACTTCCTGTAACGTTGTAGACATCCAACTCATCTAAAAAGAAATTATTTAACATTTGTTGTTAGGATTAAAATATCTACCAAAATTTATAAATTTTCGGCCAATGACATTTGTGTATTAGTTTACTCCAAATTAGAATTTCACAAGAGCAATAAGATCTATTAATAAAAAGTTGGATCATAGAATGTTAGTTACAAAAGAATTGTAAAAGAGTACGCTGGTTTAATGTTTTAAGGGGCATCTCCATAGAGATCAGTGACAGTTGTTGAAATGGAAAATTTAAGAGAAAAACTGATTTGAAAAGAACTGAAAAAAATAACTTTACAAACTATAGAACAAAAAGTATAATCTTTTTTGTAACAGTTTACGAATTGTATACCTTCTATTATTGTAATCTCCAACATAAAATTCAACATATGTAAAATGTATTTGTGATATTCAAATTATAAAGGAACTGTTGATATTAAAAAGTGATAAATGCAAGAGTCCTTGTCATTGTCTTATTATTGACCATTGGATTTCTGTGAGTGTTTTTGTGTAGACAGAGGAGTTCCAAAGTGGTGCTATCAGAACGCTGGAATTGCTGAACTTTTGGTGTCGAGCACGATGTTGATTTCACGGAGCTGAGTTTCCTGATAAGACCAACGACAATAAGTATAAGTGCCTCTAAAGAATTTTTGGCATACCTTAAACCCTAAAATAAAAGGCGTAAATTCAGTAATACAAATTTTTAAAACGTACTTATCCACAGGTATTAAGAATCCACATCTGGTTCGAATCGTCGCTGTAGGCAGTGGAGCTTCATTGTTCAGCAGCAAGACGTTTCATTGGAAGTTCAGGTAGTATTATTATTATCAGTGTCATATTTTAAACACTTAATCCGTTATACTCGATTGAAATCTTAAATTATTAACTAATATAAACTGTTTTACTGTACGTATTTTTCAAGTAATTGTTTACACCGTCACATTTAGAAATTGCTTTAGTAGAATTAACTAGAGGTCATTTGACTGGCAGTGTCACATACATCTGTATATGGTTCAGAACTCACGCTGTATGCAGATATAGATTTATTCACAAAATTAACCTGAGATAAGAGTTTCATTGGTCGAGGCGCAGATTTAAAGACTCAATAGAAAAGTTAATAAATTAATTAAAGAAAGGAAATTATAGGGCAATTTGGTGCATTGCTAATTTGCTCATATATTATAATTGTCAAAACCAATAAAAGGGGGGGGGTATATTAGAAGTGTCGTCACCAACGTGGGGCGGACTAGTGTCATTAATAACAATAAAAAACAAGGGTAGTTTTAACATAAAATAAAAAAAGGTTGATTTAGATTTGTAGACAGGTGGGGCACATCGAAAATAGTTGTTTTTTTTGTTGTTGATTTGAACCTAGAAAAGTTATGTTTGACGAAGAAAGAATCACCAGGTCAGGGAAGGTTTATGGCGTCGAAACTGTTGTGAGAGGGCAACCGGTGATGGAGACTGTAGCGGCAGGAGATGCAAGAGATGAAAGTAGAGAATATGTGGAGCCGGAGGTGGTTGTAATTCAGCCGGACGTAGAAAAACAGGTTGGAGGAGTCAGAGAAACAGGGAACGAGGGGGACATGCAAGGCATCATGCAGTTTTTAAGAGAATTTCGGAACTCACAGGAGGAGTTTAAAATTGAGCTGAAGAACGAGGTTAGAAATTCACAAACGGAAATTAGGAGAAATTTTGAGAAAATGGAGACAAAATTTGGAAATTCACGAGCGGAAGTGAGGGAAAGATTTGAGAAAATGGAAGAAAAAAATGAGAATTCACGAGCGGAAGTGAGGGAAAGATTTGAGAAAATGGAAGAAAAAAGTGGGAATTCGCGAGTGGAAGTGAGGGAAAGATTTGAAATGATGGAGATGAAATTTGGAGGGATAAATGCGTTGATACAGAGCAGTTTGGGTTCGCTTAGAGATGAGGTAAGGTTGGAAGTAGAAGACAGGGTAAAGGTAGTCGAGGAAAATTTAGTAACAGGTTTGTCGGAGCTAAGGGGTGAAATGGTAGGAGTAGATCTGAGACAGACAGAAAGTCTTCAAAATTCAAAAAGAGAAGTTATGGAAATTATTCAGGATGAAATTAAAGATTCAAGGGAATTAAGGGCTGATGTAATAGGATTTAAGGACAGGGTTGATGAAAAACTAGGTGTACTTGAAGGTAGTGTTAGGGTGATTAGGGAACAAGTGACAGGATTAGAAGGGGGACGTTTAGTGACAATTGACCAGGGTTACTTTAAAAACGGACGAGAGATTTTACCAAAATTTGAGGAAAGACGTTTTGAACAGTCAATGCTATACCTAGATAAGTTGGACAAGATAACGGAAGGTGAACCAGAGAGGGTGCGGATGCAAATGATAGGAGCTAGTTTAAAGGGTAACGCTGAAAAATGGCACAGTATAATTAGAAAAAATTACAACACTTACGAACAATTTAAGACTCTTTTTAAGGAACAATATTGGGGTAATGCAAAACAAACTGAAATTAGAACTAAATTAATAACAGGACAATATTTAACTAGCATGGGGTCGAGAGAGGAATATATTATCGATAACTATAATCAGGCGCAACATTTGACTCCTAAATTTAGGGAAGAAGAGCTTCTACAGTTTTTGTCGAGGCACATGGAAGCTGAAGTGGCTAGGGCCGTGGCCACACAAAATATAAAAACATTAAAAGAGTTCTTAGAAATAATGCGAAACTATGATATGGCAAGGGAATTCAAAACTAATAATAATAAATGTTTGGAAGGAAGGAATACAGGGAGAAACCAGAATCAACGTGAAAATTTCAAATTATGGAATAGGTATGACAATCAGGGACATGAACAAAGACACAGAGATAGACAAATGACACATCAATACAATGGGAGCAGAAACCAGGACCAGGGGGACAATTACCGATTTAATAACTGGAACAGAAATCAATATCAGGGGGACAACTTTCCACAAAATAACTGGAATAGAAATGACTGGGGAGATGGAAGACAGTTCAACAGGAGAAATGATTTCCAACGTGGACAGCAGGATTATGGTAGTAGACACAGCGAGAATGAACGATTGAATTATAATAGGGAGCGAGATAAAAGTCCAGGGGATAATCGTATTGTAGGGATAAGACATTTGACGACAGACAGGAACAGGGGACAAGAAAACTTGATAGAGGTAGCACATGTACACGAGGAGCCATCGGCTTTTAAAAAAAAACGCCAATTTTGTAAATAAGTTTGTTAATTTAGAATTAGACATAGGCTTAAGTTTAGTGGATTTGGGTACGACCAGTAGTTTAAGTTTTGTGCATTCATTGTTAGAAGGCAGGGGTGAAGAAAAAGGAGTTTACCTTTTGTTAATTTGAAGTTAAATAATTGTTTATATGTAGCATTAATTGATAGTGGGTCTGAGCTGTCACTAGTAAAAAAAAAGATAGTAGTCAAGCACGCTGAGTTATTAAAAGGGAGGATCTGCAAGATAAAACGGATAAGTTTGTGGTCTGCGATGAAAAAGAGGATATCGGTAATCGATGAAATGATTTGTGTACCAATTTCAATAGGGGGAAAAAAGCTAGGAGAAGCTGAGTTTTTAGTGGCAACGGGATTATATTTAGACTTTATAATAGGGATAGATGCTATAGAAAGATTTGGGATGAAAATAGATGGCAAGGATAGAAGTGTACAGATTTTAAATATTAAGAAGAATTGGGTGGTACCTAATGTGAGTTCGAACAAAAGGATGCATATAAATAGTGATGTTTATGGCACAGGGATGATTAGGGAAAGTAATTTAGAAGGACAGGATGAGATAATGTTAGGTAATTTATTTGAGAAGGTATTTGACGGAGGACAGATTGGGATTATAGACGAGGGAATAAAGGGTAGATTATATGAGATATTTAATGAGCATGTGGGTTTATTTAATGGGGAACCAAGGGTAGCAACTAAGTATATACACAAGTTAGAAATAACAGAAGAAAATGGGTTTTACACGAAGGTATATCCAATTCCGTATAGTATGAGGGAAAGAGTTAAGGCAAAAATCAAAGATATGTTGAAAAATGGAATAATAGAGCCAGCAAGGACCTCTTTTATTAATCCTATCGTTG